>CM046874.1:451922616-454322616 GCA_025667525.1 Glebionis coronaria
TCTACGTTATTAAAGCATTTACTCGATTTACAATTCTGCCGGTACATACCTAATGTACGGACTGAATTCTCATACTTAAACATCACGAATTTTTACGAAACTTGCTGTAGACTTCATTTATATCATGTAAAAAGACCATAAAATTTTTCATAAAAAGATATCACTTTTAAGTCACGCTGCCCAACACATTTCCAACCTTGAAAATTCGGACAGAATTGCACTCTTACGTTGTAAAACCAATTTGACTCACTTAACCATTTCCGTTTGCAAAACCAAAATCTAAGTTTGAAAATAGACTCACAAACCCAAGTTTTGAACTAAAGAACAGCCCTCAATAATTTTTAAAGCTCTATTTATTGTCCCCGAGATTTGACCTAAAGTCGAACATAAATTCGGATTACGTCGACCTTCATCTTCCGGTACAAAAAACTTTAAACTAACGTAACTTTTCACTCTTTTGGAGCTACAAGCTTAGCTTATATCAAATCGAAGCTAAAAAGAATCTCCACAACTCTATCCTATAATAAAAATCTGGACTCAAACTTAATCTTAGGAAAAATGGCCATGAAAAATCTGATTAAAAATGACGCTTTGCAAATCACGTTTCTACCCATTTTCAACCCATCCAAACTACTCCTATGATCCTAAAATCATCTATAAACTACCCTAACACTTCAAAAACATCCTAAATCACTTGGATAATTCATTCTCACAAAAACCCATTTCAAAAAATGCACATGCAGTCTAACCAACAAAAAGAAAAATCATTTAAACAAGTATTTAAACACAAACCCATAAGCTAATTACATCAAAAATCAAAATAAAAAAACACCCCCTTTTTGCCATGGCTTTAAAGAACAAAAACACCAAAAAAATATATTTTTCTAACTGGTATAATTGTTTCCTTTCACTTATAAACACACATTAAGAACATGCAATGAAGAATAATAGATCAAAACCCACTTAATCAAAAATAAACTATTATTTTTTTGAAAAATTAAAGATGATGCATGTATGATTAAATTAGTTAGAAAGACTTACAAAGGTAATTGGAAGAATGATCTTTGATTAGTTTTTCTCAAAACAAGAAAAGAATGGTGATGTGATGGTGGTGGTGGTGTAGGCCGACGACCAAAGAGAAGAAAGAAAGAGAGTGGGAAAATTTTTAGGGAAAAATGATTTAGTGTGTGTTTGTTTGTTTGTTTTAAGAATTTGGGAGGGACCTTTTTGCAAAATTGCCTTTCTTTTGGCCTTAATGGCAAACTAATATATAAAGAGCAGGAATTTAACCCAAATGTAGGTTTTGAATTTTTGCGGGAGTCGGGGTTCATCCCGGCTACTCCAAAATGATTTTAAATGTGTCAAACGCACCCAAATGGAATAAAAATGGTTCCGACTCGACTTAACATGAAATAAAAATAAAAACTTTGAAAAATACAAATATCAATCAATCGATAATAAAAGATAAATTTCGGGCATCCGTGGTCTCGTAATCGTCATCAGTTCCTCTTAAGTCGTGAAACGTTAAAATTATGACCTCCAACCTTGGTTTCAACTTAAACCGTCAAACATATAATCCACAAAAATTCTAAAAATTTCAAAAATATACGTAAAATAAGATTAATTAGTGACGTCGATTTCTGGGGTGTTTCATCTTCCCCTCCTTAAAGGAACGACGTCCCGGCGTTCTCCTATTCTTATACTCACATTTTGTACCACTAGGTCAAATCAGGATACTTTTCCCTAAAGAAGTCCTCACATTCCCACCTATATTTAGTCCATGCCTAGAATTTCATCGTCACAAGAAATTCTATGAGAGTCCCATCCATAATCTCCATCGGCTTCTCTGCTACTGCAATCTGTCGTCGAATTGAATCTCATCCAGAGGAATCTCCAATTCCTTATCCGCTAAGCATTTCTCCAATTTCAACACATGAAACGCGTCACCTCCTTCAGTAAATCCAACATATATGCTATCGCCATTTCGTTAACGATCTTCAATGATTCGATACACCTTTAATTCAACTCCCCTTCCTTTTCAAACAAATTGCAAAATACAATTTCCTATCCCATAAGAAACGCGAATTTCTTCCGTAGATCTCTCACAGCAAACAAATGGTTCTTGATTAGCACCACCTTCTCAGTAGTCTCTAGATTTGTTGGAAATACGTTTTACGTATTAGAAAGGATCGGTCACTCCAACAATAGTCCATGTATGTGACAACCCTGGTTTTGAGGTTCGTCACTTAGTTTTATTTTGTGCTAGTTACGTGTCTTTACGTGTTTATGTGCTAATTGGTGTGTATAGATTGTGGTTTGGATATCATTTCCGGTACGGGGTACCTTGTGAGTGAAACGATGTGTGATGATTTCATGTTCATGAGTTCACATGGTAGTGACTATGAAATGACATAGTGTTATTTAGTGGTTTTACGTATACGTATATGTATTATAGAAAATCGTATTTTTACGATTTACGGTTTAGCATTTAGAGGTCTCGGTAGAGGTATTTAATCATATGGATATTTTTCGGGATGGTTTTAAGTCATTTAGGACTTAGTTATAAAGTTTATTTCAAAATTTGAGATTTTTTATAAAAGTGTATATTTTACGTCTTTTTCGGTAAAACGCGTAAATTTGACTAGTTTTACGGGTTTGAGGTTTTGGAGGCTTTAGGAGCTGAAATAAATTAAGGTAATATTAATAAGATATTAATTAACAGTAAAAAGAAAAAAAAAATATATATATATATGAGGCGGTTTGGGACGAATCAAAAGAAAAGAAAAGAGAAAAAAGGAAAAAGGGAACCGGGCTTTTTTAATGGGCCAAGGACTTGTTAGGAAACTATATAAATACTTTTTATTAACCAAAACACTTCATAAAACCCCTGGAGATCACCTTCAAGTCGGCATCAATGGTGGTTTTAGGGTTCTTCATTAATTTTTCTTCTTTCAAAAATTCTAAGGTAAAATCTTTAATACTCTTTTTAATTAAAGTGTTTTAATTCTTTCTCAATCATCTTATGATGGATTTAGGTTAGGGTTTATATAAGAATCTGTACTTTAATGATATTATAATGATTAGATGGTTTAGGGTTTGTAATTAATGGGGTTATGGGTAATTAATTAGGTTAAATTAATTAAACCCGTTTTTAAAAACTGGGCAGAATTTTGGGTCATTGTTTTGATCATATAGGGAGTTCTACAAACTATTATTTTGCGATCCACATATCTCTGGAAAGCTAATTGAAGTGGCTTTCCAATGCAATAAACTAGAACTAAATTAGAGGTGGGAAGTGAGTCAAAAGCAGGTTACAACAGTCGGAGGTCAAAACAGTTTTGAAGTCAGCCTGTTTTCTTTTTAAGTTTTGGGTTGTTTGAGGTACTTAGGGTTGTATTAGGATCTTCTAACGAACATGAGAGATGGTTTATATATTATAGTAAGTATCTGCACTTGGGCTAAGGTTGTGGTTTAGGGTAAGACCCCCTAATTGTAACAAACTTTTCATACGTTTAAAATCAGTGAATTCTGGATAGGTAGCAATATATATACATATATCGGGGCTTTAACAGTAGCTTTAAGGTTAGGGCAAGTGGGGGGGGGGGGGGGGGGTTTAGCTAACATATGTAAAAGTATGAATATTCATTTTACAGAAACCATGGGTATGTTTAAGTGGACTTTTGACTTAAAGTTTTGAGACCTAAAAATTGGGACTGTTTTGTGTAAATTATGAACGGGATAGTTATTAAACTTAACCAAGTTAAGGACTTGTTAAGGAAGGGTAATCGGGTGATTAGAGCTTATCAATGAGGTATTTATATGGGAATAGGCTAGATGTACATCATAGGTTGATGAGCCATCTTAGTGATTGGTTCATGTATTGATTGCGTGTTTTTGGTTTGTTAGCTTGTTGCTAGTGCGAGGACTAATGAAGAAGCAATCAGGTGAGTTTCATAGTCCCATGTTTACTATTGATTTTGACTTCCAGATGGGATGGAAGAGACACTGTGTTATGTTGTTTATAAATTGATGCTGTGAATGTTTTTAAGGTTTGAGATGGACTTGTGTGTACATTATGTGATTAACTGCTATGTGATTTTTGTTTGTGTATGATTTGGATCGGGGGACACGTGCCGTCTCAGTTATTGTGGTTTGACAAGGTAGTGGCCTTGAGGTTTGACAAGGTAGTGGCCTTGTGGTTTGACAAGGTAGTGGCCTTGGGATAGGTACATAGTGTGATCATCTATGGTACCATGTTGTTTGGCAAGGTAGGAGCCTTAGATTTTGGTTTGGAATGATTGATCTTGAATGCTAGTTGTTAATACATAATTGTAGCACATTGTCCATATGTTATTGTGTTGATGGTTGTTATTCACAGCTTGTAACTGATTTAGCGTTGGAGTCTAAACCTATGACTCTCACCAACTTTATGTTGACGTGTTTTAGTATCTCTTTCAGGTGTGAATGTGTTTAAGCTTGAGGATAGAAGTGGCTAGACTTGGATGCCTTAGGATTGCATATAGAAAGAGATCCCTGTTCCTTCTTAGTTTACCTTTATGTTTTTTTGATAAGTGATACATGTTGGCACCTATATGTTTGTTTTGTTTGTGTTATTTGTTTGTCTTGGGTAAGAGGTAGGACTGTTACCTACTTACTTAGACTCCTGCATTGTTGAGATATTGTCATGACATTTGTGTCACCATTTTTATGACATTTCTTATATCATTTAGTTAACTCTATAGACATGCTATTGTTGTGATGATATCCATACGCCGTGCCCCATATTCCGCCATGGTGGGGTGTGACAGAATGGTATCAGAGCCAATGGTTATAGAGAATTAGGTTGCCTAGTCGCGTAGCCTAGTCTATAGCTTAAGGGTCCCTGCATATAGGCGTCGTAGGAGTATGTGTGCATTTTATAATAATTGATGTGTTTGGATGTTATTTATTGCGATGTTTTGACTAGTATGAATTGAACCGTAGTATGTTCATACTTAGTCACATGTTATTTTCTTTTCGGGTTTGTGACTAGTGCGGGTTGAACCATAATCGTCCACGCTAGTCATTGTTGTATTTTGCTTAAATTGTACATTATAGTACATAATTTGGTACAAGGTAGTTTCTATCTTTTGTCGAGTTATTTTACATACCTGAGGTATGTTATTTTTCTTTTGATGTTTAAGTCATGTTCCCTAAGAATCGTGTGGTGGTTCGAGTTACTAGGAGTAGGTGGATAGGAAGGGTTTTAAGCTGTTTCCACTCTTACGGGCGACATGACTTATAACTGATTATGTTTTCGTTTTGGATTTAGTCTAGGCTGTTTTAGCTAGACTATGGATTTCTGTATTCCGAGAGTTTTACTATGTTATTTTAATAGATGGGGTTTTGGATCTATTTGGTTATGTGGTTATGAGCTTATGTGAGTAGATGGATTTATGTGTTATATGTTGTATTGATTCTTATAAGTGTCATCATAGGAGGGAGTACATTGGGGAAATGGTAATTGTATAAGTATGGTGGCCAACATAGTTATACAAGTACCACAACTTCAATGGGTTCTCAAGTATGATTGCATGAAAGAGGGTTAATACATGCTTGTATATGATGAGATGTAGAAGTTAGGTATACGTAGAATATATGGGTTTATGTAATGGTTGCCTATGTTATGGCTACTGTTCTTTTTGTGTTATATGTTTTGGGTTATAGTTGTGTTGTGTGATTTTGGGGTCACACGATATGGTTTGGTTTTGGAGGTGGGCATTATGCCTTGTTGTGGTACGGTGAGACGGTGCTTACGCGTATGGAAAAACGAGCATATAAAGCGATTGATTGACTTACGTGTATGATAACGAGTATGTTTGGGGGATTCAATAGGTATACATATGCGGATGTATATATACTGATAGATGTTATGTTATGATTTATGGTCGTTCACTAGTTATTATAACTTGAACGTACCTTGTGTTTGTTACTGTTTTATGGTGCTGGAGTTTGATGGAGTTTCAACGACGTTTTGAATCTTTTGAACTGTGTCTTGTAGTTTATTCTTTGAGTTTCGTATTTCACGTGTACGTTTTAAAATGGTGTTTTTGGTTTCAAGTCTATTGAAATAACTTGGGATTTCTTTTGAGATAATGAAATCTTTTGTGTTGGGTCTTGCATTTCTTTTGGTCGGTATATATTGAGTTAGATGGTTGGTTGTATTCGGTAATAAGTTAGATGGTTGGTTGTATTCGGTAAAATAAGGGTAAGGTGTTGGAGTCGTGTTTGAAACAAGATGTAACATAAGATTTCTTTTTAATCAACATTTATATATTTCAAATTCTAAAAGACTTTCTTTGAAATAAAGCGAAGTAAAAATTTCTTTCTACCTACATAGTTTATATAGTTGAGTTTGACCGATTTATGTCATTTTTAATTATTTATACAAGGTTAAATTGAGTTTATGAAGATTTCACATACAATTATATCTGTCATTAAAAGGATTACATTGATCACTAAGTTTATTCTTTAGTTTTTTTAAAACAACTAGTATAAAACTGATTTGGTCATAACTTGTTTGTTTTTAGAGCTTTTTGAGTGATTAAAAAGCCAAAAATTATGTACTTAGAACTTACTTTTCAAATATTCAGAATGGATAGTCATGGGAGGTCAGTATCTTGGCCGAAATTATTGTACAAGTGTCGGGTTAGAGATTGAGTTGTGAATAGTAGTTTATTTTATTTGGGGTGCACGGGATACATAGTCTTTGGGTTGAGTTTTGAGATTGGTAAAGGTTGTTTGAGAATGCATTTTGCATGTACGGTTAGTCGGGACTTGTATTAATAAGAGTCTTCGTTTATATCAAAGAATCATCGGTGATATTTATTGACTGTGAGGTCAAGAGTTTGGCTATGAGTTTAATTATTTTTGGTTTGTATATGTGGTATTTTGAAACTTGAACTAAAGTTCACGTGGGAATGAGAGGAGTTCGTTTAGAACAAGTATCATCATGTGATTTGTTGGTTGTGTGTTGATCCTAAGGAGTAAATCTCGGGACGAGATTTCTATTAGGAGAGAGTGATGTGACAACCCTGGTTTTGAGGTTCGTCATTTAGTTTTATTTTGTGCTAGTTACGTGTCTTTACGTGTTTATGTGCTAATTGGTGTGTATAGATTGTGGTTTGGATATCGTTTCCGGTACGGGGTACCTTGTGAGTGAAACGATGTGTGATGATTTCATGTTCATGAGTTCACATGGTAGTGACTATGAAATGAGATGGTGTTATTTAGTGGTTTTACGTATACGTATATGTATTATAGAAAATCGTATTTTTACGATTTACGGTTTAGCATTTAGAGGTCTCGGAAGAGGTATTTAATCATATGGATATTTTTCGGGATGGTTTTAAGTCATTTAGGACTTAGTTATAAAGTTTATTTCAAAATTTGAGTTTTTTTATAAAAGTGTATATTTTATGTCTTTTTCGGTAAAACGCGTATATTTGACTAGTTTTACGGTTTTGAGGTTTTGGAGGCTTTAGGAGCTGAAATAAATTAAGGTAAATTAAGGTCATATTAATAAGATATTAATTAACAATAAAAAGAAAAAAATAAAAATATATATATATGAGGCGGTTTGGGACGAATCAAAAGAAAAGAAAAGGGAAAAAAGGAAAAAGGGAACCGGGCTTTTTTAATGGGCCAAGGACTTGTTAGGAAACTATATAAATACTTTTTATTAACCAAAACACTTCATAAAACCCCTGGAGATCACCTTCAAGTCGGCATCAATGGTGGTTTTAGGGTTCTTCATTAATTTTTCTTCTTTCAAAAATTCTAAGGTAAAATCTTTAATACTCTTTTTAATTAAAGTGTTTTAATTATTTCTCAATCATCTTATGATGGATTTAGGTTAGGGTTTAAATAAGAATCTGTATTTTAATGATATTATAATGATTAGATGGTTTAGGGTTTGTAATTAATGGGGTTATGGGTAATTAATTAGGTTAAATTAATTAAACCCGTTTTTAAAAACTGGGCAGAATTTTGGGTCATTGTTTTGATCATATAGGGAGTTCTACAAACTCTTATTTTACGATCCACATATCCCTGGAAAGCTAATTGAAGTGGCTTTCCAATGCAATAAACTAGAACTAAATTGGAGGTCGGGAAGTGGGTCAAAAGCAGGTTACAACAGTCGGAGGTCAAAACAGTTTTGAAGTCAGCCTGTTTTCTTTTTAAGTTTTGGGTTGTTTGGGGTACTTAGGGTTGTATTGGGATCTTCTCACGAACATGAGAGATGGTTTATATATTATAGTAAGTATCTGAACTTGGGCTAAGGTTGTGGTTTAGGGTAAGACCCCCTAATTGTAACAAACTTTTCATACGCTTAAAATCAGTGAATTCTGGATAGGTAGCAATATATATACATATATCGGGGCCTTAACAGTAGCTTTAACGTTAGGGAACGTGGGGGGTTTTACCTAACATATGTAAAAGTATGAATATTCTTTTTACAGAAACCATGGGTATGTTTAAGTGGACGTTTGACTTAAAGTTTTGAGACCTAAAAACTGGGACTGTTTTGTGTAAAATATGAACGGGATAGTTATTAAACTTAACCAAGTTAAGGACTTGTTAAGGAAGGGTAATGGGGTGATTAGAGCTTATCAATGAGGTATTTATATGGGAATAGGATAGATGTCCATCATAGGTTGATGAGCCATCTTAGTGATTGGTTCATGTATTGATTGCGTGTTTTTGGTTTGTTAGCTTGTTGCTAGTGCGAGGACTTGTGAAGAAGCAATCAGGTGAGTTTCATAGTCCCATGTTTACTATTGATTTTGACTTCCAGATGGGATGGAAGAGACACTGTGTTATGTTGTTTATAAATTGATGCTGTGAATGTTTTTAAGGTTTGAGATGGACTTGTGTGTACATTATGTGATTAACTGCTATGTGATTTTTGTTTGTGTATGATTTGGATCGGGGGACACGTGCTGTCTCAGTTATTGTGGTTTGACAAGGTAGTGGCCTTGAGGTTTGACAAGGTAGTGGCCTTGTGTTTTGACAAGGTAGTTGCCTTGGGATAGGTACATAGTGTGATCATCTATGGTACCATGTTGTTTGGCAAGGTAGGAGCCTTGGATTTTGGTTTGGAATGATTGATCTTGAATGCTAGTTGTTAATACATAATTGTAGCACATTGTCCATATGTTATTGTGTAACACCCCACTTGGATAAGTGGACCGTTACGGGTATTTATGGCGTGTCATCAAAGCATAAGGTAAATGTCCTAAAACATTAACTGACCATAAAGGAAATACCGGAATCAAACATCGGTAATCCAAACATAAGCCCAAAACATGAAAAAAAAAATACTGAAAGAAAGGACTAAACAATGTCCAAATAAGCAGAATAATGTAAGTACATAAAGTAAGAAGTCTGGATAGCTCCCATCCAAATGCACATGCTCTCAGAATCCTAAGAGCGTCCTGGGGTACCTGCCGTTAGAACATGTAAGGGAACTACGGCTGAGCATAATGCTCAGTGAACGGATATAGAGCATGATAAGGAACTACTGAAATGTAACAGATGGTAAAATACTGGAGCTGTAAGACTGATAAGTAAAGTTGCAGCAGAAATCTGTGCATAATCTGTAAAGTCTGATTCGTAAATAATAAAGCTAAACTAATATCTGATAAATCTGAAAACATGCATTTACTGTATTTTAATTTGCCAGAGCTTATATAGGTCACGTGCTGTAACAACCGTGCATGAATAACTGGAGGGGTGACCTCGTCATGCTGTAGAGGGGTGACCTCTAAATAACTGTGCTGGGTGGAGGGATCAGCTCCAATGTGAAGGATGTAGAGCACACACCACATTCACCTACTAAACTGTAAACTGTAGCCTAGGATGCATCCATACGCCCCACTAATAATACTGATAAAATGGCCAAGCTGAGCTGAGTGGGACGATGCAGGATATCACTCTCCTGCATGTGAGTCACGACACCGGTGCCTCTAGTGCCGTGGTTACGGTACCTCCGTAACTAGTACATAAACTAATCATACTTGTATATAATGCTCAGGCAATTTATTAATTCTTAACATGATTACTGATAAGTTTAAACATATACTGGGCAAAAACATTTGGCTGAAGATGGGGAATCCTAATCATGCATAGAAAAGAAAGTCCTTACTGAAAGGACGGGAAATCCGTACCTCGTGTCCAGTAATGAAACAAGAATGAAAGCTGAAGGATCGACTCTAACTTCACGAACTACAAAAATAATGGACGGAAAATAAGTCGTCTAATTACTGTTTGCTGTTACTGATTCTTATATGTTCTAATTTTAATTTAATTTATTCTTGTATTACTATTTATGGATAAACTGATAATTTCTGACTGTTCTCATAATATTACTCCTGATTAACGTATCCTCTGTATTCCTGATTATCGTAAAACATGTACTCCAACATGATAATATTACTATAAATAGCAACCTGCTATAAATAGAAAGTTTCCAAATTTAGTTTTTCTAAAATAATTATTAAATAAATCATAGTTAAATCCGACCTTTAATTAGATGAAGGACAAATCTAAAATCGGTTTAGTCTTGCTAATAAAATAAAATAAAATAACCATTTTATTAAACTTTATTTTTAAACTTATTATCGAAAGATTTAACCAAAACATATGAGTTCCCACTGTTAGACTTAAGTTCCCACTGTTTTCATTAAGGTTTCCACTGCTACACTTATAGAAGTTCCCACTGCTTGATTTATAAAAGTTCCCACTGTTTTTATATTCTGACAGACCCAAACACCCCTTATGTTTCTGCAGACCCAAACGCACCCTTATTTCTGTACCTGCTGTACAGCAAACCAAACACCCCCCCCTGCTGTCATCTTTTGGTCGCTGCAGTCTTCACCGAAACCACCAGCGCACCCCTTGAGGGTCGCGGCTGGTCCCGAACAGAGAAATACACCGAGACCTTAGGGTCTCGGTTTCCTTACTCAAGCAAAACCCGACACCCCGGTTTGGGGTTACCTGCTCTCGGCAGGGCCAAGGAACATCACGCCAGTTAGTTTGGGTCACGACTGGCCTGGAAATAACACACCGAGACCTTAATAGTCTCGGATTTCGTGCAGCCACACAACCCGACCCTTGCTGGGTTCGGGATGAACAAACAGAAAGAAAAAAAAGAATGCGAATTGAGTTTTCCTTTTTTTTACCTTAATCCGTGATTCGTAACGAATACAACACACAACCTGAATCAAGGAATCACAACTCCTTTCTTTTATTGTTTGTTTTCCGTCGGCGGCCACTTCTCTTTTTTTTTGTCTTGTTCGTCGGCAGGGAGAAAGGAGAGAAAGAAGTGACGGCTCTCTCTTTTATTTACTAGGGTTTTATTGTCTAAGAATCAAGCACTCCCCGACCCTTTTTTTTGTTAAACCGGTCTAGGAAAAGAAATGGGCCTCAGCCCATTCTCCTTTCTTTTTGTAATAACACTATAGCCCATTTGCACACATACACTATTGTTTTCGTTTCGTTTCATAAACGTTTAACTTGCGTGTTCGTATTTTAAAATCTGTCGTGTATTTATTTATTTTCCTGAATAAATAAAATAATAACTGCAATACTTACGTAATACTGAATAGCTAGTAAATAATTTACTATCTTATAATTATTTTCTGAATGAATAAATTACGCTTCGATATTAATTAAAACTGAGACTGCGTGATTCCTGTTAACGTTTAATTATTTCTGTAAAATAAATAATTCATCTGTAACATTTTCTGAGACTAAATACTTATTATCTGAATAAACTGTAATATTTATCGTATTAAAATAAACTGGGATTGCGTATTTACTTTCTGCGTTTATATCTCTGTCTAATAATTAATACTTATATGGTTTATTAAAAAATATTCTGATTTTTAAATACGGGTTTTACAATTCTTCCCCTCTAGAAACAATAATTCGTCCCCGAATTAAAGATACGACTATACTGGGTTTTACAATTCTTCCCCTCTAAAAAGGAGAAATTCGTCCTCGAATTAAAGGTGATAAGCTGATGAAGTTATACGAACTGAAGGAACACGTAGACTAAAAAAAACAATTAAGCTGAAGGATAAATTGTCTTCTAATTAAGACATAATGCTGCTGATAGGTATAAACCTGACATGACTGAAAGAACTTAACTGGATTTATTGAAGGAAAGGGGATGAGAGGTCCGGATGGACTCCTCCGTTTCGAGTGGCTTCCCGCTCGAAACGATTCCTTCAAAGGTCTAAACATAATGAACAAAATCTTGGTCCTGATGACCCTGTCCTGATGATGCTGAATAGTTTCCGGTTCTATACTTAAGATAGATTTTCTGAATCTGAGTGAATAAGCTATAGCATGTAGGATACATGAAGTGGTACGTATAATTATCCTGAAAAGATAACATTTATGTCTCTGAGCAAGCTGCTGAGAATATATATAGGGACGAACTACGTGAACAATTGTGAACATGCTAAGTGAGCAATTGTGAACGTGGTTCATAATTATATGAGGAGCGCTGGCATGGAATTAGAATATGATAAGTGAATCATACTGTGAACGTGATACTAGAACATATCATGAACGTATGCTGACTGAGGAATGAATGCCAAACGATACGGCCTGAGATGTAAAACGTCTGACTGGTTATGGAAACAGTTGTGTTAAACTTGAGTCTGATTCCCCAAGCTTTCTGTAACCGTATTCGGTAATAAACTGAGAAACGTGTATCGTGAAATGGCACACGAACTTGAACGTGAACAATGTTATGAACGCTAACGTGAACTTAAATCATGAGATAGCATAAATATGGACTGAAACATCATCATACTGCGAATGAGACGTATACGTGAAAGTGAAAATAACATGAACTTAAGGTGAACGTAAACATACACGTGATCGTGAATATAAATTCTTTCTGATATAATGGTCGACGGAATACCCTGAAATCGTATGATTTACTGCTGAATTTTTCTGTAGGTCCGCTACTGCGTAATCCTTTCGGATGAAAGAAAACGCGTACGCTGATTACATGGTCGACAATGACTTAGATAGTGTTATACTTTTTCTGAGTATGTGGTAACTGATAAAAATTTCGTGGAATTTCGTCTCATTTCTGCTCAGAAATTTCTAAGGATTATAGTAACTCACTGACATGACGGCGTTTTATCTTGAACCTGCGCTATGTCAGGCATCTAGGTATGAACCTAGCTGCATCAATGTGTGATACGGTTTCTATCAAAATTCTGTCTAGGCTTATGGGACATTCTGGTGGGAATCTGGTTGAATAGTCATAGAAGAATTTATGCGTTAGCCTAGGCTTTAGTGATGACTGTCAGCAATTTCTGCGTTAGCAGTCAATTGAGTTCTAGAAAAATTTGTACTTCGTTCACAGGCGTCGGTCGGGACCATCAGGTGATGGCCTTCACCTTCGCAGGGTTGTCTGAAATTTCTTTCTGCTGAAATAGGGTGGTTCAGAAATGCCACTCCGTTCAACTGGAATTCACATCTGGAAAGCTGCTTATATACTTTTCTCCTATCGAAGATTCTGTTCAACTGTGAAAAGATGATTCTCTTGTACTTCTCTTAGAATTTAGCAGATCAGAATGTGATCAATGAATACGCTGACGATTTTGTCCGAGAATCATAGAAAAAAAATTTACTCATAAATTCCATAATATAGCTGGAGCATTAGGGAGTTCAGAAGTATAAAATCAAAATCTTTAGAGAGACTATAATATGTGCAACAGCAGTTCGGAAAACATCATGTTCTTCTCTCACCACTTCTGGTGGCATGGTCGCAATTTGTTCTGGAAAATATTTAAGATATCATAGCAGATCAGATAAACCTGCTATTTATGGAATGCACAATGATTAAGAACGGTGATCTGGTAAAAAAAATTTAGTGGTCGATACATGATCTCATGATACCGGCCCTCTTCCTGATAGACATAAACGGTGCACTTCCTGGTGGTGCGCTAGGGTGAATAAGTCCTCGTTTCAGTAACCCTTGCAGCAATTGCTGCAACTCTTTTAACTTAGCTGCAACCCTGCAACAAGGAGTTTTGAAAAACAGGTTCTGTTATTGAGACAAGCTCGATGTTAAATTCTGTCTCGTGGTTAAGAAGGAATTTTTAGAAAACCTTCCGGAATTACATCTGGCTTTGGGATAATCTGATGATCATGATATTAAGAAATTTCAGAATTCGCATCATGAATGGTGACTAGAAGTCTTCGCATCTATAAGATAATAATTCACGTGCTTGTAAAGCTGAAACAATTTGTACTGATTTTTTTGGCAAAAGTAAAATGAATATGCTCAGGAGTTAGTAAGACGGGTCTCGTCGTTAACTGAAGATAAAACTTTAATAAATATGGTGATACTATTGAGTCCTTTCTGGCTGAGAGGCAGGTAACTACCTGATTTAAGATAAAGCTGGCATAGGAACATGTGAAGTAAACATGGCGACTTTTCACTGAATGTGTTTGTTTGTAACCTCACATAATGAATACTGTGTGTTTAACCTGAATAATACTCTAGTGGTGGTGACTGAATTTTTAATGATCTGATTCATGCGTGGTATAATGGAACAGGTATACCCTTTTCTGAAGGGTACCTTGAATTACTGAGGGCCTGGTTTAGAAATATACTGGAGTTATGAGTTCTGACTCGTACTTTGATAAAAGATTCGTTTGACGTGTATCGTAACTGGGGTCCTGAAAGGTCTTCCGAAATGATACTTGAGAACTGTGTCTTGACTGTTGTCTGGACATGTATTTTAATGGATGAACCCGGACAAGGCGGAAAATATTTAGTAACTGCTAAGATTGACGGACCCGTTAGACTACTGACCTCTTGTATTTCTGGTCACGTCCGTGCCGGAGTTCCGATGGTTACTGAATGATTAAATAAGTACGATGGTTGTCACTACTGCTTTGTCTGTCAATTTCCTGACGGTGTTATCATGACCGTGATTCCTGTAACTATTTTGTTGAGTGGTCGGCTGGGTTCCGGTTCCCACTCTTCTAAATGAACGGTTAGCTGAGTGAAGTGTGACATCTAGCTGAGAAGGTAAAAGTCTGGAATGGGATGGTAGTGTCTAATGGTTGAAATTTATTCTCGTCAGGAATTTCAAATTTATAGTTTCCGTCTTTGTTCTGCAGAGTCTTCATAGTATAAACGGCATCAGCATCTTGAGAAATCTCCAAAGTATCAGCAGCATCAGCATTTGTGAGGTCTTCAAAGTGTTAGCAGCATCAGCATCTGGTAAAATCTTCAACTCACGAGCAGCGTCAGCACCAGGTAGAATATCGACAAGTGGCAACGCCTGAGATGATTGAGGATCGATTAGCAATATCCATGGAGTAGGGTACCTGGAGTACACCTGGACTACTGTACATGAAGTACAAAATGAATACTGCACATGGAGCATATCTGAGACACTGTACATAGAGTACCTATGAAATACTGTACATGGAGCTGGTGGAAATTTTATGGGATGATCGATACTGGTGTCGCTTGTCTGACATGATCCAAGAAATAAATTGGTTTAAGCGGTAGTAAACTGATCTAAAATAAGTAATCATGATAGGCTGACCATTCCTGCGTCGACTTACTGTTGGTTGTATTGAGGCTGAAAAGTATGATATAATTGATTTCCCAACAGTTGTCAGCATGAAGCATGATTAATGAAGGCCAATCATGATTTATCACGAAAACGGCTTTACTGAAATCCTTGTGTATCTTAACATGAAAACATCATTACTTTGCTGAAACATAATCCTCGTAAGGAGACATGAAACTGAATCATCATGAAGACGACATCAACGTGAGGGTATGAAAATTTGACTGTTACGAGGAACATAAAAAGTCTAATCAACTGAGGTGTAATATCAATTGATGTGGATGGCTATGGTTCAATCCACATAATTCAAAGAAGAAAACATGAGACTAAGTATGGGCTATTCTGGTTTGATCCATACTGGTCAAAATTTTCTGAGAACTGTCATGTATAGAAATTTATAATCTCGGACTAAATATGGATGGCTGTAGTTCAATCCATACTTGTCAAAATTTATGAAATGTCCTGATATGACAAAGGTGAACAACTGTGGATCGGTTCACAAGAAATCATTCGACTGAATAGTATGAAAATTTGACCTGAAAAATGGTGAACATTTTTGGCTGATTCACCCAGTAATATTTGACTGGAAACATTAATCTGACATGAGTAGGGGTAAACGCATATGGTCATTTCATCTATACCAAAAATCTGAACGACAAGGGTGAACGCGTATGGGTCGGTTCACCAAACAAAATTCGAATGAAAACACATGCGACAAAATATGGCCAGTCCTGTACCAACCTTTTACATAGTCAAAACTTTAAGAAAACTGACTCATAAATGAAGAAAACTGACTGAATAATCCATGAGAAACATGAAAGATAACAACGCCAAAATCTGGGAAGTTCCTGGTGACTACCCACTAGTCACAGGTCAAGTTTTTGAGCCTACAGGTCGAACCTATAGCTCTGATACCATAATTGTAACACCCCACTTGGATAAGTGGACCGTTACGGGTATTTATGGCGTGTCATCAAAGCATAAGGTAAATGTCCTAAAACATTAACTGACCATAAAGGAAATACCGGAATCAAACATCGGTAATCAAAACATAAGCCCAAAACATGAAAAAAAATACTGAAAGAAAGGACTAAACAATGTCCAAATAAGCAGAATAATGTAAGTACATAAAGTAAGAAGTTTGGATAGCTCCCATCCAAATGCACATGCTCTCAGAATCCTAAGAGCGTCCTGGGGTAGCTGCCGTTAGAACATGAAAGGGAACTACGGCTGAGCATAACGCTCAGTGAACGGATATAGAGCATGATAAGGAACTACTGAAATGAAACAGATGGTAAAATACTGGAGCTGTAAGACTGATAAGTAAAGTTGCAGCGGAAATCTGTGCATAATCTGTAATGTCTGATTCGTAAATAATAAAGTTGAACTAATATCTGATAAATCTAAAAACATGCATTTACTGTATTTTAATTTGCCAGAGCTTATATAGGTCACGTGCTGTAACAACCGTGCATGAATAACTGGAGGGGTGACCTCGTCATGCTGTAGAGGGGTGACCTCTAAATAATTGTGCTGGGTGGAGGGATCAGCTCCAATGTGAAGGATGTAGAGCACACACCACATTCACCTGCTAAACTGTAAACTGTAGCCTAGGATGCATCCATACGCCCCACTAATAATACTGATAAAATGGCCAAGCTGAGCTGAGTGGGACGATGCAGGATATCACTCTCCTGCATGTGAGTCACGACACCGGTGCCTCTAGTGTCGTGGTTACGGTACCTCCGTAACTAGTACATAAACTAATCATTCTTGTATATAATGCTCAGGCAATTTATTAATTCTTAACATGATTACTGATAAGTTTAAACATATACTGGGGAAAAACATTTGGCTGAAGATGGGGAATCCTAATCATGCATAGAAAAGAAAGTCCTTACTGAAAGGACGGGAAATCCGTACCTCGTGTCCAGTAATGAAACAAGAATGAAAGCTGAAGGATCGACTCTGACTTCACGAACTACAAAAATAATGGACGGAAAATAAGTCGTCTAATTACTGTTTGCTGTTACTGATTCTTATATGTTCTAATTTTAATTTAATTTATTCTTGTATTACTATTTATGGATAAACTGATAATTTCTGACTGTTCTCATAATATTATTCCTGATTAACGTATCCTCTGTATTCCTGATTATCGTAAAACATGTACTCCAACATGATAATATTACTATAAATAGCAACCTGCTATAAATAGAAAGTTTCCAAATTTAGTTTTTCTAAAATAATTATTAATTAAATCATAGTTAAATCCGACCTTTAATTAGATGAAGGACAAATCTAAAATCGGTTTAGTCTTGCTAATTAAATAAAATAAAATAACCATTTTATTAAACTTTATTTTTAAACTTATTATCGAAAGATTTAACCAAAACATATGAGTTCCAACTGTTAGACTTAAGTTCCCACTGTTTTCATTAAGGTTTCCACTGCTAGACTTATAGAAGTTCCCACTGCTTGATTTATAAAAGTTCCCACTGTTTTTATATTCTGACAGACCCAAACACCCCTTATGTTTCTGCAGACCCAAACGCACCCTTATTTCTGTACCTGCTGTACAGCAAACCAAACACCCCCCCTGCTGTCATCTTTTGGTCGCTGCAGTCCTCACCGAAACCACCAGCGCACCCCTTGAGGGTCGCGGCTGGTCCCGAACAGAGAAACACGCCGAGACCTTAGGGTCTCGGTTTCCTTACTCAAGCAAAACCCGACACCCCGGTTTGGGGTTACCTGCTCTCGGCAGGGCCAAGGAACATCACGCCAGTTAGTTTGGGTCACGACTGGCCTGGAAATAACACACCGAGACCTTAATGGTCTTGGATTTCGTGCAGCCACACAACCCGATCCTTGCTGGGTTCGGGATGAACAAACAGAAAGAAAAAAAAGAATGCGAATTGAGTTTTCCTTTTTTTTACCATAATCCGTGATTCGTAACGAATACAACACACAACCTGAATCAAGGAATCACAACTCCTTTCTTTTGTTGTTTGTTTTCAGTCAGCGGCCACTTCTCTTTTTTTTTTTGTCTTGTTCGTCGGCAGGGAGAAAGGAGAGAAAGAAGTGACGGTTCTCTCTTTTATTTACTAGGGTTTTATTGTCTAAGAAGCAAGCACTCCCCGACCCTTTTTTTTGTTAAACCGGTCTAGGAAAAGAAATGGGCCTCAGCCCATTCTCCTTTCTTTTTGTAATAACACTATAGCCCATTTGCACACATACACTATTATTTTCGTTTCGTTTCATAAACGTTTAACTTGCGTGTTCGTATTTTAAAATCTGTCGTGTATTTATTTATTTTCCTGAATAAATAAAATAATAACTGCAATACTTACGTAATACTGAATAGCTAGTAAATAATTTACTATCTTATAATTATTTTCTGAATGAATAAATTACGCTTCGATATTAATTAAAACTGAGACTGCGTGATTCCTGTTAACGTTTAATTATTTCTATAAAATAAATAATTCATCTGTAACATTTTCTGAGACTAAATACTTATTATCTGAATAAACTGTAATATTTATCGTATTAAAATAAACTGGGATTACGTATTTACTTTCTGCGTTTATATCTCTGTCTAATAATTAATACTTATATGGTTTATTAAAAAATATTCTGATTTTTAAATACGGGTTTTACAATTCTTCCCCTCTAAAAACAATAATTCGTCCCCGAATTAAAGATACGACTATACTGGGTTTTACATATTGTGTTGATGGTTGTTATTCACAGCTTGTAACTGATTTAGCGTTGGAGTCTAAACCTATGACTCTCACCAACTTTATGTTGACGTGTTTTAGTGTCTCTTTCTGGTGTGAATGTGTTTAAGCTTGAGGATAGAAGTGGCTAGACTTGGATGCCTTAGGATTGCATATAGAAGGAGATCCCCGTTCCTTCTTAGTTTACCTTTATGTTTTTTTATAAGTGATACATGTTGGCACCTATATGTTTGTTTTGTTTGTGTTATTTGTTTGTCTTGGGTAAGAGGTAGGACTGTTACCTACTTACTTAGACTCCTGCATTGTTGAGATATTATCATGACATTTGTGTCACCATTTTTATGACATTTCTTATATCATTTAGTTAACTCTATAGACACGCTATTGTTGTGATGATATCCATACGTCGTGCCCCATATTCCGCCATGGTGGGGTGTGACAATGTAATAGCTCGTAGTTTAGTTATTTACATTTATTAAACAAAGCCCAAAACCGAGCCTATGAAATGTATGGGCCGGCGGCCTAATGTAAACCCAAGCCCATCTCATGGGCTTGGGTATATAAACCCTCTCCTCAGTTGGAGAGGGTGGTGGTTTTCATAATTTACACATAGTAATCTTTCATTTTCTCTCTCTAGAAATGTGTGAATTCCATCATCTCTCTATCTCTTTCTCTCTCTAAAACATAAGCAAGATTTACATATCCTAGAAATGGTATCAAGAGCCATGGGATGATTGTTTGGTTTTTGTGTTTGGTGTTCTTGATCAATTCGCCTATTTTGATCCTATTTCATACGTAACAATTTTTTTGTTGTGTTTTTATGCTTTAATCTTGATATACGTTATCTAGTTACTTGTTATAGTGATTTGATATTGGTATTTTGGGTTAAAAACACAAATTTTTGGGTGTTTGATTCGTTTTTAGGCTTAAAATTCCGAATTTGTTGTGTTCTATCCGAGAAAAGTGGTAGTTTTGTTTCCATCGCAAAGTTGTCTCCATCGCAAAGTGAGCACGGTTCTTCATTCCGATCGCAAAAACCTAGGGTTTATACATTGCGAACGAAGGGTATTCCGACACTTATTCCGATCGTGCATTGCGATAGCTCCTTGCATCGTACATTGCGATCGGGTATAAGGCTATATTGAAACGTTACTCTGCCAAAATTTCATTAGCCATATTCTGACATGTATTGCGATCACACATTCCGACAGGTATTGCGATCACACATTCCGACAGGTATTGTGATCAAACATTCCGACAGGTATTGCGATCAAACATTCCGACAGGTATTGCGATCAAACATTCCGACATGTATTGCGATCAAGCATTCCGACAGATATTCAGATAGACATTGCGACAGAACTTGTTTTGTGCATTCCGATAGAGTGACAAGTTTTCCAAGATTTTTTCAAAAACGTGTTTTTGAAAAGTCTTGGAATTTTTGGTTTATCGAGAACATAATTTAGGGGATTTCAACATTATTTCTCGGCTTTAACACACAACAACAAACACATTAACTTTCTCTCATTGATCGATCAACGTTTGTAAATCTTAACTTATCGACATGGAGTACACATCTCTTACGGATAAGTCCATCCTCTCGGGTACGGATAATCGTCCACCAATGTTGGAGAAGTCTATGTACGAGGATTGGACTTCCTGAATGGAACTTTACATGTTGAACAAAGAGAATGGACATCTCATTTGGGCATCGGTGCTCAATGGACCATTAGATTATGGGACAGTGACGGAAGGTACGACTACTCGTCCTCGCACAACGGGTGAATTGACTGGAGATATGAAGATTCAAGATAAATGTGATAAGTATGCTACAAACATCGTTCTTCAAGCCCTTTCTCCAGATGTCTACAAACTCGTCAGCAAACATAAAGTTTCCAAAGAGTTATGGGATAGAATTCGTGTTCTAATGCAAAGCACCTCGTTAACTAAACAAGAACGAGAGTGTAAGCTTTATGATACTTTTGATAAGTTTGCCTATGTGCCAGGGGAGACTCTCAATGATTACTATCTGAGATTTACCCTATTGTTGAATGAGCTCAGTATATATGGCATGACAATTCCTACGTTTCAATTGAACACCAAGTATTTGAACACTCTTCCTTTAGAATGGAAAAAGTACGTGACGGATGTTAAATTGGCTAAGGACTTGCATAACACCAATGTGGATCAAATTCAAGCTTTTCTTCAACAACACGAATGCCATGTGATCGAGGCTCGGTTGTCTACACCTCAAGTTCATGATCCACTTGCCATGTATGCTTCTCAACAAAACATGGCTTATACTTATCAACAACCATCATACTTGCAGCAGCCACCACCACACACCAATCAGCAACCATCTTATCAACCACCAATCATGCCACAACAAGCATTTCAAAAAAGTGTTCATCCACAATCTTTTCCACCGCAACCACCATATCAGACATCACCATCATAAGCCAACACTTCTCCAATGGGCTATACTCCTCAGCAAGGATATTTTCCAATAGAAGCACAACCAGCTCAAGCTTTCTACTCTAATGAACTTCCACCAATCTAAGCACCGGTCTTTACTCCAAATGATACACCAGCTGATGTTCTAAACCATCTCACTGCCTACTTGTCAAAACTTGTTGCAACTAGAGGATTTCCACCAACAAACAATCAGCTCCGCAACTCTTCAAATCCTTGACAACAAGCTACTGTTCAAGATGGTCAAGTAACAGTGCAACCTATTCAAGGAAGGCAAAATTCATATGGACCTCCTACAAGGACCGTGAATGCTCAAGTTGTGAATTCTCAAGCTAATGGATATGGAAGCACTGTTGGTCCATAAAAGGTTTTGACTTGCTATAATTGTAGAGGACAAGGTCATATGGCTAGAGAATGCACTCAGCCAAAAAGGAGAAGGGATGCAACGTGGTTTCGTGAGAAGATGTATTTGGTCGATGCTCAGTCTAAGGGAAATATTTTGGATTCAGAAGAGTTAGCATTTCTTGCAGACCTAGGGGAAGCAGATAATGAAGGCATTGCAGTCGTTTCTACTTCTAATGCAGCTTATCAAGCAGATGATCTTGACGCATATGACTCGGATTGTGATGGCATTCACTCTTCCCAAGCTGCTCTCGTTGCTAATCTCTCTCACTACGGTTCTGATGTCATCAGTGAGGTACCTACCACAACCAATCTTGGTAATGATGATAACCAACATCAAGTTGGGCATGAAAATGACAACCTCGAAAAGCATTCGGGAACTAGTAACTCAAATGATGTGGTACCCAATCCTACACATTTGAGTGAACCTCAACCAAATGATACGACGGGTATGGAATCTTATGCTCAACATGATTTGGTCATGGTACCTAAACATATTATTGATCAAATGCATATGGCTCTTGATATGAGCTTAAACTCATATCCTTTTATCAACAAATAACCCTAAAACATGAAGCAAAATACCCTTTTATATTGTAAAAAGCAGTGTTATGTGGTATGTTTGTGTTTGTGTGATCTTATGTAGGTAAAAGGATACAATTTCAAGCAAACAAGGAAAAACCAAGCTCAAATGGATGAAAAAAGACAAAAGAGGATCAAAAGTGACAAGACTTTGAAGTTAAAGGACCTATCTTGACAATTTGTGAAAGTTGAAGGACTTAAAGTGCAAATTATGGAAAGTCAAGATTCAAGTCAAATTTGGTCAACTACAAAGTCAACTCAAGTCAAAGGGCCATTTTGTTGAAGAATCAAAGTTGAAGGGTCAAAAATGTCAAAGGAATGAAGATATTAGCTTTAAATAGCAATCTGCCAAGTCAAGGGACCTAATCTGCCAAGTTTGGAAAGTTTTGCAAAGTTAAATCCAAGTGAAAGGCTATCAACCAATGAGAAGAGAGAAAAGAGTTCACACGGATCAAATATTAAATACCCACTTACAGCCGTCATAATTAATGCAAGATCACAACAGTGCAATCCGCAACTCTCTTTTTCAACCAATAAGAAGATGACACGTGTCCATCTTCTTTAACAAAAACATTTCCAGGAACGGGATTTTGATAGAAGGCGTTTCAAGAGAAGATCAAAACATCAAAGTTGCTTAATTTTGGAAGACGAATCCAATGGTGTTAACCAATTAACAAATCATCCATTGAATCAAAAACCCCCAATTCAATGTTCATCACCTTCAAGTGGATTTGCAGAATTCCTCCACGTGTCAAGATATGATTGGCCTGAACACGTCACAACTCCAACAGAATCTCTTATCTTGCCTATAAATACTTAGCTTGTACCTCATTTTTCATTTGTAGCTTAATTTTGTAAACACCTAGTTCTCTAAATTTTCCTTTTCCCTTTTTTCCCTCCTTTTCACCTAACTACTCAAGAGTCTGACAAACTCTTGAGTCAGTTAGTTAGTTAGAGCTTGTAACTACCATTTGTAACAGAAATCACTCAATAAAATTCAAATTTCCTATTTCCCGCCAAATTCTGTTTCTCAAATTCCTGTTGAATCTTGTTGATCTTGGATATACTAGTTGCTGTTTGATGTTAGTTATGATCAACCATTGATCATAGCTTACATTGGTGGAGTTTTATTGCTGTTTGATCAGAATTCTAGCATCTCCATTGAGCTTGAAGAATCCATGACAGAATGTTGATTTGTAGCTGTTTTGATTGTTGATTTGAGTTGATAGCTAGTGATAGGTGGTGGTATCACTAGGGCAAGAGAGCTCAGCGCTCCTCTTCTTCCCAAAGGACCTCTACAATAGGTTCTAAGGCTTCTGATTTTTGTTCCTCTAAATCAGTTCTTGCATGCTTAATTCCCTAGTGTAAGGTTGATGGCTGCCTGATTCTACTTGTTAAGAAGTTGTTGATTGATTGACTCTAGATTTGTAGCTTGATCTTGTGCTATTGTGTTCAGTTTTGTAGTGTCTGCATATTTTCAGTAACATTTTAGTCCTATAGCTACTTTCAGTCCTAGCCTTTGTAATTGCTTGTTCTTAGCTTTTATTCACTTCATTTTGTCCATAGAATCAAGTTTGCTATAGCCTTTGTATCTGTCTTAATCATAACTCATAAAGTCTTTGAAAAAGTTTGATTAAAACCTTTTAAGGGGTGTTTGGGAGTAGTTATAAATCAGATTTCAAGTGTTAGAAATTGGTGTTTAGAAGTTAGTTTCTAGTCATTAAGTGGTAATAAGTAGTTTTCAGTCAATTTCAAGTCATAAAAATAGTCAAAAAGGCAATTGGTTAACAAAAAGTTTGGGTCATACTTGTTATCAGCTTATATTTCAAAACTTGCCAATTTCAATTGATTGTTTCTCCTTCATTACTTGATCAAATTTGCTCAAACCAGTTTCTAGTTATAGCTTATAACATAATCTTTCAGTATCTAGAAGGAAAATCTACAGTATCCAGAATTAAGCTAGAAAACAGCTTTTTAGCTCAAGCCTGAGCATTTTCAATTCTCTGATATAAGAAGCATTCTGTTTTGCTAGTTCTCTAAATCCTCTTCATAAAACTTGCAATTTTCTTTCACATTTCCATTTAGATAGTATTGAATATGAGATTTTGAGATTTTGAGCTTTTTCCAAAATTTGGTCAACGTTTGGTCAACATAAGCTCATTTGAGCTTATTTTCAGATATCTGGCTTATTACTGGATGAAATTTGTTCTAATTTGATTTCCCCTTCCTTAAATCAAGTGCTTAATCAGTTTTGATAATAAAATCAAGTTGTGGATGTTTGGATTATGCTATAGCTTATTTTGAGCTTATTGATAAGCACTCAATTGCTTAATTTGGACTTTTAGCTAAAATCCTTGAACACACGTTTCTTAAATTGGAATTGAAGTTGTTTGCAAGTTGTTTCAGCTTAATTGGTTGAGAAATAAGCTCAAACGAGCTTAATCTTTCTTTGAGCCCGTTTTTACTTAAAAAGTTTGGTTATTTGCACTTTAGTCCCTAGAATTCTATTCAGTTTCTAAACCTAGCTAATCTTCCTTGTTTAGAGGTAATTGCATAATTCAGTCCTTGCATTTGTTAGTTTGTTAAAATTCAGTTTATAAGTTTGTTAGTTTGTTAGTTTTTGGTTAGTTTGTTAAAGTTTTTACAAGTTTAGTCCTTATAGTTAACTGTTTTACATTTTTAGTCCTTATAACTTTTAGAATTTACATTTCAAGCATTTACATTTTATAGAAATTACATTTTCAGTCCTTATAGTTTTACATTTTGCATTTTAATATTTTACTTGAATAAAATTTGGAATTTGCAACTTGTTTTACGTATAAGTAGGTTTATATTTTTCATTTTTAGATAGAATTGTTTGAATTAGCAATAGATTACCAAGCAAGCTTGAACAACCAAAAACAATTAAAAATTTGATATTGATTGGACTTTCTATTAGTTAAGAACTGAGAAAACGAACTTGCATTATACACATTTCAAATGGCGCCGCTGCCGGTTCTTTGACTACACGAGAGACTATCGATTGACGGTTTTCATTGGCTTTTGGGATCCGTTCATTTGTTGAACGTTATTTTTACGTATCATAAATCAAAAACAAATAAAAAATCAAAAATATAAAAATATAAAAAAAAACTAAAAAATTAACAAAACAATTCTTTTCCTAAAGAATTGACCAAAAAAATTAAAAAATCCAAAAAGCAATCTTTTTCCTAAGAGATTGCACCCAAAAATATATATTATTGGATTCTCTAGGTTTTTATGTACATATAGTATTTTCCTTTAAAAACTCATAAATACAAAAATATTTTCCATATATTATTATAAGTAAATACGTATACGTATAAGAACAATCAATCTACATATCTTCCATAAGTATTGCCGGGGCAATACACCGTGTTGAGGGGCGTTCCGGTCCTTGACACGCGTATCGATCAAACAAAATAAAGCAAGAATAGATAAATACTCTCAATAAGCAATAATTCGAAGAATACGAACATTTAAGTGAATAGAAAGGCGATGTGCTATAAAATGCCATCTAAGGGTCAATAGGTACTTAAGTGCTTCGCGCCACCTAACCCCCCGTTCACTTGGGAGTATTCTAAGAAGGAAAGCTTCATTGAGGGTCTTGCACCCAAAGTAGTATTACATATATTGTTACTTTCTTGTAGATATTTAATATCGAAACTCGAAGAGGATAATCTTATTCTTTTCAAAGTCACACGAGAGCTTCTCTCTCATTCCTCGTATTGAGTTGCATGCTCACTCGCGGGCGTGCACAAATACCGATTGGTGTACAACCTCTTCCTCCGAAAAGGAAGAAAAAGAGAAAGAGTAAGACTACCACCGTCCACCAAGCCGATCACGAGAATCGTGCTTTGTCACCACCACAAGGAGCCATGGCAAATGATAATCGTACTTTGTATGAACGTATGCAATCCAACGTTCATGGATATGTTAGTGCCATTAAGATTCCCGACTTTCCCGCTAACACATTTGAGCTACATACATCTATGATCAATATGGTTGCTGCATCACCTTTCTTTGGAAAACAAAATGAGGACCCCCATGCTCATCTTAAGAGATTCCTTTCACTTTGCAACACCATTAAGCATAATGGGGTTCCACATGAGGTCATTAGATTGATGTTAGTGTCATTTTCATTAGATGGGAGTGCTAAGCATTGGTTAGACACCCAACCACCCGATAGTATCACCACATGGGATGATTTTACCACTAAGTTTTTGAACAAATTCTTTCCTCCACAAAAGACTATGGCTTTGAGGAATTTGATTATGGGCTTTACACAAAAACCTAGTCAATCCTTTGGTGATGCTTGGGAAGAGTATAGTGAGTTGTTGAGGCGATGCCCTAATCATGGAATGGATGATCTAACCCAAATCAATACCTTCTACAATGGCCTTAAACCTCACCACCAAGATTCACTAAATGCTTCCGCGGGAGGGAGTATTCATTTCAAGACATACCATGAGGCTTTAAACATTATTGAGACTAAGGCAATGGTTCAAACCAATGATCCATTTGAGGAAAGAGTTCATGTTATCCAAAACACTTCTCAAATCCCTTTTGACAACCAACTCCTCAAGTTTCAAGAAGCTATTTTTCAAAGGATGGATAGAGAAAGTGAGAGGCATTTGCAAGCACAACAAGACATGCTTCAAACTTTTAAGAACATGACATTGAACAATTCCTCAAACAATGTGAATGCCATCACCATTTCTTGTGTTACTTGTGGAGGTCCTCACTCTTATGAACAATGTGACAAGGTGCAAGGTTATCAAGGGGAATGCTATGCTTACCAAGAGGAACACCGTGAACACTTCAAGCCTAACATAAATCCAAATAACCTTTCTTACAAATCCCAAAATTACCTTACTCCACCCGGCTTTCCACCCCAACCACCCACCCAAATTCCACAAAATCCTCCTCAAATTTTGGCAAGGAATCAAGGGCAAAGACAACCATACCAAGGAAATAACTACAAGGCACCAAATCAATTTCAACCTCAATCAAGTACCTTTTATCCACCAAATCAAGGATTTAACTCTCAACCTTTACCTTTCCAACCTCAAGGTTTTCAAGGTTATGTGCCACAAGAGTTAAACACAATGGATCTTTTGCAAAAGATGAATCAAGAGACTGAAAAGAAACTCCAAGCTATGGACAAGAAAATGAATGACCAATTCAATAAGCTTTTCATGGCATTAAATCAAAGACCACAAGGAGCTTTACCTTCCAACACACAAACAAATCCTAGGGCCAATGTTAATGCTATTACAACAAGGAGTGGTACAACAACAAAGGATCCTTCACCTCCTAAACCTACTATTGTTCAACCCACTTGTGCTCCTACTTGTGATAAGCCTTCTACTTCTACTCCACCTCCTCAAAGTGCTCCTATTCACTCAAACACACCTTCTCAACCACCTCATACTTCTCCTTCACCTTCCACACTTCCCAATGAAGAGGCTAACAAAGACAAATCTTCCACTACAACACCTATTCCACCTACACCCAAACCTACTCTTCCATACCCTTCAAGGTTGAAAAAGGACAAGTTAAAGAACAAAGATGACATCCAAGTCTCCAATTTCTTAAGGATGTTTAAGCAACTCAATATCAACATATCCTTTGCGGAAGCTCTTGCTTATATGCCAAAGTTTGCTAAGATGTTCAAGGATTTGCTCTCAAACAAAGAAAAATTGGTTGATTTGCCCAACACATCACTTAATGAAAATTGTTCCGCGGTGTTACTTAAAACCTTACCAACAAAACTTGGAGATCCGGGGCGCTTCTTGATACCTTGTAATTTTCCCGGTGTTGAAAATTGCATGGCTTTGGCGGATTTAGGGGCAAGCATAAATCTCATGCCTTTATCGGTTTGGAAACAACTCTCTCTTCCCGAGCTCACCCCCACTAGGATGACTCTTGAACTAGCCAACCGAACCATAGCTCACCCCGTAGGTATAGCGGAAGATGTGTTTGTAGGTGTGGATAAGTTTACCTTTCCGGCCGACTTTGTAGTGGTCGATTATGACATGGATCCTAGAGTGCCTTTGATTGTTGGTAGACCGTTTTTGAGAACGGGTCGTACCTTGATAGATGTGGCGGAAGGAGAATTAATTATGCGAGTAGAGGATGAGAAAGTGGTGTTTAAGTTAGGGAAAGTTTGTGATAGAAAAGAGGTTAAGGAGTCTAGACCTTGTGAGACGATTAACATTGTGGATGTGTTAGATGAAGTGTGTAATGAACACTTTCATGATGCTTGTAAGAATGCTAGTGATGATATTCCACATGTTGAAACCGTGGCCTCAATTGCTCCCTCTTTAACACCTTTTGGAGAGAGTGATTTCCTCTTGGAGGAATTTGAGTCCAACTTTCTTGGTGATGATGATTCTCCTATTAATTGGGAAGAAGATATTCTTACAATCCAAAAGTTGCTCAATGAGGACCCTATTCCTTCCCCTATTCCACAAGAGATTACCATTGAGGAACCTTCCATAGTAAAACCTTCCATAGAAAATCCACCTCCCATTGAACTTAAGGAACTTCCATCCCACTTAGAATATGCTTTCTTAGAAGGAAAAGACCAATTACCGGTGATTATTGCTAAGGAATTGAAAGAGGATGAGAAGGAGCAACTCATTGAAGTCCTTAAGAAACATAAGAAAGCTTTAGCATGGAAAATATCCGACATAAGGGGAATTGATCCACATTTTTGTACTCACAAAATCCTTATGGAGGATGATTATAAACCCGCCATTCAAAACCAAAGGAGAGTTAACCCAAAAATTCATGAGGTTATTAAGAAGGAAGTGATTAAACTCTTAGATGCGGGTATGATTTACCCCATTTCCGACTCTCCATGGGTTAGCCCGGTTCATTGTGTTCCAAAGAAGGGTGGAATCACCGTGGTGCCTAATGAGAACAATGAGCTTATTCCCACGAGACTTGTAACCGGTTGGAGAGTTTGCATTGATTATAGAAAACTCAATGAGGCAACTAGGAAAGACCATTTCCCGCTTCCCTTTATGGATCAAATGCTTGAACGCTTAGCGGGAAATGAGTTCTATTGTTTTCTTGATGGCTTTTCGGGTTATTTCCAAATCCCTATTGACCCTAAGGATCAAGAAAAGACCACATTCACTTGTCCATACGGTACATTTGCTTACAAGAGGATGCCTTTTGGCCTATGTAATGCACCGGGGACGTTTCAAAGGTGCATGATGGCGATTTTCCATGACATGATAGAGCAAACCATGGAGGTTTTTATGGATGACTTTTCCGTATTTGGGAACTCCTTTAGCTCTTGTCTCACCAATCTTGAGAGAATGCTTAAGCGTTGTGAGGAGACACGTTTGGTGCTTAATTGGGAGAAATGTCACTTTATGGTGAAAGAGGGGATTGTTTTAGGACACAAGATATCCAATAAGGGATTAGAAGTTGATCGAGCCAAAATTGATGTGATTGCTAAGCTTCCCCCACCCACCTCGGTTAAAGGTGTGAGGAGTTTCTTAGGTCATGCGGGTTTTTATAGGCGCTTTATACAAGATTTCTCTAAGATAGCTAGACCGATGACTCATCTCTTGGAGAAAGAGGCTCCTTTCATTTTTGACCAAGCTTGTTTAGAATCTTTTGAGACACTTAAGGAAAAATTGACAAAGGCTCCCGTTTTGGTTTCTCCAAATTGGGAATTACCTTTTGAGCTTATGTGTGACGCTAGTGATTATGCGGTGGGGGCCGTCTTAGGACAAAGAGTTAATAAGCATTTCCAACCTATACACTATGCGAGTAAAACCATGACCGGTGCACAACTTCATTACACTACCACAGAAAAAGAGTTGCTTGCTATAGTATATGCTTTTGAGAAGTTTAGACCATATCTTGTGCTTTCCAAGACCATAGTGTATACGGATCATTCCGCTCTCAAGTATCTTATGACAAAACAAGATGCTAAGCCTAGGCTTTTGAGATGGGTTTTGTTGCTTCAAGAGTTTAAGATAGAGATTCGTGATAAAAAAGGGGCCGAGAATTTAGCGGCGGATCATTTGAGTAGACTTGAGCATCCTTTTCAAGGAGATTTCCCACATCAAGAAATCAATGAATCCTTTCCATTAGAGGAGCTCATGTCTATCTCTTCCCAAGAGGATGCCACACCTTGGTTTGCGGATATTGCAAACTATCTTGTGGGCAATGTGCTTATTGAGGGTCTTACTTACCAACAAAAGAAAAAGTTTCTTAAGGAAGTTAAGTATTACTTTTGGGATGATCCATATCTTTTTAGGCAATGTGCGGACCAAATCATTAGACGGTGTGTAGATGGGCCCGAGGCATTTAAAATCTTAGAGGCATGTCATAAAGGACCTACGGGTGGACATTTTGGGCCTAACTACACCGCCAAGAAAGTCTTTGATTCGGGTTACTATTGGCCTTCCATTTACAAGGATGCCCAAGAGATGGTGAAATTTTGTGATGTTTGTCAAAGACAAGGAAAAATTACACAACGTGATGAGATGCCACAAAATTTTATCCAAGAGTGTGAGATATTTGATGTATGGGGAATAGATTTCATGGGACCTTTTCCATCCTCTAAGGGAAACAAGTATATACTTGTGGCGGTGGATTATGTGTCCAAGTGGGTGGAGGCTAAAGCCTTACCTACTAATGATGCTAGAGTGGTTGTAAAGTTTTTGAAACAATTGTTTGCTAGATTTGGTGTACCTCGGGCCATCATAAGTGATCGTGGTACGCACTTTTGTAATGATCAATTCACGAGAGTTATGAAGAAATATGGAGTGAATCATAGACTTTCTACCGCGTATCACCCTCAAACAAATGGTCAAACCGAGGTCACAAATCGTGGTTTAAAGAGGATTTTAGAGAGAACGGTGGGAGAGCATAGAGCTTCTTGGTCGGATAAGCTTGATGATGCTTTGTGGGCGTTTAGGACGGCTTTTAAGACACCAATTGGTTGTACTCCTTATAGGCTTGTCTATGGAAAAGCGTGCCACCTCCCATTTGAGTTAGAACATAAGGCATCTTGGGCTCTCAAGTGGGCTAACTTTGATTTAAACCAAGCCGGTTCACATAGGAAAGATCAAATCAATGAGATGGATGAGTTGAGAGCCAATGCCTATGAGAATTCTTTGCTATACAAGGAAAAGACTAAGAAATTGCATGATGCTAAGATCAAGAATCGTGAGTTCAAAGTTGGAGAGCCGGTTCTCCTCTTTAACTCAAGATTGAAGCTTTTTGCGGGCAAGCTTAAGTCGAGATGGTCCGGTCCATTCACTATTGCTCAAGTGTTTCCATATGGAACTCTTGAGTTGTCCCAACCCGATGGTCCAAATTTTAAAGTGAATGGTCACCGTGTTAAGCATTACTTTGGGGAGGACATTTCCGTTGAAATGGTCCAAGAGGTCCCCATTTTCCCCATGAATTAATTCATTGAGGGACGAGTCGAGCTAGAGACTCATTAACTCAAGCATCGTATAACTAGGTTAGAGTGTTGTAGGTTAGAAATAAAGGCATAGATTTGGAGATAAGTGTAGGGGAGACCTTCTTTTGTCTTCATGCTTGTTTGTAGGGTTGCTCACTCATCTCATGCTTTGGAGCTTATGGAGGAGGCCCTTGTATCCGGTTCACTTCGTTACTTTAGTGATTTTCCATTGACACCTTGTGCTTAAACTTGATTTCACTAATAGTAGTCCTTTCCTTAACTTGGGTTAAGCAAAGTCTATTCATTGTCATAAGTGTAGGGGAAGTTTTTATACTTCCATGCTCTTAAACATTGAGGACAATGTTTAGCTTAAGTGTAGGGGGGTCTTCTATCGAAGTGACCTTACCTAGAACTTGTCATTGTCTTTCATGATAATTGGGAAAATTGAATTTTCAACATTTTTCAAATTTTTGATTTACTTTGGCCAACAAAAATATGCATTCATAATTTTTGCATCAATCATTTTTCATTTGCATAACACATTTGCATTGTATATATTTCTTCTCTTATTTTTCATCAAAAATAAATAAAAAGGAAAAATATAATAAAACATGGTTTTAACAAATTTAGATTTCTTTGACATATTAGGCCCGCCATGGATATTTTGACTCAACCCGAGTTTGTTATTTTAGCACTCTCTAGCTAGTATCCTTAACCATGTAGTCCTTCATTGGTCTATTAGGCTAAGCTTCCACCAATTTCATTCTTTGAAATTTTAAATTTGTGGAGAATGGGAAATGATAGAGTTGAAGCAAGTGTAAAAGGGCTAGATAGACTTCATGGCAATTACTTGTGGCTAAACCCTTCTCTTCTCTACCTCTACTTTCTTCGCTTGTATATAATTGTTAATAAATAATCAAGTACGGTTTTAATTGGTTTGTAATCTCTTATGCATTTTTGGCTAATCATTCATGGTTGGTATGAGTACGTCTTAAGATTCTAAGTTAGCACGTTTTATGTGTACTAGACTTGTGTCATGCTCCATATTTAGCGGGTGTTTTTCCTTTTCTTCTTTGCAAATTTCTTGGTGAGGAATAAAGAAAAATAAGAGCGGCTTATGAAAAAAAATGAGTGGCTAGAAAAAAAAAAAGAAAAAGAAAAAAAAAAAAATAATGCAAGACTCCCAAGAGGGGCAGTGTGGTGTTAATTATAGTGACTATTGAGTTCCAATATTACCTTGACGGGTTGCGGGGATTCAATAGATTGCTCCAATCCAATATTACCTTGACGGGTTGCGGGGTTGAAGATCCAAAATCTCAAAAAGATGCGGATGTAAATTATTGCGTGAGTTTTATTTTTCTTTCCTTAGCGAGTGTGTAGTTACTTATGAAAGCATGACATGAGGATTTTACACATAAGGCGAATGACTTATTATTCTTAATACGGACTTGTATTAATTGTGAGCGGTTTTTCAAGTAATGGATGAGAAGATTACTTAGGATTAAAACCGTCCTTCCTTATTTTTGGATTTTACACTTCTTATATTTCACACTTGAATAAAGACAAATTTGCCCACAAGCAATTTGCTCAAATAATAACCGGTTCTACATTTAATTGTCATGAATAAGTTGATGCACTTTTTACTTGTGAATGCAATGATCCCATTTACTAGCTTGGTATGGGGAAAGTGAAACTTGAGGGTGATAAGTGTCCATGGTATCCAAGCCCTAATCCAAGTCATTGAATTCTTTATGAGTTATTTCCATCAAAACCATTTCAAGAAAAATCAAAAAGATATAGATAGAATTGTATTTTGATCCATTGCATTGTTAAAAGTCAAAATCATACATCATTTAGTTTAGAGTAGTGTAGATGCATCTCATATGGCCAAGGTGGATTAATTATGAGGGAAATGTAAATTTTTAAGCCTTGAAATATAATATTGCATGAGGACATGACAATGCTCAAGTGTAGGGGAATTTGATATGAGCTTAAACTCATATCCTTTTATCAACAAATAACCCTAAAACATGAAGCAAAATACCCTTTTATATTGTAAAAAGCAGTGTTATGTGGTATGTTTGTGTTTGTGTGATCTTATGTAGGTAAAAGGATACAATTTCAAGCAAACAAGGAAAAACCAAGCTCAAATGGATGAAAAAAGACAAAAGAGGATCAAAAGTGACAAGACTTTGAAGTTAAAGGACCTATCTTGACAATTTGTGAAAGTTGAAGGACTTAAAGTGCAAATTATGGAAAGTCAAGATTCAAGTCAAATTTGGTCAACTACAAAGTCAACTCAAGTCAAAGGGCCATTTTGTTGAAGAATCAAAGTTGAAGGGTCAAAAATGTCAAAGGAATGAAGATATTAGCTTTAAATAGCATTCTGCCAAGTCAAGGGACCTAATCTGCCAAGTTTGGAAAGTTTTGCAAAGTTAAATCCAAGTGAAAGGCTATCAACCAATGAGAAGAGAGAAAAGAGTTCACACGGATCAAATATTAAATACCCACTTACAGCCGTCATAATTAATGCAAGATCACAACAGTGCAATCCGCAACTCTCTTTTTCAACCAATAAGAAGATGACACGTGTCCATCTTCTTTAACAAAAACATTTCCAGGAACGGGATTTTGATAGAAGGCGTTTCAAGAGAAGATCAAAACATCAAAGTTGCTTAATTTTGGAAGACGAATCCAATGGTGTAAACCAATTAACAAATCATCCATTGAATCAAAAACCCCCAATTCAATGTTCATCACCTTCAAGTGGATTTGCAGAATTCCTCCACGTGTCAAGATATGATTGGCCTGAACACGTCACAACTCCAACAGAATCTCTTATCTTGCCTATAAATACTTAGCTTGTACCTCATTTTTCATTTGTAGCTTAATTTTGTAAACACCTAGTTCTCTAAATTTTCCTTTTCCCTTTTTTCCCTCCTTTTCACCTAACTACTCAAGAGTCTGACAAACTCTTGAGTCAGTTAGTTAGTTAGAGCTTGTAACTACCATTTGTAACAGAAATCACTCAATAAAATTCAAATTTCCTATTTCCCGCCAAATTCTGTTTCTCAAATTCCTGTTGAATCTTGTTGATCTTGGATATACTAGTTGCTGTTTGATGTTAGTTATGATCAACCATTGATCATAGCTTACATTGGTGGAGTTTTATTGCTGTTTGATCAGAATTCTAGCATCTCCATTGAGCTTGAAGAATCCATGACAGAATGTTGATTTGTAGCTGTTTTGATTGTTGATTTGAGTTGATAGCTAGTGATAGGTGGTGGTATCACTAGGGCAAGAGAGCTCAGCGCTCCTCTTCTTCCCAAAGGACCTCTACAATAGGTTCTAAGGCTTCTGATTTTTGTTCCTCTAAATCAGTTCTTGCATGCTTAATTCCCTAGTGTAAGGTTGATGGCTGCCTGATTCTACTTGTTAAGAAGTTGTTGATTGATTGACTCTAGATTTGTAGCTTGATCTTGTGCTATTGTGTTCAGTTTTGTAGTGTCTGCATATTTTCAGTAACATTTTAGTCCTATAGCTACTTTCAGTCCTAGCCTTTGTAATTGCTTGTTCTTAGCTTTTATTCACTTCATTTTGTCCATAGAATCAAGTTTGCTATAGCCTTTGTATCTGTCTTAATCATAACTCATAAAGTCTTTGAAAAAGTTTGATTAAAACCTTTTAAGGGGTGTTTGGGAGTAGTTATAAATCAGATTTCAAGTGTTAGAAATTGGTGTTTAGAAGTTAGTTTCTAGTCATTAAGTGGTAATAAGTAGTTTTCAGTCAATTTCAAGTCATAAAAATAGTCAAAAAGGCAATTGGTTAACAAAAAGTTTGGGTCATACTTGTTATCAGCTTATATTTCAAAACTTGCCAATTTCAATTGATTGTTTCTCCTTCATTACTTGATCAAATTTGCTCAAACCAGTTTCTAGTTATAGCTTATAACATAATCTTTCAGTATCTAGAAGGAAAATCTACAGTATCCAGAATTAAGCTAGAAAACAGCTTTTTAGCTCAAGCCTGAGCATTTTCAATTCTCTGATATAAGAAGCATTCTGTTTTGCTAGTTCTCTAAATCCTCTTCATAAAACTTGCAATTTTCTTTCACATTTCCATTTAGATAGTATTGAATATGAGATTTTGAGATTTTGAGCTTTTTCCAAAATTTGGTCAACGTTTGGTCAACATAAGCTCATTTGAGCTTATTTTCAGATATCTGGCTTATTACTGGATGAAATTTGTTCTAATTTGATTTCCCCTTCCTTAAATCAAGTGCTTAATCAGTTTTGATAATAAAATCAAGTTGTGGATGTTTGGATTATGCTATAGCTTATTTTGAGCTTATTGATAAGCACTCAATTGCTTAATTTGGACTTTTAGCTAAAATCCTTGAACACACGTTTCTTAAATTGGAATTGAAGTTGTTTGCAAGTTGTTTCAGCTTAATTGGTTGAGAAATAAGCTCAAACGAGCTTAATCTTTCTTTGAGCCCGTTTTTACTTAAAAAGTTTGGTTATTTGCACTTTAGTCCCTAGAATTCTATTCAGTTTCTAAACCTAGCTAATCTTCCTTGTTTAGAGGTAATTGCATAATTCAGTCCTTGCATTTGTTAGTTTGTTAAAATTCAGTTTATAAGTTTGTTAGTTTGTTAGTTTTTGGTTAGTTTGTTAAAGTTTTTACAAGTTTAGTCCTTATAGTTAACTGTTTTACATTTTTAGTCCTTATAACTTTTAGAATTTACATTTCAAGCATTTACATTTTATAGAAATTACATTTTCAGTCCTTATAGTTTTACATTTTGCATTTTAATATTTTACTTGAATAAAATTTGGAATTTGCAACTTGTTTTACGTATAAGTAGGTTTATATTTTTCATTTTTAGATAGAATTGTTTGAATTAGCAATAGATTACCAAGCAAGCTTGAAAAACCAAAAACAATTAAAAATTTGATATTGATTGGACTTTCTATTAGTTAAGAACTGAGAAAACGAACTTGCATTATACACATTTCAGCTCTCAGACAATCCGTAGATACGAATTCCACCCTAACTGCTGAACTTGCGTTGCATAAAGAAAAGGTCAAAACTTTTGAAATGGTCCCTCAAGCAGAGAAAATAACATGTTCTAAATTTGACCAATTTCGTTTTGAAAAGATTGAACACTTGAAAGAAATAGAATCATTAAAAGCTAATCTTTCCAATGAATTAAAATCAAAAGAGTCGGTTGTTAATGATCTTCAGAAGCTTAAATTGGATTTCGAAACTCTCGAGTCTAAAAAGTTTGAATCAGAAATTAATGCTACCAAACTTCTTAAATTCAAGGAACAACAGCTTTTAAAACAAAACGCTTCCACAGAAAAGGTTCATCTTTTGACTAAATCATTTAAAGAACTAGAACTTAAACGTCTTCAAAATTTACCACCTAATCCCGGTTATGCAAAACAAGCTCAGGAATATATTCCCTGTCTTTATGATATGACCATAATTGGCAAATCGAAAGAAGCACCTTATGTTCGTAGTTCTAAGGAGACACAGTCACTTATGGAAGAAACTCATTCTAAAATGTTTTCAAAATTCCATACGATTGATTATGATAAGTTTAATAAAGATCAACTTTCTAAAAAGACACGTATTCGCTTACAAAAGGAATTAGCTGAACTGACAGTTCTTGTACCCCAAAGTTTGTCAAATGAAAACCCTCCTTGTACGTCTCCTACACTTGTCAAAACGGATTTAACGAAGTTAATTCCACCAGTAAGTAAGGCGTCCGTTAACTTAAAAGCGGTACACCAACACTTAGCTAATTTTGACAAGGTCATTTTGGAACGTACGACGGCCACGGCCATAACGGAAGGTGAATGGAACTTTGAGCACACTAGAGCTGCGTTCCGAGACGAAATTGTTCTGTTTGTAAAGAATGTTAAAGCTTGTCTTAGTAATCTTGATCAAGATTTGCGTTTGGAAATAGAAGAAGTTAAACGTGTTTTCAATAAAATGGATGATGCTTATGAAAACAATTTACTTGAAATAGAACGGGTTTCACGCCAAAATGATCATCTTCTGAAACAAGTGATGTCTCATGATATAGTTTCCGTCTATGTGAATAAAAGTGTTGATAATGATTCTATTGTGCATAATGTTGAATCTGTGGATAATGTTGTAGATAGTACTTGTCACGAATCTGACGCTGAATTTTTAAAGCTTCAAGATTCATATTCTTCGGTTTCAAAACGTTTTGATGAGATTCAAACACATTGTATTTCGCTTGAATGCAAGCAACAATTTATTCAAGAAATCTTTGAAACGTCATTCGAAGGTGTTAATATCGATGATGCGAACTTTGAAAAGAATTTTCGATTGAATTTACGATCAAAACAGCGTCAGCCAAGTGACAAAGTTGCTAAATCTTTGCCGATAGACATAGAGAAATCTAAGGAGCTTAACTGTGTGAACGTACTTGAGGCCGCTGCGAATTTAAAACTTGATCTAGATAATCGAGTTTCCAAGATTTTGTCCAAATTTGATAACTTAAAATAGAAAAATACACAACTCTTTGATTCAGTAAAGCCCGCATGTGCTAGTACCACTGCACAGAATCAATATTTGATTGAACAATTGAATCGAAAGTCGGTGGAAATATCTGATTTGAGGGAACAAATTTGTGATAAAAATATGGCCTTGGCTGAGTTAAAGGAAACACTTCGTACTCTAAAAGGTAAGAATGTTGTGGATAACACAGCCACTGTCTCAGCATCGTCCTCTAGTGCAATCAAAAGGAACCTTATAGCCGTCACACCATTTAATAAGGGCCCTAGGACTAAACCATCTCAAACTTTGGTCACTAAAGATAAGGAAGAATCAAAACCAGCTTCTAATATTCCCGTGTTGCCATATACAAGAGTAATCACCACTACTAAGGCTCAAAGATCTAAGCTTAAAAGAAACAAGAAGAATGATAGGATGTTGCCCCAATCTAGTAGTCAAGAGAAGAAGAAAGTAGAAGCCCACCTTAGGAATGTTATTTCTGTTTTGAATAAAAAGAATCATGTAGCTAAACCTAAAGGCTCTGCGGTTGTGCAGCGTTCTAAGCCTACTGTGAATTCTAATTTGAAATGTTGGAATTGAAATGAATGTATGTTTTCTAGTCGTCATGATTATTGCCTTATTGACCATGTGAATGAGACGAATGCTCGGAAAAATTGATTAGAATTGAAACCGACTGGGAAAGTGTTAACCCAAGTTGGTTGGTTGTGGCGCCCCACTGGTAGAACTTTCACTATAGTAGGAAATATGTGCCCTTTAACTAGGATCACTCCCACTAAAGCAAAGAAAGCGTGCCCTTTAACTAGGAGTACCAAGGCTACCAAAACACAAGCGTGTCCTTTAACTAGAAACACCGACACTACTGTAGGAACCAAGTGCCCTTTAAAAAGGTCTACTCCCACTATAGTGTCCGCGAATAATCCAAAACCTAAGAAAGTTAGAACAGTAAAACCTGTTAGTGCTAACACTCACATTAGAAAATGCAGGAAATCTAAGGGTCACACAAATGTTAGCAATTTTGATAATCTTATATCTGTATCTGCTAACACTCCGGAACCAATAGTTTCCAATGCATTGTCTACTGTTGTTAGTGAAAACAGGTGGTCCAAATTGTTCTCTGGTATTTGGATTCTGGTTGCTCCAAGCATATGACCGGAGATCGCTCTCAGCTCAGAAATTTCGTCAACAAGTTTCTTGGTACGGTTCGATTTGGAAATGATCATATTGCAAAGATAATGGGTTATGGTGAATATCATATTGGGGATGTTATAATTTCAAGAGTGTATTATGTGGAAGGTCTCGGTCACAACTTATTTTCTGTGGGACAATTTTGTGATGCAAACCTAGAAGTTGCTTTTCGTGAGCATACCTGCTTCATTCATAATTTGGAAGGGGTTGATTTATTGAAAGGTACTCGAGGGAATAATTTGTATACTTTGTCTCTACAAGACATGATGGCCGCTTCTCCCATATGTCTTCTCTCCAAAGCATCGAAGACTAAGTCATGGTTATGGCATCGACGGTTATCTCATCTTAACTTTGACGCTATTAATCATTTGGCGAAAAACGAACTTGTTCGTGGTCTTCCTAAACTTTCATTTCACAAGGATCATTTGTGTTCTGCGTGTACAATGGGGAAAAGCACTAAGAAATCATACAAACCCAAGACTGAAGACACCAACCAAGAGAAACTTTATTTGTTGCATATGGATCTTTGTGGGCCACTGCGTGTTAAAAGTCTTAGTGGTAAAAAGTACATCCTCGTCATTGTCGATGATTACTCTCGGTTTACATGGGTGAAATTTCTTACAACAAAAAATGAGGCACCTAAATTCATCATCGGATTTCTCAAGATGATTCAAGTGCGTCTCAACACTACTGTCCGACGCATTCGTACAGATAATGGAACCGAATTTGTGAATCAAATTTTGCGTGATTATTATGAAGAAGTTGGCATATCTCATGAAACATCCGTTGCTCGCACTCCACAACAAAACGGTTTCGTTGAAAGGCGAAATCGCATACTTATGGAAGCTGCTCGAACGATGTTAATTTACACAAAGGCTCCATTGTTTTTATGGGCAGAAGCAGTATCTACAGCAGTGTACACCCAAAACCGGTCGCTAATTCGTAAACGCCATGGTAAAACACCTTATGAGCTTCTCCATGGAAAAGTACCAGATTTATCATATCTTCATGTATTTGGTTCTCTTTGCTATCCAAATAATGATGGTGACAATTTGGGAAAACTTCAACCTAAGGCTGATATTGGTATTTTCATTGGTTACACACCCGCAAAGAAAGCATACCGAATCTACAACCGTAAGTCTCGTAAGATCCTCAAAACTATGAATGTTGATTTTGATGAGCTGACAGCAATGGCTTCTGAGCAAAGCAGCTCTGAACCCGCACTTCATGAAATGGGACCCAGTAACATTAGTTCTGGTCTTGTCCCAAACAACCCTACTTCATCATCATTTATACCACCTTCTAGGAATGAATGGGATACGTTGTTTCAACCGTTCTTTGATGAATTCTTTACTCCTCCAAGTATTGTTGCTCCAGAACCTGAGGTAATAGCTCCGGTAACCGAAGTTGTCGCTCCAGCAACCAAAGCACAATCAGATACGTCTGCACCTACAATTGGTCAAGATATACCTTCAACGAGTAATTCTCAATCTACACATGTTTCAACTACCCATGTTGTGCCTACTGATGATGAAGAGGATGATGATGATCACGATTTGGAATTCGCTCAAATGCGTAAACTTCCATTCTTTGGTGTACCAATTCCCGAGCATAATCAAGCCGGGCCGTCCACCTCAGAGGAAGCTCCTAGTATGGTCTACTCCAATCCACGGATTCGTGAACATGACAGTAAGTGGACAAAGGATCATCCTATAGATTCTATTATTGGTGACCCTAATCGTCCGGTATCCACACGAAGTCAGTTACAAGAAAATGCAATGTTTTGTCATTTTAATGCTTTTCTCACTGAAGTTGAACCTAAGACATGGCAAGAAGCTTTTACTCAATCATGTTGGATAGAAGCTATGCAAGAAGAACTTAATGAATTTATACGTCTTGAAGTATGGGAACTAGTCCCATGCCCGGATCAAGTACAGTTACTCACATTGAAATGGGTTTACAAGGTAAAACTCGACGAGTTAGGCGGAATATTGAAGAACAAAGCTCGACTTGTAGCTCGTGGATACAAGCAATTATTGGGCATCGACTTTATGGAATCCTTTGCACTTGTTGCCCGTTTGGAAGCTATTTGACTATTCCTCGCTTATGCAACCCACATGAATATGATCGTCTATCAGATGGATGTGAAGACGGCATTTCTTAATGGTGAAATCAAGGAAGAGGTCTATGTTCAACAACCGGATGGTTTTGTGAATCCTAATTATCCTAATCATGTGTACAAGCTTAAGAAGGCTCTCTATGTGTTGAAGCAAGCTCCTCGCGCATGGTATGATCTATTGTCACAATTCCTCATCACGCAAGGCTTCGCTAAAGGCAAGGTGGATCCCACGTTGTTCATTCAGAAACGAGGTAAAGATATGATTATGGTACAAATATATGTTGATGATATTATATTTGCAGCCTCGACCCAAACCTTATCCGACGAGTTTGGGAAACTCATGTCTTCCAAGTTTAAGATGTAAATGATGGGCAAGGTATCATTCTTCTTAGGTCTTCAGATATCTCAGAGTCCCAGAGGCATCTTTATCAATCAATCCAAGTATGCCCTTGAATCGCTTAAGAAATATAAGATGGAATCTTGCGACCCCGTAGACACTCCAATGGTGGAACGAACTAAGCTTGATGTAGATCCACATGGAGTTGCCGTTGATCTGACACTTTATCGTGGAATGATCGGTACTCTTCTATATATCACAGCTAGTCGACCTGATCTTCAGTTTGCTATATGTATGTGTGCTCGGTATCAAACTAGGCCTACTGAGTTACACTTATCCACTGTTAAACGGATCTTTTGATATCTTAAAGGAACCATTAATCGGGGACTTTGGTATTCGAAGGACTCTTCAATTGCACTAATGGCATATGCAGATGCGGATCACTCAGGTTGTCAAGATACAAGGCGTAACACGAGTGGAACTTTGCAACTACTAGGAGATCGACTAATCAGTTGGGCATTGAAAAGGCAGAAAAGTGCTGCAATATCAAGTACGGAAGCAGAATACATAGCTATGTCCGGTTGCTGTGCTCAAATTCTTTGGATGAGATCGCAATTAACCGACTATGGTCTAGGTAATACACGGCTTTTGACACCCCGTAAGAAAATTATAAGTTCGTTGATGTGTTCTAATCGAATTGATCTAGGTTTCCTATGCGACTCAGTTTTATTTTGGTGAAAAAGAATATTTTTGGTTGGTTTTATATTTAAATGTGCAAAGACTTAAAAGTAAATGTCGTTAAGTAAAGGGCAAGTATTTAAAGAATGTGAAAAATAAATCTAAGTCTAATTAAAAGAAAGTGTGCAATATTTAAAAACGTGACGAAAATTAACTTAATTAAAATGACTTAAAAATTAAGGTGTGACGGAAATTAAAATTAGACAAGTATTAGAAATGTAAACCAAAAATTAAACAAGAAAAAGTATGGAAAATACCCCAATCAGAATATATTCCGATCACACCTTGATCGGAATATCAAACCAAACCTGATCGGAAAGTCAAAGATGCCCAATCGGAATATGTCACCTACACCAATCGGAATAATCAACAAACCTCAGATCGGAATGATAAGACCTACCTTGATCGGAATATTGGTGACTTGGTCGGAATGTAGATTGGAACCCATGATCGGAATAGCTGTCACCTTACCTCCAATCGGAATACCAAAGAAACACCTCAATCGGAATATGGAAGAACCCCCCAATCGGAATATTGTCACTTAAACCCCAATCGGAATATCCAACCAACCCCCAATCGGAATACCAAAGTTTCCCCCAATTGGAATAATGAAACCCTTTTCAGATTGAATCAATCTGAATGTCAAACCCTTTTCCGATTGGACCCCAATCGGAATACAGAAAGGAAAACCAAAAATAAGCTAGAAAAATAAGCTATAATCCTAATAAGAACTAGACGAAAATCTTAGCTAAAACCGTGTAAAAATAAGCTATAAAACTGAAAGTTGAAAACTTTTAAGATATGAAAAAGATAAACTTTAAGAAAAACAACTTTTATATAAAAATAACTTTTATAAAAACTATATAAACTTGAAAATAAATCAAATAAGCTATGAAAACAAATGATTTAAAACAATCAAAAGCATAAAATCAAACCTTTAACAAATCAACAAGATAAAAACGTGTAAATCAAAGAAAGGTAGAAGAAGATTAACAAGATAAAGTAAAGGTGCAAGAAATTAAAAAGACACTTACTTGAAATTAAAGGTAATTAAAGGTGCAAAACATGTATTTAAAAGACAAGTAATTAAATGTGCATGAAATAAAGTGGAAGAACTAATTGTCACTATTAGTCAACAAGAGGAAAATGAAAAATGATCTAATCTATATATAGGGGAGATTAAGGCTTGCTTAGGAAGCTTCCTTAATTGCATGCTTAGTCCCTCCTTCTTTAATCTTCTTTTAATTGCACCATTAGTCCCTTTCTTCTAATCTTTCTTTTAATTTGGACTTTAAGGACTTGTGGCTCGGGATATCTTTTGAACTCGTCTTTAACTTCTTCAGTAAAATAGACTTGAGTTTCTCGGCTTTTGATAAACTTCCGTCTTTTGACTTTTTCTTCGATAAATCTTCAGAATTGGTCTTGGACTTCCGTTCTTTTTCCACTTTTGACTTCTCGACTCCGTCTTTCATCTTTTTCTTCAATAAAAGCCGTGAATGCCCGTGAATTCCCGTGTTTTCTCCACTTTTCACAATTTCGTCCTAAATTACAACAAAAACACAAACCACGCATAATTCCGACATAAAAGACATAAAATACACGTTTTGGTCTGGTTATTATTGTAATTAAGTGGTAGAAAAGATGGGTGTTTACACACCTATCAAATCCCCTACACTTGACCATTGCAATGTCCTCATGCAATGCATTAGTTACAAAGCATGTTTACACTTTTCATCATAATCAATCCATATTGGCCTTTATTAAAGAGATAGAAAATTATAAAAATGCAAAGCAAAGAAATTAAAAGCATACCTTGGGTTTTGAAAATGTCATGAATAATCATCATCCTCAACTTTTCACTTTCTCCAAACCAAGCTTAAAAACGAGATCATTGTTATTATAAGTTAGTAGACTAACACGAACTCATGTGGGCCAATTATTCACTTAGACTCCCTTATTCCTATGGGTATCTCTTATATTTTATTATTTGTCTTGAATGATCACGAAGATGCATTGTTTGACTTATTTCGATAATTATTTAGTCTGAAAATAAAGTGCACGATTTAATCAATAGTTAGCTAAAGGACCAAATCTTTTAAAACTGCTTCTCGGGATATCAGAAAGTTCATATATTGGCATAACTTGGTTCGTGATTTGAGACCTTTCTCGGGCCGATATTTGGCAGCGACTTCATACTTCAAATCTTGAGAGACGTTCATGAAATAATGGTCTTCTCTTCATAATTGGAATTTCTTCACTTGAAGTTTTGAGAGATTCATACTTGGACCACGACTTCTTCATTTTTCTCCAATCTTTATTTTGGACTTTGATATACAACGATCCGCCTCCTTTTATGACTTGGATCTATTTATCCTCATACCTTGTTAGGGTCTTTTCGGATACACTTCTCCATGACTTTTGGGGAGTTTTGCTTTACGTCGTGTGTCTCGATCCTTCATATTGATTTTCGATAAATGATTCTTCACATCACTTTGGATCTTTAGCAACAAAACATAGCCCTCATGCCTTGTTAGGGCCTTTTCGGACTCGCCAATCTTTGCGCCCCGCTTCATAAGTTATGCCTTGGCTATGAACTCTCGTCATTACCGAGCAACTTTTAAACGATCTGGGGCTAGAAGCTAAGTAACTTTTCAAATCGTACAACCTTATTTATTAGCAGATAAATTTATTAGCAAGCGATGGGAGAATAGGCTTATAATTAACTCACATAAATTCACGAAAGAATACCGAACTTATAATTGGCTCTATCATCTCTCGTTCTCCACAGTTTAAAATCTCAAGTAATGAGACTCGTGGATGCTTAGCCTATTAAATCAAAGTTTTGGGTTTTCGAGTCGCCTATAGGATCTTGCAAATTCTTAGACTTTTTAAAGTTTAGAAATCGCATTTTAAAGTTCCCTTGATAAACGACTCTCTAGGATCAATTATAGGAACTTGCGAAAAGTTCTTGTCCTTAACCCGTGAGAGTTAAGACTTTCGCGTTTTATAGCTCCCTATATAAAAGCCTAGCAAAACTTGACTTAAACACGTTAAGGATACTAGCTAGAGTAAACTCGGATTGAGTCAAAAGATTCACAAATGTTTGAAAATTAAAACCACTTATTAAACATTTATTCTAGCAGAGAAAGAAAATAACTATACAAAAGGGAAAAACTAATAGGCCAAAATAGATCAAAAATTTTGAAAAATGTCGAAAAATTGATTCTCTGGTTAAAATGAGGACAAATACAAGGAAAAGACCACTTAGCTTCGATAGAAGTCCCCCCTACACTTAAGATAAACATTGTCCTCAATGTTTAAGCATGTGGGAGTAAGCTCCCCTACACTTAGGACATTGTGCACGTTGTTTAACTCTTGCTAAGGAAAAGACAACTAAAGGGATTCCTATTTTAATATTGAGAAAATATAAAAATATAAAATAGTGAATCGAAAAGAGTTTAGGATAGAACCGGGAAGAAGTAGAACACGGGATCACGGGTCGTCAAGAATCATCAAGAGTGGATCATTGAAGCTCGAATCCCTGATTAAGAAGTGAGGAGAGGAAAACAATCCAACGGGTCCCCCCTACACTGATGATAAGGAAAGCGAAAAGATAGATGCATGGGTTGCCTCCCAAGAAGCGCTGAATTTTTGTTAACCGAGTCATTAGCCTGACTCGACCTTGATTATCAATGGAAGAAGCTTGAAACATATCCACCAGGATCAAAGACATAGTTTTCATCGAGCAAGTAGCATAGGCTTAAGGTGAACAAGGCAAGCCAAAGAAGATGCAAGGTTCCCTTAAGCATTGCTGGAGCATGGCGGAAGCAAGTAGGAAGCGGTGCAAGCATGTCTTCATTGATTCCAAAGATTTTTCCTTTTATTTCATCAGGTGGATACTGAGATGGCTCAAAGATTGCAATACCGGGATCGAACACCTTTTCCTTTAAGGGAAAATAGCACTCAGGCTCAGCCGAGTGTGAAGAAGATCCGCAAAGAAGCACAACCTCGTCCTCAGAAGGTGGACAAAGAGGTGTTAAATCATACGTGCAACGGACTTCGGTGTCAACCGGTTTCTTCTCCTTGGACAAAATTTTCTTCAAATCCAAAGTAGGATCAAGACGATAAGATTCAAAGTCCAGAGGAGGTGCATCACTCTCATGCGGGAAGTATGTATTAAGAAACATAGAGAAATCTTCCTCGAATGAGTAAGCGTCCAAAGTAGGATCGAGTGATGGCGGAGGATTTTCATCATGTGAAGAATCGCTCGAGAGAGTATCGGCCTCATCAAAATCATCATATGTAGGCTGCTCGGGATACTCAGAAGTACAATAAAAATCATCCGAATCTGAGCTAGAATCATCATCATCATCATAAGCATCAAAGACCGGTGACGAATCATAAATGGGAGAAGCGTCCAGAGTGGAGCGAGAATCATCCACATCATCGTCAAAGAGTGGATTATCGGTGTAAGAATCGAATAGAGGATTGTCATAGACGGTAAAGTCATCGAGCACATTAATCATATTCACTGATTCTCGGCCTCCAAAAGTTAAACTAGTAAGCTTCCCCATTTTGAAAACTTTTGCATCATCCCCGACTCGTAAGATTAACTCACCTTCGGCAACATCCACTAAAGCTCGTCCGGTTCTCAAGAATGGCCGACCAAGTATTAAAGGAATACGAGGGTCCATTTCATAATCAACTACGACAAAATCGACCGGGAAAGTAAATGTGCCAACTTTAATGAACACGTCTTCGGCTATACCAACAGGGTAAGCGAGAGTGCGATTTGCAAGTTCAAGAGTCATCTTTGTAGGAGTGAGATCGGGCAATGATAGTGTTTTCCAAACACTGAGTGGCATCAAATTAATACTAGCCCCGAGATCAGCAAGGGCAGTAAATTCTTCAGTTTTGTTGAACACGCAAGGCAACACAAATCGACCGGGATCTCCAAGCTTTTCCGGTAATTCTTTAAGAATAACTGCTGAGCAGTTTTCATTTAATCGTGTGTTGGCGAGTTCAATAAGCTTCTCCTTCTTGTTAAGCAATTCCTTAAATGCTTTAACAAATTTGGGCATGTGGACAAGTGCTTCAAGAAAGCTAATGTTGAAATTCATTTGAGAAATCATCTTGATATAGCTAGTCACTTGAGCGTCCTCCTTGTTTAGCATTTTGTTCTTGCCCAAGCGAGAAGGATAAGGGATATTGGGTTTGGGTGGTGAAGGTGCAGGTATAGGTAAAGGTTGAGATGTTGAAGGATCATTGGTGGGAACTTCATCACGTCGAGGCGGAGACGGTAATGGTGCACTAATACTAGGTGTAGGAGGAGTAGGGATACATGGTGGTGGAGGAGGTGTAGATGATGGTGGTGGGATTGGTGGTCCTACGATGGTGAATCCACTACGAGTAGTAATAGCACTCACATTGGCTCGCGGATTAGTGACGGTGTTTGAAGGTAGAGAACTTGAAGTAGAAGGTTGAGCGGCTGGCAAGAAACTAGCAAGCATATTCTTCAAATCATTGGTTTGATTGCTGAAGGAGGATTGAATATCATTTCGAAGCTCGGATCTTATCTCATTTCCTTGCTTTGTGATATCCCCTTTAAGATTGATAATTTGGCTCTGCAGATTCTTGATTTGCTCACCTTGGGTTCTCATGATGGCCTCAACATCCGGATTACTGGGTGGGGTTTGTTGGGCGGGTGGGTGATAAGGATTAGAAGCTCTTGGTGGGATTTGGTTGCTTCTAGTGTAGTTGTTGGCGGGGTTTTGGTTTTGAGGAGAAAAACCGGGTGAAAGGTAATTGTTGGAACGGTAGCTCAGCAGATTTCTATCCCCTTGTTGTCTAGCTTGGTAATTTTCCGGTGAATAATTACCGTAAGCTGCATACACATTTTCCGGATTTCCTTGTGTCGAAGGACAATCGGTGTATGAGTGAGGACCGCCACATGTTTCACAAGGATTAGCAACCGCTTTAACTTGTTGTTGTTGTTGATTTGAAGCGAGAAGCGTAATACTTTTGCTCATTTCAGTCATCATGCGGGTGAGTTCGGTCATCTCAGGGTTTGCTGAGGTTGAGGAAACATTGACTCTCGGGTTGTTCCTTGAAGATGCAGAGGAATCCCAGTTTTTGTGGTGAGTAGTCATGTTCTCAATTAACTCTCTACACTCCTCGGGTCTCCTTTTCATGAATGTGCCACCGGCGGCTGCATTGATCGTATCACGATCTCGAAAAGTCAATCCGTTGTAGAAAGTATCGATCAAGGTGACCGGAAGCATGTTATGGTTTGGACATCTATCGATCAAAACATTATATCGCTCCCAAGCATCAAAAAGAGATTCATCAGGGTCTTGCATGAAACCGCTGATTTGATTGCGAAGGCTTGTGACCATGGATGGTGGAAAGTAGCGCGACAAAAAGCGTTGAGTCATGTCATCCCAAGTGTGAATAGAATTCTTCGGGAGACGATCAAACCATTTCTCGGCATGATGTAATAGAGTATGTGGAAAGAGTTGTAGGCGAAGTTCATCCATTGTGGCACCAGCCAACTTCATGCTCTGGGTGATAGTAATGAACTTGTCGAGGTGTTTGTTGGCATCATCATCAGGCAATCCTCTAAATGGGTTTGTTTGTACTTGCTGAATCATGTGGTGCTTCAACGAAAACTCAGGAGCGTTGATTTGCATCGGCGCAATCGGTCCTCCTCGTCCAAACATTGTTGGTTGACAAAGTTCTTCCATGGTCCGAAGATCGGGCTGTGGAAGAGCATTGTTGTTATTATTAAGGTGCGGTGGTTGATTATTGTTGTTAACACCTGCCATATCTAAATCTTCTTGAGGCTCGGGCTCTTGATAATTAGAAGATCTAGTACGCATACACCTGAAAATGCAAAAGAAAAAGAAACCAAACACAAAGACAATATATATACACAAGAAAGATAAAATCTTTTTGTATTTTTGAAATTTTTAATTTTTAAGGTTTTTTATCAATTTTTAATTTTTATGATTTTTTGAATTTTTTATGCAAGAAAATTAACGTTCACAAGTGAACGGATCCCAAAAAGCAACGTGTCTCTCACAAAAAACTGTTGATCTTTACGAAAAGAGCCGGCAGCGGCGCCATTTGATACACGGTTTTTGACACCCCGTAAGAAAATTAAGTTAAAGTTCGTTGATGTGTTCTAATCGAATTGATCTTGGTTTCCTATGCGACTCAGTTTTATTTTGGTGAAAAAGAATATTTTTGGTTGGTTTTATATTTAAATGTGCAAAGACTTAAAAGTAAATGTCGTTAAGTAAAGGGCAAGTATTTAAAGAATGTGAAAAATAAATCTAAGTCTAATTAAAAGAAAGTGTGCAATATTTAAAAACGTGACGAAAATTAACTTAATTAAAATGACTTAAAAATTAAGGTGTGACGGAAATTAAAATTAGACAAGTATTAGAAATGTAAACCAAAAATTAAACAAGAAAAAGTATGGAAAATACCCCAATCAGAATATATTCCGATCACACCTTGATCGGAATATCAAACCAAACCTGATCGGAAAGTCAAAGATGCCCAATCGGAATATGTCACCTACACCAATCGGAATAATCAACAAACCTCAGATCGGAATGATAAGACCTACCTTGATCGGAATATTGGTGACTTGGTCGGAATGTAGATTGGAACCCATGATCGGAATAGCTGTCACCTTACCTCCAATCGGAATACCAAAGAAACACCTCAATCGGAATATGGAAGAACCCCCCAATCGGAATATTGTCACTTAAACCCCAATCGGAATATCCAACCAACCCCCAATCGGAATACCAAAGTTTCCCCCAATTGGAATAATGAAACCCTTTTCAGATTGAATCAATCTGAATGTCAAACCCTTTTCCGATTGGACCCCAATCGGAATACAGAAAGGAAAACCAAAAATAAGCTAGAAAAATAAGCTATAATCCTAATAAGAACTAGACGAAAATCTTAGCTAAAACCGTGTAAAAATAAGCTATAAAACTGAAAGTTGAAAACTTTTAAGATATGAAAAAGATAAACTTTAAGAAAAACAACTTTTATATAAAAATAACTTTTATAAAAACTATATAAACTTGAAAATAAATCAAATAAGCTATGAAAACAAATGATTTAAAACAATCAAAAGCATAAAATCAAACCTTTAACAAATCAACAAGATAAAAACGTGTAAATCAAAGAAAGGTAGAAGAAGATTAACAAGATAAAGTAAAGGTGCAAGAAATTAAAAAGACACTTACTTGAAATTAAAGGTAATTAAAGGTGCAAAACATGTATTTAAAAGACAAGTAATTAAATGTGCATGAAATAAAGTGGAAGAACTAATTGTCACTATTAGTCAACAAGAGGAAAATGAAAAATGATCTAATCTATATATAGGGGAGATTAAGGCTTGCTTAGGAAGCTTCCTTAATTGCATGCTTAGTCCCTCCTTCTTTAATCTTCTTTTAATTGCACCATTAGTCCCTTTCTTCTAATCTTTCTTTTAATTTGGACTTTAAGGACTTGTGGCTCGGGATATCTTTTGAACTCGTCTTTAACTTCTTCAGTAAAATAGACTTGAGTTTCTCGGCTTTTGATAAACTTCCGTCTTTTGACTTTTTCTTCGATAAATCTTCAGAATTGGTCTTGGACTTCCGTTCTTTTTCCACTTTTGACTTCTCGACTCCGTCTTTCATCTTTTTCTTCAATAAAAGCCGTGAATGCCCGTGAATTCCCGTGTTTTCTCCACTTTTCACAATTTCGTCCTAAATTACAACAAAAACACAAACCACGCATAATTCCGACATAAAAGACATAAAATACACGTTTTGGTCTGGTTATTATTGTAATTAAGTGGTAGAAAAGATGGGTGTTTACACACCTATCACTAGGTTTCAACAAAATTCCTATGTACTGCGAAAACAAGAGTGAAATTGCCTTATGCTGCAACAATGTTCAATTATCCCGGTCGAAGCATATTGACATTCGCTACCATTTCATCAAGGAGCAAGTGGAAAATGGAGTGATCGAGCTTTACTTTGTCCGGTCTAAGTATCAATTGGCGGATATTTTCACGAAGGCTTTAGATCGCGCTCGAATTGAATTTTTGGCCGACAAGCTAGGAATGAGAACCTTCTCGCCTGAGACTCTAAAGGAATTGGCAGATGAAGCGAAAGAATAATGGTGGTAAACTATTCTCCGTATCCTTGGTGATCATCTGTATATATTGTTTATATTTTTATCCACAAAAGCAAAATACAAAAATATAAAACCATATAAAAATCATAAAAATTGAAAATTTCAGAAAAATCCAAAAATATTTTTACTTTTTTCAAAGGCATGTCTTTTGGTACGATAATATTTACGGCCTTAGAAATGTCGATTAATATTGACACGGCGCCATAAATAGAGTTCGTACAAAAGTTGTAAATATTTCATAAAACATGCCTATATGGCTTGTAGTTATTTCTGATAGCAACCCGGTTTTCACATTAAAGTCAAGTATTTCTTATGAAAGCTTTGGCTCACAACGGGAATTAATTTTCACGGGCAAGGTTTACTTTAAAACCTTGTAAGGGATCAAGTTTACTTTATAACTTAGTCTAACACAAATCTATGTATGCATCAGTGCATTTATTTGTTAAAACAAGAGAAGTCTTGTTTTTATGAAGCTATCATCTCTACAACCATAGAAATCTACAATTGGTATCTACATACTCGACGATGCGACTACTCAACCGACGACTACAACTCTTTCAGTAGAACACGGGTCAACAATTGAGGGGGAGCAATTGTCAAGCATTCAGAATCTTCGATGTCGAAAGTGCCAAGCTCACTAATTGGTGTCAAGACAACCATACCAATCGTACATGTGGTGTCAAGAGATGACTTCAGACGTGACGAGGCGACCAACATATGCTGACAAGAACCATTTGATCTTATCATATGATGTTCTCATCAATCAGGTCCAACCTTGTCCATTTATTCTAATATGGTTAATATGTGATCATGTTACAAATCGGTATCATATCTCATACATTTCGTATCATGAAGATAAAACGGACTTGCATTTTTCTTCGCAAAACCTTTGTTAAAACTTCATTAAATCAATTGATATTAAAAACATCGATTGGGTTAATATTTTTAATATGGGGGAGAAAGTTTGATTTAATATGGGAAATTATCACAAATGGTTTGACTTAATGTGTTGGCTCATCCCGACATATACGAAATGTTTTCGAATATCGTGGCATATGTTAAGGGGGAGCAAAACGGATTTGCATATCAAAACGGATTTTCATGGTGACATATACTTACCCAAAACCCATTTATTTCACGACGATGAAGATTGTGGTGACATAAGGATGGTAGGATATGTTAAGTCCAATGATTCTTCTCAAACCGGAGGAATCTTCCAAAGGACATTCCATAGCTAGAAATAGTAGTCCTTAGGAAAGATGGAGAAAGATTGTGAACGTAGCTGAATGCCGACCAAGTACTTAAGTTAGCACTGGAACAATCACAACAAGGTGCTAGTTATGACGTATTGTTAAGCATTGAAGGGGTTGAAGAATGAAAAAGAATTATAAAGATAAAGGGTGTAAAGAAAGAAGTCCTCCTTACAACTTTAGGCAGAAACCAGGTCAATACATATGTTATTGAGATCATTTTTAATGATTCTTAATATTGATGATAGACATCATGGACCCAGTGATGCAATGCACAACGTATCCCAGCTAACTCAGATATCTCTTAAGAGATATTTGTTTTAATCACACGAAGAAAACGCATTATCTATTGACTTCTTCACTCCGAATAAATTGGTATTGAAAAGGTGGCACTCCTCTCCAGCCTCCGATCACTAAAATACAAGGTGCACGATAGAGTCTAGAGCCATTTGAGATCATCAAATATCTCATTAGGACACACTTTCATTAGTCCTTGCTTCTTCACACACTGTGAAGAGTAAGAAAGATTTAAGAGTCCTACGCAAAATCTTCATGATCTTGCCTGAACATCCGATTAATACAAAAGTATTTACAATGAAGATGGAAATCCTTCTTGAGCGAATATCAAAAAGCTCATGGTAGGTGACTTGTGCGATTCTTTATGAATCAAACTTGTGATAACTAGAATGCAACAGTGGTTTAATTCTTAGCTGAACTTAAACACGTTCCAGGCCTCTACGCAATATCTAAGTGATCTTGCCAGAACACTCAGAGTGATACCTTAGTATTCACAATGATGAGTGGAAATCCTTCTAGTGTTAACCTTAAATAGCACTTGGTAGGTACCTTGCAAGATTCAATATGAATCAAGCTCGTGACAACTGGAAAGCAACGATGGTGCAATTCTTTAATGAATCAAACTTGTTCCAGGAATCAGAATTGACGGCTTCAATCATGCGGATAATTTTATCCAAATGATTCACTCTTTCCATTCGCAGTCAGCTTTGGACGGTCGAGTAAAGAGAACGGGTTTACCCGCGAAATCTTGTCAAGGAGATTTTTAATTAAATCTACCTGCCACAAGTACAATATTTTATATCGTCCAACGGTCTTCACCGATCGGAGGTAAAATGCTACCGAATTAGAATAAAATGTTCAAAGCCATTTCGTTCGTGTCTACTTATGTTCCGGCAAGACGGTGGCGTTGCGGAATCCGAGAAGAAGTCGTCCCCGCATGCTTATACTTTATGCACATAATACCTCATCTAATTCAAGAAATCCTAAAAGTTAAGTCTTCCGCTGTATCGAACTCTAAAGCTTTCAAGAATTACGAAGGTATAAGTATGTGGGACATGAAGTCACGAAGAGGCGAAGATCACAAGTGATGGATGCACAAGATCGAGGCAAGAGATTAATGCTCAAGATTGATATCAATGATCATATCAGCATGTTCACCAGAAAAGAAAAAGAAAAGAAAGACGAAGACTACGAGCTCAAGACAAGCATAGTATGCTAGGTTTATTTTATTATTGTAACTTGAGTAGCGCCCTTGTTTGGAGTGACCTCCCTTAGGGGGATATTGTTGGAAATATGTTTTACGTATTAGAAAGGATCGGTCACTCCAACAATAGTCCATGTAATAGCTCGCAGTTTAGTTATTTACATTTATTAAACAAAGCCCAAAACCGAGCCCATGAAATGTATGGGCCGGCGGCCTAATGTAAACCCAAGCCCATCTCATGGGCTTGGGTATATAAACCCTCTCCTTAGTTGGAGAGCGTGGTGGTTTTAATAATTTACACACAGTAATCTTTCATTTTCTCTCTCTAGAAGTGTGTGAAATCCATCATCTCTCTATCTCTTTCTCTCTCTAAAACATAAGCAAGATTTACATATCCTACAAGATTCATCTCCGATCCAGTCAAATAACGTCATATTTCCTTACTCCAATATGTCGGCGTTCAACGTTTCTCTTCCATTCGAAACCTCCAATATAGCGCTGCCTTAATCCTCATATGATAACTATTGCTTCACGATTTCACTGAAAACAAACGGCATTCCTGTTTTCCTCCAATCCAGTAGCACTCGTTCGAACACTTCTTCCACAATTTATAAAACACATTAAGACTCTTGAAGAATAATCCTTTCGCTCTTGCCATCGGTCTCGAGTTGATAGGTCGCACTCAGTCTCACCCAGTGTCTAACACACACTGAAGAAATATTCAAAACTCATAAGCAAAACTACTGTCGCGCTCCAAGACAATCGATAGAGGTACTCCATGTCGACACGCGATCTCCTTCACATACAACTTCAAAATCCCTTCAATCAAATCCACATCCTCCGCCGTCATCGAAACCCTAACTCTAAGAGGCCTTCTCCTTCCTTACTACTAAGTAACATAGTAGTGGATGTACTCACATCCCGATCCTTCTTAGTAAGCTTAGTCATTGGCGTCGCGATCAACGAAAATTCTTCGATGAATCACCAATAATAACCAACTAAACCAAGAAATTATCTTACTTCAGTCGGCGTTATTGGTACCGACCAGTCCTTAATTGCCTCAATCTTGGAAGGATCTCTACAACGTCTTTGTTGTCAATCACATGCCCAAGAATATCGTACCAAACCCAACCATAATGTCTTAATCTAAGCGCGAATAATGGTTCACTCCGAGAAATTCAGCATACATCTTCTCTTCCACCAACAATTCAAAATTATTTTCAAATCCTCCTCAATTTCTTCTTTGCCCTTGGAATAAATAAGGATATCATCACTAATCATAATGAAAAACTTATCCCATTTACGATTTGCACCCATCTACATGGTTCTCCAATTCCATAAACACAGCTGGCGCATTCTTAAGACTAAACGACATCTCCTGAATCTCACAACGATCACACTAGATATGGAAAATCAGTTATAGGAATGTCTTCCTCTCTAACTCATAATTGGTGATAGTCCTGATCTCAAGTCGATCTTTGAATATGAATACGAATCAAATCAGTTATAAGGATCACATAACACAAGTGTGGTAATTCATTTGATTTAGTCCTCAATAATTGATACACAATTTGAATAATCCGGCCTTCTTCATACAACACAACACTGGCGCCACACAAAACTAACTAGTCTATCCCAAAAATTGCATAGAACAATCTTGATTCTAAAAGCGTCAATCCACATCAAACAGATAATTCTCTAACTTCAAGGAATCCCCTTTTAGTATAGAATTAGTGCTAACTCTCTTTCCATCGGCTAATTACACATTACACTTAGTTTCTAACTCTATTGGTTCTTAATCGATAAGGCGACCAAATTTGTATATCTACAAAACTCCTATCTGAACCAGAATTAATCAATATACTAGCATAACAAGTATGTAGCAAAACATACCGTTCACCACGTTAGGACCTTGAGGTTTGTCCATGTTTCCTACAACATAAGCCAGAGTAGCAGCGTTTCCTCCTTGTCGATTTCTAGCCTTAGGACAATTTCCTTGTTTGTGTCCCTTCTCACCACATCCAAAACATACCATCACTCTTATGGAATTTGCACCTGTCGCCACGCCTCTTGCTCAAATTCCACCGCCCTATGCCCTGCCTTTCCACACTTGTTACACGGGGGAGGTCAATTCCCCACGTGATACAAACTACAACGGTCACATTTTGGATTGACCTTGTTTCCTTTTGGCACTGTGGCAGCTCTTACTCCATCATTCCAACTCGGGTTAAACTACTGATTTCTGTTGGCTACTTGGGTGTTATTGCGATATCCACCACAATTCTGACCTTGTGCTTGACTTGCTTGAGTCGTCTCCCACTTCCTCTTGTTACCTTCAGCCATACTATCTTTCTTGTCTTGCACCTTCACATCCATTAGAGCATGAGCCATTTGGACAACTTCATCAAAATATTTCAGCTTTGACGAAGTAGTCTCACCCTTTATGTTGCTTGACAATCCTTTGATGTATTGTTTCATCTTTTTACGGTCATCCGCAAAAGTATCACGGCACAACAAGCTCAAATCATTAAATCTCCTTGTGTAAGCAGTGATGTCATTGTTTCTCAACACTAGATGCCTTAGTTCATCCTCTAACTAACCCAACTCCTCTTCAGGACAAAACTTCTTAGTCAAAAGTTCCTTCGTAGCATCCCAAGTTCTCCCATTGGCCACTACCAGCCCAACAGTAGCTACTTGATTGTTCCACCAACTCAAAGCGTCATCAAGAAAAGTAGCAGTCGCAAACTTCACTTTATTAGCCTCAGAGCACCCCTTTATTTCAAACGTACTCTCAATCTTCTCCACCCAACGACGAAGTTCTAAAGCTCCTCTAGTCCCCCGAAATTGCGTAGGTCCGTACTTTGTAAAATCCATGATTTTACCATGATTTTATGTAATGAAGTTTCACCCATTAATCCTAGAACACATACTCATGTGTTATGTTCCTATAAGTTGTGTGTGAACTTGTCCATTATGTACTTATACCTTTACATTCATATTGGTTGTAAATAAGTTACATAGCTTAAACCTTGTACTTGAAACTAGGGATAACAAGTAGTAAAATGTATAATCAATATTTGAAATATACAACACTTAACAAAATTTGGAAATATACTACATTAGGTATTGTAGCCGTGTATATGTGTGTATGTAGACTAGGAGTTTACTTAACTCTTGGACTAGCCCAAGAACAGATGCCATTTGTATGCAAGCCCAACACAAAGCCCATGTCTAAAGCCCATTACCCCTTTTGGCTAGCTAGACACGGCACACATAATTGTGTGGAAGGAGAAGAGTTGGCTTGGAAAGGCAAGGGATGACACTTGGCACAATATGTCTTACCAAGGTGAATCATACCTTTTGTCATTCCCTTCCTCTCTCTTCTTTAAGCCGAAACACACACATACATCACACACACATTCTTATTTCACATGCATCCAATCTCACTCTCCTTGTTTCTCTCTCAAATCATTCGGCATTAAGCCACAAAAATCCAAAGTTTGTTCATTTAATCTACTAGATCCTTGTCCTATAGTAATCACTAATCATTTAGTATCATCATCATCATTGGAATCACTAGAAAAAGCTCTAGCCAAATCTTTAAGGCCACGACTTGGTTTACATTTAGGGTTTCTGTTGTCCCTAATAATATGATGATAGGTTAAAGAAATGAGATGAAAAGATATGAATTTTAGAGAGAGAAAGTAGTGAGAGAAAGTAGAGAGAGATGATTAATTTGTGAAATTAGATTAAGAATTATGAGATCATCCACTAATAAGTGTGAAAACACTTATCCTTTTACCACTTATTTCCAATATTAACAAGACCAAAACGTGTATTTTATGTCGTAAAAGTCGGAATTATGTGTGGTTTGTGTTTTTATTGTGTTTTAGGACCAAAATATGAAAAAGGAAGAAAACATGGTCTATCACGGGCTTTTATCGAAGAAAACGAGAAAAGACGAAGTCAAAAGATCAAGAGTGCAAAAAGAACGGAAGTCCAAGACCTATTCTGAAGATTTATTGAAGAAAAAGTCTAAATACGGAAGTTTAATGAAGTCGAAGAATTCAAGTCTAATAGAAGAAGAAAATTATAAGACAAGTTCAATTTATATCGACAAATCCCGAGACAACGTCGAGAAAGACAAAGAACTTAAATCGAGTTGAGACGAGAAGAAAGAGAGAAGGAAGCAACACATGCACTTCCCACCTCCTATAAATACCCTCCTAATGACACATTAGGAGGGTGGTAGCTAGTTTATTTTCCTTTTTGTAGTTTTCACTTTAGAGAGAGAAAGTGTTTAACTTTCTCTCACTAGAACTTCATCTTGTTTTTCCTTTCATGTGTAAGCTTTGATTTAATCTTGTATTTTGAAATCTTTAATCTACAAGTTCAAGTTTAATCTTTTCATCTTTAATCTCCTTCTACCTTTCTTTATTTTTAACTTTAATTTCGATCCGAAATCATTTTTCATATTGTTTAATCTTGATGTTTATGTGATTAAAAAGTTTATCTTTTTGATCATACCTAAGTTTTTGTGCAAATTGAGATTCGAGCTTATTATGCTTATTGGCTTATTTGGTACTTAGCTTATTCATCTTTTAGAGTTTTCTAAAAAGTTTAATCTTTTTATGGTTTGATTTAAAAAGTTTGCTTATTTAAAGTTTAAGAAGTTCTTGTTTGTGCTTATTAGTTCTTCTAGTTATAAATTTGGTTAAGTTTTAGTTTGAGCTTATAAAAATAGCTTATTAACTTGGCTTATTGCAAATTACATACCATCGGAAAAGGGTAAACCCCTTTCCGACCATACATTCCGATAAAGGCCATTTTATTCCGACAGCTTCACAAGTATTCCGATCACGAAGGATCGAAATAGGGTCTTACTTTCCGATTTTGATTCCGATTAGGATTTCGATGGGAAGTATTTTGATATTCCGATTGCTTTGATTCCGATAGCTTCACTATTTAATTATTCCGACAGAGATCAATTTTGCCCTATTCCGATTGCTTTCCGATTGACACATTCTGATCACATTCATTTTATGTATTTCGATAATATTTCGATCATTGTATTCCGACGGGATTCCGACCAGGGATTCCGACGGGTTTAATTTCTTGTTTTTACAAAGTTTTCAAGTTTTACATTCATTACATTTTCTAGTAATTTTTAGTTTAATTTTTAAAGCTTTTATTTTACTCAACGACATTTTCATATTTACTTTTAGTTTAAAATAGATAACCAAATCATTTATTTTTCCACCAAGAACGACTGATTCGCACTTTCTACTAGTAACAATTCGAAAAGATTGGACGATAACTCTTTTATAACTAAGTAAAATCTAGTTATTAAATGGCGCCGCTGCCGGCTCTTTTCTTAAGATTAACGGTTTTTAATGAGAGACGCGTTGTATTTTGGGATCCGTTCATTTTTGAACATTATTTTACTTGCTTTAAAATTTTCAAAAATCTATAAAAATTAAAAAATTTTCAAAAATACAAAAAAAATAGAAATACATAAAAACCCAAAAATATTTCTTGTCTATTTTTCTTTCCTTTTGTAGGTGTGTATGCGTACTCGTGCTCGTAAGAAGAAAGCAATTCAAGCCGAAGTCATAACTCCACCTATTGTCACAATGGACAATCGACCTATGATCGAGCTTTTGCAATTGCAAGTAGAGGGCAACACCGATGCTATTGTCATACTTGAGATTGGAGCCTACAACTTTGAGCTCAAATCTAGCATTATTCAAATGGTCTCTGCTCAACCATTCTTGAGGCGTACACTTGATGATCCACATGACCATATAAAAAGGTTTCTTCAACTCACTAATACGGTTAAGTATAATGGGGTTTCACAAGAGGTGATTCGCTTGCAACTTTTTCCTTTCTCCTTAGAGGGACAAGCCCGCCATTGGCTTGATAAGGAACCGCCACAAAGTATTCTTAGGTGGTCGGATTTAGAGACCAAATTCACCAACTACTTTTTCCCACCCTCACGTATTACCGCTTTGCGGAATGAAATCATTAACTTTGAACAAAAGTACGGTGAGACATTTAGTGAATCTTGGGACCGTTTTAAGGAACTTTTAAGAAAGTGTCCACAACATGGTTTCACAAAAGTACACCAAATTAATACTTTTTATAATGGTTTAAGCATGAATGACCAAGATTCACTAAATAGTGCCTCGGGGGGTAACATTTTGGTTAAATCTTCTAATGCCGCATGGGATATTATTGAGAATAAGTCTAGAGTGCAAACCAAGAGTGTTCGGACTAATGTGGCTAGTGCTAGTACTAGTGACGCTGACAAGAGAATTGATAAGCTCACTTCTCTTGTTGAAACACTTGCTCTACAAACCGCTAACAATACCAAAGCCATCAATGCGCAAGTTAATGCTTTGAGTCAATCATGTGAATTATGCGGGGGTTCTCATTCATACACCAATTGTCTTTCGACTCATGACAATCCGGAAAATGTGTATGCCGCCAACGGTAACTTTTTTTCGGGAGGCTATCAAGCTCGTCCTCAAGGTGACCGTAATTTGCTCAGTTATCGTTCAAACAACTTCCTTTCACCACCCGGTTTTCCCCCTCAAAACCAAAACAACCTCAAAGCAACAATCAAAACCAACCTCGAGCTCCAAATCAATATCAAACCCAAAGAAACCCATATCCACCTCAAGGAAACAATCAAGTTCACCAACCACCCGCTTTTCAACCACCTGCCTACCATGCTCTTCCTCCCACCCAACCCACCGCATTTAATCAAGAGGTTGACACTTACATGAGGACTAATGATGCGATAGTGTAAAATCTTCAGCGGCAACTCAGCAACTTGAAAGGAGATATGGTCAAACAAGGGAATAATCTTCGAGCCGATATGCAAAATTCTTTGACCAGTCAAACGAATGACTTAAGGGATATGATGGCTAGTTTCTTCCAAAGTAATCAAGCCTATGGTTCGGGTTATCTTCCGAGTAACACCGTTGCTAATCCAAGAGGGGAGATGAAAGCAATCACCACTCGAAGTGGAAAAGGTTTAAAGGAACCCCAGCTTCCTACACCTACACCGGTGATTATGACTAAGGAAAACGAGTCCCCTTCTCCAATTCCTCCACCTTCTATTTCCCCAATTCCTCCATTTTCTACTTCCACTCCACCACCACCCAAGGATGTGAGTGAGAATGCTATTCCAAAGCCTTCATCTCAACCCAATATACCTTATCCCTCAAGGTTAAGGAAAGAGAAGTTAAAGAACAAGGATGATATTCAGGTTTCTAACTTTCTTAAAATGTTTAAACAACTGAATTTCAATATCTCCTTTGTTGAGGCTCTCGCTCACATGCCGAAATATGCTAAAATGTTTAAAGATCTTCTCAGTGATAAGGAGAAACTTCTTGATATCGCTCAGACCCAAATTAATGAGAATTTCTCCGCAATGCTCTTAAAGAAATTACCCACCAAATTTGGTGATCCGGGTCGTTTTCTCGTTCAACTTCCCCGGGGTAGAGAATTATATGGCCCTAGCCGATCTAGGTGCTAGTATCAACTTAATGGCATTAAGTGTTTGGAAACAATTATCTCTACCCGAGCTAGTCCCCACACGAATGACATTGGAATTAGCTAACCGTACGGTTGCTTATCCGGTGGGGATAGCCGAAGACGTCTTAGTTGGTGTCGACAAATTCACCTTTCCGGTGGATTTTGTTGTCGTTGACTACGAGATGGAGCCCCGTGTTCCATTAATCGTTGGACGTCCATTCTTGAGGACCGGTCTCACTCTCATTGATGTAGCCGCGGACGAAATAATTATGAGAGTTGGTGACGATAAAATCGTCTTCAACATGGGTAAACTTTCTAAGCAGCCTTCTAAAAACGAGAGCGTTAATTTCATTGACGTTCTTGATGAGGCTTGTGAAGAACATTTTAAAGACGCTTGTAAAAGTGGTTCTTTTTCTCTACCCATTTTTGAGACCGTTGCCTCTATTGCTCCCTCGCTAACTCCATTTGGAGAAAGTGATCTTCTTTTGAAAGAATTTGAAGCAACTTTGGGAGATGTGAACTTACAATATGACGATTCTCCCTCCAATTGGGATGAAGACATTCAGACCATTGAGAAACTTCTCAATGAGGACCATATTTCTCCACCATATCCTAAGGAAATCTCTATCGATGAACCAAATTTGACTATGCTTTCCATCGAAAATCCTCCAGATTTAGAGCTTAAGGATCTACCGTGTCATCTTGAGTACGTTTTTCTTGAAGACAATAAGAAGTTACCCGTCATCATTGCAAAGGACTTGAAAGAAGAAGAAAAATCTCGACTTATCGCCGTGCTGAAGAATCATAAGAAAGCGATTGCTTGGAAAATCTTCGATATTCGTGGAATGAATCCTCATTTTTGCACACATAAAATTCTCATGGAGGACGACTTTAAACCCACTATTCAAAACCAAAGAAGGATAAATCCCAAGATCCATGACGTTATCAAAAAAGAGGTTATCAAACTTCTTGATGCGGGAATGATCTACCCTATCTCGGATTCACCATGGTTAGTCCGGTCCATTGTGTGCCTAAGAAAGGCGAAATCACCATTGTGCCCAATGAAAACAACGAGTTGATTCCTACTCGTCTCGTTACAGGGTGGAGAGTTTGTATAGACTATCGCAAACTCAATGATGCTACGAGAAAGGATCATTTTCCCCTTCCATTTATGGACCAAATGCTCGAACTTCTAGCGGGTAATGACTATTACTGCTTTTTAGACGGTTTCTCTAGGTATTTTCAAATTCCCATCCATCCTAAAGACTAAGAGAAAACCACATTCACTTGTCCTTACGGAACATTTGCTTACAAAATAATGCCTTTCGGCTTATGCAATGCTCCTGGGACTTTCCAAAGGTGTATGATGGCTATCTTCCATGACATGGTTGAAGAAACTATGGAAGTCTTCATGGATGATTTCTCGATCTATGGTGATTCTTTCTCTCATTGCCTTACCAATTTGGAACGCATGCTTAAGCGGTGTGAAGACACTTGCCTTGTTCTAAATTAAGAAAAATGCCATTTCATGGTAAAAGAAGGCATTGTTCTTGGACATAGAATCTCCAAAGCCGGTCTTGAAGTTGACCGTGCCAAAGTCGATGTTATTGCTAAATTGCCTCCACCTTCAACCGTGAAGGGTGTGAGAAGTTTCCTTGGTCATGCGGGCTTCTATCGTCGTTTCATTCAAGATTTTTCTAAAATCGCTCACCCGATGACCCACCTCTTGGAAAAAGATACTCCTTTTATCTTTTCTAAAGAGTGTCTCGAATCTTTCAATCTTCTTAAGGATAAGCTAACTAAGGCACCGGTCTTGGTTACCCCTAATTGGGAGCTACCTTTTGAATTGATGTGTGATGCTAGCGACTTTGCTATTGGAGAGGTTTTGGGACAAAAAGTCATAAAACAATTCCACCCAATCCATTATGCTAGCAAGAAAATGACGGGGGCTCAATTGCATTATACCACTACCGAAAAATAGCTTTTAGATGTAGTGTATGCCTTTGAAAAGTTCTGCCCCTATCTTGTCCTTTCCACCACAATCGTGTACACCGATCATTCCGCGTTGAAGTACTTGTTGACTAAGCAAGATTCTAAGCCAAGACTTCTTCGTTGGGTTTTGCCCCTTCAAGAATTTAAAATTGAAATTCATGACAAAAAGGGAGCCGAAAACCTAGTCGCGGATCATCTAAGTAGACTTGAGGATCCTTATCAAGGGGATCATCCGAATCAAGAGATCAATGACTCTTTTCCCCTTGAGGCCTTAATGTCTATCAATTCCAATCTCGATGACACCCCGTGGTTTGCGGACATTGCAAACTACTTGGCGGGTGGAATTCTCAAGGAAGGGTTAACACCCCAACAAAAGAAAAAGTTCTTTAAAGACATTGAACACTATTTTTGGGACGACCCTTCCCTTTTCAAACAATGTGCGGATCTTGTCATTCGTCGATGTGTTGATGGGCCGGCAGCTTTACTAATCCTTAAAGCTCGCCATAAAGGACCCATCGGTGGTCACTTTGGTCCCAATTACACCGCGAAGAAAGTATTCGACTCTGGATTTTATTGGCCAACCATTTATCATGACGCTCATGAAATGGTTAAACATTGTGATGCTTGTCAACGCCAAGGCAAGATCACACATAAAGATGAGATGCCTTAAAATTTCATACAAGAATGTGAAATCTTTGATGTATGGGGCATCGACTTTATGGGGCCATTTCCATCATCTAAAGGGAACAAGTACATCCTCGTAGCAGTCGACTACGTATCTAAATGGGTTGAAGTAAATGCTCTCCCTACAAACGATGCGAGGGTGGTTGTGAACTTTTTGAAGCAACTTTTTGCTCGATTCGGTGTTCCTCTTGCTATCATCAGTGACCGCGGGACTCATTTTTGCAATGATCAATTCGCAAGATTCATGGCTAAGTATGGTGTCAATCACCGTCTTTCAACCGCCTATCATCCCCAAACAAATGGTCAAGCCGAGATATCTAACCGTGGACTGAAGAGAATTTTAGAGCGAACTGTGGGAGAGCATCGTGCCTCGTGGGCCGATAAGTTAGACGAAGCTTTGTGGGCTTTCTGTACCGCTTATAAGACCACGATTGGTTGTACACCTTATCGTCTTGTGTACGGGAAAGCATGACACCTCCCTATTGAGCTAAAACATAAGGCGTATTGGGCCTTGAAGTGGGCCAATTTTGACATCAACAAAGCCGGTGATCTTCGGAAGATTCAACTCAACGAGCTAAATGAACTGAGGAATGAAGCTTATGAGAATTCATTGATCTACAAGAAGAAGACCAAGATCATCCATGATTCAAGGATTAAGAACCGAGAGTTCCACGTTGGTGATCAAGTTTTACTCTTTAACTCTCGGTTTAAGATCTTCTTCGGTAAGCTGAAGAGCTGTTGGTCTGGTCTATTCACCGTCGCCAAAGTCTTCCCCTATGGCACCATTGAACTTTCTCAGCCAAATGGGCCTAATTTTAAAGTGAATGGCTAGCGCGTGAAGTTGTACTTTGGTGAGGACATCTCTCATGATATGATTCCATCCCTCACCATGTTTCCCTTGAATTAGTTCTGGGTCGAGTCAGGCTCGTGACTCGGTTAACAAAAACAAGCGCTTCTCGGGAGGCAACCCGTTGATCTATCCTTTACCGTTTTCATAATAAGTGTAGGGGGCCCCATATGTCTTTGTTGTCTTGTTTCTTATGATGTGCAGGGATTAAAGCTTCCAAGATCCATTCTCGATGACTTTTGACAAACCGTGATCCCGTGTACCCGTCTTCTCGGTTCTATCCTAAACTGTCTTGATTAAATATTTCATATCTTATATGTTCTCATTGAAATCACTATAGTTGTCATTTCCTTAGCAAGATTTAAAAAAAGTGCACAATATCTTAAGTGTAGGGGAGTTTACTTCCCCATGCTTAAACATTGAGGACAATGTTTATATCAAGTGTAGGGGGGACTTCTATCGAAGTAAGTGGGCTTTTCCATGAATTTATCCTCATTTTAACCGAAAAATCTAATTTTTCGACATTTTTCAAAATTTTTAATCTATTTTGGCCTAGTAGTTTTTCCTTTGTTATCGTTATTTTTTTACTAGAATAAATTTTTAATAAAGTGCTTTTCGTTTTTCAAACGTTGTGAATATTTTGACTCAACCCGAGTTTACTTATCTAAGTTTACTCTAGCTAGTATCCTTAACGTGTTTAAGTCAAGTTTTGCTAGGCTTTTATATAGGGAACTTTAAAACGCGAAAGTCTTAACTCTTACGGGTTAAAAACAAGAACTTTTCGCAAGTTCCTATAATTGATCCTAGAAAGTCGTTTATCATGGGAACTTTAAAATGCGAATTCTAAACATGAAAAATTCTAAGAAGACGCAAGATCCTATAGATGACTTGAAAACCCAAATCTTTGATTTAATTGGCTAAGCATCCACGAGTCTCATTCCTTGAGATTTTAAATTGTGGAGAACGAGAGATGATAGAGTCAATTATAAGTTTGGTATTCTTTCATGAATTTATGTGAGTTGATTATAAGCTTATTCTCCCATCGCTTGTTAATAAATATATTTGCAATAAGTAAGGTTGTACGATTTGAAAAGTTACTTAGCTTCAAGCACAAGATCATTTAAAAGTTGCTCGGTATCAATTAGAGTTCATAACCAAGGCATAACTTATCGAAGCGGGATGCGAAGATTGGCGAGTCCGAAAAGGCCCTAACAAGGCATGAGGGCTACATTTTGTTGCTAAAGATCCCAAGTGATGTGAAGAATCATTTATCAAAAATCAATATGAAGGATCGAGACACACGAAGAAAAGAAAATACTCCCCAAAAGATCATGGAGAAGTCTATCCAAAAAGGCCCTAACAAGGTATGAGGATAAATAGATCCAAGTCCTAAAAGGAGGCGGATCGTTGTATTTCAAAGTCCAAAATAAATATTGGAGAAAAATGAAGAAGTCGTGGTCCAAATATGAAGAATCTCTCAAAAACTTCAACTGAATAAATTCCTATTATGAAGAGAAGACCATAATTTTAAGAACGTCTCTCAAAGATTCGAAGTATGAAGTCGCTGCCAAATATCGGTCAGAGAAAGGTCTCAAATCGTGAAGCGAGTTATGCCAAGATATGAACTTTAAGAGGTCCCGAGAAGCAGTTTTAAAAGATTTTATCCTTTAGCTAACTATTGCTTAAATCGTCCCACTTTATTGTCAGCCTAAATAACTATCGAAATAAGTCAAACAATGCATCCTCGTGATCATTCAAGACAAAATTAAAATATAAGAGATACACCTAGGAATAAGGGAGTCTAACTGAATAATTGGGCCACATGAGTTCATGTTAGTTTGCTAACTTATAATAACAATGATCTCGTTTTTAAGCTTGGTTTGGGGAACGTGAAACTTGAGGATGATGAACATTCATGACGGCCAAAACCCCAATGTAAGTCTTTGATTTATTTACTTGTTTTGTACATATTTCTATCTTTTTAGTTTCCTTAAAGTTTAGTATTTAATAAAGGCCAAGGTGGGTTATTTATGATGAGAAGTGTAATCTGTGCTTTGAAATTAATGCATTGCATGAGGGCATTGCAATGGTCAAGTGTAGGGGATTTAATAAGTGTGAAAACACTTATCCTTTTACCACTTATTTCCAATATTAACAAGACCAAAACGTGTATTTTATGTCGTAAAAGTCGGAATTATGCGTGGTTTGTATTTTTATTATGTTTTAGGACCAAAATATGAAAAAGGAAGAAAACATGGGCTATCACGGGCTTTTATCGAAGAAAACGAGAAAAGACGGAGTCAAAAGATCAAGAGTGCAAAAAGAACGGAAGTCCAAGACCTATTCTGAAGATTTATTAAAGAAAAAGTCTAAAGATGGATGTTTAATGAAGTCGAAGAACTCAAGTCTAATAGAAGAAGAAAACTATAAGACAAGTTCAATTTATATCGACAAATCCGGAGACGACGTCGAGAAAGACAAAGAACTTAAATCGAGTCGAGACGAGAAGAAAGAAAGAAGGAAGCAACACATGCACTTCCCACCTCCTATTAATACCCTCCTAATGACACATTAGGAGGGTGTTAGCTAGTTTATTTTCCTTTTTGTAGTTTTCACTTTAGAGAGAGAAAGTGTTTAACTTTCTCTCACTAGAACTTCATCTTGTTTTTCCTTTCATGTTTAAGCTTTGATTTAATCTTGTATTTTGAAATCTTTAATCTACAAGTTCAAGTTTAATCTTTTCATCTTTAATCTCCTTCTACCTTTCTTTATTTTTAACTTTAATTTCGATCCAAAATCATTTTTTCATATTGTTTAATCTTGATGTTTATGTGATTAAAAAGTTTATCTTTTTTATCATACCTAAGTTTTTGTGCAAATTGAGCTTCGAGCTTATTATGCTTATTGGCTTATTTGGTACTTAGCTTATTCATCTTTTAGAGTTTTCTAAAAAGTTTAATCTTTTTATGGTTTGATTTAAAAAGTTTACTTATTTAAAGTTTAAGAAGTTCTTGTTTGTTCTTATTAGTTCTTATAGTTATAAATTTGGTTAAGTTTTAGTTTGAGCTTATAAAAATAGCTTATTAACTTGGCTTATTGAAAATTACATACCATCGGAAAAGGGTAAACCCCTTTCCGACCATACATTCCGATAAAGGCCATTTTATTCCGACAGCTTCACAAGTATTCTGATCACGAAGGATCGGAATAGGGTTTTACTTTCCGATTTGGATTCCAATTAGGATTTGGATGGGAATTATTTTGATATTCCGATTGCTTTGATTCCGATAGCTTCACTATTTAATTATTCCGACAGAGATCAATTTTGCCCTATTCCGATTGCTTTCCGATTGACACATTCCGATCACATTCATTTTATGTATTCTGATAACATTCCGATCACTGTATTCCAACGGGATTCCGACCAGGGATTCCGATGGGTTTAATTTCTTGTTTTTACAAAGTTTTCAAGTTTTAAATTCATTACATTTGCCTTAGTAATTTTTAGTTTAATTTTTAAAGCTTTTATTTTACTCAACGACATTTTCATATTTACTTTTAGTTTAAAATAGATAACCAAACCATTTATTTTTTCACCAAGAACGACTGAGTCGCACTTTCTACTAGTAATCATTCCGAAAAGATCGGAACAACGAACTTTCATATGAGGTTTAACCAGTTATTATCCACCCTCCTAACATGCTAGGAGGGTGCTTATATAGTCCACCCACATGCGGGCTCTCTAATGGACTATATTGTTTTGGGCCGGGCTTGAATAAATGCTTAGTACCTTGAAAGAGGCCTTTTAAGCTAACCATCAAGCCCGTAATGTCACGACTATTTTAACTAACTATTACAACGTTCTAATAAATATTAAATTATAAATCTATGACCGAACATTCTTGTTTGACTCAATATTTTGAGGCTAACAATCTCCTCTAGTGTGAGGTCATTCCTCTTTGATATTTGGAGTTCAATGGAGATTATGAATTTCGTTATAAATGAGTCTTGAACGTGTAATAGTCGTCTTGTTCCTTCATGCTGTGATCTTTGGGCCTTTGTCATTGTCTTTCGACTTTGTCTTTAAACTTGAGATCTTCAAATTATCCTTGACTTGTCTTTGTCGTCTTGCGATCTTGTGTCTTTATTCTCATACTCATACTTTGCATAATCTTGAAATCTTGCTAACAATATCCTTTAAAAAAATGTCATTAATCATCAGAGTTACGGAAGTCTTTAGCTTTCTTGATTGTTGAATGTATTTGGGCATGAGTATGTGGTTTTGAATCTTTGACTTTGCTGAGTACACCGTAACGTCACTGATATGAGCTAAATTACTCATATCAGTTATATCATAAAACAAACAATAACTTCATAAAATGTTCAAATATTGCCTTGTATATGCTTGTTTTGTTGTTTAATGTGTGTAGGTACCAAAGTTCGCGAAAACCGGAAAATTCGACACGAGTTTGAAGAAAAGATCGACAAAGCTAATATCAAGCTCGTTTTTAGCGGATTTCTCGTTTATGGAGCTTAAAAGGCTTGTGGGTCCCACATTTGGGAAAATGGGCTCAAAAGCCCATTTTGAAGTTCATAAAATGTTATCATTTGTTAAAAGCCTAAATATGGCCCAACTTGGATTTAACTGTGACGGATTGGAATAAATGGGCTAAAAGCCCATGACTTGGAAATTTATGAAACGAAAGAGAAAACATTCATGGGCTTCTAAATACCCATTAGGTTAAATGGTCAAGTTATAGTAACTTTTCCTTGGTCAAAACTTCTGACGCACACCACAACTTTCGATATTACCAAAGTAAAATCCATGTCTCTCACCTCTCAACCAAAATAACCAAAGAAGGGTGAATCCTAAGATCCATGACGTAATCAAAAAAGAGGTTATCAAACTTCTTGATGCGGGCATGATCTATCCTATCTCGGATTCACCGTGGGTTAGTCTCGTCCATTGTGTGCCTAAGAAGGGCGAAATCACCGTTGTTCCTAAAGAAAACAACGAGTTGATTCCTACTCGTCTCGTTACAGGGTGGAGAGTTTGTATAGACTATCGCAAACTCAATGATGCTACGAGAAAGGATCATTTCCCCTTCCTTTCATGGACCAAATGCTTGAACATCTAGCGGGTAATGACTATTACTGCTTTATGGATGGTTTCTCCGGGTATTTTCAAATTCCCATCGATCCCAAAGACCAAGAAAAAACCACATTCACTTGTCCTTACGGAACATTTGCCTACAAAAGAATGCCTTTATGCAATGCTCTTGGGACTTTCCAAAGGTGTATGATGGCTATCTTCCATGACATGGTTGAAGAAACTATGGAAGTCTTCATGGATGATTTCTCGGTTTATGGCGATTCTTTCTCTGCTTGCCTGCCAATTTAGAACGTATACTTCAGCGGTGTGAAGACACTCGCCTTGTTCTAAATTGGGAAAAATGCCATTTAATGGTAAAAGAGGGCATCGTGCTAGGACACAAAATCTCCAAAGCCGGTCTTGAAGTGGACTGTGCTAAAGTCGATGTTATTGCTAAATTGCCTCCACCTTCAACCGTGAAGGGTGTGAGAAGTTTCCTCGATCATGCGGACTTCTATCGTCGTTTTATTCAGGATTTTTCTAAAATCGCTCGCCCGATGACCCACCTCTTGGAAAAAGATACTCCTTTCATCTTTTCCAAAGAGTGTCTTGAATCCTTCAATCTTCTGAAGAATAAGCTAACTAAGGCACCGGTCTTGGTTACCCCTAATTGGGAGCTACCTTTTGAGTTGATGTGTGATGCTAGCGACTTTGCTATTGGAGCGGTTTTGGGCCAAAGAGTGAACAAACACTTCCAACCAATCCATTATGCTAGCAAGACAATGACGGGGGCTCAATTGCATTATACGACAACCGAAAAAGAGCTTTTAGCTGTTGTCTATGCTTTTGAAAAGTTCCGCTCCTATCTTGTCCTTTCTACCACCATCGTGTATACAGATCATTCCGCGTTGAAGTACTTGATGACTAAGCAAGATTCTAAGCCAAGACTTCTTCGTTGGGTTTTGCTCCTTCAAGAATTCAACATTGAAATTCGTGACAAAAAGGGAGCTGAAAACCTAGCTGCGGATCATCTCAGTAGACTTGAGGATCTTTATCAAGGGGATCATCCGAACAAAGAGATCAATGACTCTTTTCCCCTTCAGGCCTTAATGTCTATCAACTCCAATCTCGATGACACCCCGTGGTTTGCGGACATTGCAAACTACTTAGCGGGTAGAATTCTCAAGGAAGGGTTCACGTCCCAACAAAAGAAAAAGTTCTTTAAAGATATTGAACATTATTTCTGGGACGACCCATACCTTTTCAAACAATGTGCTGATCTGATTATTCGTCGATGTGTTGATGGGCCGGCAGCGGTACAAATCCTTGATGCTTGCCATAAAGGACCCACCGGTTGTCACTTTGGTCCCAATTACACCGCGAAGAAAGTATTCGACTCTGGATTCTATTGGCCCACCATTTATCGTGACGATCACGAAATGGTTAAGCATTGTGATGCTTGCCAACGCCAAGGCAAGATCACACATAAAGATGAGATGCCTCAAAATTTCATACAAGAATGTGAAATCTTTGACGTATGGGGCATCGACTTTATGGGGCCATTTCCATCATCCAAAGGGAACAAGTACATCCTCGTAGCCGTTGACTACGTATCCAAATGGGTTGAAGCTAATGCTCTCCCTACGAACGATGCGAGGGTGGTTGTGAACTTTTTGAAGCAGCTTTTCGCTCGATTCGGTGTTCCTGTGCTATCATCAGTGACCGCGGGACTCATTTTTGCAATGATCAATTCGCAAGAGTCATGGCTAAGTATGGTGTTAATCATCGTCTTTCCACCGCTTATCATCCTCAAACCAACGGTCAAGCCGAGATATCCAACCGTGGATTGAAGCGAATTTTGGAGCGTACTGTGGGAGAGCATCGCGTCGCGTGGGCCGATAAGTTAGATGATGCTCTGTGGGCTTTCCGTACTGCTTATAAGACCCCGATTGGTTGTACACCTTATCGTCTTGTGTACGGTAAATCATGCCACCTCCCTATCGAGCTGGAACATAAGGCATAATGGGCCTTGAAGTGGGCTAACTTCGACATCAACAAAGCCGGTGATCTTCGCAAGATTCAACTCAATGAGCTAAATGAACTGAGGAATGAAGCTTACGAGAACTCACTGACCTACAAAGAAAAGACCAAGATCATCCATGATGCAAAGATTAAGAACCAAGAGTTCCACGTTGGTGATCAAGTCTTACTTTTTAACTCTCGGTTGAAGATCTTCTCGGGAAAGTTGAAGAGCCGCAGGTCTGGTCTATTCACCGTCGCCAAAGTCTATCCATATGGGACCATTTAGCTTTCTCAGCCAAATAGGCCCAATTTCAAGGTGAATGGCCAGCGTTTGAAGCTATACTTTGGTGAGGACATCTCTCATGAGATGATTCCATCCCTCACCATGTTTCCCATGAACTAATTTTGGGTCGAGTCAGGCTTGTGACTCCGTGAACAAAAACAAGCGCTTCTCGGGAGGCAACCCGTGATCTATCCTTTACTGCTTTATAATAAGTGTAGGGGGAGCCCCGTATGTGTTTGTTGTCTTGTTTCTTATTCTCTACAGGGATTCAAGCTTCATAGAGCCTCTTGATGACATTTGACGAACCGTGATCCCGTGTTCCCATCTTCCCGGTTCTATCCTAAACTGTCGTGATTCAATATTTCATATTTTATATGTTCACATTGAAATCACTTTAGTTGTCCTTTCCTTAGGAAGATTTAAACAAAGTGCACAATGTCCTAAGTGTAGGGGAGTTTACTCCCACATGCTTAAACATTGAGGACAATGATTATCTTAAGTGTAGGGGGGACTTCTATCGTAGTTAAGTGGCTCTTTTCCTTGTATTTGTCCTTATTTTATCCGGAAAATCAATTTTTCGACATTTTTCAAAATTTTTGATCTATTTTGGCCTATTAGTTTTCCCTTTGTATAGTTATTTTTCTTCTTTGCTAGAATAAATCTTTAATAAAGTGGTTTTAATTTTCAAACGTTGTGAATCTTTTGACTCAACCCGAGTTTACTTATCTAAGTTTACTCTAGCTAGTATCCATGTTTAAGTCAAGTTTTGCTAGTCTTTTATATAGGGAGCTATAAAATGCGAAATTCTTAACTCTCGCGGGTTAAGAACAAGAACTTTTCGTAAGTTCCTATAATTGATCCTAGAGAGTCATTTATCGAGGGAACTTTAAAATGCGATTTCTAAACTTGAAAAAGTCTACGAGTTTACAAGATCCTATAGGCGACTCGAAAAACAAAAACTTTGATTTAATAGGCTAAGCATCCACGAGTCTCATTCCTTGAGATTTTAAACTGTGGAGAACGAGAGATGATAGAGCCAATTATAAGTTTGGTATTCTTTCGGGAATTTATGTGAGTTAATTATGAGCCTATTCTCCCATCGCTTGCTAATAAATATATCTACAATAAATAAGGTTGTACGATTTGAAAAGTTACTTAGCTTCTAGCCTAAGATCGTTTAAAAGTTGCTCGGTATGGATTAGAGTTCATAGCCAAGGCATAACTTATTGAAGCGGGATGCGAAGATTGGCGAGTCCCAAAAAGGTCCTAACAAGGCATGAGGGCTATATTTTGTTGCTACAGATCCAAAGTGATGTGAAGAATCATTTACCAAAGATAAATATAAAGGATCGAGATACACGACGAAAAGCAAATACTCCCCAAAAGTCATGGAGAAGTTTATCCGAAAAGGCCCTAACAAGGTATGAGGATAAATAGATCCAAGTCCAAAAAGGAGGCGGATCGTTGTATATCAAAGTCCAAAATAATGATTGGAGAAAAATAAAGAAGTCGTGGTCAAAGTATGAAGAATCTCTCAAAATTTCAAGTGAAGAAATTCCTATATGAAGAGAAGGCCATTATTTCATGAACGTCTCTCAAGGTTTGAAGTATGAAGTTGCTGCCAAATATCGGTCCGAGAAAGGTCTCAAATCACGAAGCGAGTTATGTAATAACAAGATTTTACTAGTTGAAAAAGTTCGTTTTCTCGGTGTCTAATCGAATTGATTTCCGGTAAATTGTGTGAGATTAGTTGTTCTTGGTGAAACAAATATTTTTGGATTTGATAAAATAAATGTGCAAGACTTAATAATGAAGGACGGGAAATTAAAACTAAAACTAGTTGAAACGTAAACGGTGCATAATTAAAACTTTAAAATTAAACGACGAGAAATTAAATGACGTGAAATTAAAACTTGTTAAAAAGTAAATTGACAATAAAATAAAAATGCAAAAACAAAATTAAAATAGACTAAAAATAAAACGAGTTAAGTGGCGGAAAAACAAACAAGCATAACACTAAAACAAAACAAAACATTCCGATCGGAAGACTGAGAAATGGACATGATCGGAATGTTGAGGAGTCTGATCGGAATAAGGGACAAGGTTCCAATCGGAATGTGTAAAAAAATAGTGCAATCGGAATACATGAAAATCACCAATCGGAATAATCTAAAACTTACCAATCGGAATAAATGAACTAGCCCCAATCGGAATATGCCCAAACGGGCAAATCGGAACAATCTAAAACCCTTTTCCGATCTAACGATCGGAATGAGGGGTGCTGGTCGGAATGATGGATCGGAAAAGGGTTTTCCCTTTCCGATAATGATGTGATCCGAGAAATAAGCAAGTGATAAGCTAAGGTAATAAGCTAAAGCCAAAATCAGCACGAATCTAAAGTGAAACAAATCGAATAAGCACAAATAAGAACTTTTCAAACACAAAATAAACAAACTTTTAAATCAAAACATAAAAAGGATGAACTTTAAATCACGAAAAATTAAAAAGATCAAAACTTTTAAATAAGAACTTGATGAAAAAGATGAAAGAAACAAGATTGAGATTAACAAGAAAGATTAATAACATGAAGATTAAGACAAGATTAAGCTTAAAAAGTAAAGGTTTGATTGAAAACAAGAAAGATAAAAGATGAAAGATTAAAGTTCTAGAGAGAGAAACTGTCACTTTCTCTCTCTAAAACTAAACTACTCCTACTCCTAAAACTAAAACTAATCTAAAATGACTAACTCCCTTCATGTGGTGAAATGAAGGGTATTTATAGGAAAAAGGGAGTGGTTGGTGGCTTCCTCTTTTCTTTCTTTCTTTCTTCACGTCTTTTCGTCTTTTAAGTTCTTCGACTTTTTCGACTTTGTCTCGGGACTAATTTAAACTCGTCTTATAATTTCTTCATTTATTAGACTTGAGTTCTTTGGCTTAATTAAACTTCCGTCTTTAGACTTGTTCTTCGATAAATCTTTAGAATAGGCCTTGGACTTCCGTTCTTTTTGCACTCTTGCTCTTTTGACTTCGTCTTTTGTCGTTTTCTTCTATAAAAGCCTGTGAATATCCGTGTTTTCTCCACTTTTCACCTTTTCGTCCTAAATTACAACAAAAACACAAACCACGCATAATTCCGACATAAATGACATAAAATACATGTTTTGGCTCGGTTATTATTGTAATTAAGTGGTAAAAAGGATGGGTGTTTTCACACCTATCAAATCCCCTACACTTAACCATTGCAATGTCCTCATGCAATGCATTAGTTACAAAGCACGTTTTACATTTTCCATCATAATCAACCTACCTTGGCCTATATTAAACAACTAAGGAAAATAAAAAAGATAGAAAATAACAAGATGCAACAAGGAAGAAACTTGTAAAGAAATCTAAGACTTACATTAGGGCTTGTGTGTCATGAATGTTCATCACCCTCAAGTTTCACGTTCCCCATGCCAAGCTTAAAAACAAGATCATTGTTAGTACAAGTTAGCATAACAAACATTTACTCATGTGGTTCAATTAATCACTTAAACTCCCTTATTCCTACGAGTATCTCTTATATTTTATTGATGTCTTGAATGATCACGAGGATGCATTGTTGACTTATTTCGATAACTTATTTAGGCTGAAAGCAAAGTAGGACGATTTGATCAATAGTTAGCTAAAGGACAAAATCTCTTAAAACTGCTTCTCGGGATATCAAAAAGTTCATATCTTGGCATAACTTGGTTCACGATTTGAGACCGGGCCGATATTTGGCATGTACTTCATACTTCATATCTTGAGAGACGTTCTTGAGATAATGGTCTTCTCATCGTAATAGAGTTTCTTCACTTGGAGACTTTTGAGGGGTACTCCAACTTTGTTGACCACGACTTCATGATTATTTCTTCAATCTCTAATTGGGATTTCGAGATACAACGATCCGCCTCCTTTTCGGACTTGGATCTATTTATCCTCATACCTTGTTAGGGTCTTTTCGGATAGACTTCTCCATGATCTTTATGGGAGTTGATTGCTTTTCGTCGTGAGTCTTGATCCTTCATATTGATTTAGGGAATAATGCTTTTCACATCACTTTGGATCTTCAGCAATAAAATTGAATCCTCATGCCTTGTTAGGGCCTTTTTGGACTCGCCAATCTTCGCGCCCCGCTTCATAAGTTATGCCTTGGCTATGAACTCTTATCATTACCGAGCAACTTTTAAACGATCTTGGGCTAGAAGCTAAGTAACTTTTCAAATCGTACGACCTTACTTGTTGCAGATAATTTATTAGCAAGTGATGGGAGAAAAAGATCATAATTAATTCACATAAGTTAATGAGAGAATACCAAACTTGTAAGCAACTCTATCATTTCTCGTTATCCACAATTTAAAAATCTCAAGGAATGAGACTCGTGGATGCTTAGCCTAATAAACCAATTAAGGTCTACATGGTTAAGGATACTAGCTAGAGTGAACTTGGATAAGTAAACTCGGGTTGAGTCAAAATATTCACAACGGGCCTAATATATCTAAGATATCTAAACTTGCTAAGACCATTTTATTAAAATAAGAGAAAAATAGATAAAATAAAGGGAACTACAACTAGGCCAAAATAGATTAAAAATTTTGAAAAATGTTGAAAAATCGATTTTCCGGTTAAAATGAGGACAAATACAAGGAAAAGGCCACTTAACTTCGATAGAAGTCCCCCTACACTTAATATAAACATTGTCCTCAATGTTTAAGCATGTGGGAGTAAACTCCCCTACACTTAGGACATTGTGCACTTTTGTTTAAATCTCGCGAAGGAAGAGACAACTAAAGAGATTCCTATTTTAATATTGAGAAATATAAAATAGTGAATCGAAAAGAGTTTAGGATAGAACCGGGAAGAAGGGAACACGGAATCACGGTTCGTCAAAAGTCATCAAGAGTGTGTCTTTGAAGCTCTAATTCCTGCACATGATAAGAAAGAGAACAAGAAACACCACGGGGCCCCCCTACACTTATGGTGAAAACAGGAAAGATAGATAGATAATTGGGTTGCCTCCCAAAAAGCGCTTGTTTTTGTTGACCGAGTCACGAGCCTGACTCGTCCCCGAATTAAATAGTCCATGGGGAAGCCTCGAATGTGATACCGGGATCAAAGACCTTGTCCTCGTTCCCGGTTGACATCAACGAAGGAGAGGCGGGGGGATAAGTCTTGTATGGGAGAAAGGTTCTTTCAACATACGTAAAGTATGTGAAATCAAGATCCACGGGAGGTGGGGTGGGTAAAGTAAGCACATTGTCCTCCCCCAAAGACAATAGATGCTGAGCAAGCGGCAAAGTCGTATTGTTATCAATCATAGCATAATCAATGTCACCTCCCGGGTCAAAGCACTCATCCTCCGTGATAGTGGCTAAAGGGGAGGATGAAAGGTGCTCGGGAGGGGGACTTGGGACAATATTTTCCTGCAGCAAATTATCAGAAATAATGTCCCCCTCCATGTCATCGTCATCATTACCTGGTGGTATGGAGTGAATGTCGATTTCTTCCGGCAATGGGTCATTATCTTTAACGGGAGGAATAGATGGAGGCAAAGACTCGGAAAGAGGAGGAGAAGTCAACGCTTCGATTTGAGCAATAAGAAGGTGCACTTTCCGTAATCTATCTCGAAGAAGCACGTCTTCCACCTTATCCATAAGATCATGTTCATCGGTGAACTTCTCGTAAACCGGAGAGAATAAATCGTCATCACCCGCATCTCCCGGTGGAGATTGAGAAATTTCAAAAGTGAAATTCTCATAGCTTGGAGAAAAATCGTCATCATTAGGATCGACCTATTTCGTAAGAGCAACGTCGTCCTTAGGCTCCATAGCAGTTGGTATGTCACAAACCTCATCATCAAACACTTTATGAAGACCAACATCACTAAGCTCATTCAATGTATCAAACTCCTTAGACACGTTTGGGATATTGAGAGGAGGAATGACAATTGCACTAGGACATTGAGCAGTAAGGTCATTCCAAGAAATAGTAGGCTCATCGTCATCATCATCATAATAATATGGATACACCGGGGGAGGAGTATTAGTCTCGATATTTGATATTTGCTCCTGTCGTCGATCCTCTTGATATTTTTCGATGATCTTATTCCAAGCTTCTTGAATTTGTTGACTTTGTTTAGCAAGAGTGGCCCATTGTTCGTGGGAGCTCAAATGTTCGAAGGAGGGTTGATGATCGATGGGGTGCTGTGGGGGCTCAAAATGTTGAAAACCTGAATTATAGCATGGTTGTGGCTCATAGTAGTTCATCGGTTGAGAAGAATTATAAACCGGGTTTAGTTCATAATAATCCATTGGTGAAGAAAACTGAGGACACGGATTTTGCTCATAACAATTCATTGGTTGACAATAATAGGTATCGTGAGGACCCCCACAGTTGTTGCAAACCGGGTATGGAGAAAAATCAGGTGCGTCTTGTGGATAGCTATTTTCATTGTCATAATTGTACCCCGGTTCTTGCCCGTGACCATACGGGTATCGAACCGGGCACGAAACATGCCAATGAGAATCGCTTCCACAATAGATGCACGGGGGAACAGGAGGTGGGTTCAAAAAGAATGAATTAGTCGAGTTGCACAAGGGACAAAATCCGTTTTGTGTGTAGTCGATATCATTTCCGCACCGCTCACATGTACACCATTGACAAGAGTTGTTCCCAGATAATTGTTTCCCACACCGGACGCAATGGACATAAAAATCCATAAAGAAAGATAGATAAGCAAGAAGAATATTTTTGGTGCAAAACTTTGAAAAAGAAATGCTTTTTATGATTTTACAAATGTTTTTGGATTTTTGAAAATATTTGAATACGAAAAATAACGTTCACGAGTGAACGGATACCAAAATCTAACGCGTCTCTCACAAAAAACCGTTAATCTTCACGAAAAGAGCCGGCAGCGGCGCCATTTTAATAACAAGATTTTACTAGTTGAAAAAGTTCGTTTTCTCGGTGTCTAATCGAATTGATTTCCGGTAAATTGTGTGAGATTAGTTGTTCTTGGTGAAACAAATATTTTTGGATTTGATAAAATAAATGTGCAAGACTTAATAATAAAGGACGGGAAATTAAAACTAAAACTAGTTGAAACGTAAACGGTGCATAATTAAAACTTTAAAATTAAACGACGAGAAATTAAATGACGTGAAATTAAAACTTGTTAAAAAGTAAATTGACAATAAAATAAAAATGCAAAAACAAAATTAAAATAGACTAAAAAAAACGAGTGAAGTGGCAGAAAAACAAACAAGCATAACACTAAAACAAAACAAAACATTCCGATCGGAAGACTGAGAAATGGACATGATCGGAATGTTGAGGAGTCTGATCGGAATAAGGGACAAGGTTCTAATCGGAATGTGTAAAAAAATAGTGCAATCGGAATACATGAAAATCACCAATCGGAATAATCTAAAACTTACCAATCGGAATAAATGAACTAACCCCAATCGGAATATGCCCAAACGGGCAAAGCGGAACAATCTAAAACCCTTTTCCGATCTAACGATCGGAATGAGGGGTGCTGGTCGGAATGATGGATCGGAAAAGGGTTTTCCCTTTCCGATAATGATGTGATCCGAGAAATAAGCAAGTGATAAGCTAAGGTAATAAGCTAAATCCAAAATCAGCACGAATCTAAAGTGAAACAAATCGAATAAACACAAATAAGAACTTTTCAAACATAAAATAAACAAACTTTAAAATCAAAACATAAAAAGGATGAACTTTAAATCACGAAAAATTAAAAAGATCAAAACTTTTAAATAAGAACTTGATGAAAAAGATGAAAGAAACAAGATTGAGATTAACAAGAAAGATTAATAACATGAAGAATAAGACAAGATTAAGCTTAAAAAGTAAAGGTTTGATTGAAAACAAGAAAGATAAAAGATGAAAGATTAAAGTTCTAGAGAGAGAAACTGTCACTTTCTCTCTCTAAAACTAAACTACTCCTACTCCTACTCCTAAAACTAAAACTAATCTAAAATGACTAACTCCCTTCATGTGGTGAAATGAAGGGTATTTATAGGAAAAAGGGAGTGGTTGGTGGCTTCCTCTTTTCTTTCTTTCTTTCTTCACGTCTTTTCGTCTTTTAAGTTCTTCGACCTTTTCGACTTTGTCTCGGGACTAATTTAAACTCGTCTTATATTTCTTCATTTATTAGACTTGAGTTCTTTGGCTTAATTAAACTTCCGTCTTTAGACTTGTTCTTCGATAAATCTTTAGAATAAGCCTTGTACTTTCGTTCTTTTTGCACTCTTGCTCTTTTGACTTCGTCTTTTGTCGTTTTCTTCTATAAAAGCCTGTGAATATCCGTGTTTTCTCCACTTTTCACCTTTTCGTCCTAAATTACAACAAAAACACAAACCACGCATAATTCCGACATAAATGACATAAAATACATGTTTTGGCTCGGTTATTATTGTAATTAAGTGGTAAAAAGGATGGGTGTTTTCACACCTATCATTATGCCAAGATATGAACTTTATGAGGTCCCGAGAAGCAGTTTTAAAAGATTATGTTCTTTAGCTAACTATTGATTAAATCGTTCACTTTATTTTCGGCCTAAATAACTATCGAAATAAGTCAAAAATGCATCCTCGTGATCATTCAAGACAACAATAAAATATAAGAGATACACCTAGGAATAAGGGAGTCTAAGCGAATAATTGGCCCACATGAGTTCGTGTTAGTTTGCTAACTTATAATAACAATGATCTCGTTTTTAAGCTTGGTTTGGAGAAAGTGAAAACTTGAGAATGACGATTATTCATGACATTTCCAAAACCCAAGGTATGTTTTTGATTTCTTTACTTTGAATGTTTATAATTTTCTATCTCTTTAATAAAGGCCAAGGTGGATTGATTTTGATGAAAAATGTAAATGTGCTTTGTAACTAATGCATTGCATAAGGACATTGCAATGGTCAAGTGTAGGGGATTTGATAGGTGTGTAAACACCCATCCTTTTTACCACTTAATTACAATAATAACTGAGCTAAAACGTGTAATTTATGCCATTTATGTCGGAATTATGCGTGGTTTGTGTTTTTGTTGTTATTTAGGGCGAAAAGGTGAAAAGTGGAGAAAAAACGGGCATTCACAGGCTTTTATCGTAGAAATAGACGAAAGACGAAGTCAAGAAGTCAAAGAGTGCAAAAAGAACGGAAGTCCAAGACCAATTCTAAAGATTTATCGAAGAAAAAGTCAAAAGACGGAAGTTTACTAAGAGCCGAAGAACTCAAGTCTTATTTATGAAGAAATGTCGAGACGAGTTTAAAGAAATCCCGAGACAAAGTCATGAAAGTCCAAGATTTAAAGAAGATTAAGAGGACAAGGACTTAAGCATGCAATTAAGAAAAGATGAAAGAGGGGAGGAAGCTTCCTAAGCACTCCCTAATCCTCCCCTATATATAGATTAGACTAGATTCATTTTTCTCTTGTTGGCTAATAGTGACAATTAGTTCTTCATTTTAATTTACTTTCACATTTATCTTATTGCACTTTAATTACCTTGTCTTGCACTTTAATTTCCAAGTAAGTTACCTTTATTTTTATTGAATCTTTACTTTTCTTGTTTAATCTCTCATCTACCTTTCTTCCCATGCTTTAATCTTATTGTTTACATGCTTTTTGTGTTGCTTATTTGATTAAAGGTTATGTTTTTATGCTTTTGATTGTTTTGGATTATTGATTTTTATAGCTTATTTGTGTTTATCTTAAAATTTCTTAAGTTTTTATAAAAGTTATTTTTATATAAAGTTTGTTTTCGTACATTTTTCTTATTTTGTGTTTTCAAAAGTCTTTAAATTTTAGCTTATTAGTTTTACTTATACTTGTTTTGATTAGGATTTTAGGTGTGTGCTTATTTGCTTTATAGCTTATTAGAACTAACTTATTACGTGTTTATTTACCATATTCCGATTTAACCAATCGGAAAAGGGTTTATTATTCCGACCAGCACTCCTTTGCTTGGTCGGAAAAGGGTTTGAGACATTCCGATCAAGGGGCGAGTTTGGTGTTCCGATCAGGTCTAGGTGACAGCATTCCCGACCAGGAGTCCACTCCGCATTCCGATCAGGAGGTAAGTATACATTCCGATCTAGGGTTTTGTTTGGTTATTCCGATTTGGCTATTGGTGACAGCATTCCGATAAGGTGTTTCCGATCAACATTCCAATTGGAAGGTTAGTATATTCCGACGAGGCCACATTCCGATCAGGAGGTAAGTTAAACATTCCGATCACATTCCGATCGGAATGTATTCCGACGGTAGGTTTGTTTCATATTTTGTCTTGTTTAATTTTTAAGTTTACGTTTTAATACTTTGTCAAATTTTAATTTTCGTCACGCTTTAACTTTAAGTCATTTAATTATTTTACTTTTCAAAGTTTTTATATTGCACATTTAAATTTTAATTAGTTTAGATTTAATTAACCATCATTTTACTTTACGTGTTTGCATTTTTAATACTACAACGACACAACTATTGTTTGCACCAAAGAACGACTGAGTCGCATAGTTAATCCATTTTTCAATTCGAAGAGACTAGAACGATAATTTTCTTACTAGGCAAAACCTGTGTATCAAATGGCGCCGCTTCCGGGGAAACCTTATTGAGGATAATGTTTATATCAAGTGTAGGGGGGACTTCTATCGAAGTAAGTGGTCTTTTTCATGAATTTGCCCTCATTTTAACCGGAAAATTTGATTTTTCGACATTTTTCAAAATTTTTAATCTATTTTGGCCTAGTTGTATAGTTGTATTTTCCTTTGTTATGGTTATTTTCTTTCCTTGCTTAAATAAAGTGGTTTTAAATTTTTCTTAGTCGTGAACATTTTGACTCAACCCGAGTTTACTTATCTAAGTTTACTCTAGCTAGTATCCTTAACGTGTTTAAGTCAAGTTTTGCTAGGCTTTTATATAGGGAGCTATAAAACGCGAAACTCTTAACTCTCACGGGTTAAGAACAAGAACTTTTCGCAAGTTCCTATAGTTGATCCTAGAGAGTCGTTTATCAAGGGAACTTTAAAATGCGATTTCTAAACTTGAAAAAGTCTAAGAATTTGCAAGATCCTATAGATGACTCGAAAACCCAAAACATTGATTTAATTGGCTAAGCATCCACGAGTCTCATTCCTTGAGATTTTAAACTGTGGAGAACGAGAGATGATAGAGTCAGTTATAAGTTTGGTATTCTTTCGTGAATTTATGTGAGTTAATTATGAGCCTATTCTCCCATCGCTTGTTAATAAATTTATCTACAATAAATAAGGTTGTACGATTTGAAAAGTTACTTAGCTTCTAGCCCAAGATCGTTTAAAATTTGCTCGGTATTAATTAGAGTTCATAGCCAAGGCATAACTTATTGAAGCGGGATGCGAAGATTGGCGAGTCCGAAATGGCCCTAACAAGGCATGAGGGCTACATTTTGTTGCTAAAGATCCAAAAGTGATGTGAAGAATCATTTATCGAAAATCAATATGAAGGATCGAGACACACGACGAAAAGCAAAAACTCCCCAAAAGATCATGGAGAAGTCTATCCAAAAAGGCCCTAACAAGGTATGATGATAAATAGATCCAAGTCCTAAAAGGAGGCGGATCGTTGTATATCAAAGTCCAAAATAAAGATTGGAGAAAAATGAAGAAGTCGTGGTCCAAATATGAAGAATCTCTCAAAACTTCAAGTGAAGAAATTCCTATTATGAAGAGAAGAACATTATTTCAATAACGTCTCTCAAAGATTCGAAGTATGAAGTCGCTGCCAAATATCGGTCCGAGAAAGGTCTCAAATCGTGAAGCGAGTTATGCCAAGATATGAACTTTATGAGGTCCCGAGAAGCAATTTTAAAAGATTTTGTCCTTTAGCTAACTATTGATTAAATCGTTCACTTTATTTTCGGCCTAAATAACTGTCGAAATAAGTCAAACAATGCATCCTCGTGATCATTCAAGACAAAAACAAAATATAAGAGATACACCTAGGAATAAGGGAGTCTAAGTGAATAATTGGCCCACATGAATTCGTGTTAGTTTGCTAACTTATAATAACAATGATCTCGTTTTTAAGCTTGGTATGGGGAACGTGAAACTTGAGGATGATAAACGTTCATGGCTGCCAAAACCCAATGTAAGTCTTTGATTTCTTTATTTGTTTTCTTTCTTCTTATTTTCCTTAAATGTTTAGTATTTAATAAAGGCCAAGGTGGTTATTTATGATGAAGAATGTAAACCGTGCTTTAAAATTAATGCATTGCATGAGGGCATTGCAATGGTCAAGTGTAGGGGATTTAATAAGTGTGAAAACACTTATCCTTTTACCACTTATTTCCAATAATAACAAGACCAAAACGTGTATTTTATGTCGTAAAAGTCGGAATTATGCGTGGTTTGTGTTTTTATTGTGTTTTAGGAACAAAAGATGAAAAAGGAAGAAAACACGGGCTTTCACGGGCTTTTATCGAAGAAAACGAGAAAAGACGAAGTCAAAAGATCAAGAGTGCTTAAAGAACGGATGTCCAAGGCCTATTCTGAAGATTTATCGAAGAAAAAGTCTAAAGACGGAAGTTTAATGAAGTCGAAGAACTCAAGTCTAATAGAAGAAGAAAATTACAAGACAAGTTCAATTTACATCGACAAATCCCGAGACGACGTCAAGAAGACAAAAGATTTAAATCGAGTCGAGAAGAAAGAAAGAAGAGGCAACACATGAACACCTTCCCATTTTTCCCTATAAATACCCTCCTAATACACATTAGGAGGGTTGGTTAGTTTTTAGTAGTTAGTTTCATTTTTCATTTTTCTTTCTAGTTTTAGAGAGAGAAAGTTCTCCACTTTCTCTCACTAAGTTTTCATCTTTTCTTTCTTTTAATCTTTCAAGATTAAACCTTTTGTATTTGGATTTCATTAATCAAGTTCAAGTTAAGCTTTTAATCTTTCATCTCTTTCTACCTTTCTTTATTTTAGTTTACTTTTGGTGCGAATTACTATTGATCTGTGTTGATCTTGATGTTTTCGTGCTTAAAAAGTTAATCTTTTTATTCATACTTAAGCTTTCATACGATTAAGCTTTAAGATTCTTGTGCTTATTGGCTTATTAGCTTCTTTTAGCTTATTTACTTTTAAAGTTTTCTTTAAAAGTTTCATCTTTTATGGTTTGATTTAAAAGATTGCTTATTTTAAGTTTGGATAAGTTGTTATTTGTGCTTATTTAGTCTTTTTCATATTGGATTCGATCAAGTTTTGGTGTTAGCTTATCATTTTAGCTTATCACTTTGCTTAATTTTCGAATCAAAAGGTTATCGGAAAAGGTTTAAACCCTTTTCCGATCGCAACATTCCGATTAGTGCCTCCTTTGTATTCTGATCTCTATGATCGGATTAGGTAATTAGTTTTCCGATTGGCACTCCAGTATTCCGATCTATCTGATCGGATTAGGGTTTATTTATTCCGACCGTGGTGTTTTATTTACATTCCGATTGGGTGTCTTGTATAACATTCCGATTTGACTCCTTTTTTGGCATTCCAACTTGTTCTGATTTCTAGCATTCCGATAACTCCTTATTACCATTATTCCGATTGGGATTTATAACTACATTCCGATCACGTCCCTTTTTGGGTGTATTCCTATCAGTCTTTCCGACCTATATTCCGATCAGATTCCGACCAATATTCCGATTAGGGTTTGGATTAGTTTCTTGTTTTTATAAAGTTTTCAAGTTTTAGGTTTATTAAGTGTTCAAGTATTTTTCTAATATTGTCTTTAAGTTTTCATTCATTTATTTTTAACTCGTCCTTTTAGTTTAATCTTTAAAACTTTTACTTTACTCAACGACATTTACTTATTTGCTATTAGTTTAAAATAGATAATCAACCAAACCATTTATTAGTCCACCAAGAACAATTGAGTCGCACTTTCTACCAATAGTCAATTCGAAGAGATTTGGAAAAACAAACTTTCATACGAGCTTAAAAACCTTGTATTACTTAGTTTACAATAGAGTTTACTTTGCTGAGTTTTGGGTTTAGGTCGTACATCGTTTGGATCTCTGTGAATCTGCTGATAATTGATTTAATCTGGTTTAACCTATTAGTACTATGCAAGTTTGTTCTATGGATTTTTACTGATAAATAGGTTAAGTAGGATTTGTGTAAATTTTAGTTTCTATGAATTAATGTTACTGTATTGTTTCATAAGTAGTGTTATGGTTATATCAGTTATTCAGTATCCCAAATAACTGTTTGGGTACTGATGTTTTGATCTATTGCTTTCTTATCAGTAAACCATAAACTGTCAAAAAGTCATTCATGTGACTTTGTGCACTATTTACTGTCGAAAATTAATAATCACAAAAAAATGGCCCTTGTGGGTCTCGAACCCATGACCTCCTGGTCATGGGCCAAGCGCCTTAACCATCTCATCTAGTACTACCTTATGGTTTAATTATTGAATAGGAAATTTATATAGTTTTTAAATAAGTGTAAAGGTAAATTTAATTAAATAGTTAAGTTTTAATAGTTTAAATTTTTAAATAGTTTAAATAATTTTTAGTAATTGTTTTTAGATTAAACGGGGTACGATTCATGCACTTAGGATTAATTAGCTTTAAATTGGTAGAATTAATTTTAGTTTTAAAAACCGAAAACCAATTCGAATCAATTGTCCAAATCGAAACAAAACGTCTCAAATTCACTCGATCTTCGTGTACAACGAACTTGGTTCACCAACGTGTTTAATTGAATCCGTCTTTGGTAATTTTAGTCTATTACTTTTTCCTAAAGGTAATTCTCTAATTTACCCTATAACGTATCTTAATTATCACATATACTATCCACCACATACATCAACATCAGTCACCTTCTTGAGACAAAACATAGATACGGACTGAATGGCTTTGACATTCCTCCTAAATCGGTAGCGTTTTACCTCCGGTCGGTGAAGACCGTACACGATATTAAATATCGTACCTGTGATTAGGTAGATTCAATTAAGAATCTCCTTGACAGGGTTTCGCGACTGTACTAGTCGTTCTCTTTACTTGACCGTCTCAAAGGAAGACTGCGAACGTAAAGAGTGAATCAATTGGATAAATATCCGCTTGATTAAATTCGTCAATTCAAAAATCCTGGAACAAGTTTGATTCATTAAGAATCTTACCATTGTTGCTTTCCAGTTGACACAAGCTTGATTCATAAGAATCTCGCAAGTTACCTACCGTAGCGCTGTTTGATGTTGACGCTAGAAGGATTTCTATTCATCACTGTGAATATTAATGAATATCACTCTGAATGTTCTGGCAAGACCATAAAGATATTGCGTAGAAACCTGAAACGAGTTTGAATCGATAAAGAAACAAACCACTGTTGCTTTTCAGTTTTACATATGTTCAATTCATAAGGAATCTTACACATGACCTACCGCAGTGCTGTTTGATGTTAACACTGGAAGGATTTCCACTCATCATTGTGAATACTAAGTAGTATCACTCTGAGTGTTCTAGCAATATCACAATGATATAGCGTAGGACTCTCTTGATCTTCATCCGTGTGTCCTAACGAGATTTGATTGATCTCTTGGCTCTAGACTCGATATGTGCACTTTTAGTGATCGGAGGCTGGAGCAGTTGCCATCTATTCAATATCAACTATCTCGGAGTGAGAAAGTCAATAGTAGTCGTGTTGATCTCCATAAAAATAAAACAAACTTCTTTTAAGAGAAGCCTGAGTCACCTAGGTAGGGGTTGTGCATTACATCACTGGGTCCATGATGCGTTGTATTCATGATGTGTTGACCCGGTTTCTGCCTAAATTGTATGCATGGCTAATTTCTTTACACCTTTATCCTTACATTTCTTTTTAATTCTTCAACCCCTTCAATGCTTACTAAGACATCATTACTAACACCTTGTTGTGATTGCTCCAGTGCTAGCATCAATACTTAGTAGACATTCATCTTCGTTCACATTTTACTCCATCTTTCCTAAGGACTTACAATAATCTATTGGATTGTCCCTGGGAAGATCCCTCCGGTTCTGGTTGGATCATAGGACTTAAACCTAACCACCCTTTTTACACCAATAACGTCGTGAATTAAAGATGTTGTGGGTATTTGATCGTAACCATGAGTGCTTGAGTCTTTAGATCACATTTTAATCACATTTCTCCCCCTATCACTAATATATAAAATCTTTTGATATGAGAGATACCAAATTTGATTAAAATATAGTTTGAAAAATAGTCTTGAAATCCTTCGGGAGAAAGATGTGTCAAACTTAGCATGAATTTTTGAACGCTCCCCCTCAAAAATTGATCCAATTGAATTTTCATTACGAGGATATGATCTACATTAAACTTTTGAGGATAGGAGTTGTTGAACACACAATTTTTGAAAGATTTTGAATATCATTGAGAAATTCTTGAAAAAATTGTGTTCAACGCTTTTTCAAAAAATCAATTCTTTTTGGCGAAAAGGTTTTTCTAAAGCATAAACTTGAGTTCATAGACTTTGAATGTCTTGACGAATCCACTCAAGTGTAAGAAGATTTAAATTATTTTGCTAAGGGTAAGGGCACAAAAGCGTACACTCCCCCGTGAATATAGATTCGGGTTGCAATCTGAAAGTGATTACAAGCCATTGTGTTGAGCTCAAAACGTTGAATGTTTTGTGACTAGCTCAACCCAAGATAGATTGCTCTACCCGTTGTTGGAAATATTGTCCAAAAGAGACAATTTCCTTTATAAAAGATATAAATGACATGTTTTGAAAAATATTTACAAATTTCATTCGAGCTTTATGTACACACCCGTGTCGTTATTAAGCGACATTTCTAGGCACGTCCATATTATCGATACTGAAAGACATGTCAAGAAGAATATTGTTGGATTATCAAAGATTTTTTAATTTTGTATTTTTCTTTTTGATTAATATTTACATGTAGATGTTTGATAGATGAATCAAGCAGACTTCTTTGCCAGAATCTCCAGTTCTGCTGGAGTCAAACATCTCATACCAATTTGCCTAACAAGATACGCAAACCTCTATTTCGAAAGAGCTTTTGTAAACAAGTCAACTAATTGGTAATCAGTTCCAATAAAGTATAATTCAACAATAACCTTTTCAACTTGTTCCTTAATGAAGTGATATCTGACATCAATGTGCTTCGTGCGGGAATGCTGTACCGGATTGCACGAGATGGCTATGGTAGATTTTGAGTCACAGTACATAGGTACTTTATCAAAGTGGAAGCCATAATCCGTGAGTTGTGTTCTCATCCAAAGAACTTGAGCACAACACGCAGATAGAGACACATACTCCGCTTTGGCTGATGATAATGATGTGCAATCCTGCTTCTTAGAAGACCATCCCACAAGCTTATCTTGACCTAGAAATTGTGCACCACCAGAAGTACTTTTTCGTGTACGAAGACACCCTGCATGATCAGAATCTGAATAGGCCGTTAGAAAGAAATCGGTTTCCCTCAGATACCAGAGTCCCATGTGAATGGTATTCTTAAGGTACCGAAAGATTCGTTTAACCTCCTTGACGTGCTTTTCAGTGGGTCGTGCTTGATATCGTGCACAGTAACACGTAGCATGTGATATATTTGGTCTGCTTGCTGTTAAGTACATGAGGGAGCCAATCATGGAACGATATCTCGTTTGATCTATGGCATCTCCCTCCAAATCAGCATCTAGGGATGTGGTTGATAATGGTGTCCTAACTGGGTCACATGATGTCATACCATGCTTTTTGATTATCTCTTGACAATACTTAGCTTGGTTAATAAAGATACCACTTGGGGATTGATGAACTTGAATTCCTAGAAAGAATTTTAGTTCGCCCATCATAGACATTTTAAATTTGTTGTGCATTACTTTTTCAAACCATTTTGAAAGTTTTGGGTTTATAGACCCGAAAATAATGTCAGCAACATAAATCTGCACAAGAAAAATGTCATCCCCATATTTATAAGTGAACAAAGTTAGATCAACGGAACCTTTTGAGAAACCTTTGGAGACCAGAATTTTTGAGAGCTCGTCGTACCACGTCCTTGGAGCTTGCTTGAGTCCATAAAGTGCTTTGTGGAGACGATACACCTTGTCAGGATAATGAGGATTGACGAATCCTTCCGGCTGCATGACATAGACTTCTTCCTTAAAAGGACCGTTAAGAAACGCCGTCTTTACGTCCATTTGATAAACAATGAATCCCTTATGTGCAGCATAAGCAAGAAAAATCCCGACCGCTTCCATTCGAGCTACAGGTGCAAATGATTCTTCAAAATCAATACCCTCTTTCTGTCCATACCCTTTAGCCACTAGCCTAGATTTATTCTTGATGATCGTGTTCTCTTCATCCATCTTGTTTTTCCAGATCCATCGAAGATTTAATGGTATTACATCGTATGGTCTGTCAACAAGTTCCCAGACTTTAAGTCTTTCAATTTATTGAAGTTCATCCGTCATCGATTCAATCCAAGCATGATCAGCCATGGCTTCTTTGATGTTTTTCGGTTCAGCTGAACTCACGACGAGTGCGAACATACAAACATCGCCATCGGTGTTAAGCTGTCGTCTTGTACGAACGGGCTGTGAAGGGTTTCCAATTACTTGAACCAAAGGATTATCTCGGGTCCAATGATGTGTTGAAGGATGTCGTTGATAAAAAGTATGCATATTTGACGGATCAACATGGCGAGTAAAAGACTCTCCAGTTTCGTGTACCGGTGTACCGAATGGGTTGAGAAATTCATCTTCGTCAGATAATTCATTGTCTGCTTGATTTGTGTTCTCTGGAGCAATGACAATAGTTGTTGATGTTGTAGGAGCGATTGCTGAAGTGATATTCTGAGGAGGTAGATCTGCAGCAACCCGTGTTGAAGTAGATAAAGTTGTATCCTTTTGTTGACGATGACGGTCATCATTCTTATCATGAGTGACAGCGGAAGACTTCGATACAACATGTTTCTCCCCCGTGAAATATTCATCATACATTGGTCCATATAACATTTCCAACTCTTCAATTTAGATGTTGACTGTCATATCTGCTCTTGGAACATTTCCTTGAACCAGCGTTGAACTTGACGGTTCATTGCTGTGGTCTTGAGTTCCGAGTTCCGTGCAGTTGTGAACGGAAGTCGTTTGTCGTTGTGGATCGGGACTTAAACTGTTTTGTTCAAGTGCCATTTCTTGTAATTCATCAAATCGGATGTGAATAGTCTCGACTATCAATTTTGTTCTCTTGTTGTATACTCTATATCCCTTAGACTGAGTTGCATATCCCACAAGAATACATGCATCACCTTTCTCTTTCATCTTATCCAAATTTTCACCATCTCGTATTATGTAACAAGTACATCCACAAACATGAAGGTGTTTGAGTGAAGGTTTGCGATCATGAATTATGTGATATGGTGTCTTTTCGTGTCTTGGGATAATTAAGGAGCGGTTTTGTGTGTAGCATGCGGTTGACACGACTTCGACCCAAAAGTATAGTGGAAGTTTTGAAGCGGATAGTAATGTTCGAGCAGCCTCAACTAATGTACGGTTTCGTCTTTCAACAACGCCGTTTTGTTTGGGTGTCCGAGCAATAGATGTTTCATGTTCGATTCCTTCAGCTTCAAAATAATTTCTCAGAGTTGAGTTCAAAAGTTATGTGCCTCTGTCAGTACGAACCACTTTTACTTGAGCTTGAAGACCACGTTGTATCAGTTTAAGGAAGCTGATGAGAACTTCGGGTGTTTCATCCTTGGACCTCAAGAAGTGAGTCCATGTGTACCTTGAGTAATCATCGACAATTACCATAACATATTTCTTTCCATTGATACTATGAACACGCATGGGACCACACAAATCTATATGAAGAAGATCTAGCCGTCCTTTAGAGCTTGGTGTAGTCTTTGTTTTGAAGCTACTTCGTTTAGCTTTACAAAGTTCACAATAAGAACAAAGATGGTCTTTGATGAATTTCAAGCTTGGAAGGCCTCTCACAATATCTTTCTTGGAAAGCAAGTTGATGGTATCAAAATTAAGATGAGATAAACGTTGATGCCATAACCATGCCTGAGTCGTTGAAGATTTGGCCATGAAGCAAATTAGAGTTGATGAAGTTGTATCTTGAAGTGAAAGAGTGTAGAGATCAGTACCCCGTGTGCCGGTAAGTAAATCATTCCCATCATAATCACGAAAAAACATGTCTTCTTTCGGAAAGCAACCTCCAAATCCGCATCATTGACCAACCGAGAAAAGATTGTGATTGAGCCCTTCGACGTAGTATACCCTTTTGATCATTATATTCCCCTGAACAAAATCTCCATATCCTAGTATCAGTGCAAATTGATCATTTCCGAATCGGACCGTACCCAGGAACTTCTCCACGAAGTTAATTAGAAGCTTGAGATTCCCCGTCATGTGCTTCGTGCATCCGGAGTCCAGTATGAAGAGAATTATTTGTATCACATGCAGACGAGTTAGAACACGATAGGGCATTTGCTAAATTGGATAACACAGTAGTTGTGATTATAGAATCATTAGTGTCCTTAGAAACATTTAAAGGCATACTAACACTCGTTGTCACATTTTATGTCCTAACTTTAGGCATCCATTTATATCCTGCAAGACATTGATTAGCAAACCACCATTTCAAAGACTTGCTAGCAGACTCATATAATTCCTTAATTCTGCTTCTAGGGTTCTTAGTGGTGGAGTCTGATGCATTACTTTTCTTAGTGGGGGTTGCACCAGAATGGTTCACTGTGCGTTTGGGTTTACTAGCACTAATAGGCATCGTAACTTGCTTCTTAGTTCTAGTATCTACGCCTTTGACATTATTGATAGCACACATAGAATGATTAGCATTAGCATATTTTCCATATTTGACACAAACAAATTTCACATTCGTAGCATTCAAATCATTCAAATCATTCAAATCGTCATTACACGCGATTACAGACTTTTTATTCTTAAAACATTCAAATTCCTAGGGTGTGATTCTACTTCCTTCATCTTCTCTTGACTCTTGTGTTTCCAGACATTATCATTCACTTGAGTGCTCTTAAGCTGAGGCCGGCTAACACTAGCAGTGGAAACTACTCCTGTAGTAGAAGACACATGAGTATTAGTGTTTCTAGAAGTCTGAGGCGATTGACTAACTTTGTTTGTCGATTTAGTGGTCATTATATACATCCCTGGTTTAATCACATTATTGTGCTTAACGCTTGGTGCTATAGCATTCCTTATGGGTTGATTATGTGGTAACCTTTCCTTTCCATCCATCTTGGGGGCAAACACAAGTTTTTCAAACGAAGAATTTGAGAAAGCATATGGTTTTCCCAAGATAGAGGATCTATTCACTCTAGAGGCATTGGGTTATCTAATAACAGGTTGCCTAACGCTAGGTTCCATAACTTTCCCACCCATCTTAGCAACGAGTTTCTTCAACTCTGCTATTGCTATGGCTTTTTCTTGTAACTAAGCTTTCAAATCCGAAATATCAAGACTTTTTTCATTTAATAATCGACATGACTCAGATAATTTTACTTCTAAGGATGTATCATTTGAAAAGCTGCCAACTTTCTTTTGCAAAGCAAGTTCAAGTGAGTGACAATGTTTTTGAAGATAATCATATCTATGTTGAAGTAACGAAAACTCTTTTTGGTCAATATCAGCACACAAGATAAGCACACATAATATCTTTTGAGATACATTCATGTAAGAGTAGATCATAAGTTGTAGAAAACTCGTCTCTTTCAGGTTGATGGTCGTTAACTTCTTGTTCAAGAGATTCCACATATTTCAAATCATCAAACATTTCTTGCTTAATTAGTGTTTCAAATTCCAAAATATGTTTTTGCTTCTTTCCGAAGCGGAATCAAAATACTTTTCACAAGCACAGTTATATCGTGAGGAATTTGTCTCCTTTCGAAAGTTCACGTTTTTTCTAGTCATCATCAACAACCTTTTTGAAATTTTCAATATTACTCTTGAGAATACTAAGTGCTTGCTTACTCTTGCTTACAGAAGCTTTATATGGCAAATAATCAATAAATTTTGAAACATTAGTTTTCTTAGTGGCAAAAGCTTGTCTCCATTTAATTCTTACTTGTTCGTATTCGAAAAATATTTGCTCACGAGTTTTCTGTGTTTGCGGTGTGAAAAAACCATAAAGACTGTTTTCATAAGCATAATTATATGGTTTAACAAACTCTTTATTAACTTTTGGTCTACTCTCTTCTTCCAAATCGTGTGTCTCTTCACTATCGGGCCTAACCACAAGACAATCAAGATCGATCCATTGGGACTCATCAAGATATAGGTGCTGATTCTCAGATTGAGCATGCTCAAGGTACTTAGGATTTGCAAAACTGGGTCTATCCTTGAAAAACGAACGAGGTGCCAACATTCTCATGGTTTGAATTGATTTATTAGTTTTGTAAACAATTTTCTTGTAAAAATCAAGTTGAGTTTCAACTTCCACCATTTTATCGATGTCCTTCGCTTGTTTAGTTTTGAAATCCTTTTCCATTTTTTCAACCACTACTTCCTTTTTCATTCAGAAGTTTAGTTTTATCCTCTTGAAGAAAACCATTTACTTGAGTTAGCTCATTGACTTTAGTGGTAGCCAGATATGTTTTGTGACGTTCAGTACTCAAAGAGGTATTATAATTACGTTTCTCTTGTTCAAGAAGCTTAAGAGTTTCGTTATATTTCTCTTGAAAATTTTCCTTTTTAACATTAATTAAACACCCTTTTTATCCCTCAACCTCATTGGTCTTTTAAAGAAGCTGAGCTCTATAACTATCAATGGTCTCACTAGATTTAATTAGAACAACTTTACATTCTTCAAAATTTTGAGTGAGTGTAGCTTTTGCCTTCTTTAATTGCTTTTGACTCTTTCTAGTTTCTTTGACATCTTTTTGTAAAGAAGCAATTAAGTTAGCAAGCGCAATACGTTCCTCGTCATCATCATACTCATTTGCATGTTGATCATCCTCAGACTCATTATTGCACATGTCTGTGAATGGGGTGTGGTATTGCTATCAACCGTTTCCATCATACATGTGTCATTAATGGATTTGGGTAGCTCACAATGCTCATGAGTATTACCAAACACATTATATTCCTCTTCAGTGTGTACCTTATCAATTGGATCTGTGTCAAAGATAGGACCATTGTCATCTTCAGTGACGTGGAGAACTTCTTCAACATTTGCCATGTATGAGTAATGTGCTTCAAGTTCTTGATTGGAGGCTTCATCATCAGTATCATCAAGCATTGCTCCTTCCTCAACCGACAGTTTAACCCCAGCTTCCTGATACACTCGTTTTTGTATGGGGTTCAGATTTAATCTCGGAATCTTCTCGAATTGATCCACAGCTCAAAGTGGAATGATTGTTCTTGGTGACAAATAGGGGGTTTGGTTTTCTATTCTATTAAAAAGTTAAATGAATGAAGTAAATAAAGTTTAAAACCAAAAACAGTTAATGAAATCAAACTTGAATTTAAATTAAACAATTAAATGATTAAACAATAAAATAACCTTACTGAAGAAATGCTCTATTCGGAATAATGATCATGCTGAATAAATGGTGCTATTCGGAATAACTTGCCATGCGGAATAAATAAGCTACTCGGAATAAAGAGGCTATCCGGAATAATAAGACTACTCGGAATAAAAGGTAATATGGAATAACTAGGCCATGCGGAATAATGATCCTATCCGGAATAATATGCTACTCGGAATAAAAGGTTATATGGAATAAAAAGGTTATGCGGATTAATGGGCCATCCGGAATAAAATTGCAATTCGGAATATTGGTGCTATGCGGAATAAATATTCTACCCGGAATAACACTCTATTGGGAATAAATGCTACTCGGAATAATAAGGCTATGCGGAAGAAATGAGTTATCCGGAATAAATGCTTATGAGGAATAATGAGGCTATTCGGAATAACTGGAAAATGAAGAACAGAAGACAGAAACAAAACAGGGGAAGACGATTTTATCAAATTCCAACCAAGTTTTTAACCAAATCTAAAACAAAACTAATAACAAATCATCTACTAACCATAAACATCAAATCCCAATCATAAAAACACAAAATCCACTAACTTTTGAAGATCAAATTCAACCAAACAAGAACTTTAAAACTTTGAATCAAAGAACAAGATGAACAAGATGGAATGGAAAGATTATATTGATGATTCAGGTTTAAACAATCAAAGGAAAAAGATTAAAAGCTTACAAGATGAAGGATTCAACAAAATGAAAAATCACCAACACCTTAGTGGTGTTGGCTTCCTACGAAAGAAAAGAAGAAACTAGGAAAATGAAAAACTCTCCCCAAAAGTGTGACGGTGATTTCCTTTTATAGGCTAAGTGGTTGGTTGGTGAGTGGGCTTTCTCCCTTTCTTCTTGTCTTCTCGTCTTTTCAGAAAAGTCGACGTTTTCGATTCTGATTCGGGATTTGTCGACGATTAAATTCAACTCGTCTTTTAATTTCTTCGTTTAATAGACTTGAGTTTCTTCAACATATGTAAATCTTCCATCTTTGGTCCTTTTCTTCGATAAATCTTCAAATAGGCCCATTGACTTCCAATCTTTTGCATCTCTTGGACAATATACTTCGTCTTGAGTCTTTTTCCTCGATAAAACCCGTGCAATCCCATGTTTTCTTCAATATTCATCCGGTTGGCTCTGAAAACACAATAAACACAAAAACCACGCATAATTCCAAACAAATGATATTAAACACGCGTTTTGGTCTTGTTTTAGTAAGAAATAAGTGGTAAAAGGATGGGTGTTTTCACACCCATCAAATCCCCTACACTTAACCATTGCCATGCCTTCATGCAATTCTTAGTGATAAAGCAAGTTAACACTTCTCTCATAATCAATCAACCTTGGCCTTATTAAAATACTACTGAACAAAAATTAAAATACTAAGAAATTAAAACGTTAAAAGAATCAAAAGGATAGAAAACCATTTTCACTTGAAAATAGCCACATGGAAATAACTTGCAAAGAGATCTAAGACTTACATTAGGGATTCGGTGCTGCAAAGATTTATCACCCTCAAGTTTCACGTTCCCCAAACTAAGCTTAAAAACGAGATCATTGTTATTATAAGTTAGCAAATCAAACACTTACACACATGGCTTAATTATATGCTTAAACTCCCTCATTCCTAGGTGTATCTCTTATATTTTATTTTTGTATTAGAATGATCATGAAGATGCATTTTTGGACTTATTTCGATAGTTTATTTAGGCTGAAAGCAAAGTAGGACGATTTGATCAATAGTTAGCTAAAGGACAAAATCTCTTAAAACTGCTTCTCGGGATATCAAAAATTTCATATCTTGGCATAACTCGGTTCACGATTTGAGACCTTTCTCGGGCTGATATTTGGCATGTACTTCATACTTCATATCTTGAGAGAGGTGCTTGAGATAATGGTCTTCTCATCGTTAATAGAGTTTCTTCACTTGGAGACTTTTGAGGGGTACTCCAACTTTGTTGACCACGACTTCATGATTATTTCTTCAATCTCTAATTGGGATTTTGAGATACAACGATCCGCCTCCTTTTCGGACTTGGATCTATTTATCCTCATACCTTGTTAGGGTCTTTTCGGATAGACTTCTCCATGATCTTTATGGGAGTTGATTGCTTTTCGCCGTGAGTCTTGATCCTTCATATTGATTTTGGGAATAATGCTTTTCACATCACCTTGGATCTTTAGCAATAAGATTGAATCCTCATGCCTTGTTAGGGCCTTTTCGGACTCGCCAATCTTCGCGCCCCGCTTCATAAGTTATGCCTTGGCTATGAACTCTTATCATTACCGAGCAACTTTTAAACGATCTTGGGCTAGAAGCTAAGTAACTTTTCAAATCGTACGACCTTACTTATTGTAGATAAATTATTAGCAAGTGATGGGAGAATAGGCAAATAATTACACCAAGTGAGCTTGTGCAAGAATACCGACTTATAATTGACTCTATCATTTCTCGTTCTCCACAATTTAAAATCTCAAGTAATGAGACTCGTGGATACTTAGCCTAATAAACCAATTAAGGTCTACATGGTTAAGGATACTAGCTAGAATAAACTTGGATAAGTCTATTTGGGTTGAGTCAAAATAATCGCAACGGGCCTAATATGTCAAAGATTTCAAAACTAGCTACACCACTTAATAATATTTTTGACTTTATTACGGGATATATACATATGAAAGCAACGATAAAAATTTAAAAATCACGACTAAATGGCCAAAGTTAATGAAAATTTGAAAAATGTTGAAAAAGATGATTTTCTGGTTAAATGAAGGCATTTTCATGGAAAAGCCCACTTAAAACTTCGATAGAAGTCCCCCCTACACTTAAGATAAACATTGTCCTTAATGTTTAAGCATGTGGGATAAGTCTCCCCTACACTTATGACATTGTGCACGTTGGTGAAATCAAGTTAAGGAAGAGACGACTAACGTGATCAATTTCAAATGTGAGTATGAAGAAAATTGAATCACGATAGTTGAGAGATAGAACCGGATTTCGGATAACACGGGAGCACGGTTCTTCAAAGGTTCCAAAAGTGCATTTATCCTTGTAATCACATCACCACACAAACACAAGCAACCTATAGAGGCCCCCCTACACTTAGGAGGTTAAAACGGAAAAGGATAGATACTGGGGCTGCCTCCCGATGAGCGCTTGTTTTTGATAACCGAGTCACAAGCCTGACTCGACCCAAAATTAGTTCATGGGAAACGTGGTGAGGGATGGAATCATCTCATGAGAGATGTCTCACCAAAGTACAACTTCACTCGTTGGCTATTCACCTTAAAATTAGGTCCATTCGGTTGAGCGAGCTCGAGAGTACCATATGGAAAAATTTGGGCAATGGTGAATGGGCCGGACCAACGAGATTTCAGCTTGCCCGAAGAGTAAAACTTTGTCTCCAACTTGGAACTCTCGGTTCTTAATCTTAGAGTCGTGAATGAGCTTAGTCGTTTCCTTATAGATCAAAGAATTTTCATAAGCCTCATTCGGGAGTTCATTCAGCTCATTGAGTTGGATCTTGCGTAGGTCACCGGCTTTGTTGATATTGAAATTAGCCCACTTCAAGGCCTAGTAAGCCTTGTGCTCCAACTCAATGGGGAGGTGGCACGTTTTCCCGTACACGAGATGATATGGTGTACAACTAATCGGAGTCTTGTATGCGGTACGAAAAGCCCACAAAGCATCATCAAGTTTATCAGCCCATGAGACACGATGCTCTCCCACGCTTCTTTCAAGAATTCGCTTTAATCCTCGGTTAGAGATTTCAGCCTGGCCATTAGTTGGTAGGTAGTAGGCGGTGGAAAGACGATGATTGACGCCATACTTAGCCATGACTCTTGCAAATTGATCATTGCAAAAATGAGTCCCGCGATCACTAATAATGGCACGAGGCACACCGAATCTAGCGAATAGCGATTTCAAAAAGTTACAAACCACCCTTGCGTCATTAGTGGGTAAATCTTTGGCTTCAACCCATTTGGAGACGTAGTCAACTGCTACAAGGATGTATTTGTTTCCTTTAGAGGAAGGGAATGGCCCCATAAAGTCGATACCCCAAACATCAAAGATTTCACATTACTGAATGAAATTCTGAGGCATCTCATCTTTATGTGTGATCTTGCCTTGTTTTTGGCAAGCATCACAACGTTTAACCATCTCGTGAGCATCACGATAAATGGTGGGCCAATAAAATCCCGAGTCAAACACTTTTTTGGCGGTGTAGTTGGGACCAAAGTGACCACCGGTAGGTAGTTTGTGGCAAGCGTCAAGGATTTCTAAAGCTGCCGGTCCATCAACACATCGACGAATAATCAAATCAACACATTGTTTGAATAGATACGGGTCATCCCAAAAGTAAGTCTTAATGTCTTTGAAGAACTTCTTCTTTTGTTGGGATGTTAACCCGTCAACGAGAATTCCACCCACCAAGTAGTTTGCAATGTCCGCAAACCACGGGGTTTCATCAGAAGTCGAGTTGATAGACATTAAGGTCTCCAGGGGAAAAGAGTCATTGATCTCTTTGTTCGGATGATCCCCTTGGTAAGGATCCTCAAGTCTACTGAGATGATCCGCGGCTAGGTTTTCAGCTCCCTTCTTATCGTGAATTTCGATTTTAAATTTTTGGAGTAGCAAAACCCAGCGGAGAAGTCTTGGTTTGGAATCTTGTTTAGTTAACAAGTACTTCAACGCGGAATGATCGGTATAAACGATTGTGGTAGAAAGGACAAGATAGGGGCGGAACTTTTCAAAAGCATAGACAACAGCTAAAAGCTCTTTTTCGGTTGTCGTGTAATGCAATTGAGCCCTCGTCATTGTCTTGCTAGCGTAATGGATCGGTTGGAAGTGTTTGTTCACTCTTTGGCCCAGAACCGCTCCAATAGCAAAGTCGCTAGCATCGCACATCAATTCAAAGGGAAGCTCCCAATTAGGGGTAACCAAGACCGGTGCCTTAGTAAGCTTATCCTTATGCAAGTTGAAGGCTTCAATACACTCGTTGGAAAAGATAAAAGGAGTATCTTTTTCCAAGAGGTGGGTCATCGGGCGAGCGATTTTAGAAAAATCTTTGATGAAACGACGGTAGAAGCCCGCATGACCGAGGAAACTTCTCACACCCTTCACGGTTGAAGGTGGAGGCAGTTTAGAAATAACATCGACTTTAGCACGGTCCACTTCAAGACCGGCTTTGGAGATCTTGTGTCCTAGCATGATGCCCTCTTTTACCATGAAATGGCATTTTTCCCAATTAAGAACAAGGCGAGTGTCTTCACACCGCTTAAGCATACGTTCTAAATTGGCAAGGCAAGCAGAGAAAGAATCGCCATAAACCGAGAAATCATCCATGAAGACTTCCATAGTTTCTTTAACCATGTCATGGAAGATAGCCATCATACACCTTTGGAACGTCCCAGGAGCATTGCATAAACCAAAAGGCATTCGTTTGTAAGCAAATGTTCCGTAGGGGCAAGTGAATGTGGTCTTTTCTTGGTCTTTGGGATCGATGGGAATTTGAAAATACCCAGAGAAACCGTCTAAGAAGCAGTAATAGTCATTACCCGCAAGACGCTCGAGCATTTGATCCATGAAAGGAGGAGGAAAATGATCTTTTCTCGTGGCATCATTGAGCTTGCGATAATCGATGCAAACTCTCCACCCAGTAACGAGACGAGTGGGAATCAACTTCTTGTTTTCATTGGGAACAACGGTTATTCCGCCCTTCTTGGGCACACAATGGACGGGACTTACCCATGGCGAATCCGAAATAGGGTAAATCAGGCCGGCATCAAGAAGTTTGAGAACCTCCTGTTTGATGACGTCATGAATGCGAGGATTAACCCTTCTTTGGCTCTGAATTGCGCGTTTAAAGTCATCTTCCATGAGAATCTTGTGAGTACAAAAGTTCGGATCAATTCCGCGGATATCGGAAATTTTCCAAGCAATTGCCTTCTTATGATCTTTAAGCACGGCGATGAGGCGAGATTTCTCTTCTTCTTTCAAGTCCTTAGCAATGATGACGGGCGACTTCTTCTCGTCTTCAAGGAACACATACTCGAGATGGGACGGCAACTCCTTAAGTTCTAAATCCGGAGGATTTTCGATGGGAGGCGTATTCAAAGTCGGTGCATCGATAGCAATATCCTTGGGAGATGGTGGAGAAATATTGTCTTCTTTAAGAAGGTTCTCAATGAGGCGAAGATCTTCATCCCAATCGGTGGGAGAATCGTCATGTTCTAAGTTCACATCTCCCATGGTGGCTTCCAAATCTTTCCAAAGGAAATCACTTTCTCCAGATAGAGATAGTGATGAGTCAATAGAGGAAACGGTCTCAACATTGGGAAGAGAGGTAGGAATACTTTTACAAGCATCTTTAAAGTGTTCTTCACAAGCCTCATCAAGAACGTCAATACAATTAACACTCTCGTATGAATAAGGCTGTTTAGAAAGCTTTCCCATGTTGAAGACGATTTTGTCGTCACCCACTCTCATGATAAGCTCACCGGCTTCAACATCGATGAGAGTGCGACCGGTCCTCAAGAATGGGCGACCAACAATTAATGGCACACGAGGGTCCATATCGTAGTCGACGACGACGAAATCGGCAGGAAACGTGAATTTGTCGACTCCTACAAAGACGTCTTCGGCTATCCCCACTGGATAAGCAACCGTACGGTTAGCTAATTCCAAAGTCATTTTGGTGGGGACTAGCTCAGGGAGAGATAATTGCTTCCACACACTTAAAGGCATTAAGTTAATACTGGCACCTAGATCGGCTAGGGCCATGCAATTCTCTACTCCCCGGGAAGTTACAAGGGATTAAGAAGCGACCCGGGTCACCAAGCTTGGTTGGCAATTTCCTTAAGAGCACTGCAGAGCAATTCTCATTAAGTTGGGTGTTAGCAATATCAAGAAGCTTCTCCTTGTCGCTAAGAAGATCTTTAAACATTTTTGCATACTTGGGCATGTGAGCGAGAGCCTCAGCGAAGGAGATGTTAAAATTCAATTGTTTAAACATTTTAAGAAAGTTCGAAACTTGAATATCATCCTATCTTTTGAGCTTCTCTTTCCTCAACCTTGAGGGATAAGGTATATCGGAAGAGGAGGAAGGCTTTGGGATCGAAGGATCACTCACATCCTTGGGTGGAGGAGGGGTAGAAGTAAGAGGTGGAGAAATTGGGAAAGTAGAAGGAGGAGGAATAGGAGCAGGTGACTCGTTTGCCTTAGTCACAATCACCGGTGGAGGTATAGGAAGCTCGGGTTCCTTGGTACCTTTGCCACTGCGAGTGGTGATTGCTTTCATCTTCCCTCTTGGATTCGCAACGGTGTTACTCGGAAGAGTACCCAGAGGGTTGATTACCTTGGAAGAAACTAGCCATCATGTTCCTTAAGTCATTCGTTTGACTTGCCAAAGTGTTTCTCATATCAGCTCGCAGATCGTTCCCTTGTTTCACCATGTCTGCTTTCAAGTTGAGCACTTCCCGTTGGAGATTGTCCACGATCACATCATTAGTCCTCACGTAGGTTCCAATATCTTGGTGTAATGCGGTGGGTTGGTTGGGAAGAGCATTGTAGGCGGGTGGTTGATAAGCAGGTTGTTGGTAAACTTGGTTGTTTCTTTGAGGAGGATATGGTTGTTTGTGAGGTGGTTGTTATGGTGCACGAGGTTGTTGTTGTTGTTAAGGAGGGCGATTGAGGTTTTGTTGTTGGTTTGGGTTGTTAGGAGGAAAACCGGGCGGTGAGAGAAAGTTGTTCGAGCTGTAGCTAAGCAAGTTGCGGTCTCCTTGAGGACGAGCTTGATAAGCGGCTGGAGGATAGGTACCGTATGCTGCATTCACATTCTCAGAAGGATAGTCTTGGGTGGCGGTACAAGTGGTGTAAGAGTGAGGACCCCCGCATATCTCACATGGTTGGCTAACAGCATTGACTTGAGCGTCTTGAGCATTTTTAGCGTTGATGTTGTTGGTGTTGTTAGCGATGTGGGTAACAAGCGATTCAAGAAGCGTAGTAATTTTGTCAAGTCGCTTGTCGCTGTCACTAGTACTAGCACTAGCGGCATTGGTCCGCACACTCTTGGTTTACACACGAGAGTTATTCTCGATAATATCCCAAGCGGCATTGGAAGTCTTAACCAAAATATTACCCCCCGAGGCACTGTTTAGTGAATCTTGGTCATTCATGCTTAAACCAATATAAAAAGTGTTGATTTGGTGCACTTTGGTAAAACCATGTTGTGGTCACTTTCTTAAAAGATCTTTAAAACGGTCCTAAGATTCAATAAAAGACTCATCGTACTTTTGTTCAAAATTAATGATTTCATTCCGCAAAGCGGTAGTACGAGAGGGTGGGAAAAAGTAGTTTATAAACTTGGTCTCCAAATCCGTCCACGTCAGAATACTTTGTGGCGGTTCCTTAGCAAGCCAATGTCGGGCTTGTCCCTCTAGGGAGAAAGGAAAAAGTTGCAAACGGATTACCTCTTGTGGAACACCATTGAATTTGACCGTATTCGTGAGTTGCAGGATTCTCTTGATGTGGTCATGAGGATCATCAATGGTACGCCCCAAGAATGGTTGAGCAGAGACCATCTGGATAAAGCCGGATTTGAGCTCAAAGTTGTTGGATGCAATCGCGGGTATGACAACTAGATCATTGTTGCCATCTACATGTGCTTGTAACAGTTCAATCATCGGGCGATTGTCAGGTAGAGGCTCATTGTTGTTGTTATTATTGTTGTTGAGAGGTGGATTGTTATTGTTGTTATTGTTTTGAGGTAGGTTATTGTTGTTGTTTTTCTACACCGGCCATGTCTAAGTCTTCGAGAGGCTCGGGCTCTTGATAAGACGTTGATCGTGTACGCATGCACCTTCAAAAGAACTAACAAAGCAAGCAAGAAATATTTTTGGTTTTTATGGTTTTTTAATTTTTTTTGTATTTTTGAAAATTTTATATTTTTTAGGGTTTTTTTGAAAGTTTTTATGAAAAAGGTAACGTTCACGGCGAACGGATCCCAAAATCCAAGTTCTCACAAAAAACTGTTAATCTTAACGAGAAGAGCCGGCAGCGGCGCCATTTGATACACTCGTTTTTGTATGGGGTTCAGATTTAATCTCGGAATCTTCTCGAATTGATCCACAGCTCAAAGTGGAATGATTGTTCTTGATGACAGATCGGGGGTTTGGTTTTCTATTCTATTAAAAAGATAAATGAATGAAGTAAATAAAGTTTAAAACCAAAAGCAGTTAATGAAATCAAACTTGACTTTAAATTAATCAATTAAATGATTAAACAGTAAAATAACCTTACTGAAGAAATGCTCTATTCGGAATAATGATCATGCTGAATAAATGGTGCTATTCGGAATAACTTGCCATACGGAATAAATAAGCTACTCGGAATAAAGAGGCTATCCGGAATAATAAGACTACTCGGAATAAAAGGTTATACGGAATAACTAGGCCATGCGGAATAATGATCCTATCCGGAATAATATGCTACTCGGAATAAAAGGTTATACGGAATAAAAAGGCTATGCGGAATAATGGGCCATCCGGAATAAAATTGCTATTCGGAATATTGGTGCTATGCGGAATAAATGTTCTACCCGGAATAACACTCTATTCAGAATAAATGCTACTGGGAATAATAAGGCTATGCGGAAGAAAGGAGTTATCCGGAATAAATGCTTATGAGGAATAATGAGGCTATTCGGAATAACTGGAAAATGAAGAACAAAAGACAGAAACAAAACAGGGGAAGACGATTTTATGAAATTCCAACCAAGTTTTTAACCAAATCTAAAACAAAACTAATAACAAATCATCTACTAACCAGAAACATCAAATCCCGATCATAAAAAAACAAAACCCACTAACTTTTGAAGATCAAATTCAACCAAACAAGAGCTTTAAAACTTTGAATCAAAGAACAAGATGAAAAAGATGGAATGGAAAGATTATATTGATGATTCAGGTTTAAACAATCAAAGGAAAAAGATTAAAAGCTTACAAGATGAAGGATTCAACAAAATGAAAAATCACCAACACCTTAGTGGTGTTGGCTTCCTACGAAAGAAAAGAAGAAACTGGGAAAATGAAAAACTCTCCCCAAAAGTGTGAGGGTGATTTCCTTTTATAGGCTAAGTGGTTGGTTGGTGAGTGGGCTTTCTCCCTTTCTTCTTGTCTTCTCGTCTTTTCAGAAAAGTCAACGTTTTCGATTCTGATTCGGGATTTGTCGACGATTAAATTCAACTCGTCTTTTAATTTCTTCGTTTAATAGACTTGAGTTTCTTCGACATATGTAAATCTTCCATCTTTGGTCCTTTTCTTCGATAAATCTTCAAATAGGCCCATTGACTTCCAATATTTTGCATCTCTTGGACAATAGACTTCGTCTTGAGTCTTTTTCCTCGATAAAACCAGTGCAATCCCATGTTTTCTTCAATATTCATCCGGTTGGCTCTGAAAACATAATAAACACAAAAACCACGCATAATTCCAAACAAATGATATTAAACACACGTTTTGGTCTTTTTTTAGTAAGAAATAAGTGGTAAAAGGATGGGTGTTTTTACACCCATCACTTCCATCTTCTTGCAAAGCAACATCTTTTCCTTATGATAGCCAAAGTCTCTAACCCGTTTCGGCTTCCTACATTCCTTTGCCATATGCCCATAGCCTTGACAATTAAAGCATTAAATCCCACTTTGCTGAACCACTTGAGTACTAACAGTCTCCCTATTCCCAACAGCAATAGCAATCCTCTAAGCATCATACTTAGCAGTTTGTCGATCATACCGTGCAGAACCCTCAACATGTGTTGGATTACGTCGATCATACCTTGGAGGACTTTCATCACGTTGACGTGTATCATACCTTCAAGGACTCTCAACATATTGGTTCCTTGTATTTGATGATGTTCGAAGATTGTTGTTGGTGGGTTTGAAGATTTTCTTGTAGGTCTTCATAATGGAAGCAATTTGTTGCTTCATCTCCCTATCCTTCTGAGCTAGTTCTTCATCACTGTCCTCTTCAGATGATGGCTCAGGGTATGGTGATAGTGCTCTTGGTTCTTTATCTCGTGATCGTGTGGCAGCAGAATACTTAAATGAAGTGGAGTATCTTGGTGAGTAGGATGTTGTTGAGTACCTTGGTGAGGATGATGTTGTGGAGTATGACTTTGGAGCACGAGAGCGATGATCTTGAGTGTGTTGAGTGGTAGACATCAAAGCAAGTGGGTTAGCAGTCTTTGCTATCCTTTCAGCACGAAGTTCATTTGCCTCATTCTGAAATTGTTTCAAAATGTCAAAGAGCGTGTGATAGTTGACCTCGTCTAACTTACTTTGTTGTTTCACCAAAGTTACAAATCGTGTCCACTCAGGTTGAAGTTGCTGTAGAAATTGCACATTGACTTGCATGGTGGAGACTTGCAAATTGTTTTTTTTCATGTCATTCATCATCTTGTAGAACCTTGAGTAATATGAATCAATTGATTCCCCATCCAATGAAGTAAACTTACCAAAGTTCCAGAACAGGTTAGTTTTGACATCTTGCTTGTTAAGTGATTCACCTTGTTGCAAGCGTTCAATGGCAAACCACATCTCTTTAGCAGTAGAGCATGCATCAACCGTTGAGTAAATATCATCCCCAATCCCACTTAGAATCAAATAGATTGCTTCTTTCTCTGCATCGATCCAAGCACGTTTCTCTTTCGAAGTGTTCTCATATGTTTCCTCAATTGTTTGCTCATCGGAAACCAGTCGTCGAGTCGGTAGCTAGAATTGCATGAATGTTGATTGTAGTGGGAGTATAAGGTCCTTCTTTGATGCAACGTCGAAGAACATCACCATTGGGTTTGGTGTCAAGATATCGAAGGAATCATGATTGACATTGTGCATATCTACCAGTGACAAGCATTGGTGGTCTCTCTTTGTTACCCGCCACCATGATGTTGTTATTAGTAACACGATATTTAGTAGTAGAATCCATCTCAAGAATAAAGTGAAGTGAAAAAGGATCTTAAGTAGATGATGTTGTGAGAAGATTTTGGTTGAAACTTCAAGAAATGGTGTGAAAACCCTAATCAATGTCTTCGTAAGAAACCAAAAAACCGTAGGAGAAAAATCACACGGTTAAAAAATTTCAAAATCACGGTTTTGAAAGTTTTATAACAAAATTCGGAATAAATTTCCTTTACCTTATCCGGAATAGCAAACACTCTTACCCGGAATCCTTGTACTTGAGCTTAACCGGAATAAATGATTCTTTAGCTTATGCGGAATCTGTTTTTCTAGCCTTATCCGAAATGCTTGTTGGCTACGTTATCCAGAATATGTGTGTTGGTTGCTATCCAGAATACGTGAAGTTGCTTCCTTATCCAGAATCCGTGAATTTACCCTTATCCGGAATCGAAGATTCTTAGCTTATCCGCAATACGAAATTGTGGATCTTATCCGGAATACTAGTTTTTGAGTTTATCCGGAATCCTAATTTAGGAGCTTATCCAGAATCCGTGTAAGAACCCTTATCCGGAATGTGTCTTTTGGTTACTATCCGGAATATTACCAAAAGCTTCTTATCCGGAATCTATTCGGAATCAACCCTTATCCAGAATAAACCTGCCTAAGCTTATCCGGAATCCTTCCTTGCGAGCTTATCCGGAATGTGTAAAAGTCGCTTATACGGAATCCTTGTGATGCTAATCCGGGAAGTTATTCGAGTGCTTATCCGGAATACGCTGCAACAACTAATCCGGGATATGTTGAACTTGTTACAATCCGGAAAAGCTTTCTTCATAGTCTTATCCGGAATAAATAAACCCTTTTTTCCCGACTTCTGAAACCCTCAAAACCCGGATAAGAAACCAAACCAAAACGTTCCAAAAAACTTGATTTTTTCAAAATTTTTCAAAAATCAAACCAAAACTCTTATAATCCAGATAATTAAAATTATTTCGAACCTTGTAATTTACCAATAATCAAGCCAAAATTACCAACTAAATTCGTGAAAATCAAGAAAATGATAAACACAAATTCCTACCACAACTATGTAGGCAATTTGTATATAGATTTTGTGACAATCCGTCAATTTATGATTGATATTTTATTCTCAATATTTATTTGAAAACATTATTTTAATGTTATAATATGAACTCACTTATTTTTGGGAAGAAATTTGGATTTACGTCTTGAAGTAGCATCGACTACGTATAAACCGGAGGACTCTACGTTACGTGCTTACGTTTACATACACCGTTTTGGTGACAGTCCGACATTTCAGAAAATAAATTTATCCGTGAATATTATTTTGGAATTTTAAATTTGTGTTGGTTCATAAACTCACAAATTTACGAGAAGAGATTAGGACTTACGATTATAATTTAACGTCCTTTACGACTAAACCGGAAACCTTAGGATTACGTATTTACGTTTTCGAACTCCGTTTTTTATGAGACAATTTTTATTAGATTCGTTTTGTGCCGTTGATTCATAATTTATAAACACGTTTTTCGTAAAACGACCCGAGGGCACGCAAATCGAGGAAACTAGAATCGAGGAGTACCCGTAAATAAATGGGGATGAGACAAAATGACTTTTGCCCCACCCCCACTCATAACCGGCCACAAAGCACACCACATTTGGTGTCATTTTTATAAGCTAGATAAGACACTTGTCTTACCAAGCTTCACAAGTAAGCTAACTACTTACAAACCACTACACAAAACTAGCTACACCTTGAAACCATTTCACATACATGCAAAACAACTTCCACTCTCCTCCCTCTCTCTATGATTTCGTCCCACTCTCACACAAAACACCCTCATTTGATCAATTTTAACCATGAAACTTTGTGTTATTCATACACATGATGAAGGACTCTTGAAGCTCTATTGATTGGTGGTCATTTTAAAATCCAAGGAGAAGTTTTGTTGGTGTCTTGGGGCTGATTTTCCATGAGAAGCTTATGAAGATTTGGTGATCTTATAGTGGTGTTGGTTTATCACAAGTCTTGCCATCAAATCCAAGCCTTGTTCATCAAAACTCATCTTTTCATCACTAATGGTGGTATAGAGATTGTTTCTTCCTATCCTCTTGTTATTTTGATTATGTAATCATGTATTTTCTTTCTTATTGTATATGTATATGATGAATATATGATGATAAAAATATTATGTGGGGATTTGGTGTTGATAAACATGGGTAAAAAGATGAAAAACTATATGTAAAAGTGTTTAATATTGCTTAAATTAGTAGGCTGTATAAAAATAGTAAATAACCATATGATGAACTGATAAAATGGTATAGATGAATTGATATACAGTAATCTATGAGTCTTTTACACATGTGAGAGTTGGCTATACAATGGAATCATTATAATGAGTGAGATATTATCAAAACAAGTTTAGAGTGCAAATCTGCATAGACTGTTTTGGACGTTTTTTATAAAATACTTAGAGGTTGATTCAACAGTAGCCATAGAAGAGTTAAATGGAGAACATATCATGTAGTTTATGCCATAAATATTTGGGCTTCTATCTCCATATAGAACTCTAGATATCGCTGTTTTGGTGAACATGAAATTTAAAATCAGATTTGTATAATAAAAATCTATATAAAATAAGCACTCACTTATATATTTATAAAATATATACACATGAAAACCCAATAACAATTAATAGTAATTATAAATAAGAATTTCATATATTATGATATAAAATAAGACATTATATAATAATGGTAGTTTGATAAGTTTTATAAGTTATAAAACTATAAACATGATTTTTACGTCTTTTCGGCTAATACCGTAAAGATTAACGTTTTTATCAAATAAAACTTAGACGGTCGGACCCGTCTAATGTAAACTTTTATAAACTCACATACTGATATATAGACGTATATAACAAGTAAAAACCGATAAAACCCAAGCTTTACAACATATAGACATTAACGGGCCAAAGTAGCCTTAATGGACAATAAACCCGACTAGTTAGTAAAACACTTATAAATTTACTTATTAAGCTTAATCCATTTGGGCCCAACATGAAAAGTATAATACTGATAATAAAAGTGTAAAATGGGCTAATGAATAGTATTGGGCATGTAATAGGCCCATTGGACTTCAAAATGTAAACAAGAAGGAACTACTAAACTAGTCTTGAAAATTTCCAACACATAACACTAAAATAAGTAAATGAGAATATATAAACCCACTTGATCATCATATATATAAAATCATCATATTTATACATAATTGTTATTTTATAAAGTCATTGGACAAGAGTCTAAGACGAGTATTATTTGTCTAGGTTTCCGTGATTGAAGCACGTACCGTACATCCAAATCGCCGATAACCGCCTTCCCATATCAACGTGAGTTCATAGCCTCGAACTCTTTTAAATGTTTTTATGAAATGTTCTATAAACCCGCGAGGGGGATAACATGTTAGTTTTTATAAAATAGGACACTAGTTGTCCCGATTGTCTGTTTATTGATTTGGACCCGAATGATTGTATGACCCGATGAATGGTTAAATGACCCGATAGATGAAATGAAATGGATTATTAAAGTTAGGTTATGTCACTAAAAGTCCCATTAGCATGAATTGTGAACTACCGGGATTTGGTAGACGATTATGCATATAATAGTACTATTTGGGGACGATCACCCTAGTTCGCGCCTTGACGGTTGATCCCCGTCGTGCCACATTGATTGGTAAGCGAATTTATGTATGAGAAGATTTACACAAGCGTGATTATTGTGACGACACGCTAATTTAGATGGGAAAATGATTGTCGGGCTAGCTACCCGTTGTTTATTGTAGTAAGTTAACAATGTCATGCACCTTATAATAATCCAATTAACGAAATACTTCTATACGCACCGAATTACAATATATTGCCTGACTAGCAATACGGGGTCATATTATTGATATTATGTTTGTGTTATGGTTTTACATAACCATATTTATATAACGGTTTTTATTTAACTCTACACGACGTTATAAAAACGTATTGTATGATATTTTTACGACATTAGTTCGTATAATGATTTTGAAGGCGAAAGCCTATATTATGATTTTTGATAAGGATTTGTATAAAATGACTTTGGTGATTTTATGGCCTATTACAAAGATTTGTACAAAATGATTTTCGGTAATAATTTTATACCGATTTTATATTGATGGATTTTATTAAACTCTATGAATTCACTCGGCGTTATCGCTGACCTTTTCTTTTAACATGTTTTGTTTCAAGTACTTGAAGGTAATTCTCGGGGAAGACAACAAGAATTCATGGCCCGCACCTAAATAATAATTTCCATTCAAATTCTTTGTAAAACTTGATGAAATATTATGACTTGGGACCTATTTAAATTTGATATTTATGAATGGAAATGCTTTATTATTAAACGACGTGATTTTTAAGCGTTGTCTATGATGTGAGTAATGTGCTATCCCGTAACACCAACGAGTCTTCCGCTGTATTGAATTGTGTAAATTTGGGGGTGTTACAGTTTGGTACCAGAGCTCTCGTTATAGAGAACAAAAGATTTTTAAAACCAAGGTTTTGAATAAAATATTTCAAAATCTTTTAACTATAAACATTTTTGTAAAAATGTCTAAAAATCTTTTGACTATAACGGTGCCGAAGAATTCCCGAGTTACCGAAAAGGCCAGACTGAGAAGTGTTATTTTAATATATATATAACTTGGATTATATATATGATGTAATTTTATTACATGATTGTTTGATGATTATTTTAATATTTATGCGAGGTAATTATACGACGTAGATTGTCACAAGGAACCCTAAATCCCCTAGTAAATTAATCTAAGCTATTCCCATAGGAATTCTATCTATTCCAGATCTAAACCAAGTTGTGGATATTTATGATCCCAACAAAATGGTTGATATTCGTAGAAATGTAGATATTAGTTCATTATGATATTGAAAAAGAATTGGCGAGATTAAATCTAATATCAATGTCATGACGATCTTTCCTTATAGAGTGGAGTTTGACAAAACGTTACCACCTAGAAAGATGTCATCTGATTCGTTGTCACCCAATTCTTATATTTGAAATCGAAAGGGTGAATGTTGCACTTGAGGCTGTCATTGGAACCATTACCCAAAAGCCTCATGCCACTAATACCTTTCTGAGAAGTCTAATTGAATGTGTAAGTCATTTAATACTAGTGACTCATTTGATAATTGTTGTTGTAAGAGCTATAGGATTGGAAATTAAGTTTTGATCATATCGAGCTTTTATTGCCCTATTAAGGTTTATAAATAAGGTTGAAAGTATTGGAGAATTAGGTAGGATATTTCATTGAGTATAAGTTGATTGAAACTTGAATGAAATAAAAATTAACCTATATGGAATATAAGACTGTTAAGAGGAAGTCGTTAAGTTCTGTGATTGAATTATAAGGTTTAAATGATTGTTGATTTGTGTTAAGGGTTGTTCCTAGGCCATTGTCCAATAATGAGGATGCCCAGTGTCCAGGAAATAAATTGAAGAAATCTTCTTCTAAATAGGGACCGATGGATCTTCCGGGACAGGTGGAACCCCCATGAGTCTTGTAGATTAGTATTCATTGTGGTATCTTTTAAAAATAACCCCTAACTTAACTGAGACATCAGTTGGTAGGATGAGTTCTTGGAATTGTATGACATAGTGACACGTAATGTGTCACGGTACAATTTTGATTTGTTTGTGATTAATGAAAAGACTACCTTTGATTTCTAAATTCTACATGTATCGATGTTATCTATCTTTTCTTGCTTCTTCCTAATGTTCGCATTAGTGATGCAACCATTGAACAAGTACTCATCTTGATTTGAGTTACGTTGTGAATTATTCTTCTTGAGTGCCATTGAGGTCATGAACCTCATGATTATTTGGCTAAAGCTCATTTCCTATCATATTGTAGTTAGTTCTTGATGAACAAGCTTTCATCACTCTTCTGCAGATCACTCATTGTTTTTATAAGATAAAACAGTATCCCTTGAGAAAAATTGGGTTTTCATCACCATATGGATTATTTAAAGTGAGACTTATAAATAATCATTATTGAAATAAAGTTGATTATGAAATACCTTGGAAAACTTAATTGTTTTCATAACAAAGAAAATCTTTGTCAATTTATTTTTTATTCTTATTTAAGAATTAAGCATGAAAATGTTTTGATTATAAAGATGATGATAAAATTTTGACGAACTGAGTATTGCATCGTTAATCTTAAAATTATATATAGTTGCGCGCCTACATACAATTTGGAATGGACCATGCAAGGCTAATTAGTAGTCACCATAAAACTAATGAATAAACACTACATTTTCTTTGAAGATTGTGAAAGAATAAATTTTATGAGATCTGCAAGAAGTGAAAAATAGGTACATAGTGTTAGGGACACCTACATATGTGCATGTAGCATCTATTCCTCTGAGTCGAATTTCCTCATCTGTGGAAATTGTCTTATTTGACAATTGACAATTCTTTCTTGTCCAATTCCCCCGTAGTGAGATTCTTAGGAAAAGTATCTGATTACCGAGTGTTGATACCCGATTGGATGTATCGACATTCCTATCATTTCTTTTGCTTAGATTTCATTTGAATGACCTGGGTAACGATCCTAGGAGCTTTCGAATGCGTAATCAAATTATGAAAACATGGGATATATTCATATTCGTTAATGTTTTCGTTTGTATCTGATTTGAAATTCTATCGCATAGATTATGCGTTAACCTTACTCTTTTAAGGTTAGTTATGTCTCCTGATATCCTTGAATTTGTGAAGGATTATGAGTTGTTATTAGTCTTTTGAGAAGTTCACATCTTATCAACGGTAATGAAACTGGAAAGTTGATAGTGCCAGTAGAATGGATTAATTGATTATGACATGACGACATTGTCCTAATTGATGGGAACTCGAATAGCATTCCCCTAAATGATAAGATGTTGATTATCAAAAGTGATCTAAATAATTCTTGATGGATGACCATATCCTGCATTTAGACTTGAAATTATACCGTGAATGGTTGTGAATTAGTTATAAATATTATAATCTAGAAAGAACCTAATATAAATTTATTAAAAGATGTTTCCGTTATCTGAAACTTTAGGAGGTATTTGTTGGTGAATTACCTAGACTTTTGCCATTAAGGAAAGTTAAAATTGGTATTGATTATATTCCTGATGTTGCACCCGTTGCGTGTGCACTGTATGTCAGCACCATCTGAAGTAAAAGAATTACCGTACAACTGAGAGAGTTGTCGGAGAAAGATTTTATTCTACAAAGCTCGTCATTATGAAGAGCTATGGTGTTATCATTCCTTATATTTATTAATTACCGTGAACTAGGTAAATTGACGATTAAAATCTATATCCACTACCCAAGATGATAGATTGTTCGATCATTTACAAGGTTCTAGCGTATGTTTTAAAAATTTTGATCCTCGGCATGGTTATCATCAATTTCGCATCCGCGAAAAAGATTATCTATTCCAATCAATACATCTGGTACTTGTAATGAACATTATGAGTTTCACGTGATATCGTTTGGATTGACAATGCACATGTAGTATTCATAAATATGGTGAATCACGTGTGTAGGCTGTAATTTGATAAATTCATGCCTGGGATCATTAAGGACCATCTGTTTGTTTATATGAATAAGAATGAGTTAATAATTATTTGTAGAATGCCCTGAGTCGGCCGAGTAGTGAAAACTTGTACCTTGAATATTTAACATGTGATTTAAGACTTAATCCTTTACATGATTTGACCATGTGATTAATAAGATAATGGAATATATTGACTCTTTAAAAATTTAGAGCCCTTTTAAGACTTTTGGTTTTACCAAAAAGAAAGTGCAAATGTGTTTTGACAAATGTTTTATCAAAAAGAACTTTTGATGGATTATTCCCTTATACACAAATCATTTAACTAAACTCCTGTTTAGGGGTAAATGTTTGTGTATACCTCAAGACAACCTAAGAGGGATTGAGAAACAGTTAAACCAATACTTAAAATTTGAAACGACAATTTTTGCTTTTCAACTAAGAAATTTTTTACCAAAGAATAAACGAAGGTTTTTCGAACATTTACGGATCTTACTAATTATTTCCGATAAATAAAAAAAAATTGTGTTAATTAAATTCAAATTTGTTTTGAACATTTTTATATAATTGGACAAACTGAGAAAATTTATAAACTTTTTGCGTTTACGTTTCATAAAAATTAAATATTTATTATTTAATTACTTGTAGTAATTATCGACGCTTTAAACGTCGGATTGAGCAAAACTGATAAAAACAATAGTTGAGATAGAACTAAGACTTAGAAAATGTGAAGAAAGAATTTCTGAGTAAATGTAGACATGATAATTATTTCATCAGGAAAGATGAATGTAAATACTGACGCATTATGTATAAAGGATAACGAATCAGTTAGGATGTATTCCTTAATAATGAATGTGCAAAATAAATTGCCGAACAATTTAAAAATAATTGATGCCTGTAAGAAGGATAATATAAATAATAAAAGGGGGTTCGTGGCTAATGTGAACCATTAGAATTGAGAAGCCGATGGCGCTAAATGTTTTAAAAGGCCGTTTATGGTTGCCTAAATATGGAGGATTGTGAGATATAGTTATGTTGGAATCTTGTAAGTATAAGTATTTTATTCATGACATTTATGATTTAATGTCTTTTTATCTGAAGAAGTTGTACTAATGGAAAATTATGAAGGGAGACATCGCCTCATACATTAGTAAACGTAGCTACTACAAAGGTCATCATCTGAATTTGATTCGATTTGGGTCATCGTCGACAGACTTACCAAATCTACTAATATCATTCTAGTTAATGATAAATTCTCGATGAAGAAATTGACTCTTTTGTATTTAAAGGAGTTATGTAAGCATAGTGTGCCTGTATCGATCATCTCTATCAAGATCCTCGCTTCGCATCGAGTTTCTAGAGATTTGCTCAGAAGTCATTGAGAACGAATCTTGATGAGAGTACTGTGTACCACCCCAATCGAAGGGACGAGGTAAAGTAACGATACAAAATACTATAAGTGCTGTTTTATGTTTGAATGATTGACCTTTCGTAATAAACCGTATAATCGTTTTCCTTTGGAGAGATTATCATTGAAAACTATCGAATTAGGATCGAGATCGAATCTTGTTAAGATTTAAATATTAGAGCATCTGTAAGCAGGAGTTGGGAGGAAGACACCCGAAATACACCCATTGTGAGTTGGACATGTCTTTTAGGTTTAAGGTTTCCTATGATGGCGAACCTAACCTTGAAAGATACCCGACCCGTGAAACCTGAAATGATCGTTGAAATTAGGATCTGATTATTTACTGCCGGTAGTGGGCAGGAGGTTATGTGAATATGAAATGTAGATCTTGAAGTGCCAGATGGGTAGCAAAGTTATGCCAAAAAAATTTAAATGGAAAAATGAATTGATGATCTGAAAGATCATGGGATACAAGTCCCCGTTGTATGGGACCATTGAGATGATGTAAAAGATTGGTTTGAAAGGCATATAAGCTGGATCTACCCTAGGACTTCAAAGAGCTGCATGAATTATGTTTCCTATATCGAACTTGATAAAATGTCTATCAAGTGAGAATCTGATCACTTCTTAATAAGTTTAGATCGGCAAAAAGTTGCATTCATCAAAAACCCATGAACATCATGGATAGAGAAAGTAAGTCAACATTAAGCCTGATCTTATTCCCGTAGTTATGTTTGATGAAACTCGCGTATTGTAATGGATTACACTTGTGAGAAAAGAACGAATGTGGAAGAAATACCCACATGGCTTTAACTCTATAAGAAGCGAGTAGTAAGATGATCTTTGAGGACAAATATCCTGTTTAGGGTTAAATGCTGTGACAATCCGTCAATTTATGATTGATATTTTATTCTCAATATTTATTTGAAAACATTATTTTAATGTTATAATATGAACTCACTTATTTTTGGGAAGAAATTTGGATTTACGTCTTGAAGTAGCATCGACTACGTTTAAACCGGAGGACTCTACGTTACGTGCTTACGTTTACATACACCGTTTTGGTGACAGTCCGACATTTCAGAAAATAAATTTATCCGTGAATATTATTTTGGAATTTTAAATTTGTGTTGGTTCATAAACTCACAAATTTACGAGAAGAGATTAGGACTTACGATTATAATTTAACGTCCTTTACGACTAAACCGGAAACCTTAGGATTACGTATTTACGTTTTCGAACTCCGTTTTTTATGAGACAATTTTTATTAGATTCGTTTTGTGCCATTGATTCACAATTTATAAAAACATTTTTCGTAAAACGACCCGAGGGCACGCAAATCGAGGAAACTTGAATCGAGGAGTACCCGTAAATAAATGGGGATGAGACAAAATGACTTTTGCCCCACCCCCACTCATAACCGGACACAAAGCACACCACATTTGGTGTCATTTTTATAAGTTAGATAAGACACTTGTTTTACCAAGCTTCACAAGTAAGCTAACTACTTACAAACGACTACACAAAACTAGCTACACCTTGAAATCATTTCACATACATGCAAAACAACTTCCAGTCTCCTCCCTCTCTCTATGATTTCGTCCCACTCTCACACAAAACACCCTCATTTGATCAATTTTAACCATGAAACTTTGTATTATTCATACACATGATGAAGGACTCTTGAAGCTCTATTGATTGGTGGTCATTTTAACATCCAAGGAGAAGTTTTGTTGGTTTCTTGGGGCTGATTTTCCATGAGAAGCTTATGAAGATTTGGTGATCTTAAAGTGGTGTTGGTTTATCACAAGTCTTGCCATCAAATCCAAGCCTTGTTCATTAAAATTCATCTTTTCATCACTAATGGTGGTATAGAGATTGTTTCTTCCTATCCTCTTGTTATTTTGATTATGTAATCATGTATTTTCTTTCTTATTGTATATGTATATGATGAATATATGATGATAAAAATATTATGTGGGGATTTGGTGTTGATAAACATGGGTAAAAAAGATGAAAAACTATATGTAAAAGTGTTTAATATTGCTTAAATTAGTAGGCTGTATAAAAATAGTAAATAAGCATATGATGAACTGATAAAATGGTATAGATGAATTTATATACAGTAAGCTATGAGTCTTTTACACATGTGAGAGTTGGCCATACAATGGAATCATTATAATGAGTGAGATATGATCAAAACAAGTTTAGAGTGCAAATCTGCATAGACTGTTTTGGACGTTTTTTATAAAATACTTAGAGGCTGATTCAACAGTAGCCATAGAAGAGTTAAAGGGAGCACATATCATGTAGTTTATGCCATAAATATTTGGGCTTCTATCTCCATATAGAACTCTAGATATGGCTGTTTTGGTTAACATGAAATTTAAAATCAGATTTGTATAATAAAAATCTATATAAAATAAGCACTCACTTATATATTTATAAAATATATACACATGAAAACCGACAAACAATTAATAGTAATTATAAATAAGAATTTCATATATTATGATATAAAATAAGACATTATATAATAATGGTAGTTTGATAAGTTTTATAAGTTATAAAACTATAAACATGATTTTTACGTCTTTTCGGCTAATAACGTAAAGATTAACGTTTTTATCAAATAAAACTTAGACGGTCGGACCCGTCTAATGTAAACTTTTATAAACTCACATACTGATATATAGACGTATATAACAAGTAAAAACCGATAAAACCCAAGCTTTACAACATATAGACATTAACGGGCCAAAGTAGCCTTAATGGACAATCAACCCGACTAGTTAGTAAAACACTTATAAATTTACTTATTAAGCTTAACCCATTTGGGCCCAACATGAAAAGTATAATACTGATAATAAAAGTGTAAAATGGGCTAATGAATAGTATTGGGCTTGTAATAGGCCCATTGGGCTTCAAAATGTAAACAAGATTGAACTAGTATAACTAGTCTCGAAAATTTCCAACACATAACACTAAAACTTTGTAAATGAGAATATATAAACCCACTTGATCATCATATATATAAAATCATCATATGTATACATAATTGTTATTTTATGAATTCATTGGACAAGAGTCTAAGACGAGTATTATTTGTCTAGGTTTCCGTGATTGAAGCACGTACCGTACATCCAAATCGCCGATAACCGCCTTCCCACATCAACGTGAGTTCATAGCCTCGTACTTTTTTAAATATTTTTATGAAATGTTTTATAAACCCGTGAGGGAGATAACATGTTAGTTTTTATAAAATAGGACACTAGTTGTCCCGATTGTCTATTTATTGATTTGGACCCGAATGATTGTATGACCCGATGAATGATTAAATGACCCGATAGATGAAATGAAATGGATTATTAAAGTTAGGTTATGTCACTAAAAGTCCCATTAGCATGAATTGTGAACTACCGGGATTTGGTACACGCTTATGCATATAATAGTACTATTTGGGGACGATCACCCTAGTTCGCGCCTTGACGGTTGATCCCCGTCGTGCCACATTGATTGGTAAGCGAATTTATGTATGAGAAGATTTACACAAGCGTGATTATTGTGACGACACGCTAATTTAGATGAGCAAATGATTGTCGGGTTAGCTACCCGTTGTTTATTGTAGTAAGGTAACAATGTCATGCGGCTTATAATAATTCAATTAACGAAATACTGCTATACGCACCGAATTACAATATATTGCCTGACTAGCAATACGGGGTCATATTATTGATATTATGTTTGTGTTATGGTTTTACATAACCATATTTATATAACGGTTTTTATTTAACTCTACACGACGTTATAAAAACGTATTGTATGATATTTTTACGACATTAGTTCGTATAATGATTTTAAAGGCGAAAGCCTATATTATGATTTTTGATAAGGATTTGTATAAAATGACTTTGGCTATTTTATGGCCTATTACAAAGATTTGTACAAAATGATTTTCGGTAATAATTTTATACCGATGTTATATTGATGGATTTTATTAAACTCTATGAATTCACTCGGCGTTATCGCTGACCTTTTCTTTTAACATGTTTTGTTTCAGGTACTTGAAGGTAATTCTCGGGAAGACAACAAAAATTCATGGCCCGTAGATAAATAATAATTTCCATTCAAATTCTTTGTAAAACTTGTATGAAATATTATGACTTGGGACCTATTTAAATCTGATATTCATGAATGGAAATTCTTTATTATTAAACGAAGCGATTTTAAGCGTTGTCTATGATGTGAGTAATGTGCTATCCCGTAACACCAACGAGTCTTCCGCTGTATTGAATTGTGTAAATTTGGGGGGGTGTTACAGATTTTGAGCTTGAAAACACAAAACTTTTTGAGACGAGATGATTTGAAGAAGAAAATCACTCGAATCAAAATATGATAACCACAACCTAAACACGAATCTACCCCATGGAGGTTGATACCAATTGTTGTCCCTAATAATATGATGATAGGTTAAAGAAATGAGATGAAAAGATATGAATTTTAGAAAGAGAAAGTAGTGAGAGAAAGTAGAGAGAGAGATGATTAACTTGTGAAATTAGATTAAGAATTATGAGATCATCCACCCTCCTAACATGCTAGGAGGGTGCTTATATAGTCCACCCACATGCGGGCTCTCTAATGGACTATATTGTTTTGGGCCGGGCTTGAATAAATGCTTAGTACCTTGAAAGAGGCCTTTTAAGCTAACCATCAAGCCCGTAATGTCACGACTATTTTAACTAACTATTACAACGTTCTAATAAATATTACAATATAAATCTATGACCGAACATTCTTGTTTGAGTCAATATTTTTAGGCTAACAGTTTCTTCATCAACTAGATTAGATCTCTAATCTCCTTGTTCACCTAGATCATCCTTGGTACTTATAAGAACGAAAGGTATACTCCTCATGCTCTTTCATTTCTTCATGCATGCATCATCATACATCTATAAACACAAGTAAATAACTTGTTAAAATCAAGATTTGGTAAAGCCATGGCCATTATAGGTCACGGCATAATTATGAACACCATAGTCATGGTTAGAAATCTTTTTAATAAGAAACCTATGGCTTGTATTCTATGTTTTAAACTTGATTAAAAACCATATGAAACATTTTATGAATCTAAATGTAGCATGGGTTACAAATCTTGTTTTATGGGATTTTGGTTAACTAATAATCATAGATCTCATAAAATAAACTTGTGTAACTTAAAAATCATAAAGAACATGACCTTAAAGGTCACGACTAAAATGAATGATGAACATATGATTTGTCTACTAAGTTTTAATGATGGAATATGTAATATTACATGTTAAATGGAATACTAAAAATCACTAAAATAATTTATGTGAACATATGTAGCCGTGGGTTATATATGACCTAGAATGGTTTTAAATGTACACGCATGCTTATATAAGCTTATAAAATCTTATGGGAAGCTTGGGAGAAAGCAATATAGCCGTGGGTTATATATATAGTTTTTTGGAATAATGGTAACCTTGGGAACATGCATGAAACCTAGATAATCATGATTGTATTTTTTTGTAAATATTTACAAGACTTAAAACTAGCTAAAATGTTCATCTTGAAAATACCAAGATTTAAATTTATAGCCGTGGGCTATATGTATGTATGTATGTATGGACTTGTGATTTGATTTCTTGATTTGTACATAGCTAGATCTATTTTGGGGACACTTATAAGTACATGCAACCTTAAAATAAGCTTTGACTCATCTTAATAAGCTATGATTAATTATCGACGTGAGTTATAAGCTCATATTAGGGCTCATGACTTGCATGCAACTTTATAACACATCGAGATCTCATTTGGTACATCACATAAAATGAACTATAATTTTTAATCTGTTATTAAGATAAAAAAATTAAATATGGATAAGCTAATAATAAGCTTATAAGAAAATCCTAAGTTAATACTTACATAAAATGTAAAGTAGTGTTGATGGACCATTTAAGCCCATGCAATGTTAGTTCAAGACTTAATGGACCTAATAAGCCCATTTAATAAATCTTAGTGACCTAATGGACTTAAGTTTATACCTGAACCCATTTAAAATGATTAATGGACTTAAAATATATTTAAGCCCAATAAATGTGCTAAAGGCCCATTTAACAAGTTAGTAAACTTAAAAATGTATTTAGACCCACTAATTGTCCCATTAGATGTTTAGCCCATTTAATAAGCCCATATAATGTTTTGAATGTTAAATAAAAGTTCTTATAATAAAATGTAACTTATAGAAACCTTTGGAATAAAATGACAATTTATGAAACTTAAGGACTAAAACCGTAACTTATGAAACTTGTTTTGATAAATTAGTAAACACAAGGACTGAAAATGTAATTATCCAAAAGTCTAGGGTTTAATAAATACCATCTGTGGCATATTAAACCCTAGAGACCATTTTGGGAAGTTTCTAAAAGTTATTTTATCATTTTAAAACCCTAGGAACCATTTTGGTAATAATCCGAAACTTAAAGAAACCCTATGGGCTGTTTTGGTTATTTTATGCAAGTAACAAAACCTAGACTTAAGTAGAGGGACTAAATCTGCCATAAGCCGAAAGTTAAACAAGCCTTGGGTACCAAAAGTGTAACAATCCAAAAGTTTTTTGTTTAAAAATATGGAGGGACTAGTTTGTCATGTTCCGAAACTTTAACAAACCCTAACCCTAATTCTATTTTTCAACTTAGTAAAACTAAAACAAACCCTAAACTATAAGAATTTATAATATAAATTATTAAACTTGTAATTTATAAATTATTTTATAAATGTTAAATAATTTATGGGAACTTTTAAATTAAATAAAATATTTTATTTTATTTTTCAGTGATAAAATATTTATATTTTTGATTTATGAAATAAATTGTATAAACAATATGGACATGTAATCCTAATACATAAACTCATATACTTTTAGGAAATAAAATTATATGAACGTTGAATAAATTTAATACTAATATTTAAGTAGAACACCTTACGTTTACTTAAAATATGAAAGTTAATAGTAAGTTAAAATGGATTATTATAATACATGAACTACGAACGTAAACTAATATTTTAAGTATAACGTTTTGTGTTTACTTAATTATGAAACTTAATAGTAAGTTTAAATGGATGATTATAATACATGAACTGCGAACGTGAACTAATATTTTAAGTAGGACATTTTATGTCTACTTAAATAAGAAACTTAACTATAAGTTGAATGGTTATTATTAATACATGTATTACGAATAGAAACTGATATTAAAAGTTAAATCTTTTATGTTTACTTAGAAATGAAACTTATATAGATAAGTTTAAACAAATATTGTTAATACTTGAACTACGGTTATTTAGATAAATGTCGTAGCATAAATGAACTGACTAAAAATCTGTATAAGCATACACATATGTTCTTTGTACTATCTATTAAGACTGTACTATTTGATTAGGCATAACTTTTGGCGTGAACATTATTTGGATTTTCGTATTATACAGCTATTGCCAACTCCCAGGTGAGTTTACAACCCCATATAAACTATTGATAAACTTTTCCTCTACGGGGGAGAAAACATGCAACTATTTTAAATGGACATAAATGAATTGTATAAACTTGATTATGATTGACTATTATAGAAACTATTAAATTATTGTAAATCGCTCGAATGTTATAAATAGATCTATTAGGGAGTGACCATCCCCATCTGGGTGAGTCATGCTCACTATGCCTTGGTCGGGACAACAGATGTATACCATGTTGGAACTGGGTTTGGGTGTCTTTTTGTAAGAACTACGTCCTCATCTGTTGAGGACTATGGAAGGTTAAGCTTCAGTTTCGAGTAATAGCAAATGTAATCTAAATTTTTAGTAAGAATGCTTTGTGCATTGTTACTTCTATGATTAATGTATGTCCAAACTAATTAATGTTAAAACCTATAAATTCACCAACTTTATGTTGATCCTCTAAGCATGTTTGTCTCAGGGAAATGAAGTTAGAATGAGATATGTGCATGGACTTAAGCATCTATGTAATCTGCATCGTAGGAATCGTCAAGGGTTCCATTTGGGGAAAATGAACAATCTACTTATGACATGTTTAAGACAATTTTTATTTATTTGTTTAATAAACATGTAATCAGATTTGAATAACGCTTTATCTTATGCTCTATGGACTATATGCTATCGATCCACCCTTGTGACATCTCCGTTGATATTTCCGCATATTTTGACCCTACCTGGGGTGTCACAGAGAATGGTATCAGAGCATTAGTTATAGACAACCAGATAAATTTTTTAAATAAAATAAAAATAAAGTGATTTTTCTTTTATTTAAAACTGGACTATAACTTTATAAAATCTTTTAGGATTTTTTTTGGGGCCATATTAGCTAAGCATATAGATCTTAGGGTATTATGTGCTATATGAACTAAGAGTATATTGATTTGATAAGTAGACTGGTTAAATGATTATATATATACACATATACGTATTAATATATATAACCTTAAAAACATTACGTTGATTGTTTAAAAGGGATATACTTCATTAAACATGTAGCTAGGAATAATATTTTTCTTTGTTTGTGAGCATATACTTACTTCAAATTTAAAATAATATTATTTTCAGAGCATCATGACTTCGCCTACTGCACCTCCGCCTTTTCTACCAGTAGTAGCACCTACACCAGCCACCCGTTCGTCTCCACGATCCGTACAGTGCGGATGGTTATCAGCCTCTGACTCGGAGGATGATCAGACCATCGAAGTTGTGCTTCCTGAGGACCCTTTTTATGCTCCTGCATCAGTCATACTGGGCTCCACCTCTATGGAGGATGACCAAGTGTCTCCAGACCTACCCTCTTCTGCACCCGCATCTTTACCATCGGGCCATTTTCCTGAGTCCATACCCGGCTCTACTTTTAAGATTGGGGAAGGCTCTGGGGTGGGACGTGCTGACTCTGTCCAGGCCCAGATCGCCGCATTGGCCGCACGCCAGGAACGGGAGATCTCCGACCTCCGCAGCCTATTGACAGCTGGTCAATTAGGCTACACTTCCGTTCATGAGCGCATCGAATCCTTCGCTCATACCATGAGGGGAGACGCGTAGGCAGCCCGAGGTGTCCAGGCCAAGAATGACGAGGCATTGCAGTGGCTTTGGGAGGAGAACTATCGTCTCCACCAGCGTATCTAGACCATGGAGAGTCTCCAGCACCAGACCCATGCTGCTCTATCTGCTCAGGAGCAGTCCTTGTCCATTTTCTTCGACCTCTCCACCGTCCGTCATGACAGAGTTACTGCAGAGATGACCTATCTTCGTGGGGACGTCGACAGACTCAGGACTCAGCTGCTGACAGCATTCCGCATGCTCAAGGAGGCCAAAGCGACAGTTCGGACTCTGTAGAACACCAGGAGAGCACTTGCAGCTTCATCAGCCCCATCAGCCCCAGCCTCATCTAGCCGACCATCTAGGCAGGAGTAGGATAGATGTACTAGGTTTCTTTTACATCATGATCAGCCTATGGGTTGCACCCTAGCTGACATGGTATAGGACTTTTGTACTTTTATTTCTTTTCAGCTTTTGGTGATGTAATCTTATACTTTATCTTTTCTTTTCTTTTGGACATGTAACTTTGGGATGTAATGTTTTAAAGACTGTGTGTATCATTACCTTGGACAAGGCCTGACCGGCCTATGACTTGGATTTGTTATACTAGATGGATGTTAAGTTTCTTATGGAAATAGCATGTAATCACTTTCTTTATTATATTTGTTGTGCAATGTATTATATTATGAGATCTTGACATGTTATCCAAATTTGTTATGAAATTAGTGCATGAATTTTCCCCGTGCAAATAATATAAAAATTGTACTTACATTTGAACTAATAATCTCATTTTGTGTATGATTATAGACAAATGGTGATTACGAGATCAAATCCCAATAATGCAACCACTTCCAATGCTGATAATGCTGAATCCCCAGAAGCTACTCGAAATGTCACTGTCGCACAACTCCGGGAAATGATAAGTGAAGGCATCACAGCAGCCATGGCAGCCAAAGGAGCTGACCCGAATGCAAACAATGATCCAAACCTCAATGCACACAGAAACAACACCAACAGGGGTTGCTCTTACCCCGACTTCTTAAAGTGCAAACCCTCATACTACCGAGGAATAAAAGGAGTTGTTGAATTGATGCAGTGGTTTGAAAGACTAGAGACAGTTTTCCGCATCAGCGTTTGTGCTGACGAGAATAGAGTTAAGTTTGATACATGCACACTACTTGAGAGCGCCCTCACCTGGTGGAACTCTGTGGTCGCTACCATTGGACATGACACTGCTTACACTCTCACTTGGACCAACCTCAAAGAGAGTATGACTGAGAAGTACTGTCCTAGGGGAGAAATGAAGAAGTTGGAGATAGAGCTGTGGGATTTAAAGTGTAAGAACAATGATATCCTTTGGGACAACCAAAGATTTCAAGAGTTAAGCTTGATGTGCACCAGAATGTTCCCTCAAAGGAGCGACAAGATTGAGAAGTATGTCAGTGGACTCACTGACAACATCCATGACAGTGTGCTAGCTTCACGACCCACTACCGTTGAAGGTGCTATAGAATTTGCGACTGAGCTGATCAACAAGCGAGCCCGCAATCTGTCCGAAAGGCAAATGAACAACAAGAGAAAATCAGATGAAAGCTCTCGTAGCCAGCACCAGCAGCCTTCCAAAAGGCAAAACGTTGGGCAAGCTGATGACACTACCCCCACAACCCACACCAAGAACTACTCAGGGTCCAAGCCTAAGTGTTCAAAGTGCAACTATCATCATGTTGCTGGAGGAGAATGCCAAGGATGCTACAACTGCGGCCAAAAAGGCCATTTTGCTCGTAAATGTCAAGCAAATGTTGCTACCCCCGGGTCAACCCAATAACAATCCCGGAAACAGCAACAAAGGCAAGTCCAATGCACGTGGGAGCGGAAGTGGGCAGCATGGAAACCGAAACCCCACAGGTGGAAGCAGTAGTGGACCAAAGAAAGTTGTGGTTTGTTACGAGTGTGGAACCCCTGGGCATGTGAGACCTGATTCTCCCAAGTTGGCCAACCAGAAGGAGGACAACAAGGGAACTTCTTCGCAAGTGTACATGGCCGGCAATGCCCAAGCTAATCCAAACTCCAACGTCGTCCCTGGTACGTTTTTACTAAACCAACGATATGCATCTGTCTTGTTTGACACATGGGCAGTCCAAAGCATTATATTTACTAAATTTAGTAAGGTATTGGAAATCACTCCATTAGTTCTAGACCCCTATTATACTATAGAATTGTCGATGGAAAAGTTGTGACGATTAACACCACCATTAGAGGTTGTTCCTTAAACCTTTCCAATCAACCGTTTAACATCAATCAGATTCCAGTAAGTCTTGGTAGCTTTGATGTCATCATTGACATGAATTGACTAGCAAGTATCATGCAATTATCCTATGTGATCAAAAATTGGTTCGTATACCTTGGGGAGATGAAACCTTGATTATACTAGGGGACGGTAACCCCGGTATAGTCAACACTAGCTTTAGTGTCATTTCTAACACCAACAAGTCAGGAAATACTTGGTCAATGGATGCCCCATTTCTTTAATCTGTTTCTCCCCTCCTAAACCTGAAAGACACATCCAACTCACAATGGGTGTATTTTGTAGGGTTATATCCGCCACTTAGGCAACCCTAAACCTGAAAGACACATCCAACTCACAATGGGTGTATTTTGTAAGGTTATATTCGCCACTTAGGCAACCCTAAACCTGAAAGACACATCCAACTCACAATGGGTGTATTTTGTAGGGCCGTGTCCGACATCCCTCGTAAAGAGATGTTGAATGTCCCATGTTTTTGGACATTCTGTAACACCCCCAATTTTGGGTCATATCAGCGGAAGGGTCATTGAGTGTTACTATCATGGTTCAATCTAAATATCATAGAAAACGGCTCAAAACGAGTCGTTTTGTTAAAACATACATCCATTCATTTATTTAAAGATAAAACAGTTCACACACGGTCCCAAATAGTTTTAAGGTTTACACAACCTACCAAACGATAAAAGTTTCTTTGAATGGACATAGTTTATAAAAGCGGGCCAAAACATTTTAATTAAGCAAGCTACATGAAACCGCCTTCCTTGAGTGCCTTCTTCATGGACCTGAGATAAAACATGCTATAAAGTCAACAAAAATGCTGAGTGAATCTATAGAGTTTAAATTAAATAAACGAACACAAGTATTCTGAATAAACCTTCCGTGGTTGACAATCATGTGGATCAGACATAAGTATCGTTGTTATTTCAAAAGTCTCGTGACATTGAACGTTAACAAATATTATTTCAGCCCAACACACCAAGCCAAGTACGTATATTTCTCTTATACAATTGCATCCGATGTTTCATTACTGGTGCATCACAACACCACGCGATAGCTAGTCGCGACCGGACTGGGTGTCACCCAGATAGATCTATCCATAGTATTAGTGTTCCTTTCGATTAACAATTCACGATTCATGGGTCTTTTAAGGCAAAACAAACTTATATAACAACTTTCATCTAAGCATACAATCGGGTCCTTTGTGTTCAATTTTAAAAGAAAGAGGGTTTACCACAACTTCTCGTTGTACCCTTCATTTATAATAAATACTTTTCCAATAATAAGGGTTTCCACAACTTCTCGTTGTACCCCTTTTATTTTAATAAAACGAGCATGTTATCCCCCTCGTGGGTTTTATAAAACAAGTAAACATGTCAAAGCGAGGCTATAGACTCACCTTGGTACGATAGTAGTAATGTGACGATCGCCGACGATTTGTGATGCCCGTTAAACACGAAGACCGCAACCTACCAAATAAGGCGTGTTCGTTAATAAACGACTCAAGTATAAATAATACTTAAATAATACGAAACTCAATTTCATATAACCATGAAAATCCCGAAAAATTAATAATATAAGTGTACTTCTATAGCCTTTTATTCAACACTATTCTTTTAAACACTTGCACTCTCGACATTGACCCGTCATAAGACGCCAAGTCAACGCAAGTCAAACCATAATTTTACTTCCCTCGGACCAGTAACTAAGTCATTTATATAATGACTTAACACTTGGGTAAGTCACCATGTCCAATAGTGAATACTCAACTCACGCCACACAAGTATTGAACTACGTGTCCAAAATACCAATCAGCATGTACACTTCAAATGTACACACCAATCTAACCTATCTAGACTTGTCCGATTTCGATGAAACTTGGTGACAAGCTCAGACATTATATGAATAAGACTCAGTTTAAGGTTCATTCAAAAATATTACTTCTAAGACCTTCTGCCCGACACGTCTTTGTGTTACAAAAACCGGACAGTTATACGCCTTTGACTTGTAAAACCACTTTGACTTATTTAAACAATTCTGTGTGCAAAACTGACACTCGGGTTTGAAAATAGACTCATGACCTGAGGTTTAAAAACTTACAACAGTCCTTGAACATTTTTAAAACTCATTTTATAGTCCCCGAGATTCGATCCAAATATCGACAACAATTTTCGGATTGTGTCGATACTCGTCTTCCGGTACACGAAAATCAAAACACCATAACTTTTGATCTGTAATGAGTTAGAAGCTCATTCAAGCGGCAAAACGAGCGTCTTGAATATTACTACAATAATATCACATCATCCCATATGATAATCAGACCTAAGACTTTCAAAAATACCCTTTTACCCACTTGTCTAAAATGACTAGTTAAAAATCATATTAAATCAATATTTCAACCCATTTCAACAATTTTTATGCTCCTAATATCATCCTAATATCATCCTAACACATCCATCTAATTCCTAACACCCTAGAATGATCATCCAAAAATTTACCCACTCAAAATAAATAACATGTAACAACATCCCACTATGAATATAATAATATTAACACATGTTTCCCATCAAACAACATGTTCTTCATCAAAAATTGAAAAGAAAATTTTAGTGGATGCATGTTAGAAAAATTTATACCAAATTGAAGCTTGTTGAATTTCCTAGATGGGTCTTCTTTTAGATTTGGAAGATTCAAAGTAGAAAATCAAAAATCAAAGGGTTTGGGGTGGATGGCCAAGAAGAAAGAAAAGGAGAGAGATTTGATTTTTTTTTGTAAAAATGAATTAATAATATAAAATAGTTAGTGGAATTTTAATATATAGTGGGGTAGTGGGGTAGATTTTGCCAATTTTGCTTAGTTTTGGTCTCAAAATGAAATTAAATAGTTTACAAGGTAGAAAATGTAAATTGTAATCTTTAAAAAATATTTACGGGGCTCGGGTTTCGTGAAAATACTTTTCGAAAGTTAAAACGCTTCAAAATATAATAACAAAGCTTCGACATGACTTAAAACATAATTAAATCGAAAACGTCGAAAATATAAAATATGGAGACAATCGATAATAAAACGTAAATTTTTGGGCATCCGTCGGTATCGCGATCACTAATAGTTCTCGTCATTCGTTAAAACGCAAAACACGAGAAATAAAGATTAGATATAATAAAAATTATTTTTATGATTATTTGAGAATATAATATCGATACCTAACATATTCCTTGCCGGTTTTCATCTAATCGAAATTCTTACGCTAGTTTCAAGTCATAACCTTCTCGGTTAGTCGATAAATTTTAAATTCTCATTAAAGTAAACACGTAATACGTAATAGTCGAGATTAAAATAACGACCTGAAATTGACGGGTTGTCACATCATCCCCACCAAATTAGGATCTTCGCCCTCGAAGATCAACTTGCGTTCTTGCCCAATCGCTTGTTGAAATCAAAGAGATGAGGGTAATTCTTCCACATTTGGTCTTCTCGTTCCCAAGTATACTCTGGTCCTCTCCGAGAGTTCCATCGAACTTTGACATTAGGTATTCGGCTTTGCTTGAGTTGCTTGACCTCGCGATCCATGATCTCGACTGGTTCTTCAATAAAGTGCAACTTTTTATCAACCTTAACCTCGTCTAACGGTATAATGAGTTCTTCATCGGATAAACACTTCTTCAGGTTCGACACGTGAAAAGTGTTATGAATCCCATACAGTTCTTGTGGTAGTTCAAGTTGGTATGCCACGGGACCTACTCTAGATGCAACCTTGAATGGTCCGATATAACGAGGACTCAACTTCCCACGTTTTCCAAATCGTACAACACCTTTCCATGGTGATACCTTTAGCATAACCTTATCTCCCACGTTAAACTCCAATGGTTTTCTTCTCACATCCGCATAACTCTTTTGTCGGCTTCGAGCAGACAACAACCTATTCTTGATTTGCACAATCATATCCGTCGTCTCTCTAATCAAATCTGGTCCAGTGAGTTGGGCATCTCCAACCTCACTCCAGCTAACGGGTGATCTACATTTTCTGCCATAAAGTGCTTCAAAAGGTGCAGCTTTAATACTCGCGTGATAATTGTTATTGTATGAGAATTCGGCTAAATGTAAGTGCTTATCCAAGCTACTTCCAAAGTCTATCACACAAGCACGTAGCATATCCTCCAAAGTTTGGATTGTTCTTTCTCTTTGCCCATCAGTTTGTGGATGATAGGCTGTGCTCATATCCAAATTGGTTCCTAATGACTTTTGAAGTGATCTCTAAAATCCAGAAGCAAAACGACTATCTCTGTCGGAAATGATTGAAATAAGAACACCATGCTTGCACACGATTTCCTTCAGATAAATATCGGCAAGTTTCTCCAAACCGAACCTCTCGCTGATTGGAATAAAATGAGCGAATTTAGTTAAACGATCGACAATAACCCAAATTGCATCAAACCCAGACGGTGTCCTTGGGAGTTTTGTGATGAATTCCATCGTAATTCGCTCCCATTTCCAGATTGGAATTTCAGGTTGGACAAGTAATCCTGACTGTTTCTGATATTCATCTTTCACTTTTGCACATGTTAAGCATTTCGTGACGTATGTTGCAATATCAGCTTTCATATTCGGCCACCAGTATAACTTTTTCAAGTCTTGGTACATTTTGTCCGATCCAGGATGAATAGAATACTTGGACTTATGAGATTCTAACATAATCAAGTCTCTCAGTCCACTATATAATGGTAACCAAATTCGACCTCTCAAACATTTGATACCATCGGCTCGCGTCTCAAATGTTTCACCGTCTCCTCTAAATCTTCCGGCTGCAATATTTTCCTTATTGCACGCTTTGATTTGTGCGTTTCGAATCTGCTCAGGTAAGTCATTATGAACTGTCACCACCAAAGCACGCACTCGAATCGGATTCTCCCTTTCCTTTCGACTTAACGCGTCAGCTACCACGTTCGCCTTTCCTGGATGATAACGAATTTCGCAGTCGTAATCACTCAAGAGTTCAACCCATCGACGTTGCCTCATATTCAGCTCCTTTTGATCCAATATGTATTGTAGTATTTTATGATCAGTGAATACTGTACACTTCGTGCCATACAGATAATGTCTCCAAAGTCGCAGAGCAAAAACCACAGCACCCAATTCCAAGTCATGGATTTTGTAGTTCTCCTCATTCTTCCTTAATTGTCTAGAGGCATATGCGATCACCTTTTCACGTTGCATAAGAACAGCACCGTATCCTCGAAGAGATGCATCGCAATAAACAACAAAGTCTTCACTTCCTTCAGGTAACGATAAAATCGGCGCACTACAGAGTTTCTTCTTCAGGGTTTGGAAAGCTTCTTCTTCATCGTCGCCCCATACATACGGTTTATTCTTCTGAGTCAGCTTAGTTAATGGTTTTGGTATCAAAGAGAATCCTTTAATAAACCTTCGGTAATAACTAGCCAAACCTAGAAATTGTCGTACTTTAGTTGGAGTAGTCGGAGCACTCCAATTCTTGATGGCTTCGATCTTTGCAGGATCAACATGTACCCCACTTTTATCAATCACATGTCCGAGAAATTGTACAGAATTAAGCCAAAAATCACACTTTGAGAATTTAGCGTACAAGTTTTCGTTCTTTAACAAGTTCAAGATAATCCTTAAGTGTTCGGCATGCTCTTCATTGCTCTTGGAGTAATTTAGAATATCATCTATGAACATGATCACGAATTTATCAAGATACGGCTTACAAATTCGATTCATTAAATCCATGAATACAGTAGGTGCATTAGTCAAACCAAAAGGCATAACAAGAAACTCATAATGACCATAACGAGTTCTAAACGCCGTAATAGGAATATCTTCCTCACGTATGCGAAGTTGATGGTAACCAGAACGAAGATCAATCTTGGAGAAAACACGAGAACCTTGAAGTTGATCAAATAAATCATCAATTCTTGGAAGCGGATAACGATTCTTGATCGTTAGCTTATTCAGCTCTCGGTAATCGATACACATACGGAACGAACCATCTTTCTTCTTAACAAATAAGACAGGAGCTCCCCAAGGTGACGAACTCGGTCGTATAAAACCTTTATCAGATAGCTCTTGCAATTGCACAGATAACTCCTTCAGCTCGGATGGTGCTAAACGATATGGCGCACGAGCCACGGGTGCAGCACCAGGAATTAGGTCAATTTGGAATTCTACTTGCCTTGGAGGCGGAAGTCCAGGAAAATCTTCTGGAAACACTTCAGGAAAGTCACGGATGACAAGAACATCTTCGGCACGTTTCTCCTTTGATTCCTTCTCCAGTACTTTAGCTAGGAATAACTCACAACCTCTTTCGATATACTTACGATCCTTAATGCACGAAACGATTTTTAGTCGTGAATTATGTTGATCACCTTCGATAACCATGGTCTTGTCATCCAAGGGAATCCGAACTTTCTTTTCTCCACACGGATAGACGCATTATACTTGGATAGCCAATCCATTCCGATAATAATATCAAAACTTCCCAATTCGACAATCATCAAGTCAATCTTAAAAATACGGTTCAGAAGATTAAGAGAACATCCTAGGAGGCACGATTGGTACTCACTAATTTACCATCAGCTAGTTCTACTTCATAACTCGCGTCTAATTCGACCGGTTTGATATCAATTAAGGTACTAAAACTTGTAGACATAAAGCTTTTGTCCGCACCAGAATCAAATAAAGCTGTAGCGTAATGGTTGTTTAGTAAAAACGTACCAGTGACAACTTTTGGATTTTGCTTCGCTTCGGCTTCACCCAACTGATAAGATTTTCCCTGATTATCTCCACCACGTGCATTCTTTAGAGGTTGAGGGCATTGGTTCCTCATGTGTCCTTTACCTTGGCAGTTAAAACACGTCACTCCCTTATTTCCTGGTCCCCAACAGTCTTCAGTCTTGTGACCTAACTTGTTGCACTTCCCACACTTAGCACATTCACCAGTTTGAGACTTCTTGCAGCGTTGACATCTAGTTCGCTTATCAGCAGATGCAGTTTCAGTCATCGCATTAGCATTACCCCTCCTTCGGTTTTGGTTCCTATTGTGAGATTAACGGTTATCACCACGATCATCACTATCATTTTCAGTTCTTCTTTTGTTACCTTAAGAAACACCATCAGCCTTGTCTTGGATGATTTGACCCATTAGTTGGTAGGCCATACGAACAGCTTCATTAATATTGGCAGGTTTAGATAAGGTCACATCACCACGGATGTTGGTAGGTAAGCCTCGAATATACTGCTCCACCTTCAAGTATTATGGGTTAACTTTGTTTGGACAAAGTAGAGCAAGTTCATGGAATCTGTTTGTGTATCCATCGATGTCAGTACCCTTCAGTCTCAGCTGATATAGTTCATGTTCTAACCTCTGAATAACACTCCTTGGACAGAATTCCTCGGTCATCCACCTTCTTACTTCAACCCAAGGTGTAGCATAAGCAGCATCCATACCCATTGATGCCATTCTTCCATTCCACCAAGTTAATGCTCGCCCTTGAAGAGTAGCAAAGGCAAACATCACCTTGTCTCCTTCCTCACTTCCACTAAATCGAAACACGGATTCCAATTTTTCAAACCATTGCATTAACCCAACAGCACCTTCAATACCCTTAAAAGTTGGAGGTTTTCATTTCATGAACGAGGTATAATTACACTTCTTGTTTTCAGGAATCACTGGTCTATCAGCATCACCAGTTCCAGCACCAGCATTGCCAGCTCCAGTATTACCAGCTCCAGTATTATCGGCTCTAGTATTACCAGCTCTAGTAGTGCCAGTTCCAGTATTGCCAGTTCCAGTATCGCCAGCTCCACCAGATCCACCAGCTCCACCGGATCCACCAGATCCACCAGCTCCACCAGATCCACCGGCTCTACTATTCATATTTGCCATAAATGCATTCATAGAGACATGAAATTGATCAGCTACTATAGCACGTAACTGAGTCTCAGTCAATTGTTTTGGCGGCATAATCCTCTTACACAATTCACATCAAAATGAGTATTCATTCAACGCTTGTGATAACAAAACATGAATAACACAAAATAAGAATAGATAGATGAAAAGAAACAAGAATGGATGATAGAATAAAAAAAAGAATTTGGACAAGGAATGAAGATTCACGAGGAATGAGTCAAAAGACAGGGATTTCTATTGTGACAATCAGCGTCGTTTGTAAATCACGTATTAGTATTATAATAATCAAATAATTAACATTTATAAATAAATGTAATTTCATTATGCTTTAAGCATAATTAATAATTAAATATTTATAACATATATATACTTTTCTTATTCTCGCCCATTGGCAACTCGGAGGTTTCGCTTGCAGATGTTATAGTCAAAAGATTTCAAAATTTTATTTTTGGAAAATCATTTCGTTCTCTATAACTTGAGCTCTGATGCCAATCTATAACACCCCTAATTTCGGGTCATATCAGCGAAAGGGTCATTGGGTGTTACTATCATGGTTCAATCTCAATATCATAGAAAACGGCTCAAAACGAGTCGTTTTGTAAAAACATACATCCATTCATACACACGGTCCCAAATAGTTTTAAGGTTTACACAACCTACCAAACGATAAAAGTTTCTTTGAATGGACATAGTTTAGAAAAGCGGGCCAAAACATTTTAATTAAGCAAGCCACATGAAACCGCCTTCCATGAGTGCCTTCTTCATGGACCTGAGATAAAACATGCTATAAAGTCAACAAAAATGCTGAGTGAATCTATAGAGTTTAAATTAAATAAACGAACACAAGTATTCTGAATAAACCTTCCGTGGTTGACAATCATGTGGATTAGACATAATTATCGTTGTTATTTCATAAGTCTCGTGACATTGAATGTTAACATATATTATTTCAGCCCAACACACCTAGCCAAGTGCTTAAATTTCTCTTATACAATTGCATCCGATGTTTCATTACTGGTGCATCACAACACCACGCGATAGCTAGTCGCGACCGGACTGGGTGTCACCCCGATAGATCTATCCATAGTATTAGCGTTCCTTTCGATTAACAATTCACGATTCATGGGTCTTTTAAAGCTAAAGAAACTTATATAACAACTTTCATCTAAGCATGCAATCGGGTCCTTTGTGTTCAATTTTAAAAGAAAGAGGGTTTACCACAACTTCTCGTTGTACCCTTCATTTATAATAAATACTTTTCCAATAATAAGGGTTTCCACAATTTCTCGTTGTACCCCTTTTATTTTAATAAAACGAGCATGTTATCCCCCCCCCCCTGTGGGTTTTATAAAACAAGTAAACATGTCAAAGCGAGGCTATAGACTCACCTTGGTACGATAGTAGTAATGTGACGATCGCCAACGATTTGTGATGCCCGTTAAACACGAAGACCGCAACCTACTAAATAAGGCGCGTTCGTTAATAAACGACTCAAGTATAAATAATAATTAAATAATACGAAACTCAATTTCATATAACCATGAAAATCCCGAAATATTAATAATATAAGTGTACTTGTATACCCTTTTATTCAACATTATTCTTTTAAACACTTGCACTCTCGACATTGACCCGTCATAAGACGCCAAGTCAACGCAAGTCAAACAATCATTTTACTTCCCTCGGACCAGTAACTAAGTCATTTATATAATGACTTAACACTTGGGTAAGTCACCATGTCCAATAGTGAATACTCAACTCACGCCACACAAGTATTGAACTACGTGTCCAAAATACCAATCAGCATGTACACTTCCAATGTACACACCAATCTAACTTATCTAGACTTGTCCGATTTCGATGAAACTTGGGGACAAACTCACACATAATATAATAAGACTCAGTTTAAGTTTCATTAAAAAATATTACTTCTAAGTCCTTCTGCCCGACACATCTTTGTGTTACAAAAACCGGACAGTTTTACGCCTTTGACTTGTAAAACCATTTTGACTTATTTAAACAATTCCGTGTGCAAAAACGACACTCGGTTTTGAAAATAGACTCATGACCTGAACATTTTTAAAACTCATTTTATAGTCCCCGAGATTCGATCCAAATATCGACAATAATTTTCGGATTGTGTCGATACTCGTCTCTAGTACACGAAAATCAAAACACCATAACTTTTGATACGTAATGAGTTAGAAGCTCATTCAAGCGGAAAAACGAGCGTCTTGAAGATTACTACAATAATATCACATCATCCCATATGATAATCAGACCTAAGACTTTCAAAAATATCCTTTTACCTACTGGTCTAAAATGACTAGTTAAAAATCATATCAAATCAATATTTCAACCGATTTTAACAATTTCTATACTCCTAATATCATCCTAATATCATCCTAACACATCCATCTAACTCCTAACACCCTAGAATGATCATCCAAAAATTTACCCACTCAAAATAAATAACATGCAACAACATTCCACTATGAATATAATAATATTAACACATGTTTCACCATAAAAATGGATCAAACAACATGTTCTTCATCAAAAATTGAAAAGAAAAATTTAGTGGATGCATGTTAGAAAAATTTATACCAAATTGAAGCTTGTTGAATTTCCAAGATGGGTCTTCTTTTAGATTTGGAAGATTCAAAGTAGAAAATCAAAAATCAAAGGGTTTGGGGTGTTGGGGGTGGACGGCCAAGAAGAAAGAAAAGGAGAGAGATTTGATTTTTTTTTGTAAAAATGAATTAATAATATAAAATAGTTAGTGGAATTTCAATATATAGCGGGGTAGTGGGGTAGATTTTGCCAATTTTGCATAGTTTTGGTCCCAAAATGAAATTAAATAGTTTACAAGGTAGAAAATGTAAATTGTAAATTTTGAAAAATATTTACCGGGCTCGGGTTTCGTAAAAATACTTTTCGAAAGTTAAAACGCTTCAAAATATAATAACAAAGCTCCGACACGACTTAAAACGTAATTAAATCGAAAACGTCGAAAATATAAAATATCGAGACAATCGAAAATAAAACATAAATTTTTGGGCATCCGTCAGTATCGCGATCACTAATAGTTCTCGTCATTCGTTAAAACATAAAACACGAGAAATAAAGATTAAATATAATAAAAATCATTTTTATGATTATTTGAGAATATAATATTGATACCTAACATATTCCTTGCCAGTTTTCATCTAATCGACATTCTTACGCTAGTTTCAAGTCATAACCTTCTCGGTTAGTCGATTAATTTTAAATTTTCATTAAAGTAAACACGTAATACGTAATAGTCGAGATTAAAATAACGACCTGAAATTGACGGGTTGTCACACATTCCTTTTTCCTCTTCGGGTCCAATTAGTTCGAATATACCATCATCCACCAGACTCTGGGAGGTGTAATTTCCTTTCTTTAGAAGTCAAAATCTGTGCAAATTTTGAACCAGTAATAGTAAATGCATGACCTTTTTGCGGTACCCCTCTCGCTCAGCCCCGCGGCGAATAAAGCAGATTCTTTGCAACTTCCTACCTAATCACCATCAACAATAATCTTAACCTCTATGTTGGGTAGAAACTTTAGTACTATTAACTAATGTTTGTATCCCACAAGCTTGAGGTACAACAACAAGTATTTTGCGTAAAGCTGTTGACATAGGAGGGGTTCTAGTTAAAATATTCTTTTATTCTATTTTACCTTCAACCCCTAATTTTCATCATCGGGTATGGAGATATAACCTATATCTCACCCGTGAGAAGGATGCAGATATAGTGCATCCCCAGCTTCCCCAGCATATAAAACATGTTGGCTTATCCTCCTCATACCAGAAACCATTTGCAATGGATTTGCCCTCCTAACCAAATCCACAACACCATTGGTCCTCTCCCGACTCTTGGAAGGAGGTAGCTACGACCCCCGTTGAAAAACACGCACCTATCAATCCATAGCATCAGTCTCCTTTACTGCTCAATCAGATGTATAGTGCGACCCGGATAAAGATCCCTTTGCATTGCGTCCTATCCATCCATAGCAGCAGTCTCCTTTACTGCTGAATCGGATGTATAGTGCGACCCGGATAAAGATCCCTTTGCATTGCTTCCTATCCATCCATAGCAGCAGTCTCCTTTACTGCTCAATCAGATGTATAGTGCGACCCGGATAAAGATCTCTTTGCATTGCTTCCTATCAATCCTGTAGAAACTATAAGGGGGGTTGAATAGTTTCTCTTCGATTGGTGACCAAATTAAAATTACTTTCAATTTGGTTTGTATCAAAACTATCTTTTACTTGATGCTAAGTTGCATAATGATTAGGTTCAATTGAAATGCACTAGCAAGGATAATAAGCAAGTATAATGATAATGAAATAAGTAAAGAGTAAGGAAGGAGACAACCTAGTGGGAAGACACCAAGATTTATATTGGTTCGACAACGAGGCTCTATCCTCGTTTCTACTCCACTCCTCGAGTACTCCTACTCGAGATTTCCACTATATCCACAAGCTCCCTTCTCGGCGGAGAAAACCTTACATCGTTGCTTACATTATTTTCCGACACTAAGCTAAATGTCGAGACCTAATCTTTAGCTAGGACCAATCTACACGACGTTGCCTACTTCACAATTTAACGACACAAGGCTAGATTTCGGGTTCTAATCTTAAGGTAGAACCAATCTTCACGACGTTGCCTACTTCACCATTTTACGACACAAGGCTAGATGTCGAGTTCTAATCGAAAGCTAGAACCAATCTTCACGACTCTTCACTTTGAAGCTAAGTGAGAACTTCACACAACACAACTACTAATCACTTTGAAGTTTAGTGAGAACTCACAAGACACAACCACATCACTTTATAGTTTAGTGAGAACTCCTAATCAAATCTATTACAACTCAACTAGACTTATCCAAGTACACACATGTAGCTTGATTTTACACAACACAAATCCAAGCAAACACATATGCAATGGATGTACACAACAAATCCAAGTATCCAAAAATAGCTTGGATGAACACAACTAGTCCAAGTATTCATAAATACATTGGATTGACCTAAAACAAAAAAGGGTATCATGATGAATATGACTAGCTCATAGATTCATCTTTATCACTACACTAGTGAGTGAGTGATCTTCTCATTGGACATGGTAAAGGAGGGGATCAAGAGGATAATCATATGTAAACATCTTTAACAATTTAAGTGATCATTTACTAATGATTATGCTATAGAAAATAGAAAGAGGGCTGAGAAAAACGTCCAAGAGGATTACTAGAAAATGAGATTTGACCCACTATTTAAAGGAGACAAAGTTACAACGGATCATAACGGCTACTGTGCGCGGTACCTTATCTCACCCCGTGGTACCATATCGCTAATGTACCGCGTAGGTACTTAAGGTACCGCCACTAGACTCCGCTTCGTTTTTTGTCTTTTAGTGGGGTGGGAATATCTGAGGTATTTGAACCCTTCAAAGGATATTCTAACAGCATTTGGAATATGCCATTTTCAAATTTTCATTTTCCATTTTAATAAAACATTTTCTAAAAAAGAAAGTTTATTAAAAAGTCTTTTGTCTTATTAACAAAAGTAAGTTTTAAGGATAATCATTTTGATGATCACTAAGTATGATTAAGAAAGGTTAGTGATATGATTATTACCTTGATGATAATGTTAGTTAAATAATTCATTTTGTGTTTTACACTAAATGTGTTGTATGGTTTGTTGTGATCAAAACTAATAAAGATTAGTTAACACTAATAATGTTTTTAGGCATCACTTGCATTAACAATCTCCCCCTTTTTGATTACGACAAACGATAAACTCATTTAAGTAGAAACACAAACTATGAAATTATTAACTAGTTTATCACTATCATTTCTCCCCCTTTGTCGTAGCAAAAAGGTTAGCATAAGTCTTTGAAGAACATCGAACTTTGCTAGTAACTCCCCCTTGCTTGGGGCACCAAGTTTGTGAGCTAAGGTGACATGCTACACAAAGGTTAGTAGAAAGGAAAGAAACACCAATGTATATATGATCACTACCTACTAAGTAACTTGAGAGGGAGAAAGAGAAGAAATCTCAAATTAGAAGCAAGTATTTTGCTATGTATGTCCAAAGAGGTAATTGACAAAATCAAACTTCAATCCAATGAAGATGATAAGCTTGTTAATGGGTTAAAGCTTTAGAATTGATGGAATCACCCATAAGCAATTGTAAAAAATTAACCAAGATCAACTCAAAATAGAACTAATGAAATAGCACACAAATAACACAAAGGTTACATAAAAAATACAACAAAGAAGATAGTCATACACATAGTATGAGTATCTAAAAGCAATAAATATGGAAAATAAACCACTAAGCATAAGCTAGTCTAATAGTGATATTTTCCAAGATTGCTAAAAATAAAATAAAACTAAAAAGACGACGATGCATCATTCGAAGTTTTGTCCACCGGAACGAAAACTTGAATAGGAGGTCGAGTGAGGAGGAATTCAAGAAAATTTAACTTCTCATACACATGAGCAAGTTCAATTTGTTGAAATCGGCAACAATCACACTAGGATCCATGATGCAACACAAAATCGTTTGATGGGGGTATGGCATCAAACTTATGGTTTGGTGGTGGTGGGGTAAAGGGTTTGGGAGTGTTTTCACAATGCCTTGTGAGGTTTGGGAAGGTTGAAAGGTCATTGAGTTGAGGGGTATTGAAGGATTGTGGTGGTGGTGGAACATGTTCTTTTGCTCCGGTGATGGGGTTTATGGTGTAAGTCTCATTCCAATACTTGATTGGAGAGAAGGTAGGGTTTTTGGGTGGTTTGGACGAAGATGGTTCATTCTTCTTAACCCAAACGAGTCGAACCGAGATTTTTGGTTTCTTTGAAAGCTTGGACGAGGAAGCTTTGGGTGAGAGGGTTGTGACAAAGAAATGTCAAGGTTAGGAATGTGGGAGTTAGGCATTGTGAGAGTGTGAGAATGATATCTCAAGGTTATGTGAGAATGAATTCTCAAGGTTGGGAAGGTGTGAGAATGAAATCTCAAGGTTGAGGTATAAGTAAAATGTAATCAAGGTAAGAATTTGAATACAAAATGTGTAGTGTCAAGGAATGTTTAGTCAATTTGAGTAAACAAGGAATCTTGACTGGGAATAGGGTTTTAAAAGTTTTGACCAAAAAATCGTCAAAAGCCACTTTCTGACCACGGTACCTTATAGGGGCCGGCGGTTCCATATCACTAAGGAACCGCGGGTCTTTAAGGAACCGCGTCCAGTGGACTTTAAACCATGTTTTTCCTGGGTTTTGGGAAAAACTTAAGACTTTTTCAAAAAGTTGCAAATCTTGGAATTTTACCTCTATTAGAACCAAAATATGCTAGGGTTGCATAAAGAAACACATTCACAAAGAATGTCTTGACAAAGGGTGACAAAATAATTTAGATATCATTTTGAACCAATTTTAGTCAAGTTTAGGGGTTGTGATAGATTTAGGTTCAATTTTAATTTCAAATTAAAGTTTATTAGTGTGCACAAAAGGATAGAAACATACAAAGCTAAATCCATACGACAACAACAAGAAACATTCATTAATGAGGCAAGTACAAAGATAAATAAAAACTAACTAATACATAGCTAGCTTAATATTAAATCTAGATAGGTAGTTTTCTTTGGCTTGGTTTTGAAAACTCTTATTATGAAAACTCCATCATTCATCTCCTAGGAGGAGGCATGGAGAACAAGGCAAGCAAGAAGTCTTGCAACCTCCTATGTAGCTCATACATGTCCATCCTAAGGTTATGGATGATGTAGTGGTTGTAGAGACAACATGGACATCTAGGACCATGAGTTTGTTGAAACCCAAAGTAAGGATCACCCAAGAGGAGGGAAAGTGGGACACCCAAAATTGGGATGTTTGAGTTGGGTGGAGGTGGAGGAGGCAAGTTCTCCAAGGGTGATGTGGGTGAAAGTGGAGGCATGTTCCCCAAAGGGGAAATGGGTGAGTGTGGAGGTAAATCCTCCAAGGTTGGTGAAATGGGTGAGTTGTGAGGGGTAAATGGTGAAGTCACCAAAGTGTCATCAAAGTCATTCCCAAAAGGAATGCTTTGGATTGGTTGAGGTTTTGTGGTCACTTCCAAGGGTGCACTTGGAGTGAAGGGTGAAGAAATATCATTCATTCTTGAGTTGAATGAAGAGGAGGTAGAACCAATGTAATGGTTAGTACCATGGGTGGATGAAGTCTTGCATGGTGCAAGAGGTGGGGAAGGTGATGAAGAAATGAGGATATGAGCATTCTCATTCTTAGGTGTGTGGAAAGGTGAGGAGTTAGGCTTAGCTACCTTAACCCTTATTTTGAGTGTTTTCCTTGGGGTGGAGGTCTTGGAAGTGTTTGAGGTTTTGGTACATGATATGAGCTTAAACTCATATCCTTTTAACAACAAATAACCCTAAAACATGAAGCAAAATACCATTTTATCTTGCAAAAACAGTGTTATGTGGTATGTTTGTGTTTGTGTACACTTGTGTAGGTAAAAGGATACATTTTCAAGCAAACAAAGAAAAATCAAGCTCAAATGGATGAAAAAGACAAAGAAGGATCAAAAGTGACAAGTCTTTGAAGTGCAAGGACCTATCTTGACAAACTGCCAAAGTTGAAGGACTAAAGTGCAAATATTGTAAAAAGTCAAGATCAAAGTCAAAATTGGTCAACTATCAAGTCAACAAAGTCAAAGGGTCAATCCTGCTCAAAGATGAAGTTTGGAGGACTTAAAGTGTCAAAGAAATAAAGTTACAAGCCTTTAATGCAATCTGCCAAAGTACAAGGGTTGAAACTGCCATTATTGGAAAGTTACACAAGTTTAATCCATGTGTACAAGAATTGGCCAATGAAAAGAGAGAAAAGAAATCACACGGATTGCCAACCCATGCAATTAATTCCCACTCACAGCCGCCATGCAATTAATACCCAATCACAACAGTTGGATCCGTGTGATCAATTTTTAGCCAATCACATGTTGACACGTGGCATCTTCTTCATCAAAAATATTTTCCAGGATCGAGTTTGAGCTACAATCCATTTCATGAAAAGATGTCAACATCAAAATTGATCATTTTGAAGAGACGAACACAATAGTACAAGTCAATTAGCCTGAAGATCAATAATAAAGAAAAGCCCAAATCATTGTTCATACCTGCAAATGCAATTATGCAGAATTGTCCACGTGGAGAGCTGGGATTGGTCCTGACACGTCACCAACCCCAACAACCATCTTCCTCACGTCTATAAATAGATGGATAGGACTTCATTTGTAACTTGTAGCTTAGTTTTGTAAAAACACACACTTCTAAATTTCCTTTCAATTTTCCTTCCCTTCTACCCTAACTACTCAAGAGTCTGACAAACTCTTGAGTTAGTTAGTTAGTTAGTAGCTTCCTAACGGCTTTGTAACAAATTTCATTGAATAAAATTCAAATTTCCCATTTTCCCGCCAAATCTGTTCTTCATTCTACTGTTCATTACTTGCTGCTATTGGATTCTAGTGTTGCTGCATTGTGTTTGTTATGATCATTGATTGATCATAACTGACATAGAAGAAGTTTGAGAGCATTTTGTTGTGATTCAAGTTCAGAACTAGTTCCATTGATGTTTTCAAGCATTTTGATGATGTCTGTTGATTGTTAGCTGTTCTTGTTGATTGATTGTTGTCCTAGTGATAAGGTGGTGGTTATCACTAGGCTAAGAGAGCACAGCGCTCCTCTTCTTCCCAATGGATTACTTCAAAAGGTTTTAAAGCTCTCATTTTTGTTCCACCGAATTTGTCAAGTGCATGCTACTTTCATAGTGTAATCTTGATGTTTGCATGATAAAAGCTGTTTAGAAGTTGCTGATTGTTTGATTGTTGATTACTTGTAGCTTATTCTTGTTTACTTGTTCTTAGATTTGGATTAAGCTTAGTCTTAGCTTATTTTCAGTAGAAATTTGGTAATTGCATCTTGTATGGTCATTGCTGTTCTAAGTGCTCACTTTTAGTTTTAAATCATCTCATTTTGAGTCTAAAGTTTGGTAGTCATAAGCATTTGATTCAGCTCAAATCAGTTCTTCAAAAGTCTTTGCAAAAGTTTGAAATCTCAGTTAAAGGAGTGTTTGGGAATAACTTATCAAGAGTTTTCAAGAATTGAGTTTTAGCTTGTTAAAGTTCATTGGCAGTTAAAAGGTGGTTATAGAGTGTTTCAAGTCATTTACAAGTCAATTTGAGAGTCAAAAAGGCAAATGGCATTAAAAATGTTTGGGTCAATTTCATTCAGATTTACTCATTAGAACTTGTCATTTTCATTTGGCTAGTATTCATTCAATACTTGATGAAATTATACCAAAATTGTTCTCAGTTGTAGCTAATATCATATAGATTCAGATTCCAAAAGCATTCTCTAAAATTTTCAATAAGCAAATAGGAATAAGCATAATTCAGATAAGCAAAGTTGAAGCAAGTTTCTGTAACTTGAAACTGAAAATTTGAATCTCTTAATCCTCTTCATTAACATGGCCATTTTTCTTCACAAATCCACTTAAAACATAGAGTTACTTGATTTTTGAAAGTTTCAGCTTTTTGAAAAATAAGTTGGTCAACGCTTGGTCAACATAAGCCCATTTTCAGCTTAATCCATTTTTCTAGCTTATTTCTGGATGAAAATTGTTCTAGTTTGATTTCCCGTTCATCTCTTAAGTAGTTTAATCAGTTTCATCAAGAAAATCAAGTTGTGACTGTCTAGATTTCGCTGTAGCTTATTGTGGGCTTATTGATAAGTGCTCATTTGCTTATTTTGCAACTTTAGCCAAAATCCTTTTACACACGTAGCTTATTTGGGATTTAAAACGTTTTGCAACTTGTCTCATTGAATTTGGTTCATTAATAAGCTCAAACGAGCTTATTTTTAGTCTAAACCCGTTTTTGGCTTAAATAGTTTTCAAAATTGCATTTAGGTCCTTAATGTTTTAAACAGCTTCTAAACTTGGCTAAACTTCAATGTTTTTAGGGTTTGCAATGTTTAGGCCCTTGTAATTTGAAAGTTGTTATTTTCAGTTAGCAAGTTGTTAAGTTTGTTACATTTTGGTTAGTTGGTTATAAGTTTTGCATATTAGATCCTTGTAGTTAACTGATTTACACTTTTAGTCCCTAGAATTGTTAGAATTTACATTTCAAGCATTTATCTTTCCTAGAATTTACAATTTCAGTCCTTTAAGTTTCATATTTTACATTTTGATATTACTTGAATAAAAATTTTGGTATTTGCAATATGTTTTACATATAAGTAGGTAATATTTTTCCTTTTTGAAAGACTTTGTTGAATTAGCAAATAGAATATCCAATCAAGCTTAACAACCAAAAACAGTTAAAAACCCGATATTGGTTGGACTTTCCATTAGCAAGAACTGAGAAAAAACGAACTGCATTATACTACATTTCAAATGGCGCCGCTGCCGGTTCTTTGACTACACGAGAGACTATCGATTGACGGTTTTCATTGGGTTTTGGGATCCGTTCACTTTGTGAACGTTATTTTTACGTATCATAAATCAAAAACAAATAAAAAATCAAAAATATAAAAATATATAAAAACTAAAAAATTAACAAAACAATTCTTTTCCTAAAGAATTGACCAAAAAAATAAAAAAAAATTCAAAAAGCAATCTTTTTCCTAAGAGATTGCAACCAAAAAAATATATTATTGGATTCTCTCGGTTTTTATGTACATATAGTATTTTCTCTTAAAAAACTCATAAATACAAAAATATTTTCCATATATTATTATAAGTAAATACGTATACGTATAAGAACAATCAATCTACATATTCTCCATAAGTATTGCCGAGGAAATACACCGTGTTGAGGGGCGTTCCGGTCCTTGACACGTGTATCGATCAAACAAAATAAAGCAAGAATAGATAAATACTCTCAATAAGCAACAATTCTAATAATACGAACATTTAAGTGAATAGAAAGGCGATGTGCTATAAAATGCCATCTAAGGGTCAATAGGTACTTAAGTGCTTCGCGCCACCTAACCCCCCGTTCACTTGTAAGTATTCTAAGAAGGAAGGCTTCATTGGGGGTCTTGCACCCAAGTAGTACATAAGTATATTGTTATTTTCTTGTGGATATTTAATATTGAAACTCGAAGAGGATAATCCATTTCTCTTCAAACTCACACGAGAGCTTCTCTCTCATTCCTCGTATTGAGTTGCATGCTCACTCGCGGGCGTGCACAAATACCGATTGGTGTACAACCTCTTCCTCCGAAAAGGAAGAAAAAGAGAAAGAGTAAGACCACCATCGTCCACCAAGCCGATCACGAGAATCGTGCTTTGACTCCACCACGAGAAGCCATGGCTATTGATAATCGTTCTTTGTATGAACGTATGCAATCCAACATTCATGGATATTCTAGTGCCATTAAGATTCCCGACTTTCCCGCAAACACATTTGAGCTACATACATCTATGATCAATATGGTTTCACAATCACCTTTCTTTGGTAACAAGAATGAGGATCCTCATGCTCACCTTAAGAGATTCCTTTCTCTTTGCAATACCATTAAGCATAATGGGGTTCCACATGAGGTGATTAGGTTGATGTTAGTGTCATTTTCCTTAGAGGGAATTGCTAAGCATTGGTTAGACACCCAACCACCCGATAGTATCACCACATGGGATGGTTTCACCACTAAGTTTTTGAACAAGTTCTTTCCTCCACATAAGACTATGGCTTTGAGGACTTTAATTATGGGCTTTCAACAAAAACCTAGTCAACCCTTTAGTGATGCTTGGGAAGAGTATAGTGAGTTATTGAGGCGATGCCCTAATCATGGATTGGATCAAGTTCACCAAATCAACCTCTTCTATGATGGCCTTAAATCTCACCACCAAGATTCACTCAATGCTTCCGCGGGAGGGAATATTCTTCTTAAAACCTACCAAGAGGCTTTGGACATCATTGAGACTAAAGCAATGGTTCAAACAAACAATCCATTTGAAGAAAAGGTTCATGTTATCCAAAACAATTCTCAAACTCCTTGTGACAATCAACTCCTCAAGTTTCAAGAAGAGATTTTTCAAAGGATGGATAGAAATAGTGAGAAGAATTTGCAAGTACAACTAGAAATGCTTCAAGCTTTTAAGAGCATGTCATTGAACAATTCCTCAAATAATGTGAATGCCATTGCCATTTTTTGTGTTACTTGTGGAGGTCCCCATTCTTATGAACAATGTGATAAGGTGCAAGGGTATCAAGGGGAATGCTATGCTTACCAAGAGGAACATCGTGAATACTTCAAGCCTAATATCAATCCAAATTACCTTTCTTACAAATCCCAAAACTACCTTACTCCACCCGGATTCCCACCCCAACCACCCACCCAAATTCAACAAAATCCTCCTCAAATTTTACCAAGGAATCAAGGGCAAAGACCACCTTACCAAGGAAATAACTACAAGGCACCCAACAATGTTCAACATCAAGGAAATACCTTTTATCCACCACAACAAGGATTTAATCAACCACTTCCATTTATCCCCAATCAAGCATATGCTCCAATACCAAATCAAGCTTACCCTCAATTTCAAAATCAAGGATATGGGATGCAAGAGACTCAAGAGTATGTTGACAAGAAAATGCGTGAAATGGAGAAGAGAATGAATGACCAAATCAATAGGGTTTTAGTGGCAATAAATCAAAGACCACAAGGGGCTTTACCTTCTAACACACAAACAAACCCTAGGGCCAATGTCAATGCTATTACAACAAGGAGTGGAACAACAACAAAGGATCCTTCACCTCCTAAACCTAATATTGTTCAACCCACTTGTGCTCCTACTTGTGACAAGCCTTCTACTTCTACTTTGCCTCCTCAAAATGCTCCTATTCACTCAAACACACCTTCTCAACCACCTCATACTTCTCCTTTACCTTCCACACTTCCAAATGAAGAGGTTAACAAAGACAAATCTTCCACTACTACACCTATTCCACCTACACCAAAACCTACTCTTCCATATCCTTCAAGGTTGAAAAAAGACAAGTTAAAGAACAAGGATGACATCCAAGTCTCAAATTTCTTAAGGATGTTCAAGCAACTCAACATCAATATATCATTTGCGGAAGCTCTTGCTTATATGCCAAAGTTTGCTAAGATGTTCAAGGATTTGCTCTCAAACAAAGAAAAATTGGTTGATTTGCCCAACACATCCCTTAATGAAAATTGTTCCGCGGTGTTACTTAAAACCTTACCAACAAAACTTAGAGATCCGGGGCGCTTCTTGATACCTTGTAATTTTCCCGGTGTTGAAAATTGCATGGCTTTGGCGGATCTAGGGGCGAGCATAAACCTCATGCCTTTATCGGTTTGGAAACAACTATCTCTTCCCGAGCTCACTCCCACTAGGATGACTCTTGAACTAGCCAACCGAACCATAGCTCACCCCGTAGGTATAGCGGAAGATGTGTTTGTAGGTGTGGATAAGTTTACCTTTCTGGCCGACTTTGTAGTGGTTGATTATGACATGGATCCTAGAGTGCCTTTGATTGTTGGTAGACCGTTTTTGAGAACGGGTCGTACCTTGATAGATGTGGCGGAAGGAGAATTAATTATGAGAGTAGAAGATGAGAGAGTGGTGTTTAAGTTAGGGAAAGTTTGTGATAGGAAAGAGGTTAAGGAGTCTAGACCTTGTGAGACTATTAACATTGTGGATGTGCTAGATGAAGTGTGTAATGAACACTTTCATGATGCTTGTAAGAGTGCTAGTGATGAGATACCCCATGTTGAAACCGTGGCCTCAATTGCTCCCTCTTTAACACCTTTTGGAGAGAGTGATTTCCTCTTGGAGGAATTTGAGTCCAACTTTCTTGGTGATGATGATTCTCCCATTAATTGGGAAGAAGATATTCTTACAATCCAAAAGTTGCTCAATGAGGACCCTATTCCTTCTCCTATTCCACAAGAGATTACCATTGAGGAACCTTCCATAGTAAAACCTTCCATAGAGAGTCCACCTCCCATTGAACTTAAGGACCTTCCATCCCACTTAGAATATGCTTTCTTAGAGGGCAAAGACCAATTACCGGTGATCATTGCTAAAGAGTTGAAAGAGGATGAGAAAGAGCAACTTATTGAAGTTCTTAAGAAGCATAAGAAAGCTTTAGCATGGAAAATATCCGACATAAGGGGAATTGATCCACATTTTTGTACTCACAAAATCCTTATGGAGGATGACTATAAACCCGCCATTCAAAACCAAAGGAGAGTTAACCCAAAAATTCATGAGGTTATTAAGAAAGAAGTGATTAAACTCTTAGATGCGGGTATGATTTATCCCATTTCCGACTCTCCATGGGTTAGCCCGGTTCATTGTGTTCCAAAGAAGGGTGGAATCACCGTGGTGCCTAATGAGAACAATGAGCTTATTCCCACGAGACTTGTGACCGGTTGGAGAGTTTGCATTGATTATAGATAACTCAATGAGGCAACTAGGAAAGACCATTTCCCGCTTCCCTTTATGGATCAAATGCTTGAACGCTTAGCGGGAAATGAGTACTATTGTTTTCTTGATGGCTTTTCGGGTTATTTCCAAATACCCATTGACCCTAAGGATCAAGAAAAGACCACATTCACTTGTCCCTACGGTACATTTGCTTACAAGAGGATGCCTTTTGGCTTATGTAATGCACCGGGGACGTTTCAAAGGTGCATGATGGCGATTTTACATGACATGATAGAGCAAACCATGGAGGTTTTTATGGATGACTTTTCCGTATTTGGAAACTCATTTAGCTCATGTCTCACCAATCTTGAGAGAATGCTTAAGCGTTGTGAGGAAACACGTTTGGTGCTTAATTGGGAGAAATGTCACTTTATGGTGAAAGAGGGGATTGTTTTAGGACACAAGATATCCAATAAGGGATTAGAAGTTGATCGAGCTAAAATTGATGTGATTGCTAAGCTTCCCCCACCCACCTCGGTTAAAGGTGTGAGGAGTTTCTTAGGTCATGCGGGATTTTATAGGCGCTTTATACAAGATTTTTCTAAGATAGCTAGACCGATGACTCACCTCTTGGAGAAAGAGGCTCCTTTCATTTTTAACCAAGATTGTTTATACTCTTTTGAGACTCTTAAGGAGAAATTGACTAAGGCTCCCGTTTTGGTTTCTCCAAATTGGGAATTACCTTTTGAGCTTATGTGTGACGCTAGTGATTATGCGGTGGGGGCCGTCTTAGGACAAAGAGTTAATAAGCATTTTCAACCTATACACTATGCGAGTAAAACCATGACCGGTGCACAACTTCATTACACTACCATGGAAAAAGAGTTGCTTGCTATAGTATATGCTTTTGAGAAGTTTAGACCATATCTTGTGCTTTCCAAAACCATATTGTATACGGATCATTCCGCTCTCAAGTATCTTATGACAAAACAAGATGCTAAGCCTAGGCTTTTGAGATGGGTTTTGTTGCTTCAAGAGTTTAAGATAGAGATTCGTGATAAGAAAGGAGCCGAGAATTTAGCGGCGGATCATTTGAGTAGACTTGAGCATCCTTTTTAAGGAGATTTCCCACACCAAGAAATCAATGAATCCTTTCCATTAGAGGAGCTCATGTCTATCTCTTCCCAAGAGGATGCCACACCTTGGTTTGCGGATATCGCAAACTATCTTGTGGGCAGTGTGCTTATTGAGGGTCTTACTTATCAACAAAAGAAAAAGTTTCTTAAGGAAGTTAAGTATTACTTTTGGGATGATCCATATCTTTTTAGGCAACGTGCGGACCAAATCATTAGACGGTGTGTAGATGGGCCCGAGGCATTTAAGATCTTAGAGGCGTGTCATAAAGGACCTACGGGTGGACATTTTGGGCCTAACTACACCGCCAAGAAAGTCTTTGATTCGGGTTACTATTGGCCTTCCATTTACAAAGATGCCCAAGAAATGGTGAAATTTTGTGATGTGTGTCAAAGACAAGGAAAAATTACACCACGTGATGAGATGCCACAAAATTTTATCCAAGAGTGTGAGATATTTGATGTATGGGGCATCGATTTCATGGGACCTTTTCCATCCTCTAAGGGAAACAAGTATATACTTGTGGCGGTGGATTATGTGTCCAAATGGGTGGAGGCTAAAGCCTTACCTACCAATGATGCTAGAGTGGTTGTAAAATTTTTGAAACAATTGTTTGCTAGATTTGGTGTACCTCGGGCCATTATAAGTGATCGTGGTACGCACTTTTGTAATGATCAATTCACGAGAGTTATGAAGAAATATGGAGTGAATCATAGACTTTCTACTGCGTATCACCCTCAAACAAATGGTCAAACCGAGGTCATAAATCGTGGTTTAAAGAGAATTTTAGAGAGAACGGTGGGAGAGCATCGAGCTTCTTGGTCGGATAAGCTTGATGATGCTTTGTGGGCGTTTAGGACGGCTTTTAAAACACCAATTGGTTGTACGCCTTATAGGTTTGTCTATGGAAAAGCGTGCCACCTCCCATTTGAGTTAGAACATAAGGCATCTTGGGCTCTCAAGTGGGCTAACTTTGATTTAAACCAAGCCAGTTCATATAGGAAAGATCAACTCAATGAGATGGATGAGTTGAGAGCCAATGCCTATGAGAATTCTTTGCTTTACAAGGAAAAGACTAAGAAATTGCATGATGCTAAGATCAAGAATCGTGAGTTCAAAGTTGGAGAGCCGGTTCTCCTCTTTAACTCAAGATTGAAGCTTTTTGCGGGCAAGCTTAAGTCGAGATGGTCCGGTCCATTCACTATTGCTCAAGTGTTTCCATATGGAACTCTTGAGTTGTCCCAACCCGATGGTCCAAATTTTAAAGTGAATGGTCACCGTGTTAAACATTACTTTGGGGAGGACATTTCCGTTGAAATGGTCCAAGAGGTCCCCATTTTCCCCATGAATTAATTCATTGAGGGACGAGTCCAGCTAGAGACTCATTAACTCAAGCATCGTATAACTAGGTTTAGAGTGTTGTAGGTTAGAAATAAAGGTATAGACTTGGAGATAAGTGTAGGGGAGACCTTCTTTTGTCTTCATGATTGTTTGTAGGGTTGCTCACTCATCTCATGCTTTGGAGCTTATGGAGGAGGCCCTTGTATCTGGTTCACTTCGTTACTATAGTGATTTTTCATTGACACCTTGTGCTTAAACATGATTTCACTAATAGTTGTCCTTTCCTTAACTTGGGTTAAGCAAAGTCTCTTCATTGTCATAAGTGTAGGGGAAGTTTTTATACTTCCATGCTCTTAAACATTGAGGACAATGTTTAGCTTAAGTGTAGGGGGGTCTTCTATCGAAGTGACCTTACCTAGAACTTGTCATTGTCTTGCATGATAACATGAAAAATTGAATTTTCAACATTTTTCAAATTTTTGATCTACTTTGGCCAACAAAAATGTAACACCAGTGAAAGTACCGTATGATGCTAAGTTATTGTCTCAAGAGCTGTTCAGTATGAGCTTCTCTCTTAGGTTGTGGCTCACTTGTGGATGTGATATCCCGAGCCCAACATTATTTATTTAATCCTATTTTACGTATATTTTTGAAATTTTTAAGAATTTTTATCGTGGAATTATTTGACGGGTTAAGTTGAAACCGACGTTTACGGTCGTAATTTAACGATTGACGATTTAAGAAGAACCGATAACGACTACGATACCGAGGGATGCCCAAATATCTATAATTATTGACGATTTATCGATAATGTAATTTTTCGAGAATTTTACTTACGGTTCGTGTTAAGTTGAGTCGGGTGAGTTTTATAGCCTTCCAAGTACATTTAAAGTATCCCAAAAATATTTTGGAGTGTTCGGGATGATTTCCGACTCCCGTAAAATTTTCAAAATGGACTAGTGAGTCGAACCCGCAAAGTTTTGATGACGTTTTATACTTAAGGCCAAAAGAAACCCTTATTTGCACTTTGGTCCCTCCCAATACCACAAAAAGCCACAAACTCAAACACATACAAACATTTACCAAAAACAAAATCAAATCTCTCTCTCTCTCTTGTCCTTAGGCCGACGGCCAAACCACCAAGAACCACCACCCCATCAATTTTTCTTGAGTTTTCACAAAAACTAACCTTAGACCACCTCTTAGAATCCATTGGTGAGTGTTAATCCATGGTTTAATTAAACATGCATTAACAAAAATTTTCCAAAAATTTTCAAGAACATTCAAATTCGTTTTTAAGGTCAATTGTGTGGATGCATGTTAAATTCATGTACAATGGAAGTATAATCACCAATAAAACCCACCAAAATCAATTTGGTTGTGGTGATTTGGTCACCCAAACCCCACGGCATAAGGGGGTGTTTGGGGAGCCATGGTGGTTGATGATTTTGAGTATTATCCTTGTGTTTGGTATTGCGTTTAGTGATGTTTTAGATGGGTATTAGTGGTTGCATGTTTGTTTTCATTGATTTTAGATATTGAGGTTGGTTGATCAATAGGGGTAGGACTGAAAATTTGTGTTTGGTTGTGATTAGGGAAGCTTAGGATGATGCCTAGTGGTGATTAGTAGGTTTGGAATCGAGTTTAAGCATGATTTTGGAGTAGTCAAATTTAGGCAGAAACTTTGAGGCCTTTTCATAAAAATTATTTTTCCTACAGGTCTTGAAAACTAAATGTAGTTATAGAGGGTCTTTTTATCTTTAATTGGGTATAAGGTAGAGCCCGTGACTCAAAACGAGCTAAAAGTTATGAGGTTTTAAAGATCGAGTACCGGGAGACGAGAACTTTCATAATCCGAATTTATGTATAGTTTTAGTCAAATCCCGAGGACCACAAGTATGAATTGGTAAATGGTCAAGGGTCAAATTTTGGTCACAAACCTGTGTAAATGAGTCTATAAGTTGACTTAGGAGTCAAAGAAGTCAAAGGTGCATTTCAAATGGGTCAAAGAGGTCAAAGTTGGTCGAAGTACAATTTTCAGCCCGTAAAATGTAGTTTTTGAAAAGCGTTGAGTAACGAGTCGTAGAAGTAAAAATTTTTATTGGGATTAAAAACATGTTATCTACAGGTCTTATAGGATTTTTGAGAATTTTGTCAAATTTTATAAGTATGGTTAAATATGGTAAAACAGCCCGTACTTTCGGTAAGTACCGGCGAGAATGAGTAAAAATGGATAGCGTAAGTAATAAGAGCGAACGGTGTAAAATGAGTGATGCTTGTTGTTTTGTTTTTGGCGTGAGTTATAATTGTCCTAAGTGACTAGTACATATGTATTTTATACAGTACCGTAAGGTATTTAAAATGAGATTACTCATTACGCGTTATTTGTGATAGGTGTTGATTTATCCGGGCATCCGTTTCGTCATCAGTGATCATCCCTCGAACTACCGACTACTTAATATCTAAGGTGTGAATTTATAGCCTCGCTTATATTTATTTCAAATTGTTTTACCCGCGAGGGAAATGCATGCTAGTTTTTTTAAAAGGAACGTATATCATGAATGATTGTTAGACCCGAATGTTGCCTTAGAAATTGTGTTGAGTACCAAGTTGCAAAAGTCCCTAAAATCATGAACTATTAACTATTGTCCTGCCCTCGAGTAGGGGGAAATAGCCGCTTATGCAATTTGTAGTACTACGGGGCTAACGACCCAATGCTAGCCGAGAAGCTGTACGTTGAGTAAGTTCTGCGGTAGATTATTTTGTATGAGAGATAAGGTATAATTGCAACTGATGCCTTTAGAAGGGGCACTGGTTTCATCTGAATCACGCCGGTAATTATTACGCGGGTGATTGAGTTAACGGATTAGTGTCATGAGCTTAAACACAATTGTCAGTATCCTGAATATAGATTGTTTGATCGACAAGTCTATAAATGATCACGAATGGTTTTTATTTTATATACGTTCAAATGGATTGTAAAACCTATGAATTCCACTCAACGTTTTTCGTTGACCAAATTTTGGCATGTGTTTCAGGTAACCGCTGAAGTGTAGAATGGAGCGTGCATGGGATGGATGTTGTGTGTATGGCTTGGAGTCTGCTTGTTTTTCCTCCCTTTTCTACTTAAACAATTTTTAAGTTTAATGTTATGTTGTTGTAAAACTGAAATTCTGGGGTTGAGATTCATGGGGACCGAAAACGCTAAACTCTGTTGTACCAATTGGGGTTGGAAAAACCGTGGACATGTATCATCTAAAAATTTTAAATTCAAGTTTTAAGTTGACGTCTTTTTAGCGTCGTTTGATATATCTTGTGTGCAATGAATACTGTGTAGCACCCAATGTTGTAGTTCCGCTGCGCATAGCATTTGTGGGGGTGTTACAGATTGGTATCAGAGCCATGAGTTATAGAGAACTAGGTCGTTTTTGAAAATCCTAAACTATAACTTTTGGTGTCGTAAGAAATGGTCCAAGCACACACAACTATCCTGCATGGCTCCGGTAAGAATTCTTTAGCATTGCTTTATATTTTAGATGTATCCCTCGAAATTGATATGAATTCCCTAAGTATTTAGTAAGTAAATACTTTGAGATATATATTGAGATATATTGTTTTGTACGTTGATTACTTATCATCGTAATTTGCAAATTCTCGTAAGATTATCTTACATGTTGCATGTAATTGGCATAACGGGCTACATTGCATTACATGGCAAAACCGCGTTATAATCCTACGTGTATGTAGGAATGGTTGTATGTATAAGTATGTATATACTATGGTATTTAAAGGCATTACACGTGAAGCAATGGTCCTTGAGTAATTATCGTACATTAAAATGCGGTTTTGTTGAGAGTTCGGCCTTACCGCTAATTATCAATCTTGATAATTAATTTATTGTTCGAATAACCGAATATGAACCTCGTTTGATATCCTAGATACGTAAATGATGCTTCGTAACATATTTTATATCGACTAGGTCGATCTCGATTGTCGTTATCGCACCGTGATGTGTCATTTTGGACATTTTCTTTTGAAACGTAATTTACTTACGTATTACTTTGTTTCCTTTATTCCTAATGGGTTTGATATGTTAGTTCACGTAACTATAACATAGACGAAGTATAATCGACGATGCGTACATTGGGGCGGCGAATCATGTGTGTATATTATGAAACGTGGTTGAGGCGTGTTGCCATTTAATCGTTGTTTACTATTCTATTTGAATTTTAAAGATGTGTTTTAAAATAGACTGGCGTTGTGATCAAGCGCGATAACTTGGAATTTGGTTGGTTTTTGTGTTAATTTTGTGGAGTACGATTTCGAGACTCATCCGAGGCCGATAACAACATTTAGTTGACGTACGTATTCTCGCTTCGTTTATTTCATTTTGTTTTCTTGTTTCATTATTTTGAAGTAAATATTTTACATGACGAGGTCCGGCATTTGTGCAAGTTAAGTAAACATCGAACTTTGTTGATTGAATGATTTAAACATAAAGTGTTTTATATATTTAATATTTGGTGAATGAAACTTTTGGATAAAAATGACGTATGATGTGTTTGTAACAAGTAAAATTCGTGTATAGAGAGTAAACGGACATTGTGAAATTATTTTTCCTTCAACCTTGGTCGGTAAATCGTAATAAGTAATTATTATTACTCGTAAAATCCTTGTTTTCATATATTAAAATTGATACTAAAAGATTGTGATGGACTTGTTAAGAATTTGTTTAAATTAGTTCGAGAAAGGAGTTTTATAATAAAATTTGCGATATGACTGTCGAGTATATATAACTTGGATTTAGTATGAATTAATTTTCGGGTCAACGTAGTAGACTTTTGACGTATCTTGTAATATAAAACATGAGTAGAAGAATTGGTCACGTATCTTGGAGATAAAAACTTTGTAAAATTGGTTTATTTTAAACATAAGGTTATGTTTACGTATGCATTGGTGTAAACTAGAACTCGTCGCTCGTTGTAGTAAATAAACTGGGATAAAATCGGAATATACACTTTGAGTATGAAATTATAATGCTTGAAATAAAATTTTAAACATTGATGGAACGTCATTGGAAATCATTTGTTTGTTTAATTGTCGTTATAGAGAATCAATATGTGTAATTTGATGATGCTTGTTTAAAATCGTTTGAAAAATCTTTTGTTTTATTCCGCGACGAGATGTGCTAATTTTAAAATCATTTGATAATGGGCTAAGGATTAAAAGTTGAATTTTATATATTTTAAAATTATTGAGATAAGCATTTTGATTGTTTATTATATTATTATTATTGAGATTTAAGTCTCGACTAAAATCAGTAAGTATCCGAGATAATACCACGTGAAACCTCTTTGTCATTTGAGTCGAATTACGCGAATATGATTTAACAAAACAGTTTTGGGGAAAACATGTGTGTAATAAAAGTCAAAGGTTGATTTTAAGAGTTAATTGGGCTAGTTTGAGTCATGTTGGATACGTGTATATTTGTGATAATATAAGTCGTAATAATAAAAACGTAAAGCTTGGAAAATTCTTACTACGTATGTCTTTGGTACTTAAGATATGAACATTAATGAGGTTTTGACACAAGTATGGAGATTTTTAAACCTAATGATTTGTCAATTATGATAACCGAGTCACCGCATCTACTAATGTTAAAAATTTCCGAGAGATTGAAATTTTTCCAGAAATGAAAGCGTTGTAAAGATTGGAAAATGAAAGGTATAAATTCTTTAATGGTGTAACACAAATTGAAAATGTGTAAATGTTCGATTTTACAATGTACAAGGTAACACTAATTATTATACGCAACTGGATTACACAACACACGCCTACTTGTATATTAATTAATAAAGATGTATATATAATGTTTTGAGTCACGATGGTTCGATCGTCCGACATCCCTTCTTTGATTTTGTGAGTCTGTATCTAAACATGAGTCGTCATGTGATTGTTCATTTTAATATTGTCTATGGTATGAAACCATTATTGTTATATTTATTTTTAAACTACTATTTCGCTAGTACTTGAAAATGAGGGTATGTCACCCGGTGTATTTTGTCATGTTCATGGACGCCGTAAATTTTTTTTTTCTTTCGGTTAATGGAACCTAAAATTCTGTATTTACTTGTATGGTGCTATAAATCTTCGTTAGAGTAGTTGTTTATTTATATTTAACAAAAAGCGAGGAGGCGAAGCCGCTTTACCAAATTGTAGAGGTGAAAGAACTCGATCTTCCTGGTGAAAATTGTTTATAGTTAACCAAGTGGTTATTCTTCTCTCCCCGTATACCCTTGGTGGAATGGGTGTGCAACTCGAGACGATGGGGAGTGTGATCGTTGTTTTATTTGACGCTTGTGTTGATATTCAACTTTTACTCCATGTATTCGTAAGTTGCTGTTGTTATCCTGAGACTTTTGTCATATATTTGAAGTATTTTCATTTCTAATGTAGTTAATTTTTGTTGGCAATTATATTGCTCGTTTACCTCGTTCGATCTCATTGATCTTAATTCTATCACTTGTTGTGCTTGCAATGATCTTTAATCATGAACCACCTTACCGTCATTTTGTGAATAGTCTATTGTGAAAATAGGTATGAGTGTGTCAAATGTTTTGGTGAACCAAATGCAAAGGGTGTCGATTTATTTATTTAATTATTTATTTATTTTCTCATAAAAAGGCAAAGCAAAAGGTATGTTTCCAAAGTGGACGAAAAATGTTTGATGTGTTTCTTAAAACGATAGTAGCAATATTTTTCCCATTTCAAATTTCATTTCAAATGATTTAAATTATTTTGAAGGCTAGGTCGAAAACTTCCATAGTCGTGTTTGGTATGTAATAATAATGTTTGTGTTGTCACTCGATCCTCAATTATGCACAGCTTAGCTAACTATGCATAATTCGGGAAGAGTCCTGTTTTGTTGGTTGTTGTTGCTTGATCCTCAAGTATGCATGATCTAGCTAATTATGCATAGTTTAGGAAGGGAACTATCGTGTCAAACAAATTGGTCATCTTGAAACTTGTAGTGTTTTGATAAATGTTTGGATGAGAACGTTTTTAAAAATGGTGGATCCTTATGCAAGTAATCGTATTTTCTTTGATTCCTAAAGACAATTTTTGAATTTTCTTGTATTCCTTGAAATCTTTTCTTTCGTTTGGCGTTGACTTAGTCAGTCACTGTGACCGAGTAATTTTGGAAAATGTTTTTATGTGTCGTGTGTAATGTGTGAAGATTATCGGAATCACGAGGGTGTTGATGAAATACCAAAGGGGCGCGAATCGACACTGAGAAGAGTTTTTAACAAAAATAGAAGATTTCCGAAGTAGAGGAAAACCGAGTTTGAATAACTCTTAGGGAAAGGACGAAGACTTCTCTTACGTCGAATGTATCGTACTTTATTTATTATTCTTTTCTTGTTCTTTTGATATGACAACGACACGCGGTAAACTGTTGAAGTTTACCAACTGTGCATCAGTAATTGGAAGACAATTCCATTGTCGTTTTCGTTTATTTAAGTGAGGAATCCTCTTTGCTTGACTCAACCATCCTTGATTATCGATGGTTAAAACGATAGATATCCCTAGTTGATGATTTTGTGGTAAACCCTTGCCTTTTATGTATTTGTGTGGTAAGTAATCTGGTCGAGTGATCGTAAGTTGTGAGAACTTGAGACGACATTGTCCAATGAAGTCCGATCATGGAGAACACGTGCTATGTGATGTATTTTTTTTTCTTTTTCAACTGTGAACAATGATATTTATTGAGATTTTGACCACGTTTGGGACGGAAGTAAGATGGTGTTCTTGTAGTATCTTTTGGGTATGGATCCGTGTGTGAGCACCCCACGACGACACATGTAAGTATTTTATTTCCTTTTGGATATGCATCCATAGCTAGAAAGCTCTTGAACCTTCTTTAACTTGCAATTTTCTTTTGACTGGACTCATCCGAGAATTATGTAAATATTCTTGTTTTATCTTGGCTTGGCTGATTAGCAAGCGTGGGTTAACTTGATTGAGCGGATTGACTTGGCATGGTTTGGCTATGTTGCAAACATGTCGTAATATGATTGTATGTGTTCATAATGGCTTTTGTGTTTGTTTGGATTGTGATGTCTTCGAGAGAGTTATGTACACGCCGAATGATTTCTGTATCGATGAAATCGTTTTTGACGACTAGGTTTGTATGTACATAATATTGCGAATAAGGCGATTTCATACGACTAGTAATAACTACTTCGTCTTTTATATTTTGAACGTTTTCCGATGGGGTTATGTGCGACCCGTGTGATTTTATTTATGATTAATTGTTTTTATGAGGCGATGAACCAAGTGAAAGGACGATTCAAAAGTTAGAAGACGTGCTCCGAGCGCATGTGTTTGATTTTGATGGAAGTTGAGATCGTGGAAGGGCGTGATTTGTTTTGAAGAATAAGAAAGGTGGGTCCAAAGGTATGCTGGACCGGTTGCCTACTAGTTGGAACTGCTGAATGAACTCCGTGGAAATGACAATACTCTTCATGAGTCGAATTTGAAGGATTATGAGATGAAAAGGTAGATCACCAGTTGGATAGAATGAAGCAGGAAAAAGACAGTTGAATGGACTTGAAATGATTCGAGAGGCTACGGAAGAGATGGTGTAGATTAAGAATCACTTGCTAACCGCGAGAAGCTGTGAGAAGAGACATGTCAATAACCGAAGGAAGGGTTTGAGAAATTGAAGTGGAGATCAAGGATCGAGATGTTAAGAGATTGAAGCAAGGTATAATACTCATGGTGAAGGTGTGATGGAAAACCAGACGTGAACCAAATTCCAGAACAGAACATGGAGACCTCTTTAGGAAGAAGTACCTTTATCTTACTAGTAGTACATAATGCGAGCATAAGAAGAGACGAGCGCCGGGACGTCGCTCCCTTAAGGGGGGAAGGATGTAACACCAGTGAAAGTACCGTATGATGCTAAGTTATTGTCTCAAGAGCTGTTCAGTATGAGCTTCTCTCTTAGGTTGTGGCTCACTTGTGGATGTGATATCCCGAGCCCAACATTATTTATTTAATCCTATTTTACGTATATTTTTGAAATTTTTAAGAATTTTTATCGTGGAATTATTTGACGGGTTAAGTTGAAACCGACGTTTACGGTCGTAATTTAACGATTGACGATTTAAGAAGAACCGATAACGACTACGATACCGAGGGATGCCCAAATATCTATAATTATTGACGATTTATCGATAATGTAATTTTTCGAGAATTTTACTTACGGTTCGTGTTAAGTTGAGTCGGGTGAGTTTTATAGCCTTCCAAGTACATTTAAAGTATCCCAAAAATATTTTGGAGTGTTCGGGATGATTTCCGACTCCCGTAAAATTTTCAAAATGGACTAGTGAGTCGAACCCGCAAAGTTTTGATGATGTTTTATACTTAAGGCCAAAAGAAACCCTTATTTGCACTTTGGTCCCTCCCAATACCACAAAAAGCCACAAACTCAAACACATACAAACATTTACCAAAAACAAAATCAAATCTCTCTCTCTCTTGTCCTTAGGCCGACGGCCAAACCACCAAGAACCACCACCCCATCAATTTTTCTTGAGTTTTCACAAAAACTAACCTTAGGCCACCTCTTAGAATCCATTGGTGAGTGTTAATCCATGGTTTAATTAAACATGCATTAACAAAAATTTTCCAAAAATTTTCAAGAACATTCAAATTCGTTTTTAAGGTCAATTGTGTGGATGCATGTTAAATTCATGTACAATGGAAGTATAATCACCAATAAAACCCACCAAAATCAATTTGGTTGTGGTGATTTGGTCACCCAAACCCCACGGCATAAGGGGGTGTTTGGGGAGCCATGGTGGTTGATGATTTTGAGTATTATCCTTGTGTTTGGTATTGCGTTTAGTGATGTTTTAGATGGGTATTAGTGGTTGCATGTTTGTTTTCTTTGATTTTAGATATTGAGGTTGGTTGATCAATAGGGGTAGGACTGAAAATTTGTGTTTGGTTGTGATTAGGGAAGCTTAGGATGATGCCTAGTGGTGATTAGTAGGTTTGGAATCGAGTTTAAGCATGATTTTGGAGTAGTCAAATTTAGGCAGAAACTTTGAGGCCTTTTCATAAAAATTATTGTTCCTACAGGTCTTGAAAACTAAATGTAGTTATAGAGGGTCTTTTTATCTTTAATTGGGTATAAGGTAGAGCCCGTGACTCAAAACGAGCTAAAAGTTATGAGGTTTTAAAGATCGAGTACCGGGAGACGAGAACTTTCATAATCCGAATTTATGTATAGTTTTAGTCAAATCCCGAGGACCACAAGTATGAATTGGTAAATGGTCAAGGGTCAAATTTTGGTCACAAACCTGTGTAAATGAGTCTATAAGTTGACTTAGGAGTCAAAGAAGTCAAAGGTGCATTTCAAATGGGTCAAAGAGGTCAAAGTTGGTCGAAGTACAATTTCAGCGCGTAAAATGTAGTTTTTGAAAAGCGTTGAGTAACGAGTCGTAGAAGTAAAAATTTTTATTGGGATTAAAAACATGTTATCTACAGGTCTTATAGGATTTTTGAGAATTTTGTCAAATTTTATAAGTATGGTTAAATATGGTAAAACAGCCCGTACTTTCGGTAAGTACCGGCGAGAATGAGTAAAAATGGATAGCGTAAGTAATAAGAGCGAACGGTGTAAAATGAGTGATGCTTGTTGTTTTGTTTTTGGCGTGAGTTATAATTGTCCTAAGTGACTAGTACATATGTATTTTATACAGTACCGTAAGGTATTTAAAATGAGATTACTCATTACGCGTTATTTGAGATAGGTGTTGATTTATCCGGGCATCCGTTTCGTCGTCAGTGATCATCCCTCGAACTACCGACTACTTAATATCTAAGGTGTGAATTTATAGCCTCGCTTATATTTATTTCAAATTGTTTTACCCGCGAGGGAAATGCATGCTAGTTTTTTTAAAAGGAACGTATATCATGAATGATTGTTAGACCCGAATGTTGCCTTAGAAATTGTGTTGAGTACCAAGTTGCAAAAGTCCCTAAAATCATGAACTATTAACTATTGTCCTGCCCTCGAGTAGGGGGAAATAGCCGCTTATGCAATTTGTAGTACTACGGGGCTAACGACCCAATGCTAGCCGAGAAGCTATACGTTGAGTAAGTTCTACGGTAGATTATTTTGTATGAGAGATAAGGTATAATTGCAACTGATGCCTTTAGAAGGGGCACTGGTTTCATCTGAATCACGCCGGTAATTATTACGCGGGTGATTGAGTTAACGGATTAGTGTCATGAGCTTAAACACAATTGTCAGTATCCTGAATATAGATTGTTTGATCGACAAGTCTATAAATGATCACGAATAGTTTTTATTTTATATACGTTCAAATGGATTTTAAAACCTATGAATTCCACTCAACGTTTTTCGTTGACCAAATTTTGGCATGTGTTTCAGGTAACCGCTGAAGTGTAGAATGGAGCGTGCATGGGATGGATGTTGTGTGTATGGCTTGGAGTCTGCTTGTTTTTCCTCCCTTTTCTACTTAAACAATTTTTAAGTTTAATGTTATGTTGTTGTAAAACTGAAATTCTGGGGTTGAGATTCATGGGGACCGAAAACGCTAAACTCTGTTGTACCAATTGGGGTTGGAAAAACCGTGGACATGTATCATCTAAAAATTTTAAATTCAAGTTTTAAGTTGACGTCTTTTTAGCGTTGTTTGATATATCTTGTGTGCAATGAATACTGTGTAGCACCCAATGTTGTAGTTCCGCTGCGCATAGCATTTGTGGGGGTGTTACAAAAAATATGCATTCATAATTTTTGCATTAATCATTTTTCATTTTCATAACACATTTGCATTGTATATATTTCTTCTTTATGTTTCATCAAAAATGTATAAAAAGGAAAAAAAATATAATAAAGCATGGTTTTAACAAGTTTAGACTTCTTTGACATATTAGGCCCGCTATGGATATTTTGACTCAACCCGAGTTTGCTAATTTTAGCATTCTCTAGCTAGTATCCTTAACCATGTAGTCCTTCATTGGTCTATTAGGCTAAGCATTCACCAATCTTATTATTTGAGATTTTAAATTTGTGGAGAATGGGAAATGATAGAGTTGAAGCAAGTGTAAAAGGGCTAGATAGACTTCATGGCAATTACTTGTGGTTAAACCCTTCTCTTCTTTACCTCTATTTCTTCGCATGTATATAATTGTTAATAAATAATCAAGTACGGTTTTAATTGGTTTGTAATCTCTTATGCATTTTTGGCTAATCATTTATGGTTGATATGAGTACGTTTTAAGATTCTAAGTTAGCACATTTTATGTGTACTAGACTTATGTCATGCTCCATATTTAGCGGGTGTTTTTCCTTTTCTTCTTTTCAAATTTCTTTGTGAGGAATAAAGAAAAATAAGAGCGGCTTATGAAAAAAAATGAGTGGCTAGAAAAAAAAAAGAAAAGAAAAAGAAAGAAAAAGAAAAAAAATAATGCAAGACTCCCAAGAGGGGCAGTGTGGTGTTAATTATAGTGACTAATGAGTTCCAATATTACCTTGACGGGTTGCGGGGATTCAATAGATTGCTCCAATCCAATATTACCTTGACGGGTTGCGGGGTTGAAGATCCAAACTCTCAAAAAGATGGCGGATGTAAATTATTGCGTGAGTTTTATTTTCCTTTCCTTAGCGAGTGTGTAGCTACTTATGAAAGCATGACATGAGGATTTTACACATAAGGCGAATGACTTATTACTCTTAAAACGGACTTATATTAATTGTGAGCGGTTTTTCAAGTAATGGATGAGAGGATTACTTAGGATTAAAACCGTGCTTCCTTATTTTTGGATTTTACATTTCTTATATTTCCCACTTGAATAATGACAATTTGCCCACAAGCAATTTTCTCAAATAATAACCGGTTCCACATTTAATTGTCATGAATAAGTTGATGCACTTTTTACTTGTGAATGCAATGATCCCATTTTTAAGCTTGGTATGGGGAAAGTGAAACTTGAGGGTGATAAATGTCCATGGTACACAAGCCCTAATCTAAGCCATTGAATTCTTTATGAGTTATTTCCATCAAAACCATTTCAAGAAAAATCAAAAAGAAATAGATAGAATTTTATTTTGTTCATTGCATTATTAAAAGTCAAAATCATGCATCATTTAGTTTAGAGTAGTTTAGATGCATCTCATATGGCCAAGGTGGATTAATTATGAGGGAAATGTAAATTTGAGCTTTAATATATAATATTGCATGAGGACATGACAATGTTCAAGTGTAGGGGATTTTGATATGAGCTTAAACTCATATCCTTTTAACAACAAATAACCCTAAAACATGAAGCAAAATACCAATTTATCTTGCAAAAACAGTGTTATGTGGTATGTTTGTGTTTGTGTACACTTGTGTAGGTAAAAGGATACATTTTCAAGCAAACAAAGAAAAATCAAGCTCAAATGGATGAAAAAGACAAAGAAGGATCAAAAGTGACAAGTCTTTGAAGTGCAAGGACCTATCTTGACAAACTGCCAAAGTTGAAGGACTAAAGTGCAAATATTGTAAAAAGTCAAGATCAAAGCCAAAATTGGTCAACTATCAAGTCAACAAAGTCAAAGGGTCAATCCTGCTCAAAGATGAAGTTTGGAGGACTTAAAGTGTCAAATAAATAAAGTTACAAGCCTTTAATGCAATCTGCCAAAGTACAAGGGTTGAAACTGCCATTATTGGAAAGTTGCACAAGTTTAATCCATGTGTACAAGAATTGGCCAATGAAAAGAGAGAAAAGAAATCACACGGATTGCCAACCCATGCAATTAATTCCCACTCACAGCCGCCATGCAATTAATACCCAATCACAACAGTTGGATCCGTGTGATCAATTTTTAGCCAATCACATGTTGACACGTGGCATCTTCTTCATCAAAAATATTTGCCAGGATCGCGTTTGAGCTACAATCCATTTCATGAAAAGATGTCAACATCAAAATTGATCATTTTGAAGAGACGAACACAATGGTACAAGTCAATTAGCCTGAAGATCAATAATAAAGAAAAGCCCAAATCATTGTTCATACCTGCAAATGCAATTATGCAGAATTGTCCACGTGGAGAGCTGGGATTGGTCCTGACACGTCACCAACCCCAACAACCATCTTCCTCACGTCTATAAATAGATGGATAGGACTTCATTTGTAACTTGTAGCTTAGTTTTGTAAAAACACACACTTCTAAATTTCCTTTCAATTTTCCTTCCCTTCTACCCTAACTACTCAAGAGTCTGACAAACTCTTGAGTTAGTTAGTTAGTTAGTAGCTTCCTAACGGCTTTGTAACAAATTTCATTGAATAAAATTCAAATTTCCCATTTTCCCGCCAAATCTGTTCTTCATTCTACTGTTCATTACTTGCTGCTATTGGATTCTAGTGTTGATGCATTGTGTTTGTTATGATCATTGATTGATCATAACTGACATAGAAGAAGTTTGAGAGCATTTTGTTGTGATTCAAGTTCAGAACTAGTTCCATTGAAGTTTTCAAGCATTTTGATGATGTCTGTTGATTGTTAGCTGTTCTTGTTGATTGATTGTTGTCCTAGTGATAAGGTGGTGGTTATCACTAGGCTAAGAGAGCACAGCGCTCCTCTTCTTCCCAATGGATTACTTCAAAAGGTTTTAAAGCTCTCATTTTTGTTCCACTGAATTTGTCAAGTGCCTGCTACTTTCATAGTGTAATCTTGATGTTTGCATGATAAAAGCTGTTTAGAAGTTGCTGATTGTTTGATTGTTGATTACTTGTAGCTTATTCTTGTTTACTTGTTCTTAGATTTGGATTAAGCTTAGTCTTAGCTTATTTTCAGTAGAAATTTGGTAATTGCATCTTGTATGGTCATTGCTGTTCTAAGTGCTCACTTTTAGTTTTAAATCATCTCATTTTGAGTCTAAAGTTTGGTAGTCATAAGCATTTGATTCAGCTCAAATCAGTTCTTCAAAAGTCTTTGCAAAAGTTTGAAATCTCAGTTAAAGGAGTGTTTGGGAATAGCTTATCAAGAGTTTTCAAGAATTGAGTTTTAGCTTGTTAAAGTTCATTGGCAGTTAAAAGGTGGTTATAGAGTGTTTCAAGTCATTTACAAGTCAATTTGAGAGTCAAAAAGGCAAATGGCATTAAAAATGTTTGGGTCAATTTCATTCAGATTTACTCATTAGAACTTGTCATTTTCATTTGGCTAGTATTCATTCAATACTTGATGAAATTGTACCAAAATTGTTCTCAGTTGTAGCTAATATCATATAGATTCAGATTCCAAAAGCATTCTCTACAGTTTTCAATAAGCAAATAGGAATAAGCATAATTCAGATAAGCAAAGTTGAAGCAAGTTTCTGTAACTTGAAACTGAAAATTTGAATCTCTTAATCCTCTTCATTAACATGGCCATTTTTCTTCACAAATCCACTTAAAACATAGAGTTACTTGATTTTTGAAAGTTTCAGCTTTTTGAAAAATAAGTTGGTCAACGCTTGGTCAACATAAGCCCATTTTCAGCTTAATCCATTTTTCTAGCTTATTTCTGGATGAAAATTGTTCTAGTTTGATTTCCCGTTCATCTCTTAAGTAGTTTAATCAGTTTCATCAAGAAAATCAAGTTGTGACTGTCTAGATTTTGTTGTAGCTTATTGTGGGCTTATTGATAAGTGCTCATTTGCTTATTTTGCAACTTTAGCCAAAATCCTTTTACACACGTAGCTTATTTGGGATTTAAAACGTTTTGCAACTTGTCTCATTGAATTTGGTTCATTAATAAGCTCAAACGAGCTTATTTTTAGTCTAAACCCGTTTTTGGCTTAAATAGTTTTCAAAATTGCATTTAGGTCCTTAATGTTTTAAACAGCTTCTAAACTTGGCTAAACTTCAATGTTTTTAGGGTTTGCAATGTTTAGGCCCTTGTAATTTTGAAAGTTGTTATTTTCAGTTAACAAGTTGTTAAGTTTGTTACATTTTGGTTAGTTGGTTATAAGTTTTGCATATTAGATCCTTGTAGTTAACTGATTTACACTTTTAGTCCCTAGAATTGTTAGAATTTACATTTCAAGCATTTATCTTTCCTAGAATTTACAATTTCAGTCCTTTAAGTTTCATATTTTACATTTCGATATTACCTGAATAGAAATTTTGGTATTTGAAATATGTTTTACATATAAGTAGGTAATATTTGTCCTTTTTGAAAGACTTTGTTGAATTAGCAAATAGAATGTCTAATCAAGCTTAACAACCAAAAACAGTTAAAAACCCGATATTGGTTGGACTTTCCATTAGCAAGAACTGAGAAAAAACGAACTGCATTATACTACATTTCAGTACACACCATGGTTGATTAGGGTGGTTTAAGGTTTAGGGAAGTATGTTTGATGTGTGAAGAACATGGCAAACAAGGTGGGTTTAAATGGGTGAGGGGATGATCCAAACTAGTAATGGGTTAAAATCATTTTAGGTGAATAATGAATTTAGGTAACCTAGTTTAGGAAATGTGTAGTTTATTATTGAAAATCATGCAAGGTTTACACAAAATTAAGAAAACAGTGTAAAGCAAAGATGCTGTCGTGCACAGTGACCGGCGATTCCTTATCTAGGACTGGCGGTACCTTATCGATAAGGAACCGCGGGTCGATATGGAACCACGACCAGAAGGTTTTCAAAAATTTCCCTTCCCAGTTTTTGATAAACCCGGATTTTTCCCAAAAGTTTCACAAGCCAAAGTTAACTACATATCATAATCTAATAAGCTAACTATCATATGGCATGCACAAAGCTATGTAAAATACAAACATGATGGCATAATTAACATTAAGGATCAAGATAAATGATAATTCAAACATGCAATCATAAGTTAATACACAACCAAGATAAAATAAAATGTTCAACAATACATGTTTTACCAACATGTATTCTTTGAAAAGCTTCAAAGCTTTCACCTTCTCTTTTTCCCCAATCCCTTGATCATATTCCCCAAGAACTTGAAACCTTTTCTTGATTCAACCCGGTGTTCGTGCAATTCCCCTCGAGTTCTAAGGTTTTCACGGTAAAGATGCTCCATATTGAGATCTTCCGGTACTTCACTAGAATGATGACGAGGAGGAGCTAAGTCTTCAAATTCATCCTCGAATGGGTTTGAGGATGGATGGGAATTACTCGAAGAGTGGAAATGAGAACTAGTACCTATGCCATCACCATCACTTGTTGGCATGTCCATATCCTCATCATCCATCTCTTGATGAACAGATTTTCTCGATCCTCGATCGCTTCTTGTCTTTCTTGCATATGCCTCTTGAATAGGCAACATAACCCGATGAACCGGGTAGAAGCGGGAAAGATCAAGGTGGGGAAAATCATGAGCAACCCTTTTGAAAAGGCGAGTTAGAAGCATAGCATAGGGAAGGTTTGTCTTGGGCTTCGAAAGGGCATAATTGATTCGTCGAACGATAAAGAATGCCAAGTTGTACTTGGTGGATGTAAAGATGCAACTCAACATATGCACCATACATGTCGGGATGTGATCTCGGTTTCCACCAAGACAAAAGACATTATCCCTAAGGATATTGGCCCATTGGACCATAAAATCCTTAAGGTCGCTAGAGAGCACTTCATATCGATTCACATTATGTACATTTGAATGAAGGCTTCTCACAACGTTTCCATCACGCTCTTTCGAGTTGATGTCAAGGATGAAATCTAGATCAATTTCGGTGAGGTCATTTGGAGGTTTATCGAAGGATTCCAAGAGAGCATCAAGTCTCCATTTATCCGTAAAACGACAAGTGCCTTCATATGGCACACCGAGAATTTGACCAAAGTTTTCGAGGGAGTATTGAATCAATTGATCATTCAACACAAAACGAATGAAGATTTCTCCATTGTATTCAAGCATGGAGTAGGTGCTAAAGAATTCAAGAAGGAATAAGGGGTAAATATCTTCTTCTATGTTAAGCAAGCAATAAACCCCGAAAGCTCAAACATAGATTGGATATAGTCAAAACCCGTTAATTCCTTGTCAACGACTCTACCCTCATGGAAACAACGAGTTGAAAGGGATGGAAAATCATTTTGAAGTTGGGGGGAAGCATAGGTTTGGGAGATGTCGGCCATATAATCTTTTGTGAATTGATGATCTTTTTGATATTGAGAAGGCATGATTAAGTACCTAAATACAAACACAAGACAATATTTCTCCAATCACTCATATGAGAATCAAAAGGAAAACGAAAAATGAAAATGTGTTATATCAATTGCTTGACAAACATAGGATTGAATCCATATCATTTTCATGTTCACAATGTGTCTATTCCATCATTAACCAAGAACACATGATCTATGTTAGATCAACAATGGATTAGAACATTGGTTTTTTAAAAACAAGGTTTTTAGGTAAGCATTAACAATGTCATTACCTACTTGTTCATGGGTTCATCTCAAATCCATCATTCAACCAAGATCATTTAGCCTAAATTCGGATTTGTTCTACAAGTGGGTTTTAGTGAAATCTTAATGAATATCAACCTAAGGAATCATAGTAAGATTACCATGTCAACCCACATTCCTATTAAGGTTTTAATTCAATTTCAATTTTAAAAATCCCTAATTATGAAAGGATGAACCAAATTAAAATCTGAGCAAGGTATTAATTCACTTTCTCTCCCACAAAGGGCCTACTAACCGTATGGGTGCAAACCATGGAAATCATGCTTGATACTTTAAGCTTCTACTAACTCACTCTACATCACCATAGTGAGTCAAGTATCCAAGCAATGAAGGTTTGAGAGGATAAAAGAAAAGAAACACAAACCACAAATAAATGTCAAGGCAAGGATGCCGAGAACAAGCACATAGTCAAGTAATGATCAAAAGAATGATCAAAGGGCGTGTGGAAGAACGAAAGCGTACCTTGGCCACAAAGAGCAATCCATGAAGGAATAAGTGATATGCCCAATCAATGACTATGATGAGTACTAAGTCTTCAAGGACTAGTATCATTCCCAATCATCTTGGTATCATCATTCAAAGATGTTAAAGATCAATGAAGATGATTCTTCTAAAAGTGCAAGTAACTCAATCCATAACCAATTAATTGATTGATCTTCATGAGTACCTACACAAAGCAAGATGCAAACTAGTAGATACATTTCAAGAGTATATCTAAAATGCATAAAGGCTACTAATCTTAAGTGGGATGCAATATTATCAATTAAAAGACCTATTTTCAAAGAAAACATAGTTTTGACCAAAGAGAAACTTTAGTACAACTAGACCTTCTAATTTGAGGAGACAATAGATCGATCCAAGTTTCAAAGTACAATATACTTCAAAGATCTTGAGTGACCATCGCTCTGATACCAATTGTAGAAACTAGAAGGGGAGGTTGAATAGTTTCTCTTCGATTGGTGACCAAATTAAAATTACTTTCAATTTGGTTTGTATCAAAACTATCTTTTACTTGATGCTAAGTTGCATAATGATTAGGTTCAATTGAAATGCACTAGCAAGGATAATAAGCAAGTATAATGATAATGAAATAAGTAAAGAGTAAGGAAGGAGACAACCTAGTGGGAAGACACCAGGATTTATAGTGGTTCGACAACGAGGCTCTATCCTCGTTTCTACTCCACTCCTCGAGTACTCCTACTCGAGATTTCCACTATATCCACAAGCTCCCTTCTCGGCGGAGAAAACCTTACATCGTTGCTTACATTATTTTCTGACACTAAGCTAAATGTCGAGACCTAATATTTAGCTAGGACCAATCTACACGACGTTGCCTACTTCACAATTTAACGACACAAGGCTAGATGTCGGGTTCTAATCTTAAGGTAGAACCAATCTTCACGACATTGCCTACTTCACCATTTTACGACACAAGGCTAGATGTCGAGTTCTAATCGAAAGCTAGAACCAATCTTCACGACTCTTCACTTTGATGCTAAGTGAGAACTTCACACAACACAACTACTAATCACTTTGAAGTTTAGTGAGAACTCACAAGACACAACCACATCACTTTATAGTTTGGTGAGAACTCCTAATCAAATCTATTACAACTCAACTAGACTTATCCAAGTACACACATGTAGCTTGAATTTACACAACACAAATCTAAGAAAACACATATGCAATGGATGTACACAACAAATCTAAGTATCCACAAATAGCTTGGATGAACACAACTAGTCCAAGTATTCATAAACATTGGATTGACCTAAAACAAAAAAGGGTATCATGATGAATATGACTAACTCATAGATTCATCTTTATCACTAAACTAGTGAGTGAGTCATCTTCTCATTGGACATGGTAAAGGAGGGGATCAAGAGGATAATCATATGTAAACATCCTTAACAATTTAAGTGATCATTTACTAATGATTATGCTATAGAAACTAGAAAGAGGGCTGAGAAAAACGTCCAAGAGGCTTACTGGAAAATGAGATTTGACCCACTATTTAAAGGAAACAAAGTTACAACGGATCTAAAACTGCTACTGTGCGCGGTACCTTATCTCACCCCGCGGTACCATATCGCTAAGGTACCGCGTAGGTACTTAAGGTACCGCCACTAGACTCCGCTCCGTTTTTTGTCTTTTAGTGGGGTGGGAATATTTGAGGTATTTGAACCCTTCAAAGGATATTCTAACAGCATTTGGAATATGCCATTTTCAAATTTTCATTTTCCATTTTAATAAAACATTTTCTAAAAAAGAAAGTTTATTAAAAAGTCTTTTGTCTTATTAACAAAAGTGAGTTTTAAGGATAATCATTTTGATGATCACTAAGTATGATTAAGAAAGGTTAGTGATATGATTATTACCTTGATGATAGTGTTAGTTAAATAATTCATTTTGTGTTTTACACTAAATGTGTTGTATGGTTTGTTGTGATCAAAACTAAGAAAGATTAGTTAACTCTAATAATGTTTTTATGCATCACTTGCATTAACAAATCCATAGCAGCAGTCTCCTTTACTGCTCAATCGGATGTATAGTACGACCCGGATAAAGATCTCTTTGCATTGCTTCCTATCAATCCATAGCAGCAGTCTCTTTTACTGCTCAATCGGATGTATAGTGCGACCCAGATAAAAATCTCCTTGCATCACCTCCTGTCCACCCGTAGTAACAGAAGCCATCATTACTACCCAATCGGATGTATAAGTGTAACCTAGGTGAAGACCACTTCGCGTTTATGCCACCATCTGTACCTGAGAGAGAGTCTGAAATGAACCATATACTTAGAACATCTTTCACTTAAAAGATAACTACGTTTTTAGTAGCTTTGAGGACAAAGCTAAAATAACGGGGTGGTGTTGTAAAATCCATGATTTTACCATGATTTTATGTAATGAAGTTTCACCCATTAATCCTAGAACACATACTCATGTGTTATGTTCCTATTAGTTGTGTGTAAACTTGTCCATTATGTACTTATACATTTACATTCATATTGGTTGTAAATAAGTTACATAGCTTAAACCTTGTACTTGAAACTAGGGATAACAAGTTGTAAAATGTATAATCAATATTTGAAATATACAACACTTAACAAAATTTGGAAATATACTACATTAGGTATTGTAGCCGTGTATATGTGTGTATGTAGACTAGGAGTTTACTTAACTCTTGGACTAGCCCAAGAATAGATGCCATTTGTGTGCAAGCCCAACACAAAGCCCATGTCTATGGCCCATTACCCCTTTTGGCTAGCTAGACACGACACATAGACTTGTGTAGAAGGAGAAGAGTTGCCTTGGAAAGGCAAGGGATGACATTTGGCACAATATGTCTTACCAAGGTGAATCATAACTTTTGTCATTCCCTTCCTCTCTCTTCTTTAAGCCGAAACACACACATACATCACACACACATTCTCATTTCACATGCATCCAATCTCACTTTCCTTGTTTCTCTCTCAAATCAATCGGAATTAAGCCACAAAAATCCAAAGTTTGTTAATTTAATCTACTAGATCCTTGTCCCATAGTAATCACTAATCATTTAGTATCATCATCATCTTTGGAATCACTAGAACAAGCCCTAGCCGAATCTTTAAGGCCACGACTTGGTTTACATTTAGGGTGTCTTCATCAACTAGATTAGATCTCTAATCTCCTTGTTCACCTAGATCATCCTTGGTACTTACAAGCAAGAAAGGTATACTCCTCATGCTCTTTCATGTCTTCCTGCATGCATCATCATACATCTATAAACACAAGTAAATAACTTGTTAAAATCAAGATTTGGTAAAGCCATGGCCATTATAGTTCACGGCATGATTATGAACACCATAGTCATGGTTAAAAATCTTTTTAATAAGAAACCTATGGCTTGTATTCTATGTTTTAAACTTGATTAGAAACCATATGAAACATTTTATGAATCTAAATGTAGCATGGATTACAAATCTTGTTTTATGGGATTTTGGTTAACTAATAATCATAGATCTCATAAAATAAACTTTTGTAACTTAAAAATCATAAAGAACATGACCTTAAAGGTCATGGCTAAAATGAATGATAAACATATGATTTGTCTACTAAGTTTTAATGATGGAATATGTAATATTACATGTTAAATGGAAAAATAAAAATCAATAAAATGATTTATGTGAACATATGTAGTCGTAGGTTATATATGACCTATAATGGTTTTAAATGTACATGCATGCTTATATAAACAATAGATCTAATGAAAAGAGTTAACTTAAACATGATGAACATAAAACAAGCTTATGAAATCTTATGGGAACCTTGGGAGAAAACAATATAGCCGTGGGTTATATATATAGTTTCTTGGAATAATGGTAACCTTGGGAACATGCATGAAACCTAAATAATCATGATTGTATTTTTTTTGTAAATATTTACAAGACTTAAAACTAGCTAAAATGTTCATCATGGAAATACCAATATTTAAAGTTATAGCCGTGGGCTATATGTGTGTATGTATGGACTTGTGATTTGATTTCTTGATTTGTACATAGCTAGATCTATTTTAGGGACACTTATAAGTACATGCAACCTTAAAATAAGCTTTGACTCATCTTAATAAGCTATGATTAATTATGGTCGTGAGTTATAAGCTCATATTAGGGCTTATGACTTGCATGCAACTTTATAACACATCTAGATCTCATTTGGTACATCACATAAAATGAACTATAAGTTTTAATCATTTATTAAGATAAAAAATTAAATATGGATAAGCTAATAATAAGCTTATAAGAAAATCCTAAGTTAATACTTACATAAAATGTAAAGTAGTGTTGATGGACTATTTAAGCCCATGCAATGTTAGTTCAAGACTTAATGGACCTAATAAGCTCATTTAATAAATCTTAGTGACCTAATGGACTTAAGTTTATACTTGAACCCATTTAAAATGATTAATGGACTTAAAATGTATTTAAGCCCAACAAATGTGTTAAAGGCCCATTTAACGAGTTAGTAAACTTAAAAATGTATTTAGACCCACTAATTGGCCCATTAGATGTTTAGCCCATTTAATGAGCCCATATAATGTTTTGAATGTTAAATAAAAGTTTTTATAATAAAATTTAACCTACATAAACTTTTGGAGTAAAATGACAATTTATGAAACTTAAGGACTAAAATTGTAACTTATGAAACTTGTTTTGTAAATTAGTAAACACAAGGACTGAAAATGTAATTATCCAAAAGTCTAGGGTTTAATGAATACCATCCGTGGCATATTAAACCCTAGGGACCATTTTGGGAAGTTTCTAAAAGTTATTTTGTCATTTTAAAACCCTAGGGACCATTTTGCAATAATCCGAAACTTAAAGAAGCCCTAGGGGCTGTTTTGGTTATTTTATGAAAGTTACAAAACCTAGACTTAAGTAGAGGGACTAAATCTGCCATAAGTCGAAACTTAAACAAGCCCTAGGTACCAAATGTGTAACAATCCGAAAGTTTACTTTGTTTAAAAATATGGAGGGACTAGTTTTGCCATGTTTTGAAACTTTAACAAACCCTAACCCTAATTCTATTTTTAAACTTAGTAAAACTAAAACAAACCCTAAACTATAAGAATTTATAATATAAATTCTTAAACTTGTAATTTATAAATTACTTTATAAATGTTAAATAATTTATGGGAACTTTTAAATTAAATAAAATATTTTATTTTATTTTTCAAAGATAAAATATTTATATTTTTTATTTATGAAATAAATATAAACAATATGGATATGTAATCCTAATACATAAACTCATATACTTTTAGGAAATAAAAATATATGAACGTTGAATAAATTGAATACTAATATTTAAGTAGAACACCTTACGTTTACTTAAAATATGAAACTTAATAGTAAGTTTAAATGGATGATTATAATACATGAACTACGAACGTAAACTAATACTTTAAGTAGAACGTTTTGTGTTTACTTATTATGAAACTTAATAGTAAGTTTAAATGGATGATTATAATACATGAACTACGAACGTGAACTAATATTTTAAGTAGGACATTTTATGTCTACTTAAATAAGAAACTTAACTATAAGTTGAATGGTTATTATTAATACATGTATTACGAATGCAAACTGATATTAAAAGTTAAATCTTTTATGTTTACTTAGAAATGAAACTTATATAGATAAGTTTAAACAAATATTGTTAATAGTTGAACAACGGTTATTTAGATAAATGCCGTATCATAAATGAACTGACTAAAAATCTGTATAAGCATACACATATGTACTTTGTACTATCTATTAAGACTGTACTATTTGATTAGGCATAACTTTTAGCGTGAGCATTATTTGTATTTTCGTATTATACAGCTATTGCCAACTCCCAGGTGAGTTTACAGCCCCATATAAACTATTGATAAACTTTTCCTCTACGGGGGAGAAAACATGCAACTATTTTAAATGGACATAAATGAATTGTATAAACTTGACTATGATTGACTATTATAGAAACTGTTTTATTGTTGTAAATCTCCCGAATGTTATAAATAGATCTATTAGGGATTGACCATCCCCATCTGGGTGAGTCATGCTCACTATGCCTTGGCCGGGACAACAGATGTATACCATGTTGGAACTTGGTTTGGGTGTCTTTTTGTAAGACACTACGTCCTCATCTGTTGAGGACTATGGAAGGTTAAGCTTTAGTTTCGAGTAATAGCAAATGTAATTTAAATTTTTAGTAAGAATGCTTTGTGCATTGTTACTTCTATGATTAATGTATGTCCAAACTAATTAATGTTAAAACATGTAAATTCACCAACTTTATGTTGACCCTCTAAGCATGTTTATCTCAGGGAAATGAAGTTAGAACGAGATATGTGCATGGACTCAAGCATTGATATGTGTGTAAACAAACATCTTTTCTACCACTTAATTACAATAATAACCGGACCAAAACGTGTATTTTATGTCTTTTATGTCGAAATTATGCGTGGTTTGTGTTTTTGTTGTGATTTAGGACGAAAAGGTGAAAAGTGGAGAAAACACGGGAATTCACGGGCATTTACGGACTTTTATTGAAGAAAAAGACGAAAGACGAAGTCAAGAAGTCAAGAGTGCAAAAATAACGGAAGTCCCAGACCAATTCTGAAGATTTATCGAAGAAAAAGTCAAAAGACGGAAGTTTATTAAAAGCCGAGGAACTCAAGTCTATTTTGTCGAAGAATTAAAAGACGAGTCCAAGAGAAATCCCGAGCCACAAGTCATCAAAGTCCAAGATTAACAAAAAGATTAAGAAGGAAGGACTTAATGGTGCAATTAAGAAGAAAGGGAGGAGAGGAGGAAGCTTCCTCTAACCATCCTCCTAATCACCTATATATACCTCCCATTTTCATTCATTTGTTCTTGTTGGCTAACTTGACAAATTAGCTCTTCCACTTTTATTTTATGCACCTTTAATTACTTGTCATTTTTAATACATGTTTTGCACTTTAATTATCCTTTTAATTTCCAAGTAAGTGTTTTGATTTGTGTTCTTTAAATTCGTGTCTTTAATCTTTCTTTATCATTTGATCAAGTTTACTTTTGTAAATCTCATTCTACTCTTCTTCTTTTTGATTCGGTTTGAATTTCGGATTAAGCAAGGTTTTGCTTAATCCATTGCTTATTTGATTAAAAGTCTTGTCTTTTCTTTTTCCTTTTAAGACTTCATACGAAATAGCAATAAGTTTGACAATCTTATGTGCTTATTTGGTATTTGGCTTAATTGTTTTGAAAGTTTTCTTAAAAGTTTTACTTTTTAAGTTTTAATTTCATTTAAGTTTCGTCTTTTAAATTTTGAAAAGGTTTTAACTTTTTAACTTTTTGTCTAGCCTTGTTTTCATTTCATTCGAATTTATTTTGTTACTGCTTATTAGAATAGCTTATTAAGATTCGAGCTTATTACGAATTTGTATCCATCGGAAAGTAAGGGTTTTCTCCACATTGCGACGGCTTGCTTCTCCACATTCCGATAGTGACAGTATTGGCCAAAGGGTTTTGCATTCCGATCTGGGATTGCGATAGAGTGAATTACCCCCTTATTCCGATCAAGGTTCCGATCGCACATTGCGATCGGGATTGCGACGGCTCTTAATGCTTCACTAAAACGAAGTGCTGCCCAATTTTTCCAAGCAACATTCCGATCTGGACCATATTCCGATAGGTTACATCCTTCTTATTCTGACAGCTCATTCCGATCTGGTTATTGCGATCTGGGCACTGCGATCTGAGTGGTTCTACACATTCCGATCTGGGGGAGTTTGGTTATTCCGATCTGAAAGGTGACATATTCCGATCTGGTGTTTTCAATCAACATTCCTATAGGGGGGTGTGAGTTCATTCCGATGGTGAGTCTGATCGGAATATATTCCGATTGGGTGTTTGTTTTATGTTTTCGTCTTGTTTAATTTTTAAGTTATCATTTTAATTCTTGTCTAATTTTAATTCTCGTCACGCTTTTAAATTTCAAGTCATTTAATTTAATTTACTTTAAAAAGTTTTTAAATATCACACATTTATTTTAATTAGATTTATATTTATTTTCACGCCACTTTATTTCAACGACATTTACTTTAATTGTTTTGCACTTTAAATATACTACAACGACAACATTATTGTTTCCACCAAAATAAAAATGAGTCGCACATTAAACACAAGTTTTTCAATTCGAAGAGATTGGTACAACGAATATTTTTAACCTGAGTAAAATCGAGTTATCAAGCATCTATGTAATCTGCATCGTAGGAATCGTCAAGGGTTCCATTTGGGGAAAATGAACAATCTACTTATGACATGTTTAAGACAATTTTTATTTATTTGTTTAATAAACATGTAATCTGATTTGAATAACTCTTTATCTTATGCTCTATGGACTATATACTATCGATCCACCCTTGTGACATCTCCGTTGATATTTCCATATATTTTGACCCTACCCGGGGTGTCACAAACTTCATAAAACTAGCATAACACTCCCTTGGGACTTGTGGTCCTCCAGCATTTCCACCAGCATTTCCACCTTTGCCTTGAATTCTAGTTGCACGATCTGCCTCAAGAGCATTAGCAATTGCCACTTAAAATCATAGTGTTCACCCGCTCAGTTGTCAACTTTGGAGGCATGTTTTACAATTAGTCACACAATGGTTTGGTGATAACAGAACAATGCCAACAAACTCCTCCCCTTACACGTCTCTACAATGACAGGTAAAGAAAACAAAGTAAGTATACATATCGAGATTAAGAAGGATTTCTTTTTCAAGACATAATATAAGTACCACAAGCACAATCAACGAATGCTACAAATATTCATCAACCCAATCACAAAAGAGCTAGTAAAGACACATCATAGATCATGAGAGGTAAACATTGATTTCATTGATATCAACAAAATTGTGACAAGATATGCCACTACAATCATTCACCAAATAAAACTTAAAGTCATCAAGTTGTACCATAATGCCATAATACAAAAGTCTGAAATAGTTCCATTTCAACGAGGAATAAAAATGAAATACAGTAACTAGTCACGTGATGATCCACATGATCTCTTTGATGGCCGTTCGTCCTTGTCATCTTCTTCCTCTTCTTCCGGCTCTTCCTCAAAATCCTCCATCTTTTCCTTACCCTTCGAAGTAGTTCCCTCTTCAACCTTCCTCTTTCCCTTCGAAGTAGAGCCTTCACCCGATGGAACCATATGCTGATCCAAATACAACTTATCCTCAAAAGTATAGTACTCGCCAACTTCTGGTGGTTCGACCATGAAATGCGTGTTTGCATACTTTGGATCACTTCGAAAATTCCATGCATTCATCAAGAAAGGTCGTACTCGAGCCTCCCAACATCGAAGACGATCAAACATGACACGATCTCCCTTGGTTCCTTCAAACTCAGCACACAGATTCTCTACAATCATTTTCAGCTTTGCTATCTCCATCCTTTCACGATCCCTAGTTTCGTTAGCCCTCTTCACACCCGAATAGAATCTATTAAAAGCCTTCTCATTCCTCTGAAATCTCTTAATCACCCTTGTCTCTACCACATACCTTTCAGACAATAGTCAATCGAACTTCTTCAAACAATGTTCCGTGTTACTGTAGATCCTTGGTCCAAGGCAGTTGACCCTTGCTATGTTCTCGTGGAGAGAACGAGAACGAACAGGTTGTTGTTCAGTCTGTCCAACTAGAATGAGCATTAACCGCAGTACTAGAATCAGCTTGATCATCATCACTACTATCACGAGCAACCACTGGCAAACCCCTCCAATAAGCATCACATGTAGGTGTAGCAGAACGAGAACGAACAGGTTGTTGTTCAGTCTGTCCAACTATAGCCACAGGAACTTCATCCTCCTCCGGATCCTCTTTCGGTTCCTCAGTACTGTCAATCTCATCTTTTACAACTTCATTCCTTTCAACCTCATCCGGTTCAATCCATCCATTTTCGCCTTGCGGGTTAGGAGCATTAGGTCCACCTTCAGCCCCTACAATGTAATCATATCCATTATCGTTCGGTGGTAAATCTGCCATTTCTACAAAATACAAAAAGTTCGAGGGTATATAAGGTCATTATCCCAAAATTATATATACATGCATGCACATGCAATGCAAATGTAGTACGTAAGCCAATATGTATCAAAATGATAGCGATGCAAATGCAATGCAAAAATTACGATGTCAAGTACTCCGCGTACGTTCACAATAACTCCATATAATACTATAATACCATAGTAATTACTTAATAAATATTCAAGAATCATTTCAATTTTAAAAGGGATACATCTCGAAATAAAACAATATTAAAAGAAATCTTACCGGAGCCATGTGGAATAGTTGTGTGCTTTGGAAACAAAATACTTACGACACCAAAGTTATAGTTAGGACCTTTTTCAAAACGACCTAGTTCTCTATAACTTGTGGCTCTGACTACCAATCTCTAACACCCCCAATTTACCTTGCGCAGCGAAATATCACAATTGAGTGTTAGTCAAAGAATCATCCCACACAAGCCATATTGAACGACCCGAAAGAGATGTTAATGCAATAATGCCTAAAAATGTTACTTGCATTTTTCGGTCTCGCTTAGTTTTGATTACGAAAATATGTAAAAACAAGCATTTACGAAAACAACGAAAAACGAATTCTTGAGTTCAAGTATTTTTCATTTTACCCATTTTCACTTATGGTATGAATAAACAAGTACTAACCTTAATCAAGTGATCAAGTGATTTAATCTTTTCTTAAAACTCACTTTTTATTAAGTGTGACAAGTTTTTAATTAAACTTTCTTTTTAAGAAATTTTTTTATTAAATTAAATATTTGAAAATTTTAAAATGGCATATTCCCTTTTGATTTGGAATATCCTTTCTGGATATTTTATAATCAGATATGACCTCCACCACTAAAGGACAAAAAGGGAGCAGAGTCTAGTCTGGCGGTTCCCTAGCGCCTAGGCGGTTCCTTATCGATAAGGTACCGCTGGTTGAGATAAGGAACCGCGGGCAGATATAGCCGTTGGCCCTTTATCCTATAAATAGTGGACCTTTCTCAGATTTTCCATCCACCTCTTTTGCACACAAATTTCCAGATTCAAACATACTTCTTAAATCACTCAAATCCTTGATCATTTTATTGATTACTACTTGTTTAGAAGTGAATCTATCTCATCCATCCCTTCCTCTTCAAGTGCAAAGAGAAGAACACTATCATTGTGATGTGTTGAGTCCACCACCAAAGATCCTTTGAAGATCAAATTTTATCCATTTGTTGTTGTTTAACAGTTTTGAAGATCCAAGTAGTTGTGTCTATTTGGAAGTTGTGTATGTACTAAGTATAGTTGTGTAGATTGGTCCTAGCTATGATTAGGGCTCGACTTTTAGCTTAGAGTCGGAAATTGGTTAAGCGACGTGTACGGTTTTCTCCACCATAAGGAGCTTGTTGTGTAGTGAACTCTCGAGTAAGGAGTACTCGAGGAGTGGAGTAGGAACGAGGAGTGAGCTTCGTTGCCGAACCACTATAAATCCTTGGTGTTTGGTTTGATCTTTCTTTACCCTTAACTCTTTACATTCTTTATTCTTTGTGCATATATATTAGTTAGTATTAGTTTAAATTACACTATCATTGTTCATATTGTGCATAAGAAGATTTCACTTATTCCCTTAAGTCTAAGTTTTTTTAGAAAAGGGATTTTTTTTGAAAACCATCATTTAACAAGTAAATATAATAAACTATTCACCCCCCCCCCCTTCTAGTTTCTACAATTGGTATCAGAGCTGTTTGCTCAAGTATTTTTAAAGTATATTGTATTTTAAAACTTGAATCGATCTATGGATTCCAACAAGTACCTAGAAGGACAATCTATGCAAAGACCACCACTTTTTGAAACCGATAGTTTTATTTATTGGAAAAATAGATTTGAGACTTATGTGAAATCAAAAGATTTAGATCTTTGGCATGTTATTTCCAATGCTGATTTTCTACCTTATCAATTTAATGAAGTTTCTAAAACAAAGGAATTGGTCACTTTTGACAAAGCTAATGACGATACTAAAAAGAAACTTTCGAAAAATAATGAGGCTAAAATGGTGATTTATAATGCTTTACCTAAGAAAGAGTATGAAAGGATTTTTATGCGTGAAACCGCTAAAGATATTTGGAACACTCTTTTAGTAACCCACCAAGGTAATAGCCAAGTCAAAGAAAGAAAAATCAATCTTCTTGTCCAACAATATGAACAATTTGTCATCTTAGAAGATGAAGCTATTGAAAGTGCTTTTGCAAGATTTAACACTATTATTACTAGTCTAAAAGCACTTGATGAAGGTTTTTCTAGCAAGAACAATGTTAGGAAGTTTCTAAGGGCCTTACATCCAGAGTGGAGAGCAAAAGTCACGGTGATCGAAGAATCGAAAGATCTCTCAACTTTATCACTCGATGAACTCATAGGCAACTTGAAGGTTCATGAGATGATAATTTTGAAGGACTTGGAATTGGTGAAAACCAAGAGTGAAAGGAAGTCTCTTGCACTCAAAGCCAAAAAGGCACAAAGCGATCATGATAGTTCCTCGGATAGTGATGACGAGGAGTATGCATTGGCGGTGAGAGATTTCAAGAGGTTCTTCAAAAGACGAGGTCAACACGTGAGGCAACCCAACAATGAAAAGAAACCATTCTCAAAGAATCGGTTTGCCAAGAATGAAAAAGGTGATAGGAATTGTTTTAGATGTGGTGATCCAAATCATTTCATTAGTGAGTGTCCAAAACCTTCACGCGATAAGAATCACACGGCATTCGTTAGTGGTTCTTGGAGCGATAGCGGTAAAGATGTTGATGACAACCCCAAAGAGGAGAAATGTCTCATGGCTCACACTTCTAAAGAGGTACATTCCAAAACCGAATATTATAGCAATGATAGCTCCACCTTAGATGATATTGAACTAGAAGGCCAATATGATAATTTACACAAACTTAGCCTTAAATTCATAGAAAAGAACAAGACCTTAAAATCAACTAAAACTAAGCTTGAAAATCAGATTCATGAACTTAGGGAAAAATTAGCCAAGCTTGAGAAAAATAAATAAGTTGATATAGGTTGCTTAAGTTGTGAGAAACTTAGGTTAGATAATGAAGATCTCAAGAGCACCTCCATTGAACTGGAAAAGTTCATGAAAGGTACTAGTGCTCTTGATGATATATTAAACAAACAAATTCATTCTAAGGAAAGACTTGGTGTAGGTTTTAACTCAAATGAAGCATCAACCAGTGAACCTAAACAAGTCAGGTTTTCAAAAAAAGCAATCTGCTGTACGCGGTCCCCGATTGTATGGGGCGGTTCCTTATCGCTATGGAACCGCCGCCATAGATAAGGAACCACGGCCAGAAAGTGCTTTTGATGAAAATCTTGAACTTTATGAAAAGTCAAATTTAAGTGAACATCCTAAGCATCTTATAGTTAACAAAGTGAAATTACCCATACTTGACGACAATATCATTGATAAGTTCTATAAGCCTTTGAGTAAACCTCTAATGGGAAATAGAAGTTTATCAAGACCATCATCTACTCCACCAAGAGTACGGAATGAGTCTAGACCTAGAAGTAGAACGAAAACACCTATAATAGATAGTCAAAACAATTCACGACCTAGAAGTAAAACTCCAACACCTAGAAGGAATGACCACAACTCTAAACCAAGATTAAATACACCTAAGAGAAATAATGAACAACAAAATGGTTATATGATTATTATCCTCCTCCCTTTTGTTCCCCATGGGGAACCCCTCCTCCATTCATGCATCCTAACTAAATGCAAGGGATGTTTGGAACTAACAATTTTGGACCCATGAGATATTGGGGACCAAATGTTTGATTGTGTATGTTGTTACCTAGATATGCTTGGGAATTGATTTGGAGCCCGAAGAGTGGGTTAAGGATAGTGGTTGTTCTAAACACATGACGGGTAATCGAAGTTTTTTCTCGCGGTAAAAAGCATATGATGGAGGTAACGTTACATTCGCTAGTAGTCTACGTGGTAATATCATTGGCAAAGGTACGGTTTCTCTTGACTCCATGACTATTGAAAATGTTGAGCACGTTATTAATTTAGGGTTTAACCTTTTAAGCATAGGTCAAATTTGTGACAATAAGTAAGGTCATCTTTTCGGAAAATGATAGTGAAATCATAAAAGATGGAAAGGTCATTGGAAAAGGTGTTAGAAAGCATGGGCTTTATGTCATGAAGGTCAATAAGAAGTCAAATGACAACATATGTCTTGCGACTAAGATGATAGTTCTACTCTTTGGCATAGGAGATTAGGTCACGCTAATTTGCGTCTAATTCAATCTTTAGTCTCTAAGGAGTTGGTAAGACACCTCCCCTAGATGAAGTTTGATGGTCACTTTTGTGATGCTTTCAAAGTTGGAAAGCAAGTTCACTCAAGTCACAAAGCCAAGATTTTGGTTTCAACCTCTCGGTGCTTAGAACTCCTACATATGGATCTCTTTGGACCTACAGCCATACGGAGTTATAGAGGTAACCTTTATACCCTAGTTATAGTTGATGACTACTCTAGATTCACTTGGACTAGAATTTTGGCATCTAAGAATGAAGCTTTCGATCATTTTGAAATCTTTAGTCGAAGAAATCAAAATCAACTAGGATCTCCAATTGTGAAGCTCATGGTATCACCCATAACATCTCGGCTCCACGCACTCCACAATAAAATGGGGTAGTTGAAAGGAAGAATAGGACCATCCAAGAGATGAGTAGGACGATGTTAAACGAGCAATCTTCGCCTCAAAAGTTTTGGTGCAATGTCGTGGACACATCGACTTATATTCTCAACCGAATTATTATTCGACCTTTCCTAGGAAAGACCCCCTATGAGATTATTAAAGGTAAGAAACCCTCATTGGAATACTTTGGGGTGTTTGGAAGTAAGTGCTTTATCATCAACAACAAAGACTACCTTACCAAGTTTGACCCAAAGTCTTACGAATGTATCTTTTTAGGTTATTCCCAAACTAGCAAAGCCTACATAGTCCTCAATAGAACCTCGGACGTAATTGAAGAGTCACTTAACGTGACTTTTGATGAAACCCCTCCTTTAACCAAGACACCACCATTGGTTGATGATGACTTGGACGAAGTAGAACTATAGAAGTAGTTAAAGCCAAAGAGGTTAGAAAATATGGGTTGAAGACCTTAGTGTTGAAAAGGAAGTAAACATTAAGGAGTCTAAGGATCATACTCTCAATAATATCATTGGTGACTTAAATCAAAGGACCCTAAGATCTCAAGTCCAAAACCAAAGCAACTTCTTTTGTTTCGTCTCCTTGATTGAACCAAAGAATGTTAAAGAAGCTTTGACGGATGAGAGTTTGGTCATTACGATGCAAGAAGAATTGAATCAATTCATTGCTAATGATGTTCGGGAACTTGTTCCTCCACCTAGAAGTTCTACCATTATAGGAACCAAATGGGTATATAGGAATAAGCTAGATGAGAATGGTGTTGTGTCTCGTAACAAAGCTAGACTTGTAGCACAAGGCTATAATCAACAAGAAGGGATTGATTATGACGAGACATATGCATCGGTAGCAAGATTAGAATCCATTAGAATCCTTTTAGCCTACGCTTATGCCTTAGATATTAAGCTTCAACAAATGGATTTAAAGAGTGCGTTTCTTAACGGTTTGATCAATGAGGAGGTATATGTGGCTCAACCTCCCGGCTTCATTAATTTTGAGAAACTGGATCATGTTTACAAGCTTAAGAAGGCACTTTATGGTCTTAAACAAGCACCTAAAGCTTGGTATGATAGACTTAAAGCGTTTCTTGTTAAACATGAGTATACCATGGGAATGGTAGACAACACTCTCTTTACAAGAAGAAAGGTTCTCACCTCATAATCGTGCAAATATATGTTGATGACATTATATTTGGCTCAACTTGTCAAGAATTGTGTGATGACTTTACCAAAATCATGCATGATGAGTTTGAAATGAGTATGATGGGAGAACTTAACTTCTTTTTAGGACTCTAAATTAAACAAATGGACGATGGTATTTTCTTTAGTCAATCTAAGTACGCTAAAGAAATGCTAAAGAAATTTGGATTAGAAGAATCTAGACCAATGAAGACCCCAATGGCCTCGGATACTAAACTCACCGTAGATGATGATTGTGAGTCAGTAGACAACACCAAATATAGAGGTATGATTGGTAGCTTTTTGTACCTAACGGCAAGTCGACTGGATATCATGTTTAGTGTTTGCCTTTGTGCTCGCTTCCAAGAGGCTCCCAAAACCTCTCACCTTGAAGCGGTTAAGCGTATCTTCCGATACATTAAGGGCACTATACATTTAGGATTATGGTATCCTAAAGGGACCGGCATAGAAACCATTGTCTACGCGGACTCGGATCATGCGGGAGACTATGTGGACCGGAAAAGCACTAGTGGTGTTTGTACCTTCATGGGTTGTTGTTTAACTTCTTGGTTCTCCAAGAAACAAACCGCTCTTGCGATATCCACCACGGAAGCCGAGTATGTGAGTGCCGGAAAAGCATGCCAACAAGCTCTATGGATGAAGCAAGCGCTTGTTGATTACGGGATTTGTCTTGATGATGTTCCCATCATGTGCGACAATAAAGGTGCTATAGACCTTAGCAAGAATCCCATGAAACATTCGCGAACCAAGCACATAGAAATTCGTTACCATTTTCTTAGGGATAATGTTCAAAGGGGTAACATTTCAATTGAGAAGGTACCCTCCGAGGATAACTTAGCCGACATCTTCACTAAGCCACTTAAGAGGGAACCTTTTAATTAATTGCGTCTAGGTCTAGGATTAATGAAACATATTCCTTAATTGTTTTCCCTTTATTGAGTCTCTTACTTTCTTTTGAGTCTTTTATCACTTTGAGTCATTGAGTCTCCTAAACTCTTCTTCTAAAACCCGCATGCTTTTACCATGAATAGTACCCTTAAGATCGTACGTACTAGATTTAAACTTTCCTAATATAGCATGATTACGATTACGTGTTAGGATTTTACGTATTACGTACGTGTTAGAACACGATAAGTATTTACTATACACGAGCACGTAATAAATATTTGACGATAATTAATCACGAACATGCGATCATAAAATCATGATCGTAATTAAAACACGAACTATTATTAATTACGTATATATATTTATTACGAGCGTAATTAAATATATTAGATCACGGTATTTACGTAACGAGAACATTTAAAACACGAACACAAATAATCACAAACGTTTAACTTAACAACGAGACACGGAAAAAGGTACGGGTACCCCAAGTGGGGCCCCTACCCGCGGCTACAAGGGCAAATGGGCCAAGCCCATTTGTCAAATTTACTAAAAGGGAAAAAGGGGATTTTCACTACTCATAAAATTTTATAGAAGATTTTTAAGAAAAACCTAAAAACCCTCCTCCCTTGTCTCCTTTGTGCCGCCACCCTATAACCACCATAAGAGGTGGTTTGTGATCTTGGATCTTGGAATTTTAGTGATTGATCGTGTTGGTTCTTCGTCCTTTTGATCCACGAATTCGATAAATCCTTTTTAAACCTTTTGTTTTGATTTAATCTTTTTATAAATCAAGAACATGTGATGTTTTTACAAAAACCTAATAATTAAACATGGATCTAACATGATTTGGTGTTAAATAAAATCAAAAGGGTGTTTTAAGGGGTGTTTGTTTTTTGCCGCAGGCTGCACCGAACCCGAAGGGGTCTCGGTTTGGCCAAGCCGACCACCACCAAGACCATACGGTCTTGGTTGGTGCGTGTGGGTCCCACGGCAGCAGTAAAACACGGGGTACCCCGAGTTGGTTCGGGGTACGGTGTCGATTTCATGTCCGGTTCATTGTTTTTAGTTTGGATCCGATTCATGGTGTATGTTTAGTTTTTTTTATGTTTATGATCTTATGTTAAAATTAAATTAATAAAATGATATGATTAATTTAATAACATGACTTAGGTTATTTTAATTATTATAATCATGAAATTAATTAACCTAAGTATTTGTATATTTAAGACTTATAATTAATTAATTATTTTAAAACCATGGATATAATTAATTAATTAACATGACTTAGGTTATATTATTAATATATAATAATACATATTTAAACCTAAGTATTTAACTTATTTAATTAAAAAGCATGTTATACTTTAATTAAATATTTTAACCTATAGTTTAATTTAATTACATGAAATAATTATTAAACTATACATTATATCATATGACTGAGAAAAGAATCATGAAAACACTTAGGCTTATATACTTAGCTTATTTAACCAGCTTATTTCTAATTATGGAAACTTTCTATTTTTGGAAACTTAATTAAATAAGGCAGCTAATCTATTTATAGAAACCTTCTATTTTTAGAAACTTATTTATTTCAGGCAGCTAATCTATTTATGGAAATTTATTTAATTAAGGCAGCTGATCTATTTATGGAAACTTTCTATTTTTAGAAACTTATCTATTTTAAGCAGTAATTCTATTTTTTGAAACTTTCTATTTTTGGAAACTTTCTATTTTTGGAAAATTTCTATTTTTGGTAACTTTCTATTTTTGGAAACTTTCTATTTTTGGAAACTTTCTATTTTAGGAAACCTGCTATTTTTGGAAAGTTACTTATTATTACACAGTAAGTATAATAACACATGAAATAAAAGAAATACTTAATCAGATTAAACAGAATATAAGATAAAACACAGTTTAAGGCTTTAAAACAGTAAAACATGGTAAGAACACATAAAATAAGCTAAGGCATGACATAAAACCAGCTACGTATTTAGTAAGAAGATACTTATTCATGTATATATTTATGTAGCACTAGTGATTCAGAAGTAGGATTCCTCTCAGTTCATCTTCTTCGTTCACTAGACATAAGGTACGGATTCCCGTCCTTTCAGTATGGACATTCTTTCCTTATTAGGATTCCTTGTATGCAGCCAACTGTTTTCCCGTAGTATAAGTTACGTGTTTGATTGCTTATGTTTAATTAAGATTACCTATAGCCATATACATGCATGACCAGTTTCACCTAGTTATGGAGGTACCATAACCATAACATTAGAGGCACTGATGTTATGACTTCACCACGACGGAGTGATTGCTCGTGGCGTCCCTTCATCTTTTGGCCATTTATTTATATTTATCATGTGGGGCGTATGGGTGCATCCTAGGTACATGTTTTTATTCAGGATTTCATGGTGAATGTGGTGTGTGCCTTTCATCCTTCACAAGGAGCTGATCCCTCCTACCCAAAAACCAGTATATTAAATTAGAGGCAGCCCCTCTAATTTTGCATGATGAGGTCACCCCTCCAAGTATTCATGCACGGTGGATTTTCATGACCTATATTGGCTAATGGTAAAATGTGATAAACAGTTATTATAAGATAAACATAAGACTTCCAAACTATTAAAACCAGTTTTATTAAGACTTAACCAGGTTACTCGGGACTTAGTTTTCTTCCGCTGTTATATGTTATATGCTTATCCTATTCATGCTTTATTGTACATCCGTGCACTGAGCGTATTTGCTCAGCCGTTTTCCTTTTCTATGTTCCCAAAACGGCAGGTACTCAAGGACGCTCGTAGACACTAAGAGTACGTGCATATGGACTGGAAGCTGTCTAGCCTTCTTTACATTATGCATTTCATTTCTTATGATACTTATGCTTTGGACATTGTTTAGTCCTTTCCTTTATTATACTATGTTTGTGTGTGATGAGCTTTACTTTTGGACTACCGATGTTTGATTCCGGTATTTTCCTTTTATGGTCAAGTAATGTTTAGACATTTTTCCTTGTATGCTTTGATGACACGCCATAATTTCTGTGATATTTCCATTTCCAAAATGGGGTGTTACAATTATGGTATCAGAGCCAAGGCTTCGACCTGTAGGCTCTCAAATATGACCTGTGATTAGTGGGTAGTCACTACGGTCTTCCTAGAACTGACAGTTGTTTTCATGCATTCATCATTTTTAAGCATACATATACATGTCATTGTCGCAGATTTTTGACTAAGTAATGGTTGGTACAGGACTGGCCCTATTTAGTCGCATGTGTTTTATCGAAACTTTTAGATTTGGGACCGACCCATAGGCGTCCCCTCGCTATGTCTTTTGTTTTGGGTGAACTGACCAGAGGCGTTCACTCTCGAGGATACAAAAGTTTTCATAAAACTGCATCATGCATTCATACACAAAATTTTCTTGCATAAAATTTTTCTCGTGAAATTTTAGTATAAATTTTTTCATGTATATATATAGATTTTATGTTTTGATCTGTTTAATCATATGTTTTATGTTATACTGTCAGATGGTTCTCACACGCGAACAGGAGCAACTCAATGCTGCAATTCAGGCTGCCATGCAAGCTTTGCTTCCTCAACTAAGGAATGACATCAGGGCTGAAGTTCAAGCTGCCAACAATCAGCAGCATAATCAGCCACCTCCTCCTCCTCCAGTGACATTAGCAGTATGGCTGGAGAGATTCAACAAACTCCGCCCTCGAGCTTTTGAGAAGACAGATAGCCCCAGCGATGCTGAAAGCTGGTTGGCACACATCGAGAAGATTTTCAACGCTATGGGTTGTGACCCCGCATACAAGGCGAGGTAGGCATGTTATCGGTTCGAAGGCGATGTACTCAACTAGTGGTTAGCATTGATGCAATCTGAAGGTGGTGATGAGTGGGTTGCTGGTTTGACTTGGGCTCAGTTCAAGGACAGGGTGATGGAGCAGTTCTTTCCCAAGGCTGAGCAGGACAAGCTCAAGAGAGAGTACCATGGGATCCGACAGAGAGCTGGGGAGAATAGCAACGAGTTTATGCAGCGCTTTCTTCGCTTGGCTGGTTTCCTTGGTGCGGCAGTAGGTACTCCTGAAGAGCAGGCACATCACTTTAGATGGGCTCTTCGCACATCGGTCGCAAACAATTTGGTGTGTGCTACGTTCAACACTGTAGCACAAGTGGCCGACGTAGCACGAAAGCTGGAGATGCTACAGGAGAGAGATGAGTTCGGGGAAGCTGAAAGACCCGACAAGAGGTAAACATTCGTATTCAAGCGGTGACCAATCTGTATATTTTTCCATATGTCAACTATTCATCTCTTAAATGTACCTTCCAGGCAGAAAACTGGGGACCGGTCTCAGCCGGCTACTCATCAGCAGCCTCATCAACCCATGGGAAACGGTCAGACTAACGACCGTTCTGCTACGGATAGGCGTGGCGGTAATGACAATTACCGTAACAAAGTTGGGCACTCCAACAGCAGCAGGTCCTAATACTTACGCAATTCCTTATGTTTTATGTTATAACTCATATTCTGACACTTTAGCAAAACTTCTACTAGGAACCATGGAAACGGTAGGGACCAGAACTAGAGAGGTTCGCAGCCTAGCCGTCCAGCTATCACTGGTATTCAATCTTACGATTATCCGCTTTGTCCTTTGTACCAACTATCATGTCTTATGTAAAATGTTTTATCAGGTTCTCAGCCAGCCAGAGCACCTGCTGGAGGATACACTCATCCTCTTTTCTCTACTTGCCACCGTAGGCACCCAGGACCATGTCGCCGTAATACTGATGCGTGCTTCAAGTGTGGTCTTCCTGGCCATATTATGAAGGATTTCCGTAAGGGCCAGATGGAGGGTACATCGGGACATGCTGATACCAAGCCGCCTCCTACTGCCGGGCGTGTCTACACGACATCTCGAGACCAGGCCAACAAGTTTACAGGTACCATCACTGGAATCTTGTATATGTATGGTCAAGCTGCATGTGTTCTTTTCGATACGGGTGCTACTCACTCGGTTATTTCTACTGTTTATGCTAAGAACATTAGGATGCCTCCCTTGCCATTAGAAAATAGGCTTACTATTTCCATGCCTTTGAGGGACTCTATATTAATCACCCATGTATACAAGAGTCTTCCCCTAGAATTTGATGATAAGGTTCGACCTGTCGACGCACTTCCGCTGGACATGAATGACTTCGACATGATTTTGGGCATGGATTGGCTATCCAAGTATCATGCTACCATAGACTGCCATTCATATCGAGTTATCTTCGGTGATGTTAATGCACCAGAGTACATTCATAATGGGTTCATACCCGGACGGTCTGTACAATTCATATCCACCTTGCAAGCGCGTGCACTACTGTCACATGGTTGCGAGGGTTATCTAGCTACCGTTCACGACATGGATGTTGAATCTCCATCGATTCAGGATCAACCTATAGTGTCGGAATTCCAAGATGTGTTTCCGGCAGAATTTCCGGGCATACCACCTGCACAGAAGTGGAATTCAGTATCGAGCTGGTTCCAGGAGCTGAACCAATCTCCAAGGCTCCTTATCGCATGGCTCCCATAGAGCTGAAGGAGCTGAAGGATCAACTGCAAGAACTTCTTGAACAAGGTTTCATTCGACCGAGTGCATCTCCATGGGGCGCACCGGTCTTGTTTTATAAGAAGAAGGACGGCAGTATGCGTCTTTGCATAGACTATCGCGAGCTCAACAAGATTACCATTCGGAATAGGTATCCACTGCCACACATTGACGATCTGTTTGACCAACTCCAAGGGGCCAAACACTTCTCCAAGGTTGATCTTAGGTCAGGCTATCATCAGCTACGGGTCAAGGAGCAGGACATCGCTAAGACTGCCTTTCGTACCCGTTATGGCCAGTACAAGTTTGTAGTTATGCCCTTTGGCCTGACAAATGCTCCAGCAGTGTTCATGGATTTGATGAACAGAATCTTCCATGAATTTCTGGACAAGTTCGTCATTGTCTTCATCGATGACATCCTGATTTTCTCAAAGTCCAAGGAGGAACACGAAGACCATCTTCGTACAGTGCTACAGATTTTTCGCCAGAAGCAGCTGTATGCTAAATTCTCCAAGTGTGAGTTCTGGTTGGACAAGGTGGCATTCTTAGGTCACATTGTATCAGCAGAAGGAATCACTATGGATCCAGCGAAGGTTGAGGCCATTACTAAGTGGCCAAGGCAGACATCAACGACATAAGTCCGCAGTTTCTTAGGCTTAGCTGGCTATTACCGTAGGTTCGTGGAGAACTTTTCCCGCCTAGCACTACCATTGACCAAACTGATGCGGAAAGGGGAGAAATTCGTCTGGACTGAAGATCGAGAGAAGAGCTTTGAAGACCTGAAGCAGAAGCTAGTATCTGCACCTATTCTTACTCTACCATCTGGTACGGGTGGATTTCAAATCTACAGCGATGCATCGGGGAAGGGACTTAGCTGTGTTCTCATGCAACATGGGAAAGTGATCGCGTACGCTTCACGGCAGCTTAAGCCTTATGAAGAAAATTACCCCACGCATGACCTGGAACTTGCTGCAGTCGTGTTTGCATTGAAGATATGGAGGCACTACTTATATGGAGAATCATGTGACATTTTCACGGACCACAAGAGCTTAAAGTATATCTTCACTCAGCATGAATTGAACATGAGGCAGAGGAGATGGTTAGAGCTGTTGAAGGATTATGACATTTATCTACAGTATCATCCCAGAAAGGCAAATGTAGTAACAGATGCTCTTAGCAGGAAGTCCGGAATGATCAACGGCATTAAAATCGAAGAGGAAATCATCAGAGACTTGGAGCGACTAGACATCGAGATCATGGTACGTGGGCAGCACGGTTTCTGGGCTAATCTTAGAGTGGAACCCGAGTTGCTATCTAAGATCAAGGAAGCTTAGAAGGATGACAGAGAAATCTGGGCGATAGTACAGAATTTGGAGAATCAGACAGAATTCAGAGTAGATGCAGATGGTATCGTATGGCAGGGCACGAGAGTTTGTGTTCCTGATGACCAAGAACTCCGGGAAGCTTTGTTAGCTGAAGCTCATAGATCCCCATTCTCGATACATCCTGGTTCGACTAAGATGTACCATGACATCAAGCAGTACTTTTGCTGGAGTGGTATGAAACAGGATGTGGCCACTTACGTCTCCAAATGTCTTACCTGCCAGCAGGTTAAGATCGAGCATCAGCGATCTGGCGGTCTCCTTCAACCGTTAGATATCCCAGAGTGGAAGTGGGACAAAAATCACCATGGATTTTGTTACCGGTCTTCCGCCTACCAAAAGGAAGCACGATGCAATTTGGGTTATCGTTGATCGACTTACCAAATCAGCTCATTTTATACCGATCCGCAAGGAAGATCCGGTAAGTAAACTCGCAGATACGTACAGACGAGAGATCATGAGACTCCACGGTGCACCATCCTACATCGTCTCAGACAGAGATCCTCGATTCACTTCACGCTTTTGGAAAAGTCTGCAGAAAGCTTGGGGTACACAACTTAAGCTTAGCACGGCTTTTCATCCTCAAACGGGCGGACAGTCGGAGTGAACCATCCAGACATTGGAAGATATGTTGAGGTCATGTGCGTTGGAATGGACGGGTGATTGGGACGAATACATCTGTTTGGTGGAGTTTGCATACAACAACAGTTGGCACGCAAGTATCAAGTGCGCTCCATTTGAGATGTTGTATGGCAGAAAGTGTCGCGCCCCAATCTACTGGGATCAGGTTGGCGAGCGAACACTTGATGGACCGGAAATTATAGAGATGACCAATGAGAAGATCGCAGTAGCTAAGCAGAAAATTCAGGAGGCACGGTCACGTCAAAAGAGTTACGCTGATAAGCATCGTAGGGATCTACACTTTAATGTAGTAGATCACGTCTTCCTTAAGGTTTCGCCGGCACGTGGTGTTAGACGCTTCGGGATTAAAGGGAAGCTCAGTCCTCGTTTCATCGGACCGTTTGATATCATTGAACGAGTCGGTGAAGTATCTTACCGATTGGCGTAACCTCCGCAGCTTTCGTATGTGCACAATGTGTTTCATGTGTCCTTACTCAGAGGGTACCAGTATCATCCCCTTCACATGGTTTAGTATCCACTGGAACAGATACGTGAAGATCTCACTTTTATAGAAGAACCCGAACGAGTTCTTGACAGACAAGAACGAGTCATGAGAAAGAAGACAATTCCATTCGTCAAAATTCTATGGAGGGATCATACCGAGCGGGAAGCCACTTGGGAAACGGAGGAGTCTATCCGAGCTTCTTACCCTCATTTCATATTTTGAATTCGGGTATGTTCTTCTTTTCCAGTTTACTTTATCTATAATTCGGGGATGAATTATTCTTTTTAGGGGGAAGAGTTGTAAAACCCGCATGCTTTTACCATGAATAGTACCCTTAAGATCGTACGTACTAGATTTAAACTTTCCTAATATAGCATGATTACGATTACGTGTTAGGATTTTACGTATTACGTACGTGTTAAAACACGATAAGTATTTACTATACACGAGCACGTAATAATTATTTGATGATAATTAATCACGAACATGCGATCATGAAATCATGAACGTAATTAAAACACGAACTATTATTAATTACGTATATATATTTATTACGAGCGTAATTAAATATATTAGATCACAGGATTTACGTAACGAGAACATTTAAAACACGAACACAAATAATCACAAACGTTTACCTTAACAACGAGACACGGAAAAAGGTACGGGTACCCCAAGTGGGGCCCCTACCCGCGGCTACAAGGACAAATGGGCCAAGCCCATTTGTCAAATTTACTAAAAGGGAAAAAGGGGATTTCACTACTCATAAAATTTTACAGAAGATTTTTAAGAAAAACCTAAAAACCCTCCTCCCTTGTCTCCTTTGTGCCGCCACCCTACAACCACCATAAAAGGTGGTTTGTGATCTTGGATCTTGGAATTTTAGTGATTGATCGTGTTGGTTCTTCGTCCTTTTGATCCACGAATTCGGTAAATCCTTTTTAAACCTTTTCTTTTGATTTAATCTTTTTATAAATCAAGAACATGTGATGTTTTTACAAAAACCTAATAATTAAACATGGATCTAACATGATTTGGTGTTAAATAAAATCAAAAGGGTGTTTTAAGGGGTGTTTGTTTTTGGCCGCAGGCTGCACCGAACCCGAAGGGGTCTCGGTTTGGCCAAGCCGACCACCACCAAGACCATACGGTCTTGGTTGGTGCGTGTGGGTCCCACGGCAGCAGTAAAACACGGGGTACCCCGAGTTGGTTCGGGGTACGGTGTCGATTTCATGTCCGGTTCATTGTTTTCAGTTTGGATCCGGTTCATGGTGTATGTTTAGTTTTTTATGTTTATGATCTTATGTTAAAATTAAATTAATAAAATGATATGATTAATTTAATAACATGACTTAGGTTATTTTAATTATTATAATCATGAAATTAATTAACCTAAGTATTTGTATATTTAAGACTTATAATTAATTAATTATTTTAAAACCATGGATATAATTAATTAATTAACATGACTTAGGTTATATTATTAATATATAATAATACATATTTAAACCTAAGTATTTAACTTATTTAATTAAAAAGCATGATATACTTTAATTAAATATTTTAACCTATAGTTTAAGTTAATTACATGAAATAATTATTAAACTATACATTATATCATATGACTTAGAAAAGAATCATGAAAACACTTAGGCTTATATACTTAGCTTATTTAACCAGCTTATTTCTAATTATGGAAACTTTCTATTTTTGGAAACTTAATTAAATAAGGCAGCTAATCTATTTATGGAAACCTTCTATTTTTAGAAACTTATTTATTTCAGGCAGCTAATCTATTTATGGAAATTTATTTAATTAAGGCACCTGATCTATATATGGAAACTTTCTATTTTTAGAAACTTATCTATTTTAAGCAGTAATTCTATTTTTGGAAACTTTTTATTTTTGGAAACTTTCTATTTTTGTAAACTTTCTATTTTTGGTAACTTTCTATTTTTGGAAATTTCTATTTTTGGAAACTTTCTATTTTAGGAAACCTGCTATTTTTGGAAAGTTACTTATTATTACACATTAAGTATAATAACACATGAAATACCAAAAATACTTAATCAGATTAAACAGAATATAAGATAAAACACAGTTTAAGGCTTTAAAACAGTAAAACATGGTAAGAACACATAAAATAAGCTAAGACATGACATAAAACTAGCTACGTATTTAGTAAGAAGATACTTGTTCATGTATATATTTATGTAGCACTAGTGATTCGGAAGTAGGATTCCTCTCAGTTCATCTTCTTCGTTCACTGGACATAAGGTACGGATTCCCGTCCTTTCAGTATGGACATTCTTTCCTTATTAGGATTCCCCGTATGCAGCCAACTGTTTTCCCGTAGTATAAGTTACGTGTTTGATTGCTTATGTTTAATTAAGATTACCTATAGCCATATACTTGCATGACCAGTTTCACCTAGTTATGGAGGTACCATAACCATAACATTAAAAGGAACTGATGTTATGACTTCACCACGGCAGAGTGATTGCTCGTGGCGTCCCTTCAGCTTTTGGTCATTTATTTATATTTATCATGTGGGGCGTATGGGTGCATCCTAGTTACATGTTTTTATTCAGGATTTCATGGTGAATGTGGTGTGTGTCTTGCATCCTTCACAAGGAGCTGATCCCTCCTACCCAAAAACCAGTATATTAAATTAGAGGCAGCCCCTCTAATTTTGCATGATGAGGTCACCCCTCCAAGTATTCATGCACGGTGGATTTTCATGACCTATATTGGCTAATAGTAAAATGTGACAAACAGTTTTTATAAGATAAACATACGACTTTCAAACTATTAAAACAAGTTTTATTAAGACTTAACCAGCTTAATCGGGACTTAGTTTTCTTCCGCTGTTATATGTTATATGCTTATCCTATTCATGCTTTATTGTACATCCGTGCACTGAGCGTATTTGCTCAGCCGTTTTCCTTTTCTATGTTCCCAAAACGGAAGGTACTCAGGGACGCTTGTAGACACTAAGAGTACGTGCATATGGACTGGAAGCTGTCTAGCCTTATTTACATTATGCATTTCCTTTCTTATGATACTTATGCTTTGGACATTGTTTAGTCCTTTCTTTTATTATACTATGTTTGTGTGTGATGAGCTTTACTTTTGGACTAACGATGTTTGATTCCGGTATTTTCCTTTTATGGTCAAGTAATGTTTAGACATTTTTCCTTGTTTGCTTTGATGACACGCCATAATTTCTGAGATATTTCCATTTCCAAAATGGGGTGTTACACTTCTTGAAAATCTTCTCTTCTCCTTTTCAAAATCCTCAAAGTCTCTTTCGAAAATGGTCAAGAAATGTTTTGACATTGTTAATTCAATCTAAAAACGTTTTTCATATATTCTTGCTATTAATCTCGAGATTACATAATTCATATGTATGATTCTCTCAAACATAGCAAGAGCAAGATAGAATCACGGAGGATCATTATGTCATGACTTAAGGTCTTGTCTTACACACCTCCTACATCGATTTTTAAAATCCATTTATTTTGGTCAAATCCCTATTTGGTGAGTTAGTATGTGTTTAATTTGTCTATCTTTGCTTTTAAGCATATCCCTATGATAAGTTAGACTAGAAAAATAAGATTTGCTGAAAAATATTCCTTCATCACCAAAACACAGCCTCTGTAGGCGGTTCCATATATGAACCGCGGTCCCTTATCAATAAGGAACCGCCGGAAGCAATAAGGAACCGCGTACAGTGCTTCCTTTTTTCGGGTATTTCTAAAATTCCAAATTTGTTCCAACATTTTTGAGAATCTTTGCTTCAACCCTTTGACCACCCCAAAAAGACCTTGAGCCTTCCCTACTTAACCATAAGCATTTTGCCATACTTCACATCCCAAAATGTCTTACTCTCCTAATGAAAGCCTTGATTCTCCTCCATTTTCCCCAATTGCTTTCAATCCCAACTCACCCAAGAACACTTTCAATCCAACTTCAACCAAGAACACTCTTAATCACATTTCTCCTACCAAGAATGTTGATTGTGGATTATCTTTTCTTCCACCACCACCCTTTAGTGTTCTTCCTCCTTCTCATGATAATGTCATGCACCATGGGAAATATTGTCATTGTTGTCAATATCAACATCTTGCTATGGCACACATCTATGAGGAGTTGAGCTACATCAAGAGTCTCTTAATCAAGCCTCCTCTTCACTTTGATTATGAGATCTCCACCAAGCCACCACCACAACATTCCGCCACTACCTTGTCTTTCATATAAGCATTGGTTGCTTATCCTCAAGACACCTAATTCAAGAAAATCTTATACTTCTAGATTAACTAGGATTGGATTTATGCTTGTCGCTTGTTTCCTCTTTCATACATCTTTTGTATGACTCTTTTTATTTTTATATGACTTCAATTGGATCTTAGTCTTTGTGTTTTCTTCTCTTTTTTTTGTGTAACCTATAGCTATCTCTTGTTGGTTGTTTCTTTTGTTCAACTAACCCTTCTATGTAGCTTGTCACCATATCTTGATTCCTCAGTGCCCCAAGCAAGGGGGAGTAAGCATCAAGGGGGAGTCTTTGCAAAGTTCGTCTCTTCAACACCGACTTGTGCAACCTTTTTGCTTCGACAAAGGGGGAGAAATAAATAAACTCGTCTTCGAAAAATCTTGTTTTTGTGTGATTGAGTTTATGTATTGTCTGAATCAAAAAGGGGGGATTGTTAATGCAATAATGCCTAAAAACGTTACTTGCATTTTTCGGTCTCGCTTAGTTTTGATTACGACAATATGTAAAAACAAGCATTTACGAAAACAACGAAAAACGAATTATTGAGTTCAAGTATTTTTCATTTTACCCATTTTCACTTAAGTTATGAATAAACAAGTACTAACCTTAATCAAGTGATCAAGTGATTTAATCTTTTCTTAAAACTCACTTTTTATCAAGTGTGACAAGTTTTTAATTAAACTTTCTTTTTAAGAAAATATTTTATTAAATTAAATATTTGAAAATTTGAAAATGGCATATTCCCTTTTGATTTGGAATATCCTTTCTGGATATTTTATAATCAGATATGACCTCCACCACCAAAGGACAAAAAGGGAGCGGAGTCTAGTCTGGCGGTTCCCTAGCGCCTAGGCGGTTCCTTATCGATAAGGTAACGCCGGCTGAGATAAGGAACCGCGGGAAGATATAGCCGTTGGCCCTTTGTCCTATAAATAGTGGACCTTTCTCAGATTTTCCATCCACCTCTTTTGCACACAAATTTCTAGATTCAAACATACTTCTTAAATCACTCAAATCCTTGATCATTTGATTGATTACTTCTTGTTTAGAAGTGAATCTATCTCATCCATCCCTTCCTCTTCAAGTGCAAAGAGACGAACACTATCATTGTGAAGTGTTCAGTCCACCACCAAAGATCCTTTGAAGATCAAATTTTATACATTTGTTGTTGTGTAACAGTTGTGAAGATCCAAGTAGTTGTGTCTACTTGGAAGTTGTGTATGTACTAAGTATAGTTGTGTATATTGGTCCTAGCTACGATTAGGGCTCGACTTTTAGCTTAGAGTAAGAAATTGGTTAAGCGACGTGTACGGTTTTCTCCACCATAAGGAGCTTGTTGTGTAGTGAACTCTCGAGTAAGGAGTACTCGAGGAGTGGAGTAGGAACGAGGAGTGACCTTCGTTGCCGAACCACTATAAATCCTTGGTGTTTGGTTTGATCTTTCTTTACCCTTAACTCTTTACATTCTTTATTCTTTGTGCATATATATTAGTTAGTATTAGTTTAAATTACACTATCATTGTTCATATTGTGCATAAGAAGATTTCACTTATTCCCTTAAGTCTAAGTTTTTTTATAAAAATGATTTTTAGAAAACCATCATTTAACAAGTAAATATAAGAAACTATTCACCCCCCCCTTCTAGTTTCTACAGTCGTTTTAAACATAAGTAAATTAAAAACTTGTTAAATTACAACAACAACATAAATTGTCTAAAAGTTTTCCACCCCAAAATGTAACAGAGTAGCGTTAGGTCCCCAGAAATCTCAACCCGTTTAAAACCAACCCCATTGTTTACAAAACATACAAGAGTTACAAATTGTTTTTGTTAAAAGGGAGGAAAAACAAGTTAGACCATCCACAAGCCACAACAACATCCATTGCATGTTCCGCTTCTATCATCCTCGATTACCTAAAATACATGCTTAAAAATCGTCAACAAATAATGTTGAGCGAGATCTATAGGTTTTACAATATCATAATTGAACATAAGTATAAAATTCATTCACGATCGTTCAATAGTATGCAGATCATTACAAACTATTATCGGGTATTACTCATTATAGCATATGCTATTTAATTATGTTTAAGCTCATGACACCGACCCCATAAACTAATCACCCGCGCCAAATGCCGGCGTGATTCAAGTGAAACCATTTCCCCTCTTAGGTATTCGTTGCCAATCATACCCTTTTCTTGACACAAGTTATCTAACCGCAGAGGGTACTCAACGTACTAATCTCGTCTAGGAGAGGGTCGTCAACCCAATAGTACTACCAATTGTTCAAGCGGCTATTTCCAATCCACACTAGGATCAAACAATAGTTAACGGTTCATGAATTTAGGGTCTTTGGCAACTAGCTACTCAACATAATTCATAACATCTTTCGGGTCCAACAATCATTCATGACTTATGTTACTTTTTCCTTTAAATAGCATGTATCCCCCTCGCGGGTAAAATCATTGAAAATACAGTAAAGAGCGAGGCTATAGACTCACCTTAAGTATTAGTAGTAGTATTACGAAGACGTAGACGGAAAACAATCACTGACGATGAGGACGCCCCTTGAATTCAATTTCAATACCTAACAAACAAGTCGCGTAATGAATCAACACTTTAAAGTACCTTCAAGTATTGTATTTACAAAATTAAGAACACTAAATTTTCATACAACTCACACCAAAACCTCAACCAAGTGATATTTACTATACACATCCATTGTTCTATGTTATTAAAGCATTTACTCGATTTACAATTCTGCCGGTACATACCTAATGTACGGACTGAATTCTCATACTTAAACATCACGAATTTTTACGAAACTCGCTGTAGACTTCATTTATATCATGTAAAAAGCCCATAAAAATTTTCATAAAAATATATCACTTTTAAGTCACGCTGCCCAACACATTTCCAACCTTGAAAATCGACAGATTTGCACTCTTACGTTGTAAAACCAAATTGAATCACTTAACCATTTCCGTTTGCAAAACCAAAATCTAAATTTGAAAATAGATTCACTAACCCAAGTTTTGAACTAAAGAACAGCCCTAAGTCATTTTTAAATCTCTATTTATAGTCCCCGAGATTTGACCTAAAATCAAACATAAATTCGGATTACGTCGACCATCATCTCTCGGTACACAAAACTTTAAACTAACGTAACTTTTGACTCGTTTGGAGCTACAAGCTCTATCTTATATCAAATCGAAGCTAAAAAGAATCTCCACAACTATATCCTATAAAAAAATCTGGACTTAACCTTAAATTTAGGAAAAATGGCCTTGAAAAATCTGATTAAAAATAACGCTTTGCAAATCACGTTTCTACCCATTTTCAACCCATCCAAACTACTCCTATGATCCTTAAATCATCTATAAACTACCCTAACACTTCAACAACATCCTAAATCACTTGGATAATTCATTCTCACAAAAACCCATTTCAAAAAATGCACATGCAATCTAACCAACAAAAAGAAAAATCATTTAAACAAGTATTTAAACACAAACCCATAAGCTAATTACATCAAAAATCAAAATCAACAAACACCCCCTTTTGTTGTGGTTTTAAAGAACAAAAACACCAAAAAAACATATTTTTCTAACTTGTTTAATTGTTTCCTTTCACTTATAAACACACATTAAGAACATGCAATGAAGAATAATAGATCAAAACCCACTTAATCAAAAATAAAATATTTTTTTTTTTGAAAAATCAAAGATGATGCATGTATGATTAAATTAGTTAAAAAGACTTACAAAGGTAATTGGAAGAATGGTCTTTGATTAGTTTTTCTCAAAACAAGAAAAAAAATGGTGATGTAATGGTGGTGGTGGTGTAGGCCGACGGCCAAAGAGAAGAAAGAAAGAGAGTGGGAAAATTTTTGGGGAAAAATGATTTAGTGTGTGTTAGTTGTTTGTTTTAAGAATTTGGGAGGGACATTTTAGCAAAATTGTCTTTCTTTTGGCCTTAATGGCAAACTAATATATAAAGAGCGGGAATTTAACCCAAATGTCGGTTTTGAATTTTTGCGGGAGTCGGGGTTCATCCTGGTTACTCCAAAATGATTTTAAATGGGTCAAACACACCCAAATGGAATTAAAATGGTTCCGACTCGACTTAATACGAAATAAAAATAAAAACTTCGAAAAATCCAAATATCGATCAATCGATAATAAAATATAAATTTCGGGCATCCGTCGGTATCGTAATCGTCATCGGTTCCTCTTAAATCGTGAAACGTTAAAATTAAGACCTCCAACCTTGGTTTCAACTTAAACCGTCAAACATATAATCCACAAAAATTCTAAAAATTTCAAAAAATATACGTAAAATAGGTTTAAATAGTGACGTCGATTTCTGAGGTGTTTCATCTTACATGTACACTAAAATCATATGGAATTTCTACAATACAATATCTTTAAAAAGGATAAAACATATTTGCTACTACATGAAATAAACTATAAACATCTACAACTCATATTATAAAGAACTAATGTTGGAAACAATAATTAACAGCAACTTTTATTGTGATATCATACAAATTTTTAAAAACTGTATTTATTGAATTAATAATATTTCTTCTAACCTGGTATATAAATAAACATACAGTAACATATTGATTGTTTACACAAACTATGTACGAAGTACAATACATCTATGTATAAACAGTAACATAACCATTTTGTACAATATATCATTGTACAATACATCTATGTACAACACAGTAGCATATCCATTTTGTACTATGCATCATTGTTTACACAAACTATGTACGAAACATATATGTACAAACAAAACATCTATGTACAATACATCATTGTTTACACAAACAGTAAGATATCTATTTTGTTTATACAGCAATTAATTAGTTTGTATGTATAATTAACAATCTATGTACAACAAAATCAAACCATACGAGTCCACAACGTATTATATTAAAATGAAAATTAACAAACAAAAAACTTACATCTGATCATCTTGTACCACCTCATTAGGTTGATTGTTAACGTCTAGCACATCCCTCGTAATTGAGCCCGAATTATCACCTATGCCACTCACATCCCTGGATCTTGACTGGCCACCTATTTCGTTCATATCATTATCACCAATTACAACCATTTTTTAAATATGCTTTTTAGTATATGGTATATTGAAATGAAATCATGATCAATCGTATTTATAGTGTATAACATTGTTAGATAAAGATTAACATAAGATGATAATTTAAAAATTAAATTAAAGATGAATATGATAATGATAAAGATGAAACAATAACCTGGTGATCATGTTTATCTTCATGATAAACCTGTAAAATGAAATTCAAAAAAATGTTTATAAAGAATTAGGGATAGATCGTGACATATGAATGAATACCAGATCCCAATTCATACGCATATATTTTGTATTTAGAATAACATAAAATGCGATATATTAAAAATGAAATTAACATGGTAAATTAAAAATACCGAAAATAGCCTTAGATTTAAAATTGAATTAAAAAATAAAAAGTAATTTACTAAATTTTGATTGGTCCACAATAGTTCTACATGGTTCTACACTAAAATTGGGTTCTGCATATAACTCTTACATATATATATATATATATATATATATATATATATATATATATATATATATATATATATATATATATATATATATATATATATATATATATATATATATATATATATATATATATATATATATATATATATATATATATATATATATATATATATATATATATATATATATATATATATATATATATATATATATATATATATATATATATATATATATATATATATATATATATATATATATATATATATATATATATATATATATATATATATATATATATATATATATATATATATATATATATATATATATATATATATATATATATATATATATATATATATATATATATATACTAGCTTTTAGACCCGTCCGGTGGACGGGCTAGCTTTAAGTATATATTTTTAAAAATAATTGAAGTTATGTGTGTTTGTATTAGAAGTTTAGTATATACAGTGTTAGTTATGAAATTAATATTTTAATAAAGTAGCATAAAATGGACAAAAATAACATAGTCTAAGATAATTTATTTATTTAATAATATTATGAGTTAATTGAATTTGCATACGTCAACTTTATGAATAAGCTTGTTATATTAAAAAAATTTAGAATTTAATAACATTGTATAACATATTTTATGTATTTTTTAATTTTATGAGGTAATAAATTTTGTATATGTTAATTTTATAAATAACTTTTTTACATTAATTTTTTTTGAAATTAATATTATTGTTATTATTTTTTGTCATGTTTCTAATATATAGAAACGTTATATACCCCAGACCAAAACATGACAGGCCGAATATTTAAAAATAAATTTTAGTAAGTCAAACTATTGTGAATCATTTGTAATTCCTATTTTCTTTATCAAGCATTTTATGAAAACCTTTGAATAAATTATATGTGTCATTTTTACTGAATTTTGTATTTAATGCATCATTTTTAATTCCTATTTCTTTTTGAAGCATTTTATAGAAATCCTTTAATGAATTACATGTGTCATTTTTATAGAAATTTGTATTTAAGGCATTGTTTCACCATCTATTTTTTATAGAATTTTATTTATAAGGAATCATTTGTAATCCTATTTTCTTTTTGAAGAATTTTATGGAAACCCTTTTATGAATTACATGTGATGTTTTTATAAAATTTTGTATTTTAAGGCATTGTTTCACCATCCTTTTATAGAATTTTGTATTTAAGGCATCTATTTTATAGAATTTTATTTATAATGCATCATTTGTAATTCCTATTTCCTTTTTGAAGCATTTTATGGAAACCCTTTAATGAATTATATGTGTCATTTTTATAAAATTTATATTTAAGGCATTGTTTCACCATCCTTTTTATAAAATTTTATATTTAAGGCATTATTTGTAATTCCTATTTTCTTTTTGTATTTAAGGCATTATTTCACCACTATTTTTTATAGAATTTTGTATTTAAGGCATCATTAGTAATTCCTATTTTCTTTTTGAACCATTTTATTGAAACCCTTTAATGAATTACATGTGTCATTTTTATATAATTTTGTATTTAAGGCATTGTTTGACCATCCTTTTTATAGAATTTTGTATTTAAGGCATCATTTGTAATTACTATTTTCTTTTTGTATTTAATACATTGTTTCACCATAACTTTTTATAGAATTTTGTATTTAAGGCATTATTAGTAATTCCTATTTCTTTTCGAAGCATTTTATTGAAACCCTTTAATGAATTACATGTGTCGTTTTTATAGAATTTTGTATTTAAGGCATTGTTTCACCATCTTTTTTATAGACTTTTGTATTTAAGGCATCATTTTTAATTCCTATTTTATTTTTATACTTAAGGCATTGTTTCACCATCCTTTTTATAGAATTTTGTATTTGAGGCATCATTTGTAATTCCTATTTTCTTTTTGAAGCATTTTATGGAAACCCTGTAATGAATTACATGTGTCATTTTTTATAGAATTTTGTATTTAAGGCATTGTTTCACCATCCTTCCTATATAAGGCATTTGTATTTGTATTTGTATTGTATTGTATTGTATTTATAGTATTTGTATTTAAAACATTGTTTCACCATCCTTTTTATAGAATTTTATTTAGAAGGCATCATTTATATTTGTAATTGTATTTGTATTTGTATTTGTATTTGTATTTGTATTGTATTTGAATTGTATTTGTATGTATTTGTATATTGTATTAGTATTTGTATTGTATTTGTATTTAACGCATTTTTTCACCATCCTTTTTATAGAATTTTATTTGTAAGGCATCATTTGTAATTCCTATTTTCTTTTTGTATTTAAGGCATTGTTTCACCATCATTTTTATAGAATTTTTTATTTAAGGCATCATTTGTAATTCCTATTTTCTTTTTGAAGCATTTTGTGGAAACCCTTTAATGAATTACATGTGTCATTCATAAAATTTTGTATTTAAGGCATTGTTTCACCATCTTTCTTTAGAATTTTGTATTTAAGGCATGATTTATAATTCCTATTTTCTTTTTTTATTTAAGGCATTGTTTCACCATCCTTTTTATATAATTTTATATTTAAGGCATCATTTGTAATTCCTATTTTATTTTTGAGGATTTTATGGAAACCCTTTAATGAATTACATGTGTCATTTTTATAGACTTTTTTATATAAGGCATTGTTTCACCATCTTTTTTATAGAATTTTGTATTTAAGGCATCATTTGTAATTTCTATTTTCTTTTTGGATTTAAGGCATTGTTTCACCATCCTTTTTATAGAATTTTTTATTTAAGGCATCATTTGTAATTCTATTTTCTTTCTGAAGCATTTTATGGAAACCCTTTAATGAATTACATGTGTCATTTTTATAGAATTTTGTATTTAAAGCATTGTTTTACCATCCTTCCTATATAAGAGTTTTTGATTTGATTTGATTTGATTTGATTTGATTTGATTTGATTTTGATATTGATATAAATATATATATATATATATATATATATATATATATATATATATATATATATATATATATATATATATATATATATATATATATATATATATACATATATATATATATATATATATATATATATATATATATATATATATATATATATATATAGGGATGAGTTTTCTCTCGATCCCATTCCTATATATATATATATATATATATATATATATATATATATATATATATATATATATATATATATATATATATATATATATATATATATATATATATATATATATATATATATATATATATATATATATATATATATATATATATATATGATAGGTGTGTAAACACACATCTTTTCTACCACTTAATTACAATAATAACCGTACCAAAACGTGTATTTTATGTCTTTTATGTCAGAATTATGCGTGGTTTGTGTTTTTGTTGTGATTTAGGACGAAAAGGTGAAAAGTGGAGAAAACACGGGAATTCACGGGCATTTACGGACTTTTATTGAAGAAAAGGATGAAAGACGAAGTCAAGAAGTCAAGAGTACAAAAAGAACGGAAGTCCACGACCAATTCTGAAGATTTATCGAAGAAAAAAGTCATAAGACGGAAGTTTATCAAAAGCCGAAGAATTCAAGTCTATTTTATTGAAGAATTTAAAGACGAGTTCGAAGAAATCCCGAAGCCAAAAGTCCCTTAAGTCCAAGTTTAAATAAGATTAGAAGAAAAGGACTAATGACGCAATTAATGAAGATTAATAAAAGGAGGGACTTAAGCTTGTAATTAAGAAGAAATGAAAGAGGGGAGGAAGCTTCCTTAATCCTCCCCTATAAATAGTCATTAGGATAGTCATTTCTTTCTTGTTGGATAGCTTGACAAACTATCTCTTCCACTTTTATTTACTTGCACCTTTAATTACTTGCACATTTAAATACATGTTTTGCACCTTAATTACCTTTTAATTTCAAGTAAGTGTTTCTTTAATTACTCGCACCTTTACTTTATATTGTTGATCTCATTCTTCCTTTCTTTAATCTTTGATTTATATGCTTTTTGTCTTGTTAATTTGTTTAAATATTTCATTTTTATGCTAATGATTGTTCTAAATCATTTATTTTTATAGCTTATTTGGTTTATTTTCAAGTTTATATAGTTTTTACAAAAGTTATTTTTATATAAAAAGTTGTTTTTCTTAAAGCTTATTCATTTCGTGTCTTAAAAGTCTTTAAATTTCTGTTTAGTAGCTTATTTTCACACGTTTTACCTTAGATATTTCGTCTTGTGCTTATTAGAATCATAGCTTATTAGATTAGCTTAATTTGTGCTTTTTCCACCTTATTTCGATCTGACCAATCGGAAAAGGGTTTTACATTCCGATCATAGCTACGTAGCTTGGTCGGAAAAGGGTTTCTATTACATTCCGATCTGAAGGATCTTGGTATTCCGATCAGAGTGGGTTTTCAGTATTCCGATCAGGTGTTGTGACAGCATTCCGATTGATACTCTTTTCCTCATTCTGATCGAGGTGCTACTTTGGTATTCCGATTGGGTAGGTGACAATATTCCGATCGTAAGTTCCGATATGCATTCCGACCAAGTCCATATTCCGATCAGAGCGTTTTGGATATTCCGATTGGTAAGTGACAGCATTCCGATTGGGTTCCGACCAACATTCCGATTGGACAGGTTTGACATTCCAATTGTGGCTAATCGGAATATATTCCGATAGGAGTTGTTTTCTTATGCTTTGTCTTGTTTAATTTTTACGTTATCATTTTTATACTTGTCTAATTTTAATTCTCGTCAAGTTTTACTTTTTAGTCATTTAAATTAATTTACTTTTCAAAAAAAGCTTTTAAATATCGCACCTTTCTTTTTAATTAGATTTAGATTTAATTTCACGCTCTTTTAATACTTGCCCTTTACTTTAACGACATTTACTTTTAAGTCTTGCACATTTAAATTAAAAACCAACCAAAAATATTCTTTTTCACCAAAATAAAACTGAGTCACATAGAGAACCTAGATCAATTCGATTAGACCAGAACATCAACGAATCTTTTTAATTAGGCCAAAACCTAGTTATTAAATGGCGCCGCTGCCGGCTCTTTTCGTAAAGATAAACAGTTTTCTGTGAGAGACGCGTTGCTTTTTGGGATCCGTTCACTTGTGAGCGTTATTTTTCTTGCATAAAAAATTCAAAAAATCATAAAAATTAAAAATTCATAAAAATCCATAAAAATTGAAAATTTCAAAAATCCAAAAAGATTTTATCTTTCTTGTGTATATATATTGTCTTTGTGTTTGGTTTTGTTTTCTTTTGCATTTTCAGGTGTATGCGTACTAGATCTTCTAATTATCAAGAGCCCGAGCCTCAAGAAGATTTAAATATGGCAGGTGTCAACAACAACATTCCACCGCACCTCAATAATAATAATAATAACAACAACGTTCTTCCACAGCCCGATCTTCGGACCATGGAGGAGCTTTGTCAACCAACAATGTTTGGACGAGGAGGACCGATTGCACCGATGCAAATCAACGCTCCTGAGTTTTCGTTGAAGCACCACATGATTCAGCAAGTACAAACAAACCCATTCCGTGGATTGCCTGATGATGATGCCAACAAACACCTCGACAAGTTCATTACAATCACCCAGAGCATGAAGTTGGCCGGTGCCACAATGGATGAACTTCGCCTACAACTCTTTCCACACACTTTATTACATCATGCCGAGAAATGGTTTGATCGTCTCCCGAAGAATTCTATTCACACTTGGGATGACATGACTCAACGCTTTTTGTCGCGCTACTTTCCACCATCCATGGTCACAAGCCTTCGCAATCAGATCAGCGGTTTCATGCAAGACCTTGATGAATCTCTTTTTGATGCTTGGGAGAGATATAATGTCTTGATCGATAGATTTCCAAACCACAACATGCTCCCTGTGACCTTAATCGATACTTTCTACAACGTTTTGACTTTTCGAGATCGTGATACGATTAATGCAGCCGCCGGTGGCACATTCATGAAAAGGAGACCTGAGGAGTGTAGAGAGTTAATTAAGAACATGACTACTCACCACAAAAACTGGGATTCCTCTGCTTCTTCAAGGAACAACCCGAGAGTCAATGTTTCCTCCACTTCAGCAAACCCTGAGATGACCGAACTCACCCGTGTGCTGACTGAAATGAGCAGAAGTATGCAACTCTTAGCTTCAAACCAACAACAACAACAAGTTAAAGCTGTTGCACCTTCTTGTGAAACATGCGGCGGTCCTCACTCATACACCGATTGTCCTTCGATACAAGGAAATCCGGAAAATGTGTATGCAGCTTATGGTAATTATTCACCGGAAAATTACCAAGCTAGACAACAAGGGGATAGAAATCTGCTGAGCTACCGTTCCAACAACTACCTTTCACCCGGTTTTTCTCCTCAAAACCAAAACCCCGCCAACAACTACACTAGAAGCAACCAAATCCCACCCAGAGCTTCTAATCCTTATCACCCACCCGCCCAACAAACCCCACCCAGTAATTCGGATGTTGAGGCCATCATGAGAACCCAAGGTGAGCAAATCAAGAATTTACAGAGCCAAATTATCAATCTAAAAGGAGATATTACCAAGCAAGGAAATGACATAAGATCCGAGCTTCGAAATGATATTCAATCCTCTTTCAGCAATCAAACCAATGATTTGAAGAATATGCTTGCTAGTTTCTTGCCTGCCGCTCAACCTTCTTCTTCGAGTTCTCTACCTTCAAACACCGTCACTAATCCGCGGGCTAATATGAGTGCTATTACTACTCGTAGTGGAGTCACCATCGTAGGACCACCAATTCCACCCTCATCATCTACACCTCCTCCACCACCATGTATCCCTACTCATCCTACACCTAGTATTAGTGCACCATTACCGTCTCCGCCTCGACGTGATGAAGTTCCCACGAATGACCCTTCAACATCCCAACCTTTACCTACACCTGCACCTTCCCCACCTAAACCCAATATCCCTTATCCCTCTCGTTTAGGCAAGACCAAAATGCTAACCAAGGAGGACTCCGAAGTGTCACGCTATGTGAAGATGATTTCTCAAATGAACTTCAACATTAGCTTTCTTGAAGCACTTGTCCACATGCCCAAATTTGTTAAAGCATTTAGGGAATTACTTAACAAGAAGGAGAAGCTGATTGAACTCGCCAACACACGCTTAAATGAAAACTGCTCTGCAGTTATTCTTAAAGAACTTCTGGAAAAGCTTGGAGATCCCGGTCGTTTTGTGTTGCCGTGCGTGTTCAACAAAACTGAAGAATTTACTGCCCTTGCTGATCTCGGGGCCAGTATTAATTTGATGCCACTGAGTGTTTGGAAAACACTATCATTGCCCGACCTCACTCCAACAAAGATGACTCTTGAACTTGCAAATCGCACTCTCGCTTACCCTGTTGGTATAGCCGAAGACGTGTTCATCAAAGTTGGCGCATTTACTTTCCCGGTAGATTTTGTCGTAGTTGATTATGAAATGGACCCTCGTATTCCTTTAATACTTGGTCGGCCATTCTTGAGAACCGGACGTGCTTTAGTGGATGTTGCCGAAGGTGAGTTAATCTTAAGAGTCGGGAATGATTCACAAATTTTCAAAATGGGGAAGCTTACAGGCAAATACTATGGACGAGAATCAGTGAATATGATTAATGTGCTTGATGACTTTACCGTCTACGATAATCCTTTATTCGACTCTTGCATCGATAATCCACTTTTTCAAGATGATGTGGATGATTCTCGCCCCACTTTGGACGCTTCTCCCATTTATGATTCTCCACCGGTCTTTGATGCTTATGATGATGATGATTCTAGCTCAGATTTGGATGCTTATGATGACCTTACTACTGAGTATCCCGAGCTGCCCACTTTCGATGATTTTGATGAGGCTGATACTCTCTCGAGCGATTCTTCACATGATGAAGATCCTCCACCATCACTCGATCCTACTTTGGATGATTATTCATTTGAGGAAGACTTTTCTGAATTTCTCAACACTTACTTCCCTCATGAGAGTAATGCTCCTCCTTTGGACTTTGAAGATTATCGTCTTGATCCTACTTTGGATTTGAAGAACATTCTGTCAAAGGAGAAGAAACCGGTCGACACCAATATCCGTTGCACATATGATTTGACACCTCTTTGTCCCCCTTCTGAGAACGAGGTTGTGCTTCTTTGCGGATCTTCTTCACACTCGGCTGAGCCTGAGTGCTATTTTCCCCTAAAGGAAAAGGTGTTCCACCCCGGTATTGAAGTCTTTAAGCCATCTCAGTATCCACGTGATGAAATAAAAGGAAATATCTTTGGAACTTATGGAAATCTGCTTGCACCACTTCAACCTTTCTTCCACCGTGCTCCATTGCTGCTTAAGGGAACCTTGCCTACTCTTCTTTGGCTTGCCTTGTTCGCCTTCAGCCTATGCTATTTGCTCGATGAAAACTATGTCTTTGATCCTGGTGGATATGTCTTATGCTTCTTCCGTTGATGATCAAGGTCGAGTCAGGCTAATGACTCGGTTAACAAAAATCAAGCGCTTCTTGGGAGGCAACCCATGCATCTATCTTTTCGCTTTCTTTATCATAAGTGTAGGGGGGGCCCTTTGGTTTGCTCTCTCCTCTCTTCTACTAATCAGGGATTCGAGCTTCAATGATCCACTCTTGATGATTCTTGACGACCCGTGATTCCGTGTTCTACTTCTTCCCGGTTCTATCCTAAACCCTTTTCGATTCATTATTTTATATTTTCTCAATATTAAAATAGGAATCTCTTTAGTGGTCTTTTCCTTAGCGAGATTTAAACAAAGTTTTCAATGTCCTAAGTGTAGGGAGTTTACTCCCACATGCTTAAACATTGAGGACAATGTTTATCTTAAGTGTAGGGGGTATTTCTATCGAAGTTAAGTGGTCTTTTCCTTGTATTTGTCCTCATTTTAACCGGAAAATCAAATTTTTGACATTTTTCAAAATTTTTGATCTATTTTGGGCCTATTAGTTTTTCCCTTTGTATAGTTATTTTCTTTCCTTATTAGAATAAATTTTTAATAAGTGGTTTTAATTTCAAACGTTGTGAATCTTTTGACTCAATCCGAGTTTACTCTAGCTAGTATCCTTAACCTGTTTAAATCAAGTTTTGCTAGGCTTTTATATAGGGAGCTATAAAACGCGAAAGTCTTAACTCTCACGGGTTAAGAACAAGAACTTTTCGCAAGTTCCTATAACTGATCCTAGAGAGTCGTTTATCAAGGGAACTTTAAAACGCGATTTCTAAACTTGAAAAAGTCTAAGAATTTGCAAGATCCTATAGGCGACTCGAAAACCCAAAACTTTGATTTAATAGGCTAAGCATCCACGAGTCTCATTACTTGAGATTTTAAACTGTGGAGAACGAGAGATGATAGAGCCAATTATAAGTCCGGTATTCTTTCGTGAATTTATGTGAGTTAATTATGAGCCTATTCTCCCATCGCTTGCTAATAATTTATCTGCTAATAAATAAGGTTGTACGATTTGAAAAGTTACTTAGCTTCTAGCCCTAGATCGTTTAAAAGTTGCTCGGTATGGATTAGAGTTCATAGCCAAGGCATAACTTATAGAAGCGGGACGCGAAGATTGGCGAGTCCTAAAAGGCCCTAACAAGGCATGAGGGCTATATTTTGTTGCTAAAGATCCAAAGTGATGTGAAGAATCATTTATCAAAAATCAATATGAAGGATCGAGACACACGACGAAAAGCAAATACTCCCCAAAAGTCATGGAGAAGTGTATCCGAAAAGACCCTAACAAGGTATGAGGATAAATAGATACAAGTCATAAAAGGAGGCGGATCGTTGTATATCAAAGTCCAAAATAAAGATTGGAGAAAAATGAAGAAGTCGTGGTCCAAGTATGAATCTCTCAAAAAGTTCAAATGAAGAAATTCCAATTATGAAGAGAAGACCATTATTTCATGAACTTCTCTCAAGATTTGAAGCATGAAGTCGCTGCCAAATATCGGTCCGAGAAAGGTCTCAAATCGCGAAGCGAGTTATGCCAAGATATGAACTTTATGAGGCCCCGAGAAGCAGTTTTAAAAGATTTGGTCCTTTAGCTAACTATTGATTAAATCGTTCACTTTATTTTCAGACTTAATAACTACCGAAATAAGTCAAAAATGCATCCTTGTGATCATTCAAGACAAATAATAAAATATAAGAGATACCCCTAGGAATAAGGGAGTCTAAGTGAATAATTGGCCCACATGAGTTCGTGTTAGTTTATTAACTTATAATAACAATGATATCGTTTTTAAGCTTTGTTTGGAGAAAGTGAAAACTTGAGGATGATGATTATTCATAACATTTTTAAAACCCAAGGTATGCTTTTGATTTCTTTATTTTGTATGTCTTTAATTTTCTATCTCTTTAATAAAGGCCAACGTGGATTGATTATGATGAAAAGTGTAATCTTGCTTTGTAACTAATGCATTGCATGAGGACATTGCAATAGTCAAGTGTAGGGGATTTGATAGGTGTGTAAACACACATCTTTTCTACCACTTAATTACAATAATAACCATACCAAAACGTGTATTTTATGTCTTTTATGTCGGAATTATGCGTGGTTTGTGTTTTTGTTGTGATTTAGGACGAAAAGGTGAAAAGTGGAGAAAACACGGGAATTCACGGGCATTTACGGACTTTTATTGAAGAAAAGGATGAAAGACGAAGTCAAGAAGTCAAGAGTACAAAAAGAACGGAAGTCCACGACCAATTCTGAAGATTTACCGAAGAAAAAAAGTCATAAGACGGAAGTTTATCAAAAGCCGAAGAATTCAAGTCTATTTTATTGAAGAATTTAAAGACGAGTTCGACCGAAGCCAAAAGTCCCTTAAGTCTAAGTTTAAAGAAGATTAGAAGAAAAGGACTAATGACGCAATTAATGAAGATTAATAAAAGGAGGGACTTAAACTTGTAATTAAGAAGAAATGAAAGAGGGGAGGAAGCTTCCTTAATCCTCCCCTATAAATAGTCATTAGGATAGTCATTTCTTTCTTGTTGGATAGCTTGACAAACTATCTCTTCCATTTTTATTTACTTGCACCTTTAATTACTTGCACATTTAAATACATGTTTTGCACCTTAATTACCTTTTAAATTCAAGTAAGTGTTTCTTTAATTACTCGCACCTTTACTTTATATTGTTGATCTCATTCTTCCTTTCTTTAATCTTTGATTTATATGCTTTTTGTCTTGTTAATTTGTTTAAATATTTCATTTTTATGCTAATGATTGTTCTAAATCATTTATTTTTATAGCTTATTTGGTTTATTTTCAAGTTTATATAGTTTTTACAAAAGTTATTTTTATATAAAAAGTTGTTTTCTTAAAGCTTATTCATTTCGTGTCTTAAAAGTCTTTAAATTTATGTTTAGTAGCTTATTTTCACACGTTTTACCTTAGATATTTCGTCTTGTGCTTATTAGAATCATAGCTTATTAGATTAGCTTAATTTGTGCTTTTTCCACCTTATTCCGATCTGACCAATCGGAAAAGGGTTTTACATTCCGATCATAGCTACGTAGCTTGGTCGGAAAAGGGTTTCTATTACATTCCGATCTGAAGGATCTTGGTATTCCGATCAGAGTGGGTTTTCAGTATTCCGATCAGGTGTTGTGACAGCATTCCGATTGATACTCTTTTCCTCATTCCGATCGAGGTGCTACTTTGGTATTCCGATTGGGTAGGTGACAATATTCCGATCGTAAGTTCCGATCTGCATTCCGACCAAGTCCATATTCCGATCAAGAGGTAAGTTAAGCATTCCGATCAGAGCGTTTGGATATTCCGATTGGTAAGTGACAGCATTCCGATTGGGTTCCGACCAACATTCCGATTGGACAGGTTTGACATTCCGATTGTGGCTAATCGGAATATATTCCGATAGGAGTTGTTTTCTTATGCTTTGTCTTGTTTATTTTTTACGTTATCATTTTTATACTTGTCTAATTTTAATTCTCGTCAAGTTTTAATTTTTAGTCATTTAAATTAATTTACTTTTCAAAAAAAGCTTTTAAATATCGCACCTTTCCTTTTAATTAGATTTAGATTTAATTTCACGCTCTTTTAATACATGCCCTTTACTTTAACGACATTTACTTTTAAGTCTTGCACATTTAAATTAAAAACCAACCAAAGATATTCTTTTTCACCAAAATAAAACTGAGTCACATAGAGAACCTAGATCAATTCGATTAGACCAGAACATCAACGAATCTTTTTAATTAGGCCAAAACCTAGTTATTAATATATATATATACACATATATATACGTATATATATATATATATAGATATAAGTATACATATATATATATATGTATATATATTTACGTATATATATAAATATACGTATATATATATATATATATATATATATATACGTGTGTATATATATATATATATATATATATATATATATATATATATATATAGAGTGAGGTTATTCTACAAGAAATCTTATAATACAATAAATAAGGTGAATTGTGGAGGTGATATGTGTCATCTTTTCAAATCATTATTCCACATCATATTGCCATATCATGTCATTTACTTCAAAAGAAATTGGATTTTTTTGAAAATAAATTTCGAAAAAAAAATTTCGTTAAATTTTTTTTCGAAATTTAAAAAAAAAAAATTCGAAAAAAAAAAAAATTTCGAAATTTTTTTTTCGAATTTTTTTTCTCAAAAATTTTTTTTCAGAAATATTTTTTCGGATATTTTTTTAAATTTTTTTACTGAATCATAGTTACATGTTTTACTGCATCAAAGTTAAATTTCGAAAAAAAAATTTCGTAATTTTTTTTTTCAAAATACTTTTTTCGAATAATTTTTTTGGAAAAACAAAAATTTCGGAAATGTTTTTTCATAATTTTTTTACTGCATTACAGTTACATGATTAGTGCATCATGATTATAAATTAATGCATTACAATTTTAATTACTACATAATAGTGCATTCACCAATGTTTTATCTATGATGCACAAAAATTATAACTACAATACAGTAAACTATTACATTAATGCACTAATAATACAAGTGATGACTAGTGATACAATTTTTATTCTCCAAAGGAAAAATATAATGCAGTTACTTATAATGTATCAATGTCATAATTATGATGCATTAAAGTTAGAAATTACTACACATGCACAAAACTTATAATTACAATGCGATACACAATTATTATATTGCACCAAAAATAAAAGAGATACTAATGATATATTTGTATTCTCTAACGGATAACTATAATGCATTTACTTATAATGTATAATTGTTGTAATTTGATGCATTAATGTTATAAATTACTCCATCATTCGTGATGCACAAAATTTAAAAATATAATGATTTTTACTTACTGCATCATAGTTATGTATATAGAAAATCAATGTTATAGTATTAGTAATCACATATATTTTTTGTGCATGATAGTTATAATTTGACACATCGTAGTTTTAAATGTGTTGCATTATATATATATGAGAATTACACCATAGTTATAAGTTTTGTGAAGGAATTATGATGCAATAACTTAAAAATTAACTTATAAACATGATGCTCTAAAACGTATAACTGTGATGTGCTGAATTTTTATTGAATTGTTGTAGCGCATCACACTCCAAATTTCAGTGCATCAAAAGTATAAATATGGTGCATAAAGGTAATAAATTAGTATCTTATTCGTGATGCACTAAATTATGTAACCGTGATGCTCTATATTTTTTTCCATAATAGTTTAAAAAAAATTTGAAAAAAAGAATTTGAAATTTTTTTTTAATTTCGAAAAAAATTTCAAAAAAGAAAAATATTTCGAAAAAAAAATTTTGGTAAAAAAATTTGGAAAACATTTTTTTTTTGAAAAAAAGTAATTTTTGAAAAAAAATATTTTCGAAAAAAAAATACTTTTTGAAAAAAAATATTTTCGAAAAAAAAATTACTTTTGAAAAAAAATATTTTCGAAAAAAAAATTATTTTTGAAATTTTGTTATTAAGGAGATGATATGGAAAAGTGATGTGCGATAATATGGTGACACATGTCACTCCCACATCCATCCCATCTATTTTATTTATTCTATTATAAGAATTGTTGTATATATATATATATATATATATATATATATATATATATATATATATATATATATATATATATATATATATATATATATATATATATATATATATAGAGAGAGAGAGAGAGAGAGAGAGAGAGAGAGTTGGGGTAAAATAAAACATTTTTTATAATAAAATAAATGAGGTGGAACCACATGCTGCCATGTGCCCCCCCTTTTTCCAAAAAAATGGTGTACATTTGTAATTTTAAAAACTTTAGGGGCAGTTTTAGAATTTTTATTGAAACTATAAATACTCTTTTTTCCTTCTTCCTTTATCTCGTAAACCCATCCACCACCTGACCCGCCATGAACAACTACTTCCCCATCGTCACCCCACCACCATGGAATTAAGATGTTGATTGATTCACCGTACTCCTCTAGGTGAAGCTTATCAAGAGACAATGAATGTAAGTTCTTGATTCAAAAAGTTGATGTTTGATTTATCTGGTTTTCTTGATTTAAGTATGTTATATTTAGAGTTTGATTCCAATTTACATCATATTTTCTTATAGATCTGTTATAAAGTATAGAAAAATATAGATACAAAACATGTTTAAAAAAGTTGCATACAATGTGTTTGATAAAATGCCTCAACCAGAGGAAAGTTGTTGAACACATGGGATTACAGTTGCCTGAAGGGTAGTTTAATTTTACTAAATTACGCTTAATTTTCTAGTGCATTATAGATTTTTTGTTTTTATCAATCTAAAATGTTAAATTCGGAGTTTTGTTCAAGACTTGGAAAAAGGTTAAGAAACATTGTAATGTTGCACATAAACTGTTTGATAAAATGTGTCATAGAGATTTTTATAACTGTAATGCATTAGGATATACAATAATGTAGCAGAACATAACTTTAATGTAGTTAGAAACTATTTGTAATGTTTTATAGTTTTTTACTGCATTAAAGTGTTATTCTATTACATTGCAGTTTTATTTCTACTTCATTACATTGTTATTTCTATTGAATTATAATTTGTTATTTCTACTACATTAACGCGATAGAAATACAGTTTTTACTACATAACTCTAATGAAATAGGTTACGTACATTCTTCATATGCATGATTTAATGCATTAAAACTTTATTTCTACTATATTAAGGTTTAAGTTCTAATGCATTTAATGCAGTAGGTTACTCGTGTTGTTCATATGTATGATTTACTACATTGCAGCTTTATTTCTACTACATTACAGTTTAATTTTAATGCATTGTAATGAAGTAGGTTACGTACATTCTTCATATGCATGATTTAATGCATTAAAAATTTATTTCTACTACATTAAGGTTTAAGTTCAAATGCATTTAATGCAGTAGGTTACTCGTGTTGTTCATATGCATGATTTACTACATTGCAGCTTTATTTTCACTATATTACAGTTTAATTCTAATGCATTATAATGAAGTAGGTTACGTACATTCTTCATATGCATGATTTAATGCATTGAAACTTTATTTCTACTACATTAAGGTTTAAGTTTTAATGCATTTAATGTAGTAGGTTACTCGTGTTGTTCATATGCATGATTTACTACATTGCAGCTTTATTTCTACTATATTACAGTTTAATTTTAATGCACTGTAATGAAGTAGGTTACGTACATTCTTCATATGCATGATTTAATGCATTGAAACTTTATTTCTACTGAATTGTAGTTTATGTTATATTGAATTGTAGTTTATGTTTTACCGAATTATAATTTATCTTCGACTGAATTATAGTTTATGTTCTACTGAATTATTGTTTATGTTCTACCGAGCTATAGTTTATCTTCTACTGAATTTTAGTTTATCTTCTACTGAATTATATTTATGTTCTACTGAATTATAGTTTATGTTCTACCGATTTATAATTTGTCTTCTACTGAATAATAGTTTATGTTCTACTGAATTATAATTTATGTTCTACCGAATTGTAGTTTATCTTCTACTGATTATAGTTTATCTTCTATTGAATTATATTTTTTATAAGTTTCAGATGAAGGTTAAAATCAATAATCTAGGGTACAAAATGAAAGCGAAGAACTGAAGTAACTGTTGAAGGACTAACCAAGAGAAGGGGTTGTTCGGCATATGGAGATAAATGAGGCCACAATTCCAGTTCTACGAGTTGTATAAATTATTTTTTGTATCGAAGAAAACAAAGAAACAAGATATGTCGAAGAAGGCTAGTTTAAGAGAATCTATACATCAAAAATAAATTGTTTTTCAATTTTTTGTCATTTTTTACAAATAAAATTATGATTTTATGTTACAGCTTCAATGTAAACATGAGTACATTGTAGTTTTTTATTTGAATGTGTTTTAGTGCATCACAACGTTAAATATATTGCATTTCAGGATTTTGTCTCATTATAGTTATGTTCTAATGCATTTTAGTTATTTTATATCCTATAACAGTTATTTTGTTAGTGTATCATTCATTTTCTATAATAAAATAATAGTAGCAAGTAAATGTAATGTAGTAGAATATAAAATAACAACAATACAGTAGCATATAGCTATCATGCGTTAAATAAGAAAATTTTATTTCACTGCATTATAGGATTATATCCTACTACATTAGTGTTTATTTTTACTCATTCAATTTATATTATACTGCATCTCAGTTATATGTAAATTATAAGAATATAATACGGTAAAATATAATTGTAATGTCTTTAAATATAACTATAATGTAGTAGAATGAAATATGGTAATGCAGTAAAATAAACGATAATAATGTAGTAGAATATAATATGATTACAAACGAACAATGTCATCATTAAAATATACACTACATCGTATTAGACATTCAAAGTATTACAGCTAATAAAATTTAAACATTATTTTAAATGATGCACAAGTATCTTCCAAGAATCCTGTTGCGCGCCCAATGCATCCTTGTACCATTTCATCTTTCAATTAGAGTATATCATTTGGTATTAGAGGAAGCTATATACTATTTGCAGCTTGTTAAATGCATCTTCCTTTGTCCCCTGGGTTTTTTTCCTGTGCCTTTTTACCTGTAGAATAGTTCAAGAATTATATATAAAAGTATCAATATATATTATGTGATGCTTTAGAATTTAAAACTAGCATGCAGTTGAAATAAAGTTGTAATGTAGTAGAAATAAAGTTGCAACGTAGTAAATCATGCATATGAACATAAACGAGTAACCTACTTCATTAAATGCATTATAAATTAAACATTAATGTAGTAGAAATAAAGTTCTAATGCGGTAAATCATGCATATGAAGAATGTAAGTAACCTATTCCATTACAATGAATTAAAATTAAACTGTAATGTAGTAGAAATAAAGCTTCAATTTAGTAAATCATGCATATGAACAACACGAGTAACCTATTGCATTAAATGCATTAGAATCTAAACCTTAATGTAGTAGAAATAAAGTTTTAATGCATTAAATCATGCATATGAAGAATGTACGTAACCTACTTCATTACAATGCATTAAAATTAAATTGTAATGTAGTAGAAATAGAGCTGCAATGTAGTAAATCATGCATATGAACAACACGAGTAACCTACTTCATTAAATGCATTAGAACTTAAACCTTAATGTAGTAGAAATAAAGTTTTAATGCATTAAATCATGCATATGAAAAATGTATGTAACCTACTTCATTACAATGCATTAAAATTAAACTTTAATGTAGTAGAAATAAAGTTGCAATGTAGTAAATCATGCATATGAACAACACGAGTAACCTACTGCATTAAATGCATTAGGATTTAAACCTTAATGTATTAGAAATAATGTTTTAATGTATTAAATCATGCATATGAAGAATGTACGTAACCTACTTCATTACAATTCATTAAAATTAAACTGTAATGTAGTAGAAATAAAGCTGCAACGTAGTAAATCATGCATATGAACAACACGGGTAACCTACTGCATTAAATGCATTAGAATTTAAACCTTAATGTAGTAGAAATAAACTTTTAATGCATTAAATCATGCATATGAAGAATGTACGTAACCTACTTCATTACAATGCATTAAAATTAAACTATAATGTAGTAGAAATAAAGTTGCAATGTAGTAAATCATGCATATGAACAACACGAGTAACCTACTGAATTAAATGCATTAGAATTTAAACCTTAATGTAGTAGAAATAAAGTTTTAATGTATTAAATCATGCATATAAAGAATGTACGTAACCTACTTCATTACAATGCATTAAAATTAAACTGTAATGTACTAGAAATAAAGCTTCAATGTAGTAAATCATGCATATGAACAACACGAGTAACCTATTGCATTAAATGCATTAGAATTTAAACCTTAATGTAGTAGAAATAAAGTTTTAATGCATTAAATCATGCATATGAAGAATGTACGTAACCTACTTCATTACAATGCATTAAAATTAATCTGTAATGTAGTAGAAATAAAGCTACAATGTAGTAAATTATGCATATGAACAACACGAGTAACCTACTTCATTAAATGCATTAGAACTTAAACCTTAATGTAGTAGAAATAAAGTTTTAATGCATTAAATCATGCATATGAAAAATGTATGTAACCTACTTCATTACAATGCATTAAAATTAAACTTTAATGTAGTAGAAATAAAGTTGCAATGTAGTAAATCATGCATATGAACAACACGAGTTAGCTACTACATTAAATGCATTAGAATTTAAACCTTAATGTAGTAGAAATAAAGTTTTAATGTATTAAATCATGCATATGAAGAATGTACGTAACCTACTTCATTACAATGCATTAAAATTAAACTGTAATGTAGTAGAAATAAAGCTGCAATGTAGTAAATCATGCATATGAACAACACGAGTAACCTACTGCATTAAATGCATTAGAATTTAAACCTTAATGTAGTAGAAATAAAGTTTTAATGCATTAAATCATGCATATGAATAATGTACGTAACCTACTTCATTACAATGCATTAAAATTAAACTGTAATGTAGTAGAAATAAAGTTGCAATGTAGTAAATCATGCATATGAACAAAAGAGTAACCTACTGAATTAAATGCATTAGAATTTAAACCTTAATGTAGTAGAAATAAAGTTTTAATGTATTAAATCATGCATATGAAGAATGGACGTAACCTACTTCATTACAATGCATTAAAATTAAACTGTAATGTAGTAGAAATAAAGCTGCAATGTAGTAAATCATGCATATGAACAACACGAGTAACCTACTGTATTAAATGCATTAGAATTTAAACCTTAATGTAGTAGAAATAAAGTTTTAATGCATTAAATCATGCATATGAAGAATGTACGTAACCTACTTCATTACAATGCTTTAAAATTAAACTATAATGTAGTAGAAATAAAGTTGAAATGTAGTAAATCATGCATATGAACAACACGAGTAACCTACTGCATTAAATGCATTATAATTTAAACCTTAATGTAGTAGAAATAAAGTTTTAACGCATTAAATCATGCATATGAAGAATGTACGTAACCTACTTCATTACAATGCATTAAAATTAAACTGTAATGTAGTAGAAAGAAAAATGCAAGTATCGTAATATATTACAGTGCATTAAAATTAAACAGTAATGTAGTAGAAAGAACAATGCAAGTGACCTACTGCATTACAGTGCATTAAAATTTAACTGTAATGCAGTAGAATAAAATTTGCTTATTATTATTAAAATTTTACCAATCACATGCATAGTATTAGTTTTACTCCATCATAATATTAATTCTCCTCAATCATAGTGTTAATCCTACTCCATCACAGTTATAATTTTACCAAATAACTTCTATATTACATACAAATACTTAATTTCGATAAAACCTCAAAATACGACTTTATCCTACTCAAGCATATGCACCAGAGTATAAATATAATGTAGTAGAAATAAAGTTGTGATTCAGTAAAAACTCTAAAAACACTACAAATAGCTTTTACTACATTACTGTTACGTTCTACTACATTACTTTATATCCTACTGCGTCACATGTATGATTCTACCGAATTGCAGTTACGACCTACTCCATTACTGTATATCTTACTGCATCACATTGTGAATTAAGTGTATCACAGTTATAAAGTCTAGTTTAGACATTTTATCAAACATTTTGTATACAACTTTTACATTTTCAATATTTGTTTACAGATCTAAGAACATGTATGTATTAAAAAAACAAGATATAATGTGCGAACCAGTAGGAGAAGGCGGCGGCGATAGTCCTATAAATGTGTGAACCATCTCGATGCGAGATGATTCAGTAGGTTTGATTCGAGAGGATTCAGTAGGTTTGATTTGGTTGATTTGGTGGATTCGAGAGGATTTGGTGTACTGTGTGTTTTGATCAGTTTTTAGTCTGTGAAGTGTGTGTTTTTTGATCGGGCCTGTTTTAATTTTCATTATTTTCAACAATTACCCTTAAAGTTTGAGAATTTACAAAAAAGATACCATTTTTTTTATCAAATTAGGTGATTTTGATCTAAGGGTTGAGATTTCACCTCATTTATTTTATTATAAGTTTTGTTTTTGAATAACCCCACTCTATATATATATATATATATATATATATATATATATATATATATATATATATATATATATATATATATATATATATATATATATATATATATATAATTGCAGTCTCATCACTCCCCTATACTAAACCATTGTCGCGCCCTCACGCAATGCTAGAATTAAGTATCATATCACTTCCAAAATTCATTTTTATATGACATTTTAGTGAAACGTAAATTTAATTAAATTACTACATGTGTTTTAGACATAATGTATTGTTTTCATCACAAAATGGGACGTTTAGGATCATAGAATAAGAACAAGTGAATGCTTCGTTAAAAATAATTTCGTCGTCCTCGATTTTCACCCAATTTCATGATAAGCGTGAAACAAGATCATTCTCATTATAATTTAGTAATGCTAACACTACTCGTATGCTCTAATCACGTACTTAAACTCCCTTATTCCTAAGGTGTATCGCTTATATTTTATTTTTGTCTTAATGATCACGATGATACATCATTGACTTATGCGTGAATAGAGATTAGGTCCAAAAATAGAGCCTTAACGGTGTAACCAAAATCATCGAATTAATAATTCTTCCCAATAGACAACGATGTCAAAAAAATAAGTCAACAAAAAGGATCGATAAACATGTTTTATAACGGTTTTGAACATGAGACTTATTACCATGAATTTTATGAACCACCTCATCATCGGTGGCTTTGATTATCATGGTTTACCTCAATCTTTTATTCAACTCCACCATGGAGCTTTTATTATGACTTCGGTCTTGCCCTTGTCTTTTATTTAACCTCGCCATGAGGTGTTTATTATGACTTGACGTATATCCTCACGCTAAGGAGAATTTTGGATATTTAAGGCTTTGAGATTTAAGACATTCACTTTCAATTTTGCATAGATTTCTCGGCCTTGTGAGCTTCGAAATTTTGCTTGATTTAGGTGAAGAGGAACTTAAATTATTATTGGGGGAAACCTTTGATTATTCGGGTTGCCAATACTTTAAAACCGTGACGCTTGCGATACCTTAATGTTTTCTCAATTTAATTACATGGAAGCTACTAAAACAAATTAGAAACCAACAATAGAGACTAAACCGCTAAATCAATATTTATTAACAATTTATTTATAAAAGCGTAGGGAGAATAAGCAAATAATTAAAACACATGAGTTTTTGAAAGAATACGAGTACTCTACGTTTAACATAGTAACTTATAATTAACTCTATCATTTCTCGTCTCAATTTAATGAGACTTAGCCTAATATAGTTAAGGAATCGAAGCTAAGTGCTCAACACGCCCGGTCGAGTCATAAATTACTCTTATTCTCACCAGCGGAAAACCTACATTCATGTCTTAAACACTTATGAAAAACAAGAAAAAATTTAAAATTTGGCCATTTTTAGCCTTATATTTTTGCATAAAACGATAATAAAAAGATGAAAATTGGATTGCGTGATGACGTAAGCAAGGTGAAGTATCTACTCTCCCCCATACTGAAACTATTCATTGTCCTCAATGCTTCGAGTCTAAGGGTGAAACACCCCCATACTAGAGACGAAAGTCGAATGCTTAATCTCGAGCATGGAAAGGTTAAAATGAATAACCTAAAAGCCGTTTATGAATTATGCTAATAAGATAAACGTTAGAACATAAAAGGATATCATCGGATATCGGAATCGTCAAAGGCAACGATCAAATCTCGAGTGATACGTAAAACGAACACGAGAGGCTTCAATGATGATGATGAACCTAATAAATCACAATCACAAACAACCACGGAACAAAGGTTGGAAGAACACAAGTCCCCGCATTACATTAATTAGAAAGCAATAATATTTACAAGTATAAGCATGAGAATCCCCCACGAGGCACCTTGTTTTTTAAACCGAGTCAAAAGCTCGAATCGAATACCCGTAAATGTGATCAATTAGGGATTATCATGTTAAGGTCATTTTTGGTGGGGTTTACATAATAAACAATTCCCAAAAGTACATGGAGTACTTTAAAAACCCGATAAACGTATACCGTGGTCAAAGATAGTGTCCTCGTTTTCGGATGAAAGACAAAACAACACTACTCCAACGCATGATAAAACCCCAAAGGGGTAGAAGAAAAGAGGTGAGAAATAGAAGGGTGGGAAAATGGTTGGGGAAATACAATGATCTACTCGAGGTAGACTCACACCAAGCAAATAGATATGATTTCCATTTATTGCATCGGTGGAAGACCGAGATTTTCCTAAAAAGCTATTCTAGGGTCGAATATTGATGAGACTGCAATTATACATAGTCTCATTGTCCAAATCAGGCTTAAAACGCTAAAAATATCATTAAATTACCCCAAAATATGCTTGTGTTTGTTCATTGTGTATTTTAGGTACGCATATCGTGAATTCAACAAAAGATCACAAGAATCAATAAAAAACGAACTCGGGGAATGAATCCGCACAAAGAACCGGACCCGAATCATGAATTTCCAAAAAGACCCTTGAAGTTTGAAGATTTGTCAAGAATGGTTCCTCAACTTTGGAAGACTTGTCACTTTTGACCCTTGCAAATTATAAAAAGTGCAAGTTTTGTCCTTAAGTTTCAAGATTATTCATTTATGGCCCATGAAGATATCAACATTGGCAAATTAAGTCCTTGATCATATTTTTATATAACAGAGGGACTAATTTGTCGTTCCCCCAAAGATGTTTGTGAAGGAAATGAAAAGAAAAAGCTGTAAAACTATGTTTGCCAAAAATCTGAAAGTGCACGGGGTAATTTTGCCTTAATCCAATACCCATACCCATTAATACCCACTATAAGCCCAAACGAACCCACCACAATCCCTTAACCCGGCCCAAGTCAACCCTAGTCAAACCCCACTTAACTTTTTTTAACCCGGTTTTAATATAATAAAAATGGGGGGAAATACTTACTGTTCTACTAATTCCCCATCAAAGCCAGCTATGAACTCATAAGAACCCTAACTATAAACTTCATTAAACCAACAAATTAACCTCAACCCACATCCAGATACCTAATTACTAAGCTTTTAACCAAAAACCCACTTTTACTTGGGATCCCACATCACCACAGGTCCCAGTTAACCCCCCCCCCCCCACCCCCTTGTCACTCTAAATATAGCAAATAACGAATCCTTGCAGAGAATCAATGGTTCAAGACCATTGCTTGGTCCATAATGTTCATCCTATGGCGAAGATGCATTCAAGCATAATTGGTATCACATGGTTATTCTAGAAATCACATGAAGGCATTTTGATTATTTTTCAAAATTCAAATCACAAGGGAAATTATGAGAATTCGTGTAGTAGGGTTTCACATTTGTAAATTACTTATAGTATCTTCTTCCTAGTCCTATAAAAGGAGCTTACAACATGTGTAAAGCCCTTTGTTTCAGCTTATTGTATTTTTTTTACTAACGAATATTTAAAGTTTAAGTCTTTTTAATCTACATAAGTTGTGTTCCATTTTGTTTTCATTGTTCTTAGTGTAACGTTAAATTTTCTGCAAATTTTATTTAGTCACTTTACAAAAACTGGTTTGGGTTCAAGGATACTTGGTCCATACTAGTGTTCTGTATAAGCTTATTGGAGATTTTATGTACTTATTTGGTTGACACCCAAATAAGCACTATAAGCTTGTATAAGTTTTACTTTCAGTTTGGTAAATAAAAGGGGATTGGTATTTTTCATCAGAATTTACAAAATCTTTTATTGCTTTCTTTCTTTTACTCACCCACTGCCCTATCAGCTTATTTCCAAAAGGTGTTGAATAAACAGCTTCTGGAAAAAGATTTTGGAGTAGTGTTTTCTTTGTATGTTGTTGTTGTTTCAAGACAGGAGGAAGAAGGACCCTAATGACTGTTGTAGTCCTTGGGGGTGATTCTTGTTGGTTTATTTCTAGCTCATAACAGCAGCCCCATAACCTTGTCAACTGGAAAGCTTGTGCATAGGGCACATCAGCTCAGAACAAAGGGGGTGTGGATGTACACCCTTCTTTGTAAGGCTTTGAGAACCCTCCCATAAGTTTTTCTACATGAATGTTGTTTATGAAGGTGTTTTGCATAGGTGCTAGTAACCTTGTAGTTTAATGTTATAATCCTACTTTGTTTAGGTGTTAAATCATTTGTTAACTCTTTTTGTTGCCTGCTCATTGTTTTAGCTTAATCTTTGTTTGAAAAAATTCATTTTCTGTCTTTAAGGGGTGTTTGGGATAAACTACATAAAGCTTTTGGGGTGACACAAAGGCTTAAAATCTTGTTCAAGTATCTATGTTAGGTGTCGTTTGTTTTTAAGAGATTTTAAGTCTGAATCTGAATATCATATCTGAATGTTAATAGTTGGTAAAAATGTCTGAATCTAAATTATTTAATGTTGTTTGCTTTTCTTAAAATGTCTGACCATTTAAAATATTTGTTATTGTCATAAAAAATTTTAATTTTTACGATCTATTCGTTTTGAGCATTTTTTTAAGTTTATTTGATGTCATATACAAGACTTAAAACGTTGCATCATCTACTTGTTTCGTTTACATTTACATGTACGTGATGTGTATATACAAACATCAAAAATAGAAACATAAAATAATATCTTCATTTCTATATTTTTCAAGTATTAGCTATAAGAAGTCAAGAAGTTAAAGAACAAGGAGTAGAAAACGACAGCTATAGAAAGCATATAAAAAATCAATATATAACCCAAACGAATGATGAATCAAACTTAAAGATTCAAGATTTTATAAAGGCAATTGCCAGTTAACATGTCAATGATTGGATCTATTAAAATCAACGTTCAAACCATTAAAAAATTGGGGAAGAACATTGATTCAAGATTTTGAATATAGAAGAACTGATGGATCATCAATTCGAGATGTAACAGTAGATCAAGACCAATAGACCATGGAGCAGCAAATCGTGATGTTGGAGCAGCTAGTTAAATTTTGGTTTTCCTTTGTGTGGTCTTTCAGATTAAATAAGACGTGATCTAGTGTCTGACCAAAAAAGAGTTGAATCAGACTTTTTAGCCTCTGAAGTCTAAACAAAAACAAACAGCTAAAAATAAGAAAAGTCTGACCGGTTCAGACATAAGAGGTGATCAGACTTCTTTTTAGAAAAACAAACATCACCTTAGTGTTATTTAGTTGGTTTCTGAGAATTATTTGGTAGGTTTAGTGCAAAAGTTTAAGTTTGCTAGTCCTTATAAAAATCTGCACAAACAAGTAAAAAAACAAACAGTGGGTTCTTTAAGCCTTGATTTTTGTGTTTGAAAACTTGAAACTTAGTATACTATTAGAAATTAGGTTATATTAAGTCTAAATAATCTGGGTTTTAAGTTTGGTAGATATTTGTAGCTTATGCGGCTTGTTAAAAGTCAATTTTTTTCTGTATCTGCATGCTGTCCAAGATCCCAGCATTTTAGTTCTGTCCGATATCAGACAGAACTAAGATCGTCCTCTGACAGGATCTCGGACAACAAAGAAAAACCTTCTGATGTGCTTTTTTCTTATTTGCTGATTTTTGGCTTATTTATCTTAAAGACATTGCTGTTTTTTGCTTGTTATTGACTCCCCACAACTCATTGGTTGTGGGGGTGCCCTCTGTTTCCAAGGAAAGTAACAAACGAAGATTAAAAGTCGCGAAAACCAATTTCTGTCCAAATAACACTAACGGTGGGAAGCCCTGTTCCTACTGAAACCACCAGCAGTTGCCACTGTTAGTGCAAACCACAAGTGTCACTTTCAGTTTTTTTACATTTTTGTTTTTAGTGCCCTTTTTGTAATCTTTTTCATCCATTTCAATTTTCTTATTTTTGTTTATTTATTTTAGTATTTTTAGAAAAGTTTAATTTTATTTTACTATTCATTTTGTTATTTTTAGAATTAATTTAAGCTTAATTAAGGTTTTTAAATAAACTGTTTTGTCTTTTAGTGAGAAAAATTACTTTTTTCAACATTTTCTATTTTCCTACTGTTTAGTATTATAAAATAGGATTTTTGAAACAGTATGTTTATTTTTAGCATTATTTTATTATTTTTAATCATTATTTTAGTTTAAAAATTGTTTTTAGTGATTTAAAAAATGTAGAATCTTGATAATCTATGAATCTATGAAGTGGGTTGAAGATTTCTAGAGAGAGAAACTAGAGAGAGAAAGTGAGAGAGAAACTATGTGTCTTTTTATTCAAATGAGCAAAGTGAAAATCAACAACCAACCCCTTTCCATGGTGGAAAGGGGTATTTATATCCGAGGCCTTATTTGGGCTTGGGCCGACCCATGACAATCCCATGGGTCGGTTTCTTACTTAACTTAATAAGTAACACTAACTACGAGCTATTACAACATAAATAATATTGTGGAGTGACCGATACTTCTAATATACGTAAAAACGTATTTCTAACAATCTCCCCCTAAGGGAGGTCACTCCACGTTACAAAGTTCTAAACCTAGCATACTATACTAAGTCTTCGTTCTTCAGCTCGTAGTCTTTTCTTCTTTCTTTTTGTTGTGAATATTTGATTTGATCTTTTAGGCTTTGGCTTGAGAGCATTGTTCTTTTGGCCTTTCACGTGCGATCTTTGCCTTCTTGTGAAACTTGCCTCCTCGTGACTCCATGTTCCACACACTTATGTCTTTTTGTTGAATTCTCGAAAGCTTCAGAGTTTGGTACAGCGGAAGACTTCATTTTGCACTTTCTTGAATTTTGCTGAACTTTGATGCAAAAAAACATAAGCATGTGGGAACGACTTCTACAGGTACACCGCAACACCACCGTCTTCAACTGGTACACAGCAACGCCACCGTCTTCAACAGGTACACAGCAACGCCACCGTCTTTAACAGGTACACAGCAACGACACGAATAAAATGGCTTTGACATTTTATTCTAATTCGGTAGCATTTTACCTCCGGTCGGTGAAGACCGTTGGACGATATTAGATATCGTACCCGTGACGGATAGTTTCAATTAAGTAACTTCCTGACAGGATTTCGCGGGTAAACCCGTTCTCTTTATTCGACCGTACAAAGCTGACTGCGAACATAAAGAGTGAATCACTTGGATAAATTATCCTTGTGATTTGAAGCCGTCAATTCATGAAACCTGGAACAAGTGAATTTCAATTAACATTTTCACCATCGTTGCTTTCCAGTTATCACGAGCTCAATTCATAAAGAATCTTGCACGTCACCTACCAAGTGCTGTTTGATGTTAACACTAGAAGGATTTCCACTCGGTACTGTGATCAATAAAGAGTCACTCTGAGTGTTGTGGCAAGATCATATGATAATGCGTAGAGGCCTGGAACGAGTTTAAGTTCAATTAAGAATTAAACCACTGTTTCTTTCCAGTTTTTCACAAGATTGGTTCTAAAAGAACCGCACGTGTAACCTACCATGAGCTTGTTTGATGTTGGCTCAAGCAGGATTTCCATCTTCATTGTAATACTTACGTATTACTCGGATGTTCTGGCAATATTACAAGAATACTGCGTAGGACTCATGAAAATCTCTTACTTTTCACAGTGTGTGAGAAAGCGAGGAATAAATGGAAAGTGTCCTAATGAGACTTTTGATGATCTCGTGGCTCTAGACTCGATAGTGCGTTTTGATTTAGTGAGCGATGGCTGGAGAGGAGTGCCACCTTTTCAATATCAGTCTATTCGGAGTGAATAAACCAATAGATAACGTGTTGATCTCTGTGTGATTAAAACAAATACTTTTTGAGAGATATTTGAGTTCGCTGGGAAGGGTTGTGCATTGCATCACTGGGTCCATGATGTCTTTCTTCAATATCGAGAATCATTAACAAAAATGATCTCAATAGCATATGTATTGACCCGGTTTCTGCCTAAAGTTGTAAGGAGGGCTTCTTTCTTTACACCCTTTATCTTTACAATTCTTTTTCATTCTTTAACCCCTTCAATGCTTACCAATACGTCATAACTAGCACCTTGTTGTGATTGTTCCAGTGCTAGCTTAAGTACTTGGTCGGCATTCAGCTACGTTCACAATCTTTCTCCAACTTTCCTAGGACTTCTAATTCTATCTAGGAAATTGTCCTTGGGAAGATTCCATCGGCTCTGATGAATCATTGGACTAAACCTATTCCTACCACCCTTTTGTCACCACATTCGTCGTGAATTAAGCGTGTTTTAGGAAAGTATAGCCACCATGAAAAATCATTGAAAATCACTTAAGGTACTTGTGATATTAAAATCAAAAGTTTTGTACCTTAGGTGTTTTGTTCATAAAAAACGCTCCCCTTAACACGTGCTTTACACATATTAAGTTGGATTATCGTTAAGTCTTTTTCATCTTTTAGCCAAGTATCATTTAAGTCTCCTTAATCCCATTTTCTCCCCTTATCCAAAATGTTAACCCTTAATATTTGGGATATTGAATGGATTAACCGGTCTTTGGGTAAAAAATAAAATCGATGTGTGGCCATAGAACATGTTAATGCTCCCCCTTAAATTAATAAGGGATAGTTGTAGTGCTTTAGTATGATATATTTTGAAAGATTTAGAATCTCGTGAGAAATTCTTGAAAAATTATCATACCTTAACACTACATCAAGCCGTAAAAGCACAATATTCACAAATTTACATATTCACAATTGAAAACCAATATAGAGTAGACCTGAAATGTACGACCCATTAGATGGATCGTTGCAGTAACTTGTGGTGCACTCCATATGGTCTACCACCAACGAATCTTTCTAAGCTCCTCATCAATCTTTGTTCACGGAGCTTTTGATCAATCTTCTTGATCACATACTTCGCCATTTGCCGATAACCCTGATGCCAATCCTCAGTCATCTCTGGTAAAGACCCACCCGAATTGAGATGATCCAACTTTCCTCTGACGTAGATGAGAGTCCCATCACTGTACTTATATAGCTCACCCACCCTCATAAACTTCATTAACCCTCGACTGTTCAAGTAGAAAATCCCGTAATTCGGAACAGAAATGCCGGTATAGGGACATCTGTTGACATGTTGAGGTAACACTTGATTCACTGGACGGGTTAGGTTAAGCTTCCTTTGGTATCTTTCGACTCCCAACTGAAGATCTTCAACTCGTTTCTTGATAACAACGCTTCGTGTGAACATACGAAGTGCTGTATTCAAGGCAATGATGTCTTCACGAGGAATATGTGTGAGTTGATCACGGGTCATCATAAGCAACATATCTTCGATATCCTCAAGGCGAATGATAGAAAAATGTCCCTGCTGGATTTTGTATTCTCTGTCATCCTCCCTTTTCAGACGAATCTCCGTCACATGATAATAGCCATTCTTGCCTTCAGTTTTCAGCCCTAAAATACTGGAGATGCGGATATCGGATCTAACGTTGCTTCCTGAATTGGCTAAGCAGCAACCCCTGTACGCCCTTCGGACTCGTTCGTCCCAATGAGATGCACCTATAACAGCATACATATCATAATTACGAGTTACCCTTGGGACCCAGAGTCGGTTTACCTTTTCCTCGATCCAGGGTATTGTCCCCCAATTGGCAGCTTTCAGCAAGGTCAAGGAGGTTGCGTACTTTGATGAACCCTTCAGAAGATACTCAAGATCATAGGTGACGAAGAAGTCGAGAGCAATCTGATTATCTTGAGAATGATCAAGTGGAGGTGGAGCTCTTTCTGATTCATGGAGGCCTGGCCTTTGAACGGTGTTAAGAGCTTTCAGGACCTCGTCAGCATAATACTCGAACTCCATTCGGGTTAACCTGGTTTTGGCGCGAATTCTCTTATCCTTTAGCGCTCTCTTTACCAATGACGGAGTGACCGAAGATTTATACTCATGAGCCAGAAATGCGCACAAGTCAATCGGACTGCGGATACGGAGATATAAAACATCTCTGTCAGCGTCTGTGATTGGATCATATTGAGCCGCTGCCGTGATCCAAGCTTGTGGCGGTGCAGTCTCGTCAATCTCCAACGTGTCTGCCCAGTCCCGTGTGCTTGACTCAGGAACAGTAGATTGTGGTTCTTGTTGTAGAGGAGTAGAGACATGAACACGTGCTGGTTTAGATTCAAGCATTTCGGAGGTGTCAAGAACGGGCGAGTGTTGTGCTGCTTCAGGTTCAGTTACTGACTCTGCAATCACAGGAGCAACAACAGAACTAACAGGGTTAGTGGTAACAGGTATAGACACAGTAATAGATGTACCGGGAATCGATGACGCCGTAGTAGCATTCACATCATGGCGCCACTTGGATCGTCTTGATTCCGTTGAAGTGGATTTTTCCTTTGCCGCTGCATCTTTCTTAGACTTGGTTCCAGACTTAGATGGTTCCTTTGTGCTGGCTACCTTGTCCCCCTTTTTAGGCTGTTTACCATCATCATCCTCATCGTCACCCTCGTTGCTTCCCTTAGCACTCTCCTCATTTCCATCACCACCATCATCACCATCATCATCATCATCATCATCCTCATCATCATCACCACCATCATCGTCACCATCATCATCCTCTTCTTCTTCTTCTTCTTCTTCACCTTCTTCTTCCCCGTCACCCTCTTCTTGTTCACTTTCTTCCCTTTCTTCCTCAGGCAGAATGTGGTAAGGTACCATACTTCCAAACACCTTGAACAACCGGTCATCCTCCATGATAGCTTCATTCAGGGATTTGTAGAGTGTCCGTTGAATCTTAGATTTATCAAAAGATCCAAGTTCCCTCATGCGAGCTTTGAGGATCTTCTTTAATTCAAAATCCGTTAACTCATAGGCAATTTTGTAGGCGGATTCTGAAGGATTGGATGACATGATCATCAAGTTATCAGCCGCGAGTGTCTTCAACTCATCACGCAGTTTTGGCATAATGGATTCAACGGATTCTTTCACTCTCTCTTCAACAGAAGCTTCAAGTGCTTCTTTCTGCTCCTTGTATTTATCCCTCATAGCTTGAAGTCTCGTGATTCGTGCTGCATGCTTATCAGCTTTAGCCTGCTTAACCTGAGCTAGTTCTTCTGCATGAGCTTTTCGTGTTAACTCCATCTATGCAGCGAACTTAGCAAGCATCTCTTCTTGGGCTTTCTTTGTGGCTTCTTCACTTTGTACTCGTCGAAGTATTTCTTCTCGAAGGTTTTTCATCTCTTGTCTTTGGCTATCCGTGTGTTTATCCAACATCTCTGCCATAACAAATGCAGCCATTGAAGATGATGCAGAGCTACTCTGGGTTGGTTGAAGAGGCTCGGTTGTGACCACAGTACTGAGGATGGGAGCTATTGGAGGTGGAAGGAATGGTGTTGAAACCGGTCGGGTTGGTAAGGGCTGTATTGGTGGAGGTTGAGTTATTAAAGGCTGAGTAGGTACCATGATTGTAGGAGCACTGGACTCCTTTTCAACACTTGCTGAAACAGGGATTGATGTCTCCTTCGAAGTAGAATACCTTTCAGGTGATCCAAACTCATCAATATCCTCTGGCTCCTCGTACTCTTCTTCAATATTCATCTGTGCACCAGAACCACTACCTCCCGTGTCTTTCCTACTCCTTTCAATAGCTATCTTCATTAATTTTCTCTCAGCCTTGTCAAGAGCAGGATCATCAACATTTTCTTCATCACGTAGAACAAGCTCATCAGCAGTGCCTTTTCCCTTCTTAGCCCCAGTCTTCTTCTTCTTTGTTTCGGGTTCAGGTAAAGCATCTGGTTGCTTGCGTTTACCTTTACTCTTGACCATAGTAGACGAGTCTTCTACTGTCTGAAGGCTTGCTTTTAGCTTCATGATTTCTAGCAGCAGTAGCTTGTAATCAGCTGAAGCTTTAATTCTATCCGTCAGAAGGTAATCGGGAATAGGACCAGGAATAACACCACCAGATGGTCCTTCATGCCTTAGATCCACAGTATGATCAGCCTCTTCAGTGTGATGACGACTTGCTACACACCTATCAATAGTAACATCATTCTTCATACAATAATTAATGATAAGCTTGATAAACCGAGGGTAAGGAAAGAAATTAGTCTTCAGCTTCTTGTTTTGGAAGAGTTGAAAGGTGAATTCTTCCCACAACAATAATGCATAATCTGCATTTGCGCTTGTGTACATCCCATGGAAGATGTTCATAATTGGACTACGCAAAGCATCATGCCCACTGGTTTTAGGTGTAAGACATCTACTGAGAATACCCAAGATTGCTCTCCAAGGTTGACCTACTTTAGCAGTGGTAAACTCAGACACAACTTGTATGTCAGGACATCCAAGAGCATCGAACATCTCCATGAGTTCGTCTTTAGTAGGATCCCTCTAAAATGCCATACCTTTGGGTGTATCCCGAATGCCAAATATCTTACAGAAGTCTGAAACAGTTAGTGTCTGCTGCTTGTTGTCGAGGGTGAAGGTGATCTTGTTTGAAGTGCTTTCCTTGGTAGCCCAGAACTCATACATGTAATCATAAGGCACCGAGGCAGTACTCCTTAAAGCATTCTTGAAATGAGAGTGATCAAGGATTGCTATGGCGACTTTAAATCCATGGTGAGTGGATTTTGAAACTGGCTTCAGCCGGTAGTTGTTTGGTATGAACTTGAGGGTACGTGCTTCGGCAATTGCAGCTGCTCTAGTGTCTTGGATTGCTTGTACTGTTGGATTAGTCATCGTATCTGCTTAAGATAAGACATGAAAGGTTGATGCACAAAAAATATATAGATATGTATCATTATTACTTCTAAGCATAACACATTTCAACAAGTACTTATAATATGCAAACAACTATTAATCCAACAACTCTTCATCCGGAACTTTCCTTCATTCGGAACTCTTCATTCGGAACTCCTTCATTCGGAACTCTTCATTCGGAAGTCCTTCATTCGGAACTCTTCATTCGGAAGTCCTTCATTCGGAACTTCTTTATTCGGAAGTTCACTCAGAACTTCTTCATTCGGAAGTTCATTCGGAACTTCTTCATTCGGAAGTTCACTCGGAACTTCTTCATTCGGAAGTTCACTCGGAACTTCTTCATTCCGAAGTTCACTCGGAACTTCTTCATTCGGAAGTTCATCCGGAACTTCTTCATTCGGAATGTTGGAAACTCACTTTATGTGACGACATTTAAGAATTCCCGTTAGTTATCATAGTCACGCACATTTAGACTAGACTAGGCTCTTTGTAAAGTGCGTGACTATATATACCCCTCCTTAGCTTCCAAGGAGGGGTGTTGATTGTTATTTTATTCATTTGGGAATACACACATTTTACTCTCAACCTCTCTTTCTCTCTCTCTAAGCCATCAATGGCTTCCACCACCCCTTTCCACCACATTAGACCACCAGATCCGATTTAGCTTTTCTACATTTGGTATCAGAGCCACGGTTCCATCCTTGGATCGTGTTTACATTTTCGATTTGGTGGTCCAATCTTTTTCTTGTGTCTCGTTTTATATCTTTTTTGTCCTTTATCACAAATTTTTTTTTCTGTCACGACTCAAATGTTTTGGATATTATCATCTTGATGAGTCACGGTTTCATTATCTTATTCTCTGTCACATGTTTCTCGGTCCAAATTTATATCATTGGTCAAACATGGTCAAATTATCATGGTCAAGTTGCTGCTGATGGTGAAAAACCAAGATTTGCCAGAAAATCTGCCCAGAAATCTGTCCCGGATTTTCAGGAAAAAAGGACCACTTTTGGACTTATCTTCATGGTACAATCGCATGTATTGCGATGGAGGGTGTTTTTCACACATTCCGATGGGTTGGCCATACCCATTGTGATGGGACTCATTCCGATGAGTCACATTGCGATGGGTGGCTGACCTGTCGCAATGGCCTAGACTTGACGTCATGCTGCCGATTTTTGCTCTACATTGCGATGCAAGTTTTTTCTGACTTTGCGATGGGTTTTAAAAAACCATTGCGATGGCTATCTAAAAACTTTGCGATGATACTTTGCGATGGATTGACCAATTATTGCGATGCATTTTTTTTAAATGTACATTGCGATAGAAAGGTTTAACACTTGACCCGAGACCAAAAGAAACTATGACCAAGACTTGACTCGTTTAAAACTATGACATTGACTAAGATGGATTGTGGGCCAAAAACGTAACCCAATCAAAACTGAACTCATCCCACCGAGTCAACTCGGTCATTACCGAGTTGACTCAGTCAAACTCACTGAGTCAGACTCACCTCCAACCTTTTATCACCTCAAATCCAACTGATAATCTAACCTAACCCTTCGTCTCCTAATCCCCATCTAGACTCGAAACAAAACAGAAAACTTAATTAATCTAGATCTCAGATCCGTTTAATAAGCAAAGATCTATTTAGATCATGTTTATTAAATCATTCATCATCACAGATCGTGTTTGGTATTATACCAATTTTTTATATTCGAAATTAAATAAAGTTATATAACAATCTTGTTATACTCTTTATTCTTTTCGATTTTTCTGACCAAAAACCTCATGCAACACCTACCCGAGACCTCTTTCGTATGATCTTGAAGCCTTTGATTAATCTTGATTACTCGTTCATCTAGATTGAAAGATGCGATAAATGGATTAGATGTGATGGGTTTACACTCGGTTTAGATGAGATTGATGATGAGGGATTGATAGTTTTGGTGACTGTTGATTTTGGGGACGGAGAAAACGAGGGGTGAGAGCATATTTAGGAGAGAAAGGACGGAGATAACTATGTGGGAGTGAAATGGGGGCGGAGTTTTTTAGAATGTGATTAGGTTACCCTAATTTTTAGGGTTGTGGCTATTTAACTCACATATTTGGACCGGGTTTGGATATGTCTTGGACCGGGTATTACTTTTGATGGGCCGAGAGTTTGTTGATTCTATGTTGGGCCTTGGACTCAATTTTTAAAAATTGTTGATTTGGGCCGGATGTTTTTAACAAAATACACACAAATTTTTTAAATACATATTTTAAATAAACTTTGTGTGTATTAAAGTTAACTTTGGTCTTTATCGGGTCGAGACAAAGTGAAAATGTGTCGAGAAATTGTTAAGGAGTATGGATGCTCAAACAAGCAAATTCCTTTTTTGAATTTGTAGTTTTTTTGTCGCATTTGTGATTCTTTAGTTCTTTCTTGACACTGATTGGGTGACGAGAAATGTGACGCGACAAAATGAAGTGACAATTGTGACGAGAATTTATTTAAGACGAGACCAAGAAAAATGGGTGATTTTTTAGTGACTTCAGATTTTGTTTGATCGGGTATTAATTACGTGACGTTGAAGACGGATTTTTCGAAGGCGTGTATTTATTTTATCTTTTACTAGATAACTTGCTCGTGCTTAATCCTAGAATGAAGACTTGGTTATCTGGTTTCCGGGTTCGGGGTGGATGGTTGATGACTCGGATAACTATCACTTAAAGGGGTTACATTGTTGTACTCAGTGTCACGCGCTTAGTCGACGTGGATAATTTCAAGAGGTGTTGTGCTTATAGACTTCTTCAGTGATGCATTGAGTACTTAGAGATTTCTCCACCGTTCTTCATTCAACAATAGTGCAAGCTTAAGTCACAAGATCGAAGAATTTTTATTCAGCTTCACGTTTGATGTATCCGGTTCATTCTTTCAGTAGTCACTTCAAATTGCTTTCATGTGGAATGGTAAAGGTGGCCATGGAGAGTTTATGAGAGGAGATTTTCGATCAACAGCTGATTCTCACAAAAGAATATAATTCAGCTTATTTATTATTCTCACGAGATTTCAGGTTCACGTGCGTACAATTTATTGATGGTTCCGACTTTCGAAACCATCAAGGGGGAAGAAGAAGACACATTGAACGCACAACGAGTACACGTGATGAACTTCATACCTTCTTTTGATTTGAAGATATTCCGGGATGACATTTGTCATAGCCGCAGAGAAAATCAGTGTTTTAACTCGTGTCGTTATCAATCTCCAAACGGTACACTACTGATTTGAGGTTTAATTGTTTGAGTGTTGCAATTAAACATCATCATTATCCTATATGCATTCCCGGGACTTAATTGACTCTGGTGCATCTCCGGAAGAAGACGTGTGCATTTCCGGGACTTAATTGACTCTGGTGTTACGATGTCAACTTCATGAATGGGATAAAGTGTCCACTTCAGTATTTGAGCTTCATAATTGGGATTGATTTACCTTCTTCAACTATGTGGGGGAAGAAGTGTCTTGATTCTTTCTGGTATGCATAACTTGAACTCTCAGGGGGAAGAAAAATTCAGAAGAATTATTCAAGTGTGAGATGAAAAGTTGTTGATCTGCTTGGGGGAAGCTATTTAAAATGCTTCTACATCAAGTTTACGTGGCATGAATTAGGGGGAAGCTAATTCAGAAGCTTCTCCTTAACCAGAAGTGTATGGGTTACTTAGCTTGTGCCGTTACAGTATTTCTACTACAAGTTACTTTAAAGATGAGTCGTTTTGAAGACGAAGGCCTCAGAAGACTTCATCAGCATTGGATGCTTCAAGAAAGCTCTTGTTCTTAATTATTTTGTACTTGATAGGTAGAATATTGTAAGGAATTCTACACGTCGTCCCATGGGGGAAGATTGTTGGAAACTCACTTTATGTGACGACATTTAAGAATTCCCGTTAGTTATCATAGTCACGCACATTTAGACTAGACTAGGCTCTTTGTAAAGTGCGTGACTATATATACCCCTCCTTAGCTTCCAAGGAGGGGTGTTGATTGTTATTTTATTCATTTGGGAATACACACATTTTACTCTCAACCTCTCTTTCTCTCTCTCTAAGCCATCAATGGCTTCCACCACCCCTTTCCACCACATTAGACCACCGGATCCGATTTAGCTTTTCTACACGGAAGTTCATCCGGAACTTCTTCATTCGGAAGTTCATTCGGAACTTCTTCATTCGGAAGTTCATTCGGAACTTCTTCATTCGGAAGTTCACTCGGAACTTCTTCATTCGGAAGTTCATCCGGAACATCTTCATTCGGAAGTTCATCCGGAACTTCTTCATTCGGAAGTTCATCCGGAACTTCCTTCATTCGGAAGTTCATTCGGAACTTCCTTCATTTGGAAGTTCGTCCGGAACTTCCATCATTCGGAAGTTCGTTCGGAACTTCCTTCATTCGGAAGTTTGTTCAGAACTTCCTTCATTCGGAAGTTTGTTCAGAACTTCCTTCATTCGGAAGTTTGTTCAGCCATGTTCATTCGGAAGATTACAAACGTAGCCTATGAATGATTAATCTAGTCGCGTTTGTGAGTTCTAAGGCAATCTAAGGCAACACAACATCTTCTAATGCTATTCCGCATAAAACCCAACAAAAATCCCTAATTAATTAACCCTAAATTAAGGCAAACGAACCCTAATTTGATTAACCTTAATTCACGAATTAACTAAGTGGATTTAAATGAGATAGGCGAATTAGAAATCAATGATATGATGTTAGTACCTTGTTTGATCGACTTAAATGGATTGGATGATTAGAATCGAGATGATGTAAAAGCTTGAATGTGTGTATCATTGGCGGAAAGAAACAGTGAAACAGTGAAGATAAGAAAAAAACGGAGGGGGGGGGGGGTTTGGTTTTGACTTAGGTCAAAATTTTACAATTTTCACAAGTTGTCACCTTTAACCCTACACTTTTCTTTCTTTTTCCCTTTTTATTCCTTATCTTTTCATTTTTCTTTTCTCGTCTCCCTAACCATCGTTAAACTTAGCCAACTTAACCTTGCTTAGCTAAACTCATCGAGACAATCTCACACAACTTAAACATCGCAACCTATTAGCAAATCTCCAAGATCTAAAGCAATTCCTATCACATTGAACAAGCACAAGTTGTATTCTAAAGCAAGACCACTCATTAACCATTTAGCCAATTAATTTTCCACAAATACTTTTTGAAAAATCGTTTTGATGACGAAGATGATTTAATATTTTCTCCCCCTTAAACGATGACCCGTTTTCTATTTAAAGAGCTGTAGTCATTGTTTAAAGAGTCAAATATTGATGAAAGCATTTCCAATTAGTATCTTGAAAAAGATTGATTCGTGGTGTCAATAATATTTCTCTTATTTTGACAAATTAGTGCACTGAGACGTACACTAACTCGTGTTAGACCAAGTTGTAAAGTAAACTTGATCCCTTTGCATGATTTGGCTTGTAAATCATGCCGAGAAAATTAATTCCCGTTGTGAGCCAACGTTTTCTAAGGAAATACGTGACTTTAATATGAAAACCGGATTGCAGTCTGAAATAACTACAAGCCATTATGGGCATGTTTTAAAAATGTACAACTTTTATACGGACTCTATTTATGGCGCCGTGTCAATATTGATCGACATTTCTAAAGCCGTAAATATTACCGTACTAAAAGATATGCCCGATTTAAAAACGAAAAATATTTTTGGTTTTTCTTGATTTTATATTTTTTTTTTGGTTTTTCTAGGTTTTATATTTTTTATGGTTTTTGTTGGTTTTATATTTTTGTATTTTTCTTTTTGTGGTTTATATATTTACGATAATATACATGATCACGAACAAAGGATACGCCTGAATAGTTTACCACGACTATTCAGCTGATTCTTCTGCCAATTCATTGAGAGTCGCTGGAGAGAATGATTTCATGCCAAGCTTGTCGATCAAAAACTCGATTCGTCCTTGATCTAAGGCTTTGGTGAACATATCTGCCAGCTGGTACTCAGTAGTGACAAAATACAGCTCGATCACCCCGTTCTCCACCTGCTCTTTAATGAAATGGTAGCGAATGTCTATGTGCTTGGCCCGGGAGTGTTGAACATAGTTGCAGCAAAGGGCAATGGCGCTCTTGTTGTCACAATACATCGGAATTTTGTTGAATCCCAAGTCGTAGTCAGTTAATTGTGATCTCATCCAAAGGACTTGAGCACAACAACCGGACATGGCGATGTATTCAGCCTCCGTGCTGGAAATTGCAGCGCTTTTCTGCCTTTTTGAAGACCAACTGATCAATCTGTCTCCAAGGAGTTGCACAGATCCAGAAGTGCTACGCCTCGTGTCTTGACACCCAGCATGATCGGCATCTGCGTATGATATTAAAGCAATAGAGGAATCTTTCGGATACCATAGACCACGAAGAAGTGTTCCTTTGAGATACCGAAAGATCCTTTTAACAACATGTAAGTGCTTTTCGGTAGGCCGAGCCTGATACCGGGCACACATGCATACGGCAAATTGCAAATCAGGCCTGCTAGCAGTCAGATATAGAAGGGTGCCAGTCATCCCACGGTAAAGTTTTGGATCGACAATAGTCCCATTCCTATCTTCATCTAACTTGGATTTCTCCACCATTGGAGTGTCCACGGGGTCACAATTTTCAAAGTTATATTTCTTTAAAGATTCTAGAGCATATTTGGATTGATTAATAAAGATGCCTCTAGCATTCTGAGAAATCTGTAATCCTAAGAAAAATGAAAATTTTCCCATCATTGACATCTGAAAGCGTGTGGACATTATCTTCTCAAAGCGTTTAGACAATTCTATGTTAGAGGCAGCAAATATTATATCATCAACATAAATTTGTACCAGAATCATGTCGTTGTCCTCCTTGAGAGTGAATAGAGTGGGGTCCACCTTGCCTTTGGAGAAGCCTTCCGAGATGAGATATGTTGAAAGGAGATCATACCACGCGCGTGGATCTTGTTTCAACCCATAAAGAGCCTTCTTAAGCTTGTACACATGATTAAGAAACTCCGTGCTAACAAACCCATCTGGCTGACTAACATAGACCTCTTCCCTTAGTTCACCGTTCAAAAATGCCGTCTTCACATCCATATGATAGACGATCATGTTCATATGAGCAGCATACGCAAAGAATAGTCTAATAGCCTCCAATCTTGCAACAAGAGCAAAAGATTCTTCAAAGTCTATACCCAAGGCTAGTTTATATCCTCTAGCAACCAATCTAGCCTTATTCTTTAATACTGCACCCATCTCATCGAGTTTTACCTTATAAACCCACAACAAAGTAAGGATGTTAACCTTGTCAGGGAGAGGAACTAATTCCCATACTTCAAGTCTTTGGAATTTATTTAGTTCCTCCTGCATGGCTTCAATCCAAGATGATTGAGTCATAGCATGTTGCCAGTTTTTAGGTTCAACTTCGGAGAGAAATGCATCAAAGTAGCAATAGAGTGCACTCTCTTGTAATTGATGGCGTGTAGAGACTGGTCGATCTAGATCTCCAATGACATTCCTAATTGGGTGATCTTTTGTCCATTTTGTGCTATGTTTTTCAATCCGTGGTGGTCTGGAGTGAACAATAGAAGGAGCTTCTTCTGAGGTAGACGCGGCTGAAGGGTTTTCAGGTATCGCTACACCAAAGAAAGGAAGCTCTTGCAGGTGAGCATATTCCAAATCATGATCAGTAGAATCCTCTTCAACATCATTAGGCACAAGTAGGGGTGACGATTCAGGTGTAGTTTGAGAATCACTTGGTAAAGGTGCATCCGGTTCAATGTTAATTGAAGATGCATTTGATAAAGCTTCATTTGCTGGAGCAACAACTTCAGGGATTGGAGCTATCACTTCGGGTGTTGGAACTTCATCATTTGAGGGATCAAAGAATTCATCAAACAACGGTTGAAACAGTTTATCCCACTCGGGCCTTGTTGGTGGTAAAAATGATGTAGAAGTAGGATTATTGGGAACTAATCCGGAACTAATAGCACCGGTTCCCATCTCATGAAGCGCGGTTCAGAGCTGCGTTGCTCAGAAGCCATCGCTGTCAGCTCATCGAAATCTGTGTCCATAGTTTCTACAATCTTACCAAGACGACGGTTGTAAATTCGGTATGCTTTCTTGGAGGGTGAGTAACCAATGAAAATACCTATATCGGCTTTCGGTTGAAGCTTGCCCAAGTTCTCACTATTAATGTTTGGATAACAAAGAGCACCAAACACATGAAAGAATGAAACATCGGGTTTACGATCATGTAGAAGCTCGTAAGGTGTTTTACCATGGCGTTTCCGAATGATAGAACGGTTTTGGGTGAAACATGCAGTAGATATAGCTTCTGCCCACAAGAACAATGGAGCGTTCGCATAAATCAGCATCGTCCTAGCAGCTTCCATAAGCGTACGATTCCGTCTTTCAACGACACCGTTTTGTTGTGGAGTACGTGCAGCGGATGTTTCATGAGAGATACCAACTCCTTCATAGTAATCACGAAGAGTCTGGTTGACGAACTCTGTTCCATTGTCTGTACGAATACGGCGGACAGTAGTATTCAAACGTACCTGAATGAATTTCAGAAAAGTGATGATAGCCTTCGGTGCTTCATCCTTTGTACGTAGAAATCTAACCCATGTAAACCTGGAGAAATCATCCACAATGACAAGAATGAATTTCTTACCGCTCACACTTTCAGTTCTCATTGGCCCACAAAGATCCATATGCAAAAGATGAAGTTTTTCTTGATTGGTGTCTTCACCTTTGGGCTTGTATGATTTCTTGGTACTTTTCCCCCTTGAACACGCGGAACATAAATGGTCCTTGTGAAATTTGAGCTTTGGAAGACCACGAACTAATTCGTTTTTAGCCAGATGATTTATAGCATCAAAGTTGAGATGAGATAATCTGCGATGCCATAACCATGACTTGGTCTTAGATGCTTTAGAGAGAAGACATACTGGAGAGGCGGCCATCATGTCTTGTAAGGACAAAGTATAGAGATTTGCACCACGAGACCCCTTCAACAAGTCTTTTCCTTCCAAGTTGTGAATGAAACAAGTATGTTGTCGAAAAGCAACCTCTAGGTTGGAATCACAAAACTGTCCTACTGAAAATAAATTATGACCAAGACCTTCTACATAGTATACCCTTGAAATCGTAACGTTTCCAATCTGATATTCACCATACCCCATTATCTTTGCAATATGATCATTAACGAATTTAACCGTTCCAAGAAACTTGCTGACGAAATTTCGGAGCATCGAGCGATCTCCGGTCATATGCTTTGAACAACCAGAGTCCAAATACCAGAGGATGATTTGGACCACCTGAAAATATCACCAGACGAGGACAATGTAGAGGTATCGGAATCTGAATGTTCCTTGTTATTAGCAGGTACAGATTTAATAATCTTAGATTTGCTAACTTTAGGTTTCTTAGATTTCCTAGCCTTCTTCTTCCTAGTTGGTGGTGTAGATTCTAGTTGGCTTAAATCCTGAGGTATTTCTTCACTGATAGGCACTATAGTGGGGGCTGACCTAATTAAAGGGCGCTGTTTCCAAACTTTAGTTCTAGTGTGCCTAACTAAAGGACGCTCTAACCTAACCTCAATGGATGCATTCCTAGTTAAAGGGCACATTGTTCCATCTAATGTAAAGGTCCTACCAGTGGGACGCCATTGCCATCCAACTTGGGCACGAGTTCTACCAGTTGGCTTCCATTCAAGATTATTCCTAATGGCATTCATTTCATTCACATGATCAATAAGACACAAATCATGACGTTGGGAAAACATACATTCATTACAATTCCAACAATTTAAATTTGAATTCACGAATGGTTTAGGCTTCTGCACAGGCGCAGAGCTTTTAGTCTTAACATGATTCTTTTTATTTAAAACTGAACTAACATTCCTATGGTGAGCTTCTACTTTCTTCTTGTTGGTACTACTAGTGGAGGGCTTGATCTTATCTTTCTTGAGTGGCGATCCTTTAGCCTTAGTAGACTCTTTTACTCCTGTAGAAGGCAAAGTGGGAACATTAGCAACAGATTTTAAAGGTGCCTTACTTGATGGTGCCAATGACGGTTTTGCTCCTGGGGTCTTATTGAATGGAGTTACAGCAATGGGACGATTAGTGAGTAGTGCAGAACCTGGTTTACCTATGTATTGCAAGTAGGCTAAGCAATATTGAACACGCTTAATATATTCATGGGCTGAATAATAGTAGCTACTTGAGGGATCTAAGGCATAAAGATCGTCTAAGATATCCCTAACAAGATCTACATGCTTAATTGCATTCCTCATATAATCATCGTAGGTAACCGGGTTTTTCTTATGGAGCGGGTTCTTATAGAGCACTACTGACTTGGTTGTTGGAGCACTAGAGGACGGTGCAGAGTCGGTAGCTAAGTTATCAACAACTTCTTGTCGGGTGAGAAGAAGTGTCTCCTTTAACTCGGCCAAAACCATGTTTTTGTCAATGAGCAGGATGTTTAAGTTAGAGATTTCCTCACACTTTTGGTTCAGTTGTTCAACATAAGATTGTTGTTGTGATGCATTAAAAGCTAAGCGTTCTTCTATTGAACCATAAAGAGCGGATAGTCCCTGTCTTGCCCGATCCATCTCCCCTAGAATAGACGAAAGTCTAATTTCTAAGTCCTGGTTTTTAGACTCTGCAGCCTCTAGTTCCAATTTTAGTGTTTCATTTGATGACACATCTCTCTTCAATCTCATAATCTATTCCTCTAATGCCTTAACTATTGCAATCATCTTGTCACTCGTCTCAACACCGTTTTCACAACCATTTGATATCAAAAGATCCTCATTTTGATTTTGTTGTTTTAATTCTAAAGATATACAATGTTGTTCGAGTTGATTAAAGCGTTTTGAAAGTAAATTGTAAGAATCTTGTAGCTTTAAAAATTCAGCGTTAGATTCGTGACAAGAATGATTATCTACCTCATTTACAGTATCAGCAACATTTACAGAGAGATCACAAACATCATCACATATATTCACAGCATCACAATTAATCATAGCGGATGTAAGTTCATTCGAATAATTGACATTTACAGTAGTAAGCACATCACACGAAATTACTTGGGACAAGAATCGGTCATATTCTGATAAAATCTTTTCCTTTTCAATTAGTTGTAGTTCGTAAGCGGTGTCCATTTCATAAAACACTTTTTGAACTTCTCCAATTTCAAACTCAAGATTTTCCTTAAGAGATGCAAAACTTCCTTTTAGACTTTCGACAAACGGATTGATCTCATTCTTAAACACCTCGTTCATGTGTTCGAAAGCCCATTCTCCGGCGTTTAGGCCATTTGAAGTCGTACATTCCAAAATGACCTTGTCAAAATTAGTAAAGTATTGATTAATCTCTTGCAAGTTTAACCATACAGTGCTAACAGGTGGAAGATCCTTTGGAATTTCCTTAGGACCTTCCATTTTGACAAGTATAGGAAGTGTACTAGGGTTTTCTTCATTCAACTTGTAGGTTGGTGCTGTAATGAGATTTTTGTCCATATGGAAGCGAATTCTAAAATCCGTTTTAGCAAGCTCCTGATTCATTTTAAAATAATCACAATCGGGATATTTTGCAAAATTGTATGACCGATTCTCATCAACTAGATCCTTATTGGTGCGATCATCGAAAATAACAATCGGGTCTAAGACCAATCCTAATTGGGTTGCATTATAGAGTCTTGGACTATGGCTTAAAGCTTGTTTTGCATACCGTGGGTTAGGGGGAAGGCCTTTTTGACGTGATAAGTTAAATTCTCTAAACGAAGCATCAAATAAGTGCACTACTTGAGAGGCAGCGTATTGTCTTAAAAGAAAATAATCTAGACTTCTGATCTTATTAGCCGCATTAATTTCCATTTCATTCTTCTTAGACTCGAGTAATTCAAAATCCGTTTGAAGTTTTTGAAAATTAGTGACCACTAACTCTTTTTCTTTAAGTTCATTAGAAAGATCTGCTCTTAAGGTTTCAATTTCTTGCAAATGACCCATTTGTTTGTTTCGAAAATGATCATATTCGGGATTAGTGAGAACACTAGACGAAGGAACTAATTCCAAAGTTTGAACTTTCTCATTGCTTAAGGCAAGCTCATCAGACAAATTCTTATTCTTAGCTAGGGTTTCTAAGAGTGCAGCATTCATTTGGCTAAGTAATGTAGCAGGAACCATGACCAAATCTTGTTGAGCAGGGGTATGCGTATGCGAAATGGCTCCCGGTTGTGATTCACTCAAAGTATGGGGACTCACATTGATATTACTATCATTGATTGTCTCCTCATTTGAAAGACTCACCACCGAAGACTCATTCAAATCAGCACTCTCTTGCACAACTTGATGTGGTTGAATACTAGCATCAGTCGTATTATCAGTGGTATTAATAAGTACCTCAGATCTTTTTTCTGGCCCTAAGCTGGAGATAGTTGCCATAAGAGCTGCCTGTGCAGATTGAAGTTCATCGCAGTCTGAATCATAAGCATCAAGATCATCTGCTTGGTATGCTGCATTCTGTGTAGTGACAACGTCTTGTTCAGCAATCCCTGGATCAGCAAGAAATGCAAGCTCCTCTTCATCAAGTTCCCTTCCTTGTGCCTGAGCGTTTACCAGATAGATCTTCTCTGCAAACCATTGACCATCCCTTCTCTTCTTGGGTTTCTTGCAATCCCTGGACATGTGAGCTTCTTCCTTGCAGTTGTAGCATGTAATCATTCTCAACTTGCCTGTGGAATTATCCCATGGAGGAGTGTTGACCATTGGAGCAAGATTGACCGTGCGTGCATTGGTGGTTGATGTAGTAGGTCTCCCCTGATAAGGTTGAATAGGTTAAACCATTACCCTGCCATTCTCAATAGTAGCTTCTTGGCGAGAACTGGATGAATTCCTCAGCTGATTGTTAGTAGGAGCTGGTCCTCTTGATATGAGTTTAAACTCATATCCTTTTATCAACAAATAACCCTAAAACATGAAGCAAAATACCAATTTATTTGGCAAAAACAGTGTTATGTGGTATGTTTGTGTTTGTGTGCACTTGTGTAGGTAAAAAGATACATTTTCAAGCAAACAAGGAAAAATCAAGCTCAAATGGATGAAAAAGACAAAGAAGGATCAAAAGTGACAAGACTTTGAAGTACAAGGACCTATCTTGACAAGTTATCAAAGTTGAAGGACTAATAGTGCAAATATTGTGAAAGTCAAGATCATAAGTCAAACTTGGTCAACTATCAAGTCAACTCAGTCAAGGGATTATTTTGTTCAAGAATCAAAGTTGAAGGACCAAATATATCAAAGGAATGAAGCTACAAGCTCAAATTTACATTCTGCCAAGTTAAGGGGCTAATTCTGCCAAGATTGGAAAGTTACTTAAGTTTGATCCATGTGACAAGTATTTCAACCAATGGGAGGAGAGAAAACAAGTCACACGGATTGCCATTTCATCACATTTAATGTCCACTACCGCCGCCATAAATAAATAATCAAATCTGCACAGTTGGATCCGTGTGACATGTTTTCAATCAATCAGAATTTTACACGTGGCATCTTCAAGAAGGAAAAATTTTCCCAGAATCGCGTTTGAGATAGAAGCCATTTCATGGAAAGATTTAAACACCAAAGTTGATCAATTTGAAGAGACGAACATAATGGTGCAACTCAATTAACATTTCATCCATCCAATCAAGAAAACCCAAATCCTTGTTCATACTTGGAAATGCCCTTTTGTAGAATCTTACACGTGGCAAGCTGGGATTGGTTCTGACACGTCACCAACCCCAACAAACTCTTCCTTCATGTCTATAAATAGCTGGATTGGACTTCATTTGTACTTGTAGCTTAATTTTGTAAAAACACATAGTTTCCCAATTTCTTTTCCTTTCCTCCATTTTCACCCTAGCTACTCAAGAGTCTGACAAACTCTTGAGTTAGTTAGTTAGTTACTACCCTTGTAACAACATTGTAACCGTTTTCCATTAATAAAATTCAAATTCACTCTTTCCCGCCAAATTTGTTCTTCATATTACTGCTCATTTCCTTCTCTTGTGTGATCATCCTGTTGCTGCATTGTGATTGTCATGATCATTCATTGATCATAACTGAACTTGAAGAAGATTTGTAGCTGTTTGTTGATTTCAGTCCAAGTCCTTAGTATATTTGAAGATTTCAAGCTATGTTGATGTTTTGTAGCTGATTGATGATTGTTGATTAGTATCCCTAGTGATAAGGTGGTGGTTATCACTAGGTTAAGAGAGCTCAGCGCTCCTCTTCTTCTCAGTGGTTACTTCAATAGGTGCAAACGCTTCTAGTTTTAAATTCCCCTCAACTGCAAATGCCTGCTCAATTCCTAGCTAATTCTTTGTGATTGCATGATTAAATGTGTGTAGCTTGTTAATTGAATTGGTTTCAGTGATGTTGTAGCTTAAGTTTAGCCTTTATGCTCATTGATTTGGATTGAATTCTAGTTTATAGCTTAATTCAGTTTTTCTTATCCTAGCTTCCTTAATTGAGTACTAGTTGCTTACATTGTTTGCTTTTGGCTTTTAGACATCTCTCATTGATCACTGAATTCAGTTTGCTATAGCTTTTCATCCAGTTTTAACTAGAGTTCTTAAAAGTCTTTGTAAGAATTTCATAAAGTTCAGTAGGAGTGTTTGGCAACAGAGTTTAGATACAATCATTGAGAGATTTGAGTTGTTCTAGTTGATATAAGCTGAATTTTTAGATTACTCTAGTATAGTGTAATCAAGTAGAGTACATTTGGACTGATATCTTTCCACCATAGGTCTTGTTGCTCACTTTTGTTCTTGTACTCTTTGTGTAACAGATTTCTATAACTAGCATTTCTCAAACTTGCCAATTTCAAATCATCACAGTTTCTTTGTTTCTTAATCATTTTCATTCAAACCTTTTTCTATTGCTCAAGTAACATACAAAGTGTTAGTAGTATAAAGGAATTTCTACAGTATTAGTTATTAAGCTAGGAAATTAGCTTTTTGGTCCAAACTAAGCAAAGCTCATTCTCTGTGAAAAAGTATGCCACTGTTTTCTTAGATCTTCAAATCTACTTCACAAATCTTGTGATTTTCTTTCATAAAATCATTTAGTAAGTGTCCCTAGTTAATTTCTGAGAGTTTGAACTTTTTGCAAATTTTGGTCAATTCTTGGTCAACATAAGTTTTTTTTAGCTTAATTCAGATTTAGAGCTTATTTCTTGATGAAATTCGTTCTAGTTTGATTTCCCGTTCCTTAATTGGATAGCTTTATCAGTTTCACTAAAAAATCAAGTTGTGGTTGATTAGATTTAGCTGTAGCTTATTTTGAGCTTATTAATAAGCACTCATTTACTTATTTTGAATCCTTAGCTAAATTCCTTTGACACACGTAGCTTATTTTGGATTTGAATCATTTTGCAACTTGTCTCATTGATTTTGGTCCAGTAATAAGCTCAAACGAACTTATTTTCTTCCTAGCCCGTTTTTAGCTTAAAAAGTTTTAGAAATTGCATACTAGTCCCTAGTGTTTTAATCAGTGTTAATTTTTGGTTAAACTTCCTAATTTTTAGGAATTTGCAAGTTTAAGTCCTTCTGTTTTGAAAGTTGTTAAATTCAGTTAGATAGTTGTTGGATTTGTTACATTTTTGGTTAGTAGGTTATCAATTTTGCATAATTGATCCTTGTAGTTTACTGTTTTGCATCTTTTAGTCCCTATAATTGTTAGAGTTTACATTTCAAGCATTTATTTTTCATAGAATTTACAATTTCAGTCCCTTTAGTTTCATATTTTGCATTTTGAATTTCTATTTGAATAAAAACGTGGTATTTGCAATTTGTTTTACATATATGTAGGTAATATTTTTCCGTTTTGCAAGCATTTGTTGAATTAGCAAATAGAACATCCAAGCAAGCTTAACAACCAAGAACAATTAAGAACAAGAGATTGTTAGGCCTTTCAATTTGTCAAGAATCGAGAGAACGAACTTCACTATAAACACGTATTAAATGGCGCCGCTGCCGGTTCTTTGACTACACGAGAGACTATCGATTGACGGTTTTCATTGGCTTTTGGGATCCGTTCACTTTGTGAACGTTATTTTTACGTATCATAAATCAAAAACAAATAAAAAATCAAAAATATAAAAATATATAAAAACTAAAAAATTAACAAAACAATTCTTTTCCTAAAGAATTGACAAAAAAAATTAAAAAATCCAAAAAGCAATCTTTTTCCTAAGAGATTGCACCCAAAAATATATATTATTGGATTCTCTCGGTTTTTATGTACATATAGTATTTTCTCTTAAAAAACTCATAAATACAAAAATATTTTCCATATATTATTATAAGTAAATACGTATACGTATAAGAACAACCAATCTACATATCTTCCATAAGTATTGCCGAGGCAATACACCGTGTTGAGGGGCGTTCCGGTCCTTGACACGTGTATCGATCAAACAAAATAAAGCAAGAATAGATAAATACTCTCAATAAGCAACAATTCGAAGAATACGAACATTTAAGTGAATAGAAAGGCGATGTGCTATAAAATTCCATCTAAGGGTCAATAGGTACTTAAGTGCTTCGCGCCACCTAACCCCCCGTTCACTTATAAGTATTCTAAGAAGGAAGGCTTCATTGAGGGTCTTGCAACCAAGTAGTACATACGTATATTGATATTTTCTTGTGGATATTTAATATTGAAACTCGAAGAGGATAATCCATTTCTCTTCAAAGTCACACGAGAGCTTCTCTCTCATTCCTCGTATTGAGTTGCATGCTCACTCGCGGGCGTGCACAAATACCGATTGGTGTACAACCTCTTCCTCCGAAAAGGAAGAAAAAGAGAAAGAGTAAGACCACCATCGTCCACCAAGCCGATCACGAGAATCGTGCTTTGACTCCACCACAAGAAGCCATGGCTATTGATAATCGTACTTTGTATGAACGTATGCAATCCAACATTCATGGATATTCTAGTGCCATTAAGATTCCCGACTTTCCCGCTAACACATTTGAGCTACATACATCTATGATCAATATGGTTGCACTATCACCTTTCCTTGGTAAACATAATGAGGATCCTCATGCTCACCTTAAGAGATTCCTTTCACTTTGCAATACCATTAAGCATAATGGAGTTCCACATGAGGTCATTAGGTTGATGTTAGTGTCATTTTCCTTAGAGGGGAGTGCTAAGCATTGGTTAGACACCCAACCACCCGAGAGTATCACCACATGGGATGGTTTTACCACTAAGTTTTTGAACAAGTTCTTTCCTCCACAAAAGACTATGGCTTTGAGGACTTTAATTATGGGCTTTCAACAAAAACCTAGTCAATCCTTTAGTGATGCTTGGGAAGAGTATAGTGAGTTGTTGAGGCGATGCCCTAATCATGGATTGGATCAAGTTCACCAAATAAGTCTCTTTTATGATGGACTTAAAGCTCACCACCAAGATTCACTCAATGCTTCCGCGGGAGGGAGTATTCTTCTTAAGACTTATCAAGAGGCTTTGGACATTATTGAGACTAAGGAAACGGTTCAAACAAACAATCAATTTGAAGAAAGGGTTCATGTTATCCAAAACATTTCTCAAACTCCTTGTGACACCCAACTTCTTAAAGAGATCCTTCAACAAGTCAAACAAGGACAACAAGAAATGACTCATGAGATAGTTCAAGCTTTTAAGACCGTTTCATTGAACAATTCTTCAAATAATGTGAATGCCATTGCCATTTCTTGTGTTACTTGTGGAGGTCCCCATTCTTATGAACAATGTGATAAGGTGCAAGGGTATCAAGGGGAATGCTATGCTTACCAAGAGGAACACCGTGAACACTTCAAGCCTAACATCAATCCAAATAACCTTTCTTACAAATCCCAAAACTACATTTCTCCACCCGGCTTCCCACCCCAACCACCCACCCAAATTCCCCAAAATACTCCTTAAATTTTACCAAGGAATCAAGGGCAAAGACCACCATACCAAGGAAATAACTACAAGGCACCCAATCAATTTCAACCTCAAGCAAATACCTTTTATCCACCACAACAAGGATTTAATCAACCACTTCCATTTATTCCCAATCAAGCATATGCTCCAATACCAAATCAAGCTTACCCTCAAGTTCCAAATCAAGGATATGGGATGCAAGAGACTCAAGAGTATGTTGACAAGAAAATGCGTGAAATGGAGAAAAGAATGAATGACCAAATCAATAGGGTTTTAGTGGCGGTAACTCAAAGACCACAAGGGGCTTTACCTTCTAACACACAAACAAACCCTAGGGCCAATGTCAATGCTATTACAACAAGGAGTGGAACAACAACAAAGGATCCTTCACCTCCTAAACCTACTCTTGTTCAACCCACTTTTGCTCCTACTTGTGACAAGCCTTTTTCTTCTACTCCACCTCCTCAAAATGCTCCTATTCACTCAAATACACCTTCTCAACCACCTCATACTTCTCCTTTACCTTCCACACTTCCCAATGAAGAAGCTAACAAAGACAAATCTTCCACCACAACACCTATTCCACCTACACCAAAGCCTACTCTTCCATATCCTTCAAGGTTGAAAAAGGACAAGTTAAAGAACAAGGATGACATCCAAGTCTCCAATTTCTTAAGGATGTTCAAGCAACTCAACATCAACATATCCTTTGCGGAAGCTCTTGCTTATATGCCAAAGTTTGCTAAGATGTTCAAGGATTTGCTCTCAAACAAAGAGAAATTGGTTGATTTGCCCAACACATCACTTAATGAAAATTGTTCCGCGGTGTTACTTAAAACTTTACCAACAAAACTTGGAGATCCGGGGCGCTTCTTGATACCTTGTAATTTTCCCGGTGTTGAAAATTGCATGGCTTTGGCGGATTTAGGGGCGAGCATAAATCTCATGCCTTTATCGGTTTGGAAACAACTATCTCTTCCCGAGCTCACTCCCACTAGGATGACTCTTGAACTAGCCAACCGAACCATAGCTCACCCCGTAGGTATAGCGGAAGATGTGTTTGTAGGTGTGGATAAGTTTACCTTTCCGGACGACTTTGTAGTGGTCGATTATGACATGGATCCTAGAGTGCCTTTGATTGTTGGTAGACCGTTTTTGAGAACGGGTCGTACCTTGATAGATGTGGCGGAAGGAGAATTAATTATGAGAGTAGAAGATGAGAGAGTGGTGTTTAAGTTAGGGAAAGTTTGTGATAGAAAAGAGGTTAAGGAGTCTAGACCTTGTGAGACTATTAACATTGTGGATGTGCTAGATGAAGTGTGTAATGAACACTTTCATGATGCTTGTAAGAGTGCTAGTGATGAGATACCCCATGTTGAAACCGTGGCCTCAATTGCTCCCTCTTTAACACCTTTTGGAGAGAGTGATTTCTTCTTGGAGGAATTTGAGTCTAACTTTCTTGGTGATGATGATTCTCCCATTAATTGGGAAGAAGATATTCTTACAATCCAAAAATTGCTCAATGAGGACCCTATTCCTTCTCCTATTCCACAAGAGATTACCATTGAGGAACCTTCCATAGTAAAACCTTCCATAGAGAGTCCACCTTCCATTGAACTTAAGGAACTTCCATCTCACTTAGAATATGCTTTCTTAGAAGGAAAAGACCAATTACCGGTGATTATTGCTAAAGAGTTGAAAGAGGAAGAGAAAGAGCAACTCATTGAAGTTCTTAAGAAACATAAGAAAGCTTTAGCATGGAAAATATCCGACATAAGGGGAATTGATCCACATTTTTGTACTCACAAAATCCTTATGGAGGATGACTATAAACCCGCCATTCAAAACCAAAGGAGAGTTAACCCAAAAATCCATGAAGTTATTAAGAAAGAAGTGATTAAACTCTTAGATGCGGGTATGATTTACCCCATTTCCGACTCTCCATGGGTTAGCCCGGTTCATTGTGTTCCAAAGAAGGGTGGAATCACCGTGGTGCCTAATGAGAACAATGAGCTTATTCCCACGAGACTTGTGACCGGTTAGAGAGTTTGCATTGATTATAGAAAACTCAATGAGGCAACTAGGAAAGACCATTTCCCGCTTCCCTTTATGGATCAAATGCTTGAACGCTTAGCGGGAAATGAGTACTATTGTTTTCTTGATGGCTTTTCGGGTTATTTCCAAATACCCATTGACCCTAAGGATCAAGAAAAGACCACATTCACTTGTCCCTACGGTACATTTGCTTACAAGAGGATGCCTTTTGGCTTATGTAATGCACCGGGGACGTTTCAAAGGTGCATGATGGCTATTTTCCATGACATGATAGAGCAAACCATGGAGGTTTTTATGGATGACTTTTCCGTTTTTGAAAACTCCTTTAGCTCATGTCTCACCAATCTTGAGAGAATGCTTAAGCGTTGTGAAGAAACACGTTTGGTGCTTAATTGGGAGAAATGTCACTTTATGGTGAAAGAGGGGATTGTTTTAGGACACAAGATATCCAATAAGGGATTAGAAGTTGATCGAGCTAAAATTGATGTGATTGCTAAGCTTCCCCCACCCACCTCGGTTAAAGGTGTGAGGAGTTTCTTAGGTCATGCGGGATTTTATAGGCGCTTTATACAAGATTTTTCTAAGATAGCTAGACCGATGACTCATCTCTTGGAGAAAGAGGCTCCTTTCATTTTTGACCAAGCTTGTTTAGACTCTTTTGAGACTCTTAAGGAAAAATTGACTAAGGCTCCCGTTTTGGTTTCTCCAAATTGGGAATTACCTTTTGAGCTTATGTGTGACGCTAGTGATTATGCGGTGGGGGCCGTCTTAGGCCAAAGAGTTAATAAGCATTTTCAACCTATACACTATGCGAGTAAAACCATGACCGGTGCACAACTTCATTACACTACCACGGAAAAAGAGTTGCTTGCTATAGTATATGCTTTTGAGAAGTTTAGACCATATCTTGTGCTTTCCAAGACCATAGTGTATACGGATCATTCCGATCTCAAGTATCTTATGACAAAACAAGATGCTAAGCCTAGGCTTTTGAGATGGGTTTTGTTGCTTCAAGAATTTAAGATAGAGATTCGTGATAAGAAAGGGGCCGAGAATTTAGCGGCGGATCATTTGAGTAGACTTGAGCATCCTTTTCAAGGAGATTTCCCACATCAAGAAATCAATGAATCCTTTCCATTAGAGGAGCTCATGTCTATCTCTTCCCAAGAGGATGCCACACCTTGGTTTGCGGATATCGCAAACTATCTTGTGGGCAATGTGCTTATTGAGGGTCTTACTTATCAACAAAAGAAAAAGTTTCTTAAGGAAGTTAAGTATTACTTTTGGGATGATCCATACCTCTTTAGGCAATGCGCGGATCAAATCATAAGACGATGTGTAGATGGGCCCGAAGCATTTAAGATCTTAGAAGCTTGTCATAAGGGACCCACGGGTGGTCATTTTGGGCCCAACTACACGGCCAAGAAAGTCTTTGATTCGGGTTATTATTGGCCTTCCATTTACAAAGATGCCCAAGACATGGTGAAATTTTGTGATGAATGTCAAAGACAAGGAAAGATTACTCCACGTGATGAGATGCCACAAAATTTTATTCAAGAATGTGAGATTTTTGATGTATGGGGGATAGACTTTATGGGCCCTTTTCCATCTTCCAAGGGAAATAAGTACATACTCGTAGCGGTGGATTATGTTTCTAAGTGGGTAGAGGCCAAAGCCTTTCCTACTAATGATGCTCGAGTTGTAGTGAAATTCTTGAAACAACTCTTTGCTAGATTTGGAGTACCTCGGGCTATCATAAGTGATCGTGGTACACACTTTTGTAATGATCAATTCACAAGGGTCATGAAGAAGTATGGTGTTAACCATAGACTTTCTACCGCGTATCACCCTCAAACCAATGGTCAAACCGAGGTCACCAATCGTGGTTTAAAGAGAATCTTAGAACGTACGGTGGGAGAGCATAGAGCTTCTTGGTCGGATAAGCTCGATGATGCTTTGTGGGCGTTTAGGACGGCTTTTAAAACACCAATTGGTTGTACGCCTTATAGGCTTGTCTATGGAAAAGCGTGCCACCTCCCATTTGAGTTAGAACATAAGGCATCTTGGGCTCTCAAGTGGGCTAACTTTGATTTAAACCAAGCCGGTTCACATAGGAAAGATCAACTCAATGAGATGGATGAGTTGAGAGCCAATGCCTATGAGAATTCCTTGCTTTATAAGGAAAAGACTAAGAAATTGCATGATGCTAAGATCAAGAATCGTGAGTTCAAAGTTGGAGAGCCGGTTCTCCTCTTTAATTCAAGGTTGAAACTCTTTGCGGGCAAGCTTAAGTCAAGGTGGTCCGGCCTATTCACTATTTCTCAAGTATTTCCATACGGGACTATTGAGTTATCTCAACCAAATGGTCCAAATTTTAAAGTGAATGGCCACCGTGTTAAGCATTACTTTGGGGAGGACATTTCCGTTGAAATGGTCCAAGAGATCCCCATTTTCCCCATGAATTAATTCAAGAGGGACGAGTCGAGCTAGAGACTCATTAACTCAAGCATCGTATAACTAGGTTTAGAGTGTTGTAGGATAGAAATAAAGGCATAGACTTGGAGATAAGTGTAGGGGAGACCTTCTTTTGTCTTCATGATTGTTTGTAGGGTTGCTCACTAATTTCATGCTTTGGAGCTTATGGAAGAGGCCCTTGTATCCGGTTCACTTCGTTACTTTAGTGAATTTTCATTGACACCTTGTGCTTTAACATGATTTCACTAATAGTTGTCCTTTCCTTAACTTGGGTTAAGCAAAGTCTATTCATTGTCATAAGTGTAGGGGAATTTTTTATACTTCCATGCTCTTAAACATTGAGGACAATGTTTAGCTTAAGTGTAGGGGGGTCTTCTATCGAAGTGACCTTACCTAGAACTTGTCATTGTCTTGCATGAAAACATGGAAAATTGAATTTTCAACATTTTTCAAATTTTTGATCTACTTTGGCCAACAAAAATATGCATTCATAATTTTTGCATCAATCATTTTTCATTTGCATAACACACTTGCATTGTATATATTTCTTCTTTTATTTTTCATCAAAAATATATAAAAAGAAAAAATATAATAAAACATGGTTTTAACAAGTTTAGATTTCTTTGACATATTAGGCCTGCCATGGATATTTTGACTCAACCCGAGTTTGCTTATCTTAGCATTCTCTAGCTAGTATCCTTAACCATGTAGTCCTTCATTGGTCTATTAGGCTAAGCATCCACCAATTTCATTATTTGAGATTTTAAACTTGTGGAGAATGGGAAATGATAGAGTTGAAGCAAGTGTAAAAGGGCTAGATAGACTTCATGGCAATTACTTGTGGCTAAACCCTTCTCTTCTTTGCCTCTATTTTCTTCGCATGTATATAATTGTTAATAAATAATCAAGTACGGTTTTAATTGGTTTGTAATCTCTTATGCATTTTTGACTAATCATTCATGGTTGATATGAGTACGTCTTAAGATTCTAAGTTAGCACGTTTTATGTGTACTAGTCTTATGTCATGCTCCATATTTAGCGGGTGTTTTTCCTTTTCTTCTTTTCAAATTTCTTTGTGAGGAATAAAGAAAAATAAGAGCGGCTTGAAAAAAAATGAGTGGCTAGAAAAAAAAAAAAGAAAAAAAAAATAATAATGCAAGACTCCCAAGAGGGGCAGTGTGGTGTTAATTATAGTGACTATTGAGTTCCAATATTACCTTGACGGGTTGCGGGGATTCAATAGATTGCTCCAATCCAATATTACCTTGACGGGTTGCGGGGTTGAAGATCCAAAGTCTCAAAAAGATGGCGGATGTAAATTATTGCGTGAGTTTTATTTTCTTTTTCTTAGCGAGTGTGTAGTTACTTATGAAAGCATGACATAAGGCTTTTACACATAAGGCGAATGACTTATTACTCTTAATACGGACTTATATTAATTGTGAGCGGTTTTTCAAGTAATGGATGAGAGGATTACTTAGGATTAAAACCGTGCTTCCTTATTTTCGGATTTTACATTTCTTATACTTCACGCTTGAATAAATGACTAATTTGCCCACAAGCAATTTGCTCAAATAATAACCGGATCCACATTTAATTGTCATGAATAAGTTGATGCACTTTTTACTTGTGAATGCAATGATCCCATTTTTAAGCTTGGTATGGGGAAAGTGAAACTTGAGGGTGATAAATGTCCATGGTACCCAAGCCCTAATCTAAGCCATTGAATTCTTTATGAGTTATTTCCATCAAAACCATTTCAAGAAAATCAAAAAGATATAGATAGAATTGTATTTTGTTCATTGCATTATTAAAAGTCAAAATCATGCATCATTTAGTTTAGAGTAGTGTAGATGCATCTCATATGGCCAAGGTGGATTAATTATGAGGGAAATGTAAATTTGAGCCTTAATATATAATATTGCATGAGGACATGACAATGTTCAACTGTAGGGGAATTTGATATGAGTTTAAACTCATATCCTTTTATCAACAAATAACCCTAAAACATGAAGCAAAATACCAATTTATTTGGCAAAAACAGTGTTATGTGGTATGTTTGTGTTTGTGTGCACTTGTGTAGGTAAAAAGATACATTTTCAAGCAAACAAGGAAAACTCAAGCTCAAATGGATGAAAAAGACAAAGAAGGATCAAAAGTGACAAGACTTTGAAGTACAAGGACCTATCTTGACAAGTTATCAAAGTTGAAGGACTAATAGTGCAAATATTGTGAAAGTCAAGATCATAAGTCAAACTTGGTCAACTATCAAGTCAACTCAGTCAAGGGATTATTTTGTTCAAGAATCAAAGTTGAAGGACCAAATATGTCAAAGGAATGAAGCTACAAGCTCAAATTTACATTCTGCCAAGTTAAGGGGCTAATTCTGCCAAGATTGGAAAGTTACTTAAGTTTGATCCATGTGACAAGTATTTCAACCAATGAGAGGAGAGAAAACAAGTCACACGGATTGCCATTTCATCACATTTAATGTCCACTACCGCCGCCATAAATAAATAATCAAATCTGCACAGTTGGATCCGTGTGACATGTTTTCAATCAATCAGAATTTTACACGTGGCATCTTCAAGAAGGAAAATTTTTCCCAGAATCGCGTTTGAGATAGAAGCCATTTCATGGAAAGATTTAAACACCAAAGTTGATCAATTTGAAGAGACGAACATAGGGTATGTTTGGCGACACGTAGCAGTAAGCAGTTGTAGAAGCAGAAGCAGTAAGCAGTAAGCAGTAGTAGTTAGTAGGAGCGGTAAGCAGTAGCTGTTTATTAAAAAAAGTGTTTGGTAAACAGAGCAGTAGCAGTAAATATTAACTATAAAATTACGAAAAAGGGCATACAATGATTAAAGGAATAACAAACTTATTAAGAAATTAAAGGAGGATAAATTTGTAATTTTAAAGCAAACTGCTAGCGGAATCTTTGAAATGCTTCTCCTATCAAGCATTTCAAATAGGAGCATTTGTATGATATCTAAACTCTAGTCACTCCTTACCAAACAAGCTTTTAAGTCAAACTACTAACCGCTTGTCGCTTACCGCTCCAAAATGCTTGAAAAAGCTTTCTACCAAACACAGCCATAATGGTGCAACTCAATTAACATTTCATCCATCCAATCAAGAAAACCCAAATCCTTGTTCATACTTGGAAATGCCCTTTTGCAGAATCTTACACGTGGCAAGCTGGGATTGGTTCTGACACGTCACCAACCCCAACAAACTCTTCCTTCATGTCTATAAATAGCTGGATTGGACTTCATTTGTACTTGTAGCTTAATTTTGTAAAAACACATAGTTTCCCAATTTCTTTTCCTTTCCTCCATTTTCACCCTAGCTACTCAAGAGTCTGACAAACTCTTGAGTTAGTTAGTTAGTTACTACCCTTGTAACAACTTTGTAACCATTTTCCATTAATAAAATTCAAATTCACTCTTTCCCGCCAAATTTGTTCTTCATATTACTGCTCATTTCCTTCTCTTGTGTGATCATCCTGTTGCTGCATTGTGATTGTCATGATCATTCATTGATCATAACTGAACTTGAAGAAGATTTGTAGCTGTTTGTTGATTTCAGTCCAAGTCCTTAGTATATTTGAAGATTTCAAGCTATGTTGATGTTTTGTAGCTGATTGATGATTGTTGATTAGTATCCCTAGTGATAAGGTGGTGGTTATCACTAGGTTAAGAGAGCTCAGCGCTCCTCTTCTTCTCAGTGGTTACTTCAATAGGTGCAAACGCTTCTAGTTTTAAATTCCCCTCAACTGCAAATGCCTGCTCAATTCCTAGCTAATTCTTTGTGATTGCATGATTAAATGTGTGTAGCTTGTTAATTGAATTGGTTTCAGTGATGTTGTAGCTTAAGTTTAGCCTTTATGCTCATTGATTTGGATTGAATTCTAGTTTATAGCTTAATTCAGTTTTTCTTATCCTAGCTTCCTTAATTGAGTACTAGTTGCTTACATTGTTTGCTTTTGGCTTTTAGACATCTCTCATTGATCACTGAATTCAGTTTGCTATAGCTTTTCATCCAGTTTTAACTAGAGTTCTTAAAAGTCTTTGTAAGAATTTCATAAAGTTCAGTAGGAGTGTTTGGCAACAGAGTTTAGATACAATCATTGAGAGATTTGAGTTGTTCTAGTTGATATAAGCTGAATTTTTAGATTACTCTAGTATAGTGTAATCAAGTAGAGTACATTTGGACTGATATCTTTCCACCATAGGTCTTGTTGCTCACTTTTGTTCTTGTACTCTTTGTGTAACAGATTTCTATAACTAGCATTTCTCAAACTTGCCAATTTCAAATCATCACAGTTTCTTTGTTTCTTAATCATTTTCATTCAAACCTTTTTCTATTGCTCAAGTAACATACAAAGTGTTAGTAGTATAAAGGAATTTCTACAGTATTAGTTATTAAGCTAGGAAATTAGCTTTTTGGTCCAAACTAAGCAAAGCTCATTCTCTGTGAAAAAGTATGCCACTGTTTTCTTAGATCTTCAAATCTACTTCACAAATCTTGTGATTTTCTTTCATAAAATCATTTAGTAAGTGTCCCTAGTTAATTTCTGAGAGTTTGAACTTTTTGCAAATTTTGGTCAATTCTTGGTCAACATAAGTTTTTTTTAGCTTAATTCAGATTTAGAGCTTATTTCTTGATGAAATTCGTTCTAGTTTGATTTCCCGTTCCTTAATTGGATAGCTTTATCAGTTTCACTAAAAAAATCAAGTTGTGGTTGATTAGATTTAGCTGTAGCTTATTTTGAGCTTATTAATAAGCACTCATTTGCTTATTTTGAATCCTTAGCTAAATTCCTTTGACACACGTAGCTTATTTTGGATTTGAAGCATTTTGCAACATGTCTCATTGATTTTGGTCCAGTAATAAGCTCAAACGAACTTATTTTCTTCCTAGCCCGTTTTTAGCTTAAAAAGTTTTAGAAATTGCATACTAGTCCCTAGTGTTTTAATCAGTGTTAATTTTTGGTTAAACTTCCTAATTTTTAGGAATTTGCAAGTTTAAGTCCTTCTGTTTTGAAAGTTGTTAAATTCAGTTAGATAGTTGTTGGATTTGTTACATTTTTGGTTAGTAGGTTATCAATTTTGCATAATTGATCCTTGTAGTTTACTGTTTTGCATCTTTTAGTCCCTATAATTGTTAGAGTTTACATTTCAAGCATTTATTTTTCATAGAATTTACAATTTCAGTCCCTTTAGTTTCATATTTTGCATTTTGAATTTCTATTTGAATAAAAACGTGGTATTTGCAATTTGTTTTACATATATGTAGGTAATATTTTTCCGTTTTGCAAGCATTTGTTGAATTAGCAAATAGAACATCCAAGCAAGCTTAACAACCAAGAACAATTAAGAACAAGAGATTGTTAGGCCTTTCAATTTGTCAAGAATCGAGAGAACGAACTTCACTATAAACACGTATTACCTCTAAATCCTCGTTTGCTTAAAGTCCTTGTGAGGTAAGCAGACATAGTGGCTAACACTTCAACTGGATCAGTTCCTTGTTTGAATTCAGGAATGGGGACTTCATCATCATCACAATACAGTGCTTGGTCTTGTTGAGCTGCATAAGCACTAGAAGGAACACTCATGTGGTCAGAGTAGCTTGATGGATATGCTGCATTCTCTTGATAAAAAGGATATGAAGACTGAGCATAAGGTGCAATGCTTGTTGGGTGAGGTTGTGAAGCATAGTGTGATGAAGGTGCATTAAACCGATATTGTTGCTGATGTGAGGTGGGTGGTTGCGGTAGAATCGAATATTGGGGGAAGCTTGGTGTCATGTAAGGTGATGGATGATAGGCTTGGTGTCCCAAAATATAAGGAGTGTTGTTGTGTGACAAGCTTGGTTGATTCGCCATCAAAGCTAAAGAATTAGGGTACATACCTCGAGGCGAACGGTGCATGATCACATGTTTCTCATGCTGCTGAAGAAAAGCATATAGTTGATCCAAATTGCACTTATGCAAATCCCTGGTTAAGTTAACATCGGTAATATACTCACCCCATTCAGCTTGAGGTAAAGTATTCAAAAATTTGGTGTTAACCTAGAATGGAGCAATCACGAGATTGTATACATTCTGATCATTCATGAGAGTAGTGAATCTAAAGTAATAGTCGTGAAGCGTTTCCCCTGGGCTGTACGTGAATCTATCAAACAGATCATACAACTGACATTCCCTTTCCTGTTTGGTGAGAGACGTACCTTGTAGCAACACCTTTAGACGTTCCCATAAATCCTTTGCCACCGTATACTGACTTACCATTCGAGAGATGTCATGTGGAAGAGCTTGGAGAATGGTTTGAAGAGCCTTTTTGTCTGCATCGGCAACAAGTTGTTGAGCTGGTGTAAGTTCTTCAAACTCCCTTGGTCGAGTCACATTGTTAACCATGATGGTACCATAATCAAGTGGACCATTCAGAATTGACTTGACCATAAGCCTCCCATATACCGGTTTTCCCTTAAGGTATGACATCATACGGCCTTGCCATGCTTCAAAGACTTCTTTAATGAGCATTGGAGGGCGATTATCCGTTCCCGTAATGACGGAAATGTCGGTAAGTGATGTCATCTGACGCATTAATGAATTCGGATTCATTTTGTTCACTTCAAAGAGACAAAGATTATCGGTTGATCGAGCAGTGAAGTAAAGCTTGTGAATTGCGTTGAGTTTTTGTTGTAAGAAACCAAGATTAAATCCTCTAAAAAAATCATCAAAAAAACAAGTAAAATATCCCTTGATTCGGAACTTTTGTTGATTCGGAAGTGTTGATTCGGAAGATTTTGGCTTGGAATACCTTGATTCGGAACTTTTGGTTCGGAAGATTTGATCCGGAACTTTCCCTTGATCCGGAACTTTTCCCTTGATCCGGAACTTTCCTTTGATCCGGAACTTTCCCTTGATCCGGAACTTTCCCTTGATCCGGAACTTTCCTTGATCCGGAACTTTCCCTTGATCCGGAACTTTACCTTGATCCTGAACTTTCCGTGATCCGGAACTTTTGGTTCGGAACTTTCCTTGATCCGGAACTTTCCTTGATCCGGAACTTTTGGTTCGGAACTTTTTGATTCGGAACTTTCCTTGATCCGGAACTTTTGGTTCGGAACTTTTTTGATCCGGAACTTTCCTTGATCCGGAACTTTTTGATCCGGATGTTTTTGGTTCAGAACTTTACTGGGTAAACAGAAACCTTGTTCGAGTACAGTCGATCAAAAAATATGAAGATTAAACCCAGTTTTTTACCAAATAACCCAAAAAGTTTTGTGATTTCTACAATAATAAGTAAAAACGAATACTTATCTACTAATCCCAATCACAAAAACACCAAAAACTCCAAGAATCAAGATGGATCTTCTTAAAGAACACTAATACAATCAAAAACTAAAAAACAACACAAATCATTACCTTAAATCACCCCATAGCTCTTGATACCAAATGTAGAATCTTGATAACCTATGAATCTATGAAGTGGGTTGAAGATTTCTAGAGAGAGAAACTAGAGAGAGAAAGTGAGAGAGAAACTATGTGTCTTTTTATTCAAATGAGAAAAGTGAAAATCAACAACCAACCCCTTTCCATGGTGGAAAGGGGTATTTATATCCAAGGCCTTATTTGGGCTTGGGCCGACCCATGACAATCCCATGGGTCGGTTTCTTACTTAACTTAATAAGTAACACTAACTACGAGCTATTACAACATAAATAATATTGTGGAGTGACCGATACTTCTAATATACGTAAAAACGTATTTCTAACAAAAATAGAAAAATAGTTTCTAAAAATTTAAGAAAAATACTTTTTAGTCTTTAAATAATATAAGTGACTTATTAGTTTAATAAAATAATATTTTGGGCTTTTTCTTAATTATATTTAATTTTAGGGCTTTAATTAGCATTTAAAATTAAATATTTAATTAATAAAAGGTTTTAAAATTTATTTATTGAATTTTTATTCTTATTTATATTATTTTAGACTTAGTTTTCATTCTTGATTAATTTTTAGGTTTAACTTTTAATTTTGTCGCGTTTTACGTATTTACGTTCGCGTTTTACGTTATTACGTCGTAGTGTAATCGTAGTCGTAGCTCGTCTTTACTTTTTCTCTCTTCAAACAAAAAACGAAACTAATCCAAATTTTATTTTATATAATTGGCACTTTATTCACGCACCTCCTTCGAGAACGAACTCGCACTTATTCGATTCGTCGATTTTCTTAAATCATCGAGTTTAATACTTGCCCATTATACGCGTTTTTCCTAAAACGTGTACGATTTTACTACATCAATTTTTGGCGCCGCTGCCGGGGAGGTGTTTTTGAGTTGCCATTATTAGCATCATGTTTGTGTGAGTAGTGCGTTTTTGCTTTTAAATTTTTGGAAAGCGCAAATATCGTACATACTCATTTTTGTTATTTTTCCTTATTATATTATAGTATCCAAATAAATCGTGTTTAATTTTCCTAAATTAAAAACACAACAATATTTTACTATATTATAGATATCCCATTATCGTTTTCGTTTTTCTTTGTCAATATTATTAATATATTATATACGTATCACAATAAATTTACAATATCTCCAAAAGCGTGAAAACGCAACCTTGATTCGGGATTTCATCACTCGATCATTGTATTCAAATCTAAAGCAAAATTTTAATGGCAAAATACATAAATACTTTCGTGAGGTTTAATTTCAATTAACACAAACTATAAGGTGGGTATAAGGCGGTTGTATTTCACGACCTAAAGGAAAAAGGCTCTTAAGTGCTTAGCGCCACCTCGTTTCCTCCGCTTGCTTGTGCGTGTTTTGAGAAAGAGGGCTAATCGAGGGTTTACCGCCCATGTATTATCTATGTATACTATATTTTTCTTGTTTTCAAGATTAAACCCTCTTGAACGTTTTGCTGTTCCACCAACGTTCTAAAGTCATCGAAGGCGTTCACTCCACGTGATCGTTTTCATTCTTTGAGGCTTCTTTAATCGAGAAATCGATTCGAGGAGATATTTGTAGATTTGAGTCTACGTAATACACCAAAATCCAAAAAAATTTAAAAACAGTCAAAAACCAAAAAAATTGAAAAATCGTAAAGCCGCAAAAAGAATCTTCTTTGCTACCCCCATTCTACGCGTAGTGCATGCGCACTCGATCGAAGGATTATTCTAATTCTAGAGACACTTCGAATCGACGCAATCGTAATTGAAGGAATCGACGACGTAGACGAGAATTAGAAACCGACGTTCCTAATATTGTTTTTAAAGAAACCTTAGACGAGATGGTCGACAATCATTCGATGATGGAATTGCTCCAAGCGCCCACCGAGGGTTATGGAGACGCGATCGTAATTCCCGCTATCGAAGCGGAGAATTTTGAGATTAAGTGCGGAATGCTTTCGTTAATCCAAGCTATGAAGTTTCGAGGTCGTGAAGCCGATAATCCTCACGACCATATTCGGAATTTTGATCGTCTTTTAGCCACGAGCAAGTTTAAGAACGTCGACGCCGATGTCGTCAAGTTTATGCTTTTTCCGTACTCGCTCGATGGTGCCGCCAAGGATTGGTACGAGAAAGAGCCACCTAATTAGATAATTACGTGGAAGAATCTCGTCTCCAAATTCGTTAATGAAATTACGAGATTTGAGCAAAAACCGAATGAATCTTTAGAGACGCGTGGGATCGTTTTAAGGAATTGCATAGGCAATGTCCTCACCATGGATTTTCCAAGTTGCACCAAATCGATACGTTTTACAACGGTCTTAGTTTTCAAGAACAAGATTCGTTGAATTCCGCCGCCGGTGGCAACTTTTTGTGCAAGACTCCGAAAGACGGTTTAATGATTATCGAGAATCGATCCAAGGTTTACCAACTCCGCAACGCACCGAGTGTTGCCAATGTCGCCAATGTCGCCAATGTTAGTAGTTCTAATCGCGACATTGAGAAGGTTGATGCGAAAGTCGACAAGCTAACGAATGTGTTTACATCTTTTCTCGTCGAAATGCAAAAGAAAGACGCTCCTGCTACATTGAAAGCGGTTGAGACTTCGTGTATGTTTTGTGGTGGACCTCATAATGTTGGTCCCTAGTAATTCGATATTACTTATTATCTTAAGTAATAAATATACTTTGACTCAAGTGTGTTGTTTTAACATAAGATAAGAACTATGAAAGATTAAAACAACAATACCAATATACTTTTTAACGTATAGACTTTTATTAGAATCAAATAAAGAATCTATAACCCACTTTGTTTGCGGAATAACAAAGTGGTTGAATAACAATGGGGTTTGAGCTCCTCTACTTAAACGTTTAACCAAAGTTAAACTCTAAGCTCCAATCTAAACGTTCATATGCATCTTTGGCTATATGGTTTAGTTGGTATCGAGAGAGAAATGTTTTCCAGAGTTTAAGCTCTTGTATTGGTTACCTTTCTCTCACAATGTACACTCCTTTATATAGGCAGTGTAAATTAGGGTTTGCATTTTGCATGTACCAATTCATGAGTTTATCCAGTGGGTGGTTGATGCCCATGCTGGATAAACAGTACAAAGTACTTAATAAACTATTCTAGGAAAGATAAAGGTTGTACTTATATCTAAGTATACAAGCAACCTACTTTGACTTAAAGTAATCTTTTCCCGCCTAATGCAAACCATAAGAATACTAAAGAGTCTTCAGTATCGTAGAGGAGATCGACATCATTCAGTTTGGTATTGTCAAGCCAAACTGAACTGAAATCCCTTCTTCAGTCCTTGTTCTTCAGCAACTAGACCGCCTAGTATTTGAAGCGAAGACTCCTTTGTCTTCTAAGTTCACTGGAAGGGGAGTGCTAAACTTTCTTCAGCTTTAGAGTCTTCAATAGGAACTTTGTTCCTCTAGTCATCCATCAGCAGACTGGCCTTACTGTTGAGCATGAAACACTTAGGGGGATTTTATATTCAAATCCTAGAGTTGCTTCAGGGTCAGTAAATACTGACCCAACAATCTCCCCCTATTTGGAAATACAAATAGCCTAAGTCTAATGTAAGTAGTAAGTGAGCATAACAACTTCTTCTTACTTGTACTGAACAATTACTAACTTATAAATATCAGATAATCATTTATTCAACAACATTACAAATTACAACAAAAATTATTACAAATGATTATTCACTTCTCCTTAGGCCTAAGTTCTTCAGTGATGGAAGTCTGAGTTAATATATCTGAGTTTCTGTGGTCCAATATAGCAAGCAAGCACATGCTGAAGGTTTTAGTAGCATCAGTAAGTTCTAGACCACCATGAAGAGAATAAAAAATCCTTTCAAAATTCAAGAGAAGTTCATTGTTCATTTCATCAAGATCACTTATGCCCATAAAGTGTTGACGTTCTTGATGATTGAACATAATCATTCCTAGTTCTGGTTCGTCCAGTACATGACCAGGGAGATGATTTTGAAACTGAACAAGGCCTTTGTATTTCTTTGTAATGACAAAGATGTCACCAACTTCAGGTTGTATCAGATTTGCCCTTTTGTTTAGCTCCAGAATTGGATCTTGATCTTCCAGAGAAACTTGAGTGTTGATGTTCAGAATTTCACCTAGTCTTTCATGATTTCTCATATAGTGCTCGATTCTGGTGCGAACTTCATCCCATCTCTTGGATTTCCTTTTCTCAATTATCACACTCATTTCCATCCATTCAGTATAAGAAAGTTCTTTTCCTTGAAAGTTTTCAAGTATCTCATCAGTTCCATCACCTCTATAGAACTTGAGATGGATGTCACCTTTGTTGGTCAACATATCAACATTGGTGATTGGTGAGATGTTTCTTCTGTTGAGTCTTGTTATACAAAAATTTTCATATAACACTTTCTTCTTGAAGACACTTTCTATTTCAACTCTTCCCATTTTCTCATACAAGCTTAGCTTCAGATCTCTTAGCTTTTCTTCTTGCTGAAGCTTGTATAACTTGTCAAGTTCTTCCTGAGTGGCCACTCCAGCGCTGATCAAATGATCATTTAGAGTAAGATCTTTGTTTTTGGGTATTAAGGGAGGTGAACCTTGCATGTCATCATCTTTGGCTGATGACTCCCCCTTGCCCTTTGCTGGGCTCTTTTCAATGATGGGTGACTCAATGGATTGTTTCTGAGCCTTATTTTAGGCATGTTTCTGAAAGAGCTGCTGGATTGTGTTTTTCTCCCCCTTAGCAGAAGACTGCCCAACAGCTTCTGATGACCTTTCAGCAGGGAAGAAGCCACAAAGATGATCAAGAGTGGTAGTTACCTTAGCCAACATGGCTGGAATAGTTTCAAGGGCATTTAGCTTCTGCTGAACCTCTTCAGAAATTGTCAGCTTTTGTTTCTCCAGTAACGCCACTCTATCTTTGATCTTGGACACAGAATCACACAAGGTATTAACTTGGCCAGGAACTGGTGTGAATTCTGGTGGAAACTCCATGGAAGCACTGTTGATGGATTCCATTAGAGAGGACATCTCTTGCTTTAGGAAAGTGGTGGTGGCCACATATTGGACTAAGGGCTTCAAAGCAGCAATGAGGACATCCTTAATTTGTTCAACAGAAGGAGGATGTGGTTTTGTTTTTATAGTTGAGATTTTGTTGTCAGCAAGCACCTTTTCTTCCTTCAGTCTAGCAACCTGTGATTGAAGACTCAACACTTGATTGGTTAATTCTTTTACCTGCTCAGCTCTGGGTGAAAGTGGAAATTGTGTTGCATCAGCAGGTTCTTAATCACTGTCATCTAGATTGAATGGAATTCTCTCATTGAACCCAAGTTCTTTCTCTAGATCATCTCCAGACATACTGACAACAAAAGTAGGTAAGTGTCCCACCTTGGCTCTAGTGGTGAGATGCACTTCCTTGGGAATCTTTGGAGCCTCAGCATGAGTACGTGGATCAATTTCAAGCCCCTCACCACCAGGGTTGGTTTGACCTGATGGATCCTGAGAAAGAGTCCCTGATAAATTTAGATCAACGATAATGTTTTTGGTTCCTTCAGTAGAACCCTGTTGTGGGGGAGCTACATCATTTAGAAACAGATAGGCCAGGGTCAGCATCAGCTATTGGATTTGCTGACACATCATTCCTTGATGCAGACTCAGAGTGACAAGTGATAGAATTTGGTAATGAAGTATGACTTGTATTCAGAATGAAAGTACTTACCAATGCTGACTCCACACTACTGAGCTGAGGGTGAGCTCCATCTTCACCCTTCTCTCTTAAAGAAGTTGAGAGATGGGTTGCTTGATTGGCCTCTTTATGCATATCTCCTCCAGTAGAGACTGAAGGTGATGGCTGGCTGGGGTTCTTGTCCATGGCCAGGGACTTGGTCTTCTTCAAAGGATGGCCTTAGGAATCATCATCAATCTTCTTTGAGGAAGATTGTGTGAGGGTTTTCCTCTTTCTGGACGTACGTCTAGCTTTCTTGGTATTAATTGACGTTTGCTTCTTACAAGGTCCAGATGAAGCTCAAGGCTTTTTGCCTTGTAGATCCCCTTCTCCAGTTGGAGAAGTGTCTTTGGGAGCTTTGTACACTACTGGACCATCTGCTGAGCAGATGTCCAACATGGGTTGTGTAAGAGGAGAATCAATGGTGCTAACTGGAATGTTCCAGCGAGTAAGATCAAAGGTCTTAAAAATTAGTTTCTCTCTAGTTATTTTTGAAAAATAATTTCCAAGATGGTCAGCAAAAAGGAGAGATAGAAATATGATGTACACAACGTTTTTCTCTCTCGTCTTTTTCTCCAGCTTCCCATGGAGATCTTCAAAAATAAGCCTCCCAAAATCAACTTTGACCCCCTTGGCCAGATAGTATAAAATGATAGCATCTTTTTGGTTGATCTGGTCAAGACCTCCAGTTCCCCCCCCCCCCCCCAAACATTCGATGAGAATGGTCATCAGTAGTTTCCATCTTGGTGGCAAAGCACTCCTTTTTAACCCCCCTTTTTTCAGAAATTTCTTCAGTATACCCAATTTCTTTTAATAATTTTTTAACGACCATAAAATCATCAGGTACTACTTCATACTCATTAGTGTTTTCCAAATAATCTAACCCCAAAACCTTTCTAAATGACTTTAACCCAAATCTACCATGAAACCCCATCGTGGTAGAATCAAACTCAATGGACTTCTTATTGTTAGAAGCCTCTGCTATAAACCAAAATTCTTTTAGCACATTTTGAAACATCATACCAGGATCTTCAAATAAAGCATACCTTAAAACACTTTTGGTTAGATAAGTCAAAACTTGTTCCCGAAGAACAGACTTAATGGATTCAGGTTTAAGCAAGGTGATGTTATTTGGTTTGAAGAAGATGCCATCAATGGGATAGTTAACATGAGTGGATGGTTTAAGAGTGATTTTGGTAATCTTGGGGGTGGAAGATGATTCAGCCATTTATGTTTCTGTGTGTGTTTTAAAAGAGAGGAAGGTTGTGTATGTTTTTGGATGAAAAGATTTGTAAGCGTGGAATGAAATCCAATTGTTAGGGATTATATAAAAACTTTAATTGTTTGTAAAAAGTTTTTAAAACCATTTGAAAAAGTTATAAATCTTTTAGGGTTTCTTTTGAACATTTGGCACAACTTTCTCATTAATGTTCTGCAAAAAAGGTATGATTTTCTGTTGCTTTGAACAGTGAAACGCCCCATGTGTCAAGGAGTTGTTGACTGTGGATGGAGACGTTTGAAATTACCTTAATTAACAAATGACACCTTTTTGAAAGAATGTTTGTTTTATTCACAAGAAATTTAATGCCATTAACTCTTTTGAATCACATGATTGATAGGTTTTAAATGTTGTTGCTCAGATATGCTGAAGTTGATGGTAATACTTGTGAGCTTCAGTGCGTCAGATAAGGCGACAAAACCCCATATACATGTTCACATAAGTGAACAAGACATATGACATTGCACGCTCCTCTACTCAGGCCTAGCTACTCAGTTGTATTAAAAAAATTTCAGCATTGCTGAAGGAATCTTTTGATGACTGGTGATTATTTGTTCAGCTTCAGTGAATCAGATAAGGAGACAAAACATCATATACACAATCACATAAAGTGAAATAGACACATGACATTGCACACTCCTTTACTCAGACAATGCTACTTAACATTAATCAAATTCTTTTATGAAATGCTGAACCTTCAGGCTTCTTTAGTGAATGCTGAAGGTTCAGGTTTTGTATCATCAATGTTCAGCATACCAAGCTCCATTATCAATCTTTTGAAAGTTGGTTCATCCAATGTTTTGGTGAAGATATCAGCCAATTGGTATTGAGTGTGGATGAAATGTAATTCAATGTCCCCTTTCACAATGTGATCTCTGATAAAGTGATATCTGTTGGGAATAAAATGTAGCCAGTACACTTGGACGCTGACAAGAAGAGAACAAGCGTTGATAAGAAGAAAACAAGCGTTGACAGAACAAGCGTTGATAGGAAGATGTCAAGCGTTGATAGAATGAAGTCAAAGCACTGATAGAAGATTTAGTCTATGCGTATTATGTTTCTAGTTTGTTTCTAGTAAAGATATGATCAAATGTATTTTCTATATTTATCTTTATCTATAATAGCTGATACGTAGACTCTTGTACAAGGCTTCTTAGTCTATAAAAGAAGACCTTTAGGTTTTGTCTCAATATAAGTTTTCATTCGTTTTAAACACTTTCATTGTAAGCAAGTTTGTTCTAATCAATCATAGTGAAAGTTTGGTTTACATTGTTTGTGTGTTCTTGTTTGAGTATTAATTCCGCATAATACTTAAATTGTTTTATATACAACAAAGTTTCTCTACGTGTTAAACTTGATTCAATCTCGTTTACACAAGCTAAATCGATCTAAGTTTGGGATCAACAAGTGGTATCAGAGCTTGTTGAGAAACATTGATCTAAAGAACACAAGAACCCTAAATCGCCAAAAACCCTAATTTTCACAAAACCCTAAAAACATCATGTCTACCCCAGAAGTAAACTCCTCCTCTTCCTCAACCCCCAACATCAAGATTCCCATGCTAGACCCAGACAATTTTGAGTTGTGGAAGTTTAACTTTGAGCAATATCTACAAATCCATGACTACTCTCTTTGGGAAATTATTGAATATGGAAACACATTCAATAAAGCTCAAAAGATTGCAGCTGCCATCTTACAAAGAAAAAATGTTCAAGGTTCTACTGAAGAGGATCGACAAGAAAAACCTGAAGATGGTAGAGCTGTTTCAAGTGAGGACATAACAAAGAGAAGAGTTGACATGAAACCCCTAAGCATTCTGAAACTCTCTTTAGGACAAGAAAATCAGCACAAATACAGAGGCTATGAGTCTGAAAAAGATCTGTGGGCAACTCTTGAAGTTGCTTATGGTGGTAATGCTGATACTATGCAAGAGAAAAAGAAGCAACTCTTGCATGAGTATGCTGTTTTTAAGGCTCAACCTAATAAGAAGCTAAGTAGTGTGCGAAGCAGACTTCTTGACATTACAAGCAAGCTGTCCTTGTAGGATATTTCAATCTTGCTTATGTTTTAGAGAGAGAAAGATAGATGATTTCACACTTCTAGAGAGAGAAAGTTTAAGAACTATGTGTAAAAAAAAATGAAATCACCACCCTCTCCATCAAAGGAGAGGGTTTATATACCCAAGACTTGTGATGGGCTTGGGCTTACAATGTTGGGCCGGCCTACACATGTTGTAGGCTAGGCTTGGCTTTGTTTGTTTAATAAATGTAAATAACTAAACTACGAGCTATTACATGGACTATTGTTGGAGTGACCGATCCTTTCTAATACGTAAAACGTATTTCTAACAATCTCCCCCTAAGGGAGGTCACTCCAAACAAGGGCGTTACCCAAGTTACAATAATAAAATAAACCTAGCATACTATGCTTGTCTTTAGCTCGTAGTCTTTGTTTTTCTTTTCTTTTTCTTTTATGGTGAACATGCTGATGTGATCATTGATATCAATCTTTAGCATTAATCTCTTGCCTTGATCTTGTGCATCCATCACTTGTGATCTTCGCCTCCTCATGACATCATGTCCCACATACTTATACCTTTGTAATTCTTGAAAGCTTTAGAGTTTGATACAGCGGAAGACTTAACTTTTAGGATTTCTTGAATTAGATGAGGTATTAAGTGCATAAAGTATAAGCATGCGGGGACAACTTCTTCTTGGATTCCGCAACGCCACCGTCTTCAAATGCCGCAACATAAGTAGACACGAACGAAATGGCTTTGAACATTTCATTCTAATTCGGTAGCATTTTACCTCCGGTCGGTGAAGACCGTTGGATGATATAAAATATCGTACTTGTGGCAGGTAGATTTAATTAAAAATCTCCTTGACAAGATTTCGCGGGTAAACCCGTTCTCTTTACTCGACCGTCCAAAGCTGACTGCGAATGTAAAGAGTGAATCATTTGGATAGAATTATCTGCATGATTGAAGTCGTCAATTCTGATTCCTGGAACAAGTTTGATTCATTAAAGAATCGTACCATCGTTGCTTTCAAGTTGTCACGAGCTTGATTCATATTAAATCTTGCAGGTTACCTACCAAGTGTTGTTTGATATTAACACTAGAAGGATTTCCACTCGTCACTGTGAACACTAAGGTATCACTCTGAGTGTTCTGGCAAGATCACTTAGATATTGCGTAGAGGCCTGGAACGTGTTTAAGTTCAGCTAAGAACTAAACCACTGTTGCTTTCCAGTTATCACAAGTTTGATTCATAAAGAATCGCACAAGTCACCTACCATGGGCTTTTTGATATTCGCTCAAGAAGAATTTCCATCTTCATTGTAAATACTTTCGTATTCCTTGGATGTTCAGGCAAGATCATGAAGATTTTGCGTAGGACTCTTAATATCTTTCTTACTTTTCACAGTTTGTGAAAAAGCAACGAAATATGAAAGTGTGTCCTAATGAGATATTTGATGATCTCAAATGGCTCTAGACTCGATCATGCACTTTGGATTTTAGTGATCGGAGGCTGGAGAGGAGTGCCACCTTTTCAATACCAATTTATTCGGAGTGAATAAATCAATAGATAATGCGTTGTCTCCATGTGATTAAAACAAATACCTTTTGAGAGATATCTGAGTTAGCTGGGATGGGTTGTGCATTGCATCACTGGGTCTATGATGTCTATCTTCAATATCGAGCATCATTAGAATGATCTCAATAGCATATGTGTTGACCCGGTTTCTGCCTAAGGTTGTAAGGAGGGCTTCTTTCTTTACACCCTTTATCTTTACAATTCTTTTTCATTCTTCAACCCCTTCAATGCTTAGCAATACGTCATAACTAGCACCTTGTTATGATTGTTCTAGTGCTAACTTAAGTACTTGATCAGCATTTGGCTACGTTCACAATCTTTCTCCATCTTTCCTAAGGACTACTATTTCTAGCTATGGAATGTCCTTGGGAAGATTCCTTCAGTTTAGGAAAAATCATTGGACTTAACCTATCCTACCATCCTTATGACACCACAATCTTCATCGTCGTGAAATAAATGGGTTTTGGGTAGGTATATGTCACCATGAAAATCCATTTTGATATGCAAATCCGTTTTGCTCCCCCTTAACATATGCCACGATATTCGAAAACATTTTGCACATGTCAGGATGATCCATAACGTTAAGTCAAACCATTTTTGATAATTTCCCATATTAAATCACATTTTCTCCCCCATATTAAAAATATTAACCCAATCGATGTTTTTAATATCAATTGATTTAATGAAGTTTTAACAAAGGTTTTGGGAAGAAAAATGCAAGTCCATTTTATCTTCATGATACCAAATGTATGAGATATGATACTGATTTGTAACATGATCACATATTCACCATATTAGAAAAAAATTGACAAGGTTGGACCTGATTGATGAGAACATCATATGATAAGATCAAATGGTTCTTGTCGGCAAATGTTGGTCGCCTCGTCACGTCTGAAGTCATCTCTTGACACCACATGTACGATTGGTATTGTTGTCTTCACACCAATTTGTCAACTTGGCACGTTCGGCATCGAAGATTCTGAATGCTTGACAATTGCTCCCCCTCAATTGTTGACCCGTGTTCTATTGAAAGAGCTGTAGTCGTTGGTTGAGTAGTCGCATCGTCGAGTATGTAGATACCAATTGTAGATTGCTATGGTTGTAGAGATGATAGCTTCATGAAAACAAGACTTATCTTGTTTTAACAAATAAATGCACTGAAGCGTACATATATTTGTGTTAGACCAAGTTATAAAGTAAACTTGATCCATTACAAGGTTTTAATGTAAACCTTGCCCGAGAAAATTAATTCCCGTTGTGAGCCAAAGCTTTCATAAGAAATACTTGACTTTAATGTGAAAACCGGGTTGCAGTCTGAAATAACTACAAGCCATTTAGGCATGTTTTATGAAATATTTGCAACTTTTGTACGAACTCTATTTATGGCGACGTGTTGATATTAATCAACATTTCTAAGACCATAAATATTATCGTACCAAAAGACATGCCTTTGAAAAATAAAGTAAAAATATTTTTGGATTTTCCTAGATTTTTCAATTTTTATGGTTTTTATATAGTTTTATATTTTTGTATTTTGCTTTTGTGGATAAAAATATAAACAATATATACAGATGATCACCAAGGATACGGAGAGTAGTTTACCATCACTATTCTTTCGCTTCATCTGCCAGTTCCTTAAGAGTCTCAGGCGAAAAACTTTTCATGCCTAGCTTGTCGGCCAAAAATTCAATTCGAGCGCGATCTAAAGCCTTCGTGAAAATATCCGCCAATTGATACTCAGACCGGACAAAGTAAAGCTCGATCACTCCATTTTCCACTTGCTCCTTGATGAAATGGTAGAGAATGTCAATATGCTTCGACCGGGAGAATTGAACATTGTTGCAGCATAAGGCAATTGCACTCTTGTTGTCACAGTACATCGGAATTTAGTTGAAACCTAGACCATAGTCGGTTATTTGCGATCTCATCCAAAGAATTTGAGCACAGCAACCGGACATAGCTATGTATTCTTCTTCCGTACTTGAAATTGTAGCGGTTTTCTGCCTTTTCGATGCCCAACTGATTAGTCGATCTCCTAGTAGTTGCAAAGTTCCACTCGTGCTACGCCTTGTATCTTGACAACCCGCGTGATCCGCATCTGCATATGCCATTAGTGCAATCGAAGAGTCCTTCGAATACCAAAGCCCCTGATTAATGGTTCCTTTAAGATACCGAAAGATCCATTTCACAGTAGCCAAGTGTAACTCAGTAGGCCTAGTTTGATACCGAGTACACATACATATAGCAAATCTAAAACCACTCAAGGGTGGCCTAGTGGAAAAACGATTTGTGGCTATCACTCCAAAGTGTGTGAGGTCTCAAGTTCAATTCCCACTAGGTGCAAACAACCTTGAAGTGGCCACGCCAACCTCCTGAAAAGGGAGGGCTTTACCTGGTTTGAGTCTGTGTGGCGGTGGGCTCAAACCCCGTGGATTAGTCGGCCAATGAGTCGGAAATCACTGTTACCAAAAAAAATACTTATAGAAAATTGAAGATCAGGATTACTAGCTGTTATATACAGAAGGGTACCGATCATACCACGATAAAGTGTCGGATCAACGGCAACTCCATGTGGATCTACATCCAGCTTAGTTCGTTCCACCATTGGGGTATCCACTTGGTCGCAAGATTCCATCTTATATTTCTTAAGCGATTCAAGGGCATACTTGGATTGATTGATAAAGATACCTCTAGGACTCTGAGATATCTGAAGACCTAAGAAGAATGATAGCTTGCCCATCATTGACTTCTTAAACTAGGAAGACACGAGTTTCTCAAATTTGTCGGATAAAGTTTGGGTCGAGGCGGCAAATATAATATCATCAACATATATTTGTACCATAATCATATATTTACCTCGTTTCTGAATGAACAGCGTGGGATCCTGATAGGTGTGTAAACACCCATCCTTTTTACCACTTAATTACAATAATAACCAAGCTAAAACGTGTATTTTATGTCTTTTATGTCGGAATTATGCGTGGTTTGTGTTTTTGTTGTGATTTAGGACGAAAAGGTGAAAAGTGGAGAAAACACGGGCATTCACGGACTTTTATTGAAGAAAAAGATGAAAGACGAAGTCAAGAAGTCAAGAGTGCAAAAAGAACGGAAGTCCAAGACCAATTCTGAAGATTTATCGAAGAAAAAGTCAAAAGACGGAAGTTTATCAAAAGCCGAGGAACTCAAGTCTATTTTATTGAAGAATTAAAAGCCGAGTTCAAAAGAAATCCCAAGCCACAAGTCATTAGAGTCCAAGTTTAAAGAAGATTAGAAGGAAAAAGGACTAATGGTGCAATTAATGAAGATTAAAGGCTTAAGGACCTAATGACGCAATTAAGAAGAAATGAAGGAGGGGAGGAAGCTTCCTAATCCTCCCCTATATATAGATTAGATCTTAATTACTTTCATTTTGTTGGCTAATCGTGACAATTAGTTCTTCCACTTTTAATTACCTTGTCATTTAAATACTTGTCAAATTTAATACTTTTCTTGCACCTTAATTACCATTTAATTTCAAGTAAGTTTTTCTTTTAATTCTTGTTAATCTTTATCTTTATCTTGTTAATCTCATTCTACCATTCTTAATCTTTGATTCTTATTGTTTATGTTCATGTTCATGTTCTTATTCTTTCTTATTTTGATCAAGTGGTTTTGATTATTTTGATTAGTTTTGTGAGTTTGATTGTTTTGGATTGATTGTTTATCATTAGCAAATGTTTATTTGTTTGTTTGATTTAATCTTGTGTTTGATTTAGCTTTGTTTTGATTAGATTCGGTTATATCTTGTTCCTTGTTCTTCGGTCTTATTTGTTACTGTATTCCTGTTTCTGAGATTTCCCAGTATTCCGAGTATAGGAATTTAGAAGTACTCTATTCGGAATCTTCTTTATTCCGTATAAAGGATTTAAGAGGTGGTCCATGCGGAATATTCGATATTCCGCATAAAGGGACATATTCCGGGTAGTTCTACTATTCCGAATTGGGTGCTTATTCCGCATAAGTGAACATTCCGAGTAGGGATATTCCGCATAGGGGTATTCAGCATAAGGCACTTTATTCCGAGTAGGATCTAGTATTCCGCATAGGGTAACTTTCCGAATAGGACCAATTATTCAGCATAGGCTAGTATTCCGCATAGGGAAACTTACTCCGAGTAAGCTTCTATTCCGCATAGTGACAATATTCCGAATAGGGCCCAATATTCCGGATAGAGTTTTATTCCGAATAGGAGTTATTTTCAGTTTTTAATTTTCAGTTTTTAATTAATTTAATTTCGAGCTTTATTTTTCCCGCCTTTTTCCTTACTCGCACTTTAAATTTATTTGCCTTAGATTTAATTTAGCCTTGCCTTAGTTTAAGTTCTAGTTTTAGTTGCGTTTTAAGTTTGCCTTAGTTAGTTTTTAGTTTGCGTTATTTAAATTTAGCGCCCTTTAATTTCAGTCAAGCTTTTATTCACTTGCATTTACTTTAAGTTAGAATTAGATTTACTTTTAAGTCATTTACTTTAATTGTTTTGCACATTTTAATATACTACAACGACACATTTTTGTTTTCACCAAAGAACGACTAAGTCGCACATTAAAATACGGTTTTCAATTCGAAGAGACATACTTAAACGAATCTTTTTACCTGGCCAAAAGCCCTGTATCAAATGGCGCCGCTGCCGGCTCTTTTCGTAAAGATTAACGGTTTTCTGTGAGAGACGCGTTGCTTTTTGGGATCCGTTCACTTGTGAGCGTTATTTTTCTTGCTTAAAATTTTCAAAAATCCAAAAAAATTAAAATTTTCAAAAATCCAAAAAGATTTTATCTTTATTGTGTATATATATTGTCTTTGTGTTTGGTTTCTTTTTCTTTTGCATTTTCAGGTGTATGCGTACTAGATCTTCTAATTATCAAGAGCCCTAGACTCAAGAAGATTTAAGTATGTCAGGTGTCAACAACAACATTCCACCGCACCTCAACAATAATAACAATGTTCTTCCACAGCCCGATCTTCGGACAATGGAGGAGCTTTGTCAACCAACCATGTTTGGACGAGGAGGACCGATTGCACCGATGCAAATCAACGCTCCTGAGTTTTCGTTGAAGCACCATATGATTCAGCAAGTGCAAACTAACCCATTCCATGGATTGCCTGATGATGATGCCAACAAACACCTCGACAAGTTCATTACAATCACCCAAAGCATGAAGTTGCTTGGTGCCACAATGGATATTCTTCGCCTACAACTCTTCCCACATACTTTATCACATCATGCCGAGAAATGGTTTGATCGTCTCCCGAAGAATTCAATTCATACTTGGGATGACATGACTCAACGCTTTTTGTCGCGCTACTTTCCACCATCCATGGTCACGAGCCTTCGCAATCAAATCAGCGGTTTCATGCAAGACCCTGATGAATCTCTTTTTGATGCTTGGTAGAGATATAATGTCTTGATTGATCGTTGTCCAAACCACAACATGATCCCTGTGACCTTAATTGATACTTTCTACAAGGGTTTGACTTTTCGAGATCGTGATACGATTAATGCAGCCGCCGGCGGCACATTCATGAAAAGGAGACCCGAGGAGTGTAGAGAGCTAATAGAGAACATGACTACTCATCACAAAAACTGGGATTCCTCTGCTTCTTCAAGGAACAACCCGAGAGTCAATGTTTCTTCCACCTCAGCAAACCCTGATATGACCGAACTCACCCGTGTGCTGACTGAAATGAGCAGAAGTATGCAACTCTTGGCTTCAAACCAACAACAACAAGTTAAAGATGTTGCTGCTCCTTGTGAAACATGCGGCGGTCCTCACTCATACACCGATTGTCCTTCTACACAAGGAAATCCAGAAAATATGTATGCAGCTTATGGTAATTATTCACCGGAAAATTACCAAGCTCGACCTCAAGGGGATAGAAATCTGCTGAGTTACCGATCTAACAACTACCTTTCACCCGGTTTTTCTCCTCAAAACCAAAACCCCGCCAACAATTACAATAGAAGCAACCAAATCCCACCAAGAGCTTCTAATCCTTATCACCCACCCGCCCAACAAAACCCACCCATTAACCCCGATGTTGAAGCCATCATAAGAACCCAAGGTGAGCAAATCAAGAATCTTCAGAGCCAAATTATCAATCTTAAAGGAGATATTACCAAGCAAGGAAATGAGATACGATCCGAGCTTCGAGATAATATTCAATCCTCCTTCAGCACTCAAACGCATGATTTGAAGAATATGCTTGCTAGTTTCTTGCCCCCAGCTCAACCTTCTACTTCGAGTTCTCTACCTTCAAACACCGTCACCAATCCGCGAGCTAATGTGAGTGCTATTACTACTCGTAGTGGGATTACCATTGTCGATCCCCCAATCCCACCCCCATCATCTACACCTCCTCCACCACCATTTATCCCTACTCCTCCTACACCTAGTATTAGTGCACCATTACCGTCTTCGCCTCGTCATGACGATGTTCCTAGGAAGGACCCTTCAACATCTCAAAATTTACCTGCTACACCTGCACCTTCCACCTATAAACCCAACATCCAATACCCTTCTCGCTTAGGCAAGACCAACGAGCTAACCAAGAATGACTGCCAAGTGTTGAAATATGTGAAGATGCTTTCTCAAATGAACATCAACATTAGCCTTGTTGAAGCACTTGTCCACATGCCGAAATTTGTCAAAGCATTCAAGGAATTGCTTAGCAAGAAGAAGAAGCTGATTGAACTCGCCAACACACGCTTAAATGAAAACTGCTCTACAGTTATTCTTAAAGAACTTCCGGAAAAACTTGGAGATCCCGGTCGTTTTGTGTTGCCTTGCGTGTTCAACAAAACTGAAGAATTTACTTCCCTTGCTGATCTCGGGGCTAGTATTAATCTTATGCCTTTGAGTGTTTGGAAAACACTATCATTGTCCGACCTCACTCCAACAAATATGACTCTTGAACTTGCAAATCGCACTCTCGCTTACCCCGTTGGTATTGCCGAAGATGTGTTCATCAAAGTTGGCACATTTACTTTCCCGGTCGATTTTGTCGTCGTTGATTATGAAATAGACCCTCGTATCCCTTTAATACTTGGTCGGCCATTCTTGAGAACCGGACGAGCTCTAGTTGATGTTACCGAGGGTGAGTTAATCTTAAGAGTCGGGAATGATTCACAAATTTTTAAAATGGGGAAGCTTACAGGCAAATCCTTTGGAGGCCGAGAATCAGTGAATATGATTAATGTGCATGAGGACTTCGTCGTCTACAACAATCCTCTATTCGAGTCTTGCAATGATAATCCACTCTTTCAAGATGATATGGATGATTCTCGCTCCACTTTGGAAGCTTCTACCATTTATGATTCTCCACCGGTCTTTGATGCTTATCATGATGATGATTCTAGCTCAGATTCGGATGATTTTGATGATTGTACTTACGAGTATCCCGAGCTGTCCACATATGATGATTTTGATGAGGCCAATACTCTTTCAAGCGATTCTTCACATGATGAAGATCCTCCGCCATCACTCGATCCTACTTTAGACGATTACTCATTTGAGGAAGACTTCTCTGAATTTCTCAACACTTACTTCCCTCATGAGAGTGATGCTCCTCCTTATGACTTTGAAAATTATCGTCTTGATCCTACTTTGGATTTGAAGCACATTCTTTCTAAGGAGAAGAAACCAGTCGACACCGATATCCGCAGCACGTATGAGTTAACACCTCTTTGTCCCCCTTCTGAGGACGAGGTTGTGCTTCTTCGCGGATCTTCTTCACACTCTGCTGAGCCTGAGTCCTATTTTCCCTTAAAGGAAAAGGTGTTCGACCCCGGTATTGAAATCTTTAAGCCATCTCAGTATCCACCTGATGAAATAAAAGTAAATATCTTTGGAACTTATGGAAATCTGCTTGCACCACTTCAACCTTGCTTCCACCGTGCTCCATCACTGCTTAAGGGAACCTTGCCTACTCTTCTTTGGCTTGCCTTGTTCGCCTTAAGCCTCTGCTATTTGATGGACGAAAACTACGTCTTTGATCCTGGTGGATATTTATCATGCTTCTTCCGTTGATGATCAAGGTCGAGTCAGGCTCACGACTCGGTAATCAAAAATCAAGTGCTTCTTGGGAGGCAACCCATGCATCTATCTTTTAGCTTTCTTTATCCTAAGTGTAGGGGAGACCCTTTGGTTTGCTATTTCCTCTCCTACCTTCTTATAATCAGGGATTCGAGCTTCAAAGATCCACTCTTGATGTTTCTTGACGACCCGTGATTCCGTGTTCCATTTTCCCGGTTCTATCCTAAACTCTTTTCGATTCACTATTTTATAATTTCTCAGTATTAAAATAGGAATCTCTTTAGTTGTCCTTTCCTTAGCGAGATTTAAACAAATTGCACAATGTCCTAAGTGTAGGGGAGTTTACTCCCACATGCTTAAACATTGAGGACAATGTTTATGTTAAGTGTAGGGGGACTTCTACCGAAGTTAAGTGGCCTTTTCCTTGTATTTGTCCTCATTTTAACCGGAAAATCAATTTTTCGACATTTTTCAAAAGTTTTGATCTATTTTGGCCTATTAGTTTTTCCTTTTGTATAGTTATTTTCTTTCTTTGTTAGAATAAATCTTTAATAAAGTGGTTTTAATTTTCAAACGTTGTGAATCTTTTGACTCAACCCGAGTTTACTTATTTAAGTTACTCTAGCTAGTATCCTTAACGTGTTTAAGTCAAGTTTTGCTAGGCTTTTATATAGGGAGCTATAAAACGCGAAAGTCTTAACTCTCACGGGTTAAGAACAAGAACTTTTTGCAAGTTCCTATAATTGATCCTAGAGAGTCGTTTATCAGGGGAACTTTAAAATGCGATTTCTAAACTTGAAAAAGTCTAAGAATTTTGCAAGATCCTATAGGCGACTCGAAAACCCAAAACTTTGATTTAATAGGCTAAGCATCCACGAGTCTCATTCCTTGAGATTTTAAACTGTGGAGAACGAGAGATGATAGAGCCAATTATAAGTTCGGTATTCTTTCGTGAATTTATGTGAGTTAATTATAAGCCTATTCTCCCATCGCTTGCTAATAAATTTATCTGCAATAAATAAGGTTGTACGATTTGAAAAGTTACTTAGCTTCTAGCCCAAGATCGTTTAAAAGTTGCTCGGTACGGATTAGAGTTCATAGCCAAGGCATAACTTATTGAAGCGAGATGCGAAGATTGGCGAGTCCAAAAAGGTCCTAACAAGACATGAGGGCTATATTTTGTTGCTAAAAGATCCAAAGTGATGTGAAGAATCATTTATCGAAAATCAATATGAAGGGTCGAGACACACGACGAAAAGCAGAAACTCCTAAAAGTCATGGAGAAGTGTATCCGAAAAGACCCTAACAAGGTATGAGGATAAATAGATCCAAGTCATAAAAGGAGGCGGATCGTTGTATATCAAAGTCCAAAATAAAGATTGGAGAAAAAAGAATAAGTCGCGGTCCAAGTATGAATCTCTCAAAACTTCAAGTGAAGAAATTCCATTATGAAGAGAAGACCATAATTTCATGAACGTCTCTCAGGATTTGAAGTATGAAGTCGCTGCCAAATATCGGTCCGAGAAAGGTCTCAAATTGCGAAGCGAGTTATGCCAAGATATGAACTTTATGAGGTCCCGAGAAGCAGTTTTAAAATATTTTGTCCTTTAGCTAACTATTGATTAAATCGTTCACTTTATTTTCAGACTTAATAACTATCGAATAAGTCAAAAATGCATCCTCGTGATCATTCAAGACAATAATAAAATATAAGAGATACACCTAGGAATAAGGGAGTCTAAGTGAGTAATTGGCCCACATGAGTTCGTGTTAGTTTACTAACTTATAATAACAATGATCTTGTTTTTAAGCTTGGTTTGGAGAAAGTGAAAACTTGAGGATGATGATTATTCACGACATTTCCAAAACCCAAGGTATGCTTTTGATTTCTTTACTTTAAATGTTTATAATTTTCTATCCCTTTAATAAAGGCCACTATGGATTGATTATCATGAAAAGTGTAAACGTGCTTTGTAACTAATGCATTGCATGAGGACATTGCAATGGTCAAGTGTAGGGGATTTGATAGGTGTGTAAACACCCATCCTTTTTACCACTTAATTACAATAATAACCAAGCCAAAACGTGTATTTTATGTCTTTTATGTCGGAATTATGCGTGGTTTGTGTTTTTGTTGTGATTTAGGACGAAAAGGTGAAAAGTGGAGAAAACACGGGCATTCACGGACTTTTATTGAAGAAAAAGATGAAAGACGAAGTCAAGAAGTCAAGAGTGCAAAAAGAACGGAAGTCCAAGACCAATTCTGAAGATTTATCGAAGAAAAAAGTCAAAAGACGGAAGTTTATCAAAAGCCGAGGAACTCAAGTCTATTTTATTGAAGAACTAAAAGCCGAGTTCAAAAGAAATCCCAAGCCACAAGTCATTAGAGTCCAAGTTTAAAGAAGATTAGAAGGAAAAAGGACTAATGGTGCAATTAATGAAGATTAAAAGCTTAAGGATCTAATGACGCAATTAAGAAGAAATGATGGAGGGGAGGAAGCTTCCTAATCCTCCCCTATATATAGATTAGATCTTAATTACTTTCATTTTGTTGGCTAATCGTGACAATTAGTTCTTCCACTTTTAATTACCTTGTCATTTAAATAATTGTCAAATTTAAATACTTGTCTTGCACCTTAATTACCATTTAATTTCAAGTAAGTTTTTCTTTTAATTCTTGTTAATCTTTATCTTTATCTTGTTAATCTCATTCTACCATTCTTAATCTTTGATTCTTATTGTTTATGTTCATGTTCATGTTCTTATTCTTTCTTATTTTGATCAAGTGGTTTTGATTATTTTGATTAGTTTTGTGAGTTTGATTGTTTTGGATTGATTGTTTATCATTACCAAATGTTTATTTGTTTGTATGATTTAATCTTGTGTTTGATTTAGCTTTGTTTTGATTAGATTCGGTTATATCTTGTTCCTTGTTCTTCGGTCTTATTTGTTACTGTATTCCTGTTTCTGAGATTTCCCAGTATTCCGAGTATAGGAATTTAGAAGTACTCTATTCGGAATCTTCTTTATTCCGTATAAAGGATTTAAGAGGTGGTCCATGCGGAATATTCGATATTCCGCATAAAGGGACATATTCTGGGTAGTTCTACTATTCCGAATTGGGTGCTTATTCCGCATAAGTGAACATTCCGAGTAGGGATATTCCGCATAGGGGTATTCAGCATAAGGCACTTTATTCCGAGTAGGATCTAGTATTCCGCATAGGGTAACTTTCTGAATAGGACCAATTATTCAGCATAGGCTAGTATTCCGCATAGGGAAACTTACTCCGAGTAAGCTTCTATTCCGCATAGTGACAGTATTCCTAATAGGGCCCAATATTCCGGATAGAGTTTCCGAATAGGAGTTATTTTCAGTTTTTTATTTTCAGTTTTTAATTAATTTAATTTCGAGCTTTATTTTTCCCGCCTTTTTCCTTACTCGCACTTTAAATTTATTTGCCTTAGATTTAATTTAGCCTTGCCTTAGTTTAAGTTCTAGTTTTAGTTGCGTTTTAAGTTTGCCTTAGTTAGTTTTTAGTTTGCGTTATTTACATTTAGTGCCCTTTAATTTCAGTCAAGCTTTTATTCACTTGCATTTACTTTAAGTTAGAATTAGATTTACTTTTAAGTCATTTACTTTAATTGTTTTGCACATTTTAATATACTACAACGACACATTTTTATTTTCACCAAAGAACGACTGAGTCGCACATTAAAATCCGGTTTTCAATTCGAAGAGACATACTTAAATGAATCTTTTTACCTGGCCAAAAGCCTTGTATCAGATCCACCTTGCCTTTAGCGAAGCCTTGTGTAATGAGGAATTGTGACAGTAGATCGTACCATGCGCGTGGAGCTTGCTTCAACCCATAGAAGCCTTCTTAAGCTTGTACACATGATTAGGATAATTAGGATTCACAAAACCATCCGGCTGTTGAACATAGACTTCTTCCTTGATTTCACCATTAAGAAATGCCGTCTTCACATCCATCTGATAGACGGTCATATTCATATGGGCTGCATAAGCAAGGAATAGTCTAATAGCTTCCAAACGGGCAACAGGTGCAAAGGATTCCATAAAGTCGATGCCCAATAATTGCTTGTATCCACGAGCTACTAGTCGAGCTTTGTTCTTCAATATTCCGCCTAACTCATCGACTTTCACCTTGTAAACCCATTTCAAAGTGAGTAACTGCACTTGATTCGGGCATGGGACAAGTTCCCATACTTCAAGACGTATAAATTCATTAAGTTCTTCTTGCATAGCTTCTATCCAACAGGATTGAGTAAAAGCTTCTTGCCATGTCTTAGGTTCAACTTCATTGAGAAAAGCATCAAAATGACAAAACATTGCATTTTCTTGTAGCTGACTTCGTGTGGATACCGGACGATTAGGGTCACCAATAATAGAATTTATAGGATGATCCTTTGTCCACTTGCTATCATGCTCACAAATCCGTGGATTGGAGTAAACTATAGTAGGAGCTTCCTCTGAGGTGGACGACCCGGCTTGATTAAGGTTGGGAATAGGTACACCAAAGAATGGAAGTTCACGCATTTGAGCGAATTCCAAATCGTGATCATCATCATCCTCTTCATCATCAATAGGCATGACATGGGTAGTTGAAACATGTGTTGTTTGAGAATTACTCGTTGAAGGTATATCTTGACCAATTGTAGGTGCAGATGTGTCTGATTGTGCAACGGTTGCTGGAGCTACAAATTCGGTTACCGGAGCTATTACCTCAGGTTCTGGAGCAACAATACTTGGAGGAGTAAAGAATTCATCAAAGAACGGTTGAAACAACGTATCCCATTCATTCCTAGTAGGTGGTATAAATGATGATGAAGTGGGGTTGTTTGGGACAAGACCAGAACTAATGTTACTGGGTCCCATTTCATGAAGTGCGGGTTCAGAGCTGCTTTGCTCAGAAGCCATTGCTGTCAGCTCATCAAAATCAACATTCATAGTTTCGAGGATCTTGCGAGATTTACGGTTGTAGATTCGGTATGCCTTCTTTGCGGGTGGGTAACCAATGAAAATACCAATATTAGCCTTTGGTTGAAGTTTTCCCAAATTGTCACCATCATTATTTGGATAGCAAAGAGAACCAAATACATGAAGATATGATAAGTCTGGTACTTTTCCATGTAGAAGCTCATAAGGTGTTTTACCATGGCGTTTACGAATTAGTGACCAGTTTTGGGTGTACACTGCTGTAGATACTGCTTCTGCCCATAAAAACAATGGAGCCTTTGCGTAGATTAACATCATTCTAGTAGCTTCCATAAGCGTGCGATTTCGCCTTTCAACGACACCGTTTTGTTGTGGGGTGCGTGCAACGGATGTTTCATGAGATACGCCAACTTCTTCATAATAATCACGCAAGATTTGATTCACAAATTCGGTTCCATTATCTATACAAATGCGTCGGACAGTAGTGTTGAGACGCACTTGAATAATCTTGAGAAATCCTATGATGAATTTAGGTGCCTCATTTTTTGTTGTAAGAAATTTCACCAATCTAAACCGAGAGTAATCATCGACAATTACGAGGATGTACTTTTTGCCACTAAGACTTTCAACACGCATTGGCCCACAAAGATCCATATGCAACAAATAAAGTTTCTCTTGGCTGGTGTCTTCCGTCTTGGGTTTGTATGATTTCTTAGTGCTTTTCCCCATTGTACACGCGGAACACAAATGATCCTTATGAAATGAAAGTTTAGGAAGACCACGAACAAGTTCGTTTTTCGCCAAATGATTAATAGCGTCAAAGTTAAGATGAGATAACCGTCGATGCCATAACCATGACTTAGTCTTTGATGCTTTGGAGAGAAGACATACGGGAGAAGCGGCCATCATGTCTTGTAGAGACAAAGTATACAAATTATTCCTTCGAGTACCTTTCAATAAATCAGCCCCTTCCAAATTACGTATGAAGCAGGTATGCTCTCGAAAAGAAACTTCTAGGTTTGCATCACAAAATTGTCCCACAGAAAATAAGTTGTGACCGAGACCTTCCACATAATACACTCTTGAAATTATAACATTCCCAATATGATATTCACCATAACCCATTATCTTTGCAATATGATCATTTCCAAATCTAACCGTACCAAGAAACTTGCTGACGAAATTTCTGAGCTGAGAGCGATCTCTGGTCATATGCTTGGAGCAACCAGAGTCCAAATACCAGAGAACAATTTGGACCACCTGTTTTCAATAACAACAGTAGACAATGCATTAGAAACTATTGGTTCCGGAGTGTTAGCAGATAGAGATATAAGATTATCAGAATTCCTAGCATTTATGAGACCCTTAGATTTCCTGCATTTTCTAATGTGAGTTTTAGCACTAACAGGTTTTACTGTTCCAACTTTCTTAGGTTTTGGATTATTCGCGGGCACTACATTGGGAGTAGACCTATTTAAAGGGCACTTGGTTCCTACAGTGTCAGTGTTCCTAGTTAAAGGACACGCTTGTGTTTTGGTAGCCTTGGTACTCCTAGTTAAAGGGCACGCTTTCTTCGCTGTAGTGGGAGTGATCCTAGTCAAAGGGCACATATTTCCTACTATAGTGAAAGTTCTACCGGTGGGGCGCCACAACCAACCAACTTGGGTTAACACTTTCCCAGTCAGTTTCCATTCTAATCCATTTTTCCGGGCATTCATCTCATTCACATGGTCAATAAGGCAAGAATCATGACGACTAGAAAACATACATTCATTGCAATTCCAACATCTCAAATTAGAATTCACAGTAGGCTTAGAACGCTGCACAACCGCATAGCCTTTAGGTTTAGCTACATGATTCTTTTTATTCAAAACAGAAATATCATTCCTAGGATGGGCTTCTACTTTCTTCTTTACTTGACTACTAGATGGAGGCAAGATCCTATCATTCTTCTTGTTTCTTTTAAGCTTAGATATTTGAGCCTTAGTAGTGGTGCTTACTCCTGTAGAAGGCAACACGGAAATATTAGAAGCTGGTTTTGATTCCGCCTTATCTTTAGTGACCAAAGTTTGAGATGGTTTAGTCATAGGGACCTTGTTAAGTGGTGTGACGGCTATAAGGTTCCATTTGATTGCACTAGAGGACGATGCTGAGATAGTGGCCGCGTTATCCACAACATTCTTACCTTTTAGAGTACGAAGTGTTTCCTTTAACTCAGCCAAAACCAGATTCTTATCACAAATTTGTTCCCTCAAATAAGATATTTCCACCGACTTCCGATTCAATTGTTCAATCAATGATTGATTCTCTGCAGTTGTATTAACACATGCGGGCTTTACTGAATCGAAGAGTCGTGTATCTTTCTGTTTTAAGTTATCAACTTTGGACAAAATCTTGGAAACTCGATTATCTAGATCAAGTTTAAATTTCTCAGCGGCCTCAGTTACGTTCACACAGTTAAGCTCCTTAGATTTCTCTATGTCTATCGGCAAAGATTTAGCAACTTTATCACTTGGCTGACGTTGTTTTGATTGTAAATTCAATCGAAAATTCTTTTCAAAGTTTGCATCATCGATATTAACACCGTCGAATGATGTTTCAAATATTTCTTGAATAAATTGTTGCTTGCATTCAAGCGAAATACAATGTGTTTGAATCTCATCAAAACGTTTTGAAAGAGAAGAATATGAATCTTGAAGCTTTAAAAATTCAGCTTCAGATTCGTGACAAGTACTATCTACCACATTATCCACAGATTCAACATTATGCACAATAGAATCATTATCAACACTTTTATTCACACAGACGGAAACAATATCATGAGACATCACTTGCTTCAAAAGCTAATCATTTTGGCGAGAAACCCGTTCTACTTCAAGTAAAATGTTTTCATAAGCATCATCCATTTCATTGAAAACACGTTTAACTTCTTCTATTTCCAAATGCAAATCTTGATCAAGATTACTAAGACAAGCTTTAACATTCTTTACAAACGGAACAATTTCGTCTCGGAACGCAGCTCTAGTGTGCTCAAAGTTCCATTCAACTTCCGTTATGGTCGTGGCCGTCGTACGTTCCAAAATGACCTTATCAAAATCGGCTAATTGTTGGTGTACCGCGTTTAAGTTAACGGACGCCTTACTTACCGGTGGAAGTAACTTCGTAAATCCGTTTTGACAAGTGTAGGAGACGTAATAGGGGGTTTTCATTTGACAAACTTGGGGGCACAAGAACTGTTAGTTCAGCTAATTCCTTTTGTAAGCGAATACGTGTCTTTTTAGAAAGTTGATCTTTATTATGATTATTATGGAATTTTGAAAACATTTTAGAATGAGTTTCTTCCGTAAGTGACTGTGTCTCCTCAGAACTACGAACATAAGGTGCTTCTTTCGATTTGCCAATTATGGTCATATCATAAAGACCGGGAATATATTCCTGAGCTTGTTTTGCATAACCAGGATTAGGTGGTAAATTTTGAAGACGCTTAAGTTCGAGTTATTTAAATGATTTAGTTAAAAGATGAACCTTTTCTGTGGAAGCGTATTGTTTTAAAAGCTGTTGTTCCTTGAATTTAAGAAGTTTGGTAGCATTAATTTCAGATTCAAACTTTTTAGACTCGAGAGTTTCGAAATCCATTTTAAGTTTCTGAAAATCATTGACAACCGACTCTTTTGCTTTTAATTCATTGGAAAGATTAGCTTTTAATGATTCTATTTCTTTCAAGTGTTCAATCTTTTCAAAACGAAATTGGTCAAATTCAGAACATGTTATTTTCTCTGCTTGAGGGACCATTTCAAAAGTTTTGACCTTTTCTTTATGCAACGCAAGCTCAGCAGTTAGGGTGGAATTCGTATCTACGGATTTTCTAAGAGCCATATGCATTTGATCAATAATATATTTAGGCACCATGACCAAATCATGTTGAGCATAAGATTCCATTCCCGTCGTAGCATTTGGTTGAGTTTCACTAAAATGTGTAGGATTGGGTACCACATCATTTGAGTTACTAGTTCCCGAATGTTGTTCGAGGTTGTCATCTTCATGCCCAACTTGATGTGGGTTATCATCATTACCAAGATTGGTTGTGGTGGGTACCTCACTGACAACATCAGAACCATAGTGAGAGAGATTAGCAACGAGAGCAGCTTGGGCAGAGTGAATGTCATCACAATCCGAGTCATATGCGTCAAGATCATCTACTTGATAAGCTGCAATAGAAGTGGAAACGACTACAATGCCTTCAGTATCTGCTGCCCCAGGGTCTACAAGAAATGCTAACTCCTCTGAATCCAAAATCTTTCCCTTAGACTGAGCATCTACCAAATACATTTTCTCATGAAACCACGCTTCATCCCTTCTCCTTTTCGGCTGAGTGCCTTGTCTAGCAATTTGACCTTGTCCTCGGCAATTGTAGCAAGTCACAACCTTTTGAGGACCAATGGGACTTCCATTTCCATTATCTTGTGAATTCACAGCTTCAGCATTCACCGTCCTTGTAGAAGGTCCATATGAATTTTGCCTTCCCTGAATAGGTTGCACTGTTACTTGACCATCTTGAACAGTAGCTTGTTGTCGAGGATTTGAAGAGATGCGGAGCTGATTGTTTGTTGGTGGAAATCCTCTAGTTGCAACAAGTTTGGACAAGTAGGCAGTGAGATGGTTTAGTACATCAGCTGGCGTATCATTTGGAGTAAAGACCGGTGCTTGGATTGGTGGAAGTTCATTAGAGTAGAAAGCTTGTGCTGGTTGTGCTTCTATTGGAAAATATCCTTGTTGAGGAGTATAGCCCATTGGAGAAGTGTTGGCTTGTGATGGTGATGTCTGATATGGTGGTTGCTGTGGAAAAGATTGGTGATGAACACTTTGTTGAAATGCTTGTTGTGGCATCATTGGTGGTTGATAAGATGGTTGTTGTGGTTGCTGATAGGTGTGTGGTGGTGGCTGCTACAAGTATGATGGTTGTTGATAAGTATAAGCCATGTTTTGTTAAGAAGAATACATGGCAAGTGGATCATGAACTTGAGGTTTAGACAACCGAGCCTCGATCACATGGCATTCGTGTTGTTGAAGAAAAGCTTGAAGTTGATCCACATTGGTATTATGCAAGTCCTTAGCCAATTTAACATCTGTCACGTACTTTTTCCATTCTGAAGGAAGAGTGTTCAAATACTTGGTGTTCAATTGAAACGTAGGAATTTCCATGCCATAGATATTAAGCTCATTCAACAAAAGGGTAAATCTCAGATAGTAGTCATTGAGAGTCTCCTCTGGCACATAGGCAAACTTATCAAAAGTATCATAAAGCTTACACTCTCGTTCTTGTTTAGTTAACGAGGTGCCTTGCATTAGAACACGAATTCTATCCCATAACTCTTTGGCAACTTTATGTTTGCTGACGAGTTTGTAGACATCTGGAGGAAGGGCTTGGAGAATGATGTTTGTAGCATACTTATCACATTTGTATCGAATCTTCATATCTCCAGTCAATTCACCCGTTGTGCGAGGACGAGTAGTCGTACTGTAACACCCCCAAATTTACACAATTCAATACAGCGGAAGACTCGTTGGTGTTACGGGATAGCACATTACTCACATCATAGACAACGCTTAAAAATCGCGTCGTTTAATAATAAAGCATTTCCATTTATAAATATCAAGTTTACATAGGTCCCAAGTCATTGTATTTTATACAGGTTTTACAAAGCATTTGAATGGAAATTAGTATTTAAGTGCGGGCCATCAATTCTTGTTGTCTTCCCAAGAATTACCTTCAAGTACTTGAGATAAAACATGTTAAAAGAAAAGGTCAGCGAAAACGCCGAGTGAATTCATAGATTTTAATAAAATCCATCAATATAACAGCGGTATAAAATTATTACCGAAAATCATTTTGTACAAATCATTGTAATAGGCCATAAAATAGCCAAAGTCATTTCATACAAATCCTTATCAAAATCATAATATAGGCTTTCACCTTCAAAATCATTATACGAACCATTGTCGTTAAAAACATCATACAATACGTCTTATAACGTTGTATAGATTAAATAAAACCTTATATGAATATGGTTATGAAAAACCAAAACACAAACATAATATCAATAGTAAGACCCCGTATTGCTAGTCAGGCAATATATCGTAATTTAGTGCGTATAGCAGTATTTCGTTATTTATGGATTATTACAAGCCGCATGACATTGTTACCTTACTAAACCAAACAACGGGTAGCTAGCCCGAAACTCAATTTGCCCATCTAAGTTAGCGTGTCGTCACAATAATCACGCTTGTGTAAATCTTCTCATACATAAATTCGCTTACCAATCATTGTGGCACGACGGGGATCAACCGCCAAGGCGCGAACTGGGGTGATCGTCCCCAAATAGTACTATTATATGCATAAGCGTCTACCAAATCTCGGTAGTTCACAATTCATGCTAATGGGACTTTTAGTGACATAACCTAACTTTAATAATCCATTTCATTTCATCTATCGGGTCATTTAATCATTCATCACAGACAATCAGGACAACTAGTGTCCTATTTTATAAAAACTAACATGTTATCGCCCTCGCGGTTTTATAAAACATTTCATAAAAAAAAACATTTAAAAGAGTGCGAGGCTATGAACTCACGTTGATGTGGGAAGGCGGGTTATCGGCAATTCGGATGTACGATACGTGCTTCAATCACGGAAACCTAGACAAATAATACTCGTCTTAGACTTTTGTCCAATGACTTTATCAAAATAATACTTATGTATACATATGATGATTTTATATATATGATGATGATCAAGTCGGTTTATACATTTTTACTCATTCATTATAGTGTTTATGTGTTGGTAACTTTTATACTAGTTTACTAGTTTTACCTATTTATATGTTTTAGGTCCAATAAGCCTATTATAAGTTCATTGACTTGTATTAATCCATTTTATACTTTTATTATCATTATTTATACTTTACATGTTGGGCCGAAATGGGTTAAGCCCAATTAGAAATTTTTATAAGTGTTTAACTTATTTAGTTAAATTATTAGTCCAAATATGCTAACTTAGCTCGTTAAATGTCCGTATGTCATATAGTTTGGGTTTTATCGGTTTTTACTTGTATTAGGTACTTATATATCAGTATATGACTTTTAAAAACTTTACATTAGACTGGTTTGATCGTCTAAGTTTTAATTGGCGAAAAACGTTAATTTTACGGTAATAGCCGAAAAAGTCGTAAAAATCATGTTTATAGTTTTTATAACTTATAAATCTTATTCAACTACCATTCTTATAAAGTGTCCATTTATTTAACCTTATACATATTTATATAAATGAAATTTATAAGTTAGTGGATTTTAATTCACATTTTATACTATATTAGTTTGAGTGCTTATATAATACTATTAAACATTAATTCTTCAAAATCTGATTTTTAGTTTCATCTTCACCATTTTTAACATATCTTGAGTTCTATAAGGAGATAGAAGCTCATTTTTGGACGGCATAAACTTCATATTATGTGCTACAAATAAGTTAGTTATAGCTACTGCTCATTCCATTTCTAACTATCCTTAACAGTCCCTACAAAACAGACTATTCAGATTTGTACACTAATCTTGTTTTGATCATATCTCACTCATTTTGATGATTCTATTGAATGGCCAACTCTCACATGTGTATGACATCTAACACTTAATTTAAATGGATTCCACCATGCAATTTTATCAGTTCATAACTTGGTTACTTACTTTTTTATACAGCCAATAATTTAAGCAAGATTTTAGCCTTGTTACTTATGGTTTTCCATCTTTTTAACCATATTTATCAACACTTGATCCGCACACAACATTTTTATCATCATATATTCATCATATACATATACAATAAGAAAGAAAATACATGATTACATAATCAAAATAACAAGAGGATGGAAAGAACAATCTTTATACCACCAAGGTTGTGTAGTTTATGATCAAGGCTTGGATTTTGATAGAAGAACTTGTGATAGATCAACACCAATCTTCATGGCCACCAATACTTGTAAACTTCATGTAGAAATCAGCCCTGGAACATCACCAAATCTTCTCCTTAGATGTTAAAATCACCTCCAATCTTCAAGGCTTCAAAGGTTCTTCATCATGTGTGTAGATAACACATGATTTTAGGTTAGAATTGATCAAGATGGGGTGTTTGGTGATGGTATTTGGACGGCAAGAGTAGAGAGGAAAAGAGAGAGTATGTGTGGTATTGCATGTGTTGAATGAGAATAAATGGTTTGGTTGTAAATGGTTTTGTGGTGTATAGCTTACTTGTTAAGCTAAAGTTAACAAGTGTTAACTTGTAAGCTACTAGTTTGCAACATCTCATGGTGAGGTGGAGCTACTTTGGCCGTCCCATGTGTGGGGTGGGACAAGTGTATACTTGTCTCATCCCACTAATTTACGGGTATTCCTCGATTCTAGTTTCCTCGATTTGCGTGCTCTCGGGTCGTTTTACGAAAAACATTTTTATAAATTATGAATCAACGGCACAAAACGAATCTAATAAAAATTGTCTCTTCAAAAACGGAGTTCGAAAACGTAAATACATAATCCTAAGGTTTCCGGTTTAGTCGTAAAGGACGTTAAATTATAATCGTAAGTCCTAATCTCTTCTCGTAAATTTGTGAGTTTATGAACCAACACAAATTTAAAATCTCAAAATAATATTCACGGATAAATTTATTTTCTGAAATGTCGGACTGTCACCAAAAACGGTGTATGTAAACGTAAGCACGTAACATAGAATCCTCCAGTTTAGACGTAGTCGATGCTACTTCAAGACGTAAACCCAAATTTCTTCCCAAAAATAAGTGAGTTCATATTATAACATTATAATAATGTTTTCAAATAAATAATGAGAATAAAATATAAACCATAAATTGACGGATTGTCACAGCATTTACCCCTAAACAGGATCTTTGTCCTTAAAGATCATCTTATCTTACTACTCGCTTGTTATAAAGTTAAATCCATGTGGGTATTTCCTCCACATCCGATCTTTTCTTATAAGTGTAATCCATTACAATACGCGAGTTTCATCAAACATAACTACGGGAATAAGATCAGGCTTAATGTTGACTTACTTTCTCTATCCATGATGTTCACGGGTTTTTGATGAATGCAACTTTTCGCCGATCTAAACTTCATCAAGAAGTGATCAGATTCTCACTTGATAGACATGTTATCAAGTTCGATATACGAAACATAATTCAAGCAGCTCTTGAAGTCCTAGGGTAGATCCAACTTATATGCCTTTCAAACCAACCTTTTACATCATCGCAATGATCCCATATAACGGGGACTTATATCCCATGATCTTTCAGATCATCGATTCATTTTTCCATGGTTAAAATTTTTGGCATAACTTCGCTACCCATCTGGAACTTCAGGATCCACATTTCATATTCACATAACCTCCTGCCCACTACTGGCAGTCAATAATCAGATCCTAATTTCAATAATCATTTCAGGTCTCGCGGGTCGAGTATTTTGTAAGGTTAGGTTCGCCATCATAGGAAACCTTAAACCTAAAATACATGTCCAACTCACAATGGGTGTATGTCGGGTGTCTTCATCCCAACTTCTGCTTACAGATGCTCTAATATATATATCCTCACAAGATTCATTCTCGATCCTAATACGATAGTTTTCAATGATAATCTCTCCAAAGGAAAGCGATTATATGATTTATTACCAAAGGTCAATCATTCAAACATAAAACAACACTTATAGTATTTTGTATCGTTACTTTACCTCGTCCCTTCGATTGGGGTGGTACACAGTACTCTCATCAAGATTCATTCTCAATGACTTCTGAGCAAATCTCTAGAAATCTGATGCGAAACGAGGATCTTGATAGAGATGATCGATACAGGCACACCATGTTTACACAACTCCTTTAAATACAAAAGAGTCAATTTCTTCATCAAGAAACTATCATTAACAGGAATGATATTAGCAGATTTGGCCAGTCTGTCGACGATGACCCAAATCGAATCAAATTCAGATGATGACCTTTGCAATAGCTAGACGTTTACTAATGTATGAGGCGATGTCTGCCTTCATAATTTGCTATCAGTACAACTTCTTCAGATAAAGATACATTTAGTCAGAAATGTCATGAATAGAATAATTATACTTACGAGATTCCAACATGACTACATCTCAAAATCTCCATATTTAGGCAACCACAAGTGGCCTTTTATAGATTTAACGCCATCGGCTCCTCAATTCTAATGGTTCATATTAGCCGCGAACCCCTTTTTATTATCTATATTATCCTTCTTACAAGCATTAGTTATTTTTTAAATTGCTCGGCAATTTATTTTGCACCTTCATTATTAAGGAACATGTCCTAATTGGTTCTTTATCTTTTCTACCCAATGTGTCAGTATCTACATTCACTTTCTCCTGATGAAATATATATAACATGACCATATTAATTCAAAATTTCTTTCTTCATATCTTCTATGTTTTAGTTTCGTCTCAACTATTATTTTTATTAGTTTTTCTCAATCCGACGTTTAAAGTATCGATAATTATTACACGTAAATTAACAATAAATATTATGTTTTTATGAAACGTAAACGTTAAAAGTTTAAATTTCTTAGTTCGACCAATTATAATAAAATGTTCAAAACAAATTTGAATTTAATTAACACGATTTTTGCTGATTTATCGAAAATAATTAATAAGATTCGTAAATGTTTGAAAAATCTTTGGTTATACTTTGGTCAAAATTTTCTTAGTTGAAAAGCAAAAATTGTCGTTTCAAATTTTTAAGTCATGGTTTAACGGTTTCCTCAATCCCTCTTAGGTTGTCTTGAGGTATACACAAACATTTACCCCTAAACAGGAGTTTAGTTAAATGATTTGTGTATAAGGGAATAATCCCTTAAAAATCCTTTGTTAAAACATTTGTCAAAACATATTTCCATTTTCTATTAATCACACGGTCAAATAATGTAAAGGATTAAGTCTTAATTCACATGTTAAATACTCAAGGTACAAGTTTTCATTGCTTAGCCAATTCAGGGTAGTCTATAAATAATTATTAACTCATTCTTATTCTTATAAACAAACAGATGGTCCTTAATGATCGCAAACATGAATTTATCAATTTACAGCCTACACACGTGATTCACCAAATTTATGGATGCTACATGTGCATTGGTCAATCCAACGACATAACATGAAACTCATAATGTTCATTACGAGTTCTGGATGTAGTGATTTGAATAGATAATCTTTTTCGCGGATGCGAAATTGATGATAACCATGTCGAGGATCAAATCTTTAGAACATACGCTAGAACCTTGTAAATGATCGAACAAATCTATCATCTTGGGTAGTGGATATAAATTTTAATCGTCATTACTTAGTTCACGGTAATCAATAAATATAAGGAATGATAACACCATAGCTCTTCATGATGACAAGCTCGGTAGAATAAAATCTTTCTCCGACAACTCTCTCAGTTGTACGGTAATTCCTTTAATTCAGATGGTGCTGACGTACAGTGCACATGCCACAAGTGCAGCACCGGGAATATAATCAATACCAATTTCAACTTGCCTTAATGGCAAAAGTCTAGGTAATTCACCAATAAATACCTCCTAAAGTTTCAAATAACATAAACATCTTTTAATAAATTCATATTAGGTTCTTTCTGGATTATAATATCTATGACTAATTCACAACCATTCACGGTATAATTTCAAGTCTAAATGCAGGATATGGTCATCCATCAAGAATTATTTAGATCACTTTTGATAATCAACATCTTATCATTTAGGGGAATTCTACTCGAGTTCCCATCAATTAAGATAATATCGTCATGTCATAATCAATCAATCCATTCTACTAGCACTATTAACTTTCCAGTTTCATTGTCGTCGATAAGATGTGAATTTCTCAAACGACTAATAATAACTCATAATCCTTCACAAATTCAAGGATATCTGGAGACATAACTAACCTTAAAAGAGTAAGGTCAAAGCATAATCTACGGGAGAGAATTTCAAATCAGATACAGACGAAAACATTTAACGAATATGAATATATCCCATGTTTTCATAATTTGAGTACGCATTTGAAAGCTTCTTAGATCGTTACCCAGGTCATTCAAATGAAGTCTAATCAAAAGAAATGATAGGAACGTCGATACATCCAGTCGGGTATCAACACTCGGTAATCAGATACTTTTCCAAAGAATCTCACTACGGGAGAATTGGACAAGAAAGAATTGTCAATTGTCAAATAAGACAATTTCCACAGATGAGTAAATTCGACTTAGAAGAATAGATGCTACAGGCTATGTAGGTGTCCCTATCAATATGTCCCTATTTTTCACTTCTTGCAGATCTCATAAAATTTAATCTTTCACAATCTTCAAAGAAAATTTAGTGTTTATTCATTAGTTTTATGGTGACTACTAATCAGCCTTGCATGGTCCATTCCAAATTGTATGTAGGCGCGCAACTATATACAATTTCAGGATTAACGATGCAATACTCAGTTCGTCAAAATTTTATCATCATGTTTATAATAAAAACATTTTCATGCTTAATTCTTAAATAAGAATCAAAAGTAAATTTACAAAGATCTTCTTTGTTATGAAAACAATTAAGTTTTCCAAGGTGTTTTATAAACAACTTCATTTCGATAAGAATCACTTATAAATCTTACTTTGAATAATCCTTATAGTGATGAAAATTCAATTTTTCTCAAAGGATACTGTTTTATCTTATAAAAACAATGAGTGATCTGCAAAAGAGTGATGAAAAGTTGTTCACCAAGAACTAACTACAATATAATGGGAAATGGGATTAGCCAAATAATCATGATGTTCATGACCGTGATGGCACTCAAAAACAATAATCCAGAACGAAACTCAAATCGAGATGAGTACTTGTTTAATGGTTGCATCACTAATGCGAGCATTAGGATGAAGCAATAAAAGATAAGTAACATTGATACATGTAGAATTTAGCAATCAAAGGAAGTCTTTTCATTAATCACAAACAAGTCAAAATTGTACCGTAACACATTACGTGTCACTATGTCATACAATTCCAAGAACTCATCCTTCCAACTGATGTCTCAGTTAGGTTAGGGATTATATTTAAAAGATACCACAATGAATACTAATCTACAAGAGTCATTAGGTGTCCCACCTGTCCCGGAAGATCCATCGGTCCCAATTCAGAAGAAGATTTCTTCAATTTATTTATTGGACACTGGGCATCCTCATTAGTGGACAATGGCCTAGGAACAACCCTTAACACGAATCAACAATCAATTAAAACCTTATAATTTAATCACAGAACTTAACGACTTCCTCTTAACAATTTCATATTCCATACAAGTTAAATTTTACTTCATTCAAGTTTCAACCAACTTATACTCAATGCAACATCCTACCTTATTCTCCAATACTTTCAATCTTATTCTTAGACCTTAAAAGGCAATAAAAGCTTGATATGATCAACACTTAATTTCCAATCCTATAGCTCTTACAACAACAATTATCAAATGAGTCACTAGTATGAAATGACTCATATATTCAATTAGACTTCTCGGCAAGGTACTTGTGACATGAGGCTCTTGGGTAATGGTTCCATTGACAGCCTCAAGTGCAACATTCACCCTTTCGATTTAAATTTAAGAATTGGGTGACAAAGAATCAGATGACACCTTTCCAGGTGGTAACATTTTGTCAAGCTCCACTCTATAAGGAAAGATCGTCATGACATCGATATCCGTTTTAAATCTTGCCAATTATTTTTCAATATCACAATCAACTAATATCTACATCTCTACGAATATCAACCATTTTGTTGGGATCATAAATATCCATAACTTGGTTTAGATCTAGAATAGCTAGAATTCCTACACGAATAGCTTCGATTGATTTGCTAGGGGACTTAGGGTTTCTCGTGACAATCTACGTCGTATAAATACCTCGTATAAATATCAAAATAATCATCAAACAATCATGTAATCAAATTACAACATATATATATAATCCAAGTTATATATATATATATATATATATATTAAAATAACACTTCTCAGTCTGGCCTTGTCGGTAATTCGGGAATTCTTCGGCACCGTTATAGTCAAAAGATTTTTAGACATTTTAAGAAAAATGTTTATAGTTAAAAGATTTTGAAATGTTTTCTTCAAAACCTTGGTTTTAAAAATCTTTCGTTCTCTATAACGAGAGCTCTGGTACCAAACTGTAACACCCCCAAATTTACACAATTCAATACAGCGGAAGACTCGTTGGTGTTACAGGATAGCACATTACTCACATCATAGACAACGCTTAAAAATCGCGTCGTTTTATAATAAAGCATTTCCATTCATAAATATCAAATTTACATAGGTCCCAAGTCATTGTATTTTATACAGGTTTTACAAAGCATTTGAATGGAAATTAGTATTTAAGTGCGGACCATGAATTCTTGTTGTCTTCCCGAGAATTACCTTCAAGTACCTGAGATAAAACATGTTAAAAGAAAAGGTCAGCGAAAACGCCGACTGAATTCATAGTGTTTAATAAAATCCATCAATATAACAACGGTATAAAATTATTACCGAAAATGATTTTGTACAAACCATTGTAATAGGCCATAAAATAGCCAAAGTCATTTCATACAAATCCTTATCAAAATCATAATATAGGCTTTCGCCTTCAAAATCATTATACGAACCATTGTCGTTAAAAACATCATACAATACGTCTTATAACGTTGTATAGATTAAATAAAACCTTATATGAATATGGTTATGAAAAACCAAAACACAAACAGAATATCAATAGTAAGACCCCGTATTGCTAGTCAGGCAATATATCGTAATTTACTGCGTATAGCAGTATTTCGTTATTTATAGATTATTACAAGCCGCATGACATTGTTACCTTACTAAACCAAACAACGAGTAGCAAGCCCAAAACTCAATTTGCCCATCTAAGTTAGCGTGTCGTCACAATAATCACGCTTGTGTAAATCTTCTCATACATAAATTCGCTTACCAATCAATGTGGCACGACGGGGATCAACCGCCAAGGCGCGAACTGGGGTGATCGTCCCCAAATAGTACTATTCTATGCATAAGTGTCTACCAAATCCCGGTAGTTCACAATTCATGCTAATGGGACTTTTAGTGACATAACCTAACTTTAATAATCCATTTCATTTCATCTATCGGGTCATTTAATCATTCATCGGGTCATATAATCATTCAAGTCCAAATCAATAAACAGACAATCAGGAAAACTAGTGTCCTATTTTATAAAAACTAACATGTTATCTCCCTCGCGGGTTTATAAAACATTTCATAAAAAAAACATTTAAAAGAGTGCGAGGCTATAAACTCACGTTGATGTGGGAAGGCTGGTTATCGGCAATTCGGATGTACGGTACGTGCTTCAATCACGGAAACCTAGACAAATAATACTCGTCTTAGACTTTTGTCCAATGACTTTATCAAAATAATACTTATGTATACATATGATGATTTTATATATATGATGATGATCAAGTGGGTTTATACATTTTTACTCATTCATTATAGTGTTTATGTGTTGGTAACTTTTATACTAGTTTACTAGTTTTACCTATTTATATGTTTTAGGTCTAATAAGCCTATTATAAGTTCATTGACTTGTATTAATCCATTTTATACTTGTATTATCAGTATTTATAATTTACATGTTGGGCCCAAATGGGCTAAGCCCAATAAGAAATTTTTATAAGTGTTTAACTTATTTAGTTAAATTATTAGTCCAAATATGCTAACTTAGCTCGTTAAATGTCCATATGTCATATAGTTCGGGTTTTATCGGTTTTTACATGTATTAGGTACTTATATATCAGTATATGACTTTTAAAAACTTTACATTAGACGGGTTTGATCGTCTGAGTTTTAATTGGCGAAAAACGTTAATTTTACGGTAATAGCCGAAAAAGTCGTAAAAATCATGTTTATAGTTTTTATAACTTATAAATCTTATTCAACTACCATTCTTATAAAGTGTCCATTTATTTAACCTTATACATATTTATATAAATGAAATTTATAAGTTAGTGGGTTTTAATTCACATTTTATACTATATTAGTTTGAGTGCTTATATAATACTATTAAACATTAATTCTTCAAAATCTGATTTTAGTTTCATCTTCACCATTTTTATCATATTTTGAGTTCTATAAGGAGATAGAACCTCATTTTTGTATGGCATAAACTTCATATTATGTGCTATAAATAAGTTAGTTATAGCTACTGCTCATTCCATGTCTAACTATCCTTAACAGTCCCTACAAAACAGACTATTCAGATTGGTACACTAATCTTGTTTTGATCATATCTCACTCATTTTGATGATTCTATTGCATGGCCAACTCTCACATGTGTATTAAATCTAACACTTACTGTAAATGGATTCCACCATGCAATTTTATCAGTTCATAACTTGGTTACTTACTGTTTTTATACAGCCAATAATTTAAGCAAGATTTTAGCCTTGTTACTTATGGTTTTCCATCTTTTTAACCATATTTATCAACACTTGATCCTCACACAACATTTTTATCATCATATATTCATCATATACATATACAATAAGAAAGAAAATACATGATTACATAATCAAAGTAACAAGAGGATGGAAAGAACAATCTTTATACCACCAAGGTTGTGTAGTTTATGATCAAGGCTTGGATTTTGATAGAAGAACTTGTGATAGATCAACACCAATCTTCATGGCCACCAATACTTGTAAACTTCATGTAGAAATCAGCCCTTGAACATCACCAAATCTTCTCCTTAGATGTTAAAATCACCTCCAATCTTCAAGGCTTCAAGGGTTCTTCATCATGTGTGTAGATAACACATGATTTAAGGTTAGAATTGATCAAGATGGGGTGTTTGGTGATGGTATTTGGACGGCAAGAGTAGAGAGGAAAAGAGAGAGTATGTGTAGTATTGCATGTGTTGAATGAGAACAAATGGTTTGGTTGTAAATGGTTTTGTGGTGTATAGCTTACTTGTTAAGCTAAAGTTAACAAGTGTTAACTTGTAAGCTACTAGTTTGCCACATCTCATGGTGAGGTGGAGCTACTTTGGTCGTCCCATGTGTGGGGTGGGACAAGTGTATACTTGTCTCATCCCACTAATTTACGGGTATTCCTCGATTCTAGTTTCCTCGATTTGCGTGCCCTCGGGTCGTTTTACGAAAAACGTTTTTATAAATTATGAATCAACGGCACAAAACAAATCTAATAAAAATTTCCTCATCAAAAACGGAGTTCGAAAACGTAAATACGTAATCCTAAGGTTTCCGGTTTAGTCGTAAAGGACGTTAAATTATAATCGTAAGTCCTAATCTCTTCTCGTAAATTTGTGAGTTTATGAACCAACACAAATCTAAAATATCAAAATAATATTCACAGATAAATTTATTTTCTGAAATGTCGGACTGTCACCAAAAACGGTGTATGTAAACGTAAGAACGTAACGTAGAATCATCCGGTTTAGACGTAGTCGATGCTACTTCATGACGTAAACCCAAATTTCTTCCCAAAAATAAGTGAGTTCATATTATAACATTAAAATAATGTTTTCAAATAAATATTGAGAATAAAATATAAACCATAAATTGACGGATTGTCACACGTACCTTCCGTCACTGTACCATAATCTAATGGTCCATTGAGCACCAATGCCCAAATGAGATGTCCATTCTCTTTGTTCAACATGTAATGTTCCATTCGGGAAGTCCAATCCTCGTACATAGACTTCTCCAACATAGGTGGACGATTATCCGTACCCGAGAAGATGGACTTATCCGTAAGAGATGTGTACTCCATTTCAATAAGTTAAGATTTACAAAGTTGATCGAACAATGAAATAAAGTAAATGTGTTTGTTGTTGTGTGTAGAATCCGAGAAATAATGTTAAAATCCCCTAAATTATGTTCTCGATAAACCAAAAATTCCAAGATGAAATTGCACACAATTTCAAAAACACGTTTTTGAAAAATCATGGAATACTTGTTGTTCTATCGCAATGCCTAAAAGGAATGCTGTCGCAATGTTAAAGGAATGTTGTCGCAATATCTAAAAGGAATGTTGTCGCAATGTTGTATCGCAATAAGTCCAATCGTAATAAGTCCTATCGCAATACTTCCAATCGCAATACTCCAATCGCAATACTGTCGCAATACCCCTATCGCAATGCCCTGTCGCAATACCCTGTTGCAATATCACAAAACAATCCTGTCGCAATGTGAATCGCAATACGGATCGTAATGTCACAAGATGTAATCCAATCGCAATACCAGTCGCAATATGGATCGCAATCCAAAACCCTAGATATTGCGATGGATAAGTTGTCGCAATAGTACAAGCAGTATATGAATTTTCCACTTTTCTCGGACAAAACACACAAAATTCGAGATTTTAAGCCAAAAAATGATCCAAACACCCAAAAATTTTATGTTTTTAGCCAAAGTAAATATATCAAATCTCTACCACAACTATGTAGAAGATTTGTATCAAGAAAAAACCATAAAAAACACACAAAAAAAAATGGGACGTGGGTTTGTATAGATAAAAAAGCTACAAAAATCAAGAACACAAACACATAAACAATACAATCATCCCATGGCTTTGATACCATTTGTAGGATATGTAAATATTGCTTATGTTTTAGAGAGATAAATATAGATGATTTCACACTTCTAGAGAGAGAAAGTTTAAGAACTATGTGTAAAATAAAATGAAATCACCACCCTCTCCATCAAAGGAGAGTGTTTATATACCCAAACCTTGTGATGGGCTTGGGCTTACAATGTTGGGTCGGCCTACACATGTTGTAGGCTAGGCTTGGCTTTGTTTGTTTAATAAATGTAAATAACTAAACTACAAGCTATTACATGGACTATTGTTGGAGTGACCGATCCTTTCAAATACGTAAAACGTATTTCCAACAGTCCTTCATGGGAACAGTGCTTGGTGATGTTGATATTATCGCCACTTTTCTTAAAAGCCTTGGTGATGCATGGAAGATTGAAGCAAGGTCTATAATTGCTAATAACACTCACAAAAGTTCTACTTTTGATGATGTTTACAATAAACTGAGGCTGATAGAGAATGAAACTCTTTTGGATCATGGAAGCAAGTCTACCAATGGAAACATGGCCTTCTTCTCACATAGTGAAGGTCAATTTGATCAAAAGGAGTCATACATGCACCCCGTTACTGGATCAACTTGTGTCAACGCTGGATCATATCATGTCAACGCCTCACATTCAGACGCTGACACATAAAAAGTTGACTCACCAAGAGTTAAGCCTGCTGGTATTGATCTAGATATTGTGTGTGCATACATTGCTTCATTGCCCAATGGTTCAGTGATTACATATGAGGACCTTGAGCAAATTAGTGATGAGCATTTGGAGGAGATGGACATATAGTGGAATATGGCCCTTGCAAGCATAAGGCCAAATAGATGGAACAGAAGATTTAAGAAGAAGATGACTTTCAATGCCAAGGACACTTCTGGATTTGATAAATCCAAAGTTGAGTGTTACAATTGTCATCGTCTGGGACACTTTATGAGAGAATGCAGATCTCCCAGAAGATCTGATGCTGGAAAACCCTCAAGCCAAATCATTAAGGCTCAGGATCCCAAAGCCATGGTTGCAATGTAAGAAATTGATGGTGTTGGATGGGATTGGAGCTATTTGGCTAAGGATGAGGAAGAGAATAAAGCTTTGGTTGCTGAAATTGAAGAAGAAGAGCATGTTCACTATGCTCTCATGGCACACTCCTCATCTTCATCAGCTAATGAGGTATATGATGATGCTTTTTGTAGTAAGGGTTGTCATTTAAACACTGAAAGACTTAATAAACAAGTTTTAAAATTGTCAACAGATGTGGGTAATGAAAGATGCAAGTTGTCTAACTATCAACTTGCTCTTAATCAAACTGAAATGACTGTAGCTGAGTATAAGAAAATGGAGCTTGACCTAAAAGATCAAATCAATATTTTAAAACATGATTTAAATGCTAGTACTAATATTAGAAACATCATGGAGAGGGTCAATGCTGAATTACAGGCTAAGTTAGATGAGGCTATCAAAAATAAGGATAATGTAGACCTTAAAATTCAGAGATTTGATAAAGCCTTACAAACCCTAGAAAAATGTTTTAGTGAACAAAGGGATTCTAGGGATATGACTGGGATTGGGATGAAAGAGTATGCTGGTGTTCCACCACCGGCTGGGGACTTCTATGGTGTCCAAAGAAAGGACTTATCTTGGACTGGTTTACCAGAACTCCAAGAAGAGGAATTTATTCCTCCACCAAGAATTCTTACCCTAGTAGAGGAATATAGGCAGAAGTTGACTGATTTAGACCAATGGAAGAAAGCTAACCCTACCTTGTTTGTTAAAGGTGGCATGCTTAGTGATAGCCCAAATGAGTCTACACCCATCAAAGTGACAAACCCAATCACTGGCAAGACTGTTGACCTTGGTTCAAACGCTGTTAGAAAACCTAGTATTAAATATGCAGAAATGTATAGAAAAACTAGGTCACCAAAAAGTCAAATTAGTGATAATGGAACAGGTTTCTTCTCTTCTAGACCTAGAGTTATGTCTAGAAAAGCCTGTTATACTTGTGGAAGTTTTTCACATTTAGCTTATAAGTGTGTCAGTGCTTCAAAGGTCAACGCTGACAAAAAGTCAAACACTGTCAAACCCAAAATGTTTGTCCAGCAAAGTCCACAAGTTGTTAGACCAGCCCCATTCTTTTCTAAAGGGTCTAATACTTCTGGACAAAGACCTTTTCAGAAGACCAATACATGGTCTAATAGACAATGGGTTCCTATAGCAAACCCTAGGTTCAACGCTGACAAGGGTAATTTCAGCGTTGACAAGACCAAATCAAACGCTGACAGAAACGTTGCCAGACCAAATATTGGTAAATATTTGCAACCAAAGGAAAGGGGTCTAAAGCTTCTTCTAGCTTGACATGGAGATCTAAGCAAGATCAAAACCCTAATTCAGATGGGATTTCTATGACCTGTAATAGATTTAGTTATATTTGAAAGGTCATAACAAAACCAATTGGGGTTAACTGGGTGTTTAATCCAAAAAGGGATGAACAAGGGGTTGTTATGAGGACTAAGTCTGTTCTTCTTGAACAACCAAATGAATCCTAGTCTGCTCAGGCTTGGGTTCCCAAAGAAAACTAATTTGTTTTCTTTATGTACAGGGCATTCAAAAGCATGTTAATGATTATGGCTATTGGGATAGTGGATACTCTAGGCACATGACTAGGAAGGATGATTATCTCACAAACTTCACTCCCATTAAGGATGGTGATAAAGTTTACTTTGGAGGCAGATATGGAACCGACACATGCAAAGGAACTCTTCTCACCAAAAATTTGCGTTTTGAAAATGTGTTTATGGTAAAAGAACTTGATTATAATCTGTTTAGTGTATCACAAGTTTGTGATAACAAAAATAAGGTTCTTTTCATTGATACTGAATGCTTGGAGTTGAGCAAGGATTTTAAAATCCCAGATGAGAAATTCATTGATTATAGGACACCTAGGCATAAGGACATTTATAATGTGAATCTTAATGGAATTAGGATGAATAATAACTTGTCATGTCTATATGCTAAGGCTTCAGTTGATGAGAGTAATCTTTGGCACAGGAGATTAGGGCACATTAATTTTAAAAATATAAATAGACTTGTGAGACATGGTTTGGTTGATGGTTTGCCTGAAAAGGCTTTCCACAATGACCACTCTTGTGTTGCATGCCTTAAAGGCAAATAGCACAAGGTCTCATTTAAGTCTAAACAGGTGCACTCTAGTTCTAAACCACTTCACTTGCTGCATATGGACCTGTTTGGTCCAACTAATATAGAAAGCTTGAATGGTAAATCTTACTGTTTTGTCATCACTGATGATTTTTCTAGGTTTACTTGGACTTTCTTTTTAGCTTTGAGAAGTGACACTGCTGATACTTTATTAACTTTATTACCCAAATAGAAAAGAAGTCTGGTAATGAGGTTAAGATGCTTAGAAGTGATAACGGTGGTGAGTTTAGAAATAAGCTGTTGGATGATTTTTGTGCCAAGAAATGGATTACTAGACATTTTAGTGTAGCCAGAACCCCACAGCAAAATGGGGTTGCTGAGAGAAAGAATAGAACCCTCATAGAAGCAGCCAGGACTATGTTGGTTGATGCTCACTTTCCCATTGCTTTTTGGGCTAAGGCTATGAATACAGCTTGTTATGTTCAGAATAGAGCATTAGTCAACAAGATTCATAACAAAACACCTTATGAGTTACTTTGGGGAAGGAAACCTAATATTAGTTTTCTTAAACCTTTTGGTTGTCATGTAGTTGTGTTGGATACTAGTGATGCCTTAGGTAAATTTAGTGCTAAAGGTGATGAAGGCTACTTCATGGGTTATTCAGTACATAGTAGAGGATATAGGGTTTACATTAAGAAGGAAAAACGTATACTTGAAAAAGTACATGTTAGGTTTTTAGAAAGTAAACCTAGTGATCCTGAAAGTGGTCCAAATTGGTTATTTGACTTGGAACCTCTATCTAGGACTTTGAGTTATATGCCTGTTACTAACCCAAACATTGTGAAGGTAACTTCAAATGTTGTGGAAGAACCAGTTGTTGATGTTTCAAGTACACAGATTAATGAAAAGGTTGGATCACAAGTAGACAAATCATCACCCATACTTGAGTATGTCACTATTCCCATATGGACAAATGCATTTGATGCTACTGCTACTAATGGAAAGGAAAATGGTGGTCCCCAAGTATCACCAGTTGACAACATGCATGATCTTTTAGGCGCTGACAAAGGAAAATCTGGCACTGACAAGACAACTTCAGACGTTGATGGCTAAAACGTTGACAACCATGATCCAGGCGTTGACAGCTCTCTTGGCCATATTTTCTCTTCCAATTTTGAACAAGGTGAAGAAGATATTGGTAACATGGAAGATGAGATTGAAGAAAACACACTTTTTGAGGGAGGAGTGCTTACTTATACAATCAAAAATCACCCTACTTCTCTAATTATTGGTGATGTGATGTCTCCTGTTCAAACTAGGAAGATCTCATCAGAATCTTGGAGGATTTATTGCCAATATTCACAAGAAGGTTGATACCCCTCTTGTTCAAGCATGTTTGTTTGCCTGTTTTCTGTCACAACAAGAACCCAAGAAGATTTTTGATCCTCTCAAAGAACCAAGTTGGGTGGAAGCAATGCAAGATGAGCTTCACCAATTTGCTATCCAGGATGTTTTGGAATTGGTTGATTGTCCCAGACATGTCAGACCTATTGAGACAAGATGGGTTCTTAGAAACAAAAAGGATGAAAGAGGCATTGTGGTCAGAAACAAGGCACGTTTAGTGGCTCAAGGATATACACAAGAGGAAGGGATAGACTATGAGGAGGTCTTTGCACCAGTTGCAGGGATTGAGGCTATAAGGATATTTCTAGCCTATGCTTCCTGCATGGGCTTTACTGTCTATCAAATGGATGTGAAGAGTGCTTTTCTTTATGGCACAATTGTAGAGGAGGTTTATGTAATGCAGCCTCCTGGTATTGAAGATTCAGAGCATCCAGACAAGGTATATAGAGTCAAGAAAGTTATGTATGCACTTCATCAAGCCCCAAGAGCATGGTATGGCACATTGTCCACTTATCTAGTGGAAAATGGATTCAAAAGGGGCACCACAGACCAGACCTTATTTACAAATAAGACTAGTAAGGATTTCTTACTTGTTCAGGTTTATGTGGATGATATCATCTTTGGCTCTTCAAGTCCAAAGATGAGTGAAGACTTTTCCAAGCTTATGACAGACAAGTTAAAGATGAGTGCAATGGGGGAGATGAACTTCTTTCTAGGGTTACAAGTTCAGCAGAAAGAAGATGGTATCTTCATCTCTCAAGATAAATATGTAGCAGAAATCTTGAAGAAGTTTGGCTTTTCTCCACATGAGAAAAGGGCTAGCACTCCGATGGATAGAGAACACCATTAGGGAAAAGTTGGAGATGGAAAAGAAGTGGATGTCAGGCACTATAGATCAATGATTGGTTCATTGATGTATCTTACAGCTTCAAGACCAGATATTATGTTTGCTGTGTGTGCATGTGCACGCCATCAAGTGACTCCCAAAGAGTGTCATCTTCATGCTGTCAAGAGAATCTTCAGATACCTTAGATGTTATCCAGACATGCGATTATGGTATCCAAAAGATTCACCATTGGAGCTTATTGCATATTCAGACAGTGATTATGGTGGTGACAAGTTTGATAGAAAATCCACAACTAGTGGATGTCAGTTTCTTGGGAGTAGATTGATATATTTGCAATGCAAGAAACAAACAGTGGTGGCCAATTCTACAACTGAAGCAGAGTATGTTGCAGCAGCTGCTTGTTGTGGACAAGTCTTATGGATTCAGAACCAGCTTTTGGATTATGGGTATAATTTTATGCATACCAAGATTTTTGTAGACGATAACAACACTTTATGCATTATTAAAAATCTTGTACATCACTCTAAAACAAAACACATAGAAAATAGACATCATTTTATAAGAGATTGTTTTGAAAAGGGTTTAATACAACCAGATAGGGTTGACACAGAAGAAAATGTGTCTGATTTATTAACTAAACCTTTTGATACTGGAAGATTTCAATACTTGGTAACAAGTATTGGAATGATCAATCTCACTTAATATGTGTATGGGTCTTAGTGTAAAAGTATGTAGAGGATATGAATTGTTATTGGTCTTTTTGAGAAGTTAGATTTTCCACTTTATTTGTCTAACGCTGACAAAGGTTATTTTAACGCTGATAAGTGTTATCGTGGCGTTGTCAGCAACATGTTAGTTTTGTGGTTTTTGATCTAAGTGTGCAAGCGCTGTTAGCATTGTACCATTGGATACATAGTTGCTTATGGATCCTTGGAGAATCATTGGAACATGTTTCAATTTATGGATGATGGTTGGAATATTTATATTCCTATCTTGACATAAATTTTTATTTTTACATGCATATTATTTGGAAACTTATGTATCACAGTTTAAGGGGAGGTTTTAGGAACCTTTAGGACTTTTGGGTATTCTTATGATACTCTTATCGCAATTCTAGATTCTGTCCATTAGTGAGTATGAGTTAGTTTTCTATCTCATGAGGCACTGTAGCATGCAAAGTTGATATACTATGCATGCTGCCAAGACCTTTTTGGCCTAGAATTGGATTTGGTATGTTTGGAGACTTGGGTATGATTTATATTGGGTTTTACTTGGGAGTTACAAGGGATTTTATGAGATAACTTAACTGTTAAGAATTTTGGTTAGCAAGGGACACTAGAGGACTGTTATGTCTATCTTGCATAAGCAAGTGTGCATAATTGGACAGTGCTTGCCGCCCTATAATAATTTTTAGCTTATAGGTTATCTTTACTAGGATAAATTACTTTGTTAAGGTCCTTTTTCATTTTTATTATTTTTATTTTTGGACGTTGACAAATATATTTCCAAGCGTTGTTGTGACCAATTTAGACGTTGACATGGCTTTTACAAACGTTGACAGGAATATAGCCGTTGGGCGTTGATGGGTTATTTTTGACCGTTGACACTCAGTGGGTACTACCCAGTTGTTATTTTTGACGAAAATTGAGGCCGTAATTTTGGGAGTTGATAAATTTTAATTAATGCACAAGATAACTTATTTTCTTTTCAATATTTTCATCATTATATTTTGAAAATTGCCTTATTTTTTACCAATCACATGTGCCTATCACTCCTATATACTTGGCTCCTACTTTTTTAAATAGGGTACTCTTATATTCTTGTCTAACAATTTTCTCCTATAATTCATCTTTTATAATCTTTCACAAACAGCTTTCTACATCCATGGCGCCTAAGTTTAAACCAAGTGACTTGGTATTGGGATTCAGAAGTCAGCACAATATGATTGCTTATTTGGAGGCTGATGATACTTTGTTTCCACAATACACCCAGATGGTGTCGTATTTGAATGCATCTCCACTACGGTATGCTCTTTCTCATGCTCCTCTCATCCCTGTCACTCATGTTAAATAGTTTTGAAACGCTGTTAGTTCCTCAACGCTTAATAATGTGACTACATTAACAGCTATTATTCATGGGCGTACTTGGGTGGTTACTGAAGCCTTGGTTCGCCAGGCTTTGCATCATGATGATGCAGATGGTATAACCACTCTCCCCATTAATGAGATAGAACAAGGACTTCAAGCTTTGGGGTATCCTTTCTCTGAAGAGGCTACTTTAAATAAATATCAAAAACAAGAATTCCCCCTAGCTTGGAATTACTTAATACATGTCATCCTTTAATGTTTGAGTCCCAAATGTACTGCACATAATGAAATTAACAGATCAATTGCTAGTGCAATTGTGTGCATTATAAATGGGCAAAAGTATAATTTTTCTAAACTGATTTTTGATGGCATGTGTAAAAACAAGGGTAATAAGATGACTTTGGCTTATCCCAGATTTTTACAAATGGTTTTTGATGAGCAAGATTAATGCACAAGGGATCATGATGATTTTTATGCGATCCCTGTGCAAAAGAAAGCTACTTTTAGTAAGATGAACTCACCCCGTCACAGAGACTTACCCCTCACCCAAGCTATGCGTGCTGTTATTGCAGCAGCACAACCTCAACCTGACCCACAACCACAACTTGACCCAATACCAGACCCCTTACCTTCACCTCAAGACATGGAAATTGACCAGGACTCCTTCAACGCTGACACATTAAATGTTGGCGTTGACACTACTAATCCAAACGTTGACACCTTTCCATCACAGACCCAAACACCCCTTAACCTTCAAACTACCACCCAATCCACATCATCTTCTACACCTCCTGAATATAGGTTGATAAAATGCCCAAGGACTACTGGAGTGTTCTCCTCTAGTGGTCCTAGCCATGTTGTAGAGAGAACCACCACCACAAGTGTGGTTGGTGCTATGGATGAGGTTGGGACTATTGGTACTCGCTTACATGCAGGCCAAGCCAGTCCTAACATCTTTAAGACCTCATCCATGCCCCATGACTCTTCTTTGGGAGGTCAAATACCCATTCTAGAGGATGGCAGATTGGAACCATACACAATGTTAGAATTGACCGTTGTCTGCATTAGCTTGCAAAAGCAAAATGCAGATCTGGTACAAACAGTCAGTACACAAGGCCTTGAACTCAAGCAATTGAGGGAGAGGATTGTTGTTTTGGAAACAGCTGAATCTAGGAGAAGGCAGACAAGAGTTCTTTCATCATGGGATGATTCTTACAAAGGGGAGGAAGCTGCTACAGAGCCTGTTAATTTGAGTGATAAAGGCTCATATGAAGCTGCTACAGAGCCTATTGATTTGAGTGGCAAAGGCTCATATGATGGAGAATCTTTGGGTGTTGTTGAAGCCCTTACTGAATTGAAGAAGCAACCAGGTTTTGATACATCTTTGATTACTCCTACAAACTTGAACATGTCCTTTACAACAATGATGGAGCAGTTCACAAGAGGCGCTGAGACGAGTAAGGTGAGCGTTGACAAACAGATTTTGGACGCTGACACACCAAGCGCTGACAAGAGTAATTTGGGCGCTGACACTCAGGATTAGAACGTTGACAGACCTGCAGATGTGGTTGATGTATTCCAGTCATCAGCTATCATCAAGGAAGTGTCTTCACAGGTACCATTATCATCTTTACCCATCATTGATCCATTAGATAAGGGTAAAGGAATCATGGTAGAAACAGAAGCTCCAAAGGATACAGCACAAGTAGAGTTTGATTCAAGGTTGGCTGCACAACTTATGGAACAAGAAAAGAAGAAGGTTGGTGAATCACCATTTGTAGTCACTTCTGAGGAACAAGAAGGAAGTGATGAAGGAAGTTCAGATTCAAGTGTGATGATAATTGAACAACCAGAAAGACTTGAATATGGTGATGAGTTGGCAAGGGAGAAACTTAGAGAGTTAAAATTGCAGGTAGATTATGATATGCCAGAAGTTGCTCAGATGTACCATGCTTGGGAGAGTAAGATTATGGAGAATCCAGATTTGACAATTTCAGACCAAAGTTGGGGTTTGGATATTCTTCTAAGAGTTCAAAGAGATTGCAAGGTAATTCTGAAGCATAAGGCTAGCAATGTTTTCTCACTGCTGAAGAGAGATAGAAGGGATCTTTATTACATGTTACTCAGATGTCATGGAATAGGATGGACCTTTCAGAAATTGAAGGGGTTATCCTTTGAAGAATTAGAGTATAAGGCTTATCCCATTTGGGCAACAGTGCAAGAAATGAACACTCTTAGACTTCTTTCAGATGAAAGGAAAGAAGAAACTGCAGAAGAGTTGGAGATTCAAAAGGCATTGATTGTTCCAAGGCCTTTAAAGAAGGGAGTTCCACTTGAGTTCCCTAAAGATATGGATAAATTGAATCCCAGTGAAGCTGTTATAAGAAGGAGCATCAAGCTCTCACCCATGGAAGCTTCAGATATGGTACAAGTATTACCTCTTGATGCCAGAAACCCTATCATTAGCTATGAAGAAGATGCAAGTGGGTTTTGGATGATTGGAAGATATGGGAAAGAGGTACACACATTTACTACTCTTATGTCTCTCTTTACAAGTATCGATAGGGAAGACTTGGCAGACCTTTGGATGTTGTTGATAGCCAAGTATGAGACTGAAGCACCTACTTTAGTCAATGGAATAAAGCTTTGGTCAACATTCAAAAGGATGTGTGCACCAGAAGAAAAATATCATGTTTGGAAGGATCTTGAGGATGATATCAGTGGACTTCAATGGCGTTTGTATTCAGCTGCTAGTGTGTATTATTTGAGTTCTATAAAGTTTGCTGAGTATCTACTTGTAGATGTTGAGTATCCCATGTCCAAATAAGTTTTGGAAAAGATGAAGACAACACAGCTGAAGATTGACTATTCAAGTGACGTGGCCAAAGATTTGATTAGGCATGTTTATTACCAATATGATAAGATTTGTAAGATTCCTCCTAGTTCTTAATTTTTATTCAGAAACTTGATTGCTAGAGTAGATATCAAGTTTAGGGGAGGATTGTTGGGAATAAAATGTAGCCAGTACACTTGGACGCTGACAAGAAGAGAACAAGCGTTGATAAGAAGAAAACAAGCGTTGACAGAACAAGCGTTGATCGGAAGATGTCAAGCGTTGATAGAATGAAGTCAAATCACTGATAGAAGATTTAGTCTACGCGTATTATGTTTCTAGTTTGTTTCTAGTAAAGATATGATCAAATGTATTTTCTATATTTATCTTTACCTATATTAGCTGATACATAGACTCTTGTACAAGGCTTCTTAGTCTATAAAAGAAGACCTTTAGGTTTTGTTTCAATATATGTTTTCATTCGTTTTAAACACTTTCATTGTAAGCAAGTTTGTTCTAATCAATCAAAGTGAAAGTTTGGTTTACATTGTTTGTGTGTTCTTGTTTGAGTATTAATTCCGCATAATACTTAAATTGTTTTATACACAACAAAGTTTCTCTACGTGTTAAACTTGATTCAATCTCGTTTACACAAGCTAAATCGATCTAAGTTTGGGATCAACAATATCTGATATCAATGTGTTTTGTTCTTGAGTGGAGGACTGGATTAATGGATATTGCAATAGCACTAGTGTTATCACAAAAGATTGGTACCTTTTCATATTCTATGTCATAATCAGCCAGTTGGCTTTTCATCCAAAGAACATTGGCACAACATCCAACACCTGCCACATATTCAGCTTCTGCTGAAGACATGGCAACTGTTTGTTGCTTTTTAGCACTCCAACACACAAGTTTGCCACCTAGAAATTGGCAGGCATCAGAAGTGCTTTTTTGTCTAAATTGCAACCAGCATAGTCAGAATCTGAGTACCCCTTTAGATCAAAACCTGAGGATTTGGGGTACTGTAAAATCCATGATTTTACCATAATTTTATGTAGTGAAATTTCACCTATTAATCATAGAACACATACTCATGTACTATACTTCTATAAGTTGGGTGTGAACTTGTCCAATATGTGCTTATACCTTTACATCTAAATTGGTTATAAATAAGTTACATAGCTTAAACCATGTACCCAAAACTAGGGATAATAAGTAGAAAGATGCATACTTAATGTTTGAGATATACAACACTTAATAAAAAATTGAAATATACTACAATTAGGTATCGTAGTCATGCTATGTGTGTAAGTGGACTCAGAGTTTACTTAAACTCTTGGACTAGCCCAAGAGTAGATGCTATTGTGTGTAAGCCCAACATAAGCCCAAGCCAAGGGCCCATTACCCCTTTTTGGTTAGCTTAACACGGCACTTCACCTTAGGTGGAAGAAGAAGAGATGCATGGGGAACATAATGGCATACACTTGGCAAGAATACTCTTACCAAGGCAAGTCATGCCTTTTGCCCTCCTCTCTTTCTCTCCTTTTAGCCGAAAATCACACACATACTCACACATTCTCTTAGACAATCCAATCGTGTTTCTCTCATCCTTTTCTCTCTCAATCCAAGTATTAAATCCACCAAGATCCTTGTCTCATCTTTACTACAAATCATTAGTAGTATCATTCCTTTTGGAATCACTATAAACAAGCCCTAGCCGAATCATTATAGGCCACGCCTTAGTTATAACTAGGGTTTTCTTCATCATCTTGAGTAGATCTCAAATCTCCTTGTTCATCTAGCTCATCCTTGGTACTTTTAGGCAAGAAAGGTATACACATCATGTTCTTTCATTTCTTCATGCATGAAACATCATACATCTATAAACACTAAATAACATGTTAAAACCAAGATTTGATGAAGCCATGACCATTATAGGTCACGGCATAATTATGAAAATCATGTTCATGATTTAAAATCTTCTAACAAGAAACATATGATTTGTATTCTATGTTTTAAACTAGATTTGAAAACCATATGAAACCTTTTATAAATCTAAATGTTGCATAGGTTACAAATCTTGTTCTATGGGACTATGGTTAACTAATAATCATAGATCTCATAAAATGAACTTATGTAACTTAAAGATCATGAAAACCGTGACCTTAAAGGTCACGGCTAAAATAAATGGTGACCATATGATTTGTTTCCTAAGTTTTGAATAATGGAATATGAAATGTTACATGTTAAATGGGATATTAAAAATCACAAAATATAACTTATGAGTATAAATGTAGCCGTGGGTTACATATGACTTAAAATGGGTTAGATGTACATGCATGCTTATATGAACCTAGATCTAGTGATAAGTGTTAACATGATAAACATAAAATAAGCTAAATAGATCTTATGGGAATATTGGGAGAAAACAATATAGCCGTGGGCTATATATTGTTTTCTTGGAATGATAGTAACCTTGGGAACATGCATGTAACTTAGATAATCATGATGTATTTTTGTAAATATTTACAAGACTTAAAATTAGCTAAAGTGTTCATCTTGGAAATACCAAGATTTAGAAATATAGTCGTGGGCTATATATGAGTATACATGGATCTATATTTGATTTTTAGGTCTAGACATAGTTCAGATTTCATTTTGGACTTGTGACTTGTTTTCTTGACTTGTACATAGTTAGATCTATTTTTGTAACAATTATAAACTACATGCAACCTTAAAATGAGACTTGACTTATCTTAATAAGCTATAACTAATTATAGCCGTGAGATATAAGCTCCTATTAGGGCTTATGACTTACTTGCAACCTTATAACATACCTAGATCTAATTTGGTACACCACATAAAACAAATTATAAGTTGTATTCTTCTATTTAGATTTAAAACTAAATATGAATAAGCCACTAATAAGCTTATAATAATATCCTAAGTTAAAACTTACATAGAATGTAAAGTAGTGTTAATGGACTAGTTAAGCCCATGAAATGTTAATTCAAAACTTAATGGACCCTATAAGCCCATTTGATAAATTTTAGTAACTTAATGGACTTAAGATTACACTTAGGCCCATTTAACTAATTAAAGGACTTAAAAATGTATTTAAGCCCAATAAATGATTTAAAGGCCCATTTAAATAAATTAGTCGACTTGAGATATATTTAAGCCCACTAAAATAGCCCATAAGATCTTTAGCCCATTTAATGAGCCCATATAAAGTTTGAATGTTAAAAGAAAAGTTTTTATAATAAAATATAACTTATAAAACTTTTTTTTGATGAAAATGACAATTTATGAAACTTAAGGACTAAAACCGTAACTTATGAAACTTGTTTTGATAAACTAGTAAACACAAGGGCTGAAAATGTAAATATCCAAAGGTCTAGGGTTTAATAAATACTATCTGTGGCAAATTAAACCCTAGGGACCATTTTGGGAAGTTTCTAAAAGTTATTTTGTCATTTCATAACCTTAAGGACCATTCTTGTAATTTGCCGAAACTTAAAGAAGCCCTAGGGGCTGTTTTGTAATTTTAGTAAAGTTACAAAACCTAGATATAACTAGGGGACTAAATTTCCGATAAGCCGAAACTTTAACAAGCCCTAGGTACTAAATATGTAGAATCCGAAAGTTATACTTGTTTAAAATATAGAGGGACTAGTTTTGACATATTCCAAAACATTAACAAGCCCTAACCCTAAAATCTATTTTAATTATAATAAAACATAATTAGAAACCTAGATCATAAATAATTAATGTATAAATTCTTAAGTTTAAATTATTTATAAATGTTAAAATGATTTATGGAAACTTTAAAGTTAAATAAAATATTTTATTTTATTTTTCAAAATAAAATATTTATATTTACTTTAGGAAATGATTGTATAAACAATTATGAATATGTGTTACTCATACATAAGCATATATACTTTTAGAAAATAAAATTTATATGAACGCTGGATAAATTGAATGCTAATAGGTAAGTATAACACCTTACGTTTACTTAAAATATGAAACTTAATAATAAGTTTAAATGGATGATTATAATACACGAACTACGAACGTGAACTATTATTAAGTAGAATTTTTATATTTACTTAATAATGGAACTTAGTAGTAAATGAGTGATTATAATACATGAACGGAGAACGTAAACTAATATTTTAAGTAGAACATTTTATGTCTACTTAAATAAGAAACTTAATTGTAAGTTGAATGATTATTATAAGTACATGTATGCTAGCTGATATTAATAGTTAAACATTTTATGTTTACTTAGAAATGAAACTTATATAGATAAGTTAAATAAATATTGATGATACTTGAACTACGGTTATTTAGATAAATACTGTAGCATAAATGAACTGACTAAAATCTGTATAAGCATACATATATGTTATTTGTACTATCTATTAAGACTGTACTATTTGATTAGGCATAAGTTTTGGCGTGAGCTTTATTTGGATATTCGTATTAAACAGCTATTGCCTACTCCCATGTGAGTTTACAGCCCCATATAAACTTTTGATAAAATTTTCCCATTTGGGAAAGATAATATGCAAACACTTAATGGACATAACAAGATTGTATAAACTTGACTATGATTTATTATTATGGGAACTGTTAAATTGTTGTAAATCGCCCGAATGTTATAAATAGATCTATGAGGGATTGACCATCCCCGTCTGGGTGAGTCATGCTCACCGTGCCTTGTCCGGGACAACAGACGTATACCATGTTGGAACTGGAATGGGTGTCTTTTTGTAAGACACTACGTCATCATCTGTTGAGGACTATGGAAGGTTAAGCTTCAGTTTTTAATAATAAACAAATATAATCTACATTTTAGTAAGAATGCTTTGTGCGTTGTTACTTCTATGATTAATGTATGTCCAAACTAATTAATTGTTAAAACCTGTAAATTCACCAACTTTATGTTGACCCCTTTAGTATGTTTTGCACAGGAATATGAAGTTAGTACGTGGTGTGTGCATGGTCTCCAGTATCTTAGTAATCTGCATTGTAGGACTCGTCAGGGGTTCTATTTGGGAAACACAAACAATCACTCTTCATCATGTTTAAGACAATTTTTATTTATTTGTTTAATAAACATGTAATCTGATTTGACAAACTCTTTATCTTATGCTCTATGGACTATATGCTATCGATCCACCCTAGTGACATCTCCGTGGATATTTTCGCATATTTTGACCTTAGCCGGGGTGTCACAGAGAATGGTATCAGAGCATTAGTTATAGAGAACCAGATAAATTTTTAAATAAAATAAAAATAAAATGATTTTTCTTTTATTTAAAACTGGACTATAACTTATAAAAATCTTTTTGAGATTTTATTTTGGGACCGTATTAGTTAAGCATATAGATCTTAGGGCATTTTATGCTATGTGAACTAAGTTTATATATTGTTACTAAACTTGATTGTTAATACTGTTTAGTAAGATATTTCTATGGAGAATGTTAGATATGCTAAACTTGAAAATTTTACACTACGTAGTAAATTACTGAAATGAAAATATAGGTGATACTAAACCAAACCTTGCACTTACGAATTGTTGAATGAACTTCTTAAATGATAATATATATATATATATATATAAGTATTAAAATTTGTAACCTTAAAACATTATAATAATTGTTTAAAAGGGATATATTTCATAAAACATGTAATTTAAAATAATATTGTTCTTTGTTTGTAAGCTTATACTCACTTCAAACTTAAAATAATACTATTTCAGAGCATCATGACTCCGCTACTGCATCCTCGACTCTTCTACCCGTAGTAGCTCCTACTCCAGTTGTTTGTTCATCTCCACGATCGACGCAGTGTGGATGGTTGTCAGCCTCGGATTCAGAGAATGACCCAGCCATCGAGGCTGTACTTCCAAAGGAACCTTTCTCCATCTCAGCATCAGCCTCACTGGCCCCAACCTCTATGGAGGAGGACCGGGTCCTTCCTAGCATACCATCTTCCATGCCTCCATCCTTATCATCAGGCTATTTTTTCGGGCCCACACCCGTCTCCACTTATGAGACCGGGGAAGGCTCCGGGGCAGGACGTGTCGATTCCGTCCAGGCCTAGATCTCCGCACTGGCTGCACGCCAGGAGCGAGAGATATCCGACCTCCGCAGCCAGTTGACAGTCAGTCAACAAAGCCATGTCGTCATCTATGATCGTATCGACACTCTTTTTCGCACTATGAGGGGAGACTCCCAGACCGCTAAGGGCATCCAGGCTAGGACGGACGAGGCACTGAAGTGGTTATTGGAGGAGAACTACCGCCTCCACCAGCGCATTCAGGTCATGGAGGGTCTGCAGCATCAGACCCATGTTGCTCGTTCCGCTCAGGAGCAATCGTTATCCATTTTCTTTGATCTCGCCACTGTCCGGCATGATGGGGTTACTAGGGAGATGGCTTATCTCCGAGGGGTCGTCGATAGACTCCAGAACCAGCTACTGTCTGCACTTCGTACGCTCAAAGAGACCCGAACGAAAGTTCGGACTTTATGGAACACCAGGAGGAATTCTATAGCCCCACCAGCTCCATCAGCACCATCAGCCCCGACATCATCTAGTGGACCATCCAGACAGGATTAGTATAGACGTACTAGACTTCTTGTACGTCATGATAAGCTTACGGGTTGCATCCCAGCTATCATGACATAGGGCCTTTGTACTTTTATTCCTTTTCAGCTTTGGTGATGTAATCCCGTACTGTATCTTTCTTTTTTTTGGGCATGTATTTGGATATGATGTACTTAAGACAATGTGTACCACTACCCAGGGCAAGACTAGCTAAGTCTTTATTCCGGATTTGATATGCTCGATGAATGTTTAAATTCCTTACGGAACTTTGCACGTAATCACTCTCTTATGTTATATATGTTGTGCAATGTATTATATTATGAAATCCTGACAGGTTATCCAAATTTGTTATGAATTTCATGCATGAAATCATTCTCTTGCAAATAAATGAAAAACTGTACTAACGATTGAATTAATAATCTCATTTTGTGTATGATTATAGACAAATGGTGATTTCACGATCGAACCCCAATAATGCAATTGCCTCCAACACCGCTAATACCGAAGTACCTGAAGCTACTCATAATGTAACCACTTCTCAACTCCGGGAGATGATTGTTGAAGGCATTACGGCAGCTATGGCAGCCAGAGAAGCTAATGTGAGCAATGACCCAAACTACAACATGCACAGAGATAACTTCAACAGGGGTTGCTCTTACCCCGACTTCTTAAAATGCAAACCCTCATACTACCGAGTAAAAGAAGGAGTTGTTGAATTGATGCAATTGAAAGACTAGAGACAGTTTTCCGCATCAGCGGTTATGCTGAAGAGAACAGAGTTAAGTTTGCTACATGCACTCTGCTTGAGAGCGCCCTTACTTGGTGGAACTCTGTAGTCGCCACCCTTGGACATGACACTGCTTATACTCTCACTTGGTCCAACCTCAAGGAGAGAATGATTGAGAAGTATTATCCCAGAGGAGAATTGAAGAAGTTGGAAGTCGAGCTGTGGGATCTAAAGTGTAAGAACAATGAGATCCTTTGGTACAACCAAAGATTTCAAGAGTTAAGCTTGATGTGCACCAGAATGTTCCCTCTAAGGAGTGACAAGATTGAGAAGTATGTCAGCGGGCTCCCTGACAACATTCATGACAGTGTGCTAGCTTCACGACCCACTACCGTTGAAGGTGCTATGGAATTTGCGACTGAGCTGATCAACAAGCGAGCCCGCAATCTGTCCGAGAGGCAAACGGACAACAAGAGAAATCCGGTGAAAGCTCTCGTAGCCAGCACCAGCAGCCTTCCAAAAAGCAAAACGTTGGGCAAGCTGATGACACTACTCCCACAACCCGCACCAAGAACTACTCAGGGACCACGCCTAAGTGTTCAAAGTGCAACTACCATCATGTTGCTGGAGGACAATGCCAAGGATGCTACAAGTGTGGCCAACAAGGCCATTTTGCTCGTGATTGTCAAACCAATGTTGCTACCCCAGGTTGACCCAATACCAATCCCGGGAACAGCAACAAGGGTAAGTCTAATGTACGTAGAAGTGGAAGTGGGCAGCAGGGAAACCGAAACCCCGCAGGTGGAAGTAGTAGTGGACCAAAGAAAGTTGTGGTATGTTACGAGTGTGGAACCCCTGGGCATGTGAGACCTGATTGTCCCAAGTTGGCCAACCAGAAAAAGGACAACAAGGGAACTCCTTCGCAAGTGTACATGGCCGGCAATTCCCAAGAAAATCCAGGCTCCAACATCGTACCTGGTATGTTCGTACTAAACCAAAGATATGCATCTATCTTGTTTGATACATGAGTAGACCAAAGCATCACAATTGCTAAATTTAGTGAGCATTGGAAATCCCTTCGTTAGTTCTAGACTCCTATTGTTCTGTGGAATATCAACGGAAAAGTTATGATGGTTAACACCATCATTCGAGGTTGTTCCTTAAAACTTCCCAATCACCCGTTTTACATCAATCGGATCCTAGAAAGACTTGATAGCTTTGATGTCGTCATTAGTAGGAATTGACTAGCAAGTATCATGCAATTATCCTATATGACCAAAAATTGGTTTGTGTACCTTGGGGAGATGAAAACTTGATTATACTGGGGAGCCATAACCCCGATATAGTTAACACTAGATTTAGTGTCATTTCTAGCACCAACAAACCAGAGAGTACTTGGTCCGGGGATACTTCATTTCCCTAACATGTTTCTCCCCTGCCTAAACCTAAAAAACACATCCAAGTCACAATGGGTGTATGTTGTAGGGTTATATCCGCCACTTAGACAACCCTAAATCTAAAGGCACATCCAACTCACAATGGGTGTACTTTGTAGGGCTATGTCTGACATCCCTCGTAAGGAGATGTTGAATGTCCCATGTTTTTGGACACTCCTCTTTCCTCTTCGGGTCCAATTAGTTCGACAATACCATCATCCACTAGACTCAGGGAGATGTGATTTCCTCTCTTTAGAAGTCAGAATTTGTACAAATTTTGAACCAGTAATAGTGAATGCATGACCCTTGTTACGGCACCCCGCAAGGCGCGCACTTCTTTATTCTTGGTTGATAGGTGTGTAAACACCCATCCTTTTTACCACTTAATTACAATAATAACCGAGCCAAAACGTGTATTTTATGTCATTTATGTCGGAATTATGCGTGGTTTGTGTTTTTGTTGTGATTTAGGACGAAAAGGTGAAAAGTGGAGAAAACACGGGCATTCACGGGCTTTTATCGAAGAAAAAGACGAAAGACAAAGTCAAGAAGTCAAGAGTGCAAAAAGAACGGAATTCCAAGACCAATTCTGAAGATTTATCAAAGAAAAAGTCAAAAGACGGAAGTTTACTAAAAGCCGAAGAACTCAAGTCTTATTTATTGAAGAATTAAAAGACAAGTTCAAAGAAATCCCGAGCCAAAAGTCATTAAAGTCCAAGATTAAAGAAGATTAAAGGCTTAAGGACCTAATGATGCAAATAAGAAGAAATGAAAGAGGGGAGGAAGCTTCCTAAGCACTCCCTAATCCCCCCCTATATATAGATTAGGATCATTTCATTTTTACTCTTGTTGGATAGTTTGACACACTATTTCTTCCATTTTAATTACTTGTACATTTAAATTCATGTCCATTTAATTACTTGTCAAATTTAAATACCTTGTCTTGCACCTTAATTACATTTAATTTCAAGTAAGTTTCCATTTACTTTTCTTGTCAATCTTTACTTTTGCTTGTTAATCTCTTATCTACCTTTCTTTATTTGATCTTAATCTTCATGCTTTATTGTTTATGTTCATGTTCTTGATTTTTATTGATTTATTTAAGTGGGTTTTGATTATTGTGGTTAGTTTTGTTAGTTTGATTGTTTTGGATTGATTGTTTATGATTAATAGATGTTTATTTATTAGTTTGATTTAATCTTGTGGTTGATTTTGCTTAGTTTTTATTAGATTCAGGTATCTGTGTATCCCTTGTTCTTCGCGAGTTCTGTTCATCTGTGTTCCCAGGATTATTCCGGATCAAGAGCCAAACGTTCAGAGTGAAGGATTTTAGATTCGTTCATCCGGAATATTCAACATTCCGGATCAGTCTTGTTTATTCGGAATAAATTAACATTCCGGATCAAACCCTTCATTCGGAATACTTTATATTCCGGATCAAGGAGTTTATTCGGAATAAGTAATTATTCCGGATCAAGGTTTCATCTGGAATATTTTACATTCGGATAGACAAATTATTTCGGATAGACAGAACATTCCGGATAGACAGAACATTCCGAATCAAATTATTCTGAATCAAGGGCTTCCATCCAGAATAAGTGACATATTCCGGATCAAGGGTTCTATTCGGAATATTATTCCGGATCAAGAATTATTCCGGATCAACAGAAACATTCTGAATCAAGACCAACATTCTGAATAGAGAAGTTTATTCCGGATAGGTGACATATTCCGAGTAAGCAATTTATTCCGGATCAAAGTTTTGGGTAAATATTCCGAGTGAAGAAGAACATTCCGAACGAAGGTGACATTCCGGATGGATGTTTATTCCGAATGAGGGTATTATTCCGGATGAGCTATTTTTTAGGTTCTTTTAATTTAAGTTTTTAATTTTCTGTTTTTACTTTTCAAGCTTTATTTTTCCCGCCTTTTTACTTAGTCGCACTTTAAGATTCCTTGCCTTAGATTTAATTTAGCCTTGCTTTAGTTTTAAGTTTTAGTTGCGTTTTAAGTTTGCCTTAGATAGTTTTAAGATTGCGTTATTTACTTTTCGTCACGCTTTTTAAATACTTGCCATTTACTTTAAATTAGACTTACATTTACTTTAACGTCATTTTACTTTAAAGTTTTGCACATTTAATTACTACAACGACACAACTATTTGTTTCACCAAAGAACGACTGAGTCGCATAGTTTTACCAGATCAATTCGAATAGACACACGACAAAGAACTTTTTAACTAGGTAAAATCTTAGTTATCAAATGGCGCCGCTGCCGGCTCTTTTCGTAAAGATTAACGGTTTTCTGTGAGAGGCGCGTTGCTTTTTGGGATCCGTTCACTTGTGAGCGTTATTTTCTTGCTTAAAAAATTCAAAAAACCATAAAAATTAAAAATTGTTAAAAAATCCATAAAAATTAAAAATTTCAAAAATACAAAAAGATTTTATTTTTATTGTGTATATATATTGTCTTTGTGTTTGGTTTCTTTTTCTTTTGCCTTTGTAGGTGTATGCGTACTAGATCTTCTACTTATCAAGAGCCCGAGACTCAAGAAGATTTAAGTATGGCAGGTGTTAACAACAACAATAATCCACCGCACCTCAATAATAACAACAATGTTCATCCACGGCCCAATCTTCGGACAATGGAGGAGCTTTGTCAACCTACCATGTTTGGACGAGGAGGACCGATTGCGCCAATGCAAATCACGGCTCCGTAGTTTTCGTTGAAGCACCACATGATTCAGCAAGTGCAAACTAATCCATTCGCCGGAATGCCTGATGATGATGCCAACAAACACCTCGACAAGTTCATTACAATCACCCAAAGCATGAAGTTGCCCGGTGCCACAATGGATGTTCTTCGCCTACAACTCTTTCCACATACTTTATCACATCACGCCGAGAAATGGTTTGATCGTCTTCCAAAAAATTCTATTCATACTTGGGATGACATGACTCAACGCTTTTTGTCGCGCTACTTTCCACCATCCATGGTCACGAGCCTTCGCAATCAAATCAGCGGTTTCATGCAAGATCCCGATGAATCTCTTTTTGATGCTTGGGAATGATATAATGTCTTGATCGATCGTTGCCCAAACCACAACATGCTCCCTGTGACCTTAATTGATACTTTCTACAACGGTTTGACTTTTTGTGATCGTGATATGATTAATGCAGCCGCCGGTGGCACATTTATGAAAAGGAGACCCGAGGAGTGTAGAGAGCTAATTGAGAACATGACTACTCACCACAAAAACTGGGATTCCTCCGCTTCTTCAAGGAACAACCCGAGAGTCAATGTTTCTTCTACTTCAGCAAACCCCGACATGACCGAATTCACCCGCATGATGACTGAAATGAACAAAAGTATCTTGCTTCTCGCTTCAAACCAACAACAACAAGTTAAAGCGGTTGCTAATCCTTGTGAAACATGCGGCGGTCCTCACTCATACACCGATTGTCCTTCTACTCAAGGAAATCCGGAAAATGTGTATTCAGCTTATGGTAATTATTCCCTAGAAAATTACCAAGCTCGACCTCAAGGGGATAGAAATTTGCTGAGTTACCGGTCAAACAACTACCTTTCACCCGGTTTTTCTCCTCAAAACCAAAACCCCAACAACAACTATACTAGAAGCAACCAAATCCCACAAAGAGCTTCTAATCCTTGTAACCCACCCACCCAACAAGCCCCACCCATTAACCCCGATGTTGAAGCCATAATGAGAACCCAAGGTGAGCAAATCAAGAATCTGCAGAGCCAAATTATCAATCTGAAAGGAGATATTACCAAGCAAGGGAATGACATAAGATCCGAGCTTCGAGATAATATTCAATCCTCCTTCAACACTCAAACGAATGATATAAAGAATATGCTGGCTAGTTTCTTGCCCACAACTCAACCTTCGTCTTCGAGTTCTCTACCTTCAAACACCGTCACCAATCCGCGAGCAAATGTGAGTGCTATTACTACCCGTAGTGGAGTTACCATAGTAGGACCACCTATCCCGCCCCCATCATCTACCCCTCCTCCACCACCATTTATCCCTACTCCTCCTACACCTAGTATTAGTGCACCATTACCGTCTCCGCCTCGTCATGACGATGTCCCAAAGAAGAACCCTTCAACATCTCAACCTTTACCTACACCTGCACCTTCACCACCCAAACCCAATATCCCTTATCCTTCACGGCTAGGCAAGACCACAATGCTCACCAAGGATGACTGTCAAATGTCAAATTTTTTGAAGATGATCTCTCAACTAAATCTCAACATTAGCCTTGTTGAAGCACTTGTCCACATGCCCAAATTTGTCAAAGCATTCAAGGAATTACTTAACAAGAAGGAGAAGTTGATTGAGCTCGCCAACACACGCTTAAATGAAAACTGTTCTGCAGTTATTCTTAAAGAACTTCCGGAAAAACTTGGAGATCCCGGTCGTTTTGTGTTGCCTTGCATTTTAACAAAACTAAAGAATTTACTGCCCTAGCTGATCTCGGGGCCAGTATTAATCTTATGCCTTTGAGTGTTTGGAAAACACTATCATTACCCGACCTTACTCCAACAAGGATGACTCTTGAACTTGTAAATCACACTCTCGCTTACCCCGTTGGTATTGCCGAAGACGTGTTCATTAAAGTTGGCACATTTACTTTCCCTGTCGACTTTGTCGTTGTTGATTATGAAATGGACCCTCGTATTCCTTTAATACTTGGTCGGCCATTCTTGAGAACCGGACGAGCTCTAGTTGATGTTGCCGAAAGTGAGTTAATCTTAAGAGTCGGGGATGATGCACGAGTTTTTAAAATGGGGAAGCTTACAAGCAAATCCTTTAGACGAGAATCAGCGAATATGATTAATGTGCTCGATGATTTTGTCATCTACAACAATCCTCTATTCGATTCTTGCATTGATAATCCACTTTTTGAAGATGATGTGGATGATTCTCTATCCAATTTGGCACCTTCTCCCATTTATGATTCTCCACCGATCTTTGATGCTTACGATGATGATTCTAGCTCAGATTCGGATGATTTTGATGATACTTCCGAGTATCCCGACCTGCCCACATATGATGATTTTGATGAGGCTGATACTCTTTCGAGTGATTCTTCACATGATGAAGATCCTCCGCCATCACTTAATCCTACTTTGGATGATTACTCATTTGAGGAAGACTTCTCTACTTTTCTCAATACTTACTTCCCTCATGAGAGTGATGCACCTCCTTTAGATTTTGAAGATTATCGTCTTGATCCTACTTTGGATTTGAAGAAAATTCTTTCAAAGGAGAATAAACTGGTCGACACCAATATCCGCAGCACATATGATTTAACACCTCTTTGTCCACCTTCTGAGGACGAGGTTGTGCATCTTCTTCGCGGATCTTCTTGACACTCTGCTGAGCCTGAGTGCTATTTTCCCTTAAAGGAAAAGGTGTTCGGCCCCGGTATTGATATTCTTCAGCCATCTCAGTATCCACCTGATGAAATAAAAGGAAATATCTTTGGAACTTATGGAAATCTACTTGCACCACTTCACCCTTGCTCCCACCGTGTTCCATCTTTGCTTAACACTCTGTTCTCCAGTTTTTTTTTAAAAGAATGGAAATGGAAAGAATGGGAAATTGTAAAAATTTGGTGTTCTCAAGATTTTTATAAAAAGGAAAGGTAGGGGACATGAATGGAACAGGAAGGGAATGTAAGGATTTTTACATGCTAACTCGTTCCGTCCAATTTTGGGCGGATTAGGAACGGAAGTGGGTTGTTATCATCATGGGCTTATGTAAAATTACTAATATATCCTCATCAATAACACACGTCTTATATTTTTGACCTAGTTTTTCAGTCATAACTATCATATTCTGTGTGGCCGTCGTTATTTTCTCTCTTTAATTACCTGGTAAGTTCCTTGAATCATATATGAAGCATTCTATTATCATGTTACAATAATATATAGTTTGTTGCTACATATATTATACGCATGGTGTGATACAAGCTGTGATAAATGATATATGAAGCATTCTATTGATATGCATGCTGTGATAAATGATACGCATGATGTGATATATGAAGCATTCTATTGATACGCATGGTGTGATGAATCAAGCTGTGATAAATGATATATCAAATCAAATGCTGTCAAAAAAATGAAAACACAAAACCATTATGAATTCTTGATCTAAAATTAGACCACAGTAAAACAAGTAAAATCCATTATGTTGGTCTTGAAAATGGCATTGAATTTTACTTGTTATTTTGTCCATCAAATCAAATTAAATGGAGTAAATTTTCTACAATTGAATCCAGCAAACACAAACCTTAAAACCCTTACCTGTTAATTGAACTTGCTGTGATATATGAACTTGCTGTGATATATGATAGCTGAATGTTAATTGAACTATTGGTTTAGGACTTGCAAATTATCATCTATGTTGTGTAGGAATTTTCTGTTAGTAGGACTTGCAATAATTATATATAGCACTAATTGTTGGTTTAGGACTTACAAATAATGGCACGGATCATGCTAAGTGATATATATTGTATATTTTATGTAGTGATTACACATTTACAAAATGGATGCGGATGAGTTATATCGTATGGCTAGGATTCAACAATTAGCCGTAATTCATGTGGTTTGTTTAGTTGTCGCTTATATCGCACGTAGACAATCTCAAAAAAGAAAACGTGTGAATTTACCTTCCCAAGAAATAATGTTGCATAGACAAGCAGTACGAGATGAGATGTTGCAAGACCTAGCAACAAATACCAATTGTCGTAAAATAATCCGTATGAGTTTGGACGCTTTTAAGATATTGTGTCAAAAGTTAGAACATGAATGTGGTCTTCGTCCAACACAACGTATGTCTGTTGAGGAACAAGTTGCTAGATTTTTGCATATCGTAGGAAACGATTTTAGAACCCGTTTTGTCTCTTGGTTATATCGTCGATCCGTATCAGCTACTAGTAGACATTTTCATAGAGTTCTCAATGCAATAATATCTCTAGAAGACCAATATTTTAAGCAACCGACTGGAGATATAGTTCAAAAGGAAATCCAAGATAAACCAAGATTCTATCCTTTTTTCAAAGATTGTATAGGGGCGATTGATGGAACACATGTTCGAGTGAGAGTGCCGAATAGAGATGCCCCTAGATATCGTGGCCGTAAAGGATATCCAACAATCAACGTGTTAGTTGCTTGTACCTTTGATTTGAAGTTCACTTATGTTTTAAGTGGTTGGGAAGGCACAGCATCAGACTCACGGATAATAAAAGACGCACTCACTAGAGATGATAAACTAATTATTCCTGATGGTAAATACTATCTAGTTGACGGTGGTCTACCCCATAAAAGTACACTTATTGCACCATACAGGGGTGTTAGATATCATCTCAAGGAGTACTCATCTCGTGCACCTCAGAATCCACGAGAATTGTTTAACCTTCGGCATTCATCATTGCGAAACTCTATTGAACGAGCATTTGGTGTATTGAAGAAAAGGTTTCCTATAATTAGAAGTGCAACAGAACCATTCTACTCATGCGATACACAATCGAACATATTTTTGGCATGTTGTATCTTGCATAACTTTTTATTTGAGGTAGATCATGACAAAGAACTTGAAGATGAAGTGATACACGACATGTTAGATGCATCACATGATGACGAACCTCAAGGACAAGGAGACACAGATGATAGAGGAGAACAAATACGAAACTCAATAGCACATGACATGTGGAATGATTATATATTGAATCCGAACAATGAAATTAATATGTCTGTTTAGTTTTTGAGTAACTATTTTCTTTTGTCGTTTCATGCATAATGTGTCTAGAACTTTTTCTTTATTATACTCATCATTGTTGGAATAGAACTTATCAATAATTGTTGTGTACGATTACTTATTGATGTTTCGATTTTTTTTATATAATCACTTACAAGTGCATAGTATATTGTTTTTTGACAATTCTTAAATGACACTCGATAATGTTTTTATGTTTGTAATATAGGAACCGATGGCAAAAATACCAAATGATGAAGCTACCAAAAAAGAAATTGAGGAAGATACTATAAAAAAAGAGGCGGTTTCGTGGAATGACAAGATGGATGCTGCATTCCTTGCGGCCTTGCTTAAAGAACAAAGTGAAGGGAATAGGCCTAATGGGACGTTCACGTCTCGTGCATACAATAATATAGTAAAGGAATTAAATGATAAGTTTAATATGCCTATTGAGAAAAAAACATTTGATGAATCGAATAAAGACTTTAAAAAAGTACTTTAATCAGTTCCATGATGTTTTTAAAGGGGTTTCATTGAGTGGCTATTCATGGAACGCAAGTACCAAGTTAATTGAGGCTGAAGATGAAGTGTGGGAAGAACTAAAGACGGTATGCACATTATATTTTTTGTCAAACTAATAATTTTGATTGTTTTGTTACTTATTTTGAATGTATAGGCAAAACCCGATGTTTACAAGTTGAAGACAACGCCCGTTAACTGTTATGACGAGATGTATGCTCTGTGGGCAAAAGATAGAGCTACAGGTACTTGTTCTAATACTGCTAAAGAGAAAAAGAACAAACTAATCAATGAACATCAAGCGGAAACAATCGAAGAAGTTGATCATTTGATTGAAAACAACGTGATCAACCTAGATAATATAGAGACTAGCGATGATATCTTTGTTACATCACCTACACCACAAACAGATGGCAAGCTTCCCACGAAATCAAAGAGTAAAAGAAGAAAGATTGTTGAAGAGGATCCATCCAACAACGATAAGATTGCTAATTCGCTTGATAACATTGTTCATGCTCTTGACAGAAATTCAAAGGTATTCAAGTTATTTAGAATATTTATTTGTAATAGTTTGTTGTTCATATATATTGTATTAATATTGCCGTTATTTACTTGTTATAAGGTACTCGAAAACTCTCGTCCACACGTGTATACTAAAGAAGAAATTTACCAACAATTGTTGGTCATGGATTTTGAAGATGAAGAAATGCACAATGCGTATAACTATTTGCTAGAAAATCCGGTTAAAACACGTGGAATGTTTGGATGCCCCTTTGCACAAAGAGCGTCTTACCTGAAAGCAACCATGCGACAAGCCCGCTCTAGAGACTTTGATACTCGTGGCTGACGATGATCACTTTTTGCTATTTATTTTATAAGTACTCTTGTTTTTGAGCAAGTTTTTGAATTTTTTTAGAACTCAAGCATTTTCTTTCTTTCATAATAAATCTGTGCAAAGACTTGAAATGTTGCATCTTTTGAGTAATGAATTTGGATACCTTTTGTTGCAATTCATGTTCAAGGCTGTGTTCATGTGCTGTCTACAAGATATGTTTTGAGGACTCCTGTGCAGAGGCCGATATCTTGGCAGGTTTTGATGATGCAATAGCTGATGGTGTAGATATCATTTCTCTTTCGGTTGGAGGCTCTTTCCCTTTGGATTATTTTGAGGATTCTATTGCCATTGGAGCTTTTCATTCGATGAAGAATAATATTCTTACATCTAATTCCGCTGGAAATGATGGTCCTACTCCTGGATCAATTACTAATCAATGTGTTTGTATGTATATGTCAATCCTACATGACATTTGTATTGTGAGTAATGTTATAGCATAGCAACTTACCTATGCCGTGGTTCCACTCTTGCAATTTTACATTTTTCATGCTAAGATAGGTATTAACTGTAGTGAAATTGTTCTGTTTTCGTCATATAATCAAGTTAAATGGCTACATCGAAATGAGAATTTGTTTAGTGAAGAATGTGGATGAGATATGTATGTTGTTATTTTCGACATTAGCGTTTATGTATTAGCTAACCTTGCTTTGTTTTAGCCTACTTTTACCTGTTATTAATTTAAAGTAATGTTTTGGACTAAGATGCTGATTTGGCGTTTTATAGATTGAGTCAACATTATGGCACCTAGTAAAAAAGATTCAAAAACATCGGGCCCAAAGCCTCTAAATCTGAATGATCCCAAAGTTAAAAATGCTTGTACTGCCATGGGTGCATTAGGAATTTCTGAGGATGTGGTCATACCAGTCCTGAAACGTCTTTGGAAATTATATAATGGGGAATGGAAGCTGATCGAGGATGACAATTATCGAACTCTGGTAGATGCTATATTTGAACCCTTAGATGAAAAGGTATATCTTCTTATTTTTTTTCAATACTAAGAATCGATGCCGTGTAATAAATGTGTTTATCAATTGATGTTATCAGATTATATCAACTGATTCTAATTACAAATATTGTAGAAATACTAGCGATTTGAAAACTGAATTGATTGGCACTATGTAATAGTGACTGATACTAAGTTGAAGCTTCTTCTTGGGTGGAGGTTATTGCTGTTGGTATCACTGTTTTTTACTGGTTTTTGTGGGTTGGACCAACCTTAATAAATCAAAGAACTTACCTTAACTGCATTCTTATTATATGCAGTTTGGGCAGTTTTATTGTTTCTTAAATATTACTCGTATTATTCTTTTGCTTATGTTTTTACTTCTCATGAGGCGATAATGTGCGATAACTGCATATTGGCTTGATGTCATAAGAGTATAACTATTAATTGAAACCAAGCATCTTAAAAACCAAATGAAATGTCACTGTAGCACAGTGTTATACTAATATGAGGCTCTTTTTTGGCTGCTGATATACATGTAAAAGCAAAGATTACTTTGAGGATTCTATTGCCATTGGAGCTTTTCATTCGATGAAGAATAATATTCTTACATCTAATTCCGCTGGAAATGATGGTCCTACTCCTGGATCAATTACTAATCTTTCACCATGGTCATTATTCTAACCACAGTTTGTGTAGGGACCAACTGTAAACACATTAGATGGTGCAGTTTATCCGATAGTGTGTGTATACATACACATGCGTAACCCACGTCTGCTTCCTTAATTCTGGTGAGCAGTGTGTGATACCCATGTCATGCAGGTAATGTTGCCAGTATATGGAGATAGAAAATGGGGGTAAAGTAGTAATTATCTTTGGTTCCTTTTCTTTTCCTCTCAATTAAAAAAATAAACTGGAGAACATAAACTAATGCACATGTTCCCTTCCTAATATGATCCCTTCCCTTCCCTTTCCTGTCCCCTCCCTTTCCATTCTTTTAAAAAACAACTCGAGAACAGAGCGTAAGGGAACCTAGCCTACTTTTATTTGGCTTGCCTTATTCGCCTTAAGCTTATGCTACTTGATGGACGAAAACTATGTCTTTGATCCCGGTGGATATGTTTCATGCTTCTTCCTATGGTAATCAAGGTCGAGTCAGGCTCACGACTCGGTAATCAAAAATCAAGCGCTTCTTGGGAGGCAACCCATGTATCTATCTTTTATCTTTCTTTATCCTAAGTGTAGGGCAGACCCATTGGTGTTTGATATTTCCTCTCTTCTACTAATCAATGATCCACTCTTGATGATTTTTGACGACCCGTGATTCCGTGTTCCCTTCTTCTCGGTTCTATCCTAAACTCTTTTAGATTCACTATTTTCTATTTTCCAATATTAAAATAGGAATCTCTTTAGTTGTCTCTTCCTTAACGAGAATTAAACAAAGTGCACAATGTCCTAAGTGTAGGGGAGTTTACTCCCACATTCTTAAACATTGAGGACAATGTTTATATAAGTGTAGGGGGACTTCTATCGAAGTTAAGTGGTCTTTTCCTTGTATTTGTCTTCATTTTAACCGGAAAATCAATTTTTCGACATTTTTCAAAATTTTTGATCTATTTTGGCCTATTAGTTTTTCCTTTTGTATAGTTATTTTCTTTCTTTGCTAGAATAAATCTTCAATAAAGTGGTTTTAATTTTCAAACGTTGTGAATCTTTTGACTCAACCCGAGTTTACTTGTCTAAGTTTACTCTAGCTAGTATCCTTAACGTGTTTAAGTCAAGTTTTGCTAGGCTTTTATATAGGGAGCTATAAAACACGAAAGTCTTAACTCTCACGGGTTAAGAACAAAAACTTTTCGCAAGTTCCTATAATTGATCCTAGAGAGTCGTTTATCAAGGGAACTTTAAAATGCGATTTCTAAACTTGAAAAGGTCTAAGAGTTTGCAAGATCCTATTGGCGACTCGAAAACCTAAAACTTTGATTTAATAGGCTAAGCATCCACGAGTCTCATTCCTTGAGATTTTAAACTGTGGAGAACGAGAGATGATAGAGTCAATTATAAGTTCGGTATTCTTTCGTGAATTTATGTGAGTTAATTATAAGCCTATTCTCCCATCGCTTGTTAATAAATTTATCTGCAATAAATAATGTTGTACGATTTGAAAAGTTACTTAGCTTCTAGCCCAAGATCGTTTAAAAGTTGCTAGGTATAGATTAGAGTTCATAGCCAAGGCATAACTTATTGAAGCGGGATGCGAAGATTGGCGAGTCCAAAAAGGCCATAACAAGGCATGAGGGCTATATTTTGTTGCTAAAGATCACAAGTGATGTGAAGAATCATTTATCGAAAATCAATATGAAGGATCGAGACACACGACGAAAAGCAAAAACTCCCCAAAAGTCATGGAGAAGTCTATCCGAAAAGGCCCTAACAAGGTATGAGGATGAATAGATCCAAGTCCAAAAAGGAGGCGGATCGTTGTATATCAAAGTCCAAAATAAAGATTGGAGAAAAATGAAGAACTCGTGGTCCAAATATGAATCTCTCAAAACTTCAAGTGAAGAAATTCCTATATGAAGAGAAGACCATTATTTCATGAACGTCTCTCAAGGTTTGAAGTATGAATTCGCTGCCAAATATCGGTCCGAGAAAGGTCTCAAATCGCGAAGCGAGTTATGCCAAGATATGAACTTTATGAGGTCCCGAGAAGCAGTTTTAAAAGATTTTGTCCTTTAGCTAACTATTGATTAAATCGTTCACTTTATTTTCGGCCTAAATAATTATCGAAATAAGTCAACAATGCATCCTCGTGATCATTCAAGACAATAATAAAATATAAGAGATACACCTAGGAATAAGGGAGTCTAAGTGAATAATTGGCCCACATGAGTTCATGTTAGTTTGCTAACTTATAATAACAATGATCTCGTTTTTAAGCTTGGTTTGGAGAAAGTAAAAACTTGAGAATGATGATTATTCATGACATTTCCAAAACCCAAGGTATGTTTTTGATTTCTTTACTTTTAATGTTTATAGTTTTCTATCTCTTTAATAAAGGCCGAGGTGGATTGATTATGATGAAAAATGTAAACGTGCTTTGTAACTAATGCATTGCATGAGGACATTGTAATGGTCAAGTGTAGGGGAATTTGATATGTGTGTAAACACCCATTCTTTTTACCACTTAATTACAATAATAACCGAGCCAAAACGTGTATTTTATGTCATTTATGTCGGAATTATGCGTGGTTTGTGTTTTTGTTATGATTTAGGACGAAAAGGTGAAAAGTGGAGAAAACACGGGCATTCACGGGCTTTTATCGAAGAAAAAGACGAAAGACGAAGTCAAGAAGTCAAGAGTGCAAAAAGAACGGAAGTCCAAGACCAATTCTGAAGATTTATCGAAGAAAAAGTCAAAAGACGGAAGTTTACTAAAAGCCGAAGAACTCAAGTCTTATTTATTGAAGAATTAAAAGACAAGTTCAAAGAAATCCCGAGCCAAAAGTCATTAAAGTCCAAGATTAAAGAAGATTAAAGGCTTAAGGACCTAATGATGCAATTAAGAAGAAATGAAAGAGGGGAGGAAGCTTCCTAAGCACTCCCTAATCCCCCCCTATATATAGATTAGGATCATTTCATTTTTACTCTTATTGGATAGTTTGACACACTATTTCTTCCATTTTAATTACTTGCACATTTAAATTCATGTCCATTTAATTACTTGTCAAATTTAAATACCTTGTCTTGCACCTTAATTATATTTAATTTCAAGTAAGTTTCCATTTACTTTTCTTGTCAATCTTTACTTTTTCTTGTTAATCTCTTATCTACCTTTCTTTATTTGATCTTAATCTTCACGCTTTATTGTTTATGTTCATGTTCTTGATTTTTATTGATTTATTTAAGTGGGTTTTGATTATTGTGGTTAGTTTTGTTAGTTTGATTGTTTTGGATTGATTGTTTATGATTAATAGATGTTTATTTATTAGTTTGATTTAATCTTGTGGTTGATTTTGCTTAGTTTTGATTAGATTCGTGTATCTGTGTATCCCTTGTTCTTCGCGAGTTCTGTTCATCTGTGTTCCCAGGATTATTCCGGATAAAGAGCCAAACGTTCAGAGTGAAGGATTTTAGATTCGTTCATCCAGAATATTCAACATTCCGGATCAATCTTGTTTATTTGGAATAAATTAACATTCCGGATCAAACCCTTCATTCGGAATACTTTATATTCCGGATCAAGGAGTTTATTCGGAATAAGTAATTATTCCGGATCAAGGTTTCATCCGGAATATTTTACAATCCGGATAGACAAATTATTCCGGATAGACAGAACATTCCGGATAGACAGAACATTCCGAATCAAATTATTCCGAATCAAGGGCTTCCATCTGGAATAAGTGACATATTCCGGATCAAGGGTTCTATTCGGAATATTATTCCGGATCAAGAATTATTCCGGATCAACAGCAACATTCTGAATCAAGACCAACATTCCGAATAGAGAAGTTTATTCCGGATAGGTGACATATTCCGAGTAAGCAATTTATTCCGGATCAAAGTTTTGGGTAAATATTCCGAGTGAAGAAGAACATTCCGAACGAAGGTGACATTCCGGATGGATGTTTATTCCGAATGAGGGTATTATTCCGGATGAGCTATTTTTCAGGTACTTTTAATTTCAGTTTTTAATTTTCTGTTTTTACTTTTCAAGCTTTATTTTTCCCGCCTTTTTACATAGTCCCACTTTAAGATTCCTTGCCTTAGGTTTAATTTATCCTTGCTTTAGTTTTAAGTTTTAGATGCGTTTTAAGTTTGCCTTAGATAGTTTTAAGATTGCGTTATTTACTTTTCGCCACGCTTTTTAAATACTTGCCATTTACTTTAAATTAGACTTAGATTTAATTTAACGCCATTTTACTTTAAAGTTTTGCACATTTAATTACTACAACGACACAACTATTTGTTTCACCAAAGAACGACTGAGTCGCATAGTTTTACCAGATCAATTCGATTAGACACACGACAAAGAACTTTTTAACTAGGTAAAATATTAGTTATCATTGGTAGCTTCTTTTATTTCCATCGTTTGAGGTACTTCTTTTTGCGCCCCTCTCGCTCAACCCCGCGGCGAATGAAGAAGATTCTTTGCAACTTCTTACTCAATCGCCATCAACAATAATCTTAACCTCTCTGTTGGGTAGAAACTTTAGTACTATAAACTAATGTTTGTATCCCACAAGCTTGAGGTATAATTATAAGTCTTTTCTTAAAGCTGTTGATATAGGAGGGGTTATAATTAAAATGTTTTGTTTTACCTTCAACCCCAAATTTTCATCATCGTGTGCGAAGATATAACATGTATCTCACCCGTGAAAAGGATGCAGATATATTACATACCCAGCTTCCCCAGCGTATAAAACATGTTGGCGTGTCCTCCTCATATCAGAAACCATTTGCAATGGATTTGTCCTCCTAACCAAATCCATAACGCCAATGGTCCTCTCCCAGATCCTGGAAGGGTATGGCTGTGACCCCCGTTGGGAAGCCCGCACCTATTCATCCACAGCAGCAGTCTCCTTTACTACTCAATCGGATGTATAGTGCGATCCAGATAAAGATCTCTTTGCATTCCTTTCCTATCCATCCATAGCAGCAGTCTCCCTTACTGCTCTATCGGATGTATAGTGCGATCCAGATAAAGATCTCTTTGCATTCCTTTCCTATCCATCCATAGCAGCAGTCTCCCTTACTGCTCAATCGGATGTATAGTGCGATCCAGATAAATATCTCTTTGCATTCATTTCCTACCCATCCACGACAGCAGTCTCCTTTACTGCTCAATCGGATGTATAGTGTGATTCAGATAAAGATCCCTTCGCATTCCTTTCCTATTCATCCACAGCAGCAGTCTCCTTTACTGCTCAATCGGATGTATAAGTGCGATTCGGATAAAGATCTCTTTGCATTCCTTTCCTATCCATCCATAGCAGAAGTCTCCTTTACTGCTCAATCGGATGTATAGTGTGTTCCGGATAAAGATCTCTTTGCATCGCTTCCTGTCCATCCATAGAAGCAGTCTCTTTTACTGCTCGATCGGATAAATAGTGTAACCCGGATAAAAATCTCTTTGCATTCTCTTACTGTTCACCCATAATAACAAAATCTTTCATTAATGCCCAATCGGACGTATAAGAGTAACTTAGGTATAGACCACTTCGTGTTCATGCTGCCATCCGTACTTGAGAGAGAGTCTGAAACGAATCATACTTAGAACATCTTTCACTTAAGAGATAACTACGTTTTTATTAGCTTTGAGGACAAAGTTAAAATAACGAGGTGGTGCTGTAAAATCCATGATTTTACCATGATTTTATGTAGTGAAATTTCACCCATTAATCATGGAACACATACTCATGTACTATACTTCTATAAGTTGTGTGTGAACTTGTCCAATATGTGCTTATACCTTTACATCTAAATTGGTTATAAATAAGTTACATAGCTTAAACCATGTACCCAAAACTAGGGATAACAAGTAGTAAGATGTATACTTAATGTTTGAGATATACAACACTTAATGAAAATTTGAAATATACTACAATTAGGTATTGTAGCCATGCTATGTGTGTAAGTGGACTAGGAGTTTACTTAAACTCTTGGACTAACCCAAGAATATATGCTATTGTGTGTAAGCCCAACATAAGCCCAAGCCATGGGCTCATTACCCCTTTTTGGTTAGCTTAACACAGCACCCTACCTTAGGTGGAAGAAGATGAGATGCATGGGGAACATAATGGCATACACTTGGCAAGAATACTCTTACCAAGGCAAGTCATGCCTTTTGCCCTCCTCTCTCTCTCTCTCTCCTTTTAGCCAAAAATCACACACATACTCCCACATTCTCTTAGACAATCCAATCTTGTTTCTCTCATCCTCTTCTCTCTCAATCATACGGCTTAAAGCCATAAACATCCAAAAACCAAATGTTAAATCCACCAAGATCCTTGTCTCATCTATACTACAAATCATTAGTAGTATCATTCCTTTTGGAATCACTATAAACAAGCCCTAGCCGAATCATTATAGGTCACGACTTAGTTATAACTAGGGTTTTCTTCATCATCTTGAGTAGATCTCAAATCTCCTTGTTCGTCTAGCTCATCCTTGGTACTTTTAAGCAAGAAAGGTATACACATCATGTTCTTTTATTTCTTAATGCATGCATCATCATACATCTATAAACACTAAATAACATGTTAAAACCAAGATTTGATGAAGCCATGACCATTATAGGTCACAACATAATTATGAAAATCATGTTCATGATTTAAAATCTTCTAATAAGAAACATATGATTTGTATTCTATGTTTTAAACTAGATTTGAAAACCATATGAAACCTTTTATAAATCTAAATGTTGCATGAGTTACAAATCTTGTTCTATGGGACTATGGTTAACTAATAATCATAGATCTCATAAAATGAACTTATGTAACTTAAAGTTCATGAAAACCATGACCTTAAAGGTCACGACTAAAATAAATGGTGACCATATGATTTATTTCCTAAGTTTTGAATAATGTAATATGAAATGTTACATGTTAAATGGGATATTAAAAATCACAAAATATAACTTATGAGTATAAATGTAGCCGTGGGTTACATATGACTTAGAATGGGTTAGATGTACATACATGCTTATATGAACCTAGATCTAGTGATAAGTGTTAACTTAACATGATAAACATGAAATAAGCTAAATAGATCTTATGGGAATATTGGGAGAAAACAATATAGTCGTGGGCTATATATTGTTTTCTTGGAATGATAGTAACCTTGGGAACATGCATGTAACTTAGATAATCATGATGTATTTTTGTAAATATTTACAAGACTTAAAATTAGCTAAAGTGTTCATCTTGGAAATACCAAGATTTAGAAATATATTCGTGGGCTATATATGAGTATACATGGATCTATATTTGACTTTTAGGTCTAGACATAGTTTAGATTTCATTTTGGACTTGTGACTTGTTTTCTTGACTTGTACATAGTTAGATCTATTTAAGTTTTAGTTGCGTTTTAAGTTTGCCTTAGATAGTTTTAAGATTGCGTTATTTACTTTTCGTCACGCTTTTTAAATACTTGCCATTTACTTTAAATTAGACTTAGATTTACTTTAACGTCATTTTACTTTAAAGTTTTGCATATTTAATTACTACAACGACACAACTATTTGTTTCGCCAAGGAACGACTGAGTCGCATAGTTTTACCAGATCAATTCGATTAGACACACGACAAAGAACTTTTTAACTAGGTAAAATATTAGTTATCATTGGTATCTTCTTTTATTTCCATCGTTTGAGGTACTTCTTTTTTGTGCCCCTCTCGCTCAACCCCGCGGCGAATGAAGCAGATTCTTTGCAACTTCTTACTCAATCGCCATCAACAATAATCTTAACCTCTCTGTTGGGTAGAAACTTTAGTACTATAAACTAATGTTTGTATCCCACAATCTTGAGGTATAATTATAAGTCTTTTCTTAAAGCTGTTGATATAGGAGGGGTTATAGTTAAAATGTTTTGTTTTACCTTCAACCCCAAATTTTCATCATCGTGTGCGGAGATATAACATGTATCTCACTGTGAAAAGGATGCAGATATATTAAATCCCCAGCTTCCCCAACGTATAAAACATGTTGGCGTGTCCTCATATCAGAAACCATTTGCAATGGATTTGTCCTCCTAACCAAATCCACGATGCCAATGGTCCTCTCCCAGATCCTGGAAGGGTATGGCTGCGACCCCCGTTGGGAAGCCCGCACCTATTCATCCACAGCAGCAGTCTCCTTTACTGCTCAATCGGATGTATAGTGCGATCCAGATAAAGATCTCTTTGCATTCCTTTCCTATCCATCCATAGCAGCAGTCTCCCTTACTGCTCAATCAGATGTATAGTGCGATCCAGATAAAGATCTCTTTGCATTCCTTTCCTATCCATCCATAGCAGCAGTCTCCCTTACTGCTCAATCGGATGTATAGTGCGATCCAGATAAAGATCTCTTTGCATTCCTTTCCTATCCATCCACAGCAGCAGTCTCCTTTACTGCTCAATCGGATGTATAGTGTTATTCGGATAAAGATCCCTTCGCATTCCTTTCCTATTCATCCACAGCAGCAGTCTCCTTTACTGCTCAATCGGATGTATAAGTGCGATTCGGATAAAGATCTCTTTGAATTCCTTTCCTATCCATCCATAGCAGCAGTCTCCTTTACTGCTCAATCGGATGTATAGTGCGTTCCGGATAAAGATCTCTTTGCATCGCTTCCTGTCCATCCATAGCAGCAGTCTCTTTTACTGCTCGATCGGATAAATAGTGTAACCCAGATAAAAATCTCTTTGGATTCTCTTACTGTTCACCCATAATAACAAAATCTTTCATTAATGCCCAATCGGACGTATAAGAGTAACTTAGGTATAGACCACTTCGTGTTCATGTTCCCATCCGTACCTGAGAGAGAGTCTGAAACGAATCATACTTAGAACATCTTTCACTTAAGAGATAACTACGTTTTTAGTAGCTTTGAGGACAAAGTTAAAATAACGGGGTGGTGCTGTAAAATCCATGATTTTACCATGATTTTATGTAGTGAAATTTCACCCATTAATCATGGAACACATACTCATGTACTATACTTCTATAAGTTGTGTGTGAACTTGTCCAATATGTGCTTATACCTTTACATCTAAATTGGTTATAAATAAGTTACATAGCTTAAACCATGTACCCAAAACTAGGGATAACAAGTAGTAAGATGTATACTTAATGTTTGAGATATACAACACTTAATGAAAATTTGAAATATACTACAATTAGGTATTGTAGCCATGCTATGTGTGTAAGTGGACTAGGAGTTTACTTAAACTCTTGGACTAACCCAATAATAGATGCTATTGTGTGTAAGCCCAACATAAGCCCAAGCCATGGGCTCATTACCCCTTTTTGGTTAGCTTAACATGGCACCCTACCTTAGGTGGAAGAAGATGAGATGCATGGGGAACATAATGGCATACACTTGGCAAGAATACTCTTACCAAGGCAAGTCATGCCTTTTGCCCTCCTCTCTCTCTCTCTCCTTTTAGCCGAAAATCACACACATACTCACACATTCTCTTAGACAATCCAATCTTGTTTCTCTCGTCCTCTTCTCTCTCAATCATACGGCTTAAAGCCATAAACATCCAAAAACCAAATGTTAAATCCACCAAGATCCTTGTCTCATCTATACTACAAATCATTAGTAGTATCATTCCTTTTGGAATCACTATAAACAAGCCTTAGCCGAATCATTATAGGTCACGACTTAGTTATAACTAGGGTTTTCTTCATCATCTTGAGTAGATCTCAAATCTCCTTGTTCGTCTAGCTCATCCTTGGTACTTTTAAGCAAGAAAGGTATGCACATCATGTTCTTTCATTTCTTCATGCATGCATCATCATACATCTATAAACACTAAATAACATGTTAAAACCAAGATTTGATGAAGCCATGACCATTATAGGTCACGACATAATTATGAAAATCATGTTCATGATTTAAAATCTTCTAATAAGAAACATATGATTTGTATTCTATGTTTTAAACTAGATTTGAAAACCATATGAAACCTTTTATAAATCTAAATGTTGCATGAGTTACAAATCTTGTTCTATGGGACTATGGTTAACTAATAATCATAGATCTCATAATATGAACTTATGTAACTTAAAGATCATGAAAACCATGACCTTAAAGGTCACGGCTAATTAAATTGTGACTATATGATTTGTTTCCTAAGTTTTGAATAATAGAATATGAAATGTTACATGTTAAATGGGATATTAAAAATCACAAAATATAACTTATGAGTATAAATGTAGCCGTGGGTTACATATGACTTAAAATGGGTTAGATGTACATACATGCTTATATGAACCTAGATCTAGTGATAAGTGTTAACTTAACATGATAAACATGAAATAAGCTAAATAGATCTTATGGGAATATTGGGAGAAAACAATATAGTCGTGGGCTATATATTGTTTTCTTGGAATGATAGTAACCTTGGGAACATGCATGTAACTTAGATAATCATGATGTATTTTTGTAAATATTTACAAGACTTAAAATTAGCTAAAGTGTTCATCTGGGAAATACCAAGATTTAGAAATAAAGCGGTGGGCTATATATGAGTATACATGGATCTATATTTGATTTTTAGGTCTAGACATAGTTTAGATTTCATTTTGGACTTGTGACTTGTTTTCTTGACTTGTACATAGTTAGATCTATTTAAGTTTTAGTTGCGTTTTAAGTTTGCCTTAGATAGTTTTAAGATTGCGTTATTTACTTTTCGTCACGCTTTTTAAATACTTGCCATTTACTTTAAATTATACTTAGATTTACTTTAATGTCATTTTACTTTAAAGTTTTGCACATTTAATTACTACAACGACACAACTATTTGTTTCACCAAAGAACGACTGAGTCGCATAGTTTTACCAGATCAATTCGATTAGACACATGACAAAGAACTTTTTAACTAGGTAAAATCTTAGTTATCATTGGTATCTTCTTTTATTTCCATCGTTTGAGGTACTTCTTTTTTGCGCCCCTCTCGCTCAACCCCGCGGCGAATGAAGCAGATTCTTTGCAACTTCTTACTCAATCGCCATCAATAATAATCTTAACCTCTTTGTTGGTTAGAAACTTTAGTACTATAAACTAATGTTTGTATCCCACAAGCTTGAGGTATAATTATAAGTCTTTTCTTAAAGCTGTTGATATAGGAGGGGTTATAGTTAAAATGTTCTGTTTTACCTTCAACCCCAAATTTTCATCATCGTGTGCGGAGATATAACATGTATCTCACCCGTGAAAAGGATGCAGATATATTACATCCCCAGCTTCCCAGCGTATAAAACATGTTGGCGTGACCTCCTCATATCAGGAACCATTTGCAATGGATTTGTCCTTCTAACCAAATCCACAACGCCAATGGTCCTCTCCCAGATCCTGGAAGGGTATGGCTGCGACCCCCGTTGGGAAGCTCGCACATATTCATCCACAGCAGCAGTCTCCTTTACTGCTCAATCGGATGTATAGTGCGATCCAGATAAAGATCTCTTTGCATTCCTTTCCTATCCATCCATAGCAGCAGTCTCCCTTACTGCTCAATCGGATGTATAGTGCGATCCAGATAAAGATCTCTTTGCATTCCTTTCCTATCCATCCATAGCAGCAGTCTCCCTAACTGCTCAATCGGATGTATAGTGCGATCCAGATAAAGATCTCTTTGCATTCCTTTCCTATCCATCCACAGCATCAGTCTCCTTTACTGCTCAATCGGATGTATAGTGTGATTCGGATAAAGATCCCTTCGCATTCCTTTCCTATTCATCCACAGGAGCAGTCTCCTTTACTGCTCAATCGGATGTATAAGTGCGATTCGGATAAATATCTCTTTGCATTCCTTTCCTATCCATCCATAGCAGCAGTCTCCTTTACTGCTCAATCGGATGTATAGTGCGTTCCGGATAAAGATCTCTTTGCATCGCTTCCTGTCCATTCATAGCAGCAGTCTCTTTTACTGCTCGATCGGATAAATAGTGTAACCCGGATAAAAATCTCTTTGCATTCTCTTACTGTTCACCCATAATAACAAAATGTTTCATTAATGCCTAATCGGATGTATAAGAGTAACTTAGGTATAGACCACTTCGTGCTCATGTTGCCATCCGTACCTGAGAGAGAGTCTGAAACGAATAATACTTAGAACATCTTTCACTTAAGAGATAACTACGTTTTTAGTAGCTTTGAGGACAAAGTTAAAATAACGGGGTGGTGCTGTAAAATCTATAACACCCCCAAATTTATACAACTCAATACAACGAAAGACTCGTTGGTGTTACGGGATAGCACATTACTCACATCATAGACAACGCATAAAAATCGCGTCGTTTAATAATAAATCATTTCCATTCATAATTATCAAAGTTACATAGGTCCCAAGTCATAATCATTTCATACAATTTTACAAAAGACTTGAATGGAAATTGTTATTTAAGTGCGGGCCATGAATTCTTGTTGTCTTCCCGAGAATTACCTTCAAGTACCTGAGATAAAACATGTTAAAAGAAAAGGTCAGCGATAACGCCGAGTAAATTCATAGAGTTTAATAAAACCATTAATATAACATCAGTATAAAATTATTACCGAAAATCATTTTGTACAAATCATCATAATAGGCCATAAAATAGCCAAAGTCATTTTTATACAAATCCTTATCGAAAATCATAATATAGGCATTTGCCTTAAAAATCATTATACGAGCCAATGTCGTAAAAACATCATACAATACGTTTTATAACGTTGTATATATTAAATAAAAACCGTTATATGAATATGGTTATGAAAAACCAAAACACAAACATAATATCAATAGTAAGACCCCATATTGCTAGTCAGGCAATATATCATAATTCGGTGCGTATAGCAGTATTTCGTTAATTGGATTATTATAAGCCGCATGACATTGTTACCTTACTAAACCAAATAACGGGTAGCTAACCCGAAACTCATTTGCCCATCTAAATTAGCGTTTCGTCACAATAATCACGCTTGTGTAAATCTTCTCATACATAAATTCGCTTACCAATCAATGTGGCACGACGGGGATCAACCGTCAAGGCGCGAACTGGGGTGATCGTCCCCAAATAGTACTATTATATGCATAAGCGTCTACCAAATCCTGGTAGTTCACAATTCATGCTAATGGGACTTTTAGTGACATAACCTAACTTTAATAATCCATTTTATCTCATCTATCGGGTCATTTAATCATTCATCGGGTCATACAATCATTCGGGTCTAAATCAATAAACAAACAATTGGGAAAACTAGTGTCCTATAAAAACTAACATGTTATCTCCCTCACGGTTTTATCAAACATTTCATAAAAACATTTAAAAGATGCGAGACTATGAACTCACGTTGATGTGGGAAGGCGGGTTATCGGCAATTCGGACGTACGGTACGTGCTTCAATCACGGAAACCTAGACAAATAATACTCGTCTTAGACTCTTGTCCAATGACTTTATTAAAATAACAATTATGTATACATATGATGATTTTATATATATGATGATCAAGTGTGTTTACATATTCTCTTTTACTTATTTTAGTGTTTACGTATTGGTAACTTCTTACTAGTTTACTAGTTTTACCTATTTACATGTTTTAGGTCCAATAAGCTTATTATAAGTACTTTAACTTGTATTAATCCATTTTATACTTGTATTATCAGTATTTACCCTATACATGTTGGGCCTAAATAGGTTAAGCCCAATAAATAAGTTTATAAGTGTTTTAGCCCATTTTGTTGTATTATTAGTCCAATAACGTTACCTTAGTCCGTTAATGTCCGTATGTTATATAGTTCGGGTTTTATCGGTTTTTACTTGTTATATATGTTTATATATCAGTATATGAGTTTATAAAAGTTTACATTAGACGGGTCCAACCGTCTATGTTTTATTTAACAAAAACGATAATTTTACGGTAATAGCTGAAAAAGTCGTAAAAATCATGTTTATAGTTTTATAACTTATAAAACTTATCAAACTACCATTTTTATAAAATGTCCATTTATTTATCCTTATACATATTTATATAAATGTAATATATAAGTTAGTGGGTTTTAATTCACATTTTATACTATTTTTATTTGAGTGCTTATATAATACTATTATACTTTAATTTTCAAAATCTGATTTTTTTACTTTCATGTTCACCAAAACAGCCATATCTAGAGTTCTATATGGAGATACAAGCTCAAATTTTTATGACATAAACTACATGATATGTGCTCCATTTAACTCTCCTATAGCTACTGTTGAATCAGCCTCTAAATGTTTTAATAAATTCGTCCAAAACAGTGTAGGCAGATTTGCACTCTAATCTTGTTTTGATCATATCTCACTCATTTCGATGATTCCATTGCATGGCCAACTCTCACATGTGTATAACACATAATACTTACTGTAAATTGATTCCAATATGCCATTTTATCTGTTTAACATTTGGTTACTTACTGTTTTATACAGCCTACTAATTTAAGCATGATTTTAACCTTTTTACATGTAGTTTTCAATCTTTTTAACCAAGTTTATCAACACAAGATCCCCACATAATACTTTGATCATCATATATCATCATATACATATACATAAATGAAGAAAATACAAGGTTACATATTCAAAATAACAAGATGATAGGAAGAAATAATCTCTATACCACCAAAGTGATGAAATGATGAGGTTTATGATGAACAAGACTTGGTTTTGGATAACCAATCTTATGAGATATCAACACCACTTCTAGGATCACCAAGTATTTGTAGACTCCTTGTGAAATCAGCCCTTGATCTTCATGAAAACTCCTTGAGAAATCAGCCCCAAACTCCCTTGAAAACTCCTTTTCACATGTTAAGATCACCTCCAATCTTCATCTTTTTAAGTAACTATCAACATATGTTGATTATAGCTTGAGTTCATGGTTAAATTTTTGATGAATTGGGTGATTTGGGAGGAGTATGGGACGGACACAATAGGGAGAGAAAGGGAGATTTGGTTAACTTGCATGTGTGTGAGAAATTTTGAAGAAAACTAGTGGTCTTGGTGGTTTTGTGATGTGTAGTTGGTTTAACAAGCTTGAAGGACAAGTGTCATTTAGGCTTGTTTAAGCTTGACACACATGAGGTGTGTTGTTGAAGCTTGCTATTTTATTTAGTGGGGATGGGACAAGTGTCCCACTTGTCTCATCTCCACTAATTTACGGGTACTCCTCGATTCTAGTTTCCTTGATTTGCGTGCCCTCGGGTCGTTTTACGAAAAACGTTTTTATAAATTATTAATCAACGACACAAAACGAATCTAATAAAAATTGTCTCATCAAAAACGGAGTTCAAAAACGTAAATACGTAAACCTAGGGTTTCCGATTTAGTCGTAAAGGACGTTAAATTATGCACGTAAGTCCTAATCTCTTCTCGTAAATTTGTGAGTTTATGAACCAACACAAATATAAATCCCAAAATAATATTCACGGATAAATTTATTTCCTGAAGTGTCGGACTGTCACCAAAACGGTGTATGTAGACGTAAGCACGTAATGTAGAATCCTCCGGTTTAAACGTAGTCGATGCTACTTCAAGATGTAAACCCACATTTCTTCCCAAAAATAAGTGAGTTCATAATATAAAATTAAACTAATATTTTTAAATAATACTTGAGAATAAAATATCAACCATAAATTGACGGATTGTCACAGCATTTACCCCTAAACAGGATCTTTGTCCTCAAAGATCAATTTATCTTACTACTCGCTTCTTATAGAGTTAAAGCCATGTGGGTATTTCTTACACATTCGGTCTTTTCTCACAAGTGTAATCCATTACAATACGCGAGTTTCATCAAACATAACTACGGGAATAAGATCAGGCTTAATGTTGACTTACTTTCTCTATCCATGATGTTCACGGGTTTTTGATGAATGCAACTTTTCGCCGATCTAAACTTCATCAAGAAGTAATCAGATTTTCACTTGATAGATATTTATCAAGTTCGAAACATAATTCACGCAGCCCTTGAAGTCCTAGGGTAGATCCAGCTTATATGCCTTTCAAACCAACTTTTACATCATCTTAATGGTCCCATACAACAGAGACTTATTTCCCATGATCCTTCAGATCATCAATTCATTTTTACAAGGTGAAAATTTTTGGCATAACTTCGCTACCCATCCTGCACTTCAAGATCTACACTTCATATTCACATAACCTCCTGCCCACTACTGGCAGTTATTAATTAGATCTTAATTTCAACAATTATTTCAGGTCTCGCGGGTCGGGTATTTTGTAAGGTTAGGTTCGTCATCATAGGCAACCTTAAACCTAAAAGACATGTCCAACTCACAATGGGTGTGTGTCGGGTGTCTTCATCCCAATCCCTATCTACAGATGTTCTTCATATAGATTATAACAAGATTCGATCTCGATCCTAATACGAAAATTTTCAATGATAATCTCTCCAAAGGAAAACGATTATACGGTTTATTATCAAAGGTCAATTATTCAAGCATAACACAAGACTTCTATTGTTTTGTATTGTTACTTTACCTCGTCCCTTTGATTTTGGGTGGTAAACAGTACTCTCATCAAGGTTCGTTCCCAATGACTTCTGAGCAAATCTCTAGAAATTCGATGCGAAGCGAGGATCTTGATAAAGATGTTCGATACAGGAACACTATGTTTACATAACTCCTTTAAATACAAAAGAGTCATATTCTTCATCAAGAATCTATCATTAACAAGAATGATATTAGCAGATTTGGTCAGTCTGTCGACGATGACCCAAATCAAATCAAATTCAGATGATGACCTTTGCAATAGCTAGACGTTTACTAATGTATGAGGCGATGTATGCCTTCATAATTTGCCATCAGTACAACTTCTTCTGATAATGATATATTTAATCAGAAATGACAGGAATAGAATACTTATACTTACAAGATTCAAACATAACTATATCTCACAATCCTCCATATTTAGACAATCACAAGTGGTCTTTAAAACATTTAACGCTATCGGCTTCTCAATTCTAATGGTTCACATTAGTCGCGAACCACTTTTATTATCTATATTATCCTTTTTATAAGCATCGGCTATATTTTAAATTGTTCGGCAACTTATTTTGCACATTCATTATTAAGAAATACATCGTAATTGATTCTATATAATGTGTAAGTATCTACATTCACTTTTCCTGATGAACTAATTATCATGACCAAAATTCACTCAATATTTCTTTCTTCATATTTTCTAAGTTTCAGTTTCGTTTCAGCTATCATTTTTATCACTTTTGCTTAATCCGACGTTTAAAGCGTCGATAATTATTACAACTAATTAAATATTCAATATTCAATTTTTATGAAACGTAAACGTAAAGATTTTAAATTTCTTAGTCCATCCAATTATATGAAAATGTTCAAAATAATTTTAAATTTAATTAACATGATTTTTGTTGATTTGTCAAAAATAATTAATAGGATTCGTAAATGTTCGAAAATCTTTGTTTATATTTTGGTCAAAAATTTTTTAGTTGAAAAGTAAAAATTATCGTTTCAAATTTTAAGTCATGGTTTAACGGTTTCCTCAATCCCTCTTAGGTTGTCTTGAGGTATACACGAACATTTACCCCTAAACAAAAGTTTAGTTAAATGTTCTGGGTATATAAGGGAATAATCCCTCAAAAGTTCTTTTTGATAAAACATTTGTCAAAACACATTTGCACTTTCTTTTTGGTAAAAATCCAAAGTCTTAAAAGGGCTCTTAATTTTTGAAGAGTCAATATAGATTCCATTATCTATTAATCACACGGTCAATTAATATAAAGGATTAAGTCTTAAATCACATGTTAATTATTCAAGGTACAGGTTTTTATGGTTCAGCCAATTCAGGGCAATCTATAATTAATTGTTAACTCATTCTTATTCTTATAAACAAATAAATGGTCCTTAATGATCACAAGCATGAATTTATCAAATTACAGCCTACACACGTGATTCACCAAATTTATAAATACTACATGTGCATTAGTCAATCCAAACGACATAACATGAAACTCATAATGTTTATTACAAGTTCTGGATATAATGATTGGAATAGATAATCTTTTTCGCGGGCGCGAAGTTGATAATAACCATGCCGTGGATCAAATCTTTAAAACATACGCTAGAACCTTGTAAATGATCGAACAAATCTTCGATTTCGAGTTATGGATATCGTTTTCGATTGTCAATTTACTCAGTTCACAGTAATCTATAAATATAAGGAATGATAACACCATAGCTCTTCATGATGACGAGCTCGGTAGAATAAAATCTTTCTCCGACAACTCTCTCAGTCGTACGGTAATTCCTTTAATTCAGATGGTGCTGACGTGCAGTGCACAAGCCACAGGTGCAGCACCGAGAATATAATCAATACCAAATTCAACTTTCCTTAATGGCGAAAGTCTAGGTAATTCACCAACAATACTTCCTAAAGTTTCAGATAATGGAAACATCTTTTAATAAATTCATATTAGGTTCTTTCTAGATTATAATGTCTATGACTAATTTACAATCATTCATGGTATAATTTCAAGTCATCCATCAAGAATGTTTTAGATCACTTTCGATAATCAACATCTTATCATTTAGGGGAATTCTATCCGAGTTCCCATCAATTAGGACAAAGTCGTCATGTCATAATCAATCAATCCATTTTACTGGCACTATCAACTTTCTGCTTTCATCACCGTTGATAAGGTGTGAACTTCTCAAAAGACTAATAATAATTCAGAATCCTTCACAAATTCAGGGATATATGGAGACATAACTAACCTTAAAAGAGTAAGGTCAACGCATAATCTACGCGAGAGAATTTCAAATCAGATACAGACGAAAACATTAACGAATATGAATATATCCCATGTTTTCATTAATTTGAGTACGCATTCGAAAGCTCCTCGGATCGTTACCCAGGTCATTCAAATGAAACCAAATCAAAAGAAATGATAGGAACGTCGATACATCTAGTCGGGTATCAACACTCGATAATCAGATACTTTTCCTAAGAATCTCACTACGGGAGAATTGGACAAGAAAGAATTGTCAATTGTCAAATAAGACAATTTCCACAGATGATTAAATTCGACTCAGAAGAATAGATGCTACAGGCACATATGTAGGTGTCCCTAACACTATGCCCTTATTTTTCACTTCTTGCAGATCTCATAAAATTTAATCTTTCACAATCTTTAAAGAAAATGTAGTGTTTATTCATTAGTTTTATGGTGACTACTAATCAGCCTTGCATGGTCTCTTTCAAATTGTATGTAGACGCGCAACTATATACAATTTCAAGATTAACGATGCAATACTCAGTTCGTCAAAATTTTATCATCATGTTTATAATAAAACATTTTCATGCTTAATTCTTAAATAAGAATCAAAAATAAGTTTACAAATATTTTCTTTATTATGAAAACAATTAAGTTTTCCAAGGTGTTTTATAAACAACTTCATTTCGATAACAATTATTTATAAGTCTCACTTTAAATAATCCATATGGTGATGAAAACCCAATTTTTCTCAAGGGATACTGTTTTAACTTATAAAAACAATTAGTGATCTGCAAAAGAGTGATGAAAAGTTGTTCACCAAGAACTAACTAAAATATAATAGGAAATGAGCTTTAGCCAAATAATCATGAGGTTCATGACAGCGATGGCGCTCATAAGAATATTCCACAACTTAACTCAATTCGAGATGAGTACTTGTTCAATGGTTGCATCACTAATGCGAGCATTAGGAAGAAGCAAGAAAAGATAGATATCATCGATACATGTAGAATTTAGCAATCAAAGGTAGTCTTTTCATTAATCACAAAAGAAGTCTAAATTGTACCGTAACACATTACGTGTCACTATGTCATACAATTCCAAGAACTCATCCTACCAACTGATGTCACAGTTAAGTTAGGGATTATTTTTAAAAGATACCACAATGAATACTAACCTACAAGAGTCATTAGGTGACCCACCTGTCCCGGAAGATCCATCGATCCCAATTTAGAAGAATATTTCTTCAATTTATTTCTTGGACACTGGGAATCCTCATTAGTGGACAATGGCCTAGGAATAACCCTTAACACGAACTAACAATCATTTAAAACCTTATAATTCAATCACAGATCTCAACAAGTTCCTCTTAACAATTTCATATTCCATACAAGTTAAATTTTACTTTATTCAAGTTTCAACCAATTTTATACTCAATTCGATATCCTACTTCATTTCCCAATACTTCAACTTTATTTTTAAACCTTAAAAGGGCAATAAAAGCTCGATATGATCAACACTTAATTTCAAATCCTATATCTCTTACAACAATAATCATCAAATGAGTCACTAGTATGAGATGACTCATACATTCAATTAGACTTCTCAGAAAGGTACTAGTGCATGAGGCTTTTGGGTAATGGTTCCAATGACAGCCTCAAGTGCAACATTCACCCTTTCGATTTCAATTTAAGAATTGGATGACAACGAATCAGATGACATCTTTCTAGGTGGTATCGTTTTGTCAAACTCCACTCTATAAGGAAAGATCATCATGTCATCGATATCAGATTTAATCTCGCCAATTCTTCTTTAATATCATAATCAACTACTATCAACATTTCTACGAATATCAACCATTTTGTTGGGATCATAAATATCTACAACTTGGTTTAAATCTAGGATAGCTAGAATTCCTACGAGAATAGCTTCGATTGATTTACTAGGGGATTTAGGGTTTCTTTTGACAATCTACATCGTATAAATACCTCGTATAAATATCAAAATAATCATCAAACAATCATGTAATAAAATTACATCATATATATATATATATATATATATATATATATATATATATATATATATATATATATATATATAAAATCCAAGTTATATATATATATTAAAATAACACTTCTCAGTCTGGCCTTGTCGGTAACTCGGGAATTCTTCGGCACCGTTATAGTCAAAAGATTTTTAGACATTTTTAGAAAAATGTTTATAGTTAAAAGATTTTGAAATGTTTTATTCAAAACCTTGGTTTTAAAAATCTTTCGTTCTCTATAACGAGAGCTCTGGTACCAAACTATAACACCCCCAAATTTATACAACTCAATACAGCGGAAGACTCGTTGGTGTTACGGGATAGCACATTACTCACATCATAGACAACGCATAAAAATCACGTCGTTTAATATTAAATCATTTCCATTCGTAATTATCAAAGTTACATAGGTCCCAAGTCATAATCATTTCATACAATTTTACAAAAGACTTGAATGGAAATTGTTATTTAAGTGCGGGCCATGAATTCTTGTTGTCTTCCCGAGAATTACCTTCAAGTACCTGAGATAAAACATGTTAAAAGAAAAGGTCAGCGATAACGCCGAGTGAATTCATAGAGTTTAATAAAACCATTAATATAACATCGGTATAAAATTATTACCGAAAATCATTTTGTACAAATCATCGTAATAGGCCATAAAATAGCCAAAGTCATTTTTATACAAATCCTTATCGAAAATCATAATATAGGCATTTGCCTTAAAAATCATTATACGAGCCAATGTCGTAAAAACATCATACAATACGTTTTATAACGTATATATTAAATGTGACACCCTAGAATCGAGGTCATTAACGTTACCCTAAATTACGCTAATTTTTGAAATTTTTAATAAATTTTATTTTCTATACTTATAAGTATTTTGGTTAAAGCGGATGTTCGAGGTTATAATTTTTACGATTGACGTTTTAAGAAGGACGATGACGATTACGATCCCGAGGGATGCCCAATTTTATATAAATTTTGACGATTTATCGATAATGTAATTTTTCGAAAATTTTACTTACGGTTCGTGTTAAGTTGAGTCGGGTGAGTTTTATAGCCTTCCGAGTACATTTAAAGTATCCCAAGAATATTTTGGAGCGTTCGGGAAGATTTCCGACTCCCGTAAAATTTTCAAAATTGACAAATGAGTCGAACCCGCAAAGTTTTGAGGACGTTTTTCATTAAGGCCAAAAGAAACTAGAAATTGCCATTTGGTCCCTCCCAACCCACCAAAAAGGCCAAAAGTTGACACATACACAAACACATACAACACTTGCACCAAAAATCAAACTCTCTCTCCCTCCTTTCTCTCTAAAGCCGACGGACACCCCCAACACCAAGAAAACTCACCAAAAATCTTTTTCCACTTGATTTTCCTAAAAACCAAGGTTAGACCACATCTAGTTTGGTCATTCCCTACATGTTCATGTGCTCAAATCCCACATGCATTAACAAAAATTTTTCAAGATTTTTCAAGATTATCCAAATTCGTTTTTGTGGCTAAATGAGCTAATGCATGTTGATTTTAAGTGTTATGGATGCAAGAACACCAAGAAAACCCACCAAAATTAATTTGGTTGTGGTGATTGGGGCACCCAAACCCCACGGCAATGGGGGTGTTTGGGGAGCCTTGGTGGTTGTTGATTTTGAGTGTTGTTCTTGTGTTTGGTTTAATGTTTAAGGATGTTTTACATAGGTGTTAGTGGTTGCATGTTCATTTCTTTGAATTTTTGAATTTGAGATTGGTTGATCAATAGGGGTAGGACTGAAATTTGATGTTAGGATATGTTTGGGAAGGCTTAGGATGATGTTTAGTGGTGGTTAGAAGGCTTGGAATCGAGCCTAAGTGCGTTTTTGGTATGGTCATTTTTAGGCAGAAACATTTGGTCCATTTCATAAAAATTATTTTTTTCCAGGTCTTGAAAACTAAATTTAGTGATAGAGGGTCTTCTTAGCTTTAATTTGGTATAAGGTAGAGCCCGTGACTCAAAACGAGCTAAAAGTTATGACATTTTAAAGATCGGGTACCGGGAGACGAGGACTTTCATAATCCGAATTTGTGCAAAGTTTTAGTCAAATCCCGAGGGTCACAAGTATGAATTGGTAAATGGTCAAGGGTCAAAATTTGGTCCCTAACCTGTGTAAATGGGTCTATATGTTGACTTAGGTGTCAAAGAAGTCAAAGGTATTTTTCATATAGGTCAAAGAGGTCAAAATTGGTCGAAGCGCAATTTCAGCCCGTAAAATGTAGTCGTGGAAAAGAGTTGCGTAACGGGTCGTAAAAGTAAAAACTTTTATTGGGCTTAAAAACATGTTATCTACAGGTCTTATAGGATTTTTGGAAATTTTGTCAAATTTTATAAGTATGGTTAAATAAGGTAAAACAGCCCGTACTTTAGTCGAGTACCGGCGAGAATGGGTAAAAATGAACAACATAAGTAATGAGAATGAATGGTATAGAATGAGTGATACTTGTTGTTTTTGTTTTTGGCGTGAGTTATACTTGTCCTAAGTGACTAGTATATATGTATTTTATACAGTACCGTAGAGTATTTAAATGAGATTACTCATTACGCGTTATTTGTGATAGGTGTTGATTTAACCGGGCATCCGTTTCGTCGTCAGTGATCATCCCTCGAACTACCGACTACTTAATATCTAAGGTGTGAATTTATAGCCTCGCTTATACTTATTTCAAATTGTTTTACCCGCGAGGGAAATGCATGCTAGTTTTTAAAAGGAACGTATATCATGAATGATTGTTAGACCCGAAAGTTGCCTTAGAAATTGTGTTGAGTACCAAAGTTGCAAAAGTCCCTAAATTCATGAACTATTAACTATTTTCCTGCCCTCGAGTAGGGGGAAATAGCCGCTTATGCAATTTGTAGTACTACGGGGTTAACGACCCAATGCTAGCCGAGAAGCTGTACTTATAGTAAGTTCTGCGGTAGATTATTTTGTATGAGAAATAAGGTATAATTGCAACTGATGCCTTTAGAAGGGGCACTGGTTTCATCTGAATCACGCCGGTATTTATTACGCGGGTGATTGAGTTAACGGATTAGTGTCATGAGCTTAAACACAATTGTCAGTATCCTGATTATAGTTTGTTTGATCGACAAGATTATAAATGATCACGAATGGTTTTTATTATATATACGTTCAAATGGATTGTAAAACCTATGAATTCCACTCAACGTTTTCGTTGACCAAATTTTTGGCATGTGTTTCAGGTAACCGCTGAGGTGTAGGATGGAGCATGCATGGGATGGATGTTGTGTGTACGGCTTGGTGTCCGCTTGTTTTTCCCTCCTTTTCTACTTAAACAATTTTTATGTCTAATGTCATGTGGTTGTAAACTGAAATTCTTGGGTTGAGATTCATGGGGACCGAAAACGCTAAACTCTGTGCACCATTTGGGGTTGGAAAAACTGTGGACATGTATCATCTAACAATTTTAAATTTCAAGTTTTAAGTTGACGTCTTTTTAGCGTCGTTTGATATATCTTGTGTGCAATGAATACTGTGTAGCACCCATTGTTGTAGTTCCGCTGCGCATAGCAATTGTGGGGGTGTTACAGATTGGTATCAGAGCCACGAGTTATAGAGAACTAGGTCGTTTTTGAAAATCCTAAACTATAACTTTTGGTGTCGTAAGAAAGGGTCCAAGCACACACAACTATCCTGCATGGCTCCGGTAAGATTTATTGTTGTATTTATGGCATTTGACGTATACTTTTGAGTAAAGTATATATGTGGGTAATTATTACGTAAGTATGGAATTACTATATGTAGACGTTGAATTTTACGTGAAATATCCGACATCGTAATTTTTGTATTAATCATGCATGAGCATCATATTATTACATTTCGGGCATATGTACCACCTTTGCATTGCATTTGCATGCATATATTTATAATTATTGTATAATTACTTATGTACCCTCCGAAATTCGCTGTTATTGCAGGAATGGCCGAGGTACCGCCCAACGATAACGGAAACGATTACGTCGTAGGTCACGAAGGGGGACCGTTTCCTCCGAACCCGCCGGACAATAATAATGGATGGATCGCTCCAGAAGACGAAATAGGGCCGGAAAACGACAATGGCGAAAGTGAAGTGGATAATTTCAGCATGAGTAGTGACGAGAATGAGGATTACGAAGAAGAGCCCGAGGAGCTATTGGATGATGGCATTCCCGAGGATGCCGTAGGCCAGACCGAACCCGATTTGTTTCAATCCCCGAATTCGCCGAAGGGTTATGAGGTACCACCGACCGGTCGTTATGAGCAGCAACCCTTTAATCGCCCGATGGAAAATTGTAAGGATTATTTGAGAACCGTGCCAGGATTGGTTAGAGTAAGTAATGGGAGCAGTGGAGAGTCCAGCAAGTCATCCAAGTCGCCATCGATTCATGAGAACATTACAAGGGTCTACTTTCCGAGACCGAGACACTACTGGGATCCCGCAGGTCGTTTAGGGAGGATGGAAAGGTTGATGTATGAGCGGTTTGTAGTCGAGACTAGGGTGATTAAGAAGTTTGATGAGACTGAAAGGGAACACGAAAGACTGTTGGAAAGGACGGCAAGAGTGGAGTATGACGGGAATGTGAACAAAAGTGACATCAACAGTTTAAGATCAATGGTTGCAAATTTAAGTGCTAGTCTTGACCGTGTTAGGGAGGATCAGATGAGGTTGTCGAGGATGCAGAGTTGGGAGCATCGTGTGAGGGATTCATTGCCCCCGGATTGGAGATTCGTGGACGATTTGGAGATGGAGGCGAACGACTTCATGATTCAGCCGCCTACTGGAGGTGCTTGTATTACGGTGGGAAGTCAGGTAGCGATTGAGTGTGGATCCACATCAGGGACGAAAAAGGAAACAGAATGTGGGCCGGATGAAAAAGGAAAAAGAAAAGTGGATGATGTGGATGAGGACGTTAGTGATGAGGAATCCGAGGAAGACGACGACGAGCCGCCATCCAAAAGGCCGTGTGGATCACCACATGCCTAGTTACTTGTTTTGTATTTTCTTTGATCATTGTAATAGAACTATTTTGGACCTTTGTATGATGGTATTATGACGAGAAACTCAAGTACTTGATGTTTTGTGGTGAACGATTGTAGTGGCAATACTTGTCACGATTTTGGTTAATTATCAATACAATCTATGTTACCTTTCATGATCTGTGATATGTCTTAAATTTGATCTTTTGTGGTGTGAATTGATGAATATTAGTAACTCCGTAGTGATGAGTCGTTGTATGTATTTTATGTCTGGGAAACTTGATATGAATACTTACATTGTTTTTCTATTTTCCTTGTCTTGCAGAAAGAGATATTCGATAACACCATGCCTCCAAAGTTGACCGCCGATCGTGTTAACACCATGATTCAGGAAGCTATAGCAAATGCGTTGGAAGCGGACCGAGCTGGGAGAAATCAGGATCCAGGAAGGAACGCGGGGAGACAGCAAGCCCCGAGAGTGTGTACCTATTCTAGCTTTATGAAGTGCGGTCCCACGCAGTTCCGTGGAACGGGTGGAGCTTTAGAACTTAGACGATGGTTGGAAAAAGTTGAAAGTACGTTTGAAATCAGTGGTTGTGCAGAAGCGGATAAAGTAAAGTTTGCAGCTGCTACGTTTCTCGATGATGCGTTAAGTTGGTGGAATACCCAGGTAGCTACGGTTGGATTGGCTGTAGCGAATGCAAGGACGTGGAATGCAACAAAAGCGTTGTTGACTAAGAAGTTTTGCCCAGAGGAGGAATTGGGGCAATTGGAGGACGAATTGAGGCATTTGACCTTAAAGAACAACGATATAGCTGCTTACACCAGGAGATTCAATGAGTTAAGTCTTTTGTGTCCGGACATATTTGCCAATGATGCCAAGAAAATGAAGCAGTATATTAAGGGTTTATCTAGTAATATCAAAGGTGAAACAACTTCGTCAAAACCTGGAACGTTTGATGAAGCGGTTCAAATGGCACACGCTTTGATGGACGTTAAGCTTCAGGACAAGCAGAACTACATTGCTGAAGGCAACAAAAGGAAATGGGAAGCAGCACAAAGTAACCAATCCCAAGGCCAGAACCGAGGTGGAAATCGAAACAATCATGGGCCGAACCGTAATCAGCAGTTTAATCAGAGAAGGAACGAAGGGATGAGGGCAGTGACGAACCCTAGAGGTGTGAAAGTGAATCCCCATTGTGGAAAGTGCAATTTGTATCACGTTGGAAATTGCCCGCCGGCATGCGGCAAGTGTGGAAAGGCAGGTCATAGGACATCTGGTTGTCGAACGGGGGGAGTAGCCACTGGGGCTAATGCTATTAGGATGAGGGGATGTTATAGTTGTGGAGAAAGGGGGCATGTGCAAGCGAATTGCCCGAAGGCAGGAAACAGGCGGGGAGGTAATAATGCGGCAGCTGTGTATCAAGTGGGAACTGCTGATAAACCACAGGGTCCCAATGTGGTTACCGGTACGTTTTTGCTAGACGCTTGTTATGCTAGTATTTTATTTGATTCTGGCTCCGACAAGAGTTTTGTAGACGTTAGATTTAGCCGTCATATTGATAGAGAACCGGTGATACTAACGACTAGTTATAATGTTGAATTAGCCGATGGAAAAATTGTTAGTACGAATTCTATACTGAAAGGGTGTACCTTGAAGTTAGGAAATTACGCTTTTAAAATCGACTTGATGCCTATAGAGCTAGGATCGTTTGACGTGATTGTGGGAATGGATTGGCTAATGGCGCATAGTGCTACGATCGTCTGTGGCGAGAGATTGGTTCAGATTCCGCTGAGGAATAGGGTTTTGACGGTTAAGGGAGATGAATGCACTTCTCGTTTGAAGGTGATTTCGTGTTTGAAAATGATGAAGTACGTAGAGAGCGGATGCGATGTGTTTTTGGCACAAGTTTCGAGCGATGGTGATGTAGAGGCGAGGATCGAAGAGGTACCAGTTATTTGCGAATATCCGGACGTTTTTCCAGACGAGTTGCCAGGTTTACCGCCTACCCGTTAGGTCGAGTTTCGAATTGATTTAGTGCCAGGAGCTGCGCCGGTTGCACGTGCACCTTATCGCTTAGCACCATCTGAGTTAAAGGAGTTAGCGGATCAATTGAAGGAATTGATGGACAAAGGATTTATTAGGCCGAGCTCATCACCTTGGGGAGCGCCAGTATTGTTCGTAAAGAAGAAGGATGGTTCGTTTAGGATGTGTATCGACTATAGGGAACTCAATAAGCTGACAGTTAAGAATCGGTACCCATTGCCGAGGATTGATGATTTGTTCGATCAATTGCAAGGTTCCAGTGTATACTCAAAGATCGATCTAAGATCAGGGTATCATCAACTGCGTGTAAGAGAGGAGGATATTCCTGTAACTGCCTTTCGTACGCGGTATGGACACTTTGAATTTCGAGTGATGCCGTTTGGGTTGACGAACGCGTCTGCTGTATTCATGGATCTTATGAATCGCGTGTGCAAGCCGTATCTAGATAAGTTTGTTATTGTTTTCATCGACGATATACTTATTTACTCTAAAAGTAGGGAGGAGCACGAGAAGCACCTAAGAAAGATTTTGGAGTTGTTAAGGAAGGAGAAGCTGTATGCAAAATTCTCTAAGTGTGAGTTTTGGTTGGAATCAGTGCAGTTTCTAGGTCATGTGATTGATAGTGAGGGAGTTCGTGTAGATCCTGCTAAGATCGTAGCGATCAGGGGATGGTCAGCACCGACGACGCCGACGGAAGTTCGACAATTTTTGGGTTTAGCGGGGTATTATAGAAGGTTTATCGAAGGATTTTCGTTGATTGCGAAACCATTGACGCGGCTTACCGAAAAGAATAGGGTGTATGAATGGGGAAATGAGGAAGAGCTTGCTTTCGAAACGCTCAAGGATAAGTTATGTTCCGCACCGATTTTATCATTGCCTGAAGGAACCGAAGACTTCGTGGTGTATTGTGATGCGTCTCGTAAAGGTTATGGAGCAGTGTTAATGCAACGTGAAAAGGTGATAGCTTACGCGTCGAGGCAATTAAGGAAGAATGAGGAGAACTACACGACGCACGATTTGGAATTAGGAGCGGTAGTTTTTGCGTTGAAACTGTGGAGACACTATCTGTATGGGACAAAGTGTGTTGTATTCACTGATCACAAGAGTTTGCAGCACATCTTAGATCAAAAGGAGTTGAATATGCGACAAAGACGATGGGTTGAACTATTGAGTGATTATGACTGTGAAATTCGCTACCACCCTGGAAAGGCGAATGTTGTAGCGGATGCATTGAGTAGGAAGGAACGGGAGAAACCTTTGAGGGTTAGAGCGTTAGTGATGACTGAGAGCGTTGACTTAACCGAAACCATACTGAAGGCTCAGGAGAGAGGATTAATGAAAGGGAATGTTGAAGCCGAAAACTTGGGACGAATGTTGAAACCTCTTTTCGTAATTAGGTCTGACGGACTAAGATATTTTGAGAATCGGATTTGGTTACCATTGTGTTCATCTGAGGAAGGAAAGCCTGGAGTTCGAGAATTGGTTATGAATGAGTCGCATAAGTCGAAGTATTCGATACATCCTGGATCGGATAAGATGTACCACGACCTGAAGAAAGTCTATTGGTGGCCGAATATGAAGGCAGATATTGCTCGTTACGTTAGTAAGTGTTTGACTTGCGCGAAGGTTCAGGCAGAACATAAGAAACCATCTGGATTGTTGGTACAACCGGAAATCCCAGAATGGAAATGGGAGAAAATCGCAATGGATTTCGTGACGGGTTTACCTAGGACTCCTAGTGGATGCGATATGATATGGGTAATTGTGGACAGGTTGACGAAATCTGCTCATTTCTTACCTATGAAGAAGACGGACAGCATGGAAAAACTCGCCAGCGTGTACGTGAAGGAGATCGTCTGTAGACATGGAGTGCCGTTATCGATCATTTCGGATCGCGATAGTAGATTTACGTCGGAATTTTGGAAATCGCTTCAACGTGCGATGGGCACTGAACTGAGTTTAAGCACGGCTTATCACCCGGAAACTGACGGCCAGAGTGAACGAACGATTCAAACGATGGAGGACATGCTCCGAGCATGCGTGATTGATTTTGGAGGAAGTTGGGAACGCCACTTGCCTCTGGTGGAATTTTCGTACAATAATAGTTATCATGCGAGTATCAAAGCGGCACCGTTTGAAGCATTGTATGGAAGGAAGTGTAGATCGCCTGTGTGTTGGAGTGAAGTAGGGGAAAGTCAATTGACTGGACCCGAAATGGTTTTAGAAACGACAGAGAAGATCGTGCAGATCAAGAACCGACTACTTGCTGCGAGAAGCCGACAGAAGAGTTATGCCGATAACCGAAGGAAACCGTTGGAGTTTGAAGTTGGAGATATGGTTATGCTCAAGGTATCGCCGCGGAAGGGTGTAATTCGTTTTGGAAAGAAAGGAAAGTTGAGTCCGAGGTATATTGGACCGTTTAAGATCGTTGAACGAATTGGACCGGTAGCGTACAAGTTAGAATTGCCGACCGAGCTTAGTGCTATTCATGACACGTTTCACGTATCGAACCTGAAGAAGAGTTTGGCGGACAAGGAATTGGTGATTCCTTTGGACGAGATTCGACTAGACGACAAAATGCACTTTGTGGAAGAACCTGTGGAAATTATGGACCGGGAGGTCAAGCGGTTGAAGCGTAGTAGGATTCCTATTGTGAAGGTCCGATGGAATTCTAAGCGTGGACCGGAATACACCTGGGAACGTGAGGACTTTTTCAAGGAAAGGTATCCTCATCTGTTCCAGTAAGCACGAAATGTGAGTACAAGAAGAGGCGAGCGCCGGGACGTCGCTCTCTTTAAGGAGGGGTGGATGTGACACCCTAGAATCAAGGTCATTAACGTTACCCTAAATTACGCTAATTTTTGAAATTTTTAATAAATTTTATTTTCTATACTTATAAGTATTTTGGTTAAAGCCGATGTTCGAGGTTATAATTTTTACGATTGACGTTTTAAGAAGGACGATGACGATTATGATCCCGAGGGATGCCCAATTTTATATAAATTTTGACGATTTATCGATAATGTAATATTTCGAAAATTTTACTTACGGTTCGTGTTAAGTTGAGTCGGGTGAGTTTTATAGCCTTCCGAGTACATTTAAAGTATCCCAAGAATATTTTGGAGCGTTCGGGAAGATTTCCGACTCCCGTAAAATTTTCAAAATTGACAAATGAGTCGAACCCGCAAAGTTTTGAGGACGTTTTTCATTAAGGCCAAAAGAAACTAGAAATTGCCATTTGGTCCCTCCCAACCCACCAAAAAGGCCAAAAGTTGACACATACACAAACACATACAACACTTGCACCAAAAATCAAACTCTCTCTCCCTCCTTTCTCTCTAAAGCCGACGGACACCCCCAACACCAAGAAAACTCACCAAAAATCTTTTTCCACTTGATTTTCCTAAAAACCAAGGTTAGACCACATCTAGTTTGGTCATTCCCTACATGTTCATGTGCTCAAATCCCACATGCATTAACAAAAAATTTTCAAGATTTTTCAAGATTATCCAAATTCGTTTTTGTGGCTAAATGAGCTAATGCATGTTGATTTTAAGTGTTATGGATGCAAGAACACCAAGAAAACCCACCAAAATTAATTTGGTTGTGGTGATTGGGGCACCCAAACCCCACGGCAATGGGGGTGTTTGGGGAGCCTTGGTGGTTGTTGATTTTGAGTGTTGTTCTTGTGTTTGGTTTAATGTTTAAGGATGTTTTACATAGGTGTTAGTGGTTGCATGTTCATTTCTTTGAATTTTTGAATTTGAGATTGGTTGATCAATAGGGGTAGGACTGAAATTTGATGTTAGGATATGTTTGGGAAGGCTTAGGATGATGTTTAGTGATGGTTAGAAGGCTTGGAATCGAGCCTAAGTGCGTTTTTGGTATGGTCATTTTTAGGCAGAAACATTTGGTCCATTTCATAAAAATTATTTTTTTCCAGGTCTTGAAAACTAAATGTAGTGATAGAGGGTCTTCTTAGCTTTAATTTGGTATAAGGTAGAGCCCGTGACTCAAAACGAGCTAAAAGTTATGACATTTTAAAGATCGGGTACCGGGAGACGAGGACTTTCATAATCCGAATTTGTGCAAAGTTTTAGTCAAATCCCGAGGGTCACAAGTATGAATTGGTAAATGGTCAAGGGTCAAAATTTGGTCCCTAACCTGTGTAAATGGGTCTATATGTTGACTTAGGTGTCAAAGAAGTCAAAGGTATTTTTCATATAGGTCAAAGAGGTCAAAATTGGTCGAAGCGCAATTTCAGCCCGTAAAATGTAGTCGTGGAAAAGAGTTGCGTAACGGGTCGTAAAAGTAAAAACTTTTATTGGGCTTAAAAACATGTTATCTACAGGTCTTATAGGATTTTTGTAAATTTTGTCAAATTTTATAAGTATGGTTAAATAAGGTAAAACAGCCCGTACTTTAGTCGAGTACCGGCGAGAATGGGTAAAAATGAACAACATAAGTAATGAGAATGAATGGTATAGAATGAGTGATACTTGTTGTTTTTGTTTTTGGAGTGAGTTATACTTGTCCTAAGTGACTAGTATATATGTATTTTATACAGTACCGTAAAGTATTTAAATGAGATTACTCATTACGCGTTATTTGTGATAGGTGTTGATTTAACCGGGCATCCGTTTCGTCGTCAGTGATCATCCCTCGAACTACCGACTACTTAATATCTAAGGTGTGAATTTATAGCCTCGCTTATACTTATTTCAAATTGTTTTACCCGCGAGGGAAATGCATGCTAGTTTTTAAAAGGAACGTATATCATGAATGATTGTTAGACCCGAAAGTTGCCTTAGAAATTGTGTTGAGTACCAAAGTTGCAAAAGTCCCTAAATTCATGAACTATTAACTATTGTCCTGCCCTCGAGTAGGGGGAAATAGCCGCTTATGCAATTTGTAGTACTACGGGGTTAACGACCCAATGCTAGCCGAGAAGCTGTACTTATAGTAAGTTCTGCGGTAGATTATTTTGTATGAGAAATAAGGTATAATTGCAACTGATGCCTTTAGAAGGGGCACTGGTTTCATCTGAATCACGCCGGTATTTATTACGCGGGTGATTGAGTTAACGGATTAGTGTCATGAGCTTAAACACAATTGTCAGTATCCTGATTATAGTTTGTTTGATCGACAAGACTATAAATGATCACGAATGGTTTTTATTATATATATGTTCAAATGGATTGTAAAACCTATGAATTCCACTCAACGTTTTCGTTGACCAAATTTTTGGCATGTGTTTCAGGTAACCGCTGAGGTGTAGGATGGAGCATGCATGGGATGGATGTTGTGTGTACGGCTTGGTGTCCGCTTGTTTTTCCCTCCTTTTCTACTTAAACAATTTTTATGTCTAATGTCATGTGGTTGTAAACTGAAATTCTTGGGTTGAGATTCATGGGGACCGAAAACGCTAAACTCTGTGCACCATTTGGGGTTGGAAAAACTATGGACATGTATCATCTAACAATTTTAAATTTCAAGTTTTAAGTTGACGTCTTTTTAGCGTCGTTTGATATATCTTGTGTGCAATGAATACTGTGTAGCACCCATTGTTGTAGTTCCGCTGCGCATAGCAATTGTGGGGGTGTTACAATTAAATAAAAACCGTTATATGAATATGGTTATGAAAAACCAAAACACGAACATAATATCAATAGTAAGACCCCATATTGCTAGTCAGGCAATATATCGTAATTCGGTGCGTATAGCAGTATTTCGTTAATTGGATTATTATAAGCCGCATGACATTGTTACCTTACTAAACCAAACAACGGGTAGCTAACCCGAAACTCATTTGCCCATCTAAATTAGCGTGTCGTCACAATATTCACGCTTGTGTAAATCTTCTCATACATAAATTCGCTTACCAATCAATGTGGCACGAGGGGATCAACCGTCAAGGCGCGAACTGGGGTGATCGTCCCCAAATAGTACTATTATATGCATAAGCGTCTACCAAATCCCGGTAGTTCACAATTCATGCTAATGGGACTTTTAGTGACATAACCTAACTTTAATAATCCATTTTATCTCATATATCGGGTCATTTAATCATTCATCGGGTCATATAATCATTCGGGTCCAAATCAATAAACAAACAATTGGGAAAACTAGTGTCCTATAAAAACTAACATGTTATCTCCCTCGCGGTTTTATCAAACATTTCATAAAAACATTTAAAAGAGTGCGAGGCTATGAACTCACGTTGATGTGGGAAGGCGGGTTATCGGCAATTCGGACGTACGGTACGTGCTTCAATCACAGAAACCTAGACAAATAATACTCGTCTTAGACTCTTGTCCAATCACTTTATAAAAATAACAATTATGTATGAATATGATGATTTTATATATATGATGATCAAGTGGGTTTACATATTCTCTTTTACTTATTTTAGTGTTGACGTATTGGTAACTTCTTACTAGTTTACCAGTTTTACCTATTTACATGTTTTAGGTCCAATAAGCTTATTATAAGTTCTTTAACTTGTATTAATCTATTTTATACTTGTATTATCAGTATTTACCCTTTACATGTTGGGCCTAAATGGGTTAAGCCCAATAAATAAGTTTATAAGTGTTTTGCCCATTTGTTGTATTATTAGTCCAATAACGTTACCTTAGTCCGTTAATGTCCGTATGTTATATAGTTCGGCTTTTATCGGTTTTTACTTGTTATATATGTTTATATATCAGTATATGAGTTTATAAAAGTTTACATTAGACGGCTCCAACCGTCTAAGTTTTATTTAACAAAAACATTAATTTTACGGTAATAGCTGAAAAAGTCGTAAAAATCATGTTTATAGTTTTATAACTTATAAAACTTATCAAACTACCATTTTTATAAAATGTCCATTTATTTATCCTTATACATATTTATATAAATGTAATATATAAGTTAGTGGGTTTTAATTCACATTTTATACTATTTTTATTTGAGTGCTTATATAATACTATTATACTTTAATTTCCAAAATCTGATTTTTTTACTTTCATGTTCACCAAAACAGCCATATCTAGAGTTCTATATGGAGATACAAGCTCAAATTTTTATGACATAAACTACATGATATGTGCTCCATTTAACTCTACTATAGCTACTGTTGAATCAGCCTCTAAGTGTTTTAATAAATTCGTCCAAAACAGTGTAGGCAGATTTGCACTCTAATCTTGTTTTGATCATATCTCACTCATTTCGATGATTCCATTGCATGACCAACTCTCACATGTGTATAACACATAATACTTACTGTTATTTGATTCCACTATGCCATTTTATCAGTTTAACATTTGGTTACTTACTGTTTTATACAGCCTACTAATTTAAGCATGATTTTAACCTTTTTACATGTAGTTTTCAATCTTTTTAACCAAGTTTATCAACACAAGATCCCCACATAATACTTTGATCATCATATATCATCATATACATATACATAAATGAAGAAAATACAAGGTTACATATTCAAAATAACAAGATGATAGGAAGAAATGATCTCTATACCACCAAAGTGATGAAATGATGAGGTTTATGATGAACAAGACTTGGTTTTGGGTAACCAATCTTATGAGATATCAACACCACTTCTAGGATCACCAAGTATTTGTAGACTCCTTGTGAAATCAGCCCTTGATGTTCATGAAAACTCCTTGAGAAATCAGCCCCAAACTCCCTTGAAAACTCCTTTTCACATGTTAAGATCACCTCCAATCTTCATCTTTTTAAATAACTATCAACATATGTTGATTATAGCTTGAGTTCATGGTTAAATTTTTGATGAACTGGGTGATTGGGAGGAGTATGGGACGGACACAATAGGGAGAGAAAGGGAGATTTGGTTAACTTGCATGTGTGTGAGAAATTATGAAGAAAACTAGTGGTCTTGGTGGTTTTGTGATGTGTAGATGGTTTAACAAGCTTGAAGGACAAGTGTCATTTAGGCTTGTTTAAGCTTGACACACATGAGGTGTGTTGTTGAAGCTTGTGTTGGGAATAAATTAAGGCCAGATCACATGAGCGCTGACAAGAACAACTCAAGCGTTGACAAGAACAAAGTGAGCGCTGACAGCTCAAGCGTTGACAAGTTAAAGTCAAGTGTTGACAGATTGAAGACAAGCACTGATGGAAGATATAAGCTACACGTTTATTATGTTCTAGAATACTTCTAGTAAGGATAGAAACGACAATGTATTTTCTATGTTTATCTTTACCTAGAATAGTTGATACGTAGCTTATTGTACAAGGCTTCTTAGTCTATAAAAGAAGGCCTTTAGGTTAATGTTTAATATCAAGTTTTATATAGTTTTCATTCGTAAACATCTTTCATTGTAAGCAAGTTCGACATTCATAATCAAAGTGAAAGTTTTGTTTACATCTTGTGTTCTTGTTTAAAGTGTTAAATTCCGCATAACACTTAGATTCACAAAGCATATAACAAAGGTTTCTCTACGTGTTATACTTGATCTAATCTCGTATACACAAAGCTAATCGATCTAAGTTTGGGATCAACAAGTGGTATCAGAGCTTGTTGAGGAACTTTTGATCTTTGAAGAACACCAGAACGATACACGAACACCAAAACCCTAATTTTTTCAAAACCCTAAAAACATCATGTCTGAAGCAATAACCACCTCCTCTTCACCCTTACCAAACATCAGGATTCCCATGCTTGATGCAACCAACTTTGACTTATGGAAGTTCAACTTTGAACAATATTTGGGGATCTTTGATTACACACTCTGGGAGATTATTGAATATGGAAACTCATTCAATAAGGCTCAAAAGATTCAGGATGCCATCACTCAAAGATCAGCTGTTGAAGGATGCCCTGAAGAGGATATGAAAGAAAAACCTGGAGATGGTAGAGTTGTAGGTGCTGAAGATATTGCAAAGAAAAGGGTTGACATGAAAGCCCTAAATATTCTGAAAGTCTCTTTGGGACAAGAAAATCAGCACAAATATAGAGGCTATGAATTTGCTAAGGATCTTTGGGAAGCACTTGAAGTTGCATATGGTGGCAATGCAGACACTAAGGAAGAAAAGAAAAAGCAACTTCTGCATGATTATGCTGTCTTCAAAGCTCAGCCCAATGAGAAACTGAGTAGTGTGAGAAGCAGATTGCTTGACATCACAAGCAAGTTGTCCTTCATGGGGACACAAGTTGGTGATGTTGACACCAATGCTACCTTTCTGAAAAGTCTTGGTGAGGCATGGAAGATTGAGGCAAGATCTATTCTTGCCAATAATACTTACAAGAGCTCATCGTTTGATGACATCTACAACAAACTAAGACTGTTGGAAGATGAAACTCTTTCACAACATGGAAGCAAAGCTAGCACCAACAACATGGCCTTCTTCTCTCATAGTGAAGGTCAATTCAATCAGAAGGACTCTTTTATGCATCTAGTTATTGGATCATCATCTGTCAGCGCTGGAACAAGTCCTGTCAACGTCTCCTTTTCAGACGCTGACATATTCATGAATGACTCCCGAAGAGTTAAACCTACTGGTTTGGATTTGGATACTGTGTGTGCTTACATTGCTTCTTTGCCCAATGGTTCAGTGATTACATATGAGGACCTTGAGCAGATAAGTGATGAGCACTTGGAAGTGATGGACATCAAGTGGAACATGGCTCTTGCTAGTATAAGAGCAAATAGGTGGAATAGAAGGTTCAAGAAGAAGATGACCTTCAATGCTAAAGACACAGCTGGATTTGATAAATCCAAAGTTGAATGCTACAACTGCCATCGTATGGGGCACTTCATGAGGGAATGCAGATCTCCTAGAAGATCTGATGCTGGTAAACCCTCAAGTCAGGTTGTTAAAGCTCAAGATTCCAAGGCCATGGTTGCAGTTCAAGGAATTGATGGTACTGGATGGGATTGGAGCTATCTGGCTAAAGATGCTGAAGAGGACAAAGCTTTGATTGCTAATATTGAAGAAGAAGAGCATGTTGAATATGCTCTCATGGCACACTCCTCCTCTTCATCTGATAATGAGGTATATGATGATGCTTTTTGTAGCAAAGGTTGTAGGTTAAACACTGATAGACTTAACAAAGAGGTGTTAAAACTAAAAGATGATATGAGCACTGAAAGGTGTAAATTATCCAATTACCAACTAGCTCTTACTGAAACTGAGAAAACCGTTTCTGAATACAAGAAAATGGAATTTGATTTAAAAGATAAGATAAATATCTTAAAACATGAGCTAGAGGGTAGTATGGATATTAGAAATATCATGACAAAGGTCAATAGAGACCTACAGGCTAAGTTAGATGAGGCCATTAAGAATAAAGATAATGTTGACCTCAAGATTCAAAGATTTGATAGAGCCACCCAAACCCTAGGAGACTGTGTAGCTAAACAAAGGGATCCTAAGGACATGACTGGGATTGGGATGAATGATTACTCTCTGGTTCCACCACCAGCTGGTGACTTCTATGGTGTCCTTAGAAAGGATTTATCTTGGACTGGTATACCAGAATGCCAAGAAGAGGAATTCATTCCTCCACCAAGAGTTGTCACTCCAGTGGAAGAGTATCAACAAAAACTGACTGACCTAAATGAGTGGAAGAAAGCTAACCCTACTTTATTTGTTAAGGGGGGTTTGCTATGTGAAAGTCCCAATGAATCATCACCCATTAAGGTCACTCACCCAGTTACTGGTAAAGCTGTTGACCTAGGCTCCAACACTGTTAGAAGACCTACCATTAAATATGCAGAGATGTATAGGAATAATAGGTCACCCAAGAGTCAAGTTAACAATCATGGAACAGGTTTCTTCTCTTCTAGACCTAAGAATGTGTCTAAGAAAGCCTGTTATACTTGTGGTAGCTTTTCACACTTGGCTTACAAGTGTGTCAACGCTCCCAAAGCCAGCGCTGATAGGAACAATTTCAGCGCTGATAGAAAGAAAGTCAACGTTGTTAGGAAGTCAAACGTTGTCAGACCCAAATCTTGTGTGCAGCAAAATCCACAAGTGATTAGACCTGCCCCATTCTTTTCTAGAAGGTCTAACACTCATGGACAAAGATCTTTTCAAAAGACAAACACCTGGTCAAATAGGCAATGGGTTCCTGTAGCAAACCCTAGGTTCAACGCTGATAAGAGTAATTTCAGCGTTGACAGGACAAAATCCAACGCTGACAGAAACGTGACCAGACCTAAATACTTGCAGCCACAAGGTAAGGGGTCTAGAGCTTCTTCAAGCTTAACATGGAGACCCAAGAAAGATCAAAACCCTAATAATAATGGAATTTCAATGACTTGCAATAGATTTAATTACATTTCAAAGGTCATTACAAAACCTATTGGGGTTAACTGGGTTTTTCATCCTAAAAAGGATGAGAATGGGGTTGTTGTGAGAACTAAGTCTGTTCTTATTGAACAACCAGATGAATCCAAGTCTTCTGAGACTTGGGTTCCCAAAGAAAACTAATTTGTTTTCTTTATGTGCAGGACATTCAAAAACAGATCAATGACTATGGATATTGGGATAGTGGATGCTCAAGGCACATGACAGGAAAGGAAGACTATCTGACGAACTTCACTCCTATTAAAGATGGTGATAAGGTATACTTTGGAGGGGGCTACGGCACCATTACAGGCAAAGGAACCCTTCTCACCAATAATCTGCGTTTTGAGAACGTCTTCCTGGTAAAAGAACTGGATTATAATCTGTTTAGTGTATCACAAGTGTGTGATAACAAAAATAAGGTTCTTTTCACTGATACTGAGTGTTTGGTGTTAAGCAAGGATTTTAAGATCCCTGATGAGAAGTATATTGAGTATAGAACACCTAGGCATAAGGACATATATAATGTGAATTTAAATGGGATTAAAGTAAATGCAAATATGTCTTGTTTTTATGCTAAGGCCTCAGTAGATGAAAGTAATTTGTGGCACAGGAGACTAGGGCACATAAATTTTAAAAATATAAATAGACTTGTGAGGCTTGGTTTAGTTGATGGTTTGCCTGAGAAGGCCTTCCACAATGACCACTCTTGTGTTGCATGTCTTAAAGGCAAGCAACACAAGGTCTCATTCAAGTCCAAGCAGGTGCATACTAGTTCCAGACCTCTTCATATGCTTCACATGGACCTCTTTGGTCCAACTAATATAGAAAGTTTGAATGGCAAGTCATATTGTTTTGTTGTCACTGATGACTTTTCTAGGTTTACTTGGACATTCTTTCTAGCTATGAAGAGTGACACAGCTGATGTTCTTATTGAATTTATCACTCAAAGTGAGAAAAGGTCTGGCAATGAGGTTAAGATGCTTAGGAGTGATAATGGTGGAGAATTTAGGAACAAGAAGCTAGATGATTTTTGTGCCAGGAAGGAAATTACTAGGCAATTCAGTATTGCTAGAACCCCACAACAAAATGGGGTTGCTGAAAGGAAGAATAGAACCCTAATTGAAGCAGCCAGAACAATGTTGGCTGATGCTCACTTTCCTATAGCCTTTTGGGCTGAGGCTGTTAATACAACATGCTATGTGCAAAATAGAGCATTGGTTAACAAAATTCAGAGCAAAACACCTTATGAGTTACTTTGGGGAAGAAAACCTAATATTGGTTTTCTCAGACCTTTTGGTTGTCATGTAGTAGTGTTAGATACTAGTGATGCCTTAGGGAAATTTAGTGCAAAAGGTGATGAGGGCTACTTCATGGGGTATTCAGTGCAGAGCAAGGGTTATAGGGTTTATCTTAAAGAGGACAAACGTATTGTTGAAAGAGTACATGTTAGGTTCTTAGAGAATAAACCTAGTGATCCTGAAAGTGGTCCTAATTGGTTGTTTGAGTTGGAACCCTTATCTAGAACTTTAAATTATATGCCTGTCACTAATCCAGACATTGTGAAGGTAACTTCAAATGTTGTGGAGGAACAAATTGTTGATGTTTCAGGTACACAGGTTAATGAGAGGGTTGGATCACAAGCAGAAAAGGCATCTCCTACATTTGAATATGTCACAATTCCCATTTGGACAGATGCTTTTGCTGCTGCTGCTGCTGCTGCTGCTGGACAAGACAATGGTGGGCTCCAAATACCACCAGATACAAACATGCATGGTTCTCCAGGCGCTGACAAAGGCAAATCTAGCGCTGACAGGACCAATTCAGACGTTGACAACAACATTTCAAGCGCTGTTAGCCCAGACGCTGACAACCAAGATTCAAATGTTGACAACACTAATGGGCATCTTTTCTCTTCCAGTTTTGAACAAGGTGGACCTTCCAATGTTCATGAAGAGATTCCTGTTGCTCAAAGAGAGTCTGATGAAGAAGATATTGGCAACATGGAGCATAAGGTTGAGGACACCAGACTTTTTGAAGGAGGAGTTCTCACCTCCACAATGAAGAATCACCCCCCATCTCAGATCATTGGTGATATTATGACTCCAGTTCAGACAAGAAGATCTCATCAAGGACTTGGTGGATTTATTGCCAATATACACAAGAAGGTTGATACCCCTCTTGTGCAAGCATGTTTGTTTGCATGTTTTCTGTCACAAGAAGAACCCAAGAAGATATTTGATGCTCTCAAAGAACCAAGTTGGGTGGAAGCAATGCAGGATGAGCTTCACCAATTTGCAATTCAAGATGTTTGGGAGTTGGTTGATTGTCCTAGATATTTCAGACCTATAGGGACAAGATGGGTTCTCAGGAACAAAAGAGATGAAAGAGGTATTGTGGTCAGAAACAAGGCAAGGTTAGTGGCTCAAGGTTATACACAAGAGGAGGGGATAGACTATGAGGAAGTCTTTGCACCAGTTGCAAGGATTGAAGCTATTAGGATTTTTCTAGCCTATGCATCTTGCATGGGCTTCACAGTCTATCAAATGGATGTGAAAAGTGCATTCTTGTATGGCACCATTGTTGAGGAAGTTTATGTCATGCAACCTCCTGGTTTTGAGGATCCAGAGCATCCAGATAAAGTGTATAGAGTCAAAAAGGCTATGTATGGCCTTCATCAAGCCCCTAGAGCATGGTATGGTACTTTGTCTACCTATTTGGTGGACAATGGATTCAAGAGGGGCACCATAGATCAGACACTATTTACAAAGAAGAAAGGCAAAGATGTGTTGCTTGTGCAGGTCTATGTTGATGATATCATTTTTGGGTCTACTGATCCAAAGATGAGTGAGGATTTCTCCAAGCTTATGACAGACAAATTCAAGATGAGTGCTATGGGGGAGATGAACTTCTTTCTTGGTTTACAAGTTCAGCAGAAAGAAGATGGTATCTTCATCTCCCAGGATAAATATGTTGCTGAAATCTTGAAGAAGTTTGGCTTTTCTCCACATGAAAAGAGGGCTACTACTCCTATGGATAGAGAACACCCTTGGGGAAAGATTGGAGATGGGAAAGATGTTGATGTCAGGCATTATAGATCCATGATTGGATCCTTGATGTATCTTACTGCTTCCAGACCTGATATCATGTTTGCTGTATGTGCTTGTGCACGTCATCAAGTGACTCCCAAAGAATGTCACCTTTATGCTGTGAAGAGGATCTTTAGGTACCTAAGATGTTTCCCTAATCTTGGTTTGTGGTACCCAAAGGATTCACCATTGGAGCTGATTGCATATTCAGATAGTGATTATGGAGGTGACAAGTTTGATAGGAAATCCACAACTGGTGGATGTCAATTTCTTGGGAGCAGGTTAATATCTTGGCAATGCAAGAAACAAACAATGGTAGCTAATTCTAAAACTGAAGCAGAGTATGTGGCTGCAGCAGCATGTTGTGGTCAAGTGTTGTGGATTCAGAACCAACTGTTGGATTATGGGTATAATTTTATGCATACTAAGATATTTGTTGACAATAATAGTACTTTATGCATCATTAAGAATCCTGTACATCATTCTAAAACTAAACACATAGAAATTAGACACCATTTTATAAGAGATTGCTTTGAGAAAGTTTTAATACAACCAGATAGGGTTGACACTGAGGAAAATGTGTCAGATTTATTAACCAAACCTTTTGATGCTGGAAGATTTCAATACTTGGTAACAAGTATTGGAATGGTTAATCTCACTTAATATGTGTTTTGGATTCTTTTTGTAAAAGTATGTACAGGATGATGCATTATTATTATTGGTCTTATTGATGATTTAGATTTTCCACTAAATTTTTGTAACACTGACAAAGGTTGTTTGAACACTGATAAGTGTTTTTGCAATGTTGTCAGCAATATAATTGTCTAACGCTGACAAAGCTTCCTTCAACGCTGTTGTGTGTTATCGGGCCGTTGTCAGCAACAATGTTAGTTTTGTGGTTTTCAATCTAAATGTGCAGATGGTGTTAGCAGTATACCATTGGATACAGAGTTGCTTATGGATCAAAGGAGAAGTATTTGGACAAGTTTTTATTTATGGATGATGGTTGGAATGTTTCATTCCTATCTTGACATAAAATTTTTTATGTTCATGCATGATTTTAGCAAACTTTTTGTATCATAGTTTAAGGGGAGGTTTTAGGAACCTTTAGGATTTTTGGGTATCCATATGATACTCTTATCACAATTCTAGATTGTGTCCACAGGTGAGTATGGGTTAGTTTTACTAAACCATGAGGCACTGTAGCATGCATAGTATATCAACTTTGCATGCTGCCAAGACATTTTTGGCCTAGAATTGGTTGTGGTCTGTTGGGAGACTTGGGAATGATTTTGATATGGGATTTACCTGGGAGTAACAAGGATTTTATAAGGTAACTTGGTTGTTAAGAATTTTGGTTAGCAAGGGACACTAGAGGACTGTTATGTCTATCTTGCTTATGCAAGTGTGCATAACTGGACAGTGCTTGCCGCCCTATGATAATTATCAGCTTTTGGTTATCTTCTCTAGGATAAATTACTTGTTAAAGTCATTTTTCACTTTTTAAAACAATTTTATTTTTGGACGCTGACAAGATTTTTCCAAGCGTTGTTGTGACCAAATTGGACGCTGACATGGCTTTAGGCGAACGTTGACAAGATTATAGCCGTTGGGCGTTGATAGGTTATTTTTGACCGTTGACACTCAGTGGGACCTACCTAATTGTTACTTTTTGACATATTTTCAAGCCGTAATTTTAGGAGTTGTTACTTTCATTAAATGCATGAGATAACTTATAACTTTTTCAATATTTTCATGATTAGTTTTTGAAAATCTTTGCCTATTTTTGGGCCAATCACATGCATTCTTTATCTCCTATAAATTTGGCTCCTATTTTTAAACAGGGTATCTATAATTCTTGTCTAACACTTTTATCTTATCAACCTTCATCTTCTACACTTCAAATTAACAGCTTTCATCAATGGCACCAAAGTTTAACTCAGCAGAATTGGATTTGGGGTTCAAGTCTCAACACAACATGATTGCTTATCTTGTTGCTGATAATGATTTGTTTCCTCAATACACACACATGGTGGCGTATTTGAACGCATCCCCACTAAGGTATGCTCTTTCTCATGCACCACTCATTCTAGTCACACACATTAAGCAGTTTTGGAACACTGTTAGTTCCTCAACAGTTAATGGAGTGACCACATTGACTTCTATTGTTCATGGGAGATCTTGGGTGGTTACTGAGGCCTTGGTACGCCAGGCCTTGCATCTTGATGATGCTGATGGTATAACCATCCTTCCCATAACTGAAATAGAACAAGGGCTTAGGGCTTTGGGATATCCTATTCCTGATGAAGGTACTCTTAATAAGTATCATAAGCAGGAATTTCCCCCAGCCTGGAAGTACCTCATTCACATCCTCCTTCAATGTTTGAGTCCCAAATGTACTGCACATAATGAGATCAATAGATCCATTGCAAGTGCTATTGTGTGCATTGCAACAGGGCAAAAATATAACTATTCTAAAATGATTTTTGAAGGGATATGTAAAAACAAGGGGACAAAAATGACTTTAGCTTATCCCCGTTTTCTGCAAATGATTTTTGATGCTCAAGGTTATTGTTCAAGGGATCACAATGATTTTTATAAGATCCCTGAACAAAAGAAAGCTATTTTTACAAAGATGAATTCACCACCTCTTAGAGACTTACCTTTAACCCCAGCCATGCTTGCTGTTATTGCAGCAGCACAACCCCAACCAGACCCCCAACCTCAAATTGACCCTCAACCACAACTTGAACCTATTCCTGAACCTTTACCCTCACCTGAACAAATGCAAATTGACCAAGAACCCTTTGACGCTGACACATATAATGTTGGCGTTGATGTGCCTATTTTCAACGCTGACACACAACCATCACAATACCAAACACCCCTTAACCAACCCACATCTACCCATTCTTCTACACCATCTTCCACACCACCTGAATATAGGTTGATCAAACGCCAAAGGACTACTGGAGTGTTCTCCTCTGGTGGTCCTAGCCATGAAGCAGAGAGAACCACCACCACAAGTGTGGCTGGTGACCTGGATGAGGCTGGGACTATTGGTTCTGGCTTAGATGCTGGCCAAGGCAGTCCCACCATCATTAAGTCCTCATCCTTGCCCAATGAACCTGACTTGGGAGGTCAAATCCCCATTTCAGAAGAGGGCAGACTGGAACCAATGACTCTTTTGGAATTGACGGCAGTCTGCATTAGCTTGCAAAAGCAAAATGCAGACTTAGTACATATTGTCAGCTCACAAGGCCTTGAACTCAAGCAATTGAGGGAGAGGATTGTTGTTTTGGAGAGTGATCATGCTAGGAGGGGTATGGAGGAGTCTTCCAAAGGGGAGGAAGATCAAAGAAATCTGAGTGATAAGAGCAGTCAAGATGGTCAATCAATGGATGTTGCTGAAGCTCTTACAACTTTGAAGGAACAAACAGGTTTTGATACGTCCTTAATCTCTCCAACCAATCTAAATTTATCATTTACAGCAATGTTGAGAGAGGTTACACAAGGCGCTGAGGGAAAATATTTGAGCGTTGACAAGACAAGTTTGGACGCTGATAGAAGTATTTTGGGAGCTGATAGAGGAACTTTGGGCGTTGACAGACCTGCACATGAAGGTGATGTATTCCAGTCATCATCTATCATCAAGGAAGTTCCTACTCAGGTATTACCATCTACCTTACCAACCATTGCACCATCAGATAAGGGTAAGGGTAAATTGGTAGAAGAAATTGTTCCAAAGAATGCAGCCTAAGTTGAATTTGATAGAAGATTGGCTGAACAAATGATGGAACAAGGTGAAAAGGAAAAGTCACCATTTGTTGTGACTTCTGAAGAAGAAAGTGATGGAGCTAGCTCAGACTCAAGTGTGATGATTATAGAACCAGAAAGGCTTGAGTATGGAGATGAGCTTGCTAGGGAAAAGTTGAGAGATTTAAAATTGCAGATTGATTTTGACATGCCAGAGGTGGTTCAGATGTACAATTCTTGGGAAGAAAGCTGTATGGATAATCCAGACTTGACCATTTCAGATCAAATATGGGGTTTGGAGCTTCTTCTTAGAGTTCAGAAGGATTGTAAGGTGATTTTGAAGCACAAGGCAAGCAATATTCTCTCTGAGTTGAAAAGGGATAGAAGGAAGCTCTATTTTATGTTGCTCAGATGTCATGGAGTTGGATGGACACATCAGAAGTTTAAGGCTTTGACGTTTGATGAGTTGGAACATAGGGCTTATCCTATTTGGGTGAAAGTGCAGGAAGAAAACACTTTCAGACTTCTTTCAGATGAAAGAAAGGAGCAACTTGCAGAAGAGATGGAAATCAAGAAAGCTATGATAGTTCCCAGACCAGTGAAGAAGGGATTTACACTTGAGTTTCCAAAAGATATGAATCCACTATATCCAAGTGAAGCAGTTATCAGAAAGATCCTCAAGCTCTCCCCATTAGAAGCTTCAGATATGGTGCAGGTGTTACCATTAGATTCCAGGAATCCAATTGTGAGTTATGATGAGGATGAATGTGGATTCTGGAAGATTGGCAGATTTGGTAAGGAGGTACACACTTTTACCACTCTCATATCTTTATTTGCAAGTTGTGATAGAGAAGACTTGGTGGACCTTTGGAGGTTACTAGAGACCAAGTATGAGGATGAAGCACCAACTTCAGCTAATGGAATAAAACTTTGGACCACATTTAAAAGAATGTGTGGGACAAATGAGGAAGATCCTGAAATATGGAAGGATCTTGAAGATGACCTCAGTGGTCTTCAATGGAGGTTATATTCAGCTGCTGGTGTATACCATTTGAGTTCTACAAAGTTTGCTGAGTATCTACTTGTGGATGCTCAGTATTTCATATCCAAGGCTGTTTTGGAAAAGATGAAGGACACCCAGTTGGAGATAGATTATACAAGTGACGTGGCAAAGAATTTGATCAGATTTATTTATTACCAATATGAGAAGGTTTGTCAGACTCCTCCAAGTTCTTAATGCTTATTCAGAAACTTGATCATAAGAGTGGATATCAAGTTTAGGGGAGGATTGTTGGGAATAAATTAAGGCCAGATCACTTGAGCGCTGACAAGAACAACTCAAGCGTTGACAAGAACAAAGTGAGCGCTGACAGCTCAAGCGTTGACAAGTTAAAGTCAAGTGTTGACAGATTGAAGACAAGCACTGATGGAAGATATAAGCTACACGTTTATTATGTTCTAGAATACTTCTAGTAAGGATAGAAACGACAATGTATTTTCTATGTTTATCTTTACCTAGAATAGTTGATACGTAGATTATTGTACAAGGCTTCTTAGTCTATAAAAGAAGGCCTTTAGGTTAATGTTTAATATCAAGTTTTATATAGTTTTCATTCGTAAACATCTTTCATTGTAAGCAAGTTCGACATTCATAATCAAAGTGAAAGTTTTGTTTACATCTTGTGTTCTTGTTTAAAGTGTTAAATTCCACATAACACTTAGATTCACAAAGAATATAACAAAGGTTTCTCTACGTGTTATACTTGATCTAATCTTGTATACACAAAGCTAATCGATCTAAGTTTGGGATCAACAGCTTGCTATTTTATTTAGTGGGGATGGGACAAGTGTCCCACTTGTCTCATCTCCACTAATTTACGGGTACTCCTCGATTCTAGTTTCCTCAATTTGCGTGCCCTCGGGTCGTTTTACGAAAAACGTTTTTATAAATTATTAATCAACGACACAAAACGAATCTAATAAAAATTGTCTCATAAAAAACGGAGTTCAAAAACGTAAATACGTAAACCTAGGGTTTCCGGTTTAGTCGTAAAGGACGTTAAATTATGCACGTAAGTCCTAATCTCTTCTCGTAAATTTGTGAGTTTATGAACCAACACAAATATAAATCCCAAAATAATATTCACGGATAAATTTATTTCCTGAAGTGTCGGACTGTCACCAAAACGGTGTATGTAGACGTAAGCACGTAACGTAGAATCCTCCGGTTTAGACGTAGTCGATGCTACTTCAAGATGTAAACCCACATTTCTTCCCAAAAATAAGTGAGATCATAATATAACATTAAACTAATGTTTTTAAATAATACTTGAGAATAAAATATCAACCATAAATTGACGGATTGTCACAAAATCCATGATTTTACCATGATTTTATGTAGTGAAATTTCACCCATTAATCATGGAACACATACTCATGTACTATACTTCTATAAGTTATGTGTGAACTTGTCCAATATGTGCTTATACCTTTACATCTAAATTGGTTATAAATAAGTTACATAGCTTAAACCATGTACCCAAAACTAGGGATAACAAGTAGTAAGATGTATACTTAATGCTTGAGATATACAACACTTAATAAAAATTTGAAATATACTACAATTAGGTATTGTAGCCATGCTATGTGTGTAAGTGGACTAGGAGTTTACTTAAACTCTTGAACTAACCCAAGAATAGATGCTATTGTGTGTAAGCCCAACATAAGCCAAAGCCAAGGGCCCATTACCCCTTTTTGGTTAGCTTAACACGACACCCCACCTTAGGTGGAAGAAGATGAGATGCATGGGGAACATAATGGCATACACTTGGCAAGAATAATCTTACCAAGGCAAGTCATGCCTTTTGCCCTCCTCTCTCTCTCTCTCCTTTTAGCCGAAAATCACACACATACTCACACATTCTCTTAGACAATCCAATCTTGTTTCTCTCATCCTCTTCTCTCTCAATCATACGGCTTAAAGCCATAAACATGCAAAAACCAAATGTTAAATCTACCAAGATCCTTGTCTCATCTATACTACAAATCATTAGTAGTATCATTCCTTTTGGAAACACTATAAACAAGCCCTAGCCGAATCATTATAGGTCACGACTTAGTTATAACTAGGGTTTTCTTCATCATCTTGAGTAGATCTCAAATCTCCTTGTTCGTCTAGCTCATCCTTGGTACTTTTAAGCAAGAAAGGTATACACATCATGTTCTTTTATTTCTTCATGCATGCATCATCATACATCTATAAACACTAAATAACATGTTAAAACCAAGATTTGATGAAGCCATGACCATTATAGGTCACGACATAATTATAAAAAATCATGTTCATGATTTAAAATCTTCTAATAAGAAACATATGATTTGTACTATGTTTTAAACTAGATTTGAAAACCATATGAAACCTTTTATAAATCTAAATGTTACATGAGTTATAAATCTTGTTCTATGGGACTATGGTTAACTAATAATCATAGATCTCATAAAATGAACTTATGTAACTTAAAGATCATGAAAACCATGACCTTAAAGGTCATGGATAATATAAATGGTGACCATATGATTTGTTTCCTAAGTTTTGAATAATGGAATATGAAATGTTACATGTTAAATGGGATATTAAAAATCACAAAATATAACTTATGAGTATAAATGTAGCCGTGGATTACATATGACTTAAAATGGGTTAGATGTACATACATGCTTATATGAACCTAGATCTAGTGATAAGTGTTAACTTAACATGATAAACATGAAATAAGCTAAATATATCTTATGGGAATATTGGGAGAAAACAATATAGTCGTGGGCTATATATTGTTTTCTTGGAATGATAGTAACCTTGGGAACATGCATGTAACTTGAATAATCATGATGTATTTTTGTAAATATTTACAAGACTTAAAATTAGCTAAAGTGTTCATCTTGGAAATACCAAGATTCAGAAATATAGCCGTGGGCTATATATGAGTATACATGGATCTATATTTGATTTTTAGGTCTAGACATAGTTTAGATTTCATTTTCGACTTGTGACTTGTTTTCTTGACTTGTACATAGTTAGATCTATTTTTGTAACAATTATAAACTACATGCAACCTTTAAATGAGACTTGACTTATCTTAATAAGCTATAACTAATTATAGCCGTGAGATATAAGCTCCTATTAGGGCTTATGACTTACTTCCAACCTTATAACACACCTAGATCTAATTTGGTACACCACATAAAACAAATTATAAGTTTTATTATTCTATTTAGATTTAAAACTAAATATGAATAAGCCACTAATAAGCTTATAAGAATATCCTAAGTTAAAACTTACATAGAATGTAATGTAGTGTTAATGGACTAGTTAAGCCCATGAAATGTTAATTCAAAACTTAATGGACCCTATAAGCCCATTTGATAAATTTTAGTAACTTAATGGACTTAAGATTACACTTAGGCCCATTTAACTAATTAAAGGACTTAAAAATATATTTAAGCCCAATAAATGATTTAAAGGCCCATTTAAATAAATTAGTGGACTTGAGATATATTTAAGCCCACTAACATAGCCCATTAGATGTTTAGCTCCTTTAATGAGCCCATATAAAGTTTGAATGTTAAAATAAAAGTTTTTATAATAAAATATTACTTATAAAATTTTTTTGATGAAAATGACAATTTATGAAACTTAAGGACTAAAACCGTAACTTATGAAACTTGTTTTGATAAACTAGTAAACACAAGGGCTGAAAATGTAAATATCCAAAGGTCTAGGCTTTAATAAATACTATCCGTGGCAAATTAAACCCTAGGGACCATTTTGGGAAGTTTCTAAAAGTTATTTTGTCATTTTATAACCCTAAGGACCATTCTTGTAAATTCCCAAAACTTAAAGAAGCCCTAGGGGCCGTTTTTGTAATTTTAATAAAGTTACAAAACCTAGATATAACTAGGGGGACTAAATCTACCATAAGCCGAAACTTTAACAAGCCCTATGTACTAAATATGTAAAATCCGAAAGTTATACTTGTTTAAAATATAGAGGGACTAGTTTTGCCATATTCTGAAACATTAACAAGCCCTAACCCTAAAATCTATTTTAATTATAATAAAACATAATTAGAAACCTAGACCATAAAGAATTAATGTATAAATTCTTAAGTTTAAATTATTTTATTAATGTTAAAATGATTTATGGAAACTTTAAAGTTAAATAAAATATTTTATTTTATTTTTCAAAATAAAATATTTATATTTACTTTAGGAAATGATTGTATAAACAATTATGAATATGTGTTACTCATACATAAACACATATACTTTTAGAAAATAAAAACTATATGAATGTTGGATAAATTGAATGCTAATAGGTAAGTATAACACCTTACGTTTACTTAAAATATGAAACTTAATAATAAGTTTAAATGGATGATTATAATACACGAACTACGAACGTGAACTAATATTAAGTAGAATTTTTATATTTACTTAATAATGGAACTTAGTAGTAAATGAGTGATTATAATACATGAACGGAGAACGTAAACTAATATTTTAAGTAAAACATTTTATGTCTACTTAAATAAGAAACTTAATTGTAAATTTAATGATTATAATAAATACATGTATGCTAGCTGATATTAATAGTTAAACATTTTATGTTTACTTAGAAATGAAACTTATATAGATAAGTTAAATGAATATTGATGATACTTGAACTACGGTTATTTAGATAAATACCGTAGCATAAATGAACTGACTAAAATTTGTATAAGCATACATATATGTTCTTTGTACTATCTATTAAGACTGTACTATTTGATTAGGCATAACTTTTGGCGTGATCTTAATTTGGATATTCGTATTAAACAGCTATTGCCTACTCCCAGGTGAGTTTACAGCCCCATATAAACTTTTGATAAAACTTTCCCATTTGGGAAAGATAATATGCAAACACTTAATGGACATAACAAGATTGTATAAACTTGACTATGATTGATTATTATTAGAACTGTTAAATTGTTGTAAATCGCCCGAATATCATAAATAGATCTATTAGGGATTGACCATCCCCGTCTGGGTAAGTCAGGCCCACTGTGCCTTGGCCGGGACAACAGACGTATACCATGTTGGAACTGGAATGGGTGTCTTTTTGTAAGACACTACGTCCTCATCTATTGAGGACTATGGAAGGTTAAGCTTCAGTTTCTAATAATAAACAAATGTAATCTACATTTTAGTAAGAATGCTTTTGTGCATTGTTACTTCTATGATTAATGTATGTCCAAACTAATTAATTGTTAAAACCTTTAAATTCACCAAGTTTATGTTGACCCCTTTAGTATGTTTTGCACAGGAATATGAAGTTAGTACGTGGTGTGTGCATGGTCTCCAGCATCTTAGTAATCTGCATTGTAGGACTCGTCAGGGGTTCTATTTGGGAAACACAAACAATCACTCTTCATCATGTTTAAGACAATTTTTATTTATTTGTTTAATAAACATGTAATCTGATTTGACTAACTCTTTATCTTATGCTCTATGGACTATATGCTATCGATCCACCCTAGTGACATCTCCGTGGATATTTCCGCATATTTTGACCCTACCCGGGATGTCACAGGTACCAAAGACCTAGACTTGGTGTACCTTTTAGGTATCTGAAGATTCTCTTTACAGCAGTAAGGTGTGATTCCTTTGGATCTACTTGGTATCTTGCACAAAGGCATGTAGTGAATTGAATGCCAGGTCTGCTTGCAGTTAAGTACATGAGTGACCCAATCATACCTCTATACTGAGTCTCATTGACTGATTGTCCAGTGAGATCAGGTCCTAAGTTGTTAGGGGGTACCATTGGAGTCTTCACTAAAGCACAATTGATATCATACTTCTTCAGCAGTTCCTTGACATATTTTTCTTGATTGATGGAGATGCCTTGGTCAGATTGTTTAATCTGAAGACCAAGGAAGTATGTGAGTTCTCCCATCATACTCATCTCAAATTTGCTGGTCATAAGCTTGGCAAATTGTTTGCAAAGTTTCAAGCTTGTAGAGCCAAAGATTATGTCATCCACATAAATTTGTACCAGAATGGTGTCAGTTTTTAGATTTATAGATGAACAAGGTGCTATCTATTTTTCTTCTGACAAATTTATGTTCAATGAGAAACGTTGAGAGAGTTTCATACCAAGCTCTTGGAGCTTGCTTCAGTCCATACAAAGCTTTGTACAACTTGTAGACATGATTTGGGTATTTACTACTCTCAAATCCAGGAGGCTGAGTAACATAAACTTCTTCTTTTAGGTCACCATTTAGGAATTCACTTTTGACATCCATTTGGTAGATGATGAAGTTCATGTAAGTGGAATATGCAAGGAAGATTCGTATCGCTTCCATACGTACAACTGGAGCAAAGGTTTGATCAAAATCAACACTAGGCTCTTGATTGAATCCTTGGGCCACCAGCCTAGCTTTATTTTTGGTCACTGCATTAGTTTCATCTCTTTTGAGCTTGTAAACCCATTTAGTGTCGGTGGTTGATTTACCATATTGAAGAGGAACCAATTTCTAGACTTTGTTTCTTTCAAATTGATTGAGTTCCTCTTGCATGGCATCCACCCATCCAGGGTGTGTGAGTGCTTCAGAAACCTTTGTAGGTTCAATTTCTGAGAGAAAATTTGCATAAAGGCATTCTCCAGATGAAGCAGCACTCAGTTTCTTTGCCATAGATCTAGTGACTCTACCTTCACCAGGATTACCTATTATGTTCACCAGCTGTATGTGACTATTTTGAGTCCAAGATTTTTGTGGAGCTGGAGAATAGGTACTGGTATCATGATTAGAGCTAGAACTTGGAAGTCCATGACATGGACTTGGACTTGGAATGTCTCTAGTGTCTACTGAAGGATATTCAGTGGATAAGGGTTCAATCATTGGAGGACTTCCTTCTTGGTCAGAAGAAGCATATCCAAGACCTAATTCCCTAGAGATGATAGGAGAGCTTTAAGCAAGGGGCTCAGATTGTTCTTCAGCAGCTGCATATGATTGATCATTTCGATCATGTGTGTCAGCATGCTGATTGTTTTGAGACTGACCATTTTGGTTATTTGTATTTCCTTGCTGTTCATTTTGATCATTTTGAGATTGATCATTATTTGATTGAAATCCATCAGTATGTTATACTGAAGGATTTCCTTTTGTAGAACTTGTCATATCTTCAAATGGAACAATATGAGGGACTGAATTACTTGTTTGATATTTTTAAGAAGGCTCATAATGATTGAATTCATCAGATGGATAATTGTGAGATTCATGTATATGAAGTTCATCATCTGATGGAGTTGAAAAAGTGAGAGCTTCAGAACTTTCATTGAAAGTGATGTGATATGTTTCTTCAGTACATTGTCTTCTTGTGTTGAAGACTCTGTATGCTTTAGATACTAGGGAGTATCCAAGAAAATAAACATCATCAGATTTTTCATCAAACTTTCCAAGGTGATCCTTGTGATTATGAATGAATACTGGACACCCAAACACATGTAAGAATGAAATGTTTGGAATTCTCCCCCTGAAGACTTCATTGCGAGTCTTCATGTGTCTCTTCTCAATAATGGATCTATTTTGAGTGTAGCAAGCAGTGGCTACAGCATCAGTTCAAAAATGCTTAGAGAGAGCAGATCCAGCAAGCATTGTTCTTGCTGCTTCAATCAAAGTTATGTTCCTTCTTTCAGCCACACCATTTTGTTTAGGTGTGTAAGGAGATGAGAAATTTTGGGAAATTCCTTTTTCATCACAGAATTTGATATGTGATTGATTTCTGAATTCAGTGCCATTGTTAGTTCTGATTTGTTTGACATGAGTGTCATTTTGATTTTCAACTCTTTTGATGAATGACATAATGGCATCTGATGCATGGCTTTTCTTTGTGAGAAAATATACCCAGGTGTACCTTGAGTACTCATCAACAATGATAAGTGTATATTTTTCATGACAAATGGCCCTAGGTGATACTGGGCCAAATAAGTCCATGTGAAGCAAATGAAGACTTTCTTTGATTGAGAAAGTTTGCTTTGTTTTGAAGCTGGCCCTATGGTGCTTCCCTTTTTCACATGCTGAGCATGGTTTGTCCTTGGAGTAGACAAGTGAGGGAAGACCAATAAAAAGATTTTGTTTTGCCAGCAGAGTTGTTGTTTTGAAATTGAGATGTGAGAGCCTCTTATGCCAAAGCCAATTGGTAATATTGGATGCTTTAGCAAAGAAGCATGTCTCCTGAGTAGAGTTCATGTTCATGACATAAACATCTTTGACTCTTGGAGAAATCATCACAATTTCATGATTGGAGTTGAAGATTGTACCTTTTTTGTCATCAAACAGCATAAGATACTTTGCATCACAAAGTTGACTTATGCTGATGAGGTTGTGCTTCAATCCATTTACATATGCTACCTTTGAGAAAACTATACCATTGCATTTCACTGAACCAAATCCTTCAGTAGTAGCTGATGACTTATCACTAAAAACAACTTTAGGACCTTGTTCCTCCTTATACTTGTGCAGATAACTTTTGGTGCCAGTCATATGCCTTGAGCAGCCACTATCTAGGTACCAAATAGGCTTCCTGAGATCACACTGCACAAGTTAAGGAAATGGTCAGTTTTGTTTTGAAACCCACCTTTGTTGGGTGGGGGTTTTAGATCTAGAAGGTGTTCTAGATCTGAAGGGTCCTCTTGTAGAGGGTATGTGTGATTGCTCAGAAGAAGAAGAGGTTTGAACAGCTTTAGCTTTCTTAGCCTGGATGGCTTCACCTCTTATGAACCACTCTATATGGTTGTGATCAGATGTAGTGTGGACATCGCTTCCACAAGTTTCACAACATTTGGTAATAGAGTTTGGGTTTCTTGGTTTAATACCTCTTCTGAGTGAAATGATTCGATTATGGTGTCATGGTCATAACTTCCATAAATATTACAAACAGGGTAATAGTGGCAGTCATCTGGGTCATGATTGCCCATACCACAATGAATGTATGGTGGAAAAGGCATATTTTTCCTGGAATGAGATGCTTCAGATTTGTGAGCATCAGCACTTGTTTTGGCCAGCATATACTGAGTGTGTTCACAAGTACGATGATCAGTCCTTTCACATTTAGTACAATAAATCACTCTTAAGCAAGTTTGAGTGAGATGGTTGTTTTGACCACATAACTCACAAGCTCTTTTGAATTGTGTCTTGTACTTTAAATAAGGAGAGTTTGAAGGTTCATCCCTGAAACGTGTTGGTGTTTGCTGATGCCTGAGTTGTATCTTAAGATCATTGATCTCTTGCATGACAAGAGACATTCTTTTATCTTCCTCAGATTTAGCATTCTTCAGTTTATTTGATGAAACTGAAGAGGTAGTTCCCATATGTGAACCTTCAGCAGTAGCTGAAGAGTTCTTTGAAGTGTCAATTTTGACATGTTTAGAAGAACTACCTTTGTGTGTGGTGTGTGACTTGATGATAGACTAGATAGTTTTGGGTCCAGTAGAGGGTTCAGCACCAGCCAGCTTCTCCAAAGGAGGAAGTGGGGTACTTACTTCATTCTCTATATCATCATCTGAGTCATCCTCAGTAACTGAGGATTCAACTGGTGCTGAAGTGTCAACACTTGCTTGAAACTCAAGAAGAAGGATTCGTCCAATTTCATGATTGGGTAAATTCTCTTCACCTGACCTTTCAATGTCAGGGATCGAACTACCAACCTCATTTGAGGCTTTGACAAATACAATAGGTTTGGTGCTAGATGATCCTTCAGCACCAAGCATTTTCTTCTTTTGAGCAGGTATTTGTTCACTTATGCATTGATTTACCCTATCAGAGTTTCTAAGCCAAGATTTAACAATTTCTTTTGCTTCTTTTAGTTCCACTCTAAGAGAGTTGTTTTCCTCTAAAATCTCTTTGTTTAATTGTTGAAAAGTAAGAATATCAAGTTTAGCTTCTTTTAGCTCTATTTGCTTACTTTCAAAATCTTCAAGTTGTAGAACAAGTTTGTGAAATTTTTCAAGCAAATTGTTTCTTTGCTCTTCAACAAGTTTTAGATCAATGCACAAGTAATCAAATACAAATTTAATGTCACCTTTATCTTCTAATTCAAGAAGAGTTTCTACCTTTTTGATAGTGACATTGACCCATTCACCATTTCTGGCACTTTCTTTGGTCACAACATATGAATTGGCCCCTTCATCATTAACAAGAGCCATCAGCACCTTCACATTCACCATTTCATCATCATCTAAAGAAACGTATTCTTCATCCCATTCATAGGATTCAGCAACAAGCCCTTTGTTTTTGTCTTGTTTGGGAGTCTTGGATGAGAAGCTTTCAGTGCTCATTAAGGCCAATCTTGCCTTGATTTCTCTATATTTGGCCTCAAAGTCTTTTGTTGGTCTGAGTTCAACCATGCTTTGCTGAAATGGAGTAGAAGCAATTTGTTTTGGTTGAAATAATGAATGACCAGTTGGCCTTGATTGAGCTGGTGAGGAATATGAAGGGAGAGATGTTTTTGAATAACAATCCTTAGCATAGTGACCAGTCTTCCCAAATTTGTAGCATTCAGTGTCAACTGAAGCTTTTGTGGAGCTGGAGAACTTGCCTCCTTTCTTAAAGAACCTTCTAGACTTGGCCAGAAGTGCTCTTTCATGAAATTCCTCTTTGAGGTCATTCAGATATTCCTCACTAGATCTAGTATCTTCCTCATCAACAGGACTATCTTGGTAGTCTTGAATGATAGCTTCACTGAAGAAGGCTGTGGACAAGGGTGTAGCAATGGTTAATGCTTTACACTTGCTTGAGCCTTCATAAATCCTATCAACTAGGTTTTCTTCATATTTTAGTTTTCCAAAAAGAGAAGCTAGATCACAATCTTTAATGTGATTAGCATTCCTCAAGCTTTGGCAGAAACTGAGCCACTTCTTTGGCAATGCATTAACAAAAACTGTGTTGATTTCAAGTTTTGAAAGCTCAACACCATCATTCACAAGTTCATTCATCAGTGCTTTGTATCTGATGAATGTCTGTGTGAGGGTTTCCCTTCTTTGTGCTTGAAGGTGTTGTATTGAAGCTTTAAATCCATGATTATGGATTCTTTTACATCAGAGGGTCCCTCATGGTAAAGAATAAGGCCCTCCCATGTTGCTTTGGCTGTTTACAATTTACAACAGAATTCATTTGGTCATCTGGGAGTACAGACATGATGAGAATTTTGAGACGCTGATTAAGGTTAGCAGCTTTTCTCTCATCAGCAGTCCATTGTACTTCAGGTTTTTTATTGTCCCCAACCATGGGAACAAAACGACCATTTTCAATGATTCCAAGGAATTGAGGTTCAATTCCAACCATGTGGACAAGAAACCTCTTCTTCCAATTTGTAAAGTTGGCTACCTCTAGTACAGGAGCAGCATTGAGTTGGCCACCCCTATATTCTAGGGTTTGTGGTATAACTTGAGCTATTTTGGATCTTGATTTGAAAACTTTTAAATGAGCAGTTTAATAAAAATAAGAGTTTAACTAATCAAACTGCTCTAATACCACTTGTTGGTCCCTAGTAATTTGATATTACCTATTATCTTAAGTAATAACTATTACTTTGACTCAAGTGTGTTGTTTTAACATAAGATAAGAACTATGAAAGATTAAAACAACAATACCAATATACTTTTCAATGTATAGACTTTTATTAGAATCAAATAAAGAATCTATAACCCACTTTGTTTGCGGAATAACAAAGTGGTTGAATGACAATGGGGTTTGATCTCCTCTACTTAAACGTTTAACCAAAGTTAAACTCTAAGCTCTAATCTAAACGTTCATATGCATCTTTGGCTATATGGTTTAGTTGGTATCGAGAAAGAAAGGTTTTCCAGAGTTTAAGCTCTTGTATTGGTTACTTTTCTCTCACAATGTACACTCCTTTATATAGGCAGTGTAAATTAGGGTTTGCATTTTGCATGTACCAATGCATGAGTTTATCTAGTGGGTGGTTGATGCCCATGCTGGATAAACAGTACAAAGTACTTAATAAACTATTCTAGGAAAGATAAAGGTTGTACTTATATCTAAGTATACAAGCAACCTACTTTGACTTAAAGTAATCTTTTCCCGCCTAATGCAAACCTTCAGAATACTGAAGAGTCTTCAGTATCCTAGAGGAGATCGACATCATTCAGTTTGGTATTGTCAAGCCAAACTGAACTGAAAACCCTTCTTCAGTCCTTGTTCTTCAGCAACTAGACCGACTAGTATTTGAAGCGAAGACTCCTTTGTCTTCTAAGTTCACTGGAAGGGGAGTGCTGAACTTTCTTCAGCTTTAAAGTCTTCAGTAGGAACTTTATTCCTCTGGTCATCCATCAGCAGACTGGCCTTACTGCTTAGCATGAAACACTTAGGGGGATTTTATATTCAAATCCTAGAGTTGCTTCAGGGTCAGTAAATACTGACCTAACCCATAATTATTACGAGTGTTCGGCTACGGATGGCCAAACGTCGAATGTGAGTGTGTTACACGACAATTTTTCTAATCAAAATCAAAATAACGTCGGTCCATCGCAACAAGGAAATTTTAATCAAGGCAACAATTTCTCGAATCAAAATCGTAACAATTTTCAAGGAAACAATCAACAAGGGAATTTTCAAAACCAAGGTTATAATCAAGGTCGTAATTTGAATTGGCAAAATCGAGACAACAATCAAAACTCGAATTTTTCAAACAACAACAATCAAGGAAACAATTTTTCAAATGGGAATCAAAACAATTTTCAAAGAAGTAATCAAAACCAAGGGAACTTTAATTCAAATCAAAATAGTTCGTCAAACGATTTGCAAAATTACATGAAAACGAATGAGGCTAATATGAGACGAATAGAGGGAGAAATTGGTACTTTGAAAAATGACTTTTCTAATACTTTGAAATTGAAAAACACGAAGATTGAGCAAGGACAAATTGATATTAAAAAGATGTTTTCGGCTATTATGAACAAAGCCTCAGGTGCTTCATCGAGTTCGTTACCTAGTGACACCGTTGCAAATCCGAAGGAACAATGTAAAGTAACCTCGTCTCGTGGAAAAAGTCGTGTGATTAACCCTTCCCTTGATGGATTTCGTATTGTTCCTTCTTCTCAACCCTCGACTTCTAAGACGTCTTATTGTTCTAAAGTCGATGGGGTGAACGTGGCGACCAAGGAAAAGAGTGCACACCCTCGTGTACCTCAAATTCCATCCACGGTTCAAAAAGAGAGTTTTATCGACCTAACCAAAGTAACCATTGAAGAAACTTGTGCATTGATCCTTCCTAAAAAACCAAAAGGCATATGCCGAGAAAGGAAGAGGATCCGGGCCAATTTCTATTACCTTGTGATTTTTCTGAGATTGAGGGATGTTTAGCCCTTGCTGATTTAGGTGCTAGCATCAATCTCATGCCTCATTATCTTTGGAAATTGATGAGATTGCCTAATCTTACCCCCACGAACATGACTATCGAGCTTGTAAATTGTACACCATTAATACCAATTGGAATAGCCGAGGATGTCTATGTCAAAGTTGGAAAGTTTTTTATCCCGCGGATTTCGTTATATCCGATTACGAGTGTGACCCTAAATGTCCCATTATTTTAGGTCGACCATTTTTGTCGACGGCTCGAACCGTAATCGACGTTCATGAGGGAAGACTTACTATGAGATATGGGTAGGATAAAATGGACTTTTTCACGAGTAAATCCAAAGTGTTTAATGATCATGAAAAAACCAAGGTTTCAAAACCTAATGTTTCAAATTCTAATGATTTCAAAATGTTTACTTTAGCGGAAACTATGAGGCTTAATGCATGTTTTGAAAGAATTAAGAAAAACGGTTTTAAAGATGATGATTTTAATGATAAAGAATACGTGTACCTAATTCAAAAAGGTATGTGTAAATTTATGAATGAAAAATCACTTTGGGATGTATTCGATGAAAAAAGTGACACACCAATTCCAAAGGGCGACGTTAGTGCCATCACGGCAATGACAAAAATAGACTCGTCTTCAACACCTTCGAAGGACCACGCCTTTGAGGCTTCAACATCTAACTCCATCGAAGTGCCTCCTTTTCCTAGCCCAACACCCGTTGAGGCCAAATGTTTTATCGACATCAATCCTCTCGTCCTTGAAAATTCACCTAAGCATAGTCATTCGACTTGTAAGATGTTAGCCTCAAAATACTGAGTCAAACAAGAATGCTCGGTCATATGTTTATTATGTATCGTAAATTAGAACGTTGTAATAGGTAGTAGATTAGTCGTGTATAACGGGCTTAACTTTAAGCTAAGGTTCATTCATAAGTAACCAAAGACCAAAAGGAAAGCCCGGCCCATGTAGTATAGTCCATACAAGCCCACATGTAGGGGGACTATAAATACCCTTCCTAGCATGTTAGGAAGGGTGTTGGTTCATTTCATTTTTTTAATCTAATATCACCTAGTTTCTCCAACCATTCTCTCTACTTTCTCTCACTACTTTCTCCCTCTAGAATTCCATATTCTTCATCTATTTTCTTTCTTAAATTCGTGTTATATCATCTAAATATATGGGACAACAATTGGTATCAATCGCCATGGGGTAGTTTTGTGATTGGTTGTTGTGTTTTCATTTGATTTGTTTGATTTGATCCTTATTTCTTCCACGAATTCAAGATTTTTTTTAATGTTTTTAGTGTTCTTCAATTCGTATACCTTCTTTACTATTGTTTAGTGATTTGGGTATCTTGGTTTTCGGGTAAAACATAAATCTTTTGGCTCAAAAGTTAAGAATTATCTTGGTTCAACTTTGCGAAATTCACTGCCATTGTTTCCATCGAAAAAGTACAGGTAAGTACGTTCGATCGCAATAACCAAGGGTTTTACTTTGCGATCACAAGTATTCAGATACCTTATTCCGACGATTTATTTCGATCGGTCATTGCGATCGTGGATTGCGACGGTTTTTAAGGTTTGTTGAAAAGTTACTCTGTCCAAATTTTATTGGCCATATTCCGATAGAAGGGTATTGCGATAGAGTGCACATTCAGATAGAAATTCCGATAGAACATTGCGATAGAAAGGTCATTGCGACAGGAACATTGCGATAGAAGGGTCATTGCGACAAGGATCATTGCGATAGAAATATTGCGACAGGGTTATTGCGACAGGTTATCTTCCGACAGACAGCATTCTGATACAATATTCCGACAGCCTACATTCCGACAACATTCCGACCACATTCCGATGGCACATTCCGATGGACATTCCGATAACATGTTTAGCTAAATTTTGTTCGAGTAATTTTTAGACTTAGCCACCATCTAGACTAGTTACGGAATAACGTTTACACGAAGATCAAAAAAAAAATTCCGTCAAGTAAATTCAAATTTTTTCCATATTAGTTTTAGGACATTTATAGCTCGATTTCAAAATTTGGCGATTACAAAATTTTTTGGTCTACCGTTTTGTCGGACTGGGGAATTTATTGTCGGACTGAAGAAAGATTGCAATTTTCGGAATTTTAACCACAACAACAATCACAACAAATCTACTTAAGATCCATATTCACTTCATCATTTCAGGGAATATTGAGATGGATTCCACTGCCGAATATCGTGTGACGAACAACAACATAATGGTGGCGGGTAACAAAGAAAGACCACCAATGCTTGTGTCGGGTCGATATGATCAATGGCAATTCCGTTTTCTACGTTATCTTGACACAAAACCTAACGATGATGCTTTAAGGCAATGTATTTTGGAAGGACCCTATAAACTCTCAAGGATTCAAGTTCCTAGAGTACCTGTAACACCCCCAAATTTATACAACTCAGTACAGTGGAAGACTAGTTGGTGTTACGGGATAGCACATTACTCACATCATAGACAACGCTTAAAAGTTGCGTCGTTTTAATAATAAAGCATTTCCATTCATAAATATCAAAGTTACATAGGTCCCAAGTCATGGTCATTTCATACAATTTTACAAAAGATTTGAATGGAAATTGTTATTTAAGTGCGGGCCATGAATTCTTGTTGTCTTCCCAACAATTACCTTCAAGTACCTGAGATAAAACATGTTAAAAGAAAAGGTCAGCGATAACGCCGAGTGAATTCATAGAGTTTAATAAATCATCAATATAACATCGGTATAAAATTATTACCGAAAATCATTTTATACAAATCATTTTAATAGGCCATAAAATAGCCAAAGTCATTTTATACAATTCCTTATCAAAATCATAATATAGACTTTCGCCTTCAAAATCATTATACGAGCCAATGTCGTAAAAACATCATACAATACATTTTATAACGTTGTATAAAGTTAAATAAAAACCGTTATGTGAATATGGTTATATAAAACCAAAACACGAACATAATATCAATGATAAGACCCTGTATTGCTAGTCAGGCAATATATCGTCATTTGATGCATAAAGCATTATTTTCGTTAATTGGATTATTATAAGCCGCATGACATTGTTACCTTACTACAACAAACAACGGGTAGCTAGCCCGAAACTCAATTTGCCCATCTAAGTTAGCGTGTCGTCACAATAATCACGCTTGTGTAAATCTTCTCATACATAAATTCGCTTACCAATCAATGTGGCACGACGGGGATCAACCGTCAAGGCGCGAACTGGGGTGATCGTCCCCAAATAGTACTATTATATGCATAAGCGTCTACCAAATCCCGGTAGTTCACAGTTCATGCTAATGGGACTTTTAGTGACATAACCTAACTTTAAGAATTATTTAGATCACTTTTGATAATCAATATCTTATCATTTAGGGGAATTCTATTCGAGTTCCCATCAATTAAGACAATGTCGTCATGTCATAATCAATCAATCCATTTTACTAGCACTAGCAACTTTTCAGTTTTATTGCCGTCGATAAGATGTGAACTTCTCAAAAGACTGATAATAACTCATAATCCTTCACAAATTCAAGGATATCAGGAGACATAACTAACCTTAAAAGAGTAAGGTCAACGCATGATTTACGCGATAGAATTTCAAATCAGATACACACGAAAACATTTAACGCATATGAATATATCCCATGTTTTCATAATTTGAGTACGCATTCGAAAGCTCCTCAGATCGTTACCCAGGTCATTCAAATGAAATCAAATCAAAAGAAATGATAGGAACGTCGATACATCCAGTCGGGTATCAACACTCGGTAATCAGATACTTTTCCTAAGAATCTCACTATGGGAGAATTGGATAAGAAAGAATTGTCAATTGTCAAATAAGACAATTTCCATAGATGAGTAAATTCGACTTAGAAGAATAATTAGTACCGGCACATATGTAGGTGTCCCTATCAATATGTCCTTGTTTTTCACTTCTTGCAGATCTCATAAAATTTAATCTTTCACAATCATCAAAGAAAATTTAGTGTTTATTAATAATTTCATGGTGACTACTAATCAGCCTTGCATGGTCACTTCCAAATTGTATGTAGGCGCGCAACTATATACAATTTCAAGATTAACGATGCAATACTCAGTTCGTCAAAACTTTATCATCATGTTTATAATAAAAACGTTTTCATGCTTAATTCTTAAATAAGAATCAAAAATAAATTTACAAAGATTTTCTTTGTTATGAAAACAATTAAGTTTTCCAAGGTGTTTTATAAACAACTTCAATTCGATAACAATCACTTATAAATCTCACTTTGAATAATCCTTATAGTGATGAAAATTCAATTTTTCTCAAGGGATACTGTTTTAACTTTATAAAAACAATGTGTGATCAGCAAAAGAGTGATGAAAAGTTGTTTACCAAGAGCTAACCACAATATAATAGGAAATGAGCTTAGCCAAACAATCATGAGGTTCATGACCTCGATGGCACTCAGGAATACAAAGAGAATAATCCACAACGTAACTAAATTTGATATGAGTACTTGTTCAATGGTTGCATCACTAATGCGAGCATTAGGAAGAAGCAAGAAAAGATAGATATCATCGATACATGTAGGATTTAGAAATCAAAGGTAGTCTTTTTCATTAATCACAAACAAGTCAAAATTGTACCGTAACACATTACGTGTCACTATGTCATACAATTCCAAGAACTCATCCTACCAACTGATGTCTCAGTTAAGTTAGGGATTATTTTAAAAGATACCACAATGAATACTAATCTACAAGAGTCATTAGGTGTTCCACATGTCCCAGAAGATCCATATGTCCCAATTTAGAAGAAGATTTCTTCATTTTATTTATTGGACACTAGGCATCCTAGTCAGTGGACAATGGCCTAGGAACAACCCTTAACACGAACCTACAATCAATTAAAACCTTATAATTCAATCACATGACTTAATAATTTCCTCTCATCAATCTCATATTCCATACAAGTTAAATTTTACTTTATTCAAGTTTCAATCAATCTTATACCCAATGCGATATCCTACCTCATTTTCCAATACTTTCAATCTTTATTCTTAGGCTTAAAAGGGCAATAAAAGCTCGATATGATCAACACTTAATTTCCAATCCTATAGCTCTTACAACAACAATTATCAAATGAGTCATTAGTATGAAATGACTCGATCATTCAATTAGATTTCTCTGAAAGGTACTAGTGGCATGAGGCTTTTGGGTAATGGTTCCAATGACAACCTCAAGTGCAACATTCACCCTTTCGATTTCAATTTAAGAATTGCATGACAACAAATCAGATGACACCTTTCTGGGTGGTAACGTTTTATCAAACTTCACTCTATAAGGAAAGATCGTCATGACATCGATATCAGTTTTAATCTCGCCAATTTTTCTTAAATATCACAATCAACTAATATCTACATGTCTACGAATATCAACCATTTTGTTGGGATCATAAATATCCACAACTTGGTTTAGATCTAGGATAGCTAGAATTCCTACGATAATAGCTTCGATTAATTTACTAGGAGATTTAGGGTTCCTTGTGACAATCTACGTCGTATAAATACCTCGTATAAATATCAAAATAATCATCAAACAATCATGTAATAAAATTACATCATATATATATATAATCCAAGTTATATATATATTAAAATAACACTTCTCAGTCTGGCCTTGTCGGTAACTCGGGAATTATTCGGCACCGTTATAGTCAAAAGATTTTTAGACATTTTTAAGAAAAATGTTTATAGTTAAAAGGTTTTATTCAAAACCTTGGTTTTAAAAATCTTTCGTTCTCTATAACGAGAGCTCTGGTACCAAACTGTAACACCCCCAAATTTATACAACTCAGTACAGCGGAAGACTAGTTGGTGTTACGGGATAGCACATTACTCACATCATAGACAACGCTTAAAAGTCGCTTCGTTTTAATAATAAAGCATTTCCATTCATAAATATCAAAGTTACATAGGTCCCAAGTCATGGTCATTTCATACAGTTTTACAAAAGATTTGAATGGAAATTGTTATTTAAGTGCGGGCCATGAATTCTTGTTGTCTTCCCAAGAATTACCTTCAAGTACCTGAGATAAAACATGTTAAAAGAAAAGGTCAGCGATAACGCCGAGTGAATTCATAGAGTTTAATAAATCATCAATATAACATCGGCATAAAATTATTACCGAAAATCATTTTATACAAATCATTTTAATAGGCCATAAAATAGCCAAAGTCATTTTATACAATTCCTTATCAAAATCAAAATATAGACTTTCGCCTTCAAAATCATTATACGAGCCAATGTCGTAAAAACATCATACAATACGTTTTATAACGTTGTATAAAGTTAAATAAAAACCGTTATGTGAATATGGTTATATAAAACCAAAACACGAACATAATATCAATGATAAGACCCTGTATTGCTAGTCAGGCAATATATCGTAATTTGATGCATAAAGTAGTATTTTCGTTAATTGGATTATTATAAGCCGCATGACATTGTTACCTTACTACAACAAACAACGGGTAGCTAGCCCGAAACTCAATTTGTCCATCTAAGTTAGCGTGTCGTCACAATAATCACGCTTGTGTAAATCTTCTCATACATAAATTCGCTTACCAATCAATGTGGCACGACGGGGATCAACCGTCAAGGCGCGAACTGGGGTGATCGTCCCCAAATAGTACTATTATATGCATAAGCGTCTACCAAATCCCGGTAGTTCACAATTCATGCTAATGGGACTTTTAGTGACATAACCTAACTTTAATAATCCATTTCGTTTCATCTATCAGGTCATTTAATCATTCATCGGGTCATAAAATCATTCGGGTCCAAATCAATAAACAAACAATCGGGACAACTAGTGTCCTTTTTCATAAAAACTAACATGTTATCTCCCTCGCGGGTTTATAAAAAATTTCATAAAAACATTTAAAAGAGTGCGAGGCTATGAACTCACGTTGATGTGGGAAGGCGGGTTATCGGTAATTCGGGCGTACGGTACGTGCTTCAATCACGGAAACCTAGACAAATAATACTTGTCTTAGACTCTTGTCCAATGACTTTATAAAAATAACAATTATGTATACATATGATGATTTTATATATATGATGATCAAGCGGGTTTACATATTCTCTTTTACTCATTTTAGTGTTTATGTATTGGTAACTTCTTACTAGTTTACTAGTTTTACCTATTTACGTGTTTTAGGTCCAATAAGCCTATTATAAGTTCATTAACTTGTATTAATCCATTTCATACTTGTATTATCAGTATTTATACTTTACATGTTGGGCCCAAATGGTTTAAGCCCAATAAATAAGTTTATAAGTGTTTTAGCCCATTTTGTTGTATTATTAGTCCAATAATGTTAACTTAGCCCGTTAATGTCCTTATGTTTTATAGTTCGGGTTTTATCGGTTTTTACTTGTTATATATGTTTATATATCAGTATATGAGTTTATAAAAGTTTACATTAGACGGGTCCAACCGTCTAAGTTTTATTTAACAAAAACGTCAATTTTATGGTAATAGCCGAAAAAGTCGTAAAAATCATGTTTATAGTTTTATAACTTATAAAACTTATCAAACTACCATTTTTATAAAATGTCCATTTATTTATCCTTATACATATTTATATAAATGTATTATATAAGTTAGTGGGTTTCAATTCATATTTTATACTATTTTTATTTGAGTGCTTATATAATACTATTATACTTTAATTTCCCAAAATCTGATTTTTACTTTCATGTTCACCAAAACAGCCATATCTAGAGTTCTATGTGGAGATAGAAGCCCAAATTTTTATGGCATAAACTAAATGATATGTGCTCCATTTAACTCTACTATGTATACTATTGAATCAGCCTTTAAGTATTTTCTAAAAATCGTCCAAAACAGTCTATGCAGATTTGTACTCTAATATTGTTTTGATCATATCTCACTCATCCTAATGATTTCATTGCATGGCCAACTCTCACATGTGTAAAAAGACATATAGCTTACTGTATATTAATTTATCCAAGCCATTTTATTAGTTTATCATAAGATTCTTTACTGTTTTATACAGCCTCCTAATTTAGCCATGATTTTAACATCCTTTTATGTAGCTTTTAATCTTTTTAATCAAATCTATCAACACATGATCCCCACATAATATTTTTTATCATTGTTAATCATCATATGCATATACATAAATGAAGAAAATACAAGATTACATATTCAAAATAACAAGAGGATATGAAAAAAACAATCTCTATACCAACCAAATGATGGAGACTTTTAATCTTAGTGAAGAATCAAAGAGATGATTACACCAATTAGGTCATCCTTGTTGAACCTTCATATTCATAGATCCACCCTAGATTTAGCCATGCATGAACCCATTGATCTAAGCTCCAATCTCAGCCCTAGAACTACAAGAAAACTTCTTTCTACAAGTTGGAATCACCTCCAATCATCATCTTGTTATGTAGTTATCAACATATGTTGATTATATCTTATGTTTGTGGTTAAAATTTGATTAATATGGTGATTTTGTGATGGATATGGACGGACAAAGAGAGGAGTTATGGAGGTTGAGAGAGTTTTTATTTTCTTACACCTTGCATGTGTGAGAAAAGTGTGAGAGAAGGAAAGCTAAGTAGCTTTGAATCTTATGAGACAAGTGTCTCAACTAAGGCTAATATTGTGACACCAAAGAGTGTTACACTCTTGTGTAATCCACCCCTATTAGGGGTGGGACAAGTGTTAAACTTGTCTCATCCCTAATAATTTACGGGAACTTCTCGATTCTAGTTTCCTCGATTTGCGTGCCCTCGGGTCGTTTTGCGAAAAAAGTTTTTATAAATTATGAATCAACGGCACAAAACGAATCTAATAAAAATTGTCTCATCAAAAACGGAGTTCGAAAACGTAAACACGTAATCCTAAGGTTTCCGGTTTAGTCGTAAAGGACGTTAAATTATAATCGTAAGTCCTAATCTCTTCTCGTAAATTTGTGAGTTTATGAACCAACACAAATTTAAAATCTCAAAATAATATTCACGGACAAATTTATTTTCTGAAATGTCGGACTGTCACCAAAACGGTGTATGTAGACGTAAGCACGTAACTAAAAATCCTCCGGTTTAGACGTAGTCGATGCTACTTCAAGACGTAAATCCAAATTTCTTCCCAAAAATAAGTGAGTTCATATTATAACATTAAAATAATGTTTTCAAATAATTATTGAGAATAAAATATCAACCATAAATTGACGGATTGTCACAGCATTTACCCCTAAACAGGATCTTTGTCCTCAAAGATCATCTTACCTTACTACTCGCTTCTTATAGAGTTAAAGCATGTGGGTATTTCCTCCACATTCGGTCTTTTCTCACAAGTGTAATTCATTACAATACGCGAGTTTCATCAAACATAACTACGGGAATAAGATCAGGCTTAATGTTGACTTACTTTCTCTATCCAGATGTTCACGGGTTTTTGATGAATGCAACTTTTCGCTGATCTAAACTTCATCAAGAAGTGATCAGATTCTCACTTGATAGACATTTCATCAAGTTCGATATACGAAACATAATTCACGCAGCTCTTGAAGTCCTAGGGTAGATCCAGCTTATATGCCTTTCAAACCAACTTTTACATCATCTTAATGGTCCCATACAACGGGGAATTATATCCCATGATCTTCCAGATCATGAATTCATTTTCCATGGTTAAAATTTTTGGCATAGCTTCGCTACCCATCTGGCACTTCAAGATCTACATTTCATATTTACATAACCTCTTGCCCACTACCGGCAGTCAATAATCAGATCCTAATTTCAACAATCATTTCAGGTCTCGCGGGTCAAGTATTTTGTAAGGTTAGGTTCGCCATCATAGGAAGCCTTAAACCTAAAAGACATGTCCGACTCACAATGGGTGTGTGTCGGGTGTCTTCATTCCAACTCCTGCTTACAGATGCTCTAATATATATCCTCACAAGATTCGATCTCAATCCTAATACGATAATTATCAAGGATAATCTCTCCAAAGGAAAACGATTTTACAGTTTATTGCCAAAGGTCAATCATTCAAACATAAAACAGCACTTATAGTATTTTGTATCGTTACTTTACCTCGTCCCGTCGATTGGGGTGGAACAGTACTCTCATCAAGATTCGTTCTCACTGACTTCTGAGCAAATCTCTAGAAATTCGATGCGAAGCGAGGACCTTGATAGAGATGATCGATACAGGCACACCATGTTTACATACTCCTTTAAATACAAAATAGTCAAGTTCTTCATCAAGAATCTATCATTAACAGGAATGATATTAGTAGATTTGGTCAGTCTGTCGTCGATGACCCAAATCGAATCAAATTCAGATGATGACCTTTGCAATAGCTAGACGTTTACTAATTTATGAAGCAATTTCTGCCTTCATAATTTGCCATTAGTACAACTTCTTCATATAAAGATACATTTAATCAGACATGACAGGAATAGAATACTTATACTTACAAGATTCCAAAATAACTACATCTCACAATCTCCATATTTAGGCAAACACAAGTGGCATTTAAAACATTTAACGCTATCGGCTTCTCAATTTTAATGGTTCACATTAGCCGCGAACCACTTTTTATTATCTATATTATCTCTTTTTACAAACATCAGCTATTTTTAAATTGTTCGGCAATTTATTTTGTACCATCATTACTAAGGAACACATCCTAATTGGTTCTTTATACTTTTTACATAATGCGTCGATATCTAAATTCACCTTTCCTGATGATATAATTATCATGTCCACAATCCACTCAGATATTCTTTCTTCATATTTTCTAAGTTTTAATTTCTTCTCAACTATCATTTTTATCCGTTTTACTCAATCCGACGACTAAAGCGTCGATAATTATTGCAAGTAATTAAATAATAAATATTTAATTTTTATGAAATGTAAACGTAAAAAGTTTTAAATTTCTCGGTTCGTCCAGTTATAGGAAAATGTTCAAAAGAATAAATTTGAATTTAATTATCACGATTTTTATTGATTTACTGAAAATAATTAGTGAGATTCGCAAATGTTCGAAAAATATTTATTTATACTTTGGTCACAATTTTCTTAGTTGAAAAGCAAAAAGTGTCGTTTCAAATTTCAAGTCATGGTTTAACAGTTTCCTCAATCCTTCTTAGGTTGTCTTGAGGTATACACGAACATTTACCCCTAAACAGGAGTTTAGTTAAATGTTCTGGGTATAAGGGAATAATCCCTCAAAAGTTCTTTTCGATAAAAAATTTGTCAAACACATTTGAACTTTCTTTTTGGTATAATCCCAAAGTCTTAATAGCTCTAATCATTGAAGAGTCAGTATATATATATATATATATATATATATATATATATATATATATATATATATATATATTACCATCATTAATCAAACAGTCATTTTATGTAAAGGATCAAGCCTTAAATCTTATGTTAAATATTCAAGGTACAAGTTTTCATTGTTCGGCCAATTCAGGGCAATCTATAAATAATTACTAACTCCTTCTTATACTTATAAACAAACAAATGGTCCTTAATGATCACAAGCATGATTTTATCAAATTACAGCCTACACACGTGATTCACCAAATTTATGGATGCTACATGTGTATTAGTCAATCCAAACGACATAACATGAAACTCATAATGTTTATTACAAGTTATAGATGTAGTGATTGGAATAAATAATCTTCTTCGCGGACGTGAAGTTGATAATAACCATGCCGTGGATCAAATCTTTAAAACATACGCTAGAACCTTGTAAATGATCGAACAAATCTTCCATTTCGAGTTATGGATATCGTTTTCGATTGTCAATTTTACTCTGTTCACAGTAATCTATAAATATAAGGAATGATAACACCATAGCTCTTCATGATGACGAGCTCGGTAGAATAAAATCTTTCTCCGACAACTCTCTCAGTTGTACGGTAATTCCTTTAATTCAGATGGAGCTGACGTACAGTGCACAAGCCACAGGTGCAACATCGGAAATATAATCAATACCAATTTCAACTTGACTTAATGGCAAAAGTCTAGGTAATTTACCAACAAATACCTTCTAAAATTTCAGATAATAGAAACATCTTTTATTAAATTCATATTAGGTTCTTTCTAGATTATAATATCTATGACTAATTCACAACCATTCATGGTATAATTTCAAGTCATCCATCAAGAATTATTTAGATCACTTTTGATAATAAACATCTTATCATTTAGGGGAATTCTATTCGAGTTCCCATCAATTAAGACAATGTCGTCATGTCATAATCAATCAATCCATTTTACTGGCACTACCAACTTTTCAGTTTTATTACCGTCGATAAGATGTGAACTTCTCAAAAGACTGATAATAACTCATAATCCTTCACAAATTCAAGGATATCAAGAGACATAACTAACCTTAAAAGAGTAAGGTCAACGCATGATTTACGCGATAGAATTTCAAATCAGATACAGACGAAAACATTTAACGAATATGAATATATCCCATGTTTTCGATTTTAATTTAAGAATTGGATGACAACGAATCAGATGACACCTTTCTGGGTGGTAACGTTTTGTCAAACTCCACTCTATAAGGAAAGATCTTCATGACATCGATATCAGTTTTAATCTCGCCAATTTTTCTTAAATATCACAATCAACTAATATCTACATGTCTACGAATATCAACCATTTTGTTGGGATCATAAATATCCACAACTTGGTTTAGATCTAGGATAGCTAGAATTCCTACGAGAATAGCTTCGATTAATTTACTAGGAGATTTAAGGTTCCTTGTGACAATCTACGTCGTATAAATACCTCGTATAAATATCAAAATAATCATCAAACAATCATGTAATAAAATTACATCATATATATATATATATATATATATATATATATATATATATATATATATATATATATATATATATATATATATATATATAATCCAAGTTATATATATATTAAAATAACACTTCTCAGTCTGGCCTTGTCGGTAACTCGGGAATTCTTCGGCACCGTTATAGTCAAAAGATTTTTAGACATTTTTAAGAAAAATGTTTATAGTTAAAAGGTTTTATTCAAAACCTTGGTTTTAAAAATCTTTCGTTCTCTATAACGAGAGCTCTGGTACCAAACTGTAACACCCCCAAATTTATACAACTCAGTACAGCGGAAGACTAGTTGGTGTTACGGGATAGCACATTACTCACATCATAGACAACGCTTAAAAGTCGCGTCGTTTTGATAATAAAGCATTTCCATTCATAAATATCAAAGTTACATAGGTCCCAAGTCATGGTCATTTCATACAATTTTACAAAAGATTTGAATGGAAATTGTTATTTAAGTGCGGACCATGAATTCTTGTTGTCTTCCCAAGAATTACCTTCAAGTACCTGAGATAAAACATGTTAAAAGAAAAGGTCAGCGATAACGCCGAGTGAATTCATAGAGTTTAATAAATCATCAATATAACATCGGTATAAAATTATTACCAAAAATCATTTTATACAAATCATTTTAATAGGCCATAAAATAGCCAAAGTCATTTTACAATTCCTTATCAAAATCATAATATAGACTTTCGCCTTCAAAATCATTATACGAGCCAATGTCGTAAAGACATCATACAATACGTTTTATAACGTTGTATAAAGTTAAATAAAAACCGTTATGTGAATATGGTTATATAAAACCAAAACACGAACATAATATCAATGATAAGACCCTGTATTGCTAGTCATGCAATATATCGTAATTTGATGCATAAAGCAGTATTTTCGTTAATTGGATTATTATAAGCCGCATGACATTGTTACCTTACTACAACAAACAACGGGTAGCTAGCCCGAAACTCAATTTGCCCATCTAAGTTAGCGTGTCGTCACAATAATCATGCTTGTGTAAATCTTCTCATACATAAATTCGCTTACCAATCAATATGGCACGACGGGAATCAACCGTCAAGGCGCGAACTGGGGTGATCGTCCCCAAATAGTACTATTATATGCATAAGCGTCTACCAAATCCCGGTAGTTCACAATTCATGCTAATGGGACTTTTAGTGACATAACCTAACTTTAATAATCCATTTCGTTTCATCTATCGGGTCATTTAATCATTCATCGGGTCATACAATCATTCGGGTCCAAATCAATAAACAAACAATCGGGACAACTAGTGTCCTATTTCATAAAAACTAACATGTTATCTCCCTCGCGGGTTTATAAAACATTTCATAAAAACATTTAAAAGAGTGCGAGGCTATGAACTCACGTTGATGTGGGAAGGCGGGTTATCGGCAATTCGGACGTACGGTACGTGCTTCAATCACGGAAACCTAGACAAATAATACTTTTCTTAGACTCTTGTCCAATGACTTTATAAAAATAACAAATATGTATACATATGATGATTTTATATATATGATGATCAAGCGGGTTTACATATTCTCTTTTACTCATTTTAGTGTTTATGTATTGGTAACTTCTTACTAGTTTACTAGTTTTACCTATTTACGTGTTTTAGGTCCAATAAGCCTATTATAAGTTCATTAACTTGTATTAATCCATTTCATACTTTTATTATCAGTATTTATACTTTACAAGTTGGGCCCAAATGGTTTAAGCCCAATAAATAAGTTTATAAGTGTTTTAGGCCATTTTGTTGTATTATTAGTCCAATAATGTTAACTTAGCCCGTTAATGTCCTTATGTTTTATAGTTCGGGTTTTATCAGTTCTTACTTGTTATATATGTTTATATATCACTATATGAGTTTATAAAAGTTTACATTAGACGGGTCCAACCGTCTAAGTTTTATTTAACAAAAACGTCAATTTTACGGTAATAGCCGAAAAAGTCGTAAAAATCATGTTTATAGTTTTATAACTTATAAAACTTATCAAACTACCATTTTTATAAAATGTCCATTTATTTATCCTTAAACATATTTATATAAATGTATTATATAAGTTAGTGGGTTTTAATTCACATTTTATACTATTTTTATTTGAGTGCTTATATAATACTATTATACTTTAATTTCCTAAAATCTGATTTTTACTTTCATGTTCACCAAAACAGCCATATCTAGAGTTCTATATAGAGATAGAAGCCCAAATTTTTATGGCATAAACTACATGATATGTGCTCCATTTAACTCTACTATGGATACTGTTGAATCAGCCTTTAAGTATTTTCTAAAAATCGTCCAAAACAGTCTATGCAGATTTGTACTCTAATCTTGTTTTGATCATATCTCACTCATCCTAATGATTCCATTGCATGGACAACTCTCACATGTGTACAAGACATATAGCTTACTGTATATTAATTTATCCAAGCCATTTTATCAGTTTATCATAAGATTCTTTACTGTTTTATACAGCCTCCTAATTTAGCCATGATTTTAACATCCTTATATGTAGCTTTTAATCTTTTTAATCAAATATATCAACACATGATCCCCACATAATATTTTTGATCATCATTAATCATTATATGCATATACATAAATGAAGATAATACAAGATTATATATTCAAAATAACAAGAGGATAGGAAAAAAACAATCTCTATACCAACCAAATGATGGAGACCTTTAATCTTAGTGAAGAATCAAAGAGATGATTACACCAATTAGGTCATCATTGTTGAACCTTCATATTCATAGATCCACCCTAGATTTAGCCATGCATGAACCCATTGATCTAAGCTCCAATCTCAGCCCTAGAACTCCAAGAAAACTTCTTTCTACAAGTTGGAATCACCTCCAATCATCATCTTGTTGTGTAGTTATCAACATATGTTGATTATATCTTATGTTTGTGGTTAAAATTTGATGAATATGGTGATTTTGTGATGGATATGGACGGACAAGGAGAGGAGTTATGGAGGTTGATTAGAGTTTTTATTTTCTTACACCTTGCATGTGTGAGAAAAGTGTGAGAGAAGGAAAGCTAGTTAGCTTTGAATCTTATGAGACAAGTGTCTCAACTAAGGCTAATATTGTGACACCAAAGAGTGTTACACTCTTGTGTAATCCACCCCTATTAGGGGTGGGACAAGTGTTAAACTTGTCTAATCCCTAATAATTTACGGGAACTTCTCGATTCTAGTTTCCTCGATTTGCGTGCCCTCGGGTCGTTTTGCGAAAAACATTTTTATAAATTATGAATCAACGGCACAAAACGAATCTAATAAAAATGGTCTCATCAAAAACGGAGTTCGAAAACGTAAATACGTAATCCTAAGGTTTCCGGTTTAGTCGTAAAGGACGTTAAATTATAACCGTAAGTCCTAATCTCTTCTCGTAAATTTGTGAGTTTATGAACCAACACAAATTTAAAATCTCAAAATAATATTCACGGACAAATTTATTTTCTGAAATGTTGGACTGTCACCAAAACGGTGTATGTAAACGTAAGCACGTAACTAAAAATCCTCCGGTTTAGACGTAGTTGATGAGACTGCTTTTATACATAGTCTCATCGTCCAAATAGGGCTTAAAATGCATTAAATATCATCAAAATACCCAAATATATGCTTGTGTTTGTTGCTTGTGTATTTTAGGTACGGATATTGAGAAAATGACAAAAGATCACAAGAATCATGCAAAAACGAACACGGGAAACGAAGCCGCACGATGAACCAAGCCCTAATGAAGAATTTCCCAAAGTAAACCCTTGAAGATTTGAAGCATTATGAAGATTGGTCCTCCAAGTTTGAAGAATTGACACTTTATACCCTTGTATCTTCATAATTACAAGTTTGGTCCCTAAAGTTTGTCAAAATTACAAAATGGACCCTTAACTTTGAAGACTTGGCAAATTTAGTCCCTCAACAAAACTAAATTGTCAATAATGGTCCTCCAAGAAGTCAACAAACAAGTCAAAGCCTTGAAGTATGAAGACATGTCAAAAACAACCCTTGAAGATTGCCAAAATTGCACTTTTAGTCCTTAAAACAAGTTCCAAAACTTTGTGTGCCAAAACTGCCAAAGTCCAAAAGTTGTTATGTGTTATATTGGCGTTGATGGGCATTTAATACAACTTGAACAAAGAATGAAACATAAGGGGGCATTCCTGCCAGACAAACAAACTTTCACCCTTCACTCCCTGCTTGACACCTCACCCACTCACACCCATTACCCAATCAAAACGCCCCTTTTCTCCACATCACCTCTCCACTCACCCAATAACTGATTAATTAATCAGTTTAAAAATTCCCTCCAAACACCAACTTTAAATAATTAAACCCCTAAACCGGATTAAATCACACCCTAATCCACCCTTAAACCCTAAATATTTCCAGGATGAACTATGATTAAAACAAGGGGTTTTTGGGTAATTCTTTCCAGATCCTTGATTAAACATCACTTAAACCTAAAACCATCCTTAAACCCCCATCACCATCACCCCACATGCTTGTGCCACCCTCCCCTGCCCCACTATTCACTCCCAAACAAAAACTTGACAGCAAGATCAACAACTCACAACAATTTCGTGTTCCCAAAGACAAAATAGACGATCAAGATCCTCTTTTCATCACTGGCATCTTAGCTACAAGCCAAGAAATTCACATGGTGTTCTTGACAAAATTCAAAAAATGGCATATGCTGAAGAATCTTCAAGGGCATTACAGGAAGTTTACACATTAGGGTTTTTAGCTTCTATTCACTTCTAGAACAGTTGTAGCCTCTATATAAAGGCATGATAGGACTTAGTTTTTCCTGTTCTTGATTTTTTCTCCTTTTTCACAAGCCTTGTAAATCCAGTTTATAAAGGAATATAAATGGTATTGAGTTTGGTGATGAGAAAGATTGAGTTCCTTTTACATTTCAGTTGATTTAAGTTATAATTGTTTGAGTTTGGTTTAATTTTCAGCAAAAGTTTTTAAGTTTCCAAGTTTCTGTTTGTTTTTCAAGTTTTTTTAGATCTTAAATTTCACTAAAAACCTGATACAATGGTGATTCAGTGTGTTACTTTGATGGTGTTTGAGTTTGGGTATGTCCAAGACACCATGGCTTGTTCTGGTGTAGTGGGTACCCAAGCTTGAATAAGCCACTTGTTGGTCATTTTTCTTGCTTATCTCAGTCTCTCCCATAAGCTATAGCTCACTTCTAGCTTGGTCCATAAGCTAGGGGTCTGCCTTGAGCTTTTTACACAAGTTTTCTTTGTTTTCTCTCTTAACAGGATCCCAACTAGAATCATTTTTAACCATTCTTCAAGCAAATCCTCATAAGACCATCAGCAAAGTTCTGCATAGGCCCGGGCCTATTGGAGGTGGTTAAGCAACCACTAAGGGTCCTGGATGTAGGACCCTTAAGGTAGCATCCTTGTTCTCTTTTTCATTTTTCAAAAATTATGTGTTTAAGTGATTATTGCATGAAAGTTGTTAAGTGATTGTTATTGTGCTTGTTATTGCTCTCTTGTTGGATTATATGCATGTTAGTAGCATTTGTATCAGTTTGGATTTGTTTTGATGCAATTTGCTTTGAAAAAAGATTGGATTTCAGTTTAAAGGGGTGTTTGGATTTGTGATTTAAGAAAATTTTGTGACAAGTTTGTGAGTTAAAAGCTGTTTAAACACACTCTTAGGGTTGCTATTAGGTTGTAAGTGTCTTTGGTTTTCAGTATTATGGTAGTTTAAACACATATGCATGCATAAAAATTGGTTCAAGTTTTCAAAATCAGTAAGTGTCTTTTTCTTGTCAGATTTTGTGTGATTTGTGCATCAAGTTTGGAAATCTGTTAGATTGTGGGTCATAGCAGGATTGTGTGTTGATTATATGCTATTTGGTGTCATTGTGAGTAAGTTTTTGAGCATTGAATCTTACTTGTGTGCTAACTGCATCAGAAAACAACCCCCAGACTTGTGCATATCATATCAGAAACATTCATTGGCCTTTAAGTGCATTTTGTGTGATTTTTGGCTAAGAGCTTGTTTGATTTGTGTTTGTTCTTGACTCATTATACTCAAAAGAGTATAAGGGTGCCTGATTGTCCATCAATACATCACCAAAATCAAAACCAAGCTCCTCTTGGTAAAAACTGCACAAGTGAAGAAACACTTGTGTGTTCATCAGAAACTTATCCAGACCTGAGCACGTTTTTTTATTTCAAATAGCCTTAATCTTGTTTAATTTTGAGTTGTGTTTGTGTTTTTATGACTTAAATAGTTACTGGATTGTGTCTTTAAAAGTAAAAAAAAAAATAATAAAAATAAAAAACTCACCTGGCCTGGGCTCGAACACGCGACCTCCCGTTTGGAGGAGTAACGTGTTAACCAGTGATCCGGATGGTTTTTTACGTTATAGTCTCATTTCATTAAATACTTAAGTGGTGTTTGTTTTATAGCTTATTTGATTAACAGCTTTTAAATAAGCTATTTCTAGCTTATTTCTTTTAGCTTTTTCCTGTTTAGCATTTTTCCTAGGATTGTATAAGGGTTTTTGACTTTTCTGAGCAAAAAGTATATTTTTCCCTTTATTAATTAATTTATTAGGATTATTTTAAGTTTTTATTTTAGAAAGTCATTAAAAAATAGAAAAAGGTATATTAAAAATCTGAAAAAATACTTTTTAGGTTTTTAATCATATTTTTGAGGTTTAGAGCTATTTAGGTTTTCAATTTAGCTTATTTTTGATTTTATAGGATTTTAGAGTTCTTAAGCAACTTTAAAATTTAATATAAAATTATTAAATAGGTTTCAGAAAATTTGGATTTCGTTTTTGTTTTAGTTACATTATTTAGGATTTTTGGTAATTTTTTAGAATTTATTTATAAACTTTTTATTTTTTTGAATATTTTAATATTATTTTATTATTAAAAATTAAAGTTTTATTTTTTTTTAGTTTTTACATTTTTCCTAGGTTAAGGACACTTAATTAGGAGTTTTGTCACTTTCCAAATATTTTTTAGATTTTTCAATTAATTTCTAGAATTAATTTAAGATTTAATAGATTTTAATAGTTTTTAAGTGTTTAAAAATAGTTTAATTTGGTTTTAAAATTTTTAAAAATAGTTTTTAGCTTAATTAGGATATTTTTGAGGTTTACAAACTATTAGATCTTGTTTAAGGCTTTTTAATAATTAAAAGTGATTTTTAGGGCTTTAATTAGCATTAAAAAGTCATTATCTAATTAATTAAAAGGTTTTAACAAGTTTGGATTTTTTGTAAACTCTTAGAATATTACTGAGGATTTTTAGTAATTTTTAGGAATTTTTAGGTTAAAATTTTAATTTTGGCACTATTTACGATTTTACGTATTCGCCTTTTTCGTCGTAGTTTAATTCGTCTTTTTAACCGTCTTTCTCTTCTAATCCTATTTCTTTCTCAATCACATAATCACAAATCAATATCAATTCAATACACAACGCACTAGCCTCCTCGAGAACAAACTCACTTAGGGTCATTCACACACGGTTTTCCTAAATCGTCGTGCTCACTTGCCCTATTATTACGCTCTTTTTCCTAAAAGACGTAATTTTACAACATCATTTTGGCGCCGCTGCCGGGGAGGCGTGTTGTGTTTTGGTTGAACAATTGTTGTTTTTATATAGCCATAAATAGCTAATTGTATTAGTAGCACTCTACTAATACGTATTATCGTTTTTCGTTTTTTGTAAATACTATTACTATATTGTATACGTAGAACAATAAATTTACAAGTACTCCAAATACGTGAGAAATCACAACCTTGACTTGGGAGGTCATTACCCAATCATTGTATTCGAATCTCAAACCAAAGAAAAAGGCAAAAATAGATAAATACTTTCGTGAAGCTCGATTTTGAGAAATACAAACTATAAGGTGGGTATAAGGCGGTTGTATTTCACGACCTAAAGGAAAAAGGCTCTTAAGTGCTTCGCGCCGCCTCGTTTCCTCTGCTTGCTTGTGCGTATTTTGATTTTGAGAGCTAATCGAGGGTTTTGCCGCCCAAAGTATTACTTAAGTATCATATATATTTTCTTGGTTTCTATTGATTAAACCCTCTTGAACGATTTGGTGTTCCACCATCGTTCTAAAGTCATCGAAGGCGTTCACTTCACGTGATCGTTTTCATTCCTTGAGGCTTCTTTAATCGAGAGATTTGATTAAGGAGGAGATTTGTAGATTTTGGTCAACTTAATACATTCCAAAAAATCCAAAAAAAGTTAAAAACAATCAAAAACCACAAAAAAATTGAAAAAGTAAAAACACCAAAAAGAATCTTCTTTGCTCGCCTTCTCGTTGTACGTGACGTTTATGCAAACTCGCTCTAAAGCAAGACGTGCTCGTAAACGAAGAAACAAATCAATCACTCCTTCTAGTGAGGAGTCTCCTATTGACGAACCCATTGTAGTGAAAGAAGCACCCATGGCTAATCGAACTATGATGGAGTTGCTTCAAGCACCCACCGAGGGTTATGGAGAAGCGATTGTGATTCCCGCTATCCTTACGGAGAATTTTGAGGTTAAGACGGGATTATTGTCCATGATTCAAAACAACAAGTTTCGAGGTGACGAAAAGGACAACCCTCATAACCACATTCGCCAATTTAATCGTCTCACCGCCACTTGCAAGTTTAAGGACGTCTCAAACGACTCGATTAAGATGATGCTTTTTCCGTATTCCTTAGCGGGGCCCGCAAAAATTTGGTTAGAGAAAGAGCCACCCAATTCTATATTGACGTGGAAGGATCTCGTTTCAAAATTCGTGAACCAATTTTTTCCGCCCTCTAAGACTACGCACTTGAAAAACGAGATTTCAAAGTTTTCACAAGAGTATAATGAGAGTTTTTCAACGGCTTGGAATAGGTTTAAAGAAATGTTGCACGAATGTCCTCATCATGGTTTTTCCGACTTGCATCAAATTGACACGTTTTACAATGGCTTGAACGATCATGAGCGTGATTATCTTAATGCCGCCGCGGGTGGTAATTTTTTGTGTAAGACGGTCAAGGAAGCATTGTTAATCATTGAGAATAGGTCTAAGGTCTATAGTCCTTGTAGCACGTCGAGTGTTCGTAAGACTTTGTCTTGGCCTTCATTGTCACACACCGTTGATGCTTGCCAAATCGAGGCTAATTTGGAGAACAAAATTTTTGATAAGTTGAAAGGATTGTTAATTGAGTTTAAAGTTGGTGAACAACCCGCTCCCGCTACGATTAAAGCGGTTGAGGTTTCTTGTATGTATTGTGGTGGAGCTCACGATTATTTCGAGTGCATTACCAACGGTGGTAACACTTCGAGTGCCTTTGCGGCCGCGGGAACTTATAACCAAAACGGTCAAGTTCCTCGTACTAATCAATTGACTCCATCGGGTTTTCCACCAAATCAAAATGCTAACAATTATCGAAACAATCAAGTTGGTTACCAAAGCAATCAAAGGAACAATTTTAAGGGTAATAACAACTATGGGAATCAAGGAACTAGTAGCCAATTGCAAAATCAAAATCAAAACCGTAATTTTCAAAACACAAGTCAAGGTCTTCAAAATGTTTACACTAAAGAACTTCCAATGGACTTTTTGAATTACGCCACGGCAAATGATAAGATTTTGGAAAACATACAAGAGCAATTGGCTAGTCAATTGAGGGACACGGCTAAAAACACTAAGGAGTTAGCAAATTTTGTGAAGGAAAATCTTAACATGAGAAATGAGTTGAAAAATGATTTTGCTAATCAAATTAGAGGTCAAAACAATAATATTGAACAAAGTCATGCTAGGCTTGAACAAAGAATTGACCAAAAAGCCGCTAGCCAAGATTTGAAGTTTAATAGTCAAGATGCTAAGCTTAATGCCATTTTAGAAGCCGTCATGGGAAACAAAGCCTCTACTTCGAGTGGTCTACCTAGTAACACCGTTTCAAACCCGAAGGGAGAGATGAAAGTGATTACCACACGAAGTGGTAAGACACTTAAAGAACCGACTCCTCAACCAATTACTCCAACGGTGGAGGAAATTGAGGAAGAACCCGAGGTGGTGGTCGAAAAGGAGCATATTTCAATCCCACAAAGTACCGCTCATGCCACACATACGGTCGACCCTTTACCAACATTGGAACCCGAGATTCCAAAGGCTATGCCTATGCCCCAACCCACACCACCCTTGCCTTACCCATCGAGACTTAGGAAGGAGAAACGACAAGAGCGCGACAACTACCAATTTAAGCTTTTTATGAAAATGTTTCGTGAGTTGCACCTTAATGTGAGTTTCGCCGATGCTTTGGTCATGATGCCTCGATTTGCCGCTAACTTTAAGAGTATGTTGAACAACAAGGAGAAATTGCACCAAATGTCTAGTTGTTCGTCGGTTTATCTTAATCGCATACCTCAAAAAGTCGGTGATCCCGGTAAATTTTTGATCCCTTATGCAATTCAAGATATGGAAGAATGCTATGCCTTGGCCGATCTTGGTGCTAGCATTAACTTGATGCCACTTGCAATCTTCAAGTCGCTCAATCTTCCTAATCTTACTCCTTCACGAATGTCTATTGAGTTGGCTGACCATTCCACGATTCTCGCATGTGGTTTGGCGGAAGACGTTTTTGTGAAAGTGGGGAAGTTCTACTATCCCGTAGACTTTATCGTTGTCGATATCCCCACGGATCCTCAAGTTCCTCTTATTTTAGGTCGTTAGTTTTTAGATACGTCAATGGCTTTAATTGATGTGCATGCTAGAAAGATCACCTTACGTTTCAACGACGAGGAACTTGTTATAAACGCAACTCAAAATTCTCAACTTTCTCATGTTTATTCTGTTGCTACCATCAACCTCGTTGATATGATCGACGTGGTTTGCGAGGAATTTTCACAAGAAGTTTTAGGGTTTGGTGATGAAGAAACTAGTGGCAATCCCACTATGTTAGATCCAATTCTTGATAATTCGACACCAACCTTCACTCCATTTGAAGGTGGTGGTTTTATGTTGGAAGAATGCAATGTTCCACGTACTTGTGACGAAGACCTCGACAACGATGAGGACTTCTCGATTATCAAGGATTTTCTCAACGATTTCCCATTTCCTCCACCCGAGGAGGTTATGAGTATCGAGCCCAAATCTTCACTTGAGGAACCACCTATTCTCGAGTTGAAAGATTTACCTCCTCACCTCGAATATGTCTATTTGGAGGAGGACGACAAGTTGCCGGTTATTATTACGAAGGATCTTTCGAATGATGAAAAGACCGCACTTGTCGATGTTCTAAAAGATCACAAAGGGGCTATTGCGTGGAAGTTATCCGACATTAAGGGAATCGATCCCAAGTTTTGTACCCACAAAATCTTAATGGAGGAGGATTTCAAGCCCACAATCCAAAGTCAAAGGAGGGTGAACCCTAAAATTCACGACGTCATCAAAAAGGAGGTCCTTAAAATCCTTGATGCGGGAATGATTTACCCTATTTCCGATAGCCCTTGGGTGAGTCCTATTCATTGTGTCCCTAAAAAGGGAGGGATGACCGTTGTGCCAAACGATGCCAACGAGTTGATTCCCACTAGACTCGTGACCGGATGGAGAGTGTGCATTGACTATCATAAGTTGAATGAAGCCACTCGAAAAGACCATTTTCCTTTGCCCTTCATGGACCAAATGTTGGAGCGTCTTGCGGGAAACGATTTCTATTGCTTTTTAGATGGTTTTTCCGGTTTCTTCCATATTCCCATCGATCCTCGTGATCAAGAAAAAACTACGTTTACGTGTCCATATGGAACGTTTGCCTATCGTAGAATGCCATTCGGACTTTGCAATGCACCGGGAACCTTTCAAAGGTGCATGATGGCTATTTTTCATGATATGATCGAGAAGACGATGGAAGTCTTCATGGATGACTTTTCCATGTTTGGTGATTCTTTCACTTCGTGTTTGTCGAACTTAGAGAGAATGTTAAAACGTTGTGAGGAAACCAACCTTGTGCTCAATTGGGAAAAATGTCATTTTATGGTTAAGAGTGGAATCGTCTTAGGGCACAAGGTCTCGAAAGCGGGGATTGAGGTAGATCAAGCTAAGGTAGACGTCATCGCCAAATTACCTCATCCCAAAACCGTTAAGGGAGTTAGGAGTTTCCTAGGCCACGCGGGCTTTTATCGTCGATTCATCAAGGATTTTTCAAAGATTTCTCGACCCATTACACATCTTCTTGAAAAAGAGGCACATTTTGTCTTTGAGAAGATTGTGTACAAGCCTTTGAAATCCTTAAGAGGAAACTTACCGAAGCTCCCATTCTTGTTGCTCCCAATTGGAACCTCCCCTTTGAGCTTATGTGTGATGCTAGTGATTACGCTATTGGGGCCGTTTTGGGGCAACGTCATGATAAGAACTTCTTGCCTATTCACTATGCTAGCAAGACGATGACCGAGGCTCAACTTAAATACACTACAACAGAAAAGGAGTTCCTTGCCGTGGTGTATGCATTTGAGAAATTCCGACCTTATCTCGTCTTGACAAAATGCATAGTGTATACGGACCATTCGGCTATTAAGTATCTCATGGCGAAGCAAGATGCTAAGCCGAGATTACTTCGTTGGATTCTCCTCCTTCAAGAATTTGATCACAAAATCGTTGACAAAAAAGGAGCCGAGAATCTAGCGGCCGATCATCTCTCTCGTTTGGAAGATCCTCACCAAAGTTTTTACGAGCCCAACGAAATCACCGAAACATTTCCGCTCGAGACACTTGGTGTAGTGAATTCTAAGCTTGATTCTTCCACCCCATGGTTTGCGGATTTTGCAAATTACCATGCGGGCAACTTCATCATTAAGGGTATGACGACTCAAGAAAAACGAAAATTCTTTCGTGACGTCAAGTTCTACTTTTGGAACGACCCTTACTTATTTCGAACTTGTGTGGATCAAATCATCCGACGTTGTGTTTTTGGCACCGAAGCTTCTAACATCCTTAGAGCTTGCCATGAGGGACCCACGGGTGGTCACCATGGTGCTAATCTCACGGCTAAGAAGGTGTTTGATGCCGGCTTCTTTTGGCCTACTATTTACCGAGATGCACAAGATCTTGTGAAGTCGTGTGATGCATGCCAACGACAAGGAAAAGCCTCACAAAAAGATGAAATGCCACAAAATATCATTCAAGTATGTGAGATCTTTGACGTTTGGGGCATAGACTTTATGGGGCCGTTCCCATCATCTCGTGGTAATAAGTACATTCTCGTTGCGGTTGACTACCTTTCTAAGTGGGTGGAGGCAAAGGCCTTGCCCACCAATGATGCTCGTGTGGTAGTCAAGTTTTTGAAGCAATTGTTTTCTCGGTTTGGAACCCCTCGTGCTATCATAAGCGATCGTGGAACCCATTTTTGTAACGACCAATTTGAAAGGGTTCTAAGGAAATATGGGGTTACACATCGGCTTTCTACGGCTTGTCACCCACAAACGAGTGGGCAAGTCGAGGTTTCAAACCGAGCGTTGAAGAGGATCTTGGAGAGATCCGTAGGGGAAAACCGACAATCTTGGTCGGATAAGTTGGACGATGCTTTATGGGCCTTTAGGACCGCTCATAAGACGCCCATTGGGTGCACTCCCTATAAGCTTGTGTATGGAAAGAATTGTCATTTGCCTATCGAGTTAGAACACAAGGCTTATTGGGCCCTAAAGCATTGTAATGATGATATGGAGACCGCGGGAAAACACCGGAAAATGCAATTAAATGAATTGGATGAATTGAGAGACATTGCTTATGAAAATTCATTGATTTATAAAGAGAAAACTAAAAAGTTGCATGATTCTAAAATTAAAAACCGGGTTTTTAACATTGGGGATCAAGTTTTACTTTTTAATTCAAGATTGAAAATCTTTTCCGGTAATTTGAAATCCCGTTGGTCCGGTCCATTCACCGTGACTCAAGTGTTTCCGTATGGGACCATGCTCAAGATGATGGTCCTAACTTCAAGGTGAATGGACATAGGTTGAAGCACTACTTTGGCGGGGAAGTTCCATCCTTGAACTACCTCGACCAAGTCACCTTCCCCAATGATAATTAGTATTGAGGGGATCGAGTCGAGCTCATGACTCGGTAATCAAAAACGAGGTGCCTCGTGGGGGAGTCCCATGCTTATCCTATGTACATATTATCGCTTTCTAATGTAGCTTACGTGTGGGGATTTGTGCCCTTCCAACCTTTGTTCCGTGGTTTTTTGTGAATTTTGAACTTTAGATGATCATGATCTTTACGATTGGAGCCTCTCGTGTTCGTTTTATGGGAGCACTCGATCGTTTGCTTTGGAGACATTTCTCAATATCCATGATATATCCTTTTGATGTTCTAACCTTAGGTTTTTAGCACACTTCATAAACGGCTATTACTTATTGGTTACACCCTTTCCATGCTAAATTAGGCATTCGACTACGTCTCTAGTATGGGGGTGTTTGCACCCCTAGACTCGAAACATTGAGGATAATGTTTAACTTTAGTATGGGGGGTGAATAGATACTTGCCTTGCCAAACCTTCACGCTTTCCAAAGTTTATCTTTTTGTTTATCGTTTTATTACAAAATAAGGCTAAAAATGGCCAAATTTTAAAAATTTTCTCATGTTTTATAAGTGTTTGAAGACACGAATGTAGATTTTCCGATGGCGAGAATAAGAGTAAATTTTCACTCGACCGTGCGTGTTGAGCACTTAGCTTTGATTCCTTAACTAAACATTAGGCTAAGTCTCTTAAATGAGGACGAGAAATGATAGAGTTTATTATAAGTTACTATGCTAAACGTAGAGTACTCGTATTCTTTCAAAAACTCATGTGTTCTCGTTGTTTGCTTATTCTCCCTTCGCTTGTAAATATTTTTTGCTTAATAAATATTGACTTAGCGGTTTAGTTAGGATTGTTGGGTTTCTAATCTTTTCTAGTAGCTTCCGTGTAATTAAATTGGGAAGACATTAAGGTATCGCCAGCGTCACGGTTTTGAAGTATTGGCACCCCAATAATCAAAAGCTTCACCCAATAATAAGATTTCAAGTGCTCACCTAAATCAAGCAAACAATTTGAAGCCCCACAAGGCCTAAAATCTATGCAAAATTGAAAGTGAATCAAGCCTTAATCTTCGAAGCTTTAAAGATCCAAAATTCGCTTTAGCGTGAGGATATACGTCTTTGGCTAATAAAACCACCGATGAGGCGGATAATAAAAGGCAAGGCAAGACCGAAGTCATAATAAAAGCTTCATGGCGAAGTTGAATAAAAGATGGAGGTAAACCAAAGATAATAAGGCCCTTCCGTTAGGGGGCGTATAAAAGTCTTGGTAATAAGTCTCATGTTCAAAACCGTTATAAAACCGTGTTTATCGGTTCTTCTTGTCAACTTAATTTTTTAACATCGTTGTCTATTAGGAGGGGTTATTGATTTGATGGTCTTAGTTACACCGTTAGGACTCTATTTTTAGACCTAAATCTCTATTATCGTATAAGTCAAAAATGTATCCTCGTGAAACATTCAAGACATCATAAAATATAAGAGATACAACTTAGGAATAATGGGAGGATAAGTACGTGATTAGGGCATATGAGTAGTGTTAGTATTACTAACTTATAATGACAATGATCTCGTTGCACCTTAGCATGGAATTAGAGTGAAAATCGAGGACGATGAAATTATTTCTAACGAACCATTCACGTGTTCTTATTCTATGAACCTAAACGTCCCATTTTGCGATGAAAATTATACATTATGTCTAAAACGCAAGTAGTAGTAATAGTAGTAGTGTAGCTAGTTTATCATTCCAATAAAGTGAATAAAATTAAATTTTGGAGATGCTATGATACTTTATTCTAGCATTGCGTGAGGGCACGGCAATGGTTTTGTATGGGGGAGTGATGAGACTGCTTTTATACATAGTCTCATCGTCCAAATAGGGCTTAAAATGCATTAAATATCATCAAAATACCCAAATATATGCTTGTGTTTGTTGCTTGTGTATTTTAGGTACGGATATTGAGAAAATGACAAAAGATCACAAGAATCATGCAAAAACGAACACGGGAAACGAAGCCGCACGATGAACCAAGCCCTAATGAAGAATTTTCCAAAGAAAACCCTTGAAGATTTGAAGAATTATGAAGATTGGTCCTCCAAGTTTGAAGAATTGACACTTTATACCCTTGTATCTTCATAATTACAAGTTTGGTCCCTAAAGTTTGTCAAAATTACAAAATGGACCCTTAACTTTGAAGACTTGGCAAATTTAGTCCCTCAACAAAACTAAATTGTCAATAATGGTCCTCCAAGAAGTCAACAAACAAGTCAAAGCCTTGAAGTATGAAGACATGTCAAAAACAGCCCTTGAAGATTGCCAAAATTGCACTTTTAGTCCTTAAAACAAGTTCCAAAACTTTGTGTGCCAAAACTGCCAAAGTCCAAAAGTAGTTATGTGTTATATTGGCGTTGATGGGCATTTAATACAACTTGAACAAAGAATGAAACATAAGGGGGCATTCCTGCCAGACAAACAAACTTTCACCCTCCACTCCCTGCTTGACACCTCACCCACTCACACCCATTACCCAATCAAAACGCCCCTTTTCTCCACATCACCTCTCCACTCACCCAATAACTGATTAATTAATCAGTTTAAAAATTCCCTCCAAACACCAACTTTAAATAATTAAACCCCCAAACCAGATTAAATCACACCCTAATCCACCCTTAAACCCTAAATATTTCCAGGATGAACTATGATTAAAACAAGGGGTTTTTGGGTAATTCTTTCCAGATCCTTGATTAAACATCACTTAAACCTAAAACCATCCTTAAACCCCCATCACCATCACCCCACATGCTTGTGCCACCCTCCCCTGCCCCACTATTCACTCCCAAACAAAAACTTGACAGCAAGATCAACAACCCACAACAATTTCGTGTTCTCAAAGACAAAATGGACGATCAAGATCCTCTTTTCATCACTGGCATCTTAGCTACAAGCCAAGAAATTCACATGGTGTTCTTGACAAAATTCAAAAAATGGCATATGCTGAAGAATCTTGAAGGGCATTACAGGAAGTTTACACATTAGGGTTTTTAGCTTCTATTCACTTCTAGAACAGTTGTAGCCTCTATATAAAGGCATGATAGGACTTAGTTTTTCCTGTTCTTGATTTTTTCTCCTTTTTCACAAGCCTTGTAAATCCAGTTTATAAAGGAATATAAATGGTATTGAGTTTGGTGATGAGAAAGATTGAGTTCCTTTTACATTTCAGTTGATTTAAGTTATAATTGTTTGAGTTTGGTTTAATTTTCAGCAAAAGTTTTTAAGTTTCCAAGTTTCTGTTTGTTTTTCAAGTTTTTTTAGATCTTAAATTTCACTAAAAACCTGATACAATGGTGATTTAGTGTGTTACTTTGATGGTGTTTGAGTTTGGGTATGTCCAAGACACCATGGCTTGTTCTGGTGTAGTGGGTACCCAAGCTTGAATAAGCCACTTGTTGGTAATTTTTCTTGCTTATCTCAGTCTCTCCCATAAGCTATAGCTCACTTCTAGCTTGGTCCATAAGCTAGGGGTCTGCCTTGAGCTTTTTACACAAGTTTTCTTTGTTTTCTCTCTTAACAGGATCCCAACTAGAATCATTTTTAACCATTCTTCAAGCAAATCCTCATAATCCCATCAGCAAAGTTCTGCATAGGCCCGGGCCTATTGGAGGTGGTTAAGCAACCACTAAGGGTCCTGGATGTAGGACCCTTAAGGTAGCATCCTTGTTCTCTTTTTCATTTTTCAAAAATTATGTGTTTAAGTGATTATTGCATGAAAGTTGTTAAGTGATTGTTATTGTGCTTGTTATTGCTCTCTTGTTGGATTATATGCATGTTAGTAGCATTTGTATCAGTTTGGATTTGTTTTGATGCAATTTGCTTTGAAAAAAGATTGGATTTCAGTTTAAAGGGGTGTTTGGATTTGTGATTTAAGAAAATTTTGTGACAAGTTTGTGAGTTAAAAGTTGTTTAAACACACTCTTAGGGTTGATATTAGGTTGTAAGTGTCTTTGGTTTTCAGTATTATGGTAGTTTAAACACATATGCATGCATAAAAATTGGTTCAAGTTTTCAAAATCAGTAAGTGTCTTTTTCTTGTCAGATTTTGTGTGATTTGTGCATCAAGTTTGGAAATCTGTTAGATTGTGGGTCATAGCAGGATTGTGTGTTGATTATATGCTATCTGGTGTCATTGTGAGTAAGTTTTTGAGCATTGAATCTTACTTGTGTGCTAACTGCATCAGAAAACAACCCCCAGACTTGTGCATATCATATCAGAAACATTCATTGGCCTTTAAGTGCATTTTGTGTGATTTTTGGCTAAGAGCTTGTTTGATTTGTGTTTGTTCTTGACTCCTTATACTCAAAAGAGTATAAGGGTGCCTGATTGTCCATTAATACATCACCAAAATCAAAACCAAGCTCCTCTTGGTAAAAACTGCACAAGTGAAGAAACACTTGTGTGTTCATCAGAAACTTATCCAGACCTGAGCACGTTTTTTATTTCAAATAGCCTTAATCTTGTTTAATTTTGAGTTGTGTTTGTGTTTTTATGACTTAAATAGTTACTGGATTGTGTCTTTAAAAGTATAAAAAAAGAAAATAAAAATAAAAAACTCACCTGGCCTGGGCTCGAACACGCGACCTCCCGTTTGGAGGAGTAACGTGTTAACCAGTGATCCGGATGGTTTTTTACGTTATAGTCTCATTTCATTAAATACTTAAGTGGTGTTTGTTTTATAGCTTATTTGATTAACAGCTTTTAAATAAGCTATTTCTAGCTTATTTCTTTTAGCTTTTTCCTGTTTAGCATTTTTCCTAGGATTGTATAAGGGTTTTTGACTTTTCTGAGCAAAAAGTATATTTTTCCCTTTATTAATTAATTTATTAGGATTATTTTAAGTTTTTATTTTAGAAAGTCATTAAAAAATAGAAAAAGGTATATTAAAAATCTGAAAAAATAGTTTTTAGGTTTTTAATCATATTTTTGAGGTTTACAGCTATTTAGGTTTTCAATTTAGCTTATTTTTGATTTTATAGGATTTTAGAGTTTTTAAGCAACTTTAAAATTTAATATAAAATTATTAAATAGGTTTCAGAAAATTTGGATTGCATTTTTGTTTTAGTTACATTATTTAGGATTTTTGTTAATTTTTTAGAATTTATTTATAAATTTTTATTTTTTTGAATATTTTAATATTATTTTATTATTAAAAATTAAAGTTTTATTTTTTTTAGTTTTTACATTTTTCCTAGGTTAAGGACACTTAATTAGGAGTTTTGTCACTTTCCAAATATTTTTTAGACTTTTCAATTAATTTCTAGAATTAATTTAAGATTTAATAGATTTTAATAGTTTTTAAGTGTTTAAAAATAGTTTAATTTGGTTTTAAAATTTTTAAAAATAGTTTTTAGCTTAATTAGGATATTTTGAGGTTTACAAACTATTAGATCTTGTTTAAGGCTTTTTAATAATTAAAAGTGATTTTTAGGGTTTTAATTAGCATTAAAAAGTCATTATTTAATTAATTAAAAGGTTTTAACAAGTTTGAATTTTTTGTAAACTCTTAGAATATTATTGGGGATTTTTAGTAATTTTTAGGAATTTTTAGGTTAAAATTTTAATTTTGGCACTATTTACGATTTTACGTATTCGCCTTTTTCGTCGTAGTTTAATTCGTCTTTGTAACCGTCTTTCTCTTCTAATCCTATTTCTTTTTCAATCATATAATCACAAATCAATATCAATTCAATACACAACGCACTAGCCTCCTCGAGAACGAACTCACTTAGGGTCATTCACACACGGTTTTCCTAAATCGTCGTGCTCACTTGCCCTATTATTACGCTCTTTTTCCTAAAAGACGTAATTTTACAACATCAGTAGTCGATGCTACTTCAAGACGTAAATCCAAATTTCTTCCCAAAAATAAGTGAGTTCATATTATAACATTAAAATAATGTTTTCAAATAATTATTGAGAATAAAATATCAACCATAAATTGACGGATTGTCACAGTACCAGCCACAGACACTACTGAAGAACAACCGGCTTATGAACGTGATGAAAAGAGGAACGACCTCACACCAGTGAACCGTGCTTGGTTTGATGCAGAGAAGGAAGCAATCTACTTCATTCTCAGTGGAATTGCAGATGATATTTATTCCACGGTTGATGCATGCCCTACTGCTCAAGAAATGTGGACGGCTATTGAAAGATTGCAACAAGGTGAATCACTTAACAAACAAGATGTGAAAACTAAGATGTTTTGGAACTTTGGAAAGTTTACATCAAAGAATGGGGATTGATTCTTATTACTCCCGATTCTACAAGATGATGAATGATATGACCCGAAACAACTTGCAAGTTTCCACCATGCAAGTCAATGTCCAATTTCTACAGCAACTTCAACCAGAGTGGACACGGTTTGTCACCTTGGTGAAACAACAACAAATGTTAGACGAAGTGTCATATCACAAGCTCTTTGACATTTTGAAACAATTTCAAAATGAGGCAAATGAACTTCAAGATGAACGAGTTTCAAAGGTTTCCAATCCACTTGTTTTGGTGTCTACCACTCAACATTACCCAGATTATCACTCTCGTACTTCAAAGACCTACTCTACTCAATCATCATCACCACGATCATCCACTGTCTCCAAGTCACATGCTCCAACACGATCCCGAGGCAAAGAAGTTGCAAGAGCACCATCACCCACACTTGAGCAATCATCCGAAGAAGACAGTGATGAAGAAGTAGCTCAAAAGGATAGGGAATTCAAGCAACAAATGGCTTTCATTATGAAGCAATATAAGAATATCTACAAACCCACCAACAACAACCTTCGAACATCTTGAAACCCGAGGAACACCCATGCACAGAGTCCTCCAAGGTATGACACATGAAGACGTGTTGAGAGTCCTCCAAAGTATGATCGACAACCTAAGTATGATAATCAGAGGGTGGCTACTGTTGTTGGAAATAGGGAAACTGTTGGTACTCAAGTTGTGCAACAAAGTGGGATTCAGTGTTTTAACTGCAGAGGTTTTGGGCATTTGGCTAGGGAATGCAGGCAGCCAAAGAGGGTTAAAGATTATGGTTTCATAAGGAAAAGATGCTGTTGTGCAAGAAAATAGAAGCTGGAATCAAGTTATCAGCTGAGGAAGGAGAAATATTTGACGACACAGATGATGAACTCTCCGACCAAGAACTCGAGGCACATTATTCATACATGGCAAAGATTCATGAGGTCCTTAACGTCATTGAAGATGACAATGGCCCTATCTTTAATACCGAGCCAATTGATAAGGTACAAGATGATGTTGAATATAATGTGTTTGGTGATACACATGAGCATAGTGTAACACCCCCAAATTTATACAACTTAGTACAGCGGAAGACTAGTTGGTGTTACGGGATAGCACATTACTCACATCATAGACAACGCATAAAAATCGCGTCGTTTAATAATAAATCATTTCCATTCATAAACATCAAAGTTACATAGGTCCCAAGTCATATTAATTCATACAAAGTTTTACAAAGTGTTTGAATGGAAAATATTGTTTAAGTGTGGGCCATGAATTCTTGTTGTCTTCCCGAGAATTACCTTCAAGTACCTGAGATAAAACATGTTAAAAGAAAAGGTCAGCGATAACGCCGAGTGAATTCATAGAGTTTAGTAAATTCCATCAATATAACTTTGGTATAAAATTAGTACCAAAAATCAATTCGTACAAATCATTGTAATAGGCCGTAAAATAGCCAAAATCATTCTATACAAATCTTTGTAATAGGCCATAAAATAGCCAAAATCATTTTATATAAATCCTTATCGAAAATCATAATATAGGCATTTGCCGTAAAAATCATTATACGAGCCAATGTCGTAAAAACATCATGCAATACGTCTTATGACGTTGTATAAAATCAAATAAAAACCGTTATATGAATATGGTTATGAAAACCAAATTACAATCATAATATCAATAGTATGACCCTGTATTGCTAGTCAGGCAATACATCGTAATTCGGAGCGTCTATTAGTATTTCGTTAATTCGGATTATTATAAGTCGCATGACATTGTTACCTTACTAAACCAACAACGGGTAGCTAACCCGATACAAATTTTGCCCATCTAAAGTAGGGTGTCGTCACAAAGGTCACGCTATTGAAATCTTCTCATACATTAATTCGCTTACCAATCAAGGTGGCACGACGGGGATCAACCGTCAAGGCGCGAACTGGGGTGATCGTCCCCAAATAGTACTATTAAATGCATAAGCGTCTACCAACTCCCGGTAGTTCACAATTCATGCTAATGGGACTTTTAGTGACATAACCTAACTTTAATAATCCATTTTATTTCATCTATCGGGTCCATTAATCATTTATCGGGTCATACAATCGGGTCATTCAATCATTCGGGTCCAAAATCAATGAACAAACAATCGGGACACATGGTGTCCAAACTTTTATAAAACTAACATGTTATCTCCCTCGCGGGTTTAAAAAACATTTATAAAAAAAAACATTTAAAAGAGTGCGAGGCTATGAACTAACGTTGATGTGGGAAGGCGGGTTGTCGGCAATTCGGACGTACGGTACGTGCTTCAATCACGGAAACCTAGACAAATAATACTTGTCTTAGACTCATGTCCAATGACTTTATAAAAATAACAATTATGTATACATATGATGATTATATATATATGATGATCAAGTGGGTTTACATATTCTCGTTTACTCATTTTAGCGTTTACGTTTTAGTATCGTCTTACTAGTTCACTAGTTTTACCGATTTTACCTATTTTAAGTTCATTAAGTCTTTTATAAGTTCTTTAACTTTTTTTTACCCATTTTATACCTATATGATCAGTATATATATCTTTCATGTTGGGCCCAAATGGGTTAAGCCCAAATAATTCTTTTTACAAGTTTTTATCTTATTAAGTCCATTTATTAGTCCAATATGTTTATTTAACTCGTTAATGTCCGTATGCCCTAAAGTTCGGGTTTTATCGGTTTTTACTTGTTATACATGTCTATATATCAGTATATAAGTTTTATAAAGTTTTCATTAGACGGGTCCAACCATCTAAGTTTTATTTAACAAAAACGTTAATTTTACGGCAATAGCCGAAAAAGTCGTAAAAATCATATTTATAGTTTTTATTACTTATAAACATTATTTCACCACCATTTATATAATTTATCCACTTGATTAACCTTATATATATATTTATATAAATAAGTTTTATAAGTTAGTGGGTTTTTATTTTACATTTTATATATTAAAATGTGAGTGCCTATATAATAGTATTATTCTTTAATTTCCAAAAATCTGATTTTTAAATTCATCTTCACCAAAACTGCCATATCTTGAGTTCTACATGGAGATAGAAGCTCAAATTTTTATCACATAAACTACATGATATGTGATACATTTAACTCTTCTATAGCTACTGTTGAATCATCTTCTAAATATTTTATAAAAATCGTCCAAAACAGTAACTTCAGATTTATACCTTAAACTTGTTTTGATCATATCTCACTCATTATTTTGATTCCATTGCATGGACAACTCTCACATGTGTACAAGACCCATAGCTTACTGTAAATCTATTCCACTTCATCATTTTATCAGTTTATGACTTACTTCTTTACTGTTTTACACAGCCAACATATTTAGACAAGATTTTAGACTTGTTTCTTATAGTTTTTCATCTTTTTATCCATGATTATCAACAACAAATCCCCACATAACATTTTTATCATCATATAATCATCATAAATATATACAATAGGAAATAAAATACATGTTTACATAATCAAAATAACAAGAAGTTGAGGAGGACAATCTTTATACCACCATGATGATGTAGGTTGATCAAAACATGGATTTTTGATGGAGAAACTTGTGGATATCCATGACCATCTTCAAGACCACCATGCTCCATGAACTCCTTGTGGAAAATCTGCCCTCTTACTCCATGAAAACTTCTCCTTGGATGTTATAAGCACCACCAATCAATAGGGTTTCAAAGTGGCTTCAACATAGGTGTAAATTACATAGGATTTTGTGGTTAAAAATCATATGAAGGTGGTGTTTTGGAGGCTATATGGGACGACCAAAAATGGCTTAGAGAGAGAGAGTAGGTGTTTTGCATGAGTGGAATGAGAAAAGTGGTATTTGGTTGTTAGTTTTGATGTGTAGTTAGCTTACCAAGTAAGCTTAGGATGACAAGTGTTGTTACTTGGCTAAATAGATGACACCTTATGGTGTAACTAGTTACTTAGGCCGGTTTTGGGAGTGGGGTGGGACAAGTGTCCCACTTGTCTCATCCCATTTATTTACGGGTACTCCTCGATTCTAGTTTCCTCGATTTGCGTGCCCTCGGGTCGTTTTACGAAAAACGTTTTTATAAATTATGAATTGACGTCACAAAACGAATCCAATAAAAATTGTTTCATCAAAAACGGAGTTCGAAAACGTAAATACGTAATCCTAAGGTTTCCGGTTTAGTCGTAAAGGACGTTAAAATAAAATCGTAAGTCCTAATCTCTCCTCGTAAATTTGTGAGTTTATGAACCAACACAAATTTAAAACTCCAAAATAATATTCATGGACAAATTTATTTTCTAAAATGTCGGACTGTCACCAAAGACGGTGTACGTAAACGTAAGCACGTAACGTTGAATCCTCCGGTTTAAACGTAGTCGATGCTACTTCAAGACGTAAATCCAAATTTCTTCCCAAAAATATGTGAGTTCATATTGTAACATTAAAATAATGTTTTTAAATAATATTCAAGAATAAAATATCAACTATAAATTGACGGATTGTCACAGCATTTACCCCTAAACAGGATCTTTGTCCTCAAAGATCATCTTACAACTCGCTTCTTATAGAGTTAAAGCCATGTGGGTATTTCCTCCACATTCGGTCTTTTCTCACAAGTTCAATTCATTACAATACGCGAGTTTTTATCAAACATAACTACGGGAATAAGATCAGACTTAATGTTGACTTACTTTCTCTATCCATGATGTTCACGGGTTTCTGATGAATGCAACTTTTCGCCGATCTAAGCTTTACTAAGAACAATCAGATTCTCACTTGATAGATATTCCATCAAGTTCGATTTACGAAACATAATTTACGCAGTTTGAAGTCCTAGGGTAGATCCAGCTTATATGCCTTTCAAACCAATCTTTCACATCATCTCAATGGTCCCAAACAACGGGGACTTATATCCCATGATTTGTCAGATCATGAATTCATTTTTCCAAGGTTAAAAATTGTGGCATAACTTCGCTACCCATTTGGCACTTCAAGATCTACATTCCACATTCACTTAACCTCCTGCCCACTATCGGCAGTTAATAATCAAATCCTAATTTCAATAATCATTTCAGATCTCGCGGGTCAGGTATTTTGTAAGGTTAGGTTCGCCATCATAGTACTCTCATCAAGGTTCGTTCTCAATGACTTCTGAGCAAATCTCTAGAAATTCGATGCGAAGCGAGGATCTTGATGTAGATGTTCGATACAGGCACATTATGTTTACATAACTCTTTTGCATTTATCATTAACGAGAATGATATTAGCAGATTTGGTCAGTCTGTCGACGATAACCCAAATCGAATTAAATTCAGGTGATGACCTTTGCAATAGCTAGACGTTTACTAATGTATGAGGCGATTTCTGCCTTCATAATTGTCATCAGTACAACTTCTTCAGACAAAGATACTTCTAGTCAGAAATGACATAAATAGAATACTTATACTTACAAGATTCCAATATAACTATATCTCAAAATCTCCACATTTAGGCAACCACAAGTGGCCTTTAAAACATTTAACGCTATCGGCTTCTTAATTTTAATGGTTCACATTATCCGCGAAACCCTTTTTATTATTTATATTATCCTTCTTACATACATCGTTTATTTTTATATTGCTCGGCAATTTATTTTGCACCTTCATTATTAAGGAATATATCCTAATTGGTTCTTTATCCTTTTTACATAATGCGTCGGTATCTATATTCACTTCTTATGATGATGTAATTATCATGTCCACAATTCATTCAGATATTCTTTCTATATTATGCGTCAGTAATTACGTTCACTTTTCTTTATATTTTCTAAGTTTCAGTTTCGTCTCATCTATCATTTTTTTTATATCAGTTTTTCTCAATCCTGCGTTTAAAGCGTCGATAATTATTACAATTAATTAAATAATATTTATTATAACTAATTAAATATTAAGTATTCAATTTTTATGAAATGTAAACGTAAAGATTTTAAATTTCTTAGTTCGACCAATTATATAAAATGTTCAAAAATAAATTTGAATTTAATTAACAAGACTTTTGGTTGATTTATCGAAAATAATTAATAAGATTCGTAAATGTTTGAAAAATCTTTAGTTATATTTTGGTCAAAGTTTTCTTAGTTAAAAGGCAAAAATTATCGTTTCAAATTTCAAGTTATGGTTTAAATGGTTTCCTCATTCCTTCTTAAGTTTTCCTAAGGTATGCAAAAACATTTACCCCTAAACAGAAGTTTAGTTAAATGTTTTGGTTATAAAGGGATGATCCCTTAAAAATCCTTTGTAATAACATTTGTCAAAACATATTTCCATTTTCTTTTTGGTATAACTCAAAGTCTTAAAAGGGCTCTAAATTTTTGAAGAGTCAATATGCATACATCTTACCATTATTAATCCAACGGTCATTTTATGTAAAGGATTAAGTTTTTAATCCCTAAGCGTTAATGGTTCTAATCTTTGAAAAGTCAATATAGCTTCCATTATCTATTAATCACACGGTTAAATCATGTAAAGAATTAAGTCTTAAGTCGTATGTTAAATATTCAAAGTACATGTTTTCATTGTTCGGCCAATCCAGGGCAATCTATAAATAATTATTAACTCATTCTTATTCTTATAAACAAATAAATGGTCCTTAATGATCACGAGCATGAATTTATCAAATTACAGCCTACACACGTGATTCACCAAATTTATGAATGCTACATGTGTATTAGTCAATCCAAACGACATCATGTGAAACTCATAATGTTCATTACAAGTACCGGATGTAGTGATTGGAATACATAATCTCTTTCGCAGATGCGAAGTTGATAATAACCATGCCATGGATCAAATCTTTAAAACATATGCTAGAACCTTGTAAATGATCGAACAAATCTTCCATTTCGAGTTATGGATATCGTTTTCGATTGTCAATTTACTCAGTTCACAGTAATCTATAAATATAAGGAATGATAACACCATAGCTCTTCAGGATGACAGGCTTGGTATAATAAAATCTTTCTCTGACAACTTTCTCAGTTGTACGGTAATTCCTTTAATTCAGATGGTGCTGACGTACAGTGCACAAGCCACAGGTGCAGCACCGGGAATATAGTCAATACCAATTTCAACTTGCCTTAATGGCGAAAGTCTAGGTAATTCATCAATAATACCTCCTAAAGTTTCAGATAACATAAACATCTTTTAATAAATTCATTTTAGGTTCTTCTAGATTACAATATCTATAACTAGTTCATAACCATTCACGGTATACTTTTAAGTCTAAATGCATGATAAAATCATCCATCAAGAATTATTTAGATCACTTTCGATAGTCAACATCTTATCTTTTAGGGAAATTCTACTCGAGTTCTCGTCAATTAAGACAATGTCGTCATGTCATAATCAATCAATCCATTTTACTGGCACTATTAACTTTTTTTTTTAGTTCTATTGTCGTCGATAAGATGTGAACTTCTCAAAAGACTAATAATAACTCATAATCCTTCACAAATTCAAGGATATATGGATACACAACTACTATTAAAAGAGTAAGGTCAACGCATAATCTATGCGAGAGAATTTCAAATCAGATACAGACGAAAACATTTAACGAATATGAATATATCCCATGTTTTCATAATCTGAGTACGCATTCGAAAGCTCCTTGGATCGTTACCCAGGTCATTCAAATGAAATCAAATCAAAAGAAATGATAGGAACGTCGATACATCCAGTCGGGTATCAACACTCGGTAATCAGATACTTTTCCTAAGAATCTCACTATGGGAGAATTGGACAAGAAAGAATTGTCAATTGTCAAATAAGACAATTTCCACAGATGAGTAAATTCGACTCAGAAGAATAGATATTACGGGCACATATGTAGGTGTCCCTAACACTATGTCCCTATTTTTCACTTCTTGTAGATCTTCATAAAAATTTAATCTTTTCACAATCTTCAAAGAAAGTGTAGTGTTTATTCATTAGTTTTATGGTGACTACTAATCAGTCTTGCATAGTCCATTCCAAATTGTATGTAGGCGCGCAACTATATACAATTTCAAGATTAACGATGCAATACTCAGTTCGTCAAAATTTTATCATCATGTTTATAATAAAAACATTTTCATGCTTAATTCTTAAATAAGAATCAAGAATAAATTTACAAAGATTTTCTTTGTTATGGAAATAATTAAGTTTCCAAAGCGTCTCTTAAACAACTTCATTTTGATATCAATCACTCATAAATCTCACTTTGAATAATCCTTATTGTGTTGAAAATTAAATTTTCTCAAAGGATACCGTTTTAACTTCATAAAAACAATGTGTGATCTGCAAAAGAGTGATGAAAAGTTGTTCACCAAGAACTAACTATGATATGATAGGAAATGAGCTTTAGCCAAATAATCATGAGGTTCATGACCTCGATGGCACTCAAAAAGAATAATACACAACGTAACTCAAATCAAGATGAGTACTTGTTCAATGGTTGCATCACTAATGCGAACATTAGGATGAAGCAATAAAGGATAGATAACATCAATACATGTAGAATTTAGCAATCAAAGGTAGTCTTTTTCATTAATAACAAACAAGTCAAAATTGTATCGTAACACATTACGTGTCACTATGTCATACAATTCTCAGAACTCATCCTACCAACTGATATCTCAGTTAAGTTAGGGATTATTTTTAAAAGATACCACAATGAATACTAATCTACAAGAGTCATTAGGTGTTCCACATGTCCCGAAAGATCCATCGGTCTCAATTCAGAAGAAGATTTCTTCAATTTATTTCTTGGACACTGGGCATCCTCGTCAGTGGACAATGGCCTAGGAACAACCCTTAACATGAATCAACAATCAATTAAAACCTTATAATTCAATCACAGAACTTAACGACTTCCTCTTATCAATCTCATATTCTATATGGGTTAATTTTACTTTATTCAAGTTTTAATCAACTTATACTCAATGCAATATCCTACTTCATTCTCCAATACTTTCAATCTTATTCATAAACCTTAATAGAGCAATAAAAGCTCGATATGAATCAATACTTAGTTTCCAATCCTATAGCTCTTACAACAACAATTATCAAATGAGTCGCTAGTATAAAATGACTCACACATTCAATTAGACTTCTCGGAAAGGTACTAGTGCCATGAGGCTTTTGGGTAATGGTTCCAATGACAGCCTCAAGTGCAACATTCACCCTTTCGATTTCAATTTAAGAATTGGATGACAACGAATCAAATGACATCTTTCTAGGTGGTAACGTTTTGTCAAACTCCACTCTATAAGGAAAAATCGTCATGACATCGATATCAGTTTTAATCTCGCCAATTCTTTTTCAATATCATAATCAACTAATATCTACATTTCTACGAATATCAACCATTTGTTGGGATCATAAATATCCGCAACTTGGTTTAGATCTAGGATAGCTAGAATTCCTATGAGAATAGCTTTGATTAATTTACTAGGAGATTTAGGGTTTCTTGTGACAATCGACGTCGTATAAATACCTCGTATAAATATCAAAATAATCATCAAACAATCATGTAATCAATTTACATCATATATATATATATAATCCAAGTATATATATATATTAAAATAACACTTCTCAGTCTGGCCTTGTCGGTAACTCGGGAATTCTTCGGCACCGTTATAGTCAAAAGATTTTTAGACATTTTTAGAAAAATGTTTATAGTTAAAAGATTTTGAAATGTTTTATTCAAAACCTTGGTTTTTAAAAATCTTTCGTTCTCTATAACGAGAGCTCTGGTACCAAACTGTAACACCCCCAAATTTATACAACTTAGTACAGCGGAAGACTAGTTGGTGTTACGGGATAGCACATTACTCACATCATAGACAACGCATAAAAATCGCGTCGTTTAATAATAAATCATTTCCATTCATAAACATCAAAGTTACATAGGTCCCAAGTCATATTAATTCATACAAAGTTTTACAAAGTGTTTGAATGGAAAATATTGTTTAAGTGTGGGCCATGAATTCTTGTTGTCTTCCCGAGAATTACCTTCAAGTACCTGAGATAAAACATGTTAAAAGAAAAGGTCAGCGATAACGCCGAGTGAATTCATAGAGTTTAGTAAATTCCATCAATATAACTTTGGTATAAAATTAGTACCAAAAATCAGTTCGTACAAATCATTGTAATAGGCCGTAAAATAGCCAAAATCATTCTATACAAATCTTTGTAATAGGCCATAAAATAGCCAAAATCATTTTATATAAATCCTTATCGAAAATCATAATATAGGCATTTGCCGTAAAAATCATTATACGAGCCAATGTCGTAAAAACATCATACAATACGTCTTATGACGTTGTATAAAATCAAATAAAAACCGTTATATGAATATGGTTATGAAAACCAAATTACAATCATAATATCAATAGTATGACCCTGTATTGCTAGTCAGGCAATACATCGTAATTCGGAGCGTCTATTAGTATTTCGTTAATTCGGATTATTATAAGCCGCATGACATTGTTACCTTACTAAACCAACAACGGGTAGCTAACCCGATACAAATTTTGCCCATCTAAAGTAGCGTGTCGTCACAAAGGTCACGCTATTGAAATCTTCTCATACATTAATTCGCTTACCAATCAAGGTGGCACGACGGGGATCAACCGTCAAGGCGCGAACTGGGGTGATCGTCCCCAAATAGTACTATTAAATGCATAAGCGTCTACCAACTCCCGGTAGTTCACAATTCATGCTAATGGGACTTTTAGTGACATAACCTAACTTTAATAATCCATTTTATTTCATCTATCGGGTCCATTAATCATTTATCGGGTCATACAATCGGGTCATTCAATCATTCGGGTCCAAAATCAATGAACAAACAATCGGGACAAATGGTGTCCAAACTTTTATAAAACTAACATGTTATCTCCCTCGCGGGTTTATAAAACATTTATAAAAAAAACATTTAAAAGAGTGCGAGGCTATGAACTCACGTTGATGTGGGAAGGCGGGTTGTCGGCAATTCGGACGTACGGTACGTGCTTCAATCACGGAAACCTAGACAAATAATACTTGTCTTAGACTCATGTCCAATGACTTTATAAAAATAACAATTATGTATACATATGATGATTATATATATATGATGATCAAGTGGGTTTACATATTCTCGTTTACTCATTTTAGCGTTTACGTTTTAGTATCGTCTTACTAGTTCACTAGTTTTACCGATTTTACCTATTTTAAGTTCATTAAGTCTTTTATAAGTTCTTTAACTTTTTTTTACCCATTTTATACCTATATGATCAGTATATATATCTTTCATGTTGGGCCCAAATGGGTTAAGCCCAAATAATTCTTTTTACAAGTTTTTATCTTATTAAGTCCATTTATTAGTCCAATATGTTTATTTAACTCGTTAATGTCCGTATGCCCTAAAGTTCGGGTTTTATCGGTTTTTACTTGTTATACATGTCTATATATCAGTATATAAGTTTTATAAAGTTTTCATTAGACGGGTCCAACCATCTAAGTTTTATTTAACAAAAACGTTAATTTTACGGCAATAGCCGAAAAAGTCGTAAAAATCATATTTATAGTTTTTATTACTTATAAACATTATTTCACCACCATTTATATAATTTATCCACTTGATTAACCTTATATATATATTTATATAAATAAGTTTTATAAGTTAGTGGGTTTTTATTTTACATTTTATATATTAAAATGTGAGTGCCTATATAATAGTATTATTTTTTAATTTCCAAAAATCTGATTTTTAAATTCATCTTCACCAAAACTGCCATATCTTGAGTTCTACATGGAGATAGAAGCTCAAATTTTTATCACATAAACTACATGATATGTGCTACATTTAACTCTTCTATTGCTACTGTTGAATCATCTTCTAAATATTTTCTAAAAATCGTCCAAAACAGTAACTTCAGATTTATACCTTAAACTTGTTTTGATCATATCTCACTCATTATTTTGATTCCATTGCATGGACAACTCTCACATGTGTACAAGACCCATAGCTTACTGTAAATCTATTCCACTTCATCATTTTATCAGTTTATGACTTACTTCTTTACTGTTTTACACAGCCAACATATTTAGACAAGATTTTAGACTTGTTTCTTATAGTTTTTCATCTTTTTATCCATGATTATCAACAACAAATCCCCACATAACATTTTTATCATCCTATAATCATCATAAATATATACAATAGGAAATAAAATACATGTTTACATAATCAAAATAACAAGAAGTTGAGGAGGACAATCTTTATACCACCATGATGATGTAGGTTGATCAAAACATGGATTTTTGATGGAGAAACTTGTGGATATCCATGACCATCTTCAAGACCACCATGCTCCATGAACTCCTTGTGGAAAATCAGCCCTCCTACTCCATGAAAACTTCTCCTTGGATGTTATAAGCACCACCAATCAATAGGGTTTCAAAGTGGCTTCAACATAGGTGTAAATTACATAGGATTTTATGGTTAAAAATCATATGAAGGTGGTGTTTTGGAGGCTATATGGGACGGCCAAAAATGGCTTAGAGAGAGAGAGTAGGTGTTTTGCATGAGTGGAATGAGAAAAGTGGTATTTGGTTGTTAGTTTTGATGTGTAGTTAGCTTACCAAGTAAGCTTAGGATGACAAGTGTTGTTACTTGGCTAAATAGATGACACCTTATGGTGTAACTAGTTACTTAGGCCGGTTTTGGGAGTGGGGTGGGACAAGTGTCCCACTTGTCTCATCCCATTTATTTACGGGTACTCCTCGATTCTAGTTTCCTCGATTTGCGTGCCCTCGGGTCGTTTTACGAAAAATGTTTTTATAAATTATGAATTGACGTCACAAAACGAATCCAATTAAAATTGTTTCATCAAAAACGGAGTTCGAAAACGTAAATACGTAATCCTAAGGTTTCCGGTTTAGTCGTAAAGGACGTTAAAATAAAATCGTAAGTCCTAATCTCTTCTCGTAAATTTGTGAGTTTATGAACCAACACAAATTTAAAACTCCAAAATAATATTCATGGACAAATTTATTTTCTAAAATCTCGGACTGTCACCAAAGACGGTGTACGTAAACGTAAGCACGTAACGTTGAATCCTCCGGTTTAAACGTAGTCGATGCTACTTCAAGACGTAAATCCAAATTTCTTTCCAAAAATATGTGAGTTCATATTGTAACATTAAAATAATGTTTTTAAATAATATTCAAGAATAAAATATCAACTATAAATTGACGGATTGTCACACATAGTGATCTACCAACAACAATTACTGACACGTGTATGATGGAAACTGTGACAATCTAACATTTTCAGGTAGTGAATTATTTCCTCGTATAATATTTTGAAACTTATTTTTGTGTTGGTCGATGAACTCACAATTTACGGATTTAAATTTGGGCTTACGTGCATAATTTAGCGTCCTTTACGACTAAACCGGAAACCTTAGGATTACGTATTTACGTTTTTGAACTCCGTTTTTGATGAGACAATTTTTATTAGATTCGTTTTGTGCCGTTGATTCATAATTTATAAAAAAGTTTTTCGTAAAACGACCCGAGGGCACGCAAATCGAGGAAACTAGAACCGAGGAGTACCCGTAAATTAGCGGGATGGGACAAAATAATTTATCCCACCCCACTAACTTAAGGGGCGGCCAAACAAGACACCACATCAAAGATGTGGCATCATTTTAGCACTTAGCTTACAAGTGTAAGCTTAGCCTTACACTTAAGCTACTTCCATAACAAAACAACTAGCTAACTCATTTACCACCATTTCACACATGCAAACAACTCTCAAACTCTCTCAACTCTCTACCCCTTGCAGTCCCATTTCACCATCATACACCACCATTTGATCTTTTCTAGCCACAAGATACTTGTTATCTGGCTATATTATGGAGTAACCTTGAAGCCTTGATTGCTTGGTGGCCATTTTAACAACAAAGGAGGTGATTTTCTTGTGTCCTAGGGCTGATTTCTCAACAAACTTTCTTGGTGTTTGATGATCTTGGAGATATATTTGGTGTTCATCAAGTTGTTGTCTTCCAAAAACAAGATATACTCTTGGTTGGTAAAGAAGATCATCCTTTCCATTTCTCTTGTTATTTTTGTAAAGATCAAATGTATTTTCTTTCTTTTTATATATTTATATGATGAATATATGATGATAAAAATGTTGTGTGGGGATCAAGTGTTGATAAATATGCTTAAAAAGATTAATAACCATAAGAAACAAGGCTAAAATCATGCTTAATTTGTTGGTTGTATAAAAACAGTATGTAACCAAAACTTAAACTGATAAATTTGCATGGTGGAATCCATTTACAGTAAGTATAAGATGTCATACACATGTGAGAGTTGGCCATGCAATGGAATCATTAAAATGAGTGAGATATGATCAAAACAAGATGAGTGTGCTAATCTGAATAGTTTGTTTTGTAGGGACTGTTAAGGATAGTTAAACATAAATTGAGCAGTAGCTATAACTAACTTAATTGTAGCACATAATATGAAGTTCATGCTATCCAAAAATGAGCTTCTAATTCATTTTAGAACTCTAGATATGATAAAAATGGTGAAGAAGAAACTAAAAATCAGATTTTGAAGAATTAATGTTTAATACTATTATATAAGCACTCAAGTTATATAGTATAAAATGTGAAATTAAAACCCACTAACTTATGCATTTCATTTATATAAATATGTATAAGGTTAAATAAATGGACAATTTATAAAAATGGTAGTTGAATAATATTTATAGGTTATAAAAACTATAAACATGATTTTTACGACTTTTTCGGCTATTACCGTAAAATTAACGTTTTTCGCCAATTAAAACTTAGACGATCAAACCCGTCTAATGTAAAGTTTTTAAAAGTCATATACTGATATATAAGTATCTAATACAAGTAAAAACCGATAAAACCCGAACTATAGGACATACGGACATTAACGAGCTAAGTAAGCATATTGGACTAAATAAGTTAAACACTTATAAAAAGTAATTATTGGGCTTAACCCATTTAAGCCCAACATGTAAAGTATAAATACTGATAATACAAGTATAAAATGGAATAATACAAGTTAATGAACTTATAATAAGCTTATTGGACTTAAAACATGTAAATAGGTAAAACTAGTAAACTAGTAAAAAGTTACCAATGCATAAACACTAAAATGAGTAAAGAAGGATATATAAACCCACTTGATCATCATCATATGTACAAAATCATCATATGTATATTGTTATTTTGTTAAAGTCATTGGACAAAAGTCTAAGACCGATTATTATTTATATAGGTTTTCGTGATCGTAGCACGCCCGTAGCCGATAATCCGCCTTTCATTATCAACGTGAGTTCATAGCCTCGCACTCTTTTAAATGTTTTATAAAATGATTTGTAAACCCGCGAGGGAGATAACATGCTAGATTTTGATAAAAATAGAACACAAGTAGTCCCGATGGTATGCTTAATGATATGGACCCGAATGATGCTATGACCCTATAAACGAGATAAAAAGGATTATTAGTAGTTAGGTTATGTCACTCAAAGTCCCATTAGCATGAATTGTGAACTACCGGGATTTGGTAGACGCTTATGCATATGATAGTACTATTTGGGGACGATCACCTCAGTTCGCGCCTTGACGGTTGATCCCCGTCGTACCACATTGATTGGTAAGCGAATTTATGTATGAGAAGATTTCCATAGCGTGATTTTTGTGACGACACGCTAACTTAGATGGGCAAATTTTTGTCGGGTTCGCGGCCCGTTGTTTTCATAGTAAGGTAACAATGTCATGCGGCTAATAATAATCCAAATGAACATAATGTATTCCAATACGATTCAATATTGATGCTAATAACGATAATAATATTACCTATAATGGTAATATTGAGGCTACGGTCTCATGGACGGTTTAAGATGTATGCTTGATTTATATATTGCCTGACTAGCAATACGAGGACCTACTTCTGATATTATACTTGTGTTCTGATTTCAACGATTGTTTTATATAACGGTTTTATTAAACTCTATGAATTCACTCGGCATTCGCTGATATGATTTTTGCATGTTTTTATCTCAGGTGCTTGAAGGTAATCCGGATGGAGATCGACTCTGATGGCCCACATAATATTAAAAATGTTCATTCGATCTATGTTTTGTAAACTTAATGACATGTATAATTTGGGACCTGTTGTATACTTTAAAACTTTTTATCGAATGAATGTATGTTAAACCTTGTACAACCATTTTTATGTGTTGTCTATGATTGGAGTTATTGTGCTATCCCGTAACACTCTAAAAGACCCTTCCGCTGTACCGATACGAAAATTGAGAGTGTTACAGTTTGGTACCAGAGCTCTCGTTATAGAGAACAAAAGATTTAAAAAAAACCAAGGTTTTGAACAAAACTTTTCAAAATCTTTTAACAATGATCATTTGAGAAAATTTTGAGAAATCTTTGACTATAACGGTGCCAAAGATCTCCGACGTTACCAACAAGCCCTATTGAGAAGATATATATTTTGATATATATAATTTAATTTATATATATGTATATATCGTGATTTCAGTATGTAATAAGTATGTTATCTTAATACGAGATATATATAAATGCAGATTGTCATGGCTGACTCTAATATTCCTGTAGAGAACCATGCTATTCCCGAACCTAATGTAGATGATGATCCTTATTTAGACTTAGTAGATTATGATATGGATGATGAGGAGGAACCATTTGAGGATCCCGAGCCCGAGATAGGACTAGGAGATCAGATTGCCCCTCAGGTTGATATGGTAGAGAATGAGATTGATAATGTTGATATTGAGAATGATGATGAGATTGGGTTAGATAATTTAGATGATGAGATTGACGACGAGGATGTCGAGGAGGATATAGGTATAGACGATGAGGTTGATGATGATGAGGAAGCTGAGCTTATTAACCCTTATGATGTTCCAGAGGGCGAGCCTTTACCCCCACCAGTTTATTTGTCTGATTATGAGGTTGAGCTACCTAGGGATGAAATGTCTGAATCGTCTGAATCTGATTCTGAATCAGAGGAGGATGAGGATGATGATGCACCTGACGGTACTGATGGTATTGCTACTTGTAGACGTGTGATAGGAGAGTCGTCTAGTGCTCGAGAGGCTACTCATATTGATGGTCTTGCACCATAGGCCTTGAGACGTGATCTAGATGCTTCCCGTGCTCAGAGTAGTATGACAGAGATTGGATTAGGTGTTGTTCAGACTCATGTTGCTTATTTGGAGTCGAAGACTAACGTTGGTGAGAAAGAGCGGGAATTGCTTAGTTTGGATTTGACTGATGTAGAGCGTGGTTTGAATGAGGCTTTTAGGAGGTTATCAGTGTTAGAAAGTGGTGAGTTTGCTGCTATGAAGAAAAAGGTGAATTCTATGGAGATTCAGTTGAATGTAGCTCGTGCGATGCGTGAGAAAGCTGAGAAGGAGTTGAATATATCTGTGGGTTGGAATAGTAGATTTTATGCTGACATGGTTGAAAGAGGAGTGATCCGTAAGCGCCCAGCTAAAGATGTGTCTAGTGATCGTCCGACAAAGATACAGAAGACGATGGATGATGGACCATCTGGCGGTTCTCAGTAGACCAGTCTATATTTAGTAGTGACCTTTGTATCTTTTGTAACTTTGACTGAACCGACTTGTTAGTAGTAGACTTGGCACGAATTTTGAGTATGTATAGTGCTAGAACTTTGATATGGGATGTAACTAAGACAATGCTTTTGTTTCAAATCGAATGAAATATGTATCTTGTCTTGAATTCCATATTGTGCCTTGTTTGTATCTTGATTATGAATTCAATCCATATTATATGAATCCTTCGTTGGGTGAATGCTTAATACTTTGAAATTGTGAAATTATAGAACTATGCCGCCCAAGAAAGCTGTAACTGAGGATGATGTACGTAGGATTATTACGGAGCAAGTTACCGCATCTATGACTGAATGCATGGCAAATGCTAGAAATGAAGCTGGCAGTAGTGGAGCTGGCGGTAGTGGAGCTGGCGGTAGTGGAGCTGGCGGTAGTGGAGCTGGCGGTAGTTGAATTGGTGGTACTAATGTGAATGTGAATGCTAATAATGTAAATGCTAATGCTGGAGGAAATGTAGGAGGACTTGGAACTAATGCACCTGAAGTTGGTGGCTGTACTTATGTAACGTTTATGAAGTGTGAACCTCTACCTTTTAACGGAACTGAAGGTGCTGTAGGATTAAGCCAGTGGATTGAGAAGATTGAGACGGTGTTTCGGATTAGTAAGTGTAAGGAGGAAGATAAAGTGACTTTTGCTATGGCTACTCTTAAAGGTCATGCGTTGACTTGGTGGAACGAGAGAATTCCTTTCATGGGTATTGATGCCGTTAATGCTACTCCTTGGGCTGAAATTAAGAAGTGGATGACTTTGGAATTTTGTCCCCGTAGTGTGATCATTAGGTTAGAACAGAATTTGATTCATTTGAGAATGAAAGGTGTGGATATTGATAGTTACACAAACCGATTCCATGAGTTGGCCTTGCTATGTCCTCGATTGGTGGAACCCGAAGAGATCCGAATTGAGCAATATATTAAAGGGTTGACCAAGAATATCCGGGGGGACGTGACATCATCTAAACCACTGACCATTGATGATGTTGTTCGAATGGCTTACCAACTCATTGGACAGATAATTCAGGATAGGGAAGATGAAGCCCGTGTTGGTGAGAAAAGAAAGGGTGATGGTGATCGTGTAGATAGAGGTGATAAAAGGAAGAATTTCAATCGCCGTCAGAACCAGAGAAAGGGGAATGCAAATGCTCTTACCAACAATACACCGCGCAACGATGATAGATGTCCTCAGTGTGCCAACAAGAGGCATGCTGGCGACTGCTGGAAGTGACAAAATTGCGGAAAATTGGAATGCCCCAAGTTGAAAGCGATTGTACCTGGAAGAAACCCCCAGGGTGGTGTCTATCAACTTGGAACAATTGAGGTGAAGAAAGAGGATCCGAATGTCGTTACTGGTACGTTTTTACTCAACAATCATTATGCTATTGCTTTATTTGATTCGGGTGCTGATAGGAGCTTTGTATCCACTAAATTTAGTGCCCTTATTGACATTGAACCTGTTGAGAGAAATACCAGTTACGAGGTGGAATTGGCTAATGGTAAATTAGTGAAAACTAATAAGCTATTAGAAGGATGCTCTCTAAATCTCTTAAGCTATTCCTTTCCGATTGATTTGATGTTGATAAAATTAGGTAGTTTTGATATTATTATTTGTATGGATTGGTTGCCGTTGAATAATGCTACTATCTTATGTGGAGAGAAGAAGGTTAAGATTCCTCTTAGGAATAGGACGTTAGTAATTGATGGTAATCAAAGTGAATCCCGTTTGAAAATCGTTTCATGTATTAAAGTCCAAAAGTACATCAGGAACGGTTGTGAGTTATTCTTAGCTCAAGTGACCGGGAATGAGTCTAGGGAGAAACGATTGGAAGATGTACCTATTATTTGTGAATTTCCGAAGGTATTTCCTAAAGATTTACCCGGACTTCCACCGATAAGGCAAGTAGAGTTTCGAATCGATTTAATTCCTGGTGTTGCACCGGTGGCACGTGCGCCTTACCGATTAGCCCCTTCTGAATTAAAGGAGTTATCTGAGCAACTTAAGGAGTTGTCTGATAAAGGTTTTATTCGACCGAGCTCGTCGCCTTGGGGAGCTCCAGTCTTGTTCGTTAAGAAGAAGGATGGATCTTTCCGTATGTGCATTGATTATAGGGAACTGAATAAGCTGACAATTAAAAATCGATATCCTTTACCTAGGATTGATGATTTGTTTGATCAACTACAAGGATCTAGTGTGTATTCTTAGATAGATTTGCGGTCAGGATATCACTAACTTCGCGTCCGTGAAGAAGATATTCCTATAACTGCATTTAGAACTCGTTATGGACACTATGAATTTCAAGTAATGCCATTTGGGTTAACTAACGCAGCTGCGGTTTTCATGGATTTAATGAATCGAGTGTGAAAGCCCTACTTGGATAAATTTGTGATTATGTTTATTGACGATATTCTAATCTATTCTAAGAATGAAGATGAATATAGAGAACATTTAAGGATTATTTTGAATTTGTTGAAGGATGAAAGGTTGTATGTTAAGTTTTCGAAATGTGATTTCTGGTTAGATTATGTGCAATTTCTTGGTCATGTAATTAACAAAGATGGAATTCATGTTGATCCTGCGAAGGTTGAAGCTATTAAGAATTGGTCTGCACCGACAACGCCAACGGAAGTGCGACAGTTCTTAGGATTGGCTGGCTATTATAGGCGATTCATTAAAGAATTTTCTTTAATAGCTAAACCCTTGACTAAGCTTTCCCAGAAGAATAAACCATTCGTTTGGGGAAGTGATGAGGATGGAGCATTTCAGACATTGAAGCAAAAATTATGTAGTGCGCCAATTCTATCATTACCCGACGGGAGTGAAGATTTTGTAGTGTATTGTGATGCATCTCTTAGAGGCTATGGAGCTGTTTTGATGTAGCGAGAGAAAGTGATAGCTTATGCTTCTAGGCAATTAAGGAAGAATGAGGAGAAATATACTACTCATGATCTTGAGTTAGGAGCTGTAGTCTTTGCTCTTAGGTTGTGGAGACATTATCTGTATGGCACCAAGTGTACAGTATTCACCGATCACAAAAGCCTACAGTATATTCTCGACCAGAAGGAATTGAACATGAGGCAACGAAGATGGATAGAGTTGTTAAGTGATTATGATTGTGATATAAAATACCACCCAGGAAAATCCAATGTTGTTGCCGATGCATTAAGTAGGAAAGATAGAGAGCCTATCAGGGTACATTCTCTAGTCTTGGCCGTGCTCAATAATTTTCCTGAGCAAATTAGAAATGCGTAAATAGAAGCTTGTAAGAAAGATAATTTTGTTAATGAAGGGTTCCGAGGAGAAGGAGATCCTCTAGAGGTTAGAGCTGATGGAGTGAAATGCTTAAGAGGTCGTACGTGGATACCTAAGTTTGGAGGCTTAAGAGATTTGATTATGTTAGAATCCCATAAATCTAAGTATTCCATTCATCCGGGATCTGATAAGATGTACCATGATTTGAAGAAGTTATACTGGTGGCCGAATATGAAAGCTGATATTGCTATGTATGTTCTTCAATGCTTGACTTGTGCTAGAGTCAAAGTTGAACATCAAAAGCCATCAGGACTACTTCAACAACCAAAAGATTCATGAATGGAAGTGGGAGCGAATTACGATAGACTTTATCACCAAGCTTCCTAGAACATCATCTGGAAATAACTCGATTTGGGTTATTGTCGACAGACTGACCAAATCAGCACACTTCATTCTGGTTAAAGAGCAGTTCTCACTGGAGAAGCTGACTCGTATATAACTTGAGAATGCTGTATGCAAGCATGGAGTGCCTGTATCGATCATTTCAGATCGAGATCCTAGATTCGCATCGAATTTTTGGAAATCTCTCCAAAGATCTTTGGGAACGAATCTCGACATGAGCACTGCTTATCACCCCCAGACTGATGGGCAGAGTGAAAGGACGATACAAACACTAGAAGATATGTTGAGAGCTTGTGTGTTAGATTTTGGTAAGAATTGGGATAAACATTTGCCGTTAGCAGAGTTTTCGTATAACAATAGTTACCATTCTAGTATTAAGGTTGCACCGTTTGAAGCTTTGTATGGTAGGAAGTGTAGATCTCCTGTATGTTGGAGTGAAGTTGGGGATACCCAGCTCACGGAACCGGAATTGATCCGGGAGACTACGGAGATGATAGTTCAGATTAAGAATAGGTTGTTGACTGCCCGTAGTAGACAGAAAAGTTACGCGGATGTGCGGCGGAAGCCAATGGAGTTTAAGGTGGGTGACCAAGTAATGTTGAAAGTATCGCCATGGAAAGGCGTTATAAGATTTGGAAAGCGAGGAAAATTGAATCCCCGTTATATTTGACCCTTTAAGATTATATGTAGAGTAGGTCCGGTGGCTTATAAACTAGAGTTACCCCCAGAACTTCATGGTGTTCACAACACATTCCATGTATCTAATCTGAAGAAATGTCTAGCAGTGAGTGATGAGAAAATTTCGTTGGATAAGGTTCGAAGAGATGGGAAGTTGCATTTTATCAAAGAACCCGTAGAGGTTATGGATCGTGAGGTAAAGCAACTGAAACAAAGTCGGATACCTATTGTCAAGATCCGATGGAATTCAAAGCATGGACCGTAATATACATGGGAACGAGAGGATGAAATGTGGAAGAAATATCCGCACCTCTTCGATTTCAATAAGAAACGGACATCAAAATGAAATGGATCACGAGGACGTTGATCCCTTTTAGGAGGAAAAACTGTGACAATCTAACATTTTCAGGTAGTGAATTATTTTCTCGTATAATATTTTGAAACTTATTTTTGTGTTGGTCGATGAACTCACAATTTACGGATTTAAATTTGGGCTTACGTGCATAATTTAGCGTCCTTTACGACTAAACCGGAAACCTTAGGATTACGTATTTACGTTTTTGAACTCTGTTTTTGATGAGACAACTTTTATTAGATTCGTTTTGTACCGTTGATTCATAATTTATAAAAACGTTTTTCGTAAAACGACCCGAGGGCACGCAAATCGAGGAAACTAGAATCGAGGAGTACCCGTAAATTAGCGGGATGGACAAAATAATTTATCCCACTCCACTAACTTAAGGGGCGGCCAAACAAGACACCACATCAAAGATGTGGCATCGTTTTAGCACTTAGCTAACAAGTGTAAGCTTAGCCTTACACTTAAGCTACTTCCATCACAAAACAACTAGCTAACTCATTTACCACCATTTCACACATGCAAACAACTCTCAAACTCTCTCAACTCTCTACCCCTTGTCGTCCCATTTCACCACCATACACCACCATTTGATCTTTTCTAGCCACAAGATACTTGTTATCTAGCTATATTATGGAGTAACCTTGAAGCCTTGATTGCTTGGTGGCCATTTTAACAACAAAGGAGGTGATTTGCTTGTGTCCTAGGGCTGATTTCTCAACAAACTTTCTTGGTGTTTGATGATCTTGGAGATATATTTGGTGTTCATCAAGTTGTTGTCTTCCAAAAACAAGATATACTCTTGGTTGGTAAAGAAGATCATCCTTTCCATTTCTCTTGTTATTTTTGTAAAGATAAAATGTATTTTCTTTCTTGTTGTATATGTATATGATGAATATATGATTATAAAAATGTTGTGTGGGGATCAAGTGTTGATAAATATGCTTAAAAAGATTAATAACCATAAGAAACAAGGCTAAAATCATGCTTAATTTGTTGGCTGTATAAAAACAGTATGTAACCAAAAATTAAACTGATAAATTTGCATGGTGGAATCCATTTACAGTAATTATAAGATGTCATACACATGTGAGAGTTGGCCATGCAATGGAATCATTAAAATGAGTGAGATATGATCAAAACAAGATGAGTGTTCTAATCTGAATAGTCTGTTTTGTAGGGACTGTTAAGGATAGTTAAACATAAAATGAGCAGTATCTATAACTAACTTAATTGTAGCACATAATATGAAGTTCATGCCATCCAAAAATGAGCTTCTAAATCATTGTATAACTCTAGATATGATAAAAATGGTAAAGATGAAACTAAAAATCAGATTTTGAAGAATTAATGTTTAATACTATTATATAAGCACTCAAGTTATATAGTATAAAATGTGAAATTAAAACTCACTAACTTATGAATTTCATTTATATAAATATGTATAAGGTTAAATAAATGGAAAATTTATAAAAATGGTAGTTGAATAATATTTATAAGTTATAACAACTATAAACATGATTTTTACGACTTTTTCGGCTATTACCGTAAAATTAACGTTTTTCGCCAATTAAAACTTAGACGATCAAACCCGTCTAATGTAAAGTTTTTAAAAGTCATATACTTATATATAAGTATCTAATACAAGAAAAAACCGATAAAACCCGAACTATAGGACATACGGACATTAACGAGCTAAGTAAGCATATTGGACTAAATAAGTTAAACACTTATAAAAAGTACTTATTGGGCTTAACCCATTTGGGCCAAACATGTAAAGTATAAATACTGATAATACAAGTATAAAATGAACTAATACAAGTTAATGAACTTATAATAAGCTTATTGGACTTAAAACATGTAAATAGGTAAAACTAGTAAACTAGTAAAAAGTTACCAATGCATAAACACTAAAATGAGTAAACAAGGATATATAAACCCACTTGATCATCATCATATGTAAAAAATCATCATATATATATTGTTATTTTCTTAAATTCATTGGACAAAAGTCTAAGACCGATTATTATTTATATAGGTTTTCGTGACCGAAGCACGTCCGTAGCCGATAATCCGCCTTTCATTATCAACATGAGTTCATAGCCTCACACTCTTTTAAATGTTTTATAAAATGATTTGTAAACCCGCGAGGGAGATAACATGCTAGATTTTGATAAAAATAGAACACAAGTACTCCCGATGGTATGCTTAATGATATGGACTCGAATGATGCTATGACCCTATAAACGAGATAAAAAGGATTATTAGTAGCTAGGTTATGTAACTCAAAGTCCCATTAGCATGAATTGTGAACTACCGGGATTTGGTAGACGCTTATGCATATGATAGTACTATTTGGGGACGATCACCCCAGTTCGCGCCTTGACGGTTGATCCCCGTCGTACCACATTGATTGGTAAGCGAATTTATGTATGAGAAGATTTCCATAGCGTGATTTTTGTGACGACACGCTAACTTAGATGGGCAAATTATTTGTCGGGTTCGCGGCCCGTTGTTTTCATAGTAAGGTAACAATGTCATGCGGCTAATAATAATCCAAATGAACATAATGTATTCCAATACGATTCAATATTGATGCTAATAACGATAATAATATTCCCTATAATGGTAATATTGAGGCTACGGTCTCATGGACGGTTTAAGATGTATGCTTGATTTATATATTGCCTGACTAGCAATACGAGGACTTACTTCCGATATTATACTTGTGTTCTGATTTCAACGATTGTTTTATATAACGGTTTTATTAAACTCTATGAATTCACTCGGCATTCGCTGATATGATTTTTGCATGTTTTTATCTCAGGTGCTTGAAGGTAATCCGGATGGAGATCGACTCTGATGGCCCACATAATACTAAAAATGTTCATTCGATCTATGTTTTGTAAACTTAATGACCTGTATAATTTGGGACCTGTTGTACACTTTAAAACTTTTTATCGAATGAATGTATGTTAAACCTTGTACAACCATTTTTATGTGTTGTCTATGATTGGAGTTATTGTGCTATCCCGTAACACTCTAAAAGACCCTTCCGCTGTACCAATACGAAAATTGAGAGTGTTACAGAAACGATTGATAGCAATACCACACCCGATTCATCAGACATGTGCAATAATGAGTTTGAGGATGATCAACATGCAAATGAGTATGATGACGAGGAGCGTGTCGCGCTTGCTAATTTAATTGCTAGTTTACAAAAAGATGTCAATGAAAATAGAAAGAGTCAAAAGCAATTAAAGAAGGCAAAAGCAGCGCTCACTCAAAACTTTGAAGAATGCAAAGCCGCTCTTATAAAATCTAGTGAGACTATTGATAGTTATAGGGATGAGCTTCTTCAAAAGACCAACGAGCTTGAGGGGTACAAAAGTCGTGTCATGAATGTTAAAAAGGACGAGTTTGAAAATAAATACAACGAAGCTCTTGCTTTGTTAACAAAAGAAAAACATCAATTTAATGTTTTATTAAGTGATGAACGTCAAAAAACGTACCTTGCCACAACAAAAGTTAATGAACTTGAACAGAGGCTTTCTATGAACACCACCGATTCTGCTAAAATTCTTGACGAAAAGAAACAAGAGGTTGAAACAATAAAACAAGATTTCAAAAATAGACAAAGCAAAGATACTGAAAAAGTAAAGGATCTCGAATAACAAGTTGATTTTTTGAAAAAAGTTGTTTATAAAACTCATGACTCTATTCAAACTGTTAGAATGATAGCACCTCCGTCGTTTTTCAAGGGTCAACCTAGCTTTGCCACCCCCAAGTACCTCGAAAAAGCTCAAGCTGCTAACCCTCACTTATATCTTGATGAGTCCGAATGGACTGATAATGACTGCACAGTAGCTAACCTCGATAGTGAGGAGACGTCCCTTTGGGATGAGGAGAGTAGATCACCGGTCAATAAAGATTTTGTGAAACTATATAACTATGCTTATCTAAACAGTCTTTATGGTCTTTTCACTCCACAAAAACAGAAGTCTCGTGAGGAATTCTTTTTAGAATGCAAACAACGAAGAATTCAATGGAAGAAAGCGTTTGCCGCTAAGAGAAAAACTAATGTTTTTAAATATATTAACTATTTACCTCTAGATGCTTCTAAAAGCAAAAGTAAAAAAACGCTTAGTTTTCTTAAACACCACATTGAAAATGTTCAATCAATTGTCGAAAGCGATTGGGAAAAATGTCAAAAGGATAAGTGGAAAACCGAGATTCCTCACGACATAACTGTGCTTGTGAAAGAACTTCTAATACCAAATACGAAGATAATAAAAGAACATGTTCTTGAGTTTGAAAACTTGATTCGGTCTGAAATGTTTGATGATTTGAAATATGTTGAATCCCTTGAAAAAGAAATTGATGAACTCCAAAATGACAAATCAGATTTTTCAAACGAATATGATCTACTCTTAGAAGAATGTCTCTCCAAAGATATTTTGTGTGTTACTCTTCAATCTTGTGTTGATATCGATGAATATTCTGATGTTGCATGCAAATATCTTGATAAAATCAAAGAATGTGAGCGTCTTGAACTTGAGCTTTCGAAACGTAAAGAAAATGTTGATAAAAAGGCTTTTGAGTTACTTCAACACAAAACTGATTTCCTTCAAAAACATTGTCATTCTCTTGAACTTGCTTTGCAAAAAGACGTTGGTAGTTTTCCAGATGATAATAACTTGTAAGAAAAACTTTCCAAAACGTTTCAAGAAATGAATGAACAGAATTTGGAAATTAAAGGGTTGAAAGCTCAGTTACAAGACAGGGAAATAGCGATAGCAGAGTTGAAGAAACTCGTTGCTAAGATGGGTGGGAAAATTGTGCAACCTAGTGTTAAGATACCTGTTGTAAGACAACCCAATGCGCAATAAGTGACTAGACCCTCTATCTTGGGAAAACCATCTGTTTTCTCTAATTCTGCATTTGCAAAACCTGTGTTTGCCCCCAAGATGGATGGGAAGTATAGGTTACCACAAACCGCTCCCACAACACATATTCGATCACAAAGCATTAAGAAAAAAAATGTGGTTAAACCAGGGATGTATAGATTGGCCACTACACCTACAAACAACAAAGAAAGTCAATCACCTCAGACTTCAAGAAACACTAATAGACGTGTGTCTTTTACTACAGGAGTAGTCCCCACTGCTAGTGTTAGCTGGCCCCAGCTTAAGAGCACTCGCATGAATGAAAAGGTTTGGCAAAACAAAAGTCAAGGGAAGATGAAGGAAGTAGAATACCACCCTAGGATTTTCAATGTTTCTAAGAATAGAACGTCTATAATCGCGTGTAATGACGATTTGAATAATTCGACTTTGAATGCTTTGAATGTTAAGTTTGTTTGTGTGAAATGTGGAAAGTGTGTTAATGCTAATCATGTTATGTGTGTTTCGAATAATGTCAAAGGCATAGATACTAGAACTAAGAATCAAACTGCGATGCCCATTAGAGCTAGAAAACCCAAACGCAAAGTGAACCATTCTGGTGCAACCCCCCTGAGAAAAGTATTGCATCAGACTCCACCACTAAGAACCCTAGAAGCGGAATTAGGGAATTATATGAGTCTGCTAGCAAGTCTTGGAAATGGTGGTTTGCTAATCAATGTCCTCCAGGATATAAATGGATGCCTAAGGTTAGGACAAAAAATGCGACTACGTGCGTTAGTGTGCCTCTAAGTGATCAAACTAGGGAAACTAATGAATCGGAAATCACAACTAACATGGAATCCAATTTAGCAAATGCTCCATCGTGTTCTAATTCTTCTGCAGGTGATCGAAATAATTCTCTTCATACTAGACTCCGGATGCACGAAACACATGACGGGGAATCTCAAGCTTCTAATTAACTTCGTGGAGAAGTTCCTGGGTACGGTCCGATTCGGAAATGATCAATTTGCACCGATCCTAGGATATGGAGACTTGGTTCAGGGGAATATCACTATCAAAAGTGTTTACTACGTCGAAGGGCTCAATCACAATTTTTTCTCGGTTGGTCAATTCTGTGATGCGGATTTGGAGGTTGCGTTTAGAAAGAAGACATGTTTTGTTCGTGATTATGCTGGGAATGACTTACTTACCAGAACACGGGGTACTGATCTCTACACTATCTCACTACAAGACTCCACATCATCAACTCCAATCTGTTTCATGGCTAAAGCTTCAACGACTCAAGCTTGGTTATGGCATCAACGTTTATCTCATCTTAACTTTGATACCATTAACTTGCTTTCCAAGAAAGATATTGTGCGAGGCCTTCCAAACTTGAAATACATCAAAGATCATCTTTGTTCTTCTTGTGAGCTTTGTAAAGCTAAACGGAGTAGTTTCAAGACAAAGACTACACCAAGCTCTAAAGGACTGTTAGATCTTCTTCATATAGATATGTGAGGCCCCATGAGTGTTCAAACCATCAATAGGAAGAAATATGTTATGGTAATTGTCTATGACTACTCAAGGTACATATGGACCCTCTTCTTACGGTCCAAGGATGAAACACCTGAGGTTCTCATTAACTTCCATAAGCTGATACAACGTGGTCTTCAAGCTCAAGTAAAAGTGGTACGTACTGACAGAGGCACAGAATTCTTGAATTCAACTCTGAAGAAATATTTTGAAGCCGAAGGGATTGAACATGAAACATCTATTGCTCGAACACCTGAACAAAACGGAGTTGTTGAAAGATGAAATCTTACTTTAGTTGAGGTTGCTCGAACATTATTATCTGCTTCAAAATTACCATTATTCTTTTGGGCTGAAGCCGTATCAACCGCATTCTACACACAAAACCGATCCTTAATTATCCCTAGACACGAAAAGACACCATATCACATAATTAATTATCGCAAACCTTCACTCAAACACCTTCATGTTTTTGGATGTACGTGTTACATTATTCGAGATGGTGAAAATCTTGACAATATGAAAAAGAAAGGTGATGCATGCATTTTAGTGGGATATGCAACTCAGTCTAAGGGATACAGAGTGTACAACAAGAGAACAAAATTGGTAGTCGAGACTATTCATATCAGATTTGTTGAATTGCAAGAAATGGCACTTGAACAAAGCAGTTTAAGTCCCGATCCACAACGACAAACGACTTCCGTTCACAACCGCACGGAACTCGGAACTCAAGACCACAGCAATGAACCGTCAAGTTCAAAGCTGGTTCCTGAACATGTTCATAGAGCAGATATGACAGTGGACACGACACTTGAAGAGTTGGAAATGTTATATGGACCAATGTTTGATGAATATTTCGCGGGGGAGAAACATGTTGTATCAAAGTCTTCCGATGTCACTCATGATAAGAATGATGATACCGATCATCGTCAACAAGAGGATACAACTTCATCTACTTCAACACGGGTTGCTACAGATTTACCTCCTCAGAATATCACTTCAACAATCGATCCTACAACATCCACAACTACTGTCATTGCTCCAGAGAACACAAATCAAGAAGACAATGCATTATCTAACGATGACGATTTTCACAACCCATTCGGTACACCGGTACATGAATTTGGAGAGTCTTCTACTCGCCAGGTTGATCCGTCAAATATGCATACATTCTACAACGACATCCTTAAACACATCATTGGACCCGAGAACATCCTTTGGTTCAGGTAATTGGAAACCCGTCACAGCCTGTTCGTACAAGACGACAAGTAGCCACCGATGGCGATGTTTGTATGTTCGCACTCGCCGTGAGTACAGTTGAATCGAAAAATATCAAAGAAGCCATGGCTGATCATGCTTGGATTGAATCGATGACGGATGAACTTCAACAATTTGAAAGACTTAAAGTCTGGGAACTTGTTGACAGACCATACGATGTGATTCCTTTAAATCTTCGTTGGATCTGGAAAAACAAGATGGATGAAGTAAACACGATCATCAAGAACAAAGCTAGGCTAGTGGCTAAGGGGTATGGCCAAAAAGAGGGAATTGATTTTGATGAATCATTTGCACCAGTTGCTTGTATGGAAGCGGTCAGGATTTTCCTTGCTTATGTTGCACATAAGGGATTCACTATTTATCAAATGGACGTAAAGACAGCATTTCTTAACGGTCCTTTGAAGGAAGAAGTCTATGTCACGCAGCCGGAAGGATTCGTCAATCCTCATTACCCTTACAAGGTGTATCGTCTCCACAAGGCATTATATGGACTCAAGCAAGCTCCAAGGGTGTGGTACGACGAGCTCTCGAAATTTCTGGTAACCAAAGGTTTCTCAAAAGGTTCCATTGATCTAACTCTGTTCACTTATAAATATGGGGATGACATTTTGCTTGTGTAGATTTATGTTGATGACATTATTTTCGGGTCTACAAACCCAAAACTTTCAAAATGGTTTGAAAAAGTAATGCACAGCAAATTTGAAATGTCAATGATGGGAGAACTAAAATTCTTTCTTGGACTTCAAGTTCACCAATCCCCAAGTGGTATCTTTATAAACCAAGCTAAGTATTGTCAAGAGATAATCAAAAAGCTTGGTATGACATCGTGTGACCCCGTTGGGACACCATTATCAACCACATCGCTAGATGCTGACTTGGAGGGAAATGCCATCGATCAAACGAGATATCGTTCCATGATTGGTTCCCTCATGTACTTGACAGCAAGCAGACCTGATATTTCACATGCTACGTGTTATTGTGCACGATATCAAGCACGACCCACTGAAAAGCACCTCAAGGAGGTTAAACGGATCTTTTGGTACCTCAAGAATACCATTCATTTGGGACTCTGGTATCCGAGGGAAACCGGTTTCTTTCTAACGTCCTATTCAGATTCTGATCATGCAGAGTGTCTTGATGCACGAAAAAGTACTTCTGGTGGTGCACAATTTCAAGGTCAAGATAAGCTTGTGGGATGGTCTTCCAAGAAGCAGGATTGCACGTCACTTTCATCAGCCGAAGCGGAGTATGTGTCTCTATCTGCGTGTTGTGCTCAAGTTCTTTGGATGAGAACACAACTCACGGATTGTGGCTTCCACTTTCATAAATTACCTATGTATTATGACTCAAAGTCCGCCATAGCCATCTCCTGCAATCCGGTACAGCATTCCCGCATGAAGCACATTGATGTCAGATACCACTTCATAAAGGAACAAGTTGAAAGAGGTATCGTTGAACTATACTTTGTTGGAACGGATTACCAATTAGCCAACTTGTTTACGAAAGCTCTATCGAAAGATAGGTTTGAGTACCTTGTTAGGAAAATTGGTATGAGATGTTTGACTCCAGCGGATCTGGAGATTCCGGCAAAGGTGCCTACTTGATTTATCTTTCAAACATCTACTTGTAAATATCATTGAAAAAAACAAAATACAAAAATATAAAACATATAAAAATAAAACACAAAATTAAAAATCTTTCAAAATCCAAAAATATTCTTCTCGACATGTATTTCAGTATCAATAATATGGACGTGCCTAGAAATGTCGCTCGATAACGACACGGGTGTGTACATAAAGCTCGAATGAAAGTTGTGAATATTTTTCAAAACATGTCATTTCTTCTTTTAATAAAGGAAATTGTCTATTTTGAACGATATTTCCAAACAACGGGTAGAGCAATCTATCACGGGTTGAGCTAGTCACAAAACATTCAACGTTTTGAGCTCAACACAATGGCTTGTAATCACTTTCAGATTGCAACCCGGATCAATATTCACGGGGGAGTGTACGATTTAGTGCGCTTACCCTCAGCAAAAGAAGATATATCTTCTTACACTTGAGTGGATTCGTCAAGACATTCAAAGTCTATGAACTCAAGTTTATGCTTTAGAAAAACCTCTTCGACAAAAAGAAATAGGATTTTTCAAAAAGCGTTGAACACAATTTTTTCAAGAATTTTTCAATGATTATTCAAAATCTTTCAAATATTGTGTGTTCAACAACTCCCATCCTCAAAAAGAGAAATGTGGATCAGATCCTCACAATGACAATTCAGTTGGATCATTTTTTGAGGGGGAGCATTTCAACTTCACGCAAAATATTAACACATCTTTCTCCCGGAGATTTTCAAGACTATTTTTCAAAATATATTTTAATCAAATTTGGTATCTCTAATATCAAAAGATTTTATATATTAGAGATAGGGGAGAAAATGTGATTAAAATGTGATCTTATATAAGACTCAAGCACTTTAACTCTTACATACATGTGGGAAACACTTTCGATTATCGATGCACATGTGAAGGGGGAGCATTTCTGAAACGACAAAACTATCAAGGTGCGAAATGTTTTTCAAACACCTTGTTAGACATTTGAAGTGGTTTCATGGTTATGATCAAATACCCACAACATCTTTAATCCACGACGTTATTGGTGTCAAAATGGTGGTTAGGTTTATGTCCTATGATCCAACCAGAACCGGAGGGATCTTCCTAGGGACAGTCCAATAGATTATTATAAGTCCTTAGGAAAGATGGAGTAGAATGTGAACGTAGCTGAATGCCGACTAAGTACTGATGTTAGCACTGGAACAATCACACCAAGGTGCTAGTAATGATGTCTTGGTATGCATTGAAGGGGTTGAAGAATGAAAAAGAAATGTAAGGATAAAGGGTGTAAAGAAAGAAGCTCTCCATACAACTTAGGCAGAAACCGGGTCAACTCATCATGAAGACAAACTCATCATGGACCCAGTAATGTATGCACAACCCTTTCCTAGCTACTCAGGCTTCTCTCAAAAGAAGTTTGTTTTATTGTCACGAAGAACAACATGACTTCTATTGACTTTCTCACTTTGAGATAGTTGATATTGAATGGGTGGCATCTGCTCCAGCCTCCGACCACTAAAAGTGCACAAATCGAGTCTAGAGCCAAGAGATCAATCAAATCTCGTTAGGACACACGGATGAAGATCAAGAGAGTGCTACGCCATATCCTTGTGATATTTCTAGAACACTCAGAGTAATACTACTTAGTATTCACAATGATGAGTGGAAATCCTTATAGTGTTAACATCAAACAGCACTGCGGTAGGTCATATGCAAGATTCTTTATGAATTGAACATGTGTAAAACTGAAAAGGAACTGTGGTTTGATTCTAAATTGATTCAAACTCGTTTCAGGTTTCTACGTAATATCTTTATGGTCTTGCCAGAACATTCAGAGTGATATTCATTAATATTCACAGTGACGAATGGAAGTCCTTCTAGCGTCAACATCAAACAGCGCTACGATAGGTGACTTGTGAGATTCTTATGAATCAAGCTTGTTTCAACTAGAAAGCAAAAATGGTAAGATTCTTTACGAATCACACTTGTTCCAGGATATTGAATTGACGACTTTAATCAAGCGGATATCTATCCAATTCATTCACTCTTTTTGTTCGCAGTCTTGCTTTGAGACGGTCGAGTAAAGAGAACGGCTAGTACAACCGCGAAACCCTGTCAAGGAGATTCTTAACTGAATCTGCCTATCACAGGTACGATATTTAATATCGTATAACGGTCTTCACCGACCGGAGGTAAAACGCTACCGATTTAGGACGAATGTCAAAGCCATTCTGTCTGTGTCTATGTTTTGTCTCAAGAAGGTGGCGTCACGGTGTACTCAGCAAAGTCAAAGATTCAAAACCACAACTCATGCCTAAAGACATATTCGACAATTAATAGTGTGAGCATGTGGATGAAGACACAAGATCGCAAGATGGCAAAGACAAGTCAAGGATGATTTTAAGATCTCAAGATTAAAGACAAAGTCGAAAGACAACGACAAAGTCTCAAATATCATAGCATGAAGGAATAAGACTACGATTACACGTTCAAGACTCATTTATGGCGAGATTAGTAATCTCTACAAATTTCCTAAATGACCAAGGTTTATGACCTCTCATTGGGGGAGATTGTTAGCCTCAAAATATTGAGTCAAACAAGAATGCTCGCTCATATGTTTATTATGTATCGTAAATTAGAACGTTGTAATAGGTAGTAGATTAGTCGTGTATAACGGGCTTAACTTTAAGCTAAGGTTCATTTATAAGTAACCAAAGCCCAAAAGGAAAGCCCGACCCATGTAGTATAGTCCATACAAGCCCACATGTAGGGGGACTATAAATATCCTTCCTAGCATGTTAGGAAGGGTGTTGGTTCATTTCATTTTTCTCTTAATCTAATATCACCTAGTTTCTCCAACCATTCTCTCTACTTTCTCTCACTACTTTCTCTCTCTAGAATTCATCTTCTTCATCTATTTTCTTTCTTAAATTCGTGTTATATCATCTAAATATATGGGACAACAATAGACCATGGTTGTGAGTGTTCACATCGACTCTTTCTTTGATGATGACGATGGCGATCTTGCCGAGATTGATCACGTACTTCAAAATCCACATGCAATTTTTTATTCTCCTAAAAAGAAATGTGTGAAGTACGATGATTACAAGTTTGATCCCGAGATTGAGGAAATCATTGAACGAGAGCTAGCTCTTTTGCCTCCACTTCCACCTACAAGTGAGGTCGATCTTTCCAAAATCGAGGATGAACTAAATGAGTTGGAACGTGTTATTTTCGATGACGAACCAACTCATGTGACCCAAAATCTAATTCTCGAGGAGTTACCTAATCAACACTTCTCAAATGAGAATTACGTTTACCACATTCGTGAGGATTTAACTTATCAACAATCCCCATAAATGAATGATGGTTTCGTGCTTGATCGTGATCTTTTCGAGAGCGTTTCTAAGATACTCAAGGAGGGGAATGACAAACCTTGGTTTGACAAGCCTATCATTGATTAGGAAATCGATGAGATCGACGTTCATGAGGATGACGAGTATGTTGACTCCGAGGGGGCGGTGTTCTTTATTGATTGACGTTTTGAGAACTTATACAATCCACCACCCCCTCCCACCAATGAATTAAATGTGAGGATTTTTAGCGCGACTAATTTTGACTTTGACACGCCAAATATTTTCGACATTATCAAATCGGGTTTTCATAAAGAATTTTTAAACGATGAAAAAGGAAAGGATTTTAAATATGATTAAAAAGATTTTTCTACAAGTTTAACTCAGTCATCACCGCGTTATATGAGTGCTACCACCTCGTCTACTCCTTTTGACGATGGTGTGTGTGGTTTCAGTGTGGGGGAAGCCCCTTATGTTCCCTCACGTTTCTCCATGGAGGACGAGATTTACGATCCCGGAATTGCTTGTAAAGGGAAATCTCAGTCTTCCACCGATGCAATAAATGGAAATCTTATTCATTTGCTTGGTGTGAGTCTACCTCGAGTAGCTCATGTGTTTAGTGACTTGCCCATTGCCCTAACTTTCTACTTCTCATCTCTTTTCTTCTACCCCTTTGGGGTTTTGGCACGTGCTGAAGTGGCGTTGGTTCGTTTGTCCCATGAAAACGAGGACGCCATCTTCGATCCCGGTATTTTGCATCATCAAAGGAATTAGTCCTTAATACCGGTTGCTTTTGGGCCTTGTTTATCATGTAAGCCCCACCAAAAATGACCATACCATGATTATCCTTAAATCATCACATTTATGGGGATTCCAGTCGAGCTTTTGACTCGGTTATCAAAAACAAGGTGCCTCGTGGGGGATTCTCATGCTTATCCTTGTAAATATTATCATTTTCTAATAGTGTAACGAGGGGACTTGTGCTCTTCCAACCTTTGTTCCGTGGTTGTTTGTTATTGTGATTCATTAGGTTCATCGTCATCATTGAAGCCTCTCGTGTTCGTCTTACGGATCACTCGAGCTTCGATCGTTGCCTTTGGAGATTCCGATATCCGATGATATCCTTTTATGTTCTAACGTTTATCTTATTAGCATAATTCATAAACGGCTTTTAGGTTATTCGTTTTACCCTTTCCATGCTCGAGATTAAGCATTCGACTACGTCTCTAGTATGGGGGTGTTTTCACCCCTAGACTCGAAACATTAAGGACTATGTTTAGTTTTAGTATGGGGTGAGTAGATACTTCACCTTACTTACGTCATCACGCAATCCAGTTTTCATCTTTTTGTTGCAAAATAAGGCTAAAAATGGCCAAATTTTAAAAAATTTCGTATTTTTCATAAGTGTTTAAGACACGAATGTAGGTTTTCTGATGGTGAGAATAAGAGTAATTTTTTACTCGACCGTGCGTGTTGAGCACTTAACTACGATTCCTTAACTTTTTAGGCTAAGTCTCTTAAATGAGGACGAGAAATGACAGAGTTATTTATAAGTCTCGTAATCGTTCACGATCTCATGTGTAGTAATTATTAGCTTATTCTCCCCACGCTTTTATAAATAAATTGTTAATAAATATTGATTTAGCGGTTTAGTCACTATTGTTGGTTTCTAATTTGTTTTAGTAGCTTCCATGTAATTAAATTGGTAAAACATTAAGGTATCGTCAGCGTCACGGTTTTGAAGTATTTGCAACCTGAATAATCGAAAGCTTCACCCAATAATAAGATTTCAAGTGCTCACCTAAATTAAGCAAAAGTTTAAAGCTCACAAGGCCGAAAAATCTATGCCCAAATTGAAAGTGAATCAAGCCTTAATCTTTGAAGCTTTAAAGATCCAAAATTCACTTTCGCGTAAGGATATACGTCAAATCATAATAAAACCACCGATGATGGCGGATAATAAAAGACAAGGGCAAGACCAAAGTCATAATAAAAGCTTCATGGCGAAGTTGAATAAAAGATGGAGGAAAACCATGATAATAAAACCACCGATGATGGCTGGAATTGAGTATATTGAAGTTCGTTTTCTCTCGATTCTTGACAAATTCAAAGTCCTAAAAATCTCAAGTCTTTAATTGTTCTTGGTTGATAGGGTATTTGGATATTCTATGTCTATTTCAATCAACAAGTAAAAAGGGTGAAAAATATTAAGCTATGTATTCGTAAAACACTTAGCAAATACCAAATAGTATTCACAAAAGCTCAAAATGTAAAAACATGAAAGTAAAAGTGCTTGGAAAGTAAACTAAATGAAAGTAAAGGACTTGAAATGTAAAATTCAGAAACTATAAGGACCTAAAATGTAAAATTCTAACAAACTTGTAACTATTTTAACCAATTAACAAACTTTCCAACTGAATTTAACAAAGTTAAAGGACCGTAAAATTGCAAAACCTAAAAACTTGTAAAATTAGCAACAGATTAACCAAGTTAAGAACTAGAAGGACCAAAATGCAATTAATGGAAATTTTTTAACAAAAACGGGCACACAAGTTCAATAAGCTGGTTTAAGCTCGTTAATGGACCAATTAAGCTCTAACTTGTTTTAAAAGTCTTAAAATGGAAAATTAACTAGGTATGCAAAAGGAAACTGCTTAAAAGCTAGTAAAACTCAATCTAGCTTATTCAAATAAGCCAAGAATAAGCAAACTGAAAATCCAGACATGCACAATCAGATTTTAATGTTCAATCTTGTAAAACAGCTCAATAGGAGTATGGAATGTCTTTCCAATCTGAAAATGATCCACTAGATAAGCTGGAAAATGATTTTAAGCTGAAAAGAGCTTATTTGACCAACTTTGACCAAAAATCTCAAAAAGCTGAAAACTTCAAAATCCACTCATGACATGTTTTTGACAAGATTTGTGAAAGAAAACTAGAATATTTATGAAGTAGAAATGGAGATCTAAGAAAACAGTCCACTTTCCATTACAGAAACTTGCATTCGGTATAGAGCTTATTAAAAAAGCTATTTTCTAACAGAAAAACTGAAAACTATAGAATTTCCTCTTACGAACTTAAACTTTGGATATTAGACTACAACTGAGAAGTGGTTTCAAGAAAATTGGTTAAGTAATGAAGACATGGTAAGTGATTGAATATAGCAAGTTTTCTGAATGTATTAAATGAGATACTTGACCCAAACCTTTTTGATGTCAATTTCCTTTTTGACCAATATTTTGACCATAAAACTAAACTCAATTGTTACCACTGGTTTACTGAATGTAACTGAACAAGTTTAACAGGTTTTTAACAAGTTTTGATCATAAATGCTCACACATCCAAACACCACTTAACAAGTCTGATAAGAACTTTTACAAAGCAAATTTGAGTATAAAAGTGAATTAAGCTATGACTGATATCAAGTCTTGTTTAATGAGTGAAATGAAGGTAAATTCAACTAAATTAAGACTTGTTAACAAACTAACTCACAAAATGCACTCAAAGACTAGTTGCTGATGAAAATGAAAGCTAAAATCAGGTAAATGCAGATATAAGCTACAAAACTACTCAAATGCTATCAATCAAACACAAGTACACTAGAAGAAAGCTACACACATGATCAAAGCAGCATATAGGGTTTACACTAGGAATTAAGCATGCATAACAATTCAGGGTAATTTTAACAAGAAAAAGAGCCTTTTAGCTGTGAAGCCTTGATAACTAGATTTTACTCAGGTTAAAAATATTCGTTGTACCAATCTCTTTGAATTGAAAAACTTGTGTTTAATGTGTGACTCAGCTGTTCTTTGGTGGAAACAAAAATGTGTCATTGTAGTATTAAAATAAAAGGTGCAGAACAAATAAAGTAAATGTGCAATTAAAGTAAATCTAAATCTAATAAAGTAAAGGGTGCAAGTATTTAAAAGCAAGACGAGAATTAAAGGGGTACTAAATGTAAATAACGCAAACTTAAATCTAACTAAGGCAAACTTAAAATGCAACTAAAACTAAATCAAGGCAAAGCTAAAATAAATCTAAGGCAATAAACTTAAAGTGCGACTAAGTAAAAAGGCAGGAATATTAAAGCTCGAAATTAAATGCTAAAATGAAAGAAACTGAAAATAATAAGTCCCTATCCGGAATAAAACCTTACTCGGAATAAAAGGCTATTCGGAATATGTCACCTATCCTGAATATTACCCTACTCGGAATAATGGCCTACTCGGAATCCTCAAGTCTATTCGGAATAAAGCCCCCTACTCGGAATAATACACTTATGCGGAATAAAGTCTCTATCCGGAATATCTGTCCCTATTCGGAATGAATACTCTATGCGGAATAGTGTGGCTATTCGGAATAAAGTGCCTTATGCGGAAAATCCCCCCTATGCGGAAAACCAAGTCTATTCGGAATATTGTCACCCTATTCGGAATAAACTTCCTATTCGGAATAGAAGTCCTATGCGGAATCTGAGGCTTATTCGGAATAATCACCTTATGCGGAATATCAAATATTCCGCATGGACTAGCTTAGCAAAAACCTTTATACGGAATAAAGATTATTCCGCATAGAATACTCAGAGATCCCTTTACTCGGAATAAATGAAGATCAGTACCTGGAAAGGAGTAGCAGCGAAGAACACGGACAAAGAATGAAGCACGAATTTAGACAAAACAAAGCTAAAATAAACGCAAGATTAAATCAAACAAGCAAATAAACAACTAATAATCATAAACAATCAATCCAAAACAATAAAACTAACAAGATAATCAAATCCACTTTAATCAAATCAACAAAAATAAAGAACTTGAACATAAACAAATCAACACAAAGATTAAAGAAAGGTAGAATGAGATTAACAAGGTAAAGATAAAGCTTAACAAGAATTAAAAGAAAAACTTACTTGAAATTAAATGGTAATTAAGTGCAAGACAAGGTAATTAAATTGGACAAGTAATTAAAGGTGCAAGGTAATTAAAAATGGAAGAGATAGTTTGTCAAGCTATCCAACAACAACAAATGATTAACAACTAATGCTATTTATAGGGGAGGATTAAGGAAGCTTCCTCCCCTCCTTCATTTCTTGTTAATTGCGGGATTAGTCCTTTTCTTCTAATCTTTCTTTAAACTTGGACTTAAGGGACTTTGGGCTTCGGGATTTCTTCGAACTCGTCTTTAAATTCTTCAATAAAATAGACTTGAATTCTTCGGCTTTTGATAAACTTCCGTCTTCTGACTTTTTCTTCGATAAATCTTCAGAATTGGTCGTGGACTTCCGTTCTTTTTGCACTCTTGACTTCTTGACTTCGTCTTTCATCCTTTTCTTCAATAAAAGTCCGTAAATGCCCGTGAATGTCCGTGTTTTCTCCACTTTTCACCTTTTCATCCTAAATCACAACAAAAACACAAACCACGCATAATTCTGACATAAAAGACATAAAATACACGTTTTGGTCCGGTTATTATTGTAATTAAGTGGTAGAAAAGATGGGTGTTTACACACCTATCAAATCCCCTACACTTGACCATTGCAATGTCCTCATGCAATGCATTAGTTACAAAGCAAGATTACACTTTTCATCATAATCAATCCACGTTGGCCTTTATTAAAGAGATAGAAAATTAAAGACATTCAAAATAAAGAAATCAAAAGCATACCTTGGGTTTTGAAAATGTTATGAACAATCATCATCCTCAAGTTTTCACTTTCTCCAAACCAAGCTTAAAAACGAGATCATTGTTATTATAAGTTAGTAGACTAACATGAACTCATGTGGGCCAATTATTCACTTAGACTCCCTTATTCCTAGGGGTATCTCTTATATTTTATTATTGTCTTGAATGATCACGAGGATGCATTGTTTGACTTATTTCGATAGTTATTTAGTCTGAAAATAAAGTGAACGATTTAATCAATAGTTAGCTAAAGGACCAAATCTTTTAAAACTGCTTCTCGGGACCTCATAAAGTTCATATCTTGGCATACTCGCTTCGCGATTTGAGACCTTTCTCGGACCGATATTTGGCAGCGACTTCGTTCTTCAAATCTTGAGAGACGTTCATGAAATAATGGTCTTCTCTTCATATAGGAATTTCTTCACTTGAAGTTTTGAGAGATTCATACTTGGACCACGACTTCTTCATTTTTCTCCAATCTTTATTTTGGACTTTGATATACAACGATCCGCCTCCTTTTATGACTTGGATTTATTTATCCTCATACCTTGTTAGGGTCTTTTCGGATACACTTCTCCATGACTTTTGGGGAGTATTTGCTTTTCGTCGAGTGTCTCGATCCTTCATATTGATTTTCGATAAATGATTCTTCACATCACTTTGGATCTTTAGCAACAAAACATAGCCCTCATGCCTTGTTAGGGCCTTTTCGGACTCGCCAATCTTCGCATCCCGCTTCAATAAGTTATGCCTTGGCTATGAACTCTAATCCATACCGAGCAACTTTTAAACGATCTGGGGCTAGAAGCTAAGTAACTTTTCAAATCGTACAACCTTATTTATTAGCAGATAAATTATTAGCAAGCGATGGGAGAATAGGCTCATAATTAACTCACATAAATTCATGAAAGAATGCCGAACTTATAATTGGCTCTATCATCTCTCGTTCTCCACAGTTTAAAATCTCAAGTAATGAGACTCGTGGATACTTAGCCTATTAAATCAAAGTTTTGGGTTTTCGAGTCGCCTATAGGATCTTGCAAATTCTTAGACTCTTTCAAGTTTAGAAATCGCATCTTAAAGTTCCCTTGATAAACGACTCTCTAGGATCAATTATAGGAACTTGCGAAAAGTTCTTGTTCTTAACCCGTGAGAGTTAAGACTTTCGCGTTTTATAGCTCCCTATATAAAAGCCTAGCAAAACTTGACTTAAACACGTTAAGGATACTAGCTAGAGTAAACTCGGATTGAGTCAAAAGATTCACAACGTTTGAAAATTAAAACCACTTATTCCAAGATTTATTCTAGCAAAGAAAGAAAATAACTATACAAAGGGAAAACTAATAGGCCAAAATAGATCAAAAATTTTGAAAAATGTCGAAAAATTGATTTTCCGGTTAGAATGAGGACAAATACAAGGAAAAGACCACTTAACTTCGATAGAAGTCCCCCCTACACTTAAGATAAACATTATCCTCAATGTTTAAGCATGTGGGAGTAAACTCCCCTACACTTAGGATATTGTGCACGTTGTTTAAATCTCGCTAAGGAAAAGACAACTAAAGAGATTCCTATTTTAATATTGAGAAAATATAAAATAGTGAATCGAAAAGAGTTTAGGATAGAACCGGGATAAAGTAGAACACGGAATCACGGGTCGTCAAGAATCATCAAGAGTGGATCATTGAAGCTCGAATCCCTGATTAAGAAGTGAGGAGAGGAAATAGCAATCCAAAGGGTCCCCCCTACACTTATGGTAAAGAAAGCGAAAAGATAGATGCATGGGTTGCCTCCCAAGAAGCGCTTGGTTTTTGTTTGCCGAGTCGTTAGCCTGACTCGACCTTGATCATCAACAGAAGTAGCATGAAACAAATCCACCAGGATCAAAGACATAGTTTTCATCCATCAATAAGCAAGAGCTTAAGGCGAACAAGGCAAGCCAAAAGAGAAGTGGCAGGGTTCCCTGAAGCAGTGATGGAGCATGGTGGGAGCAAGTATGAAGCGGTACGAGCATGTCTTCAATAATTCCAAAGATTTTTCCTTTTATTTCATCAGGTGGATACTGAGATGGCTCTAAGATTGCAATACCGGGGTCGAACACCTTTTCCTTTAAGGGAAAATAGCACTCAGGCTCAGCCGAGTGTGAAGAAGATCCGCAAAGAAGCACAACCTCGTCCTCAGAAGGGGGACAAAGAGGTGTTAAATCATACGTGCAACGGATTTTGGTGTCAACCGGTTTCTTCTCCTTAGACAAAATTTTCTTCAAATCCAAAGTAGGATCAAGACGATAAGATTCAAAGTCCAGAGGAGGTGCATCACTCTCGTGCGGGAAGTATGTATTGAGAAACATAGAGAAGTCTTCCTCGAATGAGTAATCGTCCAAAGTAGGATCGAGTGATGGCGGAGGATCTTCATCATGTGAAGAATCGCTCGAAAGAGTATCAGCCTCATCAAAATCATCGAATGTGGGCAGCTCGGGATATTCAGAAGTACAATCAAAATCATCCGAATCTGAGCTAGAATCATCATCATCATAAGCATCAAAGACCGGTGGTGAATCATAAATGGGAGAAGCGTCCAAAGTAGAGTGAGAATCATCCACATTATCTTCAAAGAGTGGATTATCAGTGGAAGACTCGAATAGAGGATTGTCATAGACGGTAAAGTCATCGAGCACATTTATCATATTCACTGATTCTCGGCCTCCAAAGGATTTGCCTGTAAGCTTCCCCATTTTAAAAACTTTAGAATCATCCCTGACTCGTAAGATTAACTCACCTTCGGCCACATCCACTAAAGCTCGTCCAGTTCTCAAAAATGGCCGACCAAGTATTAAAGGAATACGAGGGTCCATTTCATAATCAACTACGACAAAATCGACCGGGAAAGTAAATGTGCCAACTTTGATAAACACATCTTCGGCTATACCAACGGGGTAAGCGAGAGTGCGGTTTGCAAGTTCGAGAGTCATCTTTGTTGGAATGAGGTCGGGCAATGATAGTGTTTTCCAAACACTCAGTGGCATAAGATTAATACTATCCCCGAGATCAGCAAGGGCAGTAAATTCTTCAGTTTTGTTGAACACGCAAGGCAACACAAAACGACCGGGATCTCCAAGCTTTTCCAGAAGTTCTCTAAGAAGAACTGCAGAGCAGTTTTCATTTAAGCGTGTGTTGGCGAGTTCAATCAGCTTCTCCTTCTTGCTAAGCAATTCCTTGAATGCTTTGACAAATTTCGGCATGTGGCAAAGTGCTTCAACAAGGCTAATGTTGATGGTCATTTTAGATAGCATATCCACATATTTCGATACTTGGCAGTCATGCTTGGTTAGATCATTGGTCTTGCCTATGCGAGAAGGGTATGGGATTCTAGGTTGATAAGGGTTAGGTGAAGGTGTAGGTGGTGAAGGTTGTGATGTTGAAGGGTCCTTCCGAGATACATCGTCATGACGAGGCGGAGACGATAATGTTGCACTACTACTAGGTGTAGGAGGAGTAGGGATACATGGTGGTGGAGGAGGTGTAGATGATGGTGGTGGGGTAGGTGGATTGACAATGGTAATTCCACTACGCGTAGTTATAGCACTCACATTAGCTCGCGGATTAGTGACGGTGTTTGAAGGTAGAGAACCCGAAGAAGAAGAAGGTTGAGCTTCGGGCAAGAAACTAGCCAACAGATTCTTTAATTCAGTTGTTTGAGTGATGAAGGAGGATTGAAGATTATCACGAACCTCGGTTCTGATGTCATTACCTTGCTTCAAGATATCTCCTTTCAAATTGATTATTTGGCTCTGTAGATTCTTGATGTGCTCACCTTGAGTTCTCATGATGGTGTCAACATCGGGATTAATGGGTGGGTGTTGTTGGGTGGGTGGTTGATAAGGGTTAGAAGCACGAGGTGGGATTTGGTTGCTTCTATTGTAATTGTTGGTGGGATTTTGGTTTTGAGGAGAAAAACCAGGTGAAAGGTAGTTGTTGGAACGGTAGCTCAGCAGATTTCTATCCCCTTGTTGTCTAGCTTGGTAATTTTCCGGTGAATAATTACCGTAAGCTGCATACACATTTTCCGGATTTCCTTGTGTCGAAGGAAAATCGGTGTATGAGTGAGGACCGCCACATGTTTCACAAGGATTAGCAACCGCTTTAACTTGTTGTTGTTGTTGGTTTGAAGCGAGAAGCGTAATACTTTTGCTCATTTCAGCCATCATGCGGGTGAGTTCGGTCATCTCAGGGTTTGCTGAGGTAGAAGAAACATTGACTCTCGTGTTGTTTCTAGAAGAAGCAGAGGAATCCCAGTTCTTATGATGAGTAGTCATGTTTTCAATTAACTCTCTACACTCCTCGGGTCTCCTTTTCATGAATGTGCCACCGGCGGCTGCATTGATCGTATCACGATCTCGAAAAGTCAATCCGTTGTAGAAAGTATCTATCAAAGTGACGGGAAGCATATTGTGGTTTGGACATCTATCGATCAAGACATTATATCTCTCCCATGCATCAAAAAGAGATTCATCGGGATCTTGCATGAAACCGTTGATCTGATTGCGAAGGCTTGTGACCATGGATGGTGGAAAGTAGCGCGACAAAAAGCGTTGAGTCATGTCATCCCAAGTGTGAATAGAATTCTTCGGGAGACGATCAAACCATTTCTCGGCATGATGTAATAGAGTGTGTGGAAAGAGTTGTAGGCGAAGCTCATCCATTGTGTCACCAGCCAACTTCATGCTTTGGGTGATTGTAATGAACTTGTCGAGGTGTTTGTTGGCATCATCATCAGGCAATCCTCTAAATGGGTTTGTTTGTACTTGCTGAATCATGTGGTGCTTCAACGAAAACTCAGGAGCGTTGATTTGCATCGGCGCAATCGGTCCTCCTCGTCCAAACATTGTTGGTTGACAAAGTTCCTCCATGGTCCGAAGATCGGGCTGTGGAAGAGCATTGTTGTTATTATTATTATTATTGAGGTGTGGTGACATGTTGTTGTTGTTAACACCTGCCATATCTAAATCTTCTTGAGGCTCGGGCTCTTGATAATTAGAAGATCTAGTACGCATACACCTGAAAATGCGAAAGAAAACAAAACCAAACACAAAAACAATATATATACACAATAAAGATAAAATCTTTTTGGATTTTTGAAATTTTTAATTTTTATGGTTTTTTATCAATTTTCTAATTTTTATGATTTTTTGAAATTTTTATGCAAGAAAAATAACGTTCACAAGTGAACGGATCCCAAAAAGCAACGTGTCTCTCACAGAAAACTGTTGATCTTTACGAAAAGACCCGGCAGCGGCGCCATTTGATAACTAGATTTTACTCAGGTTAAAAATATTCGTTGTACCAATCTCTTCGAATTGAAAAACTTGTGTTTAATGTGTGACTCAGCTGTTCTTTGGTGGAAACAAAAATGTGTCGTTGTAGTATTAAAATAAAAGGTGCAGAACAAATAAAGTAAATGTGCAATTAAAGTAAATCTAAATCTAATAAAGTAAAGGGTGCAAGTATTTAAAAGCAAGACGAGAATTAAAGGGGTACTAAATGTAAATAACGCAAACTTAAATCTAACTAAGGCAAACTTAAAATGCAACTAAAACTAAATCAAGGCAAAGCTAAAATAAATCTAAGGCAATAAACTTAAAGTGCGACTAAGTAAAAAGACAGGAAAATTAAAGCTCGAAATTAAATGCTAAAATGAAAGAAACTGAAAATAATAAGTCCCTATCCGGAATAAAACCTTATTCGGAATAAAAGGCTATTCGGAATATGTCACCTATCCTGAATATTACCCTACTCGGAATAATGGCCTACTCGGAATCCTCAAGTCTATTCGGAATAAAGCCCCCTACTCGGAATAATACACTTATGCGGAATAAAGTCTCTATCCGGAATATCTGTCCCTATTCGGAATGAATACTCTATGCGGAATAGTGTGGCTATTCGGAATAAAGTGCCTTATGCGGAAAATCCCCCCTATGCGGAAAACCAAGTCTATTCGGAATATTGTCACCCTATTCGGAATAAACTTCCTATTCGGAATAGAAGTCCTATGCGGAATCTGAGGCTTATTCGGAATAATCACCTTATGCGGAATATCAAATATTCCGCATGGACTAGCTTAGCAAAAACCTTTATACGGAATAAAGATTATTCCGCATAGAATACTCAGAGATCCCTTTACTCGGAATAAATGAAGATCAGTACCTGGAAAGGAGTAGCAGCGAAGAACACGGACAAAGAATGAAGCACGAATTTAGACAAAACAAAGCTAAAATAAACGCAAGATTAAATCAAACAAGCAAATAAACAACTAATAATCATAAACAATCAATCCAAAACAATAAAACTAACAAGATAATCAAATCCACTTTAATCAAATCAACAAAAATAAAGAACTTGAACATAAACAAATCAACACAAAGATTAAAGAAAGGTAGAATGAGATTAACAAGGTAAAGATAAAGCTTAACAAGAATTAAAAGAAAAACTTACTTGAAATTAAATGGTAATTAAGTGCAAGACAAGGTAATTAAATTGGACAAGTAATTAAAGGTGCAAGGTAATTAAAAATGGAAGAGATAGTTTGTCAAGCTATCCAACAACAACAAATGATTAACAACTAATGCTATTTATAGGGGAGGATTAAGGAAGCTTCCTCCCCTCCTTCATTTCTTGTTAATTGCGGGATTAGTCCTTTTCTTCTAATCTTTCTTTAAACTTGGACTTAAGGGACTTTGGGCTTCGGGATTTCTTCGAACTCGTCTTTAAATTCTTCAATAAAATAGACTTGAATTCTTCGGCTTTTGATAAACTTCCGTCTTCTGACTTTTTCTTCGATAAATCTTCAGAATTGGTCGTGGACTTCCGTTCTTTTTGCACTCTTGACTTCTTGACTTCGTCTTTCATCCTTTTCTTCAATAAAAGTCCGTAAATGCCCGTGAATGTCCGTGTTTTCTCCACTTTTCACCTTTTCATCCTAAATCACAACAAAAACACAAACCACGCATAATTTTGACATAAAAGACATAAAATACACGTTTTGATCCGGTTATTATTGTAATTAAGTGGTAGAAAAGATGGGTGTTTACACACCTATCAAGCCTCCATTGATGGAGTAGTATGGCGCTGAGCCAACTAAAATCTGCTAGAGCAACACCAATACACCACCATTAACCCAATTAATCACCTCCATATGCTATTTCTGAATCAAATCAACAGGTTCTGCTACTAACTGCTACAATGGGAACTGATTGAACTGCTAAGGCTGAAATGATCATAAAAAGCTTCCAAATCGTCTCAAACTAACTCCATTGATCAGGTATGATCAATGATATCACAATATAACAACAGTAGTGCAAGATTGAGTAGGTAAATGAAGATGAGAATAGAGTATGAACTAAATTGTTTTTGTGCTTTTATTGATTTAGGAGGGAAAAACTGTTACAACTACTAACTGAATAACAAACTCTCAAGTGTGTGTCAAATACTTGAGAGAAGTTAACTAAATGAAGAAGAAACAGAATTGAGGGTAAAAACTACAAGTGTATGTTTTTTCACACTTAACTACACTAACAAAATGAAGAGGCTAGCTACTATTTATATTGGTTGATGATGAGTTGTTGGGGTAGCATGACGTGTCTCAACCAATGAGGAGGTGCCAGGTGTCACAAGCTGGTGAATTGAGGATTCTTCATCAAGAACACAAAAGGTATTTCTTTATCCTTTGATCTTCAGTCTAATTGACTTGTGTGGTTGGATTCGTCTCTTTATTTCGAGTAAATTTCATGTAGAAAGTATTTTGTGAAATGCATTATAACTCCGAATCGATCCTGGGTTGTTCGTTGTTGAAGATGCCACGTGTTATGATTTCATTGGATCTTGGCCCTTCACACGAATCATAATCCGTTATGGATAAAAGGATTATTGCATGTTGGATTCTGATTGGTGGATAAATGTTTAGTGCGTTGCATTGTTTGAAGATTCGGTTTATTAAATGAAGGGTGAGTTGGGACTCCATTTGGTAATCCATACTTCTTGTTTCTTGCATTTTGATTGGTTAAGAGGAGTGTGACACGGATTGAAGCTAAACTTTTTGTAAAATTAACACTTTTAGCCCTTGAACTTCAACAGCTTCTTAATTTGAGCTCCTTTCTTCATTTTAATCGCAATTTCAGTCCTTTGACTTGGAATCTTGCTTATTTGACTCCCTTGACTTGGTTGACTTGAAGTTTGACCAAGTTTGACTTTAATTTTGACTTTTCCAAAGTTTGCATTTAAGTCCCTCAACTTTTGCATATTGTCAAGATAGGTCCTTCATCTTCAAATGGCTTGTCATCTTTGATCCTTCTCTTGTCTTTTTATCATAAACGAGCTTGATTTCCTCTTGTTTGCTTGAAATTGTATCCTTGTTACCTATTTAAGCACAAACACAAAACATACCACATAATACTACTTTATAGCACAAAAGTTAGGTATTTTCTACGTATTTTAGGGTGATTTGTTGATTAATTGATATGAGATTTTGCTCATATCAACTCCCCTACACTTGAAAATTGCCATGACCACATGCAATGCTATATTTTAAATCATAAATTTACATTTTCCTCATAATTAATCCACCTTGGCCAATATGGAATGTTTTTACACTACTCTACACTATATGATGCATGATTTTGATTTTGTACAATGCAATGCAAAGAAAGCAATTCTATTTATATATTTTTTATTTTTCATAAGTAGTTTTGATGGAAAAACTCATAAAGAAATCAATGACGTAAATTAGGGCTTGGGTACCATGGACACTTATCACCCTCAAATTTCACTTTCTCCATACCAAGCTTAAAAATGGGATCATTGCATTCACAAGTAAAAAGTGCATCAACTGATTCATGACAATTAAATGTGGAACCGGTTATTATTTGAGAAAATTGCTTGAAGGCAAATTTGTCATTATTTGAAGCGTGAAATATAAGAATTGTAAAATCCAAAAATAAGGAAGCACGGTTTTAATCCTAAGTAATCCTCTCATCCATTACTTGAAAAACCGCTCACAATTAATATAAGTCCGTTTCAAGAATAATAAGTCATTCGCCTTATGTGTAAAATCCTCATGTCATGCATTAATAAGTAGCTACACTCGCTAAGGAAAGAAAAATAAAACTCACGCAATAATTTACATCCGCCGCCTTTTTGAGACTTTGGATCTTCAATCCCGCAACCCGTCAAGGTAATACTGGATTGGAGCAACTATTAAATCCCCGCAACCCGTCAAGGTAATATTGGAATCTAATAGTTACTATAATTAACACTTCACTGCCCCTCTTGGGAGTCTTGTATAATGATTTCTTTTCTTTTCTTTTTTCTTTCTTTTTCTTTTTTCTAGCCACTCATTTTTTTTGTAAGCCGCTCTTATTTTTCTTGATTCCTCACAAAGAAAGTTAAAAATAATAAAAGGAATTACACCCGCTAAGTATTAAGCATGACATAAGTCTAGTACACATAAAACGTTCTAACTTAGAATCTTAAGACGTACTTATACCAACCATGAATGATTAGTCAAAAATGCATAAGAGACTATAAACCAATTAAAACCGTTCTTGATTATTTATTAACATATATACATGCGAAGAAATTAGAGGCAAAGAAAGAGAAGGGTTTAGCCACAAGTAATTATCATGAAGTTTATCTAGCCCTTTTATACTTGCTTCAACTCTATCATTTCCCATTCTCCACAAAATTAAAATCTCAAATAACGAGAGTGGTGGATGCTTAGCCTAATAGACCAATGAAGGTCTACATGGTTAAGGATACTAGCTAGAGAATGCTTGGATAAGCAAACTCGGGTTGAGTCAAAATATCCATGGCGGGCCTAATATGTCAAAGAAGTCTAAACTTGTTAAACCATGTTCTTATTATATTTTTCCTTTTTCACTTTTTCATAAAGAACAAAAGAAGAAATATATACAATGCAAATGTGTTATGCAAATGAAAAATGATTAATGCAAAAATTATGAATGCATATTTTTGGTGGCCAAAGTAGATCAAAAACTTGAAAAATGTTTGAAAAATTAAATTTCCATGTTATCATGAAGGTCAAGGACAAAGTCTAGGTAAGGTCACTTCGATAGAAGACCCCCCTACACTTAAGCTAAACATTGTCCTCAATGTTTAAGAGCATGGAAGTATAAACTTCCCCTACACTTCTCATCAACTCTATATCCTTATTTCTAACCTACAACACTCTAAGTCTAAAACCTATAAACCTAGTTATTCAAGCTTGATTTAAGGAGTCTCTAGCTCGACTCATCCCACACTTAAAAGTGTCTAAAACCTATCATGGAGAGTAAAAGTTTTGCCCTTTTTAAGAAAAATCTCCATGATGAGGTAAAGCAAGTTTTCAATTATCAAAACTCCATAAATATTCCCCCCGGATCAAATACATAATTACCATCCCACGTATCACACAATCCAACATCTAACTTCCCAAGCAGTGGTGAAAAGAGTGAGTTGTTGTTCTCCAACATGGTGGCCCATATGTTCTTCAAAAGATGATAAGGTGATATTTTCAAATCTTTCACAAGTTTTCCTTTTGTTGCATCAGGCGGATACTGAGATGGTTTAGCAAGCTCTATGCCAGGATCAAAAATATGTTCCTTGATGGGAAAACAACAAGTGTTGGTTGCCTTAGAAGATTCTCCCTTGTAAATCACATGGTGAGAGAAAGGTTGTGGAGTAATGGGTAACAACAAGCTCTTAGAAGGGACCATCATAACTTGCTTTCCTTTTTCACTTTGAAAGGTTGAGGTGGACAAGGTAGTAGGTAAAGGATCCTCATGCAATAGAGATTCTAGAAAGAGTATGTCCCCCTCCTCATCAATATAACCAAGAGTGTACTCAAAAGGGATATCAACCTCTAAAAACTCATCACTCTCATCCATGATAGAATCCTCCTCATCACCATAAACATAATAGATTGGTCTATCAAATATTGGTGATTCCTCAAAGCCCAAAGGAGTGTGATCATCAATAAATATAGAGTCGCAAGTGGAGAGCTCATCATCACTATAAGCATCATATGTTGGTGTATCACAAACAAGAGATTCATCATCACTAAAATCTCCATTGGTGTCAAAGTTAAGCTCTTGAGGTTCATGAAAATCCAAGGATGAAGTAATGGAAGCAATGGTCTCAACATAAGGAAGGTCATAATCTCCACTTGAGCAAGCTTCATAAAAATATTCATCACAAACTTCATCAAGGATATCATCTTGAGTTTCCTCCTCATTCACAACATCAATATGCTTCACCGTTTTAGGCTCATTAGATTTCTTTGACAACTTTCCCATGTTAAACACAACTCTTTCATATCCTACCCTCATTGTAAGTTCACCCTCCGCCACATCTATAAGAGTTCGACCCGTTCTCAAAAATGTCCTACCAACAATCAAAGGAACTCTCGGATCCATATCATAATCAACCACCACAAAGTCTGCGGGAAAGGTAAATCTGTCAACCCCAACAAAAACATCCTCCGCAATTCCCACCGGATAAGCTATAGTACGGTTGGCCAACTCAAGAGTCATCTTAGTAGGAGTGAGCTCGGGAAGTGAAAGTCTTTTCCAAACCAATAATGGCATGAGATTTATGCTTGCCCCTAAATCCGCTAATGCCATGCAATTTTCCACCCCCGGGAAATTGCAAGGAGTCAAAAACCTCCTCGGATCTCCAAGCTTAGTAGGCAACTTCTTAAGCAAAACCGCGGAACAATTTTCATTTAAGGAAGCATTAGGCAAATCCACCAATTTCTCCTTGTTAGAAAGTAAGTCCTTGATCATCTTAACAAACTTAGGCATATTGGCTAAGGCTTCCGCAAAGAAGATGTTTATGTTAAGTTGCTTGACCATCCTCAAAAAATTTGAGACTTATATATCATCCTTGTTCTTAAGCTTTTCCTTTCTCAATCTTGATGGATAAAAGAGACTTTGTTATGGTTGTGGTTGAGTGGTTAATGAAGGATTTTCTTTGATGGTTACTTCATTGATGGGTGTGGAAGGTAAAGGAGTAGGAGGTGTAGGTTGAGAAGAAGTAGGAGTGGAAGTGGTAGAACTTGAGGATGGTGAACTAGATGTAGAAGGCTTATCACAAGATGGAATCATAGTAGGCTTTACCAAAGTAGGTTTGGGTGGTGAAGGATCATGAATTTTCTTTCCACTTCTTGTTGTGATAGCATTGACATTGGCCCTCGGGTTTGTTTGTGTGTTAGAGGGTAGGCCCCTTGTGGTCTTTGATTAAATGCCATCAAAAGCCGCTTATTTTGCTCCTCCATTGTAAGTTTCATTTTCTCTTGCATTCTCTTCTCACTTTCACGAATTCTCCTCTAAAAATTCTCATGAGTATCATGTGTTCCATATCCTTGATTTTTCACTTGAGGGTATCCTTGATTTGGTAAGGGTGGGGGTGGTGGATTAAATCCTTGATTAGGAGGATTAAAGTTATTTGCTTGATTTTGAAAGTTGTTGGGTGCTTTATAGTGGTTACCTTGGTATTGTGGCCTTGTCCCTTGGTTCCTTTGTAACAATTGAGGGGATTGGGTTGAGTAAGGGTGGGTGGATGGGGTGGGAATCAGGGAGAAGCAAGGTAATTTTGTAATTTTAAGAGAGATTGTTTTGATTGATGTTTGGTTTGAAATGCTCTCTATGTTCTTCTTGTTAAGCATAACATTCACTCTGATAACCTTGCACCTTATTACATTGTTGGAAAGAATGTGGACCTCCACAAGTCTCACATGAAAGAACAATAGGATTCACATCATTGGTGGAATTCTTGTTCAAAGAGAGTTCACAAAATTCATGAGTGTGTTGGTCATAGTATCAAGCTTTTGAGAGATCATCTTTTCCATTTGAGGAGTAACACTCTCTTGCACCACATAGACTCTCTCATCAAATTGTGTGTTGGTTTGCACCATTGATTTGGTCTCAATAATATCTCAATCTTCTTGAATGGATTTAGAAAGAATATTTCCACCCGCGGAAGCATTAAGTGAATCTTGGTGACGAGGTCTTAATCCATTATAGAAAGTATTGATTTGGTGAACTTCATCGAATCCATGATTTGGGCATCTTCTCAATAACTCCTTGAACTCCTCCCAAGCATCACTAAAGGTTTGACTAGGTTTTTGTTGAAAGCCTATAATTAAGTTTCTCAAAGTCGTGGTCTTAGATGGGGGGAAAGAACTTGTTCAAAAAATTCTTAGTGAAACCATCCCAAGTAGTAATGCTCTCGGGTGGTTGTGTATCTAACCTGTTGGGTCTACTAGATGTAGATCTTGCAGCCTGTCAGGACCGGTGAATGACTTCTGTAATCACAAGTCAAATCACAAAGAGACTCTATACACAATATGAATGTAGAATATAAATATAAACAAGAGAAACAGAATAACTATAACGACTTGATCCTTTCTAAGGATTTCTAATATTGATAATAGCTAGAACTATGTTTTGTATAGGTGTGTCTAACCCTTCTACCTAAGGTTCCTTTTATACTACAAGGAAACCCTAATACATCATTAAAGAAAACGTGTAAAACTGATATGCATATCCTTTCCTAACATATATCATGCATATCCTAACAGAATATTAAGTAAATAATAAAGTTTGACTTCGACTAGGACCAGGAGCAGGACTTGCTCCTACTACGACTAGGACCAGGAGGAACTACATACCTCCTAGTGTACCTATTACATATAACTATTACAATGGTCCTAACAATCCTCCCCTAAACTTGAATTTGACCTGTTGAGTTCAAGTTTCCTGGAAAACGTGCAAAGAAAGCCCGAGGATTGTATCAGCAAAACAAATAGCAGCATCAACAAGATAAGAATCAGACGAACAGCCGCATGAAACACCAGAAGCTTCTCCAAAGCTTGTAACAAATCAGCATCAGGTTGAATCTTTTCAGCAACATGAGCAGATTTGATGAGCCTTTACCAAGTAGCTGCTCGCTCTTGGGCTAGCTAGTCATTATGGTGGAATAAGCATCACCCTGGGAGACTAGAACCCAGCCCAACTCTTAGAACGTGAATCAATGGTGAGTGGGAGTACCCTGATGATTTTAGGCAAACCATCACAGCCGTCAACGGATTTGATGCGTCTTTACCAGAAGCCGTACCCCTCTGGACTCGCCAACTCTTAGCAATGAAGCATCGGTGAGTTGAACACCCTATAGCTTTAAGCAAGCTATTACAGCTATCAACGGATTTGATAAGATCTTTACCAAGAGCCGTACCCCCTTGGATTAGCCAATTTTCAGTCCAAGACTATGGCAAGTGAAAACCATCCAGTTTTGGGTAACCTGGCAACCATCAACGGATTTGAGAATCGCACCAGGAGCCGTACCCTCAAGGTGAATCAACTTTTTCTTGTCGATGAGACATGGTAAGTTGAGAACCATTTGTTGTGTGGACCACGTCCAACACCAAGTGAAACCAAGTACCAGAACAAATTCAAACCAGGAACCACGTCTTGAAACAGCCAAGGGATATTATGTACAAGTATAAAAGCTAAACTGTGTTAAAGTATAAGCAGATATTATATAAAAAGTAAAATTATGTTTTTTTTTTTTTTTTTTTTAATTATTTTTTTTTAACTATAAAGAATAAAATTCACCAATCACTGTACATATTGGTGAAAAGAATAAAAATAAGAACAAAAATGCAAAGTATAAACACTTACAACCCAATCACCTTACATACCAGAAGCTGCCTTCTTATCCGCGAGCAACCGTGCCTGAATACCTTCTACCAAAGATGTGGCCATACTCGACTCATTCCCAGAAGGAGCAGTAGAAATCTGCAAGTGACTTGCCAACATTGCTTCCATGGAAGAAATAGTCAAAGGATACACAACATCCGTCAGCATAAACACCACATGACCAGATTCTAATTCCAACACATGAACTCCACATCCAGCATATAGCTTCCAGCGAATAATCTCCCATTGCATTTGATCCTTCCATATGCCCAAAGCAGTAGCAGATGGAGGAGGGTCCAACATCAGCTTGAGATCGGCCCAGAGACGGATACCAGGCCAGGAAGACACCGCCATGGGGTTAAACGGCATACTAGAATCAACAAGCCCAAACGACGCCATAAGATCCATACGGTCAGCCCACGACAACACACCTTGTAAACCTGTTACCAATCGCACAGTCCTATCACTCAAAGTAATCCGATGGGAGACCCCACCAGGAAGTGTTGTAGAACTCTCAACCATATAACCCGTAATACTTCCATTGCCCAAGGGTAAGTCAGAATCGCTGTCCGAAGCTGCATCAATTAAGTTCTCAGGATCACGCTTCTCAAACGGAACTGATTTACCACGGCGAACACGACGAGCAAGTTTCTGGCGAGTGGAACGTCGAGGCGTGGGAGCCGAAGGAGTTGATTCAACCTTCACCTGAACTTCAGCAACAGCAGGGGAAGCAGTAGAAGTAGACGCATGAACATGTCCACCCAAAGAACCACCAGGAGCTGCATCAGAAGTAAGATTAGGTTGTGTTACAGGAACTTGTGGTGATGAAGATGGCACATCAGATGTAGCAGCAGTAGGTATGGTGGGATCAACAAAAATGCTTGCAGGAACATGGGTGGTGGTAACAGGTGTGGTGGTGGAAGCATGAGTGGTGGTGGTAGTAACAAAGATGGTAGTAGCGGGACCAGCAGTAGAACCAATAGGAGCAGCCAAGGGTGTAGTAGAAGGACCAACAGAAGTAGCAATAGAACCAGAAGGACTACCATCAGAACCAGGAGTGGGTACAGACGAAGGACCAGTAGAAGCAGCAGGCATAGAAGCAGTCACACCACGAGGATGGTAAATAAATCTTTCCAGAATAGGTTGACTCTGACGCTTCACCATCTTCTCATAAAGGACCTTAAGCTCATCAAATGTCAAAGCCCTCACCCAAGCCCAAGACCACAGAGCATTGAAATGAGCAGCAGATTGATATTTGACATAACGTTGCATCTGCTGGCGCTGCTCAGTCCGAGAGAGAGGTCTGTTCCTTCGCTGTTTCTTTAGTTCTTCAGCAAGAGCCAACTGATGCTTACGCATCATCACCATAGCACGCGGAATACAATTGTGTTCATCAACATCATCACCCAACAGATCTTTAAACTGAGCATAATCCCGAGTGAGAACAGTCAACACTTGCATCCAATCACCATCAGTCCAGTGCATAGCATCATGCTGAATTTGCTCACGCCTTCGCTCTCGAAGCTCTTCCTCAGCAACCCTATCCTCCTCATCAATCTCAGCCTGAACCCGACGAGCAGCCTCTTCACCAAGTCTTTCTTCTTCAATCTGTCGACGAGTGCGCTTGCGAGTGGGAGATGGAGAATCAGTCATTGGGGCTTTTCCCTTCGGATCATGAGAAGGACCAGCATGAGAACCAGCAGCAGCATCAGAATCACCACCCATAGAAGGGGGAATAGCACTAGGAGAAGGAACATTGGAGGACATTGGAGGAACCGGCAAATCATCATAAACCTTATCAGCAAAGGCAGCCTTTGCCAACAACGTCAAGCCATCCTCAACATTCTCCGCACCCTCATCCTCAGAATCTGAAAGAACCACATGCTTCTTGCGACGACGTTGTTGATTCTCCAATACCTTTATACGATCGGCCAGAGGAAGAACAAACTCCCTTGTGAGCTTCCGATGTTGGTTCAAGTCAGCTTCCAAACAAATCATCCTCTCATGGTACCTGTGCATAAGATCTAGCAAAGATGTCAGTGTAGTAGGCTCCTCCGCCTGCCCCCCAAGAGAACTTGGATCAGGGAAAGCATCACGGGAGCCCGAAGCAACATTTGGGTCAACCTGTGGAGAACTAGCATCAAACGGGATATCAGTCAAGTGTGGGGCAGGGCTAGGAGGTGGAGTCTCCACAAATGGAGACTGATGTGGAACGGAGGAAGGACCAGCCTTGGAAGGGGATGGTTTTTCAACCACCACTTCCTCAACTAGCTCCTCCTCTACCACAGAAGTGGCACCACCAGTAGGAGCCTCCTCCTCCTCCATGGGGTCATCATCTAACACAACCAACTCAGGAGCCTCCTCCTCCTGACCCATAGGACCCTGAGCCAACCCCATCATGGCTTCAGTCAGGGGCCTCCAATCCCCAGGAAACCCATTCATCATGTTGTAATACACTTTAGCGGTAAGTTTAGATGGCACATGCTCTGTCCTATCACGTGGAATGCACACAAGAATTTGTTGAAGAAACCTAGGGTACATAAGAAATTTCTTCCTCGAACCAGCAGTCGACAAATTACTAGCCATCCCCTCAAATAGATAATGAGAAAAATTAAACACTCTACCCTGGGCTAAACATATAAGACCAGTAGCCAAAGGAGTAGGGAACGCATCCCAACTCCCCGACTTGGGACTCATACAATGGATTAAATAGTGAACCAGAAGCTTCCACTGAGGGGAAAACCTATTCTTTTGGAAGTTAAACTTCCCCCCATGTTCATAACCTATGGCAGCCATACCCTCTAATACTTCCGAATTGGGAAGTGATACAACACCCCCCTCATCCTGAAGATGAAGAGAAGAGCGAATAGACGCTTCAGTTACCACATAAGCACGTCCATCTATGGTAGCATGGAGTGCTCGTGGACGTCCAGCCACATTCACAAGCTCAGCAGACGCCCAAAATTGACGTATCACACTATCATATATGGTAGGACAAACAGTAAATGCAAACCTTAAGTTTGAAGCTTCAATAAACTCCAAGATATCAGCAAAATGTTCATGATTCGGACCATCACCCAGATAAGCAACACGATTATGAGCAGGTTGGTAAGCAAGAGCAGCCATGGATCTTGATGAATGGATGGATTGGGATTGGGATGTAGAGAGTAGAAGCGGTTTTTGTGTGTGTGTTAATTGTAATGAGTGAGTCAAGGGTGTATGTTGACCATATATGAAGAAAGTAGTAACTGTTCATTGACCCCTATTAATGGGGGGTTGCCCTTTCAAATTAAACCATAATGACATAATAACCACTTGCCCTTTTTAACACAATAACCAACCCCCAATTTACTTGCTGAATTCAAACTTGTAAATACCAGTATTGGGAGCGTTGACCAAAAGTCAAAGCACACAATGGTCAGATCAAGAGCAAAACGTGATTAACAAAGGACAAAAGGAATGAACAGTAGCCAGACCAGTACCAGTACCAATAGCCAAACACCACTAAACATGGAAGGATTTTAAACCACCATAAGGCAACCAAGCATAACTAGAAGCTGACCAAAGAGGACCAGAAGCCAGTCATGTAAGGCCATATCCACCAGAAGAGAGCAAAAATCCTCCATCAGAAACACCACACACCATCATAACCAAGAAATTATGTTGTTAAATACTATGCATACGTTAGACTAACCTAATATGTACACAAAGCCTCCCCTTAGGCTTTGCCTCCCCTCAATCCTAGATCTCAAGGATTGACCATCCCAATATGAACCACCAAGTGGTTAAACCGAGGACCATCAAAAGCTTTAGTCAGCAAATCAGCAACATTGTCATCCGTATGAACTTTAAGAACCTGTATCAGCTTCTTCTCATTGGCATCGCGTATAAAATGATGCCGAATCTCAATATGCTTCGTCCGCTGATGAAATACAGGATTCTTCACAATGCAAATAGTGCTTTGATTGTCAATAAAAATTTTGGTATTCATAAAATTGAAACCATAGTCCAACATCTGATTTTGGATCCATAAGACTTGACCACAACAACTAGCAGCCGCAACGTATTCAGCTTCTATTGAAGAAGTAGCTACGATTGTCTGTTTCTTACATTGCCATGAAATAAGCCGACGACCCAAAAATTGATAACCACCAGTAGTAGACTTCCTATCATTATTAGCACCAGCATAATCACTATCACTATAGGCTTCAAGAACAAAGGGAGATTCTCTAGGATACCATAGACCCAATTTAGGTTGAGCCTTGATATACTTGAAAATCTTCTTCACTGCATTTAAGTTCGAAACCGTTGGAGTCACCTGGTGTCTAGAACAAGCACTGACTGCAAACATAATGTCCGGACGTGATGCAGTCAAATACATGAGAGAGCCAATCATAGACCTGTACATATGAACATTTACCGGGGGATCTGGCTCATTCTTAAGTTTGATTTTAGCAACTTCATAAGGAGTTGCTGCTGGTCTAAGAGGATCCATGTCAAACTTCTGAAGAATCTCATGAACATATTTATCTTGACTGATGAAAATCCCATCCGATTGTTGCTTGACCTGAAGACCAAGGAAAAATGACAGTTCTCCCGCACTCATCTGAAATTCGCCTTTCATCAAGTGTTCAAACTCATCACACCACTCCTTCCTGGTAGAACCAAAGATAATGTCGTCCACATAAACCTGAACAAGGATAATATCCTTGGAATTCTGCCGAAGAAATAGTGTTTTGTCAATAGTACCTCTTCTATAGCCATTCTTTAACAAGAAAGTGGAGAGACGCTCATACCAAGCTCTAGGAGCCTGATGTAACCCATAAAGAGCCTTAACCACCTTGTAGACTTTCTTGGGATGAAGTGGATCAACAAACCCCTTAGGTTGAGTAACATACACTTCCTCGTCAATTTTTCCATAGAGAAATGCACTCTTGACATCCATCTGGAACACCGTAAAGCCAACATACGAAGCAAAGGCCAAAAACAGACGAATGGCCTCAATCCTGGCAACAGGCGCAAAGACTTCAGTGTAGTCAATGCCCTCAATTTGAGTGTGTCCTTGTGCGACAAGCCTAGCTTTATTCCTGACAACAATTCCCCGTGCATCCTTCTTGTTTTTGAGAATCCATTTGGTATTGATAGCTGTCTTCCCATCTGGTAAGTCAACCAGAACCCAAACATTCTGAAACAAGAATTGCTGCATTTCCTCCTGCATAGCCTCCACCCAACTTTGATCCTCAAGTGCATGAGAAACAGACCTAGGTTCCACCTGTGAAAGAAAACAAGCAAACAAACAGTGTTGAAAGTCCGTATGATTATTACGCTGTTGATCCTCAATATAGCCCACAAGAGCATGATGATCAGACGAGGCCTTCTGCTGCATTCTGCGTGTCTTGACGGTAGAACCAGGATCGCCAATAATTTGAGTGGTAGGATGATCTTTATGTGATTGCAAGACTGGATTGGAAGAAACCTCCACTTCTGGTGCCATGTTATTGAGATCACCAACGAAATCAGCATCATATGAAGCATTTTGGAAAATCCCGTCTACCGGTTGTTTATGTATATCATCCAGCTTGGTAGAAGACTTCTTCTCATGGTTCCCCAAATCAGAAGGACTGGAGAAACGTGTATTGGAAGCAGACTCACTAGCCGGAGTACCAGTAGTTGAGAGGCTAGCACTAGGAGCAGAAGCTGGAGTACCAGGAGCAACTTTATCAGTAGGCTCAACCAAGGGAAACTCAAAACTACCTTGAGCAGCTGCTTTAGTAGCGTCTTGTTGTTGCTTGAGAAGAGTGTCAAGAGCTGCTTGGGAATCCTGTACATCCAATGGAGTTGCATCACTAGGAGGAGTAGGAGAGACCGTGGAGGAATAGGATGGAACCACAAAGATGTCATCCTCATCATCTGAATCAGAAAGACTAGAAGGAACACCAGTACTAGAAGTTGCAAACACTTGTGGTCCTGCATCATGGTTAGTTTTGAAACGAAAGTATCCTAACGAATCACTAAGATAATCAAGATCAAAATACCATTCTGGACCTTTTCCTTGTATGTTTGTCTTCTCCTCAAGATGCCTGAGATTAATAGTTTCAACTATCCGTTTGGCTTGAAGATTGTAGACACGATACGCCCGAGAGTGAGCTGAATATCCCACAATGTATCCTTCATCAGCCTTCCCATCAAACTTCCCCAAATAGTCACTAGTATTCAGAATGGTGACTGGACACCCAAAAGGCTTCAAATGAGCAATATTTGGAACTTTGCCTGTGAGCAGCTCATAAGGTGTTTTCTTGTAAGGATTGGTAATAGAAACCCTATTCAAGACATAACTTGCAGAATTAACAGCTTCTGTCCAAAACATGGTCGGAAGCTTGGAATCGGCAAGCATAGTTCTTGCTGCTTCTATTAGTGTCCGGTTCTTTCTTTCTGCCACACCATTCTGTTGAGGAGTCCGAGCAGCACTGTAATCTCTTTTGATGCCCTTAGCATTGCAAAGTGTGATGAGGTCTCTATTTTTAAACTCGGTTCCATTGTCGCAACGAATACCTTTAACTTTCTTGGACAACTGATTCTCTATCAAGGTAAGAAAATCTCGAAGAATTGAGTAGGTCTCACTCTTGGCAGCCATGAAGAACACCCACGTAAACCTGATATAACCATCAGTCACCACCAAACAGAATTGCTTGTGGTCAATGCTTCTGATGGAAGTAGGACCAAATAAGTCCATGTGTAGAAGCTGTAATGGTTCAGTAATAAGACTTAAAGCAGTAATGGCCTTGAAGGATGCTTTGTGTTGTTTGCCTTTGCTGCAGGCAATACAATTTATATCATTTCTAAACGTCTTGGGAGGTAAACCAGAGACCAGATTCAGATTGGCAAGTTTGTGAATGGTCTTGAAATTCACATGTCCCATCCTTCGATGCCATTTAGTGGCTTCATCTTCTGAGGCTTTTGCAACCAGACATGCTAGTTGACCAGTAGGGTTGACTTCATTCAACTTGATACTATATAGATTGTGTCTTCTAGGGATTCTGAGTAAAACTTGTGAGTCATCCGGAAGCTGAAAATCTTTGGAAAGCACAAGTGCATCAGTATCGGTGAAGAGTACAAACTGCTTCTTGTCACAAATCTGAGAGACCGATATCAAGTTGAAGTGTTGAAGTGCTTCCACATAGTAGACCTGCTCAAAATTTAGATTTGGAGTCTTTATCGTTCCTTTGCCAGTGATTCTGCCTTCACCTCTACCAAAATAGACCTTGCCACCATAAAATGGTACAAAGTTAGAGAGAAGGCTTTTATTGCCAGTCATGCTCCTGGAGCAACCACTATCAACAATGCCTAGACTAGGATCCTGGTATGGAGTAACCTACAACAACAAGATAATAACAATGCAAAAGTTAGTGTCTTAAGGGGACCCAAACCTTTTCAGGTTTGAGCCTGCCTTGTGGATCATTAGAAGAATGCCAAGAAGATTGATGAGATCCACCATTGTTCCTTAGTTGCCTATTCATCATATGGGTATTATTATTTGACCAGGAACAACCTGCTGAGGGCTTAACAGCAGTTCCCAAATTTCCCAAACCAAAATACGTGTGGTCAAAATGATGCGGATAGTTTAGATTAAAATTTGGAAAATAATTACTGGTTGTTTGGAATCCATTATCTCTCCAATAACCAAACGTGAAAGGAGAGGATACTCTAGAAGTATTAAACATTGGAGCACTAGGATTAAGTCTTCTAGAAGCATATGAAGCAGCTCCTGGTGAACCAGGAGCAGGAGAAGCATGATTAACAGATGCATGTGTGTCATAATAATCATAATCTTTAATTAAATGAAAGGGACTGCCACAAACAAAACATGTTTTGAAAGACCTTTTATTAGAATGAGATTGTTTAATACTGCCTACTTTATTACACACATTTCTAGGAAAAACATTCTTCCTAGGACTCAATAAACAAGGACCAGACACACTTGACTTGACAGCAACTCTTTCTTCACATTTCCTAGCACCAGTAGCAGCATGATCATTCGACTTGGAACTTGTAGGTCGCGACTCTTCACTTGAACCATTAGATGCAGAGTCACCGGCTTTGTCACTGAAAGTACATGAGACAAAGTCATTAGTATTAGTAGAACTTGTTGGGGACTCAAGCATCTGTGATCCATCCGAGTCATTATGCCATGAGGTGGGCATAAAAGTTCCAGTAAGAGGAGGAGGGACAGCATGCATTTCTGCTGCTGGTTTAAACCTATTGTAACTAGGTTTGCCCTCATCCTCTTTGTCGGCATCAAAGACACTCGAGAAAGATAAATCAAATACATCTTCTGAATCAATATATTTTTCAAATCCTAAGCCTCTTTTAGTTCTGCCAGACATGCTACTATCAATCAATTTGGAAAGATTTTTTGGTGCCTTTTGCCATTTGTCAAATCTTAACATTGTAGCATCTAATTTAGCTTGCATCTCCTTTTTTTCTTTGATACTAGCATCTCTTTCAGTTTCTGTATATTTAAGCATATTTGTAGTGTTTTCTAAATCAATGCTTAGTATCCTGATTTTATCCTCATACGCACGTTGTGTATCTTGTAACCACTTCTTTTGTTGTTCCAATGTGTTTAATGAAGCCTTATACGCTTGTACCTCTAAAAAATACTTATCATTTTGATCATTTACTTCATTAAATTGGGACAACAATTCTGTGTATTTATCATGACAACCAAGAGGACAATGTTGTACCTGAGGTGAGATGCCCATAAGAGCAAACTCTTCTGCTTCTTCTGCATCAGAGAGATTCCCAGCAATCATTGCCAACACATCAGTCGAGGATTCAGCTGATTCCAGAGTAGAAGCCTGATGATCATTCCAGTTGACCATAGAGTCAACCGATACCAATGCCTTCTTGTCATCTTTAACCTCCTGAACCTTGAAAGCGGAGTACCTGTTCTTCTCCTGATCATTCTTGCTAGGGCACTCCCTTGCAAAGTGACCCTGTTGCTGGCAGTTATAGCACCGTACCTTGCTTCTATCGAATCTTGCTGGCTCCCGAGGGTTGTATTTAAACTTCCTCCCTGCTTTCTTCTCAAACTTGTGAACCCTAAGAGTAAGCATGGCCATCTGCCATTTAAGATCTATCTCATCCAGGTCAAGTTTATCGATCTGTTTGAAGTCATCAAAAGAAAGTTGTTGTTTAGCAGTAACATCAGCCACAAAAGAATGCAGAACAGCTTCTACCATACTACCAGACTTGGCAGCAGGATCAGAAGCAGAAGACATGGGACTAGATGCATATGACATGGGACTAGTATGCTGGGAGGAGACAGTATTGCTTGGGCTACTTGCATATGACATGGGACTAGATGCCATAGAGCTCACAAAGGCTGAATTAGCAGGAGTGGGAAAAGAGTCACTAGGATATCCTCTCACATGAGGTTCGAATGTTCTGAGCCTATGAAACAAATCATCAAAGGTGAGATAGTCAAGCCCACCTTTGGCTTTGAGAGAGATCACCACCTGGTTCCAAGAGTAGGGTAAGGCTTTAAGAAACCTTGCATTAATATCACCATCATCAGGTTTTGACCGAAGTTGATTCAATTGGCTCAAGATCTTCTGGAACCTATCATACCCTTGATTTAGACCTTCAGTTTCTGAGATTTTGAATTCGGTAAATTCATCTCTCAGCATGGACCTTCGCATTTTCTTTGACTCCTCATTCCCGCCAAACCTTGCTTTTATGCCATTCCAGATCTCTCTGGCATCATCCAAATGGTAGAAGTCACCCATGTGATCTTCAGGAAGAGATTGAAGCAAAATTGTTTTTGCTTTTACCTCCTTCTGAATAGCGATGATATCCTCATGAGATTTAGGTTCAAGAAGAGTAATATTACCGTTCTTGTCTCGTCCAGTAAGTTTCCTGCCGTTTCCATTCAGAATGATCTTCCAAAGATCTTGATCAGTGTTGGTGATCCACCATTCCATCTTCATTGCCCAGTTATCATATTCACCTTTCTTCAGAAGAGGGAATTTTCCATTTGTGTTGGAGACCGTAGCCAGGATCTGCTGTGGTTGCACAATTTTAGGAGTGCTTTCTTCTCTTGTTTGAGTAGAAGTTGAGGCAGACATGATAAACAGATTGTTAGTAATAAAAGAACTTGATTCTGCTTGTATAGAGACCCTCCCAGTCTCTGATACCACTTGTTGGGTCTACTAGATGTAGATCTTGCAGCCTGTCAGGACCGGTGAATGACTTTTGTAATCACAAGTCAAATCACAAAGAGACTCTATACACAATATGAATGTAGAATATAAATATAAACAAGAGAAACAGAATAACTATAACGACTTGATCCTTTCTAAGGATTTCTAATATTGATAATGGCTAGAACTATGTTTTGTATAGGTGTGTCTAACCCTTCTGCCTAAGGTTCCTTTTATACTACAAGGAAACCCTAATACATCATTAAAGAAAACGTGTAAAACTGATATGCATATCCTTTCCTAACATATCTCATGCATATCCTAACAGAATATTAAGTAAATAATAAAGTTTGACTTCGACTAGGACCAGGAGCAGGACTTGCTCCTACTACAACTAGGACCAGGAGGAACTACATACCTCCTAGTGTACCTATTACATATAACTATTACAATGGTCCTAACATAACCAATACTTGGCATTGCCCTATAGTGAAAATTATATCAATATCAACTTAATGGCATCATGGGGAACTCCATTGTACTTAATGGTGTTGCAAAGAGCAAGAAACTTCTTAAGGTGATCATGTGGATTATCATTTTTATTCCCAAAAAATGGTGTGTTTGAAACCAAGTTAATCATAGATGTCTTAAGCTCAAAGGTGTTTGCGGGAATATCGGGTATCTTAATAGCATCGGCATATCCTTGCACATTGGATTGCAAGTGCTCCATCAAAGGTCGAGTGTCAACGCCGGCCATGGCTTCTTGTTCTGTGTGGATCAAAGCACGATTCTCGGGATCGGCTTGATGGACGGTGGTGTTTTTACTCTTTCTCTTTTTCTTCCTTTTGGGAGGAAGGGGTTGTACACCAAATGGTATTTGTGCACGCCCGCGAGTGAGCATGCAACTCAATACAAGGAGTGAGAGAGAAGCTCTCGTTCGACTTTGAAGAGAAAGGGATTATCCTCTTCGAGATTCAATATGAAATATCCACAAGAAATTATAATATATGTAATTACTACTTGGGTGAAAGACCCCCAAACAAGCCTTCCTTCTTAGAATACGCACTAGTGAACGGGGGGTTAGGTGGCGCGAAGCACTTAAGTACCTATTAACCCTTAGATGACATTTTATAGCACATCGCCTTTCTTTTCACTTTGTAGTTTGTATTCTTCGAATTCTTGCCTATTGGAAGTATTTATCTATTCTTGCTTAATTAAATTTGATCAATACACGTGTCAAGGACCGGAACGCCCCCTAACACGGTGTATTGCAAAAGCAATACTTATGGAGATATGTGTATTAATTGTTCGTATACGTATACGTATCTACATATAATAATATACAGAAAATATTTTTGTATTTACTGGGTTTTTTAAAGAAAATACTATATGTACGTAAAAACCGAGGAAATCCAATAATATATATTTTTTGTTGCAATCTCTTAGGAAAAAGATTGCTTTTTGAATTTTTTTTATTTTTCTGGTCAACTCTTTAGGAAAAGAATTGTTTTGTTATTTTTTAGTTTTTATATTTTTATATTTTTTATTTTTTATGTTTTTGATTTATGATACGTAAAAATAACGTTCACGGGGTGAACGGATCCCAAAAGCCAATGAAAACCGTCAATCAATAGTCTCTCGTAAAGTCAAAGAACCGGCAGCGGCGCCATTTGGAATTGAGTATATTGAAGTTCGTCTTCTCTCGATTCTTGACAAATTGAAAGTCCTAAAAATCTCAAGTCTTTAATTGTTCTTGGTCGATAGGGTATTTGGATATTCTATGTCTATTTCAATCAACAAGTAAAAAGGGTGAAAAATATTAAGCTATGTATCCGTAAAACACTTAGCAAATACCAAATAATATTCACAAAAGCTCAAAATGTAAAAACATGAAAGTAAAAGTGCTTGAAAAGTAAACTAAATGAAAGTAAAGGACTTGAAATGTAAAATTCAGAAACTATAAGGACCTAAAATGTAAAATTCTAACAAACTTGTAACTATTTTAACCAATTAACAAACTTTCCAACTGAATTTAACAAATTCTGAAAGTTAAAGGACTATAAAATTGCAAAACCTAAAAACTTGTAAAATTAGCAACAAATTAACCAAGTTAAGAACTAGAAGGACCAAAATGCAATTAACGGAAATTTCTTAACAAAAACGGGCACACAAGTTCAATAAGTTGGTTTAAGCTCGTTAATGGACCAATTAAGCTCTAACTTGTTTTAAAAGTCTTAAAATGGAAAATTAACTAGGTATGCAAAAGGAAACTGCTTAAAATCTAGTAAAACTCAATCTAGCTTATTCAAATAAGCAAACTGAAAATCCAGACATGCATAATCAGATTTTAATGTTCAATCTTGTAAAACATCTCAATAGGAATATGGAGTGTCTATCCAATCTGAAATGATCCGCTAGATAAGCTAGAAAACGATTTTAAGCTGAAAAGAGTTTATTTGACCAACTTTGACCAAAAATCTCAAAAAGCTGAAAACTTCAAAATCCACTCATGACATGTTTTTGACAAGATTTGTGAAAGAAAACTAGAACATTTTTGAAGTAGAAATGAAGATCCAAGAAAACAGTCCACTTTCCATTACAGAAACTTGCATTTGGTATAGAGCTTATTAAAGAGCTATTTTCTAACTGAAAACTAAAAACTATATAATTTCCTCTTACAAACTTAAACTTTGGATATTAGACTACAACTGAGAAGTGGTTTCAAGCAAATTGGTTAAGTAATGAAGACATGACAAGTGATTGAATATAGCAAGTTTTCTGAATGTATTAAATGAGATACTTGACCCACACCTTTTTTATGTCAATCGCCTTTTTGACCAATATTTTGACCATAAAACTAAACTCAATTGTTACCACTGGTTTACTGAATGTAACTGAACAAGTTTAACAGGTTTTTAACAAGTTATGATCACAAATGCTCACACATCCAAACACCACTTAACAAGTCTGATAAGAACTTTTACAAAGCAAATTTGAGTATAAAAGTGAATTAAGCTATGACTGATATCAAGACCTGTTAAATGAGTGAAATGAAGGTAAATACAACTGAATTAAGACTTGTTAACAAACTAACTCACAAAATGCACTCAAATACTAATTGCTGATGAAAATGAAAGCTAAAATCAGGTAAATGTAGATATAAGCTACAAAACTACTCAAATGCTATCAATCAAACACAAGTACACTAGAACAAAGCTACACACATGATCAAAGCAGCATATAGGGTTTACACTAGGAATTAAGCATGCATAACAATTTAGGGGAATTTTAACAAGAAAAAGAGCCTTTTAGCTGTGAAGCCTCCATTGATGGAGTAGTATGGCGTTGAGCCAACTAAAATCTGCTAGAACAACACCAATACACCACCATTAACCCAATTAATCACCTCCATATGCTATTTCTAAATCAAATCAACAAGTTCTGCTACTAACTGCTACAATGGGAACTGATATGAACTGCTAAGGCTTAAATGATCATAACAAGCTTCCAAATTGTCTCAAACTAACTCCATTGATCAGGTATGATCAATGATAACACAATATAACAACAATAGTGCAAGATTGAGTAGGTAAATGAAGATGAGAATAGAGTATGAACTGAATTGTTTTTGTGCTTTTATTGATTTAGGAGGGAAAAACTGTTACAACTACTAACTGAATAACAAACTCTCAAGTGTGTGTCAAACACTTGAGAGAAGTTAACTAAATGAAGGAGAAACAGAATTGAGAGTAAAAACTACAAGTGTGTGTTTTTTCACATTTAACTACACTAACAAAATGAAGAGGCTAGCTACTATTTATAGAGGTTGATGATGAGTTGTTGGGGTAGCATGACGTGTCTCAACCAATGAGGAGGTGCCAAGTGTCACAAACTGGTGAATTGAGGATTCTTCATCAAGAACACAAAGGGGTTTCTTTATCCTTTGATCTTCAGTCTAATTGACTTGTGCGGTTGGATTCGTCTCTTCATTCTGAGTAAATTTCATGTAGAAAGTATTTTGTAAAATGCATTGTAACTCCAAATCGATCCTGGGCTTGTTCGTTGTTGAAGATGCCACGTGTTATTTATTTTATTGGATCTTGGCCCTTCACACGGATCATTATCCGTTATGGATAAAAGGATTACTGCATGTTGGATTCTGATTGGTGGATAAATGTTTAGTGTGTTGCACTGTTTGAAGATTCGGTTTATTAAATGAAGGGTGAGTTGGCAGTCCATTTGGCAATCCATACTTCTTGTTTCTTGCATTTTGATTGGTTAAGAGGAGTGTGACACGGATTGAAGCCAAACTTTTTCACTTTTAGCCCTTGAACTTCAACAGCTTCTTAATTTGAGCTCCTTTCTTCATTTTAATGGCAATTTCAGTCCTTTAACTTGGAATCTTGCTTATTTGACTCCCTTGACTTGGTTGACTTGAAGTTTGACCAAGTTTGACTTTAATCTTGACTTTTCTAAAGTTTGCATTTAAGTCCCTCGACTTTTGTATATTGTCAAGATAGGTCCTTCATCTTCAAATGGCTTGTCATCTTTGATCCTTCTCTTGTCTTTTTATCATAAATGAGCTTGATTTCTTCTTGTTTGCTTGAAATTGTATCCTTGTTACCTATTTAAACACAAACACAAAACATACCACATAATACTGCTTTATAGCACAAAAGTTAGGTATTTTCTATGTGTTTTAGGGTGATTTGTTGATTAATTGATATGAGATTTTGCTCATATCAATGGCGGATAATAAAAGTCATGGTAATAAGTCTCATGTTCAAAACCGTTCTAAAATCGTGTTTATCGATCCTTTTTGTTGACTTAATTTTTTGACATCGTTGTCTATTAGGGTGAATTATTAATTCGATGATTTTGGTTACACCGTTAAGACTCTATTTTTAGACCTAATCTCTATTCACGCATAAGTCAATGATGTATCCTCGTGATCATTAAGACAAATAAAATATAAGAGATACTAATTAGGAATAAGGGAGTCTAGGTTCGTAATTAACACTCTTGAGATATGATTGAGTTGCTAACTTATAATAACAATGATCTCGTTACACGCTTAGCATGGAAATGGGTGAAAATCAAGGACGATGAAATTATTTCTAACGAAGCATTCACGTGTTCTTATTCTATGACCCTAAAAGTCACTTTATCGTGATGAAAACAATACATTATGTCTAAAACACGTGTAGTAGTTTATCTAAGTCTATGTCTTCAATAAATGTCATCATAAAATGAATTTTGGAAGTGCTACGATACTTAATTCTAGCATCGCGTGAGGGCATGGCAATGGTTTAGTATGGGGGAGTGATGAGACTGCAATTATACATAGTCTCATCGTCCAAATCGGGCTTAAAACGCTAAAAATATCATTAAAATACCCCAAAATATGCTTGTGTTTGTTCATTGTGTATTTTAGGTACGGATATCGTGAATTCAAAAAAAGATCACAAGAATCAAGAAAAAACGAACACGGCGAATGAAGCCGCACAAAGAACCGCACCCGAATCATGAATTTCCAAAAAGACCCTTGAAGTTTGAAGATTTGTCAAGAATGGTCCCTCAACTTTGGAAGACTTGTCACTTTTGACCCTTGCAAATCTCAAAAATTGCAAGTTTGGTCCTTAAGTTTCAAGATTATTCATTTATGGCCCATGAAGATATCAACATTGGCAAATTAAGTCCTTGATCATGTTTTTATATAAGAGAGGGACTAATTTTTCATTCCCCCAAAGATGTTTGTGAAGGAAATGAAAAGAAAAAGCTGTAAAACTATGTTTGCCAAAAATCTAAAAGTGCAGGGGGTAATTTTGCCTTAATCCAATACCCATACCCATTAATACCCACTATAAGCCCAAATGAACCCACCACATTCCCTTAACCCGGCCTAAGTCAACCCCAGTCAAACCCCACTTAACTTTTTTTAACCCGATTTTAATATAATAAAAATGGGGGGAAACACTTACTGTTCTATTAATTCCCCATCAAACACAGCTATGAACTCATAAGAACCCTATTTATAAACTTCATTAAACCAACAAATTAACCTCAACCCACATCTAGATACCTAATTACTAAGCTTTTAACGAAAAACCCACTTTTACTTTGGATCCCACATCACCACAGGTCCCACTCAACCCTCCCCTGCCCCCTTGTCACTCTAAATATAGCAAATAACGAATCCTTGTAGAGAATCAATGGTTCAAGACCATTGCTTGGTCCATAATGTTCATCCTATGGCTAAGATTCATTCAAGCATAATTGGTATCACATGGTTATTCGAGAAATCACATGAAGGCATTTTGACTATTTTTCAAAATTTAAATCACAAGGGCAATTATGAGAATTCGTGTAGTAGGGTTTCACATTTGTAAATTACTTCTAGTATCTTCTTCCTGGTCCTATAAAAGGAACTTACAACATGTGTAAAGCCCTTTGTTCCAACTTATTGTATTTTTTTTTACTTATGAATATTTAAAGTTTAAGTCTTTTTAATCTACATAAGTTGTGTTCCATTTTGTTTTCATTGTTCTTAGTGTAACGTTAAATTTTCTGCATATTTTATTTAGTCACTTTACAAAAACTGGTTTGGGTTCAAGGACTATAAGCTTTTATGTGCTTATTTGGTTGACACCCAAATAAGCACTATAAGCTTGTATAAGCTTCACTTTCAGTTTGGTAAAAAAAAGGGTGGGATTGGTATTTTTCATCAAAATTTACAAAATCTTTTATTACTTTCTTTCTTTTACTCACCCACTGCCCTATCAGCTTATTTCTAAAAGCTGTTGAATAAACAGCTTCTAGAAAAAGATTTTGGAGTAGTATTTTCTTTGTATGTTGTTGTTGTTTCAAGACAGGAGGAAGAAGGACCCCATTGACTGTTGTAGTCCTTAGGGGGGCGATTCTTATTGGTTTATTTCTAGCTCATAAAAGAAGCCCCATAACCTTGTCAACTGGAAAGCTTGTGCCTAGGGTACATCAGCTCAGAACCAAGGGGTTGTGGATGTACACCCCTCTTTGTAAGGCTTTGAGAACCCTCCCACAAGTTTTTCTGCATGAATGTTGTTTATGAAGGTGTTTTGCATATGTGCTAGTAACCTTGTAGTTTAATGTTATAATCCTACTTTGTTTAGGTGTTAAATCATTTGTTAACTCTTTGTGTTGCCTGCTCATTGTTTTAGCTTAATCTTTGTTTGAAAATTTGATTTTCTGTCTTTAAGGGGTGTTTGGGATAAACTGCATAAAGCTTTTGGGTGACACAAAGGCTTAAAATCTTGTTCAAGTATCTATGTTAGTGTTAGTTAGTTGGTTTCTGAGAATTATTTGGTAGGTTTAGTGCAAAAGTTTAAGTTTGCTAGTCCTTATAAAAATCTGCACAAACAAAGAAAAACCTTTTTAGTATCTGCATGTTGTCCAAGATCCCTGCATTTTAGTTTTGTCCGATATCAGACAGAACTAAGATCGTCCTCTGACAGGATCACGGACAACAAAGAAAAACCTTCTGATGTGCTTTTTTCTTATTTGCTGATTTTTGGCATATTTATCTTAAAGACCTTGTTGTTTTTTGCTTGTTATTGACTCCCCACAACTCATTGCTTGTGGGGTGCCCTCTGTTTCCAAGTAAAGTAACAAACAAAGATTAAAAGTCGTGAAAACCAATTTCTGTCCAAATAACACTAACGGTGAGAACCCCTGTTCCCACTGAAACCACCAGTAGTTGCCACTGTTAGTGCAAACCACAAGTGTCACTTTCAGTTTTTTTACATTTTTGTCTTTAGTGCCCTTTTTGTAATATTTTTCATCCATTTCAATTTTATTATTTTTGTTTATTTATTTTAGTATTTTTAGAAAAGTTTAATTTTATTTTACTGTTCATTTTGTTATTTTTAGAATTAATTTAAGCTTAATTAGGGTTTTTAAATAAATTGTTTTGTCTTTTAGTGAGAAAAATTACTTTTTTCAACATTTTATATTTTTCTACTGTTTAGTATTATAAAATAGGATTTTTTTAAATAGTATGTTTCTTTTTAGCATTATTTTTTTATTTTTAATCATTATTTTAGTTTAAAACTGTTTTTAGTGATTTAGAAATAGAAAAATAGTTTCTAAAAATTTAAGAAAAATACTTTTTAGTCTTTAAATAATATAAGTGAGTTATTAGTTCAATAAAATAATATTTTGGGCTTTTTCTTAATTATATTTAATTTTAGGGCTTTAATTAGCATTTAAAATTGAATATTTAATTAATAAAAGGTTTTAAAATTTATTTATTGAATTTTTATTCTTATTTATATTATTTGAGACTTAGTTTTCATTCATGATTAATTTTTAGGTTTAATTTTTAATTTTGTCGCGTTTTACGTATTTACGTTCGCGTTTTACGTTATTACGTCGTAGTGTAATCGTAGTCGTAGCTCGTCTTTACTTTTTCTCTCTTCAATACAAAAACGACACTAATCCAAATTTGATTTTATATAATTGGCACTTAATTCACACACCTCCTTCGAGAACGAACTTGCACTTATTCGATTCGTCGGTTTTCTTAAATCGTCGAGTTTAATACTTGCCCATTATACGCGTTTTTTCCTAAAACGGGTACGATTTTACTACATCAAATATCTCGTCCTAGGTGGAGAAATGTGAGGGAACATAAGGGGCTTCCCACACACTAGATCCACACGACGCATCGTCAAAAGGATTAGACGAGCTCGTAGCACTCATAAAACGCGGTGATGACGGAGTTAAACTTTTAGAAAAATCATTTAAATCAATTTTAAAATCTTTTCCTTTTTCATCGTTCAAAAACTATTTATGAAAACCCGATTTGATTATGTCGAAAATATTTGGCGTTTCTAAGACGATGTTAGGCACACTAAAAATTCTCACATTTAAGTCGCGGTTAGGGAGTGGTGGATTGTATAAGTTCTCAAAACGTTGATCAACAAAGAACACCGCCCCCTCGGGGTAAACATATTCGTCATCCTCATGAACGTTCATCTCTTCGATCTCTCCATCATAAATAGTCTCGTCAAACCAAGGTTTGTCGTTCCCCTCATTGAGGATTTTATAAACTCTCGAAAAGATCAGGATCAAGCATAAAACCATCATTCTTTTGTGGGGATCGTTGATAAGTTAGATCCTCACGAATGTGGTAAACGTGAGTTGGTTCGTCATTATGAATGAGGCGTTCCAACTCATCAAGTTCGGCCTCGATATTGGAAAAATCAACCTCACTTGTAGGTGGAAGTGGAGGTAAAAGAGCAAGATCTGGTTCAATAATTTCCTCAATCTCGGGCACGAATTCAAAATCATCATACTCACCACACGAAGAATTCTTTTTAGGAGAATCAAAAATTGCTTGTGGATTTTTGAGTATGTGATCGATTTCAGCAAAATCGCCATCGTCATCATCAAAGAAAGAGTCGATGTGAGCACTCACAACCATGGTCTTACAAGTCGAATGACTATGCTTAGGTGACTGATGAGACTGCATTTATACATAGTCTCATCGTCCAAATCGGGCTTAAAACGTTAAAAATATCATTAAAATTGTTGGGTCAAGATTTGACCCAATTGTTCATCACAAGTATTTGAATATAAAATAGCAGCTGAAGACTTGAAGAATTGCTGAAGACACTTCAGCACCAAGTCCAGCACCAGTCCAGCACCAGTCCAGCTAAAGAAAGTTCAGCACCAGTACTTCCAGAGTCCTTTGAAGACAGTCTTCACCTTCAGTAGTTGATGCGGATCAGCATCTGAAGGACAGGCCTGAATGAAGTTGCCTTTTAGTTCATGTAAAACCCGTATTTTTAAATCAGAAGATTAAATACGCAGTTTTGTTTTTTTTATAAACTATATAAGTATTAATTATCAGACAGAAATAAAGCGCGAAAATTAGCGAGAGCGTTCGAATAAAATTTAAAAAGAATAAGACTTCCATATTTTAGTTATAATAATCAATGTTTTAAACTAATTTCATTTGTACCATGGTGGTTATAAACGAATCAAAAGAAAACAGTGAAATCACGTCATAATTAGCTTATTAACTGTTCCATATCATTTTCAATTTAAAACCAAAATAGACTTGTATAATAGTAGTAACTAATTTTATAATAGCAATATGTCTTAAAAAAAATGGAAACACGTTTATACTTCCGACTTCATCATTCCATAATGTTGTTTTATAACCCATTGGCTCGGAGGCCAACTCACTTGATCATTCATGAAAATAAACATTTTACCCTAACTCAACAAGAGTATTAAACGAGATGGAGACGGTATGAAGTAATAAAGAGTCCGCCGTGTCAAATCCTTGCTTGATTTCCTTAATAACTAAAGGTATTTGTCATTCGTGATCACGTCGGAGTTATGGTTTCATTTGTTTCGGGTTTGGACCCGTGCTCCGATGTTGGAGTGGTAATCTGATTATGACTTCACATCATGATCAAGTGTTCATACCATATGATTTCGATGTGTTATTGTATTGCTCGTGATGAAGTATTATGCGGGTCGAATACGATTAGTCATTATTCGGGTTGTGTCCTGTTCAAGTTGGTGACCGCCGACGGAGTCGGAGTTCGAGTTTAGAGGTCGTGTTCGGTCTAAGTAGCGGTCTGTACCCGTGTCAAGATCATGATTTGTGTTCGTTGACCGGTGGGTTGAGTTCGTGTTGATTCAGTTCGATCATGTCGCATTTAGTTAGCGTTCATGGTGTTTTGATTTTGGCGCATCTAAGTCTCCTTGGAGGTGACCTTTCGATCCAAATTATAAGTAACGTTAAATGTCGAAAACATGATGATCATTAATAATGATACACGGATTCCGGTCTTGAAAACATGAAATGCTGAATTGAATCCTTATATTATCAGAAAATAAGTTAATGTAATGAACAAAAGTTTTTTTTCGAATCAACTTGTGTTACGTTAGTCGAATATCGGTTTAAGCTATAAATGGTTTGCATTACTTAAGGATGATGGAGTCTTTATGTTTTCAATGATTTATAACGCCATCGAAATAAAGCGAGTAAACCATGTACACTTACTGTCATATTTTGAGGTAGAAGGTGAAACATGGCATGTATACATGATAAAAGTACACAAAGATTGTTGTGTGAAATATTTCTTAGATGAAACAATGGGTGCATGGAACCCTCGTATAAACAATGCATGACAAAAACTATTTATGAAGTTATAGCTGTAAGTGGGGTTAATAATTAAAACGTATAAATGAAGTGTTGAAGCTAATACAAATTAGTATTGATTTGTGTTATTTTTTTTACATAGAACGAGCGGTAGAATCTTCGACCGACTGGTTGCACCTTTTAAAACAGTTCGTGTTATCGATTAAGGTACGGATACATTTATCTCTCACTGCTTACTGGACACAAGGTACGGATTTCCCGTCCTTCAGTATGGTCTTATCTCTATGCATGATTAGGATTCCCTATCTGTAGCCAAATGTTTTCCCCAGTAGATGTTTTACACTATCAGTAATTATTTTAATAATTAAGATATTGCCTAAGCATTATATACAAGCATGACCAGTTTATGTACTAGTTACGGAGGTACCGTAACCATGGCACTAGAGGCACCGGTGTCGTGACTCACATACAGGAGAGTGATATCCTGCATCGTCCCACTCAGCTCAGCTTGGCCATTTTATCAGTATTATTAGTGGGGCGTATGGATGCATCCTAGGCTTATCAGTTTAAAGTTTATCAGGTGAATGTGGTGTGTGCTCTACATCCTTCACATTGGAGCTGATCCCTCCACCCAGCACAGTATTTAGAGGTCACCCCTCCACAGTATTTAGAGGTCACCCTTCTACAGCATGACGAGGTCACCCCTCCAGTTATTCATGCACCGTTGTTACAACACATGACCTATATATGCTCTGGCAATTAAAATACAGTAAATGCACGTTTTTCATATTTAACAGATAACAGTTCAGCTTTATTATTTATAAATTAGACTTTACAGATTATACACAGATTTACGCTGCAACTTTACTTATCAGTCTTACAGCTCCAGTATTTTATCATCTGCTTCATTTTAGTAATTCCTTATCATGCTATATATCCGTTCACTGAGTGTTATGCTCAGCCATAGTTCTTTCATGTTCTAACGGCAGGTACACCAGGACGCTCTTAGTATTCTGAGAGCATGTGCATTGAATGGAAGCTATCCGGACTTCTTACTTTATGCACTTCTTACATTATTCTGCTTATTTGGACGTTGTTTAGTCCTTTCCTTCAGTATTTTACTTTTCATGTTTTGAGCTTATGTTTGGATTATCGATGTTTGATTCTGGTATTTCCTTTATGGTCAGTTAATGTTTTAGGACATTTACCTTATGCTTTGATGACATGCCATAAATATACGTAATGGTCCACTTATCCAAGTGGGGTGTTACAATTATGGTATCAGAGATATAGGTTCGACCTGTAGGCTCTAAATCTTGACCTGTGACTAGTGGGTAGTCACCAGGAACTTTCCAGATTTTGGCATTGGTATCTTTCATATTCCTCATGTATTCATTAGTCAGTTTTCTTCAATTATCAGTCAGTTTTCTTAAAGTTTTTTACTAAGTAAAAGGTTGGTACAGGACTGGCCATATTTAGTCGCATGTGCTTTTCTACGAATTTTGTATTGGTAAATCGACCCATAGGCGTTTACCCTTACTCATGTCAGATTCATGTTTTCAGTCAAATATTACTTAGTGAACCAGCCATAAACGTTCACCATTATTCAGGTCAAATTTTTATGCTTCCAGTCGAATATTGTTTTGTGAACTGAACCATAGATGTTCACCTTTGCTCATATCAAGACATTTTATAAAGTTTTGACAAGTATGAATTGGACTACAACCATCCATATTTAGTCCCAGATTTTAAATTTCTATACATGACAGATCTCAGAAAATTTCGACAGGTATGGATCGAACCAGAATCGCCCATACTTAGTCACATGTTTTGTTCCTTGAATTTTGTGGATTGAACCATAGCCATCCACACCAGTTGATGTTAAACTTCAGTCGATTATCTTTTCATGTTCTTTGTAACAGCCAAATTTCATGCTCTCACGTGAAGGTCGTTTTCATGCTGAATAAGTTTCATGTCTCCTTACTAGGATTATGTTTTTAGCAAAATAATGATGTTTCTTGCCAAGATACAAAAGGGTTATAGTAAAATTTTGTTTTCGTAATAAATCATGTTTGGTTTTCATCAGTCGTGTCTTCATACTGAACATTAATGAAACTCTGTTTAATCATACTCTTCAGCCTCTATACAACCAGCATTAAGCCTACGCAGAAATTATCAGCCTATCATGTTAACCATTTTAGTTCAGTTTTCTAACCAGTTAAATCAATTTAATCCTTGATCATGTCAGACAAGTGACACCAGTATTGATCATTCCATAAAAATTTCCACCAGTGCCATGTACATTATTCCATATGTACCCTTTGTACAGTGCCTCAGTTATACTCCATGTACAGTATTTCATGCGTACTCTACGTATAGTGTCTCAGATATGCTCCACATGCAATTCATTTTGTACTTCATGTACAGTAGTCTAGGTGTACTCCATGTACCTTACTCCATGGATATTGTTAATCAGACTTCAGTCATCTTAGGCGTTTTCCACCTGTTGATATTCTACCAGATGTTCATACTACTCGTGAGTTGAAGATTTTGCCAGATGTTGATGTCGCTAACACTTTGAAGACCTCACAAATGCTGATGCTGCTGATACTTTGGAGATTCCTCAAGATGGTGATGCTGTTTATACTATGAAGACTCTACAGAACAAGGACGAAAACTATAAATTTGAAATTTCTGACAAGAATAAACTTCAATCATCAGACACTACCATTACATTCCGTGCTCTTACTTTCTCAGCTAGATGTCACATTTCACCCAGCTAACCTTTATTCAGAAGAGTGGGAACCAGAACCAGCCGACCACTCAACAAAATAGTTACATGAATCACGGTCATGATAATGACCGTCATAAGCTGACAAACAAAGCAGTAGTGATAACCAACGTGCTTATAATTAATCAGTCAGTAAACATCGGAACTTCATAACGGACGTGGCCAGAAATACAGAGGTCAACAGTCTAAACGGTCTGCCAACCCTAGCAGTTACCAGAAATTCTTAACCTTATTTAGACTCACCCATTAAAATACATGTCCAGAAAACAATCAAGACACAGGTCTCAAGTATCAATTCGGAAGACACATGTCAAGACACCAGTCATAGTACACGTCATACGAGTATCTTCTCAAAGTACGAGTCAGAACTCATAACTCCGTATGTTTACTAAACCAGGCCCTCGGAAATTCAGGGTACCTTCCAAGGGGGTATACTCGTTTTTGGCCAGGCCACGTATAAATCAGACCATTAAAAACTCAGTACCACCACTGGAGTATTATTCTAATTAGAGACGCGGTATTTATTCTAAGAAGTTACAGACGAAAACATTCGATGAAAGTCACCACGTTTACTTCATGTATTCATATGTCAGCTTTATCTTAAATCAGGTATTACCTACCTCCCAGCCAGAAAGACTCTATAGTACCACCTATATTTATTATGTCTTCCTTTCAGTTAACGACGAGATCCGTCTTACTAAATCCTAAATATTGTCATTTTAGTTCTGCCAAAAAATCAGTACAAATTGTTATACTTTACAGAAAGTGACTTATTATTCCAAAGCTCGAAGACCTTTCAGCTACCAGTTATAAATTCACTTCTGAAATTTCTTAAATTCATGACCAGCAGATTACTCCAGAGTTCCCAGACGTAATTTCAGAAAGTTTTTCAGAAATTCTTTTCTAACCACGAGACAGAATTCTACATCGAGCTAGTCTCAAGAACAGAACCTGTTTTCAAAACTTTTTATTGCAAGGCTGCAGCTAAGTTAAAAGAGTTGCATCATTTGCTGCAAGAATTACCGGAACGAGGCTTTATTCACCCTGGCGCACCACCAGGAAGTACACCGTTTCTGTCTATCAGGAAGAAGGCCGGTATCATGAGGTCATGTATCGACCACTGAAAATTTTTACAAGATCACCATTCTTAATCAATGTTCATTCCATAAATAGCAGGTTTATCTTATTTGCTACGATGCCTTAAACATTTTCCAGAACAATTTTCGATCATGCCACCAGTAGTGGTGAGAGAAGAACATGATGTTTTCCAGATTGCTGTTGAACACGTTACAGTCTCTCTAAAATTTTGACTTATACGTCTGGGCTCCCTAATGCCCCAGCGATAGTATGAAATTAATGAATAAATATTTTTTTTACGACTTCGCAGACAAAATCGTCATTATGTTCTTTGATAACATCCTGATCTCCTAAATTCTGGCGAAGAACATGGGAATATTCTTTTCACGATTCTTCAGGTTTTTTTTTATCGGAGGAAATTATATAAGCAGCTTTCCAGATGTATATCCCAGATGAACAAGTGGCATTTCTGAGCCACCCTATTTCAGTAGAAAGAAATTTTAGACAATCCTGCGAAGGTGAAGGCCATCACCTGATGGTCCCGACCGACGCCTGTGAACGAAGTACCAAATTTTCTAGAACTTAATTGACTGCTACCGCTGAAATTGCTGACAGTTATCCCTAAAAAAATTTCCATGACTATTCAACCAGATTTCCACCAGAATATCCCATAATCAGGCAGAGTTTTGTTAGAAGCAGTATGACATGTTGATGCAGTTATGTTCATATCTTAATGTCTGACATGCCAACAGGTTCAAGATAGAACGCCGTCATGCTAGTGAGTTACTACAATCCTTAGTAATTTCTGAGCAGAAATGAGACAAAATTCCATGAAACCGTTATCAGTTACCACAGACTCAGAAAAGTATGATACTATCTAAGTCATCGTCAACCATGTAATCAACCTGCACGTTTTCTTTGATCCGAAAGGATTACGCGGTAGTGGACCTGGAGAAAATTTAGAAGTAAATTGTACGAATTCAAGGTATTCCATCGACCATCATATCAGACAGAATTCATGTTCACGATCACGTGTATGTTTACGTTCACTTACGTTCACGTTTATTTTCACTTTCACGTTTACGTCTCATTCACATTAAGATGCTGTTTCAGTTCATGTTTTGTGCTATCTCATGATTTAAGTTCACGTTAGCGCTCATAACATTGTCCACGTTTAGGTTCGTGTTCCATCTCGCGATACGCGTTTCACAATTTATTACCGAATACGGTTACATTCAGCTTGAGAAACCAGACCCAAGTATAGTACAGCTATTCCATAGCCAGGCGGACGTTTCACCTATCAGGCCGTATCGTTTGGTATTCCTTCCTTAGTCAGCATACGTTCATGATATGTTCTAGTATCACGCTCACAGTATGTTTCACGTATCACATTCAAGATATACTTCATGCTCAGCGTTCCTCATATAATCGGAACCACGTTCACAATTTCTCACGTAGCACGTTCACAATTGTTCACGTAGTTCGTCCCAATATGTTTTCAGCAGCTTGCCCAGAAATATAAATGTTATCTTTTCAGAATAATTCTACATAGCGTTTCATGTATACTACATGATATAGCTTATTCATTCTATAAGATTCAGGAAATCCATCTTAAGTATGAAACCAGAAACTATTCAGCATAGTCAGAACAGGGTCATCAGGACCAAGATTTTTATTATTATGTTTAGACCTTTGAAGGAATCGTTTCGAGCGGGAGGCCACTCGAAATGGAGGAGTCCATCCGGACCTCTCATCCTTTTCCTTCAATAAATCCAGTTAAGTTCTTTCAGTCATGCCACGTTGCATATTCAATTCAGTCATGCCATGTTTATACCCTTTCAGCAGCATTATGTTCTAAATCAAGGACGAATGATCCTTCAGCTTATATGCCTTTTCAGCATTCATGCTCGTTCAACATATATGTCCTTTCAGCTTATACGTCTTTTAGCTTACGTATACTTTCAGCTTTTACTTCGATCAGCTTAAATTACCTTTAATTGGAGGATGAATTTCTTTTTTTAAAGGGTAAGAATTGTACAACCCCAGCATAATCGTATCTTTAATTCGAGGACGAATTATTTTTTTTAGAGGGGAAGAATTGTAAAACCCGTATTTTTAAATCAGAAGATTAAATACGCAGTTTTGTTTTTTTATAAACTATATAAGTATTAATTATCAGACAGAAATAAAGCGCGAAAATTAGCGAGAGCGTTCGAATAAGATTTAAAAAAAATAAGACTTCCATATTTTAGGTATAATAATTAATGTTTTAAACTAATTTCATTTGTACCATGGTGGTTATAAACGAATCAAAAGAAAACAGTGAAATCACGTCATAATTAGCTTATTAATTGTTCCATATCATTTTCAATTTAAAACCAAAATAGACTTGTATAATAATAGTAACTAATTTTATAATAGCAATATGTCTTAAAAAAAATGGAAACACGTTTATACTTCCGACTTCATCGTTCCATAATGTTGTTTTATAACCCATTGGCTCGGACGCCAACTCACTTGATCATTCATGAAAATAAACATTTTACCCTAACTCAACAAGAGTATTAAATGAGATGGAGACGGTATGAAGTAATAAAGAGTCTGCCACATCAAAGCCTTGCTTGAGTTCCTTAATATCTGAAGGTATTTCTCATTCGTGATCACGTCGGAGTTATGGTTTCATTTGTTTCGGGTTTGGACCCGTGTTCCGATGTTGGAGTTTTAATCTGATTATGACTTCACATCATGATCAAGTGTTCATACCATATGATTTTGATGTGTTATTGTATTGCTCGTGATGAAGTATTATGCGGGTCGAATATGATTAGTCATTATTCGGGTTGTGTCCTGTTCAAGTTGGTGACCGCCGACGGAGTCGGAGTTCGAGTTTAGAGGTCGTGTTCGGTCTAAGTAGCGGTCCGTACCCGTGTCAAGATCATGATTTGTGTTCGCTGACTGGTGGGTTGAGTTCGTGTTTTGATTCAGTTCGATCATATCGCATTTAGTTAGCGTTCATGGTGTTTTGATTTTGGCGCATCTAAGTCTCCTTGGAGGTAACCTTTCGATCCAAATTATAAGTAACGTTGAATGTCGAAAACATGATGATCATTAATAATGATACACGGATTCCGGTCCTGAAAACATGAGATGTTGAATTGAATCCTTATATTATCAGAAAATAAGTTAATGTAATGAACAAAAGTTTTTTTTCGAATCAACTTGTGTTACGTTAGTCGAATATCGGTTTAAGCTATAAATGGTTTGCATTACTTAAGGATGATGGAGTCTGTATGTTTTCAGTGATTTATAACGCCATCGAAATAAAGCGAGTAAACCATGTACACTTACTGTCATATTTTGAGGAAGAAGGTGAAACATGGCATGTATACATGATAAAAGTACACAAAGATTGTTGTGTGAAAAATTTCTTAGATGAAACAATAGGTGCATGGAACCCTCGTATAAACAATGCATGACAAAAACTATTTATGAAGTTATAGCTGTAAGTGGGGTTAATAAAACGTATAAATGAAGTAGTGAAGCTAATACAAATTAGTATTGATTTGTGTTATTTTTTACATAGAACGAGCGGTAGAACCTTCGACCGACTGGTTGCACCTTTTAAAATAGTTCGTGTTATCGATTAAGGTACGGATACCTTTATCTCTCACTACTTACTGGACACAAGGTACGGATTTCCCGTCCTTCAGTATGGTCTTATCTATATGCATGATTAGGATTCCCCGTCTGCAGCCAAATGTTTTCCCCAGTAGATGTTTTACACTATCAGTAATTATTTTAATAATTAAGATATTGCCTGAGCATTATATACAAGCATGACCAGTTTATGTACTAGTTACGGAGGTACCGTAACCATGGCACTAGAGGCACCGGTGTCGTGACTCACATGCAGGAGAGTGATATCCTGCATCGTCCCACTCATCTCAGCTTGGCCATTTTATCAGTATTATTAGTGGGGCGTATGGATGCATCCTAGGCTTATCAGTTTACAGTTTATCAGGTGAATGTGATGTGTGCTCTACATCCTTCACATTGGAGCTGATCCCTCCACCCAGCATAGTATTTAGAGGTCACCCCTCTACAGTATTTAGAGGTCACCCTTCTAGAGCATGACGAAGTCACCCCTCCAGTTATTCATGCACCGTTCTTACAGCACATGACCTATATAAGCTCTGGCAATTAAAATACAGTAAATGCACGTTTTTCAGATTTAACAGATAACAGCTCAGCTTTATTATTTATAAATCAGACTTTACAGATTATACACAGATTTCCGCTGCAACTTTACTTATCAATCTTACAGCTCCAGTATTTTATCATCTGCTTCATTTCAGCAATTCCTTATCATGCTTTATATCCGTTCACTGAGCGTTATGCTCAGCCGTAGTTCTTTCATGTTCTAACGGCAGGTACACCAAGACGCTCTTAGGATTCTAAGAGCATGTGCATTGAATGGAAGCTATCCGGACTTCTTACTTTATGCACTTCTTACATTATTCTTCTTATTTGGACATTGTTTAGTCCTTTCCTTCAGTATTTTACTTTTCATGTTTTGAGCTTATGTTTGGATTACCGATGTTTGATTCCGGTATTTCCTTTATGGTCAGTTATTGTTTTAGGACATTTACCTTATGCTTTGATGACACGTCATAAATACACGTAACGGTGCACTTATCCAAGTGGGGTGTTACAGTTTAGCTTGGAGTGACAAACCAAGCTGAACGATGTTCATCTAACTCTCGAGTTACAACCTGAAGATATTGGCGGGAACTTGCTAGAAGACAATAGTACAAGAGTGGTTACTTGTACAGCCAATAAGAAAGTCAAAAGTAATAATTACTTTTGTACTTTGATGGGAAAGGAAGCATGGGAGCACATGGGCTTCACTTTAGTGAAAGCTTCCTTTGGAAGCTTTAGCTTTTTTTTCCCTATATATAGATAGGTTGTTAGTAGAGTTAGATAAGATTTCCATTCCACATAAAACACAAAGTGTAGTGTTAGGATTTCTTCCTCTCTTGTTCATCAAGAGAGAACCCTTGTCATTCAACCACTTTGTTCCATTAACAAAGTGGGTTATAGATTCTTTATTTGATTCTAATAAAGGTCTATACGTTGAAAAGTACAAGATGTGTTATTAGTAGTTAATTGGTCAATCGTGCAAAGAAATCACGATTCTAGGACCCAACAAGTGGTATCAGAGCGGGTGGCTTATTCTTATGATCTAGATCCGTTCTATATTAACTGCTAATAGCATTTGAGCATCGTTAAAATTTATGGTTGTTATTCAAAACTACTACTGCTTATGAAGCGTATGCAATTTTGAGGGAGAGAAAAACCATAAAAGTTGAACAAACATGCCATGGATATCGTATCCAAAACTAAAACACAAAAAACCACCAATAAAAAAAATCCAAGATCGATCTATATCACATACCCACTCAAAAAAAAATAAACAATATCATCATCACCGAATACAAAAAACACAGATCCATCATCTCCAAAAGATTAAACCGACTGATTCACACAGAAAAATCATCACCAAATCCATTACCAGATCCAAAATCATCATCATTACTCTCAAAAATCACATCGACACAATCATTCGACTATAACCCAGATTCGATAACCAAAACCATATTAAAAAAACAAATCGAGTTTAGAAACGACAAGGTGGATTTCTTCCTGTTGGCCACAGGATCTAATTTGCATACACAAGAAGATTGATTTGTTTGGTTGGTAACGTGATGTGGTTTTAATTGGTTTGTGAAATATGTTAGATATGTTGTTAGAGTTTAAGATGGTTATTATGGCGGTTGTTCTTAAAAGATGATATAAGACGGTGGTATTTGGTGTAGATGGGATGGAAAAAAAACCTCGAAAGGAGGTATTGATAGATGTGGTGGTATTTCGATATGCTATAAGGTGTGTTGGTGTTGATTAAAAAAAATCAATAAAATGGGTGAGATGGATATGATAATGGTTTCATCAGCTTAAAAGAAAAAGCTGAGTAAAAAAAGGGGTGTATATGGCTTCGTCAGTTGTGAAGAAACTGATGGAATTGACCAGCTATGAAGAGTAGTTGATGTAATAAAAGGGTGGTCTCGATATTGAAATAAATGCTGATGGGTGTGTGTATTCAGTTTAAATCATCTAATAGCTTTATAGTAAAAACTGGAAGGGTGTGTAGGTTCAGCAGAATCTACGAAGAAAAAATTGGTGTTCAGTATTCGGTATTTAAACCTACTGAAGCCCGTCCAGCTCTTGAGAGCCCAATGCTGAAGTCTAGAGGCCCATCGGTATATCTGAATCCCTTTAAGTATTTCTGAACCTTCCACCAAAAATAACCCCCCCCCCCCCCCAACAGAATGGACAAAATGGACGAACTGGTCTTCAGCAAACTGAACCATCATGTGGTCCTGAACTCCCAGCAAGACTGGACCCCCCAGTTAAACTCCGTCAGCAGATTCTGACCCCACCAGCAGACTGGACGAACCCCTTAAACTGAACCCCCTTCAGTTTCTGAACCTCCATCAAATCTGGACCCCCCTTCAGCATGACTAGACGAATCCTCATCAAATTGGACCTCCAGCAAAAATAAGGTCCCCTTCAGCACTGAACCTGAACCACCAGCAGTGACTGAACCTTCAGCAAGATCTGAAGCTCAATTAGAAGTTTGAAACTGAAGGTAAACCTCCAACAATAGATTCTGGACGAACCTTCAGCATGTCCTGACTGAACCTTCAGCAGGTAAGAACTTCATTAACATCCTAATGCTATCATTTTATTGCTAAAGTATTAGTGTAAACATTCAAAAATTGTTGATGTTATGCAATTTTTGAGGGAGAGAAATACACTAATTGTAACACCCCCACAATTGCTATGCGCAGCGGAACTACAACAATGGGTGCTACACAGTATTCATTGCACACAAGGTATATCAAACGACGCTAAAAAGACGTCAACTTAAAACTTGAATTTAAAATTGTTAGATGATACATGTCCACGGTTTTTCCAACCCCAATTTGGTACAACAGAGTTTAGCGTTTTCGGTCCCCATGAATCTCAACCCAAGAATTTCAGTTTTACAACAACATAACATTAAACTTAAAAATTGTTTAAGTAGAAAAGGAGGGAAAAACAAGCGGACTCCAAGCCATACACACAACGTCCATCCCATGCATGCTCCATCCTACACTTCAGCGGTTACCTGAAACACATGCCAAAATTTTGGTCAACGAAAACGTTGAGTGGAATTCATAGGTTTTACAATCCATTTGAACGTATATATAATAAAAACCATTCGTGATCATTTATAGTCTTGTCGATCAAACAAACTATAATCAGGATACTGACAATTGTGTTTAAGCTCATGACACTAATCCGTTAACTCAATCACCCGCGTAATAAATACCGGCGTGATTCAGATGAAACCAGTGCCCTTCTAAAGGCATCAGTTGCAATTATACCTTATTTCTCATACAAAATAATCTACCGCAGAACTTACTAAAAGTACAGCTTCTCGGCTAGCATTGGGTCGTTAGCCCCGTAGTACTACAAATTGCATAAGCGGCTATTTCCCCCTACTCGAGGGCAGGACAATAGTTAATAGTTCATGATTTTAGGGACTTTTGCAACTTTGGTACTCAACACAATTTCTAAGGCAACTTTCGGGTCTAACAATCATTCATGATATACGTTCCTTTTAAAAACTAGCATGCATTTCCCTCGCGGGTAAAACAATTTGAAATAAATATAAGCGAGGCTATAAATTCACACCTTATATCTTAAGTAGTCGGTAGTTCGAGGAATGATCACTGACGACGAAACGGATGCCCGGTTAAATCAACACCTATCACAAATAACGCGTAATGAGTATTCTCATTTAAATACCTCACGGTACTGTATAAAATACATATATACTAGTCACTTAGGACAAGTATAACTCACGCCAAAAACAAAATAACAAGTATCACTCATTTTATACCATTCGTTCTCATTACTTACGTTGTCCATTTTTACTCATTCTCGCCGGTACTTGACTAAAGTACGGGCTGTTTTACCTTATTTAACCGCACTTATAAAATTTGACAAAATTCTCAAAAATCCTATAAGACCTGTAGATGACATGTTTTTAAGCCCAATAAAAGTTTTTACTTTTACGACCCGTTACTCGACGCTTTTCCAAAACTACATTTTACGGGCTGAAATTGCACTTCGACCAATTTTGACCTCTTTGACCTATATGAAAAGTACCTTTGACTTCTTTGACACCTAAGTCAATATATAGACTCATTTATACAGGTTTGGGACCAAATTTTGACCCTTAACCATTTACCAATTCATACTTGTGACCCTCGGGATTTGACTAAAACTTTACATAAATTCGGATTATGAAAGTCCTCGTCTCCCGGTACTCGATCTTTAAAACCTCATAACTTTTAGCTCGTTTTGAGTCACGGGCTCTACCTTATACCAAATTAAAGACAAGAAGACCCTCTATAACTAAATTTTGTTTTCAAGACCTGGAAGAAAAATCATTTTTATGAAATGGACCCAAAGTTTCTGCCTAAATTTGGCTACTCCAAAAACACGCTTAGACTCGATTCCAAGCCTTCTAACCACCACTAGGCATCATCCTAAGCCTCCCTAAACATATCCAAACACCAAATTTCAGTCCTACCCCTATTGATCAACCAATCTCAAAATCAAAAAATCAAAGAAATTAAACATGCAATCACCTAAACCTATGTATAACATCACTAAACACATAACCAAACACTAGGATAAGCTCAAAATCCAACAACCACCATGGCTCCCCAAACACCCCTAGTGCCGTGGGGTTTGGGTGCCCCAATCACCACAACCAAATTGATTTTGGTGGGTTTTCTTGGTGTTTATGCATCCATAACACATAAATTTAACATGCATTACAACATTTAGCCTCAAAAACGAATTTGGATCATCATGAAAATTTTTGGAAAATTTTTGTTAGTGCATGTGGGATTTAAGCACATAGAAATGTAGGGAATGACCAAATTAGATGTGGTCTAACCTTAATTTTTATGAAAATCAAGTGAAAAAAAGTTTTTGATGGATTTCTTGGTGGGTTGGGGTGTCCGTCGGCTTTAGAGAGCAAGAGAGGGAGTGTTTGATTATTTTTGGTGAAAATTTTCTATGTGTTTGTGTTTGTGTCAATTTTGGGCCTTTTTGGTGGATTGGGAGGGACCTATTTGCAATATTTGGTTTCTTTTGGCCTTAAGTAAAAACGCCACTATAACTTTGCGGTTTCGACTCACTAGTCAATTTTGAAAATTTTACGGGAGTCGGAAATCATCCCGAACACTCCAAAATATTTTTGGGATACTTTAAATGTACTCGGAAGGCTATAAAACTCACCCGACTCAACTTAACACGAACCGTAAATAAAATTTTCGAAAAATTACATTATCGATAAATCGTCAATAATTATATAAAATTGGGCATCCCTCGGGATCGTAATCGTCATCGTCCTTCTTAAAACGTCAATCGTAAAAATTATAACCTCGAACATCGGCTTTAACCAAAATACTTATAAATATAGAAATTAAAATTTATTAAAAATTTCAAAAATTAGCGTAATTTAAGGTAACGTTAATGACCTCGATTCTAGGGTGTCACATCCACCCCTCCTTAAAGAGAGCGACGTCCCGGCGCTCGCCTCTTCTTGTACTCACATTTCGTTCTACTGGAACAGATGAGGATACCTTTCCTTGAAAAAGTCCTCACGTTCCCAGGTGAATTCCGGTCCACGCTTAGAATTCCATCGGACCTTCACAATAGGAATCCTACTACGCTTCAACCGCTTGACCTCCCGGTCCATAATTTCCACAGGTTCTTCCACAAAGTGCATTTTGTCGTCTAGTCGAATCTCGTCCAAAGGAATCACCAATTCCTTGTCCGCCAAACTCTTCTTCAGGTTCGATACGTGAAACGTGTCGTGAATAGCACTAAGTTCGGTCGGCAATTCTAACTTGTACGCTACTGGTCCAATTCGTTCAACGATCTTAAACGGTCCAATATACCTCGGACTCAACTTCCCTTTCTTCCCAAAACGAATTACACCCTTCCACGGCGATACCTTGAGCATAACCATATCTCCAACTTCAAACTCCAACGGTTTCCTTCGGTTATCGGCATAACTCTTCTGTCGGCTTCTTGCAGCAAGTAGTCGGTTCTTGATCTGCACAATCTTCTCTGTCGTTTCTAAAACCATTTCGGGTCCAGTCAATTGACTTTCCCCTACTTCACTCCAACACACAGGCGATCTACACTTCCTTCCATACAATGCTTCGAACGGTGCTGCCTTGATACTCGCATGATAACTATTATTGTACGAAAATTCCACCAGAGGCAAGTGGCGTTCCCAACTTCCTCCAAAATCAATCACGCATGCTCGGAGCATGTCCTCCATCGTTTGAATAGTTCGTTCACTCTGGCCGTCAGTTTCCGGGTGATAAGCCGTGCTTAAACTCAGTTCAGTGCCCATCGCACGTTGAAGCGATTTCCAAAATTCCGACGTAAACCTACTGTCGCGATCCGAAATGATCGATAACGGCACTCCATGTCTACAGACGATCTCCTTCACGTACACGCTGGCGAGTTTTTCCATGCTGTCCGTCTTCTTCATAGGTAAGAAATGAGCAGATTTCGTTAACCTGTTCACAATTACCCATATCATATCACATCCACTAGGAGTCCTAGGTAAACCCGTCACGAAATCCATAGCGATTTTCTCCCATTTCCATTCTGGGATCTCTGGTTGTACCAACAATCCAGATGGTTTCTTATGTTCTGCCTGAACCTTCGCGCAAGTCAAACACTTACTAACGTAACGAGCAATATCTGCCTTCATATTCGGCCACCAATAAACTTTCTTCAGGTCGTGGTACATTTTGTCCGATCCAGGATGTATCGAATACTTCGACTTATGCGACTCCTTCATAACCAATTCTCGAACTCCAGGCTTTCCTTCCTCAGATGAACACAATGGTAACCAAATCCGATTCTCAAAATATCTCAGTCCGTCTGACCTAATCACGAAAAGAGGTTTCAACATTCGTCCCAAGTTCTCGGCTTCAACATTCCCTTTCATTAGTCCTCTCTCCTGAGCCTTCAGTATAGTTTCGGTTAAGTCAACGCTCTCAGTCATTACTAAAGCTCTAACCCTCAAAGGTTTCTCCCGTTCCTTCCTACTCGGTGCATCCGCTACAACATTCGCCTTCCCAGGGTGGTAGCGAATTTCGCAGTCATAATCACTCAGTAGTTCAACCCATCGTCTTTGTCGCATATTCAACTCCTTTTGATCTAAAATGTGCTGCAAACTCTTGTGGTCAGTGAATACAACACACTTTGTCCCATACAGATAGTGTCTCCACAACTTTAACGCAAAAACTACAGCTCCTAATTCCAAATCGTGCGTCGTGTAGTTCTCCTCATTCTTCCTTAATTGCCTCGACGCGTAAGCTATCACCTTTTCACGTTGCATTAATACCGCTCCATAACCCTTACGAGACGCATCACAATACACTACGAAGTCTTCGGTTCCTTCAGGCAATGACAAAATCGGTGCGGAACATAACTTATCCTTGAGCGTTTCGAAAGCAAATTCTTCCTCCATTCCCCATTCATACACCCTATTCTTTTCGGTAAGCCTCGTCAATGGTTTTGCAATCAACGAAAATCCTTCAATAAACCTTCGATAATACCCAGCTAAACCAAGAAATTGTCGAACTTCAGTCGGCGTCGTCGGTGCTGACCATTCCCTGATCGCTTCGACCTTAGCAGGATCTACACGAACTCCCTCACTATCAATCACATGACCTAGAAACTGCACTGATTCCAACCAAAACTCACACTTAGAGAATTTTGCATACAGCTTCTCCTTCCTTAACAACTCCAAAATCTTTCTTAGGTGCTTCTCGTGCTCCTCCTTACTCTTAGAGTAAATAAGTATATCGTCGATGAAAACAATAACAAACTTATCTAGATACGGCTTGCACACGCGATTCATAAGATCCATGAATACAGCAGGTGCGTTCGTCAACCCAAACGGCATCACTCGAAATTCAAAGTGTCCATACCGCGTTCGAAAGGCAGTTACAGGAATATCCTCCTCTCTTACACGCAGTTGATGATACCCTGATCTTAAATCGATCTTTGAGTACACACTGGAACCTTGCAATTGATCGAACAAATCGTCAATCCTCGGCAATGGGTACCGATTCTTAACCGTCAGCTTATTGAGTTCCCTATAGTCGATACACATCCTAAACGAACCATCTTTCTTCTTTACGAACAACACTGGCGCTCCCCAAGGTGATGAGCTTGGCCTAATAAATCCTTTGTCCATCAATTCCTTCAATTGATCCGCTAACTCCTTTAACTCAGATGGTGCTAAGCGATAAGGTGCACGTGCAACCGGCGCAGCTCCTGGCACTAAATCAATTCGAAACTCGACCTCACGGGTAGGCGGTAAACCTGGCAACTCGTCTGGAAAAACGTCCGGATACTCGCAAATAACTGGTACCTCTTCGACCCTCGCCTCTACATCACCATCGCTCGAAACTTGTGCCAAAAACACATCGCATCCGCTCTCTACGTACTTCATCATTTTCAAACACGAAATCACCTTCAAACGAGAAGTGCATTCGTCTCCCTTTACCGTCAATACCCTATTTCTCAACGGAATCTGAACCAATCTCTCGCCACAGACGATCATAGCACTGTGCGCCATTAGCCAATCCATTCCCACAATCACGTCAAACGATCCTAGCTCTATAGGCATCAAGTCGATTTTAAAAGCGTAATTTCCTAACTTCAAGGTACACCCTTTCAGTATAGAATTCGTACTAACAATTTTTCCATCGGCTAACTCAACGTTATAACTAGTCGCTAACAACACCGGTTTTCTATCGATATGACGACTAAATTTAACATCTACAAAACTCTTGTCGGAGCCAGAATCAAATAAAATACTAGCATAACAAGCGTCTAGCAAAAACGTACCGGTAACCACATTAGGACCCTGTGGTTTATCAGCCGTTCCCACTTGATACACAGCAGCCGCATTATTACCTCCCCGCCTGTTTCCTGCCTTCGGGCAATTCACTTGCACATGACCCCTTTCTCCACAACCATAACATCCCCTCATCCTGATAGCATTAGCCCCAGTGGCTACTCCTCCCGTTCGGCAACCAGATGTCCTATGACCTGCTTTCCCACACTTGCCGCATGCAGGCGGGCAATTTCCAACATGGTACAAATTGTACTTACCACAATGGGGGTTCACTTTCACACCTCTAGGGTTCGTCACTGCCCTCATCCCTTCATTCCTTCTCTGATTAAACTGCTGATTACGGTTCGGCCCCTGGTTGTTTCGATTTCCACCTCGGTTCTGGCCTTGGGATTGATTACTTTGTGCCGCTTCCCATTTCCTCTTGTTGCCTTCAGCAATGTAGTTCTGCTTGTCCTGAAGCTTGACGTCCATCAAAGCGTGAGCCATTTGAACCGCTTCATTAAACGTTCCAGGTTTTGACGAAGTTGTTTCACCTTTGATATTGCTGGATAAACCATTAATGTACTGTTTCATTTTCTTGGCATCATTGGCAAATATGTCTGGACACAAAAGACTTAACTCATTGAATCTCCTGGTGTAAGCAGCTATATCGTTGTTCTTCAAGGTCAAGTGCCTCAATTCGTCCTCCAATTGCCCCAATTCCTCCTCTGGGCAAAACTTCTTAGTCAACAAAGCTTTTGTCGCATTCCACGTCCTTGCATTCGCTACAACCAATCCAACCGTAGCTACCTGGGTATTCCACCAACTTAACGCATCATCAAGAAACGTAGCTGCTGCAAACTTCACTTTATCCGCTTCTGCACAACCACTGATTTCGAACGTACTTTCAACCTTTTCCAACCATCGTCTAAGTTCTAAAGCTCCACCCGTTCCACGGAACTGCGTGGGACCGCACTTCATAAAGCTAGAATAGGTACACACTCTCGGGGCTTGCTGTCTCCCCGCGTTCCTTCCCTGGTCCTGATTTCTCCCAGCTCGGTCCGCTTCCAACGCATTTGCTATAGCTTCCTGAATCATGGTGTTAACACGATCGGCAGTCAACTTTGGAGGCATGGTGTTATCGAATATCTCTTTCTGCAAGACAAGGAAAATAGAAAAACAATGTAAGTATACATATCAAGTTTCCCAGACATAATATACATACAACGACACATCACTACGGAGTTACTAATATTCATCAATTCACACCACAAAAGATCAAATTTAAGACATATCACAGATCATGAAAGGTAACATAGATTGTATTGATAATTAACCAAAATCGTGACAAGTATTGCCACTACAATCGTTCACCATAAAACTTCAAGTACTTGAGTTTCTCGTCATAATACCATCATACAAAGGTCCAAAATAGTTCTATTACAATGATCAAAGAAAATACAAAACAAGTAACTAGGCATGTGGTGATCCACACGGCCTCTTGGATGGCGGCTCGTCGTCGTCTTCCTCGGTTTCCTCATCACTATCGTCCTCATCCACATCATCCATTTTTCTTTTTCCTTTCTCATCCGGCCCACATTCCGTTTCCTTTTTCGTCCCTGATGTGGATCCACACTCAATCGCTACCTGACTTCCCACCGTAATACAAGCACCTCTAGTAGGCGGCTGAATCATGAAGTCGTTCGCCTCCATCTCCAAATCGTCCACGAATCTCCAATCCGGGGGCAATGATGCTCTCACACGATTCTCCCAACTCTGCATCCTCGACAACCTCATTTGATCCTCCCTAACACGGTCAAGACTAGCACTTAAATTTGCAACCATTGATCTTAAACTGTTGATGTCACTTTTATTTACATTCCCATCATACTCAATTCTTGCCGTCCTTTCCAACAGTCTTTGGTGTTCCCTTTCAGTCTTATCAAACTTCTTAATCACCCTAGTCTCAACTACAAACCGCTCATACATCAACCTTTCCATCCTCCCCAACCGACCTGCGGGATCCCAGTAGTGTCTCGGTCTCGGAAAGTAGACCCTTGCAATATTCTCATGAATCGATGGCGACTGGGATGATTTGCTGGACTCTCCACTGCTCCCATTACTTACTCGAACAAATCCTGGCACTGTTCTCAAATAATCCTTACAATTGTCCATCGGGCGATTAAAGGGTTGCTGCTCATAACGACCGGTCGGTGGTACCTCATAACCCTTCGGTGAATTCGGAGATTGAAACAAATCGGGTTCGGTCTGGCCTACGGCATCCTCGGGAATGCCATCATCCATTAGCTCCTCGGGCTCTTCTTCGGAATCCTCACTCTCGTCACTACTAATGCTGAAATTATCCACCTCACTTTCATCATTGTCGTTTTCCGGCCCCATTTCGTCTTCTGGAGCGATCCATCCATTATCATTGTCCGGCGGGTTCGGAGGAAACGGTCCCCCTTCGTGACCTACGACGTAATCGTTTCCATTATCATTAGGCGGTACCTCGGCCATTCCTGCAATAACAGCGAATTTCGGAGGGTACATAAGTAATTATACAATAGTTATAAATACATGCATGCAAATGCAATGCAAAGGTGGTACATATGCCCGAAACGTAATAATATGATGCTCATGCATGATTAATACAAAAATTACGATGTCGGATATTTCACGTAAAATTCAACGTCTACATATAGTAATCTCCATACTTACGTAATAATTACCCACATATATACTTTACTCAAAAGTATACGTCAAATGCCATAAATACAACAATAAATCTTACCGGAGCCATGCAGGATAGTTGTGTGTGCTTGGACCCTTTTCATACGACACCAAAAGTTATAGTTTAGGATTTTCAAAACGACCTAGTTCTCTATAACTCGTGGCTCTGATTACCAATCTGTAACACCCCCACAATTGCTATGCGCAGCGGAACTACAACAATGGGTGCTACACAGTATTCATTGCACACAAGGTATATCAAACGATGCTAAAAAGACGTCAACTTAAAACTTGAATTTAAAATTGTTAGATGATACATGTCCACTTTTTCCAACCCCAATTTGGTACAACAGAGTTTAGCGTTTTCGGTCCCCATGAATCTCAACCCAAGAATTTCAGTTTTACAACAACATAACATTAAACTTAAAAATTGTTTAAGTAGAAAAGGAGGGAAAAACAAGCGGACTCCAAGCCATACACACAACGTCCATCCCATGCATGCTCCATCCTACACTTCAGCGGTTACCTAAAACACATGCCAAAATTTTGGTCAACGAAAACGTTGAGTGGAATTCATAGGTTTTACAATCCATTTGAACGTATATATAATAAAAACCATTCGTGATCATTTATAGTCTTATCGATCAAACAAACTATAATCAGGATACTGACAATTGTGTTTAAGCTCATGACACTAATCCGTTAACTCAATCACCCGCGTAATAAATACCGGCGTGATTCAGATGAAACCAGTGCCCCTTCTAAAGGCATCAGTTGCAATTATACCTTATTTCTCATACAAAATAATCTACCGCAGAACTTACTAAAAGTACAGCTTCTCGGCTAGCATTGGGTCGTTAGCCCCGTAGTACTACAAATTGCATAAGCGGCTATTTCCCCCTACTCGAGGGCAGGACAATAGTTAATAGTTCATGATTTTAGGGACTTTTGCAACTTTGGTACTCAACACAATTTCTAAGGCAACTTTCGGGTCTAACAATCATTCATGATATACGTTCCTTTTAAAAACTAGCATGCATTTCCCTCGCGGGTAAAACAATTTGAAATAAATATAAGCGAGGCTATAAATTCACACCTTATATCTTAAGTAGTCGGTAGTTCGAGGAATGATCACTGACGACGAAACGGATGCCCGGTTAAATCAACACCTATCACAAATAACGCGTAATGAGTATTCTCATTTAAATACCTCACGGTACTGTATAAAATACATATATACTAGTCACTTAGGACAAGTATAACTCACGCCAAAAACAAAATAACAAGTATCACTCATTTTATACCATTCGTTCTCATTACTTACGTTGTCCATTTTTACTCATTCTCGCCGGTACTTGACTAAAGTACGGGCTGTTTTACCTTATTTAACCACACTTATAAAATTTGACAAAATTCTCAAAAATCCTATAAGACCTGTAGATAACATGTTTTTAAGCCCAATAAAAGTTTTTACTTTTACGACCCGTTACTCGACGCTTTTCCAAAACTACATTTTACGGGCTGAAATTGCACTTCGACCAATTTTGACCTCTTTGACCTATATGAAAAGTACCTTTGACTTCTTTGACACCTAAGTCAACATATAGACTCATTTATACAGGTTTGGGACCAAATTTTGACCCTTGACCATTTACCAATTCATACTTGTGACCCTCGGGATTTGACTAAAACTTTACATAAATTCGGATTATGAAAGTCCTCGTCTCCCGGTACTCGATCTTTAAAACCTCATAACTTTTAGCTCGTTTTGAGTCACGGGCTCTACCTTATACCAAATTAAAGACAAGAAGACCCTCTATAACTACATTTTGTTTTCAAGACCTGGAAGAAAAATCATTTTTATGAAATGGACCCAAAGTTTCTGCCTAAATTTGGCTACTCCAAAAACACGCTTAGACTCGATTCCAAGCCTTCTAACCACCACTAGGCATCATCCTAAGCCTCCCTAAACATATCCAAACACCAAATTTCAGTCCTACCCCTATTGATCAACCAATCTCAAAATCAAAAAATCAAAGAAATTAAACATGCAATCACCTAAACCTATGTATAACATCACTAAACACATAACCAAACACTAGGATAAGCTCAAAATCCAACAACCACCATGGCTCCCCAAACACCCCTTGTGCCGTGGGGTTTGGGTGCCCCAATCACCACAACCAAATTGATTTTGGTGGGTTTTCTTGGTGTTTATGCATCCATAACACATAAATTTAACATGCATTACAACATTTAGCCTCAAAAACGAATTTGGATCATCATGAAAATTTTTGGAAAATTTTTGTTAGTGCATGTGGGATTTAAGCACATAGAAATGTAGGGAATGACCAAATTAGATGTGGTCTAACCTTAATTTTTATGAAAATCAAGTGAAAAAAAGTTTTTGATGGATTTCTTGGTGGGTTGGGGTGTCCGTCGGCTTTAGAGAGCAAGAGAGGGAGTGTTTGATTATTTTTGGTGAAAATTTTCTATGTGTTTGTGTTTGTGTCAATTTTGGGCCTTTTTGGTGGATTGGGAGGGACCTATTTGCAATATTTGGTTTCTTTTGGCCTTAAGTAAAAACGCCACTATAACTTTGCGGTTTCGACTCACTAGTCAATTTTGAAAATTTTACGGGAGTCGGAAATCATCCCGAACACTCCAAAATATTTTTGGGAGACTTTAAATGTACTCGGAAGGCTATAAAACTCACCCGACTCAACTTAACACGAACCGTAAATAAAATTTTCGAAAAATTACATTATCGATAAATCGTCAATAATTATATAAAATTGGGCATCCCTCGGGATCGTAATCGTCATCGTCCTTCTTAAAACGTCAATCGTAAAAATTATAACCTCGAACATCGGCTTTAACCAAAATACTTATAAATATAGAAATTAAAATTTATTAAAAATTTCAAAAATTAGCGTAATTTAGGGTAACGTTAATGACCTCGATTCTAGGGTGTCACACTAATATTTACATAAAGCATCGGGAGTAATAAAACCACCATTCATTCAAAAAATGCTAACGAGAACAATTCATAATCCAAAACCAATCTCACCATAAAACACTTTCAAAACCTTACAAAAAAACAACCTGAAGATGGAGCGGGTGTGTTTGTAAACTGCTATGGTATTGGGTGTGTCGAGGAAGTGATGTATTGGATGCGGTGTATGATGATGTTCTTGTCAAAAGAATGAAGCTGGTTGATAATAGGTTAGTGTTTGATCAGCCTTGATGAAAAGGGCTGATATGGTTTGATAAATGGTTATGTTTGATCAGGTTGTGGAATTGCTCAAAGTAGGTTGTTTAGTGTATACTCAGTGATTGATCACCACTGCTATCCTCTGAAACAACATCGATTGAAAACTTCCAGGTACGTAAATGTTGAACCACTGAACCATCAAACCTTTACTAACCCAAGTTGTTGTACTTATGGAAACTCTAAACCTTACACCAGAATGTGACTTCAAAAATAGGTCACTGATGTTATTGTTTCATGTTTTAGAGTTTACTTTCTTGCAACTACAACAACAAAGAATTTGTAAACATTTGTTTATCATTTTATTCTTTGTAACATCAGAAGGTGAGAAGAAGTTGTATTTTCTCACTCACATCTGATGAATTTCACTTAGGCTATTCTTATGTCCAAATAGGGGGAGATTGTTGGACTAGGATTTAAACAAAAAATAGACTAAGTGTATGTACTGAGTGAAAAGCACTCAGTTTGTCATCTTCAAGATTTCAAGCTTCAGTGACTAAAGATGGTCAGCGGACAAAGAAGGCTTGAACAAAGAAGACGACAACTCGGGCTATTTTTATATCAAATAGGGAGAGATTGTTGGGTCAAGATTTGACCCAATTGTTCATCACAAGTATTTGAATATAAAATAGCAGCTGAAGACTTGAAGAATTGCTGAAGACACTTCAGCACCAGGTCCAACACCAGGCCAGCTAAAGAAAGTTCAGCACCAGCACTTCCAGAGTCCTTTGAAGACAAAGTCTTCACCTTCAGTAGTTGATGTGGATCAGCATCTGAAGGACAGGCCTGAATGAAGTTGCCTTACAGTTCAGCTTGGAGTGACAAACCAAGCTGAACGATGTTCATCGAACTCTCTAATTACAACCTGAAGATATTGGCGGGAACTTGCTAGAAGACAAGAGTACAAGAGCGGTTACTTGTACAGCTAATAAGAAAGTCAAAAGTAATATTTACTTTTGTACTTTGATGGGAAAGAAAGCATGGGAGCACATGGTCTTCACTTTAGTGAAAGCTTCCTTTGGAAGCTTTAGCTTTTCTTTCCCTATATATAGATAGGTTGTTAGTAGAGTTAGATAAGATTTCCATTCCACATAAAACACAAAGTGTAGTGTTAGGATTTCTTCATCTCTTGTTCATCAAGAGATAACCCTTGTCATTCAACCACTTTGTTTCTCAAACAAAGTGGGTTATAGATTCTTTATTTGATTCTAATAAAAGTCTATACGTTGAAAAGTACAAGATGTGTTATTAGTAGTTAATTGGTCAATCGTGCAAAGAAATCACGATTCTAGGACCCAACAAAAATACCCTAAAATATGCTTGTGTTTGTTCATTGTGTATTTTAGGTACGGATATCGTGAATTCAACAAAAGATTACAAGAATCAAGCAAAAACGAACACGGGAAACGAAGCCGCACAAAGAACCGGACCCGAATCATGATTTTCCCATGAAGTCCTTAAAGTTTGAAGATTGTACAAGAATGGTCCCTCAACTTTGGAAGACTTGTTATAATATACCCTTCCGGATCGTAAGAATGGTCTACCAAGTATTAACGGAATACGAGGATCCATCTCATAGTCGACGACGACAAATTCCACGGGGAAAGTGAATGTACCAACTCGAACAAAAACATCTTTGGCAATACCAACGGGGTATGCGAGAGTTCGATTAGCTAACTCGAGAGTCATGCGAGTCGCTACAAGGTCGGGTAATGATAATTGTTTCCAAACCGAAAGTGGCATAAGATTGATGCTAGCGCCGAGATCCGCTAAAGCCATACAATCATCGATTTGAGGAAACGAGCAAGGTAAGACGAATCGTCCGGGATCTCCTAGCTTTTCGGGAAGCTCTTTGAGAAGGATCGTGGAACAATTCTTATTTAAACGGGTGTTAACGAGCTCAACCATTTTTTCTTTCTTATTAAGCAAATCTTTAAACATTTTGACAAATTTTGGCATTTGAGCGAGTGCTTCAATAAGACTAATGTTAACATTGACGTTTGAAATCATTTTCAAAAAGTTGGAAACATGAACGTCATCTTTGTTGAGCACTTTAGCCTTGTCTAACCTAGAGGGATAAGGAACATTAGGCTTAGACTTTGAAGGTTGAGAAGGAGAAGGACTCGCTTCTTGAACAACCGTAAGGATAGGCTCTTTCGGCAATGGAGCACTAGTACTAGGAGTGGTAGTGGGCGGAATCACCGAAGGGGGAGTAGGATTACTCATTATGACCTCTGGGCCTTGTCTCTCCTTTATGGGCGAAGAGATGGAAGGTCCCACTAAAGTGGCTCCACTTCGAGTATTGATAGCACTCACATTAGCACGAGGGTTAATCTCGGTATTTGATTATACTAAAAAACCCTATATTAACCCTCGTGCTAATGTGAGTGCTATCAATACTCGAAGTGGAGCCACTTTAGTGGGACCTTCCATCTCTTCGCCCATAAAGGAGAGACAAGGCCCGGAGGTCATAATGAGTAATCCTACTCCCCCTTCGGTGATTCCTCCCACTACCACTCATAGTACTAGTGCTCTATTGCCGAAAGAGCCTATCCCTACGGTTGTTCAAGAAGCGAGTCCTTCTCCTTCTCAACCTTCAAAGTCTAAGCCTAATATCCCTTATCCATCTAGGTTAGACAAGGCTAAAGTGCTCACCAAAGATGACGTTCATGTCTCTAACTTTTTGAAAATGGTTTCCAACGTCAATGTTAACATAAGTCTTATTGAAGCACTTGATCAAATGCCAAAATTTGTGAAAATGTTTAAAGATTTGCTTAATAAGAAAGAAAAAATGGTTGAGCTCATGAACACCCGTTTAAATGAGAATTGTTCCGCGATTCTTCTCAAAGAGCTTCCCGAAAAGCTAGGAGATCCCGGACGATTCGTGTTACCTTGCTCGTTTCCTCAAATCGATGATTGTATGGCTTTAGCGGATCTCGGCGCTAGCATCAATCTTATGCCACTTTCGGTTTGGAAACAATTATCATTACCCGACCTTGTACCGACTCGCATGACTCTCGAGTTAGCTAATCGAACTCTCGCATACCCTGTTGGTATTGCCGAAGATGTTTTTGTTCGAGTTGGTACATTCACTTTTCCCGTGGACTTTGTCGTCGTCGACTATGAGATGGATCCTCGTATTCCGTTAATACTTGGTAGACCATTCTTACGATCCGGAAGAGCCTTAGTTGACGTAGCCGAAGGGGAGTTAATTCTTAGGGTTAGGGATGAACAACAAGTGTTTAAAATGGGAAAAATCACAACAAAATCAAATGGAAAAGAGTCGGTCAATATGATTGATGTTCTTAATTATGATAATGACGAGATTTTTATTAATCCTTTTGGAATTGAAAAATCTAATCAAAATGATTTTGTGATAAACTCATCCCTTCCCTTAGAGCTTCAAATTTTTGAAACTCCCATTTATGACACTTATAGTGATGACACTTCTTCAAGTGATCACACTATCTTCGGTTTAGACGACTTATCTTTTGACCCACCCATTTTTGACCCACCCATTTTTGATATACCAATCTTTGATACCAACGATGATGACACTTCTTTAAGTGATCTCATTAACTTTGATGACCCACCCCATGATCTTAATGCACCTCATATCTCTATGAGTGATTCTTCCATGGAGACTCCTTTTGACTTTTATACCCCAATTTTAGAAGTCATGACTTTCGAGGAGGATCCTCCACTCTTAGAGATCATTCCTAGTTTAAAGGTTATTCCATTTGAGGAGGATTTATATATCTTTCTAAATACCTATTTTCCTCATGAGGATGAGTTTTCCTATGACTCCGATGATACTTATGTTTTCACATCGAGTTTGGAAGAGGACGACCTTCCCACTTTGGATTTTGATGATATTTTGAGCTTAAATGTCACTACCTCTTGCTATTTTCCCGTTAAGGAACCGGTGTTTGATCCCGGAATAGAGACTTTTGTGCTTTCATTGTCTTATCACCATAACACCCTTCCTTGTAAGAGACTTTTGCCTAAGGATACCACACTTTATTTGACTTGCGTACCACCTTGGGGTTTATTTCCTTTTGTGATGGAAATTATGTGTTTGACCCGGGTGGATTTTTCATGGGGTACGCCTTATATGACTTTACTTCACCCTTTATCATGGAGAGATTTTCCTCCCTTGGAAATCTCGATTTTTCCATGATTTTCCCATTTGAATGATGACATTCGGGAAATCGATTCGAGCTAGAGACTTGTGATAAATAAATCAAGCATCGTTTAACTAGGTTAGATTTTTACCTTTTCCACCCTTTTTACCCTTTTTCGCCTTCACCCATTTTCACCAATAAGTGTAGGGGGAGCCAAGTAGGTTGTTTGTGTTGTGATGTTGTGTGCAGGGACATGTGCTTAATGATCCACTTTTGGTGCTTTTGACACGACCCGTGTTCCCGTGTTTCCCGTGTACCCGGTTCCTTCGATAAGTTTTTGCTATTGTGATTCAATCTTGTATATAAATAAAACGAATAAATGTAATCACTTTAGTTTTCCCTTCCTTATCTCGATTTTAAACAACGTACTCAATGTCCTAAGTGTAGGGTAGTTTATTCTCCCACATGCTTAAACATTGAGGACAATGTTTATATTAAGTGTAGGGGGGATTTCTATCGAAATTTTAGTGGGCTTTTACATGAAATTTGACCCCATTTAACCGAAAAATTTAAAAGAATTTTCAACGTTTTTCAAATTTTTGATCTATTTTGGCCTAGTAGTATTTTTATTTATTTTCCTTTTGTCATCGCATCTTATTTATATTTTCTATTTTAAGAATAAAGTCAAAAATAAATAAAGAAATAAAATGGTTTTAACAAGTTTTGATATCTTTGATATATTAGGCTCATCGTGAATATTTTGACTTGACCAGAGTTTACTTATCCAAGTTTACTCTAGCTAGTATCCTTAACCATATGGACCTTAATTGGTTTATTAGGCTAAGCATCCACGAGTCTCATTCCTTGAGATTTTAAATTGTGGAGAACGAGAGATGATAGAGTTGATAATAAGTTTAAGGGTTAATTTTTGCTTATATGGTTTTTGTGGCTCTTTCTTCCCGCTTGTATATTTAATTGCTTAATAAATGAGGATTTTTGCGGTGTAGATTCGATATCTTAACTCTTATCCAAATCTTTATTCTCCTTGTAATTAAAGCATGAACACATTGAGGGTACCAGCGTTGTGGACTTCCGACTAAGGTGGCTCATAACCACTAAGTAGGAGGTATTCAGACCATGGGACCGCGGAATTTGGCCTAATATATATATCATAATAAAAAAGAATAAGATTAAAACATGACCTCAAGGAGCCTTAGGGTGTGGGGCATGTAGCACAAACTTTGTCATTAGAGCCTTAGGGTGTATGGCATGGTAAGTGTTGAATAAAAATTGATCAAAAATCAATTCCCTCGTTTATCGTTCAAGGAGCCTTAGGGTGTGGACAATAGACGGGGAGCATTTTTACATCTTAAAGAGCCTAAGGGTATATGATGTGAATTTGCTAAACTCCACATAAAGTCAATATGACTTTGGAGGAATAATTAATAAGTAGTACTATTTGGCCAAATTTTGGGTCCGGAAAATTATTCCCCAAATCGTGTTAAATCATCCTTGATGTGGGCTTACTTTAGTGACAACGTTTTTGAGGACGAGGTTAGGTTTTGAGTGTCGGGTTTGCACCGTTTGGGCCTTCATTTTGGACTAATAATTATCGAATAAGTCAAATGAGCCTACGGGTGAATGACAATCAATAAAATCTAGAGATACAAAGTAGGAATTGGAGAAAGAGTTTTACACAATTGTCTTATATAAGTGGTTTTAACCTAAGAACTTATGGTAAACAATGATCTCGTTTTTAAGCTTGGTATGGGGAACGTGAAACTTGAGGGTGATTAATATTCATGACACCAAAGCCCTAATTCAAGTCTTAGATTTTTTTACGAGTTTCTTCCATCAAAGAATTTCCAAGTTAATTGTTATAACTTTTGTTTCCTTTAAAGTTTTTATCTTTCCGTCATAGTAATAATAGTATATCCCAATAAAGGCCATGATGGGTTAATAATGAGAGAAATGTAACTTTATGCTTTAAAATAATGCATTGCATGGGGTCATTGCAATGGTCAAGTGTAGGGGATTTAATAAGTGTGTAAACACTTATCCTTTTTCCACTAAAATCAAGGAAAAACAAGACCTAATCATGTGTTTAATATCGTAAATGTCGGAATTACGCGTGGTTTTGTGTTTTTGTGTAAAATAGGTACAAATGATCAAAAGAAGAGAAAAGACGGGATTTTACGGTCAAATGTTGAAGAAAAGTCGAAGACAAAGTCAAAAGATCAAAAGTGTGCCGAAGATCACGAAACCCGACAAAATCGATACGATTTGAAGAAAAGATCGAGGAAGCCGAAATCAAGTTCAAATTTGTTCACGGATTCAAGTCTTTGAAAGATTTTTGTCTTATGGGTCCCACATTGGATAAATGGGCTCAAAAGCCCATTTAAGGATTTAAAGTAACTACTTATGGATCAATAGCCCAAAAGGCCCAAAAACATTTATGAATGGATTGAAAAATAACAATGGCCCATAAGTCCAAAATTGAAAACGAATGGAAATGTTTTTTTCATTTGGGCCAAGCCCATTAGATGCATAAATATGGGATGGAGGAATTTATTTGATAGATTGATAAACTTTGCTTGGTCAATCACACGGTCAACACAAACGAATAAACTTTTCACTCCCTCACACAATAAATGAACTTTATCCATCATTGCTAAATGCTAGCTGATCAATGGTATGTATTTTAATCATTTGGATATGCATTTCATTTCACCATTTCATAATATGGCATACCAACTGTCTAAGATAAATATGTACACAAAATAACACCATTCATTATGAACTTGAACAAATAACTTGAAAGCAAGCTCACAGAAAGCTTAAAAACACACAGTAAGCTTAAAATCATCCTATCAATCTATATAAAAAGCATAGCAAACTCACAGTAAGCTAAAAAAACTTGAAAGCTAGCAAGACTTTTACGTTCAATTAGAAACTGAAAGTAACAAAAAGATAACAAAATATCTTTATAATATCTACATAAAAAAATTTATATGTAAACAAATATCTTCATAAGCCTTATATGGTTTAGCTGGTTAACCCGATAACAAACTAGCTACAACCCTAACCCGACCCTTTAAGGTTATCGGGTTTATTGGGTTGACCCGATAAGGTTATTTGACCCAATCAACCCAACCCTATAAGGCTTTATCGGGGTCGGGTTAGGTCGACCCATATGACACCCCTAGCTGTATAGACAACAATTAAGTGTAGGAAAATCGTTTTAACATTCTTGTTTAGGGCTGTTTGGAGACACCTTTTTTATGGGTTGTTTGTACTGTAAATAAGAGAAAATATGTTCTAAAAATTGGTTCGGGTCTGTTTTCGACATAACTAAAAGGGAAGTTCTTCGCAAAAACTTGGTTAGAAAAAGAGCACAAAATATTTTCTTTCTAATAAACTTGTACATGGAATTGTTTTAAGAATACATCTTATATTGCAGAAGGTATTGTATTTTTCATCAGTTACGGCTATGCTATTCTTTAAACATCATAAGTCTTGTGTTTATTTTATTAGGTAACATGTGGTTTTTAGTTATTCATATACAAAACATTGGTCATTGTTGTTACTATACGAGTGACTAAAAGTTTACAGGTTTTCAGTATTTCATGGCTTGTTGGTGGATTCTAAGCTAGTACGTAATAAAATAAATATATGTGATACTTCTAGCAGTAACAAAGTAAGGATTGAGAAGCTTGAAGTTGTTTGTATATAAAAAAGAAACACGCCTTAACATCCTTGGATTCCAAGGATGGAGCACCAGTACAACTTGGTTTACCAATCATCGCGTATTGTGGATCTGAGTTGAACACCGGTCGCCTGTTCCAATCACACTGACTCTCCTCTAGCCTTTGACAGGATATTTGGATAACTTTTCTTCATACTATTATCTCACGCATCACAGACCAACACATCACTCAAACCTTCTCACTTGAACAATTCTTACACATGCATAATTTATGATGTTATTTAATTATATTATTTTAAGGATCTTAGATATTTATGGGCAGTCCAGTAGAGTTGCAATGTCCTGATTCCATTCCATAATCAACTACTTATGATGATCTTACTTTATTGTTTAAATTTAGATAATTCATAACTTTAAACAACTAGTCATCCATTATACACTAATATTATGAAAATTAATCATCAAATGATCAAGAATAAAAAAAAAGACTTATATGATGTTTTACTTTCTATTAAAGGTGGCAAAATGGGCGGGTCGAGCGGGTTCAGACAAAGGGCCAAATGGGCAACGGGTTTAACGGACATATGGCCAAATGGGTAATTTCAAAACTTGGGTTAAACGTGTGTCGGCTAACCAGACAACGGGCCAAATGGGCGTGGGCTAAATGGACAAAGTAGTACCAAAAATACAAAAATTAAAGTTAAAACAAATAGAAAAGTTTGAAAAAACGGTTATGAAGGACTTAGTTGATTTGTATGTAGGGTAACTCCTAAATGGGTTGCGCCGTTGCCGGGGATCAGTGAACTTTTCGTTTAAGTTTTTGGTAATATATTTTTTTAAATAAATAAAAAAATACAAAATGATTTTTATTTTTATTGTTTGTTTGTTTGTTTGTTTTGTTTTGTTTTGTTTTGTTTCTTGTGACTGTGCAGGTTAGTGTATGTGCACACGTAGATCGGGACGAACATCACCATTATCTTACGATCCTGAGGTTGAGAAAGTGCACGTTGAGGAGAAAAACGTTTCGACAGTTTTCTACTAATCTTGATTTTTCAGGTTTAGCAGAGCTTTTCGCTGAAATGCCCGGTGACGAAGATGTTGGCGGGGATGCTAGCGGAAGTAGTAGTGGAGAAGAATCCCCACCACGGGGTGTTGATTCTTATTATAGGTCAGGAATCTTCGAGTATCCCTCGCCTATCGTTTACCCGGATCCGGTTAAAGGGGTTACAAGTAACTTCAAGATCCAGCCGAACCTCATAGCAATCTTGCCAGTGTTTAGAGGTCGTGAGGAGCCATACGCACATCTGCGAGAATTTTTCTCAATTGTTGACACACATCAGGTTAATAACATTACTAAGGATGAGGTAAGACTTCGTCTTTTTCCTTTTTCACTTAAAGATCAAGCTAAGGACTGGTTCTCATCTCTTGAGCCAGGTAGTATTAACTCATGGTCTGAAATGCAATCTGCTTTTCTTGAGGAATTTTATTCTATAAGTAAAATTGCTGCCATTATGAATATGATTAAATCCTTTCGTCAAATCCCAGGCGAGCAGTTTCATGAATCATTTAGTATACTTAAGGAGTTATTAAGAACTTGCCCTCATCACGATGTTCCAAAATGGGAGCTTGTCAAAGTCTTCTATGATCGGTTGGATTATAACAACCAACAATTTGTGATGGCCACTAGTGGGGGTATGTTTTTCTCGCGACCTATGGAGGAAGAATGGGAGTTTTTTGACAAACTAAGCAAAGGTTCCAAGACCCAAGCTTCAGTGGATCGAAACAACCACCCATCTTCCGCCAATTTTGTGTCTAACCAACGTGGCACAAATTCTGAAATTAGCGAGTTAAGTAAGAAAGTTGATCTTTTGTTGAAAAATCAAGGAAAAGGTGCCAAATGTGTCTAATGTGTCGCATAGTGGGTGTTCAATGTGTGGTGATCCAAGTCACTCTGTCGATAATTGTCAAAGTTGGGGGCGCCACCAAATGAGGAGGTAAATGGAGTCTATGGTGGCCGTCCATGAAATGACCCATTCTCCGAAAGTTACAATCCTGGATGGCGCAATCACCCCAATTTCCGTTGGAAAGATGAAGACAATCGCCCTAATAATGCCCAACAACAACACTATGGTTACAAACCAAGGTATGAGGGTGGCGATTCATCTAACTTCCAACACAATTCTTACAATCATAGGCCACAACAACAATATCCAAATCAGGGCCAAGGCCAAGATGATAACCGTCTCTTGAACCTTGACCGAAAATTTGATAGGCTTATGGATTCATTATCTACCAACAATCAAGAGATCAATAAATTTGAGGTCACTAATCAAAGACACGAGACCACTACTAAATCTATTGCAGCTCTTGAGAGACAAGTTGGTCAATTAGCGGATCAATTAAGCAAAAGAGATGAGGGAAGGCTACCGAGCTACCCCACCATGAATCCCGCACACAAGAAAAATGGAAATGAGCATGTGAATATGGTGACGTCTCTTTGAAACGGTAAAATCTACAACAATGACAAGGGAATTACAAATTCTCCTGATGTCGAGGATTTCGTCACCGATGACGAAATTATTGTTGAAGGTAAAAATTCTGATAATGTTAAGTCCGGTTCTGAGTTGGTAAATGATTTGTTAAATAATTTTCCTAAACCAACAACACCGAATCCTAAAGCTACTAAATCTCACGAAGTTGGGGAGGGTGTTGTGTCCAGCACACCATACCCCACGGCTTTGGAAAAATCGACATCTGCAAAGTTAGCTAAAAAGGGTCCTCATGCTGAGGATATATGGGAGACTTTCAAGCAAGTTAAGATCAATCTCCCCCTTATTAATGCTATCAAGCAAATTCCTGCGTATGCCAAGTTTTTAAAGGACTTGTGTACTCAGAAGAGGAAGCTGAAGGCGTCTTTGCCTAAAAAGATCGACCTAACTGAGCATGTTAGTGTGGTCTTATCTAGCTCTCTTCCTCCTAAATTCAAAGATCCTGGAGCACCGTTGATTTCAGTTGTGGTCGGAAATATTGCCATTAAGAAGGCGCTCCTTGATATTGGTGCAAGTATCAACATCCTTCCTGTTAGTTTGGTTGATAAGTATGACTTTAGGAACTCTTCGTAAGACAGACACCATTATTTCCTTAGCCGATCGATCTACCAAAATTCCTAGAGGTATCTTAGAGGATGTTATTGTGAAAGTTGATGATTTCTATTACCCAGTTGACTTCTTTGTTATGGACACCGAGTCACAATACAAAGATGTTCAACCAACTATTATCCTTGGGCGCCCATTCTTAGCCACGATAGATGCTAGGATTAATTGTCGGACAGGTGCTATGGATATTGCATTCGGTAATAAAAAGATAAGATTAAATGTGTTTAATTCTATGAATTCTCCTACGATGAATGAATGTTACCAAGTAGAAGTGATTGATGAGGAAGTTCAAAAGCATGCATCCCGTATGCTTAAGGATGATCCTTTGGAATTATATCTAACTGGTGAGAATGAGGAGATTCTTGATGTTGCTGAAGTTCTAGAGATTCAAGAGTGTTTGGTTATTTCTTTAGACCATCAAAAACCACATTGGTCTTATAAAGTGGAGCCTTTACCTTCTACTTTTAACACGGCCACGAAGCCGTCTCTGGAGGTGCCTGATAACTTGGTTTTTACCTAGTTAAAAATTATTCGTTCAGGTATGTCTCTTCGAATTGAAAAACTTGATGTTTAATGTGTGACCCAGTTGAACTTTGGTGGAACAAAGATGTGTCGTTGTAGTTTTGAAAATAAAAGGTGCAAAACAATAAAAGTAAAGGTGCAATTAAAGTAAATCTGAGTCTAATTAAAATAAAGTGCAAGTATTTAAAAGCGAGACTAAAATTAAAAGGCAATAATGTAAATAACGCAAACTTAAATCTAACTAAGGCAAACTTAAAACGCAACTAAAACTAAAACTTAAACTAAGGCAAATAAACTTAAAGTGCGATTAAGAAAAAGGCGGGAAAAATAAAAATTAAAATGAAAATGCAGAAAACTAAAAACTAAGATTCCCCTATCCGGAATAAACTCCTATTCGGAATAAATGCTATTCGGAATAATTGTCACCTATTCGAAAAGATTAGCCCTATTCGGAATATTTGCCTATTCGGAAAGTATGACCCTATGCGGAATAAACCTCCTATGCGGAATAATCATCTATTCGGAATAGCTGTCCCTATTCGGAATAAAATCCTACTCGGAATATTGGGCCTATTCGGAAAGTCAAACCTATTCGGAAAGATCCTCCTATGCTGAATAAAGTGCTATACGGAATAAAGGCCTTATGCGGAAAAATCACCCTATTCGGAAAATTCTTCCTATTCGGAATAAACTGCAACTCGGAATAATCCTTATGCGGAATATCCTCCTATTCGGAATAAATTCCTTATGCTGAATAAAGCTTCTACGCGGAATAAGGCACCTATTCGGAATAATGAATATTCCGAATAAAGCACTAAGCCCAAAACCCTTACTCGGAATATCTGTTGAGCTCGAATCTGGGGAAGAACAGTTACTGTATACGAAGAACAAGGGAAAGAAGATAGCACGAATTTAAACAAAAACTTAACCAAATCAACAAAAAGATTAAACCAAACTAAAGACAAAATATCTAATAAACATAAACAATCAATCCAAAACAACAAATCAAACAATAAAGATCACAATAATCAAAACTCACTTAAATTAATCAACCAAAATTAAGAACATGAACATAAACAAATCAACACAAAGATTAAGAAAGGAAGAATGAGATTAACAAGATAAAGATAAAGCTTGACAAGAATTAAAAAGAAAAACTTACTTGAATTAAATGGTAATTAAGGTGCAAGACAAGGTAATTAAATGACAAGTATTTAAATGTGCATAAAATAAATGTGGAAGAGCTAATTGGTCAAGTTAGCCAACAAGAGAAAAATGAAAATGATCTAATCTATATATAGGGGAGATTAAGGCTTGCTTAGGAAGCTTCCTTAATTGCATGCTTAGTCCCTCCTTCTTTAATCTTCTTTTAATTGCACCATTAGTCCTTTTCTTCTAATCTTTCTTTTAAATTTGGACTTTAAGGACTTGTGGCTCGGGATATCTTTTGAACTCGTCTTTAATTTCTTCAGTAAAATAAAACTTGAGTTTCTCTGCTTTTGATAAACTTCCGTCTTTTGACTTTTTCTTCGATAAATCTTCAGAATTGGTCTTGGACTTCCGTTCTTTTTCCACTTTTGACTTCTCGACTCCGTCTTTCATCTTTTTCTTCAATAAAAGTCGTGAATGCCCGTGAATTCCCGTGTTTTCTCCACTTTTCACAATTTCGTCCTAAATTACAACAAAAACACAAACCACGCATAATTCCGACATAAAAGACATAAAATACACGTTTTGGTCCGGTTATTATTGTAATTAAGTGGTAGAAAAGATGGGTGTTTACACACCTATCAAATCCCCTACACTTAACCATTGCAATGTCCTCATGCAATGCATTAGTTACAAAGCACGTTTACACTTTTCATCATAATCAATCCACATTGGCCTTTATTAAAGAGATAGAAAATTATAAGCAAAGCAAAGAAATTAAAAGCATACATTGGGTTTTGAAAATGTCATGAATAATCATCATCCTCAACTTTTCACTTTCTCCAAACCAAGCTTGAAAACGAGATCATTGTTATTATAAGTTAGTAAACTAACACGAACTCATGTGGGCCAATTATTCACTTAGACTCCCTTATTCCTATGGGTCTCTCTTATATTTTATTATTTGTCTTGAATGATCACGAAGATGCATTGTTTGACTTATTTAGATAATTATTAAGTCTAAAAATAAAGTGCACGATTTAATCAATAGTTAGCTAAAGGACCAAATCTTTTAAAACTGCTTCTCGGGATATCAAAAAGTTCATATCTTGGCATAACTTGGTTCGCGATTTGAGACCTTTCTCGGGCCGATATTTGGCAGCGACTTCATACTTCAAATCTTGAGAGACGTTCATGAAATAATGGTCTTCTCTTCATATTTGGAATTTCTTCACTTGGAATTTTTGAGAGATTCTTCATATATGGACCACGACTTCTTCATTTTTTCTCCAATCTTTATTTTGGATTTTGATATACAACGATCCGCCTCCTTTATAGACTTGGATCTATTTATCCTCATACCTTGTTAGGGTCTTTTTGGATACACTTCTCCATGACTTTTTGGGAGTTTTTGCTTTTCGTCGTGTGTCTCGATCCTTCATATTGATTTTCGATAAATGATTCTTCATATCACTTTTGGATCTTTAGCAACAAAACATAGCCCTCATGCCTTGTTAGGGCCTTTTCGGACTCGCCAATCTTCGCGCCCCGCTTCATAAGTTATGCCTTGGCTATGAACTCTCGTCATTACCGAGCAACTTTTAAACGATCTGGGGCTAGAAGCTAAGTAACTTTTCAAATCATACAACCTTATTTATTAGCAGATAAATTTATTAGCAAGCGATGGAAGAATAGGCTTATAATTAACTCACATAAATTCACGAAAGAATACCGAACTTATAATTGGCTCTATCATCTCTCGTTCTCCACAGTTTAAAATCTCAAGTAATGAGACTCGTGGATACTTAGCCTATTAAATCAAAGTTTTGGGTTTTCGAGTCGCCTATAGGATCTTGCAAATTCTTAGAATTTTTCAAGTTTAGAAATCGCATCTTAAAGTTCCCTTGATAAACGACTCTCTAGGATCAATTATAGGAACTTGCGAAAAGTTCTTGTTCTTAACCCGTGAGAGTTAAGACTTTCGCGTTTTATAGCTCCCTATATAAAAGCCTAGCAAAACTTGACTTAAACACGTTAAGGATACTAGCTAGAGTGAACTCGGATTGAGTCAAAAGATTCACAACGTTTGAAAATTAAAACCACTTATTAAACATTTATTCTAGCAAAGGAAGAAAATAACTATACAAATGGAAAAACTAATAGGCCAAAATAGATCAAAAATTTTGAAAAATGTCGAAAATTTGATTTTCCGGTTAAAATGAGGACAAATACAAGGAAAAGACCACTTAACTTCGATAGAAGCCCCCCTACACTTAAGATAAACATTGTCCTCAATGTTTAAGCATGTGGGAGTAAACTCCCCTACACTTAGGACATTGTGCATGTTGTTTAAATCTTGCGAAGGAAAAGACAACTAAAGAGATTCCTATTTTAATATTGAGAAAATATAAAAATAGTGAATCGAAAAGAGTTTAGGATAGAACCGGGAAGAAGTAGAACACGGAATCACGGGTCGTCAAGAATCATCAAGAGTGGATCATTGAAGCGCGAATCCCTGATTAAGAAGTGAGGAGAGGAAATAGCAATCCAAAGGGTCCCCCCTACACTTATGGTAAAGAAAGCAAAAAGATAGATGCATGGGTTGCCTCCCAAGAAGCGCTTGGTTTTTGTTAACCGAGTCGTGAGCCTGACTCGACTTTGATCATCAACAGAAGTAGCATGAAAGAAATCCACCAGGATCGAAGATATAGTTTTCATCCATCAATAAGCACGAGCTTAAGGTAAACAAGGCAAGCCAAAAGAGAAATGGCAGGGTTCCCTTAAGCAGTGATGGAGCACAGTAGGAGCAAGGATGAAGTGGTGCAAGCATGTCTCAAGATTTCCAAAGATTTTTCCTTTTATTTCATCAGGTGGATACTGAGATGGCTTAAAGACTTCAATACCGGGATCGAACACCTTTTCCTTCAGGGGAAAATAGCACTCCGGCTCAGCCGAGTGTGAAGAAGATCCACAAAGAAGCACAACCTCGTCCTCAGAAGTGGGACAAAGAGGTGTTAAATCATACGTGCAACGGATTTCGGTGTCAACCGGTTTCTTCTCCTTGGACAAAATTTTCTTCAAATCCAAAGTAGGATCAAGACGATAATCTTCAAAGTCCAAAGGAGGTGCATCACTCTCATGAGGGAAGTATGTGTTAAGAAATTCAGAAAAATCTTCCTCAAATGAGTAATCGTCCAAAGTAGGATCGAGTGATGGCGGAGGATCTTCGTCATGTGAAGAATCGCTCGAGAGAGTATCAGCCTCATCAAAATCATCATATGTGGGCAGCTCGGGATACTCAGAAGTACAATCAAAATCATCCGAATCTGAGCTAGAATCATCATCATCATAAGCGTCAAAGACCGGTGGTGAATCATAAATGGGAGAAGCGTCCAAAGTAGGGAGAGAATCATCCACATCATCTTCAAAGAGTGGATTATCAGTGGAAGAATCGAATAGAGGATTGTCATAGACGGTATAGTCATCGAGCACATTTATCATATTTACTGATTCTCGGCCTCCAAAGGATTTGCCTGTAAGCTTCCCCATTTTATAAACTTTAGAATCATCCCCGACTCGTATGATTAACTCACCTTCGGCCACATCTATTAAAGCACGTCCGGTTCTCAAGAATGGCCGACCAAGTATTAAAGGAATACGAGGGTCCATTTCATAATCAACGACAACAAAATCGACCGGGAAAGTAAATGTGCCAACTTTAAGAAACACATCTTCGGCTATACCAACGGGGTAAGCGAGAGTGCGGTTTGCAAGTTCAAGAGTCATCTTTGTTGGAATGAGGTCGGGCAATGATAGTGTTTTCCAAACACTGAGTGGCATCAAATTAATACTAGCCCCGAGATCAGCAAGGGCAGTAAATTCTTCAGTTTTGTTGAACACGCAAGGCAACACAAAACGACCGGGATCTCCAAGCTTTTCCGGAAGTTCTCTAAGAATAACTGCAGAGCAGTTTTCATTTAAGCGTGTGTTGGCGAGTTCAATCAGCTTCTCCTTCTTGCTAAGCAATTCCTTGAATGCTTTGACAAATTTCGGCATGTGGCAAAGTGCTTCAACAAGGCTAATGTTGATGGTCATTTTAGATAGCATATCCACATATTTCGATACTTGGCAGTCATTCTTGGTTAGATCATTGGTCTTGCCTATGCGAGAAGGGTATGGGATTCTGGGTTGATAAGGGTTAGGTGAAGGTGTAGGTGGTGAAGGTTGTGATGTTGAAGGGTCCTTCCGAGATACATCGTCATGACGAGGCGGAGACGGTAATGGTGTACTATCACTAAGTGTAAGAGGAGTAGGGATACATGGTGGTGGAGGAGGTGTAGATGATGGTGGTGAATCAGGTGGATTGACAATGGTAATTCCACTACGCGTAGTTATAGCACTCACATTAGCTCGCGGATTGGTGACGGTGTTTGAAGGTAGAGAACCCGAAGAAGAAGAAGGTTGAGCTTCGGGCAAGAAACTAGCCAACAGATTCTTCAATTCAGTTGTTTGAGTGATGAAAGAGGATTGAAGATTATCACGAACCTCAGTTCTGATGTCATTACCTTGCTTCAAGATATCTCCTTTCAAATTAATTATTTGGCTCTGTAGATTCTTGATTTGCTCACCTTGAGTTCTCATGATTGTGTCAACATCGGGATTAATGGGAGGGTGTTGTTGGGTGGGTGGTTGATAAGGGTTAGAAGCACGAGGTGGGATTTGGTTGCTTCTATTGTAGTTGTTGGCGGGATTTTGGTTTTGAGGAGAAAAACCGGGTGAAAGGTAGTTGTTGGAACGGTAGCTCAGCAGATTTCTATCCCCTTGTTGTCTAGCTTGGTAATTTTCCGGTGAATAATTACCGTAAGCTGCATACACATTTTCCGGATTTCCTTGTGTCGAAGGACAATCGGTGTATGAGTGAGGACCGCCACATGTTTCACAAGGATTAGCAACCGCTTTAACTTGTTGTTGTTGTTGGTTTGAAGCGAGAAGCGTAATACTTTTGCTCATTTCAGCCATCATGCGGGTGAGTTCGGTCATCTCAGGGTTTGCTGAGGTAGAAGAAACATTGACTCTCGTGTTGTTTCTAGAAGAAGCAGAGGAATCCCAGTTCTTATGATGAGTAGTCATGTTTTCAATTAACTCTCTACACTCCTCGGGTCTCCTTTTCATGAATGTGCCACCGGCGGCTGCATTGATCGTATCACGATCTCGAAAAGTCAATCCGTTGTAGAAAGTATCGATCAAGGTGACCGGAAGCATATTGTGGTTTGGACAACGGTCGATCAAGACATTATATCTCTCCCATGCATCAAAAAGAGATTCATCGGGATCTTGCATGAAACCGCTGATCTGGTTGCGAAGGCTTGTGACCATGGATGGTGGAAAGTAGCGCGACAAAAAACGTTGAGTCATGTCATCCCAAGTGTGAATAGAATTCTTCGGGAGACGATCAAACCATTTCTCGGCATGATGTGATAGAGTATGTGGGAAAAGTTGTAAGCGGAGAACATCCATTGTGGCCCCAGGCAACTTCATGCTTTGGGTGATTGTAATGAACTTGTCGAGGTGTTTGTTGGCATCATCATCAGGCAATCCTCTAAATGGGTTTGTTTGTACTTGCTGAATCATGTGGTGCTTCAACGAAAACTCAAGAGCGTTGATTTGCATCGGCGCAATCGGTCCTCCTCGTCCAAACATTGTTGGTTGACAAAGTTCCTCCATGGTCCGAAGATCGGGCTGTGGAAGAGCATTGTTGTTGTTATTATTATTATTGAGGTGCGGTGGCATGTTGTTGTTGTTGACACCTGCCATATCTAAATCTTCTTGAGGCTCAGGCTCTTGATAATTAGAAGATCTAGTACGCATACACCTGAAAATGCAAAAGAAAACAAAACCAAACACAAAGACAATATATATACACAAGAAAGATAAAATCTTTTTGGATTTTTGAAATTTTAAATTTTTATGGTTTTTTATCAATTTTTAATTTTTATGATTTTTTTTGAATTTTTATATGCAAGAAAAGTAACACTCACAAGTGAACGGATCCCAAAAAGCAACGTGTCTCTCACAAAAAACTGTTGATCTTTACGAAAAGAGCCGGCAGCGGCGCCATTTGATAACTTGGTTTTTACCTAGTTAAAAATTATTCGTTCAGGTATGTCTCTTCGAATTGAAAAACTTGATGTTTAATGTGTGACTCAGTTGAACTTTGGTGGAACAAAGATGTGTCGTTGTAGTTTTGAAAATAAAAGGTGCAAAACAATAAAAGTAAAGGTGCAATTAAAGTAAATCTGAGTCTAATTAAAATAAAGTGCAAGTATTTAAAAGCGAGACTAAAATTAAAAGGCAATAATGTAAATAACGCAAACTTAAATCTAACTAAGGCAAACTTAAAACGCAACTAAAACTAAAACTTAAACTAAGGCAAATAAACTTAAAGTGCGATTAAGAAAAAGGCGGGAAAAATAAAAATTAAAATGAAAAGGCAGAAAACTAAAAACTAAGATTCCCCTATCCGGAATAAACTCCTATTCGGAATAAATGCTATTCGGAATAACTGTCACCTATTCGGAAAGATTAGCCCTATTCGGAATATTTGCCTATTCGGAAAGTATGACCCTATGCGGAAAACCTCCTATGCGGAATAATCATCTATTCGGAATAGCTGTCCCTATTCGGAATAAAATCCTACTCGGAATATTGGGCCTATTCGGAAAGTCAAACCTATTCGGAAAGATCCTCCTATGCTGAATAAAGTGCTATACGGAATAAAGGCCTTATGCGGAAAAATCAACCTATTCGGAAAGTCAAGCCTATTCGGAATAATTCTTCCTATTCGGAATAAACTGCAACTCGGAATAATCCTTATGCGGAATATCCTCCTATTCGGAATAAATTCCTTATGCTGAATAAAGCTTCTACGCGGAATAAGGCACCTATTCGGAATAATGAATATTCCGAATAAAGCACTAAGCCCAAAACCCTTACTCGGAATATCTGTTGAGCTCGAATCTGGGGAAGAACAGTTACTGTATACGAAGAACAAGGGAAAGAAGATAGCACGAATTTAAACAAAAACTTAACCAAATCAACAAAAAGATTAAACCAAACTAAAGACAAAATATCTAATAAACATAAACAATCAATCCAAAACAACAAATCAAACAATAAAGATCACAATAATCAAAACTCACTTAAATTAATCAACCAAAATTAAGAACATGAACATAAACAAATCAACACAAAGATTAAGAAAGGAAGAATGAGATTAACAAGATAAAGATAAAGCTTGACAAGAATTAAAAAGAAAAACTTACTTGAATTAAATGGTAATTAAGGTGCAAGACAAGGTAATTAAATGACAAGTATTTAAATGTGCATAAAATAAATGTGGAAGAGCTAATTTGTCAAGTTAGCCAACAAGAGAAAAATGAAAATGATCTAATCTATATATAGGGGAGATTAAGGCTTGCTTAGGAAGCTTCCTTAATTGCATGCTTAGTCCCTCCTTCTTTAATCTTCTTTTAATTGCACCATTAGTCCTTTTCTTCTAATCTTTCTTTTAAATTTGGACTTTAAGGACTTGTGGCTCGGGATATCTTTTAAACTCGTCTTTAATTTCTTCAGTAAAATAAAACTTGAGTTTCTCTGCTTTTGATAAACTTCCGTCTTTTGACTTTTTCTTCGATAAATCTTCAGAATTGGTCTTGGACTTCCGTTCTTTTTCCACTTTTGACTTCTCGACTCCGTCTTTCATCTTTTTCTTCAATAAAAGCCGTGAATGCCCGTGAATTCCCGTGTTTTCTCCACTTTTCACAATTTCGTCCTAAATTACAACAAAAACACAAACCACGCATAATTCCGACATAAAATACACGTTTTGGTCCGGTTATTATTGTAATTAAGTGGTAGAAAAGATGGGTGTTTACACACCTATCAGTGCCTCGAACTCTTAAGCTAAAACCTTTGCCATCCAATCTCAGATATGCTTTTCTAGGTCCTAACAATACTTTACCCGTTATTGTTGCTTCTGATCTTTTTGAATCACAAGAGGTAGCACTTTTAAAAGTGCTTTCCAAGTACAAAGCAGCAGTTGGATGGATAATTGCAGACTTGAAAGGGATCAGCCCTTCATTATGTATGCATCGAATTGTTACGGACCTAGATATTAAGCCAGCAAGAGATGTGCAAAGGCGTCTGAATCCTAATATGAAAGAGGTAGTGAAGACGGAAGTTCTTAAATGGTTAGATGCTGGTATCATCTATCCCATCTTGGATAGTAAATGGGTAAGTCCTACTCAAACGGTGCGGTCGGAATCACCGTTGTTGAAACCGAGAATGGGGAAAAACTCACAACCCGACCAGTTACTGGGTGGAGAGTTTGTATAGATTAACGTAAGCTGAATAATGCCACATCTAAAGATCACTTCCCACTACCCTTTATTTATCAAATAGTTGAGAAGCTTTCTGGTAAGACATTTTATTGCTTCTTGGATGGGTACTCCGGTTATAATCAAATACCCATCCATCCTGGTGACCAGGCCAAAACCACGTTTACATGTCCTTATGGGACGTTTGCATTTCGAAGAATGCCTTTTGGCCTGTGTAATGCACCCGCTACCTTTCAGCGGTGCATGATTAGTATCTTTTTTGACATGGTTGGAGAATCTGTAGAGATATTTATGGATGATTTCTCCATCTTTGGTCAATCCTTTGAAAGCTGCCTTGATCAGCTTGAAAGTGTGTTAAAAAGATGCACCAAAACTAATCTGGTGCTTAGTTGGGAGAAGAGCCATTTCATGGTTCGAGAGGGAATTGTATTAGGGCATGTTGTGTCTGAAAAAGGATTTGAGGTTGACCGTGCCAAAGTTCAAGTAATTTCAACCCTTCCTCCTCCCACTACCATCAAAGGTGTGCGTTCTTTTCTTGGTTATATCGGGTTCTATAGGCGATTTATTAAAGATTTTAGTGCTATATCAAAGCCTCTTTGCAATCTACTCTTAGAAGATGCACGCTTTAACTTTAATGAGTCATGTCTTAAAGCATTAAACATGCTTAAGAAAAAGCTTGTAGAAGCCCCAATTCTACAATCACCTGATTGGTCGAAGCCTTTCGAGATCATGTGTAATGTGAGTGATTATGCCGCTGGGGCGGTTCTAGGACAGCGGGTCGATAAGAAACCCGTTGTGATCTTTTATGCTAGTAAGACTTTTTCAGAAGCTCAAATGAATTACACCACTACTGAAAAAGAGTTGTTAGCTGTGGTTTTTGCTCTTGATAAGTTTAGGTCATATATTTGAGGGCATTCTAAGGTGATAATATTTTCAGATCATAGTGCCTTAAGACATTTGTTGACTAAGAAAGAGACAAAACCGAGGTTGCTTAGGTGGATTTTGCTTTTACAGGAATTTAATCTAGAAATTCGGGATAAAAAGAGGTCAGAAAATGTAGTTGCCGACCATTTGTCTAGAATTATCCCTCCGTCGTTCAACCCTACTGATGTGATTAAGGAAAGCTTTCAGGATGAAAGCTTATTTGAGGTTTCTAAGGTTCCTTGGTACGCAAATATAGTTAATTATCTTGTTGTTAAAAAGCTTCTGGAGTTTTGGTCCAAGCAACAAAGAAAATACTTCTTCTCCCAGTTGAAGCATTATTTTTGGGAGGATCCGGAGCTCTATAAGGTGTGTGCTGACCAAGTCGTTAGGAGATGTGTTCCTGACCATGAGCATATGGACATATTGGCTCATTGCCATTCTTATGCATGTGGTGGACACTTTGGTGCTACGAAAACTGGGCATAAAATCCTACAAAGCGGTTTCTTTTGGAAGACTATATTCAAGGATGCCCAGTCTTTTGTGAAAGCATGTATTCGTTGCCAGCGAGTTGGAGGGATTTCAAGGCGTGATCAAATGCCTATGAATCCATACTTGTTGTTGAGATCTTTGACGTATGGGGTATTGATTTTTTGGGACCATTCCCCACTTCCTATGGCAATGTGTACATTTTAGTGGCCGTTGATTATGTGTCTAAGTGGGTAGAGGCTGAAGCTACTAGAACTAATGACCATAGTGTAGTTCTTAAGTTTGTTAAGAAGAATATCTTTTCTAGGCATGGAATTCCTAAGGATATCATTAGTGATGGGGGTTCCCACTTTAAGAACTTTAGATTTGGGATATTATTGAAACACTATGGAGTTAATCATAGGATAGCTACCCCTTATCACCCACAAACTAGTGGACAGGTTGAAGTATCTAATAGGGAGATTAAGAGAATTATGGAAAAGACCGTTCGTAGTAATAGGAAAGATTGGTCCTTGAGGTTAGATGATGCATTGTGGGCATATAGGACGGCTTTTAAGACTCCTATTGGTATGTCACCGTATAAGTTGGTATATGGCAAGGCGTGTCATTTACCGGTTGAGATAGAGCATAGGGCTGAATGGGCGATTAAGACTGTTAATCTGAATTTAGAGAAAGCGGGTAGTTCTAGGAAACTTCAATTATATGAACTAGATGAGATTAGACGTGATGCTTATGAAATTTCTATGATTTATAAGGAGAAAACCAAAGCTTTTCATGATCGACACATCACCAAGAAATCCTTCTTGGTTGGTCAAAAATTTTGGTTGTTCAATGCTAGACTTAAGCTTTTTCCTGGAAAGTTGAGAAGTAAATAGACGGGTCCATACGTTGTGACTCAAGTCTCTCCACATGGAGCCATTGAAATAAAAAATATGGTGGGTGGAGAGCCGTTTAAAGTTAATGGACACCGTTTGAAGCCGTATGTTGAGTTGGAAAGTGATCAGATGGAAACGGTGGATGTGGTTTACTTGGAACCACTCCAACCGTCTCAATAGCTCATACGAGTTATGTCTGGCTGAAGACGGTAAACTTAGCGCTTCGCGGGAGGCAACCCGTGGTTTGTGGAACTTTGTGGGTGTGTTCACTACAAACCCTCACGAGACAAAACTCGTCCAGTCGGGCTAACGAGTGGTTTAAAGGCTTGTTGCATACGCTAAATGCAACCGTGATTCCTACGAAAGTGAGTTAGGTTTTTGTTTTTGTGTGAGTTTGTCAAATTGATTTTTAACCAAAATTTTAATTTAAAGTTTTTTGCATTAGGGACAATGCAATGCTTTAAGTTGAGGGGGGTGGCACACGTGTTACTTGTTTTTATGTGAAATTTTGGTCAATATGGGTTAAAATGTGATTTTTGGGAAAAATTGAAAATTTTTAAAATTTTAAATCACATTATAAGAGTCTTGTGCTAATTAGATGTGGAAGTTTCTTCTACATATATGTTTATTGAGTGTTTGTAGATTCTAAAGATTAGCTTGTGGATGATTTATTAGAGCAAGCTAGAGGATTTGGCCATAATTATCAGGTGCACCCCATTCCATTGTATAATTTGGTTATTAAATTGATTTGATTGTTTGCATGTAGTTAGGCATATGTATAATTTAGATGATCAAACCACGCCGGTTGAATTCCCTCTACTTACCTTTGTTTAGATCGAGTAGAAAGTTTGAATAAATAATATGAAATATAGTAATGTAATAGTTGGGTTAGGACACTTGAAACTGATCTTATTCGGCTCGCCGCCCGCGCACGGTGGCCTTAGAAAAGAGTTGGAGAACTGTCATAATTATTGGTGGTAGTCATATGTTGGGCTTGCCTATTTGATTCGTCACCCGCGCAAGGTGATACTTTAGTTGTTAGCATGGGTCAGACGCCAATTTTTATGATGGATAGCATTGCACTTAGCTGAGACAATTTTATGTGAAATAACCCAATCCTTGTATTGTTGTAATGAAATTAGGAAGATTAGTTTAATTTAGTGCATTGTATAATTATACTATGTGGTAGATAATTCCATCATGTGATGTACCAGTAGGCACGAAGTATAATTGTTCCCATTTAGTTAAAACAGAAAAATTAACCGGTTCCCATGTGCCAATGTGTCTTAGTATGCACCTATAGGATAGATATTCATTTTTCTGAATAATTGGTCTTTATATCAACCTTAAAAGGAGTGTATAAAGCGTTCGGGATGATTTGTATAAAAACGGTCCCGAATGGCTAAAAAAAGAGCTTATGTGTGATGTGAAAAAAAATGAAAAAAAATGAAAAAAAATGAAAAAAAAAATTGAAAAAAAAAGAAAAAAAAGGAGATGAAAGTAAGTAAGCTAAAGTATGATGGCTTAAGGTGCGCTCTTATGGTATATAAACTCCAATGTCATAAAAGGTGTACGATATTCTCACCTCTTGTTTTAGATTAATGTTTAGATTGATTATAGGTGTGCATAAGGTACGTTGGACACGGTTAATTATATGAAACATAAAGTAAATGGAATCAATGGGAATGGTTATACTAAGTGTTTAAGAAGGACAAAAATATTGGTAATCATTTTGGATTATTTGTCATGTAGGATGGTGATTGGTGTATTTTGCATTCACCTCATAGCATGTTAATCTAACATAATTGTATATTTATTTGTCGTTATATATGTACTTTGAGTATGTTTTGTGGTTATGTAGGTTACGAGCGAAATGGAATAAAATGGCCGCTTAATTAATTTTTTGGTGAAAAGACATTGTGAGCGCCGATAAATGAAGAAAAAAATATTGAAGAAAAAGATTTGAGCGCGTCGCGATATTTTCGGTCATCTTTTATTTGTTCGGACTTCGTTCGAGCAATTATTGATGTTGGGTTATTTTTTATTGGGCCAAAGTTATTATATGTTTAAAAGAATAAAAGAAAAAAAAATAAAAAGAAAAATAACTTTTGGGCCCAATACCCAATAACTCACCATTGAAATATTATATATATATTGAGGGTATTGAAGAAAAAAGGAGAGCCGACTTTTAAAAAAAAGACGACAAGAGAATTAAAGGGATAGAGACAAGGAAGAAAAAAATAAAAATCTTTCCTGTGGGGTTAACAACATCATTACAATATATTTGCCCATTGGAGAAAAAACAAAAACCATTCATTGGTTGGGAGTGAATTGCTAGCCGCCAGTTTACATAGATACAAAGAAAAAAAAAGATTCTTATTGGTGCATTGATTCATCATTCGCAAGTGGGAATAATAAGAATATGAACAGGCTACGGGTCGGGTACATCACGATGTCCGGCAAATTTTGTTGCAATTCCTTCCGGTAACTTTATTTATGGTTTGATCATAACTTTTGGATTATTATATTTTTATTACATTGATTTATAATTTATTTATAAATAAATTATAATTGAGTTAATATTATGTTTAATTATTTGTGCGAGACAATTTGTTATTAGTTAACGATTCATTCTTATTCTATTTAGTTTAAGAAAAAGATGGTCGTATAATCGATATAAATTGTACCTAAATAAATTGTTAAAACATAATTATTGGTTGGATTAATATAATATTTATTATCGCGAGTCATTGATAAACATAATAAATACCAACATAAATTTATTCATATTAAGTCAAAATAATCTTTGTAATTGGAACTAAAAGTTTTGATAATCTATAAGTATGATCAACCATAAATATTAGGAGCTGGAAGGGATTGCATTTTTCTTTTAATTGTTTACATCTTTATTTTATTTTTCTAGCTTTATTATTAGCTTAATAATTATTTTAATTTTTAATCCGCATTTTTATTATCAAAAGTATTTTAGTTGTCAGATTTCAAAACCAAAACCTTTATTGATCAGTGATCACCCCAAAACTTAAACTAAAACCACATATTCCTCGTGGATCGATACCCGCTTACCCTATCTAGTATAAGGTAATTAGGTTATTTTTTACCGGCACTTCGACGTCGATTAATGGGTAACAAATACCGTGTGAATTTGTGTTAGATTGATAGGACAAAAAAAATACCCGATGTCAATTTTGTGTCAGACCATTGCACCCACTTTTTTTCTATCTTTATGCAAAAGTCCATTAAGCCAGAAAGAGAAAAAGGAGGAAGTCCATTCCACCCATGATACTTAAAAAAAAGGCATGTCTGACCTAATTTTTTACTGACGGGTATATTTTGCCAGCTCTACTTTCTATACAATCATATTTCATTAATCACTCAACACCATCAAAAGTGATTATTATAACTAAAGCAATAAGCGAACGACAAATATATTTGAGGCAAAAAAGATTGTAAATATCATTTGATAGATTTCTTATTTGCCACTGTTACAAAGACTGTACATACCTCTCATATTGTTCTTACAAAGACTATACATACCTTACAGATGCTATTCTGATTTCGAAACGGGGTTTCTTGCACGCACGCAAAAATAAATGGATGAGGTCTAATGCGATATATCATAAAGATCAACATGCTTTTGTGCTAAAGAATAGTCTTTCTGAAGTGGATTAGTATCTTAAGTTGGTGACATAACTTATCAGTGAATTAGTATCCATTTGTTATATATTGGCATGTATATTACATACTCTTTTTATTTGCTTACCATACTTGTGTAGCAGTTATTTTCTACATTTATACTCTTTGTCACTTTGGAATGAATATTGTACCTTATGTTTTGATTAGTTTGTTTATTGGGGCCATGAAACCACTTTCATCTTCCATGGTAATTTCATTTTCATCGTATGTGTATGGATTAATTAGTGTTTGCATTTTAAACATCTTATGTAGTAAATAGTACTATGTATGCAACATATAAGTATCATTTCCTTTACTATATAATGTAGTAAAGGAAATTATACTTATATGTTGCATACTTAGTACTATTTACTACAGATGATGTTATGAAGACCAAATGATGTAGGGAACACCAAATAAAACATTTTAAACATGATTTTTTTAACACGAAGTAGATCGACAATGCATATAACACATATAACACTTCTGCGCACAAACAGCCCACATCAAAGAGAAGCCAACCACCCTTGTTACAAAAATATGTCAGGATTAATAAATAGTAACCCCATTGTACTTGTTGAGTTGTGCATTCAGGTTTCCGTTGTAGTTGGCCCACGTAAGTTTAACCTTTGAATTCAGTTCACTAATCATTACAATTCTACAATGAGTGGTTTTACTAATAAAAAGGCCTTTGGAAAAGGGAAGCTTTATGTGATCCTAGTTCGATCATTATAACCAAATGGATTTACATTTATGTGGGCAATGCAACAGCAGCTTCATTTTAAACAACACATGACTGACACATGAAAAGCTCAGAAATTCTACCGTTTGGCAATTGACCAAATGACATAAAAGGGTTACTCAACTTATGGGTCATTTACAATTAAGGTATCACATACCCACAACCACTACCGTAAACCGATAATCGATCATCACCAGCGAGGCTTGATATTGACACGGGAATCATTACGAGAATATGAAGTAGTGTAGAAACAACTTATCATGACTAGCAATGTGCGAATAAATGTAAAAAGATAATTACCAATACACTTTGACTAAGTTCCCAAAAAAGAGGATCATCAAAAACAATCATCAAATAAGAGGATCATCAACTATGAATACACTTTATGAAGAAAATTATATACGAATATTTTGTTATGTTTAATTAGTATAAACAAAGCAGTCCTTAGTATTTAATTATATGAATTATATCTAATTGAAAGAACCCTAAATTACTTTAGTAACATAAAATTGAAAAGAAAAAATTACCTAATTAACTATAATTATGCAATTAAAGTCAATAAATTAAACACCATAACATTAAATTTAAACTAATTACCACAACTTATGATTTAAAATAGTGAAGGGTGTATGCACATACCTTGTTTGACGCTTCCTCAAAGTACGATGCATCTGATAAATCTTTTATGGAAGGGGGAGCTCCTGCTCCACGATCCCTACATATTTGGGCGCCAAATATTTTCATATAATGCCGCCAATATTTTCACCTTCGTCCATAACCGTTCAAAGAGCTGTATAGTTTTATTATTTCTTTAAGATATGGATAAGTACATTTCATAGTTTTATTAATTTTCTATGTAGTTATAGCTTTCGTATATCATTATTATTATTATTCATATATGTATTTCAATCAATATTTTTAGTTATTATAAACTAGTTATAACTCTCGAAACGCACGGAGTTATAAATAAATTTAATTTAATTTACTAGTTTTAGTTTAATATAAAAATATATAAAAATAAATTGTGTTTAATATTTTGTAATTATGATATTATTAGATTATAAAATATAAAAGGTATTTGTTAATTTTCTAAACTTATTAAAAAATATAAAAAATATAAAAAATTGTAATTTTCACTTAACAATTAAAATATTTATTTAGATTTAACCATAAAAGTATTATTAATTACTTCCTCTATTTTTAAGTTTTTTTTCACAAATTTGACACTTATAATTGTATCTCTTTTCTTTCTTCATCGAATTTTATTATCAATTTTTGTAAAAACTTTTACCAAATAAGAAAACTTTTAGATATAAAATAAAAAGAAATAAATCAAGATAATATATCTTATTAAGGAAAATTCTTTTGAAAAAGTCATACTTTATTTTTTGCTTTACAAAGAATATTAAAACTACACACGCCTTACCGATAAAGTGGAGCTAACTAAAGACTAGCTAATTATCGGTTTATACCGAAGTCCATAACTGATCCGAAGCTAAGTGTAAAACTCAGCGATGTATTTGAGACAACTAAAAATCCATCGTAATGTCGTCATAATTCTGTCGCTAATAGTTGCAACCTTAGTTCGTCATTAACTTCGTCTCTGTATGATCACAATCAGCGACAAAATTGTGATAGATGTGTAATTCGTCTCTAACTTTGTTACTAATTGGTCACTATCTTGTTGCTTTTTATCAAAGATTACTTTATAGCTAATGTTGGGTCAAAAAGTTGATGTGGCAGAAACTCAAAAATGAAGAAAACGTGAAGAAATTGTCCAAGCGTTGTCAAGAGTTAATCAAGCGTTGACAAGAGTTAATTAGGCGTTGATAGCTCAAGAGTTGTCATGTACAATGTAAGCATTGTCACATGCAATTCAAGCATTGACAAAACGTAGACAAAAGAAGCTAATGGAAGCTTCTATTTAGATAAACATGCAAAAGATATTCTGCATAAGTTTATTTAAATAGAAGATTTACTTGTTTATTCATCCTTATCTCTTGTAAACCCTAATCCTTACACTATAAAAGGAACCAAGGGTCAGAGGTTTTATTCATATAATTCATTCACAATGTAAACCTAAAGTGTGTGTCGACTAGACGTGGGATTCAATGTATACACGTCTAGTGGTTGTTCGTTATTAATATAATGGGCAATCCAATTGTGTTTTAATTCATGTTTCGTGCCTAAACACCTTGTTAATGGTTGTTGTTCTAATTCCGCTTTGATTGTATAATCATATGAACAATGATCATTCCTAGTAGCTTAAAAGATCCGGAAACCAAGGTTTCCACAATTGGTATCAGAGCCTCGTGGCTCGTGATGCTAGGACCAACAAGGTGTTCGTGTTTAGAGAAGAAAAGAAAAATCCGTCTAGGGTTTTTCTGGACGTTTTTGTGTGCGCAGCAGTATTCAGAAGGTCATAACTTTTGATTGAACCGTTGGATCGTCACGAAATTTTATATGTGTGTTCTACATACATAGATCTAAACATCCACCGGAGGGATTGTCAAGTTTTATCCCCAGGCAAAAGTTATTAAGCGTCGAAGTTGGCTGATGGTTGATTTTCAGTTTTCTGCTTTTACATAAAATCATGACCTAGGGTTTCTCAAACCCTAGATCTACCTAGAAAGCAGAATGTTATGATGTTCATGACTGTTAAAACGTGTGAAGATACACGATCTTTGGTTAATAAATACAAGCCCACACGATTCCAACATGATTCAAGATTCTGTTCACTCGACCAACAGGAAGCATAAGGATGTGTGATGTATTTTGTTCGTCTACTGTTTCTATCCAAGGAAGTATTCTCCATCTGTGTTCACACGATTGAAAGCATCTCATTGGTGGAAATTAGTGTGTTCACACGGTGCTCTCTATTTGATTGGTCAAATTTATTTGTAAGATCTGAGAAACAAGTGAAAAGCTTGTAATATTTTTGTGTTCACATGAAGCTCACGTTCTGATTGGTCAAAAGACTTGCGTTCACACGGCTAAAGGAAATCATATACTATATTCAGCGTTCATTTAATTAAAGTAACGTGAGGATATACTTTGTTTCACATATAGCATCAGTGTTTGATGTAAACGCTGACAAGAATGAGACAGACGTTGACAAGATGGGTTTGACGCTGAAAAGGACGTGGACGCTGACAAAGTTTAATATAGACGCTGACAGGAAGAATTTTGACGCTGACAGAATAAGTCAACGCTGATAGCATTGACAGTGTCGTCCGATATATGAATTTCAACGCTGATAGGTATTGTCCGATATTGGACAATACATCTGCCAAAGATATTGGGCAGAAGAGGATATTGGACAACACAAGGTTTGCTGCTGTTTGAGAAAATTGGACGTTTTGAGCACACAAAAAGGAGGAAAATACACACAAAGGTACATGGAATCTCCGTTTTAATTTAGAATATCATGATGATATTTATGGCTCGGATATTTTGAAAGGGATTAATGGTTTTAATGCGAGTTGACAACAATTCGTGAGGAAATTTATTGGATTTGATTATGTAATCGGGGTAGCCTTGAAAAAGAGTTATCCGTCTTAATGCTTTTACATATGATATGAAGATTAAGATTCTTCATGAAGAGGTGTTAGCTTAAGGGGAAGAATTCTTATGGTAAGTTTGATGATTGAAGAAGATTTTCGCGGGTTTGTGTTCTATCATATCTTAAAGTTGTGGACTTCCAGCCACTGACTTTAAAGGTAACTTGTTCGTGCTTTACATGTTTGGTGACGAAGACTTGTCATAACACTTGAAGGAGTTACATTATCGTGCTCAGTGTCTCACAAAGGATGAGAATATTGACAAGGGATTGAGGTCTACTTATACATTGCCTAGTATAAGCTCTTAGTCACATGGATAGTACAAGACATGGAACACAAGGTTGGGTTATTCTACTTCTACATCAAAATTACTATATTAATTGTTCTTCAAGATCATTACATAGAGCTACTTCTGGAGAATCTTCAACATTGCAACATTGTTTACTTTCCTTGTTGATGTGACAAAAAGGGGAAGAAATACATGCTACACTTGAGGGGAAGCAATTTGAAAATCATGTATAACTTACAAGAGATACACATAGAGTTTTGCCACTATCAACTAGGGGAAGATTGTTGGGTCAAAAAGTTGATGTGGCAGAAACTCAAAAATGAAGAAAACGTGAAGAAATTGTCCAAGCGTTGTCAAGAGTTAATCAAGCGTTGACAAGAGTTAATTAGGCGTTGATAGCTCAAGAGTTGTCATGTACAATGTAAGCATTGTCACATGCAATTCAAGCATTGACAAAACATAGACAAAAGAAGCTAATGGAAGCTTCTATTTAGATAAACATGCAAAAGATATTCTGCATAAGTTTATTTAAATAGAAGATTTACTTGTTTATTCATCCTTATCTCTTGTAAACCCTAATCCTTACACTATAAAAGGAACCAAGGGTCATAGGTTTTATTCATATAATTCATTCACAATGTAAACCTAAAGTGTGTGTCGACTAGACGTGGGATTCAATGTATACACGTCTAGTGGTTGTTCGTTATTAATATAATGGGCAATCCAATTGTGTTTTAACTCATGTTTCGTGCCTAAACACCTTGTTAATGGTTGTTGTTCTAATTTCGCTTTGATTGTATAATCATATGAACAATGATCATTCCTAGTAGCTTAAAAGATCCGGAAACCAAGGTTTCCACAGCTAATCTATCTCTAATCCATCAGTGTTAACCATTATTCTGTGACGGACTGATTCGGTCGCAAATTTTCGTCGCTGTTGTTCAATATTCTAGTAGTGGATTAATTAGTGTTTTTAAAAAGTTTTTAAATTTTGGCTTATTATATTTTTCTTAAAGTTGATTTGGTTAAGTTTTTAGATAAGTGCTTATTCGGTTTTAGCTTATTTTCTAGTTTTGCTTATACTGTTTCTAATCCGGGATTTCCCAAAACCCTCTATTCCCGAACTAAGTGGAAATTTCCATTAACCCGAATTAGGTAGAGTTCCTGATTATTCCGACTTATGTGCAAGTTAATCATTCCGACTTAGGTGTAGAATTCATTTTTCCTGAATTAGTTCATAACCAGCATTTCCCGAATTATGTGCAAACTAGCACATTCCGGATTAGGTTCGACATTGGATATTTCGAATTAACTCCTTAACCTGGATTCCGAATTAGTAGTGGAAATGATGGATTCCGGATTACTTGTTGAATCTTGATTCCGGATTAGACATATATCACGGATTCCGAACTAGGTACGGCACACATATTCTGAATAGAGTGAAGGATATGGATTCAGAATTGAGTGCAGGATACTGATTCCGACTTAGTGTTTGAACTTGCATTCCGAATTAGGTTGCACATTACGGATTCCGAATTAGATTGCTTTCAGTAGATTCCGACTTATGTTTAGGATCTTGTTTCCCGACTTAGGTTTTGCTTCTTGTTTTAAGTATTATTTTTAAATCTTTATTCATCCCGCCATTTTCTTAAGTGTTGTTTTTATTGGTTTTATCTTAGATTTATTTCAAGTTTGCATTTTTATAAAGTTTTCAAATTTACTTTTCGTCAAGATTAAATTTCTCGTCATTCATTTGTTTACTTTTAAAGTCTTTATTTCTAGGCTTATCTTTAAAGCTGTAGTTTTTCACCATTTATTTTTTTAATCACTTTTAGCTTTATTTACCTTGCCATTTACATTAAAGTTTGCATCTTTACTTTACTCAACGACAACCTATTATTTTATCCACCAAATATAATTCAGTCGCACTTTTAACCGTTAATCAATTCGATTAGACATACTTCAATGAATGATTTTTCAGGTATTACTTCTTATATGTTCACTACATGTTTTTGTTGAATTCAAATAGTGAAGTTTGGTTTATTCAGAAAGTTGTTTGAAAAATTTTGTTTTCAGATAGATAAGGGGTGTTTGGATCTGATATATTCTTGCCTTGGGTGACACAAGAGTGGGGTAGAAACAGATTTAACATGCTCTATTAGGTTGGTTTAGGTTAATATTGCACTTGCTTTGTAGTTGTTAGTGTAAATTTTAGATTTTGTGAGTTTCAAGTTTACTAAAAACTGCATAGATATTCATTAGGCCTATAAAGAGTTTGATTTGGTAATTTGAGGTTTGAGATTTTATAATCTGATAGAACTAGTGTCTTTCTAGGGTTGTATGTGAGTTAGTTTGTGGCTTGTGTGCTTGGAACCAAGTTGTGGGTAGTCAAATCTCACCTAAGTGTCAATTGAACCAGCAAATAGCCTACCAGACCATGTTTCTGTGACCAGTGATTGTATTTGGCTTCATTTTGTGTTATTTCTTGCTTGGATCTGCTAGTTTTTCTCTTGTATTTGACTCATCACACTTCCATGAGTGTGGGGGTGCCTTTGTCTCCCAAAAGCATCCAGTAACTAAGCTAAAAACGACCATTTTCTTGTTTCTGAGGTAGAGCAGTGGGAAAAAGTTCCCACTGCTAGTATAAAAGTTCCCACTGTTGGGCTAAAAGAAAAAAGCCCAGCAAGTGTCATTGTCAGTTTGTGTTGATTTTTGTCTTTAGTGACTTAACTTTAGGATTTTTCTTTCTTTTCAATTTTCCCATGTTTTTTAACTTATTTTAAGATTTTTCAAAAAGTTATTTTTAATTTGCTGATTATTTTAGTATTTTTAGCATTAATTTAAGTTTTAAATAGTTTTTAAATATTCCAATTTTGTCTTTAGTGGGTAAAAAGTTGTGTTTTTCTGTTTTTACAAGTTTCCTATTTTTAGTTAAGTATTTTAAGATTTTTAGAAAAGTAGTTTCATTTTTCTCTTTATTTAATCATTTTTTAGAATTATTTTAAGTTTAAATTAGTTTTTAATTAAACTGTTTTTGTCTTATTAGGCATAAAATTACTTTTTTCAACTTTTTTCATTTTTCCTAGCTTTATATAAGTAAAATAGGATTTTTGAAAATGTAAGTTTATTTTTCCCATTATTTTATTATTTTTATGATTATTTTAGTTTAAAAAGTGTTTTTAGCATTTAAAAAATAGAAAATAGTTTTAAAAATATAGGAAAAATACTTTCTAGTGTTTAATTAATATAAGTAAGATATTTGTTTGATAAAATATAATTTTGGGCTTTTTGTTATTTATATTTAATTTTAGGGCTTTAATTAGCATTTAAAATTGAATATTTAATTAATAAAAGGTTTTAAAATTTATTATTGAATTTTTATTCTTATTTATATTATTTTAGACTTAATTTTAATTTTTTACTTGTTTTTAGCTTTCATTTTTAATTTCATCGCGTTTTACGTATTTACGTTTACGTTTTTACGGTTTACGTCGTAGTGTAATCGTAGTGTAGCTCGTCTTTAAATTTTCTCTCTTCAAACCCAAAAACGACACTAATCCAAACTTGATTTTATTATATTGGCACTTAATACACATACACCTCCGCCGAGAACGAACTTGGACTTTTCATCTTTACGGTTTTCCTAAACCGTATCGATTAATACTTATCGGCTTATACTCTCTTTTTCCTAAAAGAGGTACAATTTTACTACTATCAGTGACTTTTCAATGACGAGTGGATCGATTTCGATAAAACCTTTAGCCTCAATGGGTATTTGGCTAGAAATGGAGGCACTTCAATGGAATTAGAAGTTGAAGCCTCAAAGACGTGGTCCTTCGAAGGTGGTGAAGACGAGTCCATATTGGTGATTGTTGTGATGGCACTAACGTCGCCCTTCGGAATTGGTTGTTCACTTGTTTAACCGAATATATCCCAAAATGATTTTTCATCCATAAATTTACGAATACCCTTTTGAATTAAGTAAACATATTCTTTATCATTAAAATCGTCATCTTTAAAACCATTCATTTTCATTCTTTCAAAACATGCATCTAATCTCATTTTTTCCGCTAAGTATGAGCTTTGACATTATCAAATTTTGAAATATCGGTTTTAGAATCGGTTTTATCATGATCATTTGAAACTTGGATCTACTTGCGAAAAAGTCCATTTTATCCTCCCCATATTTCATAGTTAATTTCCCACCGTGAACGTCGATTATGGCTCGAGCCGTCGATAAAAAGGGTCGACCTAAAATAATAGGACATTAGGATCACACTCATAATCTGATATGACGAAGTCCGCGGGAAAAACAAACTTTCTAATTTTAACATAGACATCCTCGGATATTCCAATTAGTTTTAATGGTGTACAATTTGCTAGCTCGATTGTCATGTTCGTGGGGGTAAGTCTAGGCAGTTTCATCAATTTTCAAAGAGAATGAGGCATGAGATTGACGCTAGCACCTAATTCGGCAAGGGCTAATAATAAGTGTGAAAACACTTATCCTTTTACCACTTATTTCCAATAATAACAAGACCAAAACGTGTGATTTATGTCGTAAAAGTCGGAATTATGTGTGGTTTGTGTTTTTATTGTGTTTTAGGACCAAAATATGAAAAAGGAAGAAAACACGGGTTTTCACGGGCTTTTATCGAAGAAAACGGGAAAAGACGAAGTCAAAAGATCAATAGTGCAAAAAGAACGGAAGTCCAAGGCCTATTCTGAAGATTTATCGAAGAAAAAGTCTAAAGACGGAAGTTTAACGAAGTCGAAGAACTTAAGTCTAATAGAAGAAGAAAATTAAAAGACAAGTTCAAATCCCGAGACGACATCGAGAAAAGACAAAGAATTAAAGTCGAGTCGAGAAGACGTGAAGAAAGCAAGAAAGAAGATGCAACACATGCACTCCTTCCACCTTCCCTATAAATACCCTCCTAATAGTCATTAGGAGGGTGTTAGTTAGTTAGTCTTTAATTTTAGTTTTTCACTTTTTCATTTTCTTTCTAGTTTTAGAGAGAGAAAGTCTTAAACTTTCTCTCACTAAGTTTCATCTTCTCTCTTAATCTTTCAAGATTAAACATTTATGTATTGCTTATTTCATTAATCAAGTTCTATTTTAATCTTTTAATCCTTAATCTCATTCTACCTTTCTTTGATTTTAGATTGATTTTGGTGCAAATTTCATTTGATCTGTGTTGTTCTTAATGATTTCGTGCTTAAAAAGTTAATCTTTTGATCATTGCATAAGTTTTCATTTGAATAAGCTTTAAGATTCTTGTGCTTATTGGCTTATTTTTATGATTAGCTTATTTACCTTTTAAAAGTTTTCTTAAAAAGTTCATATTTTTATGTTTGATCTAAAAGTTTGTTTATTTTAAGTTTAGATAAGTTGATTCTAGAGCTTATTTGATCCGGTTTAGTATTGGTTCGTTTTAGTTTTGGGAATAAGCTTACCATTATAGCTTATTTCTTGGCTTATAACCGAATCCCATATAAATCGGAAAGCGTTATAAACCCCTTTCCGATCTCCGTATTCCGAGCAGCCTTCCCCTTTTTTCGATTTGCCAATCGGAAAAGGGTTTCTCCATATTCCGATTGAACACCCCTTATTCCGATCGAGTGATCGTATTAGGGTTTACACATTCTGATCTGAGCCTTTTAGAACATTCCGATTGTAGCATTGTTGAACATTTCGATTAGTACTAATCCCTATTATTCCGATTAGGGGTGTTTGTTGAACATTCCGATTGTGAGTCTTGCCTTATTCCGATCCATCTTCTTTGTTTGATATTCCGATTGGCATCCTTTTTCAGACATTCCGACACACTTGTTCCTCAACATTCCGATCAATAGATCGGAATACATTCCGATCTGGTCCCTTATTTGAGCATTCCGATTGCAGCCTCCATAGCATGTTCCGATCGGTGATTGTTTTGAATGTTCCGATGGTGTTAGTTCTTGTTTCTTCTAAGTTTTCTAAGTGTGAGTTTTATAAAGTGTTTTAGTATTTTTCTTAATCTAGTCTTTAAGTTTTTCAAGCTTTTATTTTTACTCGTCATTTTAGTATTAATCTTTTAACTTCTACTTACTCAACGACACTTAAATTTCTTGCTATTATTTTAAAATAGATAATCAAAACCATACCATTCTCTTGTTCACCAAAAGACGATTGAGTCGCACTCTTAACCAATAGTCAATTCGAAAAGACTTGGGACAACAAGATTTTATACCTAGCCAAAAACTAAGTATTAAATGGCGCTGCTGCCGGCTCTTTTCGTTACGATTAAAGGTTTTTAGTGAGAGACGCATTGAAATTGGGATCCGTTCTTTGAACGTTATTTTCCTTGCTTTAAAAATTTTCAAAAACCCTAAAAAATATAAAACTTTTCAAAAATACAAAAACATTGAAAAATCATTAAAATCAATTCTTTTACAAAGGTTTTGCACCAAAAAGATTATATAGATATTCTATGTGTATATTTTTCTTCTGCAGGTGTATGCGCACTCGATCAACGTCTTATTCAGAGCCCGAGACTCTCGAATATTTAGACATGGCCGGTGTACACAACAACAACAATAATAATCCACCTCTCCCCAATAATAACAATCCACCCCACCCAAACATGAATAATCCACCCCAACCCGACTTACGAACAATGGAGGAGCTATGCCAACCCACCATGAACGGACGCGGAGGCCCGATTGCGCCAATGCACGTCACGGCTCAGGAGTTTTCGTTGAAGCATCACATGATCCAGCAAGTGCAAACTAACCCGTTTCGCGGAATTCCGGATGATGATGCCAACAAACACCTCGACAAATTCATTACCATAACCCAAAGCATGAAGTGCTCCGGTGTTTCTATGGATGACCTTCGCCTTCAACTTTTTCCCCACTCGCTTTCTCACCATGCCGAAAAATGGTTTGACCGTCTTCCTAAGAACTCTATTCATACGTGGAATGACATGACTCAACGCTTTTTGTCGCGCTACTTTCCCCCATCCATGGTCACAAGCCTTCGTAACCAAATCAGTGGATTCATGCAAGACAATGATGAATCGCTTTTTGATGCTTGGGAACGGTACAATGATTTGATCGACCGCTGTCCTAATCACAATATGCTCCCCGTCACTCTCATTGACACCTTCTACAATGGTCTCACTTTTCGTGATCGTGACACGATCAATGCCGCCGCCGGTGGTACTTTTATGAAAAGGAGACCGGAGGAGTGTCGAGAGTTGATTGAAAACATGACTACTCACCACAAGAATTGGGATTCATCCGCATCCTCAAGATCTAACTCGAGAGTCAATGTTTCTTCTACTACTTCCAATCCCGAGATATCCGAACTTACTCGACAAATCGCGAGTATGTACAAGGATTTCATGTCCATGGCCACAAACCACTTTCAACAAGCTAAAGCCGTTGCTATTTCTTGTGACACATGTGGTGGTCCTCATTCTTATAATGATTGTCCTTCTACCCAAGGCAATTTTTCTGAAAACGTTATTGCAGCTTACGGCACTTATCCTACGGGAGGCTATCAAGCCCGCCCTCAAGGAGACCGTGGCTTTCTAAATTATCGTTCGAACAACTATCTTGCTCCACCCGGTTTCCCTTCTGTAAACCAAAACCAACAACAAAGCTATAACCAAAACAACCAATCCCAACCTCGTGCTAACAATCAATATCAATCCCAACGAAACCCATACCCACCTCAAGGAAATTCTCAAGTCTACCAAGCTCCACCTCTCAATCAACCGATGGCAGTGAGTCCAGACGTCGAGACATTCATGAAGTCTAATCGGGAGATGGTGACGAATCTTCAGAGTCAAGTCCGCAACTTGAAGGGAGAAATGGCGAAACAAGGGAACGATATTCGAGCCGAGCTAAGGAATGACATGGCAAAACACAACAATGAAATTCATGCAAACATGAAAGACTCTTTCAATACTCAAGCGGTTAACCTTCGTGATATGATGGGTTCGCTCATCCAAGGTAATCAACCCTCTTCTTCGGGTACTCTTCTGAGTAATACCGTTGCGAATCCAAGAGGGGAGATGAAAGCAATCACCACTCGTAGTGGAAAAGGTTATACGGAACCCGAGCTTCCTACACCTCCACCCGTGATTGTGAACAAGGAAAAAGAGCAACTTTCTTCACCTCCTTCACCTTCTATCCCCATTTCCCCACCACCCGTGGTTGTGAGTGATCCTACTCCCCTAGAGCCTTCTTCTTCATCCAATATACCTTATCCTTCAAGGTTGAGGAAAGAGAAGCAAAAGAGCAAGGATGATATTCAGGTTTCCAACTTTCTAAAAATGTTTAAACAATTGAATTTTAACATCTCCTTTGCCGAGGCTCTCGCTCACATGCCTAAATACGCGAAAATGTTTAAAGATCTTCTAAGTGATAAGGAAAAGCTTCTTGACATTGCTCAGACCCAACTTAATGAGAATTGCTCCGCCGTTCTCTTAAGGAAATTACCCACCAAACTTGGTGATCCGGGTCGCTTCTTAATTCCTTGCAACTTCCCGGGAGTAGAGAATTGCATGGCCCTAGCCGATTTAGGTGCCAGTATAAACTTAATGCCTCTAAGTGTTTGGAAGCAATTATCTCTCCCCGAGCTAGTCCCCACCAAAATGACTTTGGAATTAGCCAACCGTACGGTTGCTTATCCAGTGGGGATAGCCGAAGATGTCTTTGTTGGCGTTGACAAATTCACCTTCCCGGCGGATTTTGTTGTCGTTGAATACGAGATGGATCCTCGTGTTCCATTAATCGTTGGACGTCCCTTCTTGAGGACCGGTCGCACTCTCATTGATGTAGCCGCGGGTGAATTAATCATGAGAGTTGGTGACGATCAAATTGTCTTCAACATGGGTAAGATTTCTAAGCAACCTTATTCATACGAGAGTGTTAATGCAATTGATGTTCTCGATGAGGCTTGTGAAGAACATTTTCATGATGCTTGCAAAAGTACTCTTTCTTCTCTACCCAATGTTGAGACCGTTGCCTCAATTGCTCCGGCATTGACTCCTTTTGGAGAAAGTGACTTGGATGATTTCGAAGCTAGCTTGGGTCCTCTCGATATTAAGTATGATAATTCGTCCACCGATTGGGATGAAGACATTCGTACTATTGAGAGACTTCTCAATGAGGACCCGTTTTCTCCTCCTTCTCCTAAAGAGGTGACTAATGATGATCCATCGTTAGTTTCACCATCTATTGAGGATCCTCCCACTCTTGAGCTTAAGGACCTACCTCCTCATCTTGAGTACGTTTTCCTTGAAGACAACGAGAAGTTACCGGTCATCATCGCAAAGGACCTGAAAGAAGAAGAAAAAGCCCGACTTATCGCCGTGTTGACGAAGCATAAAAGAGCTATCGCTTGGAAAATCTCCGACATTCGCGGAATTGATCCTCACTTTTGCACACATAAAATTCTCATGGAGGACGACTTTAAGCCCACAATTCAAAGCCAACGAAGGGTGAATCCTAAAATCAATGAAGTCATCAAAAAAGAGGTTATTAAACTTCTTGATGCGGGTATGATTTACCCTATTTCGGATTCACCATGGGTTAGTCCAGTCCATTGTGTGCCTAAGAAAGGCGGAATCACCGTTGTGCCCAATCAAAACAATGAGTTGATTCCTACCCGTCTCGTTACTGGGTGGAGAGTTTGTATAGACTACCGCAAACTCAATGATGCCACGAGAAAGGATCATTTCCCTCTACCATTTATGGACCAAATGCTTGAACGTTTAGCGGGTAATGAATATTACTGCTTTCTTGATGGTTTCTCGGGTTATTTCCAAATACCCATCGATCCCCAAGATCAAGAGAAGACAACATTCACTTGTCCCTATGGCACATTTCCCTACAAAAGGATGCCTTTTGGCTTATGTAATGCCCCCGGGACTTTCCAAAGGTGCATGTTGGCTATCTTCCATGACATGGTTGAGCAAACCATGGAAGTCTTCATGGATGATTTCTCGGTCTTTGGGGATTCCTTCTCTTCTTGCCTTGCCAATTTGGAACGTATGCTTAAGCGGTGCGAAGACACTCGCCTTGTTCTGAATTGGGAAAAATGCCATTTTATGGTAAAAGAAGGCATTGTGCTAGGACACAAAATTTCAAAAGCCGGTCTTGAAGTCTACCGTGCTAAAGTTGATGTCATAGCCAAATTACCTCCACCTTCAACCGTGAAGGGTGTGAGAAGTTTTCTGGGTCATGCGGGCTTCTATCGTCGATTCATTCAGGATTTCTCTAAAATCGCTCGCCCGATGACCCACCTCTTGGAAAAAGATACTCCTTTTATCTTTTCTAAAGAGTGTCTCGAAGCCTTCAATCTTCTTAAGGATAAGCTAACTAAGGCACCGGTCTTGGTTACCCCTAATTGGGAGCTGCCTTTTGAATTGATGTGCGATGCTAGCGACTTTGCTATTGGTGCGGTTTTGGGCCAACGAGTGAATAAACACTTCCAACTAATCAACTATGCTAGCAAAACAATGACGGGGGCTCAATTGCATTATACGACAACCGAAAAGGAGCTTTTAGATGTTGTCTATGCTTTTGAAAAATTTCTCCCCTATCTTGTTTTATCCCCCACCATCGTATACACGGACCATTCCGCGTTGAAGTACTTGATGACTAAGCATGATTCTAAGCCAAGACTTCTTCGCTGGGTTTTACTCCTTCAAGAATTCAACATAGAAATTCGTGACAAGAAGGGTGCCGAAAACCTGGCCGCGGATCATCTGAGTCGACTTGAGGATCCATATCAAGGGGATCATCCAAAAAAAGAGATCAATGACTCTTTCCCCCTTGAGACCTTAATGTCTATAAATCTCAATCTTGATGACACCCCGTGGTTTGCGGACATTGCAAACTACTTAGCGGGTGGTATTCTCATCAAAGGGTTAACATCCCAACAAAAGAAGAAGTTCTTAAATGATGTTAAGACTTACTTTTGGGATGACCCTTATCTATTCAAACAATGTGCTGATCTGATCATTCGTCGTTGTGTTGACGGACCGGCAGCTTTTGATATTCTCCAGGCTTGCCACAAAGGACCCACCGGTGGTCACTTTGGTCCCAACTACACTGCTAAGAAAGTGTTTGACTCTGGATTCTATTGGCCCACCATTTATCGTGATGCTCACGAAATGGTTAAGCATTGTGATGCTTGCCAACGCCAAGGCAAGATTACACATAAGGATGAGATGCCTCAAAATTTCATACAGGAATGTGAAATCTTTGACGTATGGGGCATCGACTTTATGGGGCCATTTCCATCCTCCAAAGGGAACAAGTACATCCTCGTCGCAGTTGACTACGTTTCTAAATGGGTTGAAGCCAAGGCTCTCCCTACGAACGATGCGAGGGTGGTTGTGAACTTTTTGAAGCAGCTTTTCGCTCGATTTGGCGTTCCTTGTGCTATCATCGGTGACCGCGGGACTCATTTTTGCAACGATCAATTTGCAAGAGTCATGGCTAAGTATGGTGTCAATCACCGTCTTTCCACCGCCTATCATCCCCAAACCAATGGGCAAGCCGAGATATCCAACCGTGGATTGAAGCGAATTTTGGAGCGTACTGTGGGAGAGCATCGTGCCGCGTGGGCCGATAAGTTAGATGATGCTCTGTGGGCTTTCCGTACTGCTTACAAGACCCCGATCGGTTGTACACCTTATCGTCTTGTGTACGGAAAAGCATGCCACCTTCCCATCGAGCTGGAACATAAGGCGCACTAGGCCTTGAAGTGGGCTAACTTCGACATCAACAAAGCCGGTGATCATCGCAAGATTCAACTCAACGAGCTAAATGAACTGAGGAATGAAGCTTATGAGAACTCGCTGATCTACAAGGAGAAGACGAAGATCATTCATGACGCAAAAATCAAGAACCGAGAGTTCCACGTTGGTGATCAAGTCTTACTTTTCAACTCTCGGTTGAAGATCTTCTCTGGCAAGTTGAAGAGCCGCTGGTCTGGTCCATTCACCGTCGCCAAAGTCTTTCCATATGGGACCATTGAGCTTTCTCAGCCAAATGGGCCCAATTTCAAGGTGAATGGCCAGCGTCTGAAGCTGTACTTTGGTGAGGACATCTCTTAGGAGACGATTTCATCCCTCACCACGTTTCCCATGAACTAAATTTGGGTCGAGTCAGGCTCGTGACTCGGTGATCAAAAACAAGCGCTTCTCGGGAGGCAACCCGTGATCTATCCTTTACTGCTTTCATAATAATTGTAGGGGGAGCCCCGTATGTGTTTGTTGTCTTGTTTCTTGTGCTGTGCAGGGATTCAAGCTTCAAAGATCCACCTTGATGACTTTTGACGAACCGTGATACCGTGTTCTCATCTTCCCGGTTCTATCCTAAACTCTTGTGATTCAATATTTCATATTTTATATGTTCACATTGAATTCACTATAGTTGTCCTTTCTTTAGCAAGATTTAAACAAAGTGCACAATGTCCTAAGTGTAGGGGAGTTTACTCCCACATGCTTAAACATTGAGGACAATGTTTATCTCAAGTGTCGGGGGGACTTCTATCGACGTAAGTGGTCTTTTCCATGAATTTGCCCTCATTTTAACCGGAAAATTTGATTTTTCGACATTTTTCAAAATTTTTAATCTATTTTGGCCTAGTTGTATAGTTGTACTTTCCTTTATTATGGTTATTTTCTTTCCTTGCTTAAATAAAGTGGTTTTAAATTTTTCTTAGTCGTGAACATTTTGACTCAAACCGAGTTTACTTATCTAAGTTTACTCTAGCTAGTATCCTTAACGTGTTTAAGTCAAGTTTTGCTAGGCTTTTATATAGGAGCTATAAAACGCGAAAGTCTTAACTCTCATGGGTTAAGAACAAGAACTTTTCGCAAGTTCCTATAATTGATCCTAGAGAGTCGTTTATCAAGGGAACTTTAAAATGCGATTTCTAAAACTTGAAAAAGTCTAAGAATTTGCAAGATCCTATAGGCGACTCGAAAACCCAAAACTTTGATTTAATAGGCTAAGCATCCACGAGTCTCATTCCTTGAGAGTTTAAACTGTGGAGGACGAGAGATGATAGAGCCAATTATAAGTTTGGTATTCTTTCGTGAATTTATGTGAGTTAATTATAAGCCTATTCTCCCTCCACTTGTTAATAAATTTATCTGCAATAAATAAGGTTGTACGATTTAAAAGGTTACTTAGCTTCTAGCCCCAGATCGTTTAAAAGTTGCTCGGTACGGATTAGAGTTCATAGCCAAGGCATAACTTATTGAAGCGGGATGCGAAGATTGGCGAGTCCGAAAAGGCCCTAACAAGGCATGAGGGCTACATTTTGTTGCTAAAGATCCAAAAGTGATGTGAAGAATCATTTATCGAAAATCAATATGAAGGATCGAGACACACGACGAAAAGCAAATACTCCCCTAAAGATCATGGAGAAGTCTATCCAAAAAGACCCTAACAAGGTATGAGGATAAATAGATCCAAGTCCTAAAAGGAGGCGGATCGTTGTATATCAAAGTCCAAAAATAAAGATTGGAGAAAAATCAAGAAGTCGTGGTCCAAATATGAAGAATCTCTCAAAACTTCAAGTGAAGAAATTCCTATTATGAAGAGAAGACCATAATTTCATGAACGTCTCTCAAGATTTGAAGTATGAAGTCGCTGGCAAATATCGGTCCGAGAAAGGTCTCAAATCGTGAAGCGAGTTATGCCAAGATATGAACTTTATGAGGTCCCGAGAAGCAGTTTTAAAAGATTTGGTCCTTTAGCTAACTATTGATTAAATCGTTCACTTTATTTTCGGCCTAAATAACTATTGAAATAAGTCAAACAATGCATCCTCGTGATCATTCAAGACAAAAATAAAAATATAAGAGATACACCTAGGAATAAGGGAGTCTAAGTGAGTAATTGGCCCACATGAGTTCGTGATAGTTTGCTAACTTATAATAACAATGATCTCGTTTTTAAGCTTGGTATGGGGAACGTGAAACTTGAGGATGATAAACGTTCATGGCTGCCAAAATCAATGTAAGTGTTTGATTTCTTTACTTGTTCTATCTTTTTATGTTTAGAATTTAATAAAGGCCAAGGTGGGTTATTTATGATGGAAAATGTAAACCGTGCTTTAAAATTAATGCATTGCATGAGGGCATTGCAATGGTCAAGTGTAGGGGATTTAATAAGTGTGAAAACACTTATCCTTTTACCACTTATTTCCAATAATAACAAGACCAAAACGTGTGATTTATGTCGTAAAAGTCGGAATTATGCGTGGTTTGTGTTTTTATTGTATTTTAGGACCAAAATATGAAAAAGGAAGAAAACACGGGTTTTCACGGGTTTTTATCGAAGAAAACGGGAAAAGACGAAGTTAAAAGATCAAGAGTGCAAAAAGAACGGAAGTCCAAGGCCTATTCTGAAGATTTATCGAAGAAAAAGTCTAAAGACGGAAGTTTAACGAAGTCGAAGAACTTAAGTCTAATAGAAGAAGAAAATTAAAAGACAAGTTCAAATCCCGAGACGACATCGAGAAAAGACAAAGAATTAAAGTCGAGTCAAGAAGACGTGAAGAAAGCAAGAAAGAAGATGCAACACATGCACTCCTTCCACCTTCCCTATAAATACCCTCCTAATAGTCATTAGGAGGGTGTTAGTTAGTTAGTCTTTAATTTTAGTTTTTCACTTTTCCATTTTCTTTCTAGTTTTAGAGAGAGAAAGTCTTAAACTTTCTCTCACTAAGTTTCATCTTCTCTCTTAATCTTTCAAGATTAAACATTTATGTATTGCTTATTTCATTAATCAAGTTCTATTTTAATCTTTTAATCCTTAATCTCATTCTACCTTTCTTTGATTTTAGATTGATTTTGGTGCGAATTTCATTTGATCTGTGTTGTTCTTAATTATTCCGTGCTTAAAAAGTTAATCTTTTGATCATTGCATAAGTTTTCATTTGAATAAGCTTTAAGATTCTTGTGCTTATTGGCTTATTTTTATGATTAGCTTATTTACCTTTTAAAAGTTTTCTTAAAAAGTTCATATTTTTATGTTTGATCTAAAAGTTTGTTTATTTTAAGTTTAGATAAGTTGATTCTAGAGCTTATTTGATCCGGTTTAGTATTGGTTCGTTTTAGTTTTGGGAATAAGCTTACCATTATAGCTTATTTCTTGGCTTATAACCGAATCCCATATAAATCGGAAAGGGTTATAAACCCCTTTCCGATCTCCGTATTCCGAGCAGCCTTCCCCTTTTTCCGATTTGCCAATCGAAAAAGGCTTTCTCCATATTCCGATTGAACACCCCCTTATTCCGATCGAGTGATCGGATTAGGGTTTACACTTTCCGATCTGAGCCTTTTAGAACATTCCGATTGTAGCATTGTTGAACATTCCGATTAGTACTAATCCCTATTATTCCGATTAGGGGTGTTTGTTGAACATTCCGATTGTGAGTCCTGCCTTATTCCGATCCATCTTCTTTGTTTGATATTCCGATTGGCATCCTTTTTCAGACATTCCGACACACTTGTTCCTCAACATTCCGATCAATAGATCGGAATACATTCCGATCTGGTCCCTTATTTGAGCATTCCGATTGCAGCCTCCATAGCATGTTCCGATCAGTGATTGCTTTGAATGTTCCGATGGTGTTAGTTCTTGTTTCTTCTAAGTTTTCTAAGTGTGAGTTTTATAAAGTGTTTTAGTATTTTTCTTAATCTAGTCTTTAAGTTTTTCAAGCTTTTATATTTACTCGTCATTTTAGTATTAATCTTTTAACTTCTACTTACTCAACGACACGTAAATTTCTTGCTATTATTTTAAAATAGATAATCAAAACCATACCATTCTCTTGTTCACCAAAATACGATTGAGTCGAACTCTTAACCAATAGTCAATTCGAAAAGACTTGGGACAACAAGATTTTATACCTAGCCAAAAACCAAGTATTAGCTAAACATCCCTTAATCTCGGAAAAATCACAAGGTAGTAGAAATTGGCCCGGATCCTCTTCCTTTCTCGGCATATGCCTTTTGGATTTTTTAAGAAGGATCGAAGCACAAGTTTCTTTAAGGGTCACATTGGTAAGGTCGATAAAGCGCTCTTTTCTAACCGTGGATGGATTTTGAGATACACGAGGGTGTGCACTGTAAAACCCCAAATTTGGGGATTTTGACACGTCAATGATTTTACTCTTATTACCACGCATCCTATAATATTTTTATCGACCACTTTTACAAGCGAGATCATAATATAGTAAATATTATATATTTACTTATATTACTTAAAAACTTGACATTTTAATCCTAGAGCTATTTTCTTTTTATTTATTTTTAGACACATTTTGTGTGCATAAATAATTACTAATTATATTTATTATAATTAATAATGACTATCCAAAAATATTACGTACTAAGACAATATACATTAATTTTTGGACATAAACTTTTAGTACAATTAACCAATACTTGTTCATTATCAACCAAATGACACAAAAGCTACAAACTTGACTTAATACAATATCTTAGACTTATACTTAAAACATAACAAGCAAGTTTTACTTGTCCTTTGATCCTCTTTTCTATCCTACGTTACATATGTAAGCAAATCAAAATCTCATAAAATCTAACCTTAGATCTTCATAATCTTCCGAAGATATCAAATCTTTCTATGTCTTGTCCCTTGACCCATAAGCCACGACCACCAAAGAGACCAAGAGCCAACATGTACAATTTTTCTAATTAAGGGAATGTACTTCCTGATAGGTGTGAAAACACCCATCCTTTTTACCACGTAATTACAATAATAACCGAGCCAAAACGTGTATTTTATGTCATTTATGTCGGAATTATGCGTGGTTTGTGTTTTTGTTGTGATTTAGGACGAAAAAGTGAAAAGTGGATAAAACACGGCATTCAAGGGCTTTTATCGAAGAAAAAGACGAAAGATGAAGTCGAAAGATCAAGAGTGGAAAAAGAACGGAAGTCCAAGACCAATTCTAAAGATTTATCGAAGAATAAGTCAAAAGACGGAAGTTTACTAAAAGTCGAAGAACTCAAGTCTTATTTATGAAGAAATGTCGAGACGAGTTCAAAGAAATCCCGAGACAAAGTCATTAAGTCCAAGATTAACAAAAGATTGAGAAGAAAAGGACTTAAGTGTGCAATTAAGGAAAAGAGGAAAGAGGGAGGAAGCTTCCTAAGCTCCTCCCTAATCACCCTATATATAGTTTGATCCCATTTCATTTTCATGTTGTTGGGTGGCTTGACAAACCACCCCTTCCACCATTTTTTATTCCTTGTTATTTTTATTGTATTAGCACCTTTAATTTCTTTCCTTTAATTCAAGTAAGTGTTTTTAATTTTGTTATCTTAAATCTTCTTTACCTTTGATCAAGCTTTTAATCTTTCATCTCCTTCTACCTTTCTTTGATTCTAGTTTACTTTTGGTGCGAATTACTTATGATTCGTGTTGTTCATTAATGTTTCGTGCTTAAAAAGATCATCTTTTTATGGTTTGATTTAAAAGTTTGTTTATTTTAAGTTTGGAAAAGTTGTTATTTGTGCTTATTGGTTCGTTTTATTATTGATTCGTTCTAGTTTTAGAGATTAGCTTATTCTTATAGCTTATTTTCTTTGCTTATTTCGAATCACACGCAAATCGGAAAGGGAAAACCCCTTTCCGGTCATCACTTTCCGACCAGCCACCTCATCCCGGTCATCTTGATTGGAAAAGGGTTTTACATTCCTTTTATACATTCCTTTTACATTCTGATCATCTTGATTGGAAAAGGGTTTTACATTCCTATCAGCATTCCTATCAGCATTCCTATCAGCATTCCTATCAGCATTCCTATTAGCATTCCTATCAGCATTCCTATCAGCATTCCTATTAGCATTCCTATCAGCATTCCTATCAGCATTCCTATTAGCATTCCTATTAGCATTCCTATCAGCATTCCTTTTAGCATTCCTTTTAGCATTCCTTTTACATTCCTATCAGCATTCCTATCAGCATTCCTATCAGCATTCCTTTTACATTCCTATCAGCATTCCTATCAGCATTCCTATCAGCATTCCTATCAGCATTCCTATTAACATTCCTATCAGCATTCCTATTAGCATTCCTATCAGCATTCCTATTAGCATTCCTATCAGCATTCCTATCAGCATTCCTATTAGCATTCCTATCAGCATTCCTATCAGCATTCCTATCAGCATTCCTATTAGCATTCCTATCAGCATTCCTATCAGCATTCCTTTTAGCATTCCTATCAGCATTCCTTTTACATTCCTTTCGCATTCCTTTTGCATTCCTTTTACTTATCGCAATTTACATTTTCATTTTACTTAGTAATAGATAACCAAACCATTTTCATTTCCACCAAGAACAATTGAGTCGCACGTTGAACCGGAAATCAATTCGATTAGACACCGAGAAAACGAACTTTTTCAACTAGTAAAATCTCAACATTAAAATGGCGCCGCTACCGGCTCTTTTCGTGAGGATTAAAGGTTTTTTGTGAGAGACGCGTTGGCTTTTGGGACCCGTTCACTTGTGAACGTTATTTTTCTGTCCAAACATTTTCAAAAATCCCAAAAACATTTGAAAAATCATAAAAAGCATTTCTTTTTCAAAGTTTTGCACCAAAAATATTCTTCTTGCTTATCTATCTTTCTTTATGGATTTTTATGTCCATTGCGTCCGGTGTGGGAAACAATTATCTGGGAACAACTCTTGTCAAAGGTGTACATGTGAGCGGTGCGGTAACGATATCGACAATACGCAATTCCTATTCGGATTTTGTCCTTTGTGCAACTCGATTAATTCGTCCTTTTTGAACCCACCTCCTCCTGTTCCCCCGTGCATCTATTGTGGAAGCGATTCTCATTGGCATGTTTCGTGCCCGGTTCAATACCCGTATGGACACGGGCAAGAACCGGGGTACAATTATGACAATGATAATAGCTATCCACAAGACGCACCTGATTTTTCTCCATACCCGTTTTGCAACAACTGTGGGGGCCCTCACGATACCTATTATTGTCAACCAATGAATTATTATGAGCAAAATCCGGGTCCTCAGTTTTCTTCACCTATGGATTATTATGAACCAAACCCGGTTTCTAATTCTTCTCAACCGATGAACAACTATGAGCCACAACCTTGCTATAATTCAGGTTTTCAACACTTTGAGCCCCCACATCACAACCTCAATCATCAATCCTCTCAGAGAATTCAACAACTCACTACTTTGAATGAAGAAACACACTCCATTGTTTTGCAACTTCAAGAAGCCGTTGTTCTTCTTAAAGAAATTAGGGACGAGGAGAAGCGACAGCAACAAGAGCAAGTTTCTAATCTTAGTGATTCTACCCTTCCTCTTGTGCGTCAATACCATTATGATGATGATGACGATGAGAATACTATTTCTTGGTATGATCTAGTTGCTCAATGTCCTAGTGCAATTGTACTTCCCTCTCTTAATTTCCCCAACGCCTCTAAGGATTGTGATACTTCGAGTGAGATTAGTGATTTCGGTCTTGATAAATTCTTTGATGAGGTTTGTGATGTGCTAACTTTTGAGGAGCTTACGGATGAGGTCGCTCTTAATGATGATGTTCCTTCCACCAACACTTTGGGAGATGATTCTTTGGCTTTCTATAATCCTCTTTTCGATCAAGATGATGATTTTACTTCTAGTGATGACGAGTCACTATCCGATGAAGATGTTCTGCATGAAACTTTCAAGATTTATTCGAACCCTTTATTTGATTTTGATGACGCCTACATATCTAGTGAGGTGAATCCGCTCTTTGACGAAGGGATTGAGGACATTGATAGCGCTGCTTCTCTTGCTATTAATGAGAAAACTTTGTTAGCCATACCTCCTTCTATCCCAGAGGTGGAAAGACGTGAATCTACTGAAAAAGGGACGCAGGTGGAAGGTAATTGTTCTCATACTTCTCATATTATATTACCACCTCATCCTACCACGTGCACACCCAAGCGGGTGATGTATCACTTTTACTCTCCTCGTTTCATACCGGGAAATGAGGATGAGTGCTTTGACCCGGGAGGTGACAATGACAATTCTATAAATGATACCCTCACGGCTTTGTCGAGTGCTCAACATCCATTGTCTTTGGGGGATGACAATGTGCTTAGTTTACCCACCCCACCTCCCGTGGATCTTGAATTCACATACTTCTCGTATGTCGAAAGGGTTTTTCTCCCATTCAAGACTTATCCCCCCACCTCTCCTTTGTTGATGTCCTCCGGGAACGAGGACAAGGTCTTTGATCCCGGTATTACATTCGAGGCTTCCCCATGGACCATTTAATTCGGGGACGAGTCAGGCTCGCGATTCGGTTAACAAAAACAAGCGCTCTTCGGGAGGCAACCCGATTATCTATCTTTATCTATTTTCACCATAAGTGTAGGGGGAGCCCCGTGGTGTTTCTTGTTCTCTTTCTTATCATATGCAGGGATTAGAGCTTCAAAGACACACTCTTGATGACTTTTGACGAATCGTGATTCCGTGTTCCCTTCTTCCCGGTTCTATCCTAAACTCTTTTCGATTCACTATTTTATATTTCTCAATATTAAAATAGGAATCTCTTTAGTTGTCTCTTCCTTAGCAAGATTTAAACAAAGTGCACAATGTCCTAAGTGTAGGGGAGTTTACTCCCACATGCTTAAACATTGAGGACAATGTTTATATTAAGTGTAGGGGGACTTCTATCGAAGTTAAGTGGCCTTTTCCTTGTATTTGTCCTCATTTTAACCGGAAAATCGATTTTTCGACATTTTTCAAAAATTTTAATCTATTTTGGCCTAGTTGTAGTTCCCTTTATTTTTGCTATTTTTCTCTTATTTTAATAAAATGGTTTTAACAAGTTTAGTTATCTTAGATATATTAGGCCCGTTGTGAATTTTTTGACTCAACCCGAGTTTACTTATCCAAGTTCACTCTAGCTAGTATCCTTAACCGTGTAGACCTTAATTGGTTTATTGGGCTAAGCATCCACGAGTCTCATTCCTTGAGATTTTAAATTGTGGAGAACGAGAAATGATAGAGTTGGTTACAAGTTTGGTATTCTTTCATTAACTTATGTGAGTTAATTATGATCTTTTTCTCCCCTCACTTGTAAATAAATAAATGCAATAAGTAAGGTCGTACGATTTGAAAAGTTACTTAGCTTCTAGCCCAAGATCGTTTAAAAGTTGCTCGGTAATGATAAGAGTTCATAGCCAAGGCATAACTTATGAAGCGGGGCGCGAAGATTGGCGAGTCCGAAAAGGCCCTAACAAGGCATGAGGATTCAATTTTATTGCTGAAGATCCAAAGTGATGTGAAAAGCATTATTCCCAAAATCAATATGAAGGATCAAGACTCACGACGAAAAGCAATCAACTCCCATAAAGATCATGGAGAAGTCTATCCGAAAAGACCCTAACAAGGTATGAGGATAAATAGATCCAAGTCCGAAAAGGAGGCGGATCGTTGTATCTCAAAATCCCAATTAGAGATTGAAGAAATAATCATGAAGTCGTGGTCAACAAAGCTGGAGTACCCCTCAAAAGTCTCCAAGTGAAGAAACTCTATAACGAAGAGAAGACCATTATCTCAAAAACGTCTCTCGAAGATATGAAGTATGAAGTACATGCCAAATATCGGCCCGAGAAAGGTCTCAAATCGTGAACCAAGTTATGCCAAGATATGAACTTTTTGATATCCCGAGAAGCAGTTTTAAGAGATTTTGTCCTTTAGCTAACTATTGATCAAATCGTCCTACTTTGCTTTCAGCCTAAATAAATTATCGAAATAAGTCAACAATGCATCCTCGTGATCATTCAAGACATCAATAAAATATAAGAGATACTCGTAGGAATAAGGGAGTTTAAGTGATTAATTGAACCACATGAGTAAATGTTTGTTATGCTAACTTGTACTAACAATGATCTTGTTTTTAAGCTTGGCATGGGGAACGTGAAACTTGAGGGTGATGAACATTCATGACACACAAGCCCTAATGAAAGTCTTAGATTTCTTTACAAGTTTCTTCCTTGTTGCATCTTGTTATTTTCTATCTTTTTTATTTTCCTTAGTTGTTTAATAAAGGCCAAGGTAGGTTGATTATGATGGAAAATGTAAAACGTGCTTTGTAACTAATGCATTGCATGAGGACATTGCAATGGTTAAGTGTAGGGGATTTGATAGGTGTGAAAACACCCATCCTTTTTACCACGTAATTACAATAATAACCGAGCCAAAACGTGTATTTTATGTCATTTATGTCGGAATTATGCGTGGTTTGTGTTTTTGATGTGATTTAGGACGAAAAAGTCAAAAGTGGAGAAAACAAGGCATTCAAGGGCTTTTATCGAAGAAAAAGACGAAAGATGAAGTCGAAAGATCAAGAGTGGAAAAAGAACGGAAGTCCAAGACCAATTCTGAAGATTTATCGAAGAATAAGTCAAAGGACGGAAGTTTACTAAAAGCTGAAGAACTCAAGTCTTATTTATGAAGAAATATCGAGACGAGTTCAAAGAAATCCCGAGACAAAGTCATTAAGTCCAAGATTAACAAAAGATTGAGAAGAAAAGGACTTAAGTGTGCAATTAAGGAAAAGAGGAAAGAGGGAGGAAGCTTCCTAAGCTCCTCCCTAATCACCCATATATATAGTTTGATCTCATTTCATTTTCATGTTGTTGGGTGGCTTGACAAACCACCCCTTCCACCATTTTTCATTCCTTGTTATTTTTATTGTATTAGCACCTTTAATTTCTTTCCTTTAATTCAAGTAAGTGTTTTTAATTTTGTTATCTTAAATCTTCTTTACCTTTGATCAAGCTTTTAATCTTTCATCTCTTTCTACCTTTCTTTGATTCTAGTTTACTTTTGGTGCGAATTACTTATGATTCGTGTTGTTCATTAATGTTTCGTGCTTAAAAAGATCATCTTTTTATGGTTTGATTTAAAAGTTTGTTTATTTTAAGTTTGGAAAAGTTGTTATTTGTGCTTATTGTTTCGTTTTATTATTGATTCGTTCTAGTTTTAGAGATTAGCTTATTCTTATAGCTTACTTTCTTTGCTTATTTCGAATCACACGCAAATCGGAAAGGGAAAACCCCTTTCCGATCATCACTTTCCGACCAGCCACCTCATCCCGGTCATCTTGATTGGAAAAGGGTTTTACATTCCTTTTATACATTCCTTTTACATTCCGATCATCTTGATTGGAAAAGGGTTTTACATTCCTATCAACATTCCTATCAGCATTCCTATCAGCATTCCTATTAGCATTCCTATCAGCATTCCTATTAGCATTCCTATCAGCATTCCTATCAGCATTCCTATCAGCATTCCTATTAGCATTCCTATCAGCATTCCTATCAGCATTCCTTTTAGCATTCCTTTTACATTCCTATCAGCATTCCTATCAGCATTCCTATCAGCATTCCTATCAGCATTCCTATCAGCATTCCTATCAGTATTCCTATCAGCATTCCTTTTACATTCCTATCAGTATTCCTATCAGCATTCCTATCAGCATTCCTATCAGCATTCCTATCAGCATTCCTATTAACATTCCTATCAGCATTCCTATCAGCATTCCTATCAGCATTCCTATTAGCATTCCTATCAGCATTCCTATCAGCATTCCTATTAGCATTCCTATCAGCATTCCTATCAGCATTCCTATCAGCATTCCTATTAGCATTCCTATCAGCATTCCTATCAGCATTCCTTTTAGCATTCCTATCAGCATTCCTTTTACATTCCTTTCGCATTCCTTTTGCATTCCTTTTACTTATCGCAATTTACATTTTCATTTTACTTAGTAATAGATAACCAAACCATTTTCATTTCCACCAAGAACAATTGAGTCGCACGTTGAACCGGAAATGAATTCGATTAGACACCGAGAAAATGAACTTTTTCAACTAGTAAAATCTCAACATTACTTTCCATATCTAGCTAAGATACACATGAATCATACTTGGATTCACCAAGATCTATCCTAAATCCTTCTACCCTCTTTCATGCGTATATATCACCTTCACCACAAGCCACAATCTCACTTCCTACATTATAACTCACGGCTAGACAACAAGACCAAAGGGGCAATGTACCAATTTTCTCATTAAGGTTGTGTACTAGGCAATCTTAGGAAGATTTAACAAATGGTACTAGGATTTGCAAGAGATACTCCTTAGATATTTCATCTCTCTGTCTCTCGTATAAACACAACACCACAAACACGAATCTCATATTCGCAATAACAAATCACCACATCCCTCAACCATTTATACTTCCTTTCTCATTCGAAACATTCTTGCACCTTTGCTTCGCAAGTATAAAAGATGGCTAGTTGGGTGAGACGAACATTAGTTCGTGGTTTTCTCTTCCTCCTGGTGACGACATCACACAACCACAATATCGGGCTCCTTGTACACTTCTCGCATATCCTCGTAAGATATCCTTCTTAATATCTATTTTGCTATACTTGCATCATTCATCTAGAAACATAAAAATACACATTCTCTTATATGCGCGACACCATAGGAAATGTGTACATAAAACACGAGCTTGGCTAAACCATGAATACTAGGTCTTATCTTATCCCTTAATTAGTATCCTTTCTAAATTTTGAACGAAAACGGAACACGTTTGCTATGCTAAACAAATAACTCATAAGCGTTATTTTATGTGTAAACAAGCCCGAACAGCCACTTTTAGAGCCAGTTTAGACCTTGTAGGACCTCGTGTATAGATTTGTTTATGGGGGCATTTCGTAGATCACCTAGCCAGGTTTCCGCAGCCTTTTGAATCACCCAAAACGGAGCTATAACGAAGCAGGAAACTGACTTTGAAAATCTATGATTAACACACAAAAGCTGTCAGCAACTGACAGCATTCACTTCGTAGGCTGACCAGTCGACTTTGGCTGCGTTTTTTAACGAGTTAGAGTTTGAACCAGAACCCGACACTAGCAAGGATAGATCTCCTGGCTACCTTTCCGTAGACACCAAGAACACTTAAAACGGACTAATAACGAGTAAATTATGCTCTTTTGAAAATCTGTGATCAATAACCAAAAGTTGCCAGCACTCGTAATAACACGCTGACCAGTCGACTTTTGCCTCGTTTTCGAGCATGTTAGGGTCAGATCTGGACCTTGACACCAACTAGGAAGTTGTAGATCACCTGGCTACCTTTCCGTAGATACCAAGAACACTAAAAACGGATAAGTAACGAATAAGTTACAGCCTTTAGAAAATCTGTCACGGACACTTTAAAAAGTTGATTATAAATAAGGAATCCAGACCCGCTGACTTTAAACCCGTTTTTACCTACTTTAAAGCCGTTTTCATGCAAAACCTAAAGAACGAAACTTGTAGACGTGATACCCGAGAGTACAAATATGTTTTTTGTTCGTATTATAGTTATATAACGAACCCGAAAATTATTTTCAAAAATCAATGTTTATCATGTAAAATTTCATAAAATACTTGAAACTAAAGGACTAGTTTTGTCTATAACCACAAGTTTAGGCTTTGAAAATAAACATGGAGGGGTTGATCTTGCCAACCCTCGAAACTTTAATAAACCCTAGGCTAGGGTGTATTCGGCTAATATTATAAACTTGAGGACCTTGGTGCAATTTAACAAATGTAATATCATAGAAACTTGGATGACTCACTATGTTTATTATTAGGTATAAATAAATACACACGGATCGAGTAATAAACGACAAGATATTTAAAACAAGTATAAGCATGCACTTTAATTAACCGGAAGCATCTATGCATTTTATATGCATATACTGAGATCATTTACAGTACTTAGGTAATTAACTGTATCGTGAGCATACTATCTGGACTATCTGTGATATTATTCCGACACAGCTGATAAGGTGAGTTTATAGCCTCGCCTTTCATTACTATTTATGTTTTTACTAACCCGCGAGGGGGAGACATGTTATAACTTGTTTTGACTATATGATTTTAATATCGTGAAATCGTGGCCCCACACTTATACTTAATAAACTATTGATCGAGGAGAAAACAATATTTTATAGGACGCAAACTGAACTGTTACCCTTAATTACATTTGCCTATTGTAGATTAACCCGCATGACCCCTGCATCTGAAACTGTTAAAATTGTTGAATTGCCTGAATGCATAAATAGATCTATTTGGGATTGACCATCCCCATATGGGTGAGTAGCGCTCACTATGCCTTGGCCAGGACAACAGATGTTTATCATGTCGGAACGGAATATTGGGTGCATTTTTATTAATGTGAAGGGTCCTCATACGTTGTAAGGCCTAACGTGCCAAGTGTCAGTTTCGGGCAATAGGAAATGTAATTACCTTATAGTATTTGGCTTTGTGCAATACTAGCTTTGTAATGTTTGCGGTTCTAAACTTGACTTTATATTAATTGGTACATTAATACATAGAACATACTGAGACCTCTGAGCTAGATTTTTATCACACCTTGTGTAGTACAATATGGAACATTTTGATATTTCTGAACTTGATTTTTATCAAATCTTATGAAATACTATACGTGATATTTTGAGATACTAAACTTGATTTTTATATCAAATGAACTATAATTTCACAAAACTCTATGAACTCACCAACTTTATGTTGACCGATTTAAGCATGTTTTTCTCAGGAAATTAAGCAGGATTATTTGAGCATGGACTGAGCATCATTCAGGAGCATCATAATAATTGGGGGATCTGTTTTCACTGGGATACTTGTAACAACTGATATTCAACATTTCAACTGATTGTACTAAAACAATATGTGTATCAATTGTATTTCAAAATCATATAATTATGATCAATGCTTTGTATGCCATTTGTTCTGTGATCCACCTACGTGACACCTAATTACTATTCCGCTGCAAACCTGATTTGGGGGTGTCACAAAATGGTAACAGAGCGATGGTTATAGAGAATCAGATCGAAAATAAAAATTTTATTTTATTAACTGAACTATAACCGGACAAAATTTTCAAAAACTTAGATTTCAAAAACTGGGTTTTTGACGGGGACATACTTAGAGAGCATTTAGCATAGAGAGCATGCATAACTATATGATTTAAATGAAATTCATTATCCTACGAATTTATAATTCATGATATTACTAGACACTAACCATGTACGTGCTTTACGTATTACGATTTTTTAATATCTTTATGAAGGTATTAAAACTTAACGTATTTAATGAAACGTATAAACATGTCATGTTAGTAGGGAGCTTTATACTAAAGATGTTCCATCTCGATATTACGTTTTGACTGAGTGGTTGGGTTTACGATTTAAAGTGCCCTCGCTCCTCGAATGTTTATAGAATGGCTTCTGAAGTATGATGGCCCGGACAATGCATTGTAACCACGAACAACCTAAACATACCAAACCCTTATCTAAATGTAAATCTAAATAAAATCATGGAAATATTTGAAAATCTAACTAGACTTTATGAAATCTTTGGAAAAATCTAACCAGATTTTACAAATCTTTGGAGAATCTTAATGTATCTTTAAAAATCTTACCATATCTTTGAAAAAATCGAACTAGATTTTATAAATTTTAGAGTATCTAACTAGATTATGTAAATCTTTGAAAATTTAATCAGATTTTATAAATCTTGGAAAAATCTAAAATAGATTCTTATAAATCTTGGGAAAATCTAAAAAGGATTTTGGAAAAATCTTGGAAAATCTTAATAGATTTTCATAAATCTTAGAAAAATCTAAAGGATGTTGTAAATCTTTTCTTGAAGAATCGTATCTTGGAAGAATCTAATTAAATTTTAGAAAAATCTAAATTAGATTTTTTTTTAATCTTGAGAAATCTTATTTAATCTTTGGAAATCTGTTTTTTATCTTTATCTTATTTGAGCTTTGGAAATCCTATTTTATCCTTGGAAATCTAACAAAAATCATTTTGTACCTAACTAAATCTTTACGAATCTCATACTAAAGTTTACGGCTAATATTACTATCCATTGTTGAAATTTACTCTCTATTTGGTTTTAAACCTTGTACAACAGTTACCAATTGACAAATATACTCGATATTGTACTAATATTCAAGTAAATCCTAAAATCTTATACTAAGATTTTCAAATACTTCATGACTACTTGATGTATCTATTTAAGCTTATACGCTGATAGTTCCTTATACCTATTAGGTAACTTTTAAAATATATCATTATATTATATACAAGATCCCCGTTTGATACGTATTTTAACACACATAATTTGAACTTCTACTTACGGAACACAACTTATTGACAACTCATACACTTGCTTTTGGTAATTTTATGTGATATTATTTGGATAAGTTTGCATGTTTAAATGATGCTGTGGGACCCAAATCAAGGTATAAATCTATATTTAGATGACGTTTAAATATGGAACATGATTCTCTTGATCATAAGCCACCGGACCAAAAGTTTATTTATAGTTTCGTATTAAGATGTTATGGGGTGTCTGAAGACGAAAGTTATAAATAAACCGATTGTAAACTCTCTTAGTAATATCTATTTTGTTGGATATTATATTCGTTCTGATGGTAAGCCTTGCCGGGAATATTTAAGTAGGTTAGGCTATGTAATACAAGGTTTTTACCTAAGTATGAAAATTTGTTCGTCTCGATTCAATTCGAATTGACTAAGGTTCAAAGTGGAGCTCAATTGTTTTTGGTTAAGAAAAAAGGAAATTTAGTTTTCTATTTCTACTTAAAAGGTAAGAGCGAGACGCAATAAAAATAAGCTAAAAATAAATGACTAATAATAAAGGAGCAAATTAAAACGAAACAATTAATAAAAATAAAACTAAACGAAGAAATTAACTTTCGACTGAAAAATAAAATTAACCTAATGAAAAAGGAGAAAATAAAACTAAGGAGGTACTTTGAAACTAAACGAGACAAAAGCTAAAGCGGGTACTAAATAAAAGATAAAACTTAAACTTTACGAAAAAATACTAATATTAAAATTAGACCAAAAATATAACTAAAAATACGTGACTTTCAAAATAAAAATCGGAACAACTTTCAGATTAAACTAAACAATTACTGAACAATATTAATAAATAAAGAAGCAACCAAGCTAATAGCTGAAGCACCTAGGCAGCCAGCTGAAGTTGGCGCCAAAGTTAGGAAGCTGCCAAGCAGGGTGCTTCTTCATTCGGGATTCTTTAATTACACACTTCATTCATTCGGATTTTTTTTTAAAACTCATTCGGGAAATTAAAAAACAATACTTCATTCAGAATATTTCAAAACTTGTCATTCGGGATTTAATTCTTGGTTCGGTAAAATTGTTGACTCGGTAAAACGGGTTGACTCGGGAAAAATGGTTGGATCGAAAAAATGAATAATCAAAAGACGAACAGTTTTTTTAGATCCTATTTTCTAGGAACACGAATTTAACCAAAATCAACCATAATCAATCTAAAAGTTAAACTAAACTAACCACTAATAATCAACTAACAACAATCAATCAAACCAAATCAATAAAACTAAAAATTAAAACTAAATTAATCAAAACCCACTTAGTTAATAAAGCTTAAATCAACCAAAAATAATAAAACTAAAAACAAATAATCACTAATTAAGATCTACCAAACACTAAAACATCTAAATCAATAAACTTTATGGAATCAAAATCAATAAAAGTATAAAACCCACTTGATTAATCAAAACTAAATCAACCAAATCAACAAACCAAACACTAATTTAAACCAAACAAGAAAGGAAGGATGAGATTCAAAGTAAAACTTGATTAAATGATAAAGATCCAACAATTAAAACATGAAAATTAAAGATCCTAAATATTAAAAGCAATACAAGAAATTAAAGACAAGAAATTAAAAACATAAAAATAAAAGGGGTGGAGAGTTATGTGTCAAATAGCTAACAAGAAACAAATGAGATGAAAAACTAGTATATATAGGGAAGTTGGTAGGTGGTGGTTGGTGACTTGTCTTCTTTATTTTCTTTTCTTTTTCGTCTCGTCTTTAAATTAAATTAAAGTCTCAACTTTGGCTCGAGATTTGTCGATAAAAATCTTGAACTCGTCTTATAATTTCTCCATTTATTAGACTTGGGTTCTTCGACTTGTAAATCTTCCGTCTTTGGTCCTTTTCTTCAATAAATCTTCAAAATAAGGCCATTGACTTCCAATCTTTTGCACTCTTGATCTTTTGACTTCGTCTTTTGTCTTTTTCTTCGATAAAAGCCCGTGAAAGCCCGTGTTTTCTTCTTTTTTCATATTTTGATCCTAAAACACAACAAAAACACAAACCACGCATAATTCCGACATTTACGACATAAAATACACGTTATGGTCTCGTTTTTAATTGTTTTAAGTGGTAAAAGGATGGGTGTTTTCACACCTATCAAATCCCCTACACTTGACCATTGCAATGACCTCATGCAATGCATTAGTTTCAAAGCAAGATTTACATTCTCCATCATAATCAACCCACCTTGGCCTTTATTAGATACTAGACACTAAGGAAACTTTAAAAAGATAGAAAATTACAAAATGTTTGAAGGAAGAAGCTTGTAAAGAAATCTAAGACTTACATTAGGGCTTTGGTGTCATGAATGCTTATCACCCTCAAGTTTCACGTTCCCCATGCCAAGCTTAAAAACGAGATCATTGTTACTACAAGTTAGCACAACTAACACTTACCCATGTGGTTCAATTAATCACTTAGACTCCCTTATTCCTATGGTGTATCTCTTATATTTTATTTTTGTCTTGAATGATAACGAGGATGCATTTTTGACTTATTTCGATAGTTTATTAGGCCGAAAATAAAGTGGGATGATCTAATCCGTAGTTAGCTAAAGGACAAAATCTTTTAAAACTGCTTCTCGAAACCTCATAAAGTTCATATCTTGGCATAACTCGCTTCACGATTTGAGACCTTTATCGGACCGATATTTGGCATTTACTTCATACTTCGAATCTTGAGAAGACGATCTTGAAATTATGGTCTTCTCTTCGTATATAGTGTATATCTTCACTTGGAGTAGTTGAGATATTCTTTAAATGTTGACCACGACTTCTTCATTATTTTTCAATCTTTATTTGGGATTTTGATGTACAACGATCCGCCTCCTTTTCGGACTTGGATCTATTTATCCTCATACATTGTTAGGATCTTTTCGGATAGACTTCTCCATGATCTTTATGGGAGTGATTGCTTTTCGTCGTGTGTCTTGATCCTTCACATTTATTTTGGATTAATGACTCTTCACATCATCTTGGATCTTTAGCAACAAAATGGAGCCCTCATGCCTTGTTAGGGCCTTTTCGGACTCGCCAATCTTCGCGTCCCGTTTCAATAAGTTATGCCTTGGCTATGAACTCTAATTAATCCCGGGCAACTTTTAAACGATCTTGGGCTAGAAGCTAAGTAATTTTTCAAATCGTACGACCTTACTTATTGCATTTATTTATTTACAAGCGATGGGAGAAAAAGTTCATAATTAACTCACATAAGTTAATGGAAGAATACCAAACTTATAACTAACTCTATCATCTCTCGTTCTCCACAGCTTAAAATCTCAAGTAATGAGACTCATGGATACTTAGCCTAATAAACCAATTAAGGTCTACATGGTTAAGGATACTAGCTAGAGTAACTTGGATAAGTAAACTCGGGTTGAGTCAAAATATTCACGACATGCCTAATATATCTAAGACATCTAAACTTGCTAAAACCATTTTATTTAATAAGAGAAAATAACGATAATAAGGGAAACTACTACTAGGCCAAAATAGATTAAATTTTTTGAAAAATACCGAAAAATTGATTTTCCTGTTAAAATGAAGTCAAATTCATGGAAAAGTCCACTTAAATTCGATAGAAATCCCCCCTACACTTAATATAAACACTGTCCTCAATGTTTAAGCATGTGGGAGTAAACTCCCTTACACTTAGGACATTTGTGCACGTTGTTTAAATATCGCTAAGAAAGAGACAACTAAAGTGATTCCTATTTTAATATTGAGAAATATAAAATAGTGACTCAAAAGAGTTTAGGATAGAACCGGGAAGACGGGTACACGGAAGCACGGTTCGTCAAAAGTCACCAGAAGTGTAGCTTTGAAAGCTCCAATCCCTGCACATGAGAAGAAATAACAAAACAACAAACAAACACCTACGTGGCTCCCCCTACACTTATGATGGGTAATGGGTAAAAGGTGGAGGGGTAGATGCTCGGGTTGCCTCCCGAAGAGCGCTTGTTTTTGTTAACCGAGTCACGAGCCTGACTCGACCCCGAATTAAATGGTCCATGGGGAAGACTCTAATGTAATACCGGGATCAAATACCTTGTCCTCGTTCCCGGAGGACATTAATAAAGGAGAGGCAGGAGGATAAGTCTTGAATGGTAGAAAAGTCCGCTCAACATACGAGAAGTATGTGAGGTCATGATCCACGGGAGGTGGGGTAGGTAAAGTAAGCAAATTGTCATCCCCCAAAGACAATTGATGCTCAGACAGCGGCAAAGCCGTAAGGTTATCAATCATATAATATTCAATGTCACCTCCCGGGTCAAAGCACTCATCCTCGGTGATGGGTTCTAAAGGTTGGGAGGAAACGTGCTCGGGAGGGGGACTTGGGACAATATCCTCATGTAGCAAATTATCAAAAAGAATATCCCCCTTCGTGTCATCATCATCAATACCTGGAGGTATTGAGAGATTATCAATTTCTTCCAGCAATGGGTCATTATACTCAACGGGTGTAATAGACGGAGGTAAAGATTCATTAATAGAAGGAGAATTCAACGCTTCAATTTGAGAAATAAGAAGATGAACTTTCAATAAACGGTGGCGAAGAATAACGTCTTCCACCTCATCTACAAGAGCAAGTTCATCGGTGAACTTCTCGTAAGCCGAAGAGAATAAATCGACATCGCCCTCATCTCCCGGTGGAAATGGATGAAAAGGAGAAACTTCAAACGTGAAATTCTCATAACATGGAGAAATATCATCCGTAAGAGCGACCTCGTCCGTAGGCTCCACAAAATTTGGTGCATCACAAACCTCATCAAAGAATTTATCAAGACCAAAATCACTAATCTCACTCGATGTATCACTATCCTTAGACGCATTAGGGATATCAAGAGTAGGAGTAGTAATCTCAGAAGATGGGTTGAGATCATAGATATCATCCTCGTCATCATCATAATAGTAGTATGGACGCACAAGAGGAGGAGTATAAGCACTAAGATTAGCTACTTGCTCTTGTCGCTGATCCTCTTGAAATTTTTTGATGTATTTATTAAAATCTGCTTGAAGTCTTTGAAATTGGTCAAAAAGAGTGGCTAGTTGCTCAGCAGGAATTGCAAAAGAGGGTTGATGATCGAGGGAATGTTGTGGGGGCTCAAAATTTTGAAAACCGAAATTATAGCACGGATGTGGCTCATAATAATTCATCGGTTGAGAAGAATTAGAACACTGATTTGGCTCATAATAATTCATCGGCTGACAATAAGAAGTATCGTGAGGGCCCCCACAATTGTTGCAACACGGGTATTGAGAAAAACCCGGTGCATGTGGCAGATAGGTATGACGATTGTCATAATTGTAACCCGGTTCTTGCTCGTCATGCGACGGGTATCGAATAGGACACACAATATGCCAATGAGAATCGCTTCCACAATATATGCAAGGGGGGAGTAGGTGGATTAGAAGAAAATGATGAATTAGTCGAATTGCACGATGGACAAAATCCAAAATGGGAAAATTGTGAATCAGAAACGGTTGGAAGATCTTTTCCGCATTGCTCGCAATAAAACCAATCACATGATTCGACGTCATATAATCGTCCCCTACACCTTCCGCAATACGAATCCATGATGAATTAAAAATAAGAGGAGTAGAGAAAAGAATTAAACACAATAGAGGACAAAGAGGAATATTTTTGGTTGCAAAACTCAGAAAAGATATCCATTTTATGATTTTAAAGATTTTTATTGGATTTTTGAAAATTTTATATTTTTTATGAGTTTTTTGAAATTTTTATTCTTTGAAAATAACGTTCCCAAGAGAACGGATCCCAAAATCCAATTTATCTCACTAAAAGCCGTTAATCTTCACGAAAAGAGCCGGCAGCGGCGCCATTTAATACAAGGTTTTTACCCAAGTATGAAAATTTGTTCGTCTCGATTCAATTCGAATTGACTAAGGTTCAAAGTGGAGCTCAATTGTTTTTGGTTAAGAAAAAAGGAAATTTGGTTTTCTATTTCTACTTAAAAGGTAAGAGCGAGACGCAATAAAAATAAGCTAAAAACAAATGACTAATAATAAAGGAGCAAAACAAATAACAATACGTGAATTAAAACGAAACAATTAATAAAAATAAAACTAAACGAAGAAATTAACTTTTGACTGAAAAATAAAATTAACCTAATGAAAAAGGAGAAAATAAAACTAAGGGGGTACTTTGAAACTAAACGAGACAAAAGCTAAAGCGGGTACTAAATAAAAGATAAAACTTAAACTTTACGAAAAAATACTAATATTAAAATTAGACGAAAAATATAACTAAAAATACGTGACTTTCAGATTAAAATCGGAACAACTTTCAGATTAAACTAAACGATTACGGAACAATACTAAAAAATAAAGAAGCAAGTAGCTGAAGCACCTAGGCAGCCAGCTGAATTTGGCGCCAAAGTTAGGAAGCTGCCAAGCAGGGTGCTTCTTCATTCGGGATTCTTTAATTACACACTTCATTCATTCGGAATTTTTTTAAAACTCATTCGAGAAATTAAAAAACAATACTTCATTCGGAATATTTCAAAACTTGTCATTCGGGATTTAATTCTTGGTTCGGTAAAATTGTTGACTCGGTAAAACGGGTTGACTCGGGAAAAATGGTTGGATCGGAAAAATGAATAATCAAAAGATGAACAGTTTTTTTAGATCCTATTTTCTAGGAACACGAATTTAACCAAAATCAACCATAATCAATCTAAAAGTTAAACTAAACTAACCACTAATAATCAACTAACAACAATCAATCAAACCAAATCAATAAAACTAAAAATTAAAACTAATTTAATCAAAATCCACTTAGTTAATTAAAGCTTAAATCAACCAAAAATAATAAAACTAAAAACAAATAATCACTAATTAAGATCTACCAAACACTAAAACATCTAAATTAATAAACTTTATGGAATCAAAATCAATAAAACTAAAAAACCCACTTGATTAATCAAAGCTAAATCAACCAAATCAACAAACCAAACACTAAATTAAACCAAACAAGAAAGGAAGGATGAGATTCAAAGTAAAACTTGATTAAATGATAAAGATCCAACAATTAAAACATGAAAATTAAAGATCCTAAATATTAAAAGCAATACAAGAAATTAAAGATAATAAATTAAAAATATAAAAATAAAAGGGGTGGAGAGCTATGGGTCAAATAGCTAACAAGAAACAAATGAGATGAAAAACTAGTATATATAGGGAAGTTGGTAGGTGGTGGTTGGTGACTTGTCTTCTTTCTTTTCTTTTCTTTTTAGTCTCGTCTTTAAATTAAATTAAAGTCTCGACTTTGGCTCGGGATTTGTCGATAAAAATCTTGAACTCGTCTTATAATTTCTTCATTTATTAGACTTGGGTTCTTCGACTTGTAAATCTTCCGTCTTTGGTCCTTTTCTTCAATAGATCTTCAAAATAGGCCCATTGACTTCCAATCTTTTGCACTCTTTATCTTTTGACTTCGTCTTTTGTCTTTTTCTTCGATAAAAGCCCGGTGAAAGCCCGTGTTTTCTTCCTTTTTCATATTTTGATCCTAAAACACAACAAAAACACAAACCACGCATAATTCTGACATTTACGACATAAAATACACGTTATGGTCTCGTTTTTAATTGTTTTAAGTGGTAAAAGGATGGGTGTTTTCACACCTATCACTATGAAATTCTTATTGAAACGAATTAGGACGCTTTTTCGTTTGAATAAAGAAATCACAGGTTACCGAACCATGAAGTTGTAAATTTTTACTTTACATGGATGAGGACGCTTATCGATGTAAATAAAAATTTATAGACAATTGGGCTTAAATATATTCGACGTGACTCATTATTGATATTATTTTATTAATCCAGCTGTGGAATGTATTCCTTTTGATTCGTGTTTTTCCAAACATATCTTATCTTTATTACATCCTCATAAAGAAACCTCAAGAAGATTTGTGTTCATCTCTCTGGGATCATAGCATTGTGCTATTAATTCTCGGCTCATATTCGACCTAACACCACATAAGCTTATTGAAGCTTAATAGACTTAAAAATCTCTTGAAGAACTATTAAAAATGTTAATGGACCTTATTTATGCATAACAAGGCCCAATAAGGCCCATGAAGCACATTTAAATAAAACCAAGACTTAAAATGAGCTTGTCCTATTTTATCCAACCTTGTAAACTTAATCGAACTCGATTGTGATTTAATGAACCTTTACTAAATCTTTTGGGCTCAACCTGACTTTTAGAACTATTGGGGACTTATTTTGCCATTTTTCAAACATATTATAAACCCAAGAATAATAAGACGATAGTTGTAAAAATCTAAGGACTAAACATGGATTTCAGTGAACTTAAAACAAGCCCTAGTTAATCTAACACGAGTTAAAAACATAAGTGTTGATTTTGCCACTTTTGAAACTAAATTTGAGCCATAAGTATTTTCATTGGAAAACTATTTGAGCCCTAAGGGTCACATTATAAGACTAGAAGGACCAAATGTGTAAACTATAAAAACATAAAAGGCAAGTACTTTACTCATCGGAGGCATAGGATAAATAACTATATTTTAAATCTCACCCATGTGTCTAAACTTGAGTTCACAAGATTACACGTTCAATAAAAAGTGTCCTCACTTGTTCCCTGGACGAGTAACTTTATCTTAAGCTTTGAGGACAAAGCTAAAATAACGGGTAGGTGTTGTAAAACTCCAAATTTTGGGCTTTTGACACGTCACCGGTTTTACTCTTATTACCACTCATCCTATAATATTTTTATCGACCACTTTTACAAGCGAGATCATAATATAGTAAATATTATATAATTACTTATATTACTTAAAAACTTGACATTTTAATCCTAGAGCTATTTCCTTTTATTTATTTTTAGACACATTTTGTGTGCATAAATAATTACTAATTATATTTATTATAATTAATAATGACTATCCAAAAATATTACGCACTAAGACAATATACATTAATTTTTGGACATAAACTTTTAGTACAATTAACCAATACTTGTTCATTATCAACCAAATGACACAAAAGCTACAAACTTGACTTAATACAATATCTTAGACTTATACTTAAAACATAACAAGCAAGTTTACTTTTCCTTGGATCCTCTTTTCTATCCTACGTTACATATGAAAGCAAATAAAAATCTCATAAAATCTAACCTTAAATCTTCATAATCTTCCTAAGATATCAAATCTTTCTATGTCTTGTCCCTTGACCCATAAGCCACGACCACCAAAGAGACCAAGAGCCAACATGTACAATTTTTCTAATTAAGGGAATGTACTTTCCATATCTAGCTAAGATACACATGAATCATACTTAGATTCACCAAGATCTATCCTAAATCCTTCTATCCTCTTTCATGCGTATATATTACCTTCACCACAAGCCACAATCTCACTTCCTACATTATAACTCACGGCTAGACAACAAGACCAAAGGGGCAATGTACCAATTTTCTCATTAAGGTTGTGTAATAGGAAATCTTAGGAAGATTTAGCAAATGGTACTAGGATTTGCAAGAGATACTCCTTAGATCTTTCATCTTTCTCTCTCTCTCTCTCTCGTATAAACACAACACCATAAACACGAATCTCATATTCGCTATAACAAATCAACACAGCCCTCAACCATTTATACTTCCTTTCTCATTCGAAACATTCTTGCACCTTTGCTTCGCAAGTATAAAAGATGGCTAGTTGGGTGAGACGAACATTAGTTCGTGGGTTTCTCTTCCTCCTGGTGACGACATCACACAACAACAATATCAGGCTCCCTGTACACTTCTCGCATATCCTCGTAAGATATCCTTCTTAAAATCTGTTTTGCTATACTTGCATCATTCATTTAGAAACATAAAAACACACCTTTTCTTATATGCGCGACACCATAGGGAAACGTGTACATAAAACACGAACTTGGCTAAACCGTGAATACTAGGTCTTATCTTATCCCTTAATTAGTATCCTTTCCAAAGTTGAACGAAAACATAACACGTTTGCTATGCTAAACAAATAACTCATAAGCGTTATTTTATGTGTAAACAAGCCCGAACAACAACTTTTAGAGCCTGTTTAGACCTAGTAGGACCTCGTGTATAGATCTGTTTATGGGGGCATTTCAGGATCACCTAGCCGCTTTCCGCAGCCTTTTGAATCACCCAAAACGGAGCTATAACGAAGCGGGAAACTGACTTTGAAAATCTGTGATTAACACACAAAAGCTGTCAGCAACTGACAGTTGTCACTGCGTAGGCTGACCAGCCGACTTTGGCTGCGTTTTTTAGTGAGTTAGAGTTAGAACCAGAACTCGACACTAACTAGGATATTGTAGATCTCCTGGCTACCTTTCCATAGACACCAAGAACACTTAAAACGGACTAATAACGAGTAAGTTATGCTCTTTTGAAAATCTGTGATCAATAACCAAAAGCTGCCAGCACTCGTAATAACACGCTGCCCAGTCGACTTTAGCCTCGTTTTCGAGCATGTTAGAGTCAGATCTGGACCTCGACACCGACTAGGAAGTTGTAGGTCACCTGGCTACCTTTCCGTAGACACCAAGAACACTAAAAACGGACAAGTAACGAATAAGTTACAGCCTTTAGAAAATCTGTCACGGACACTTTAAAAAGCTGATTACAAATAAGGAATCCAAACCCGCTGACTTTAAACCCGTTTTTACCCACTTTAAAGCCGTTTTCATGCAAAACCTAAAGAACGAAACTTGTAGACGGGATACCCAAGAGTACAAATATGTTTTCTGTTCGTATTATAGTTATATAACGAACCCGAAAATGATTTTCAAAAATCAATGTTTATCATGTAAAATTTCATAAAATACTTGAAACTAAAGGACTAGTTTTGTCTATAACCACAAGTTTAGGCTTTGAAAATAAACATGGAAGGGCTGATTTTGCCAACCATCGAAACTTTAATAAACCCTAGGGGTTTATTCGGCTAATATTATAAACTTGAGGACCTTGGTGAAATTTAACTAAAGTTATTTATATTAAATAAACTTTAGGGTTTTTAATGTGAATCATAGAAACTTGGATGACTCACTATGTTTATTATTAGGTATAAATAAATACACACGGATCGAGTAATAAACGACAAGATATTTAAAACAAGTATATGCATGCACTTTAATTAACCGGAAGCATCTATGCATTTTATATGCATATACTGAGATCATTTACATTACTTAGGTAGTTAACTATATCGTGAGCATACTATCTGGACTATCTGTGATATTATTCAGACACTGCTGATAAGGTGAGTTCATAGCCTCGTCTTTCACTACTATTTATGTTTTTACTAACCCGCGAGGGGGAGACATGCTATAACTTGTTTTGACTTTTGACTATATGATTTTAATATCGTGAGATCGAGGCCCCACACTTATACTTAATAAACTGTTGATCGAGGAGAACACAATATTTTATTGGACGCACACTGAACTGTTACCCTTAATTACATTTGCCTATTGTAGATTAACCCTCATGGCCCCCTGCATCGGAACTGTTAAAATTGTTGAATTGCCTGAATGTATAAATAGATCTATTTGGGATTGACCATCCCCATCTAGGTGAGTAGCGCTCACTATGCCTAGGCCAGGACAACAGATGTTTATCAAGTCGGAACGGAATATTGGGTGCATTTTTATTAATGTGAAGGGTCCTCATATGTTGTACGGCTTAACGTGTCAAGTGTCAGTTTCGGGCAATAGGAAATGTAATTACCTTATAGTATTTGGCTTTGTGCAATACTAACTTTGTAATGTTTGCGGTTCTAAACTTGACTTTATATTAATTGGTACATTAATACATGGAACATACTGAGACCTCTGAACTAGATTTTTATCATACCTTGTGCAGTACAATATGGAACATTTTGATATTTCTGAACTTGATTTTTATCAAACCTTATGAAATACTATACGTGATATTTTGAGATACTAAACTTGATTTTTATATCAAATAAACTATGATTTCACAAAACTCTATGAATTCACCAACTTTATGCTGACTGATTTAAGCATGTTTTTCTCAGGAAATTAAGCTGGATTATTTGAGCATGGATTGAGCATCATTTAGGAGCATCATAATAATTGGGGGATCTGTTTTCACTGGGATACTTGTAACAACTGATATTCAACATTTCAACTGATTGTACTAAAACAATATTTGTATTAATTGTATTTCAAAATCATATAATTATGATCAATGCTTTGTATGCCATTTGTTCTGTGATCCACCTACGTGACACCCAATTACTATTCCGCTGCAAACCTGATTTGGGGGTGTCACATGCACTTTTTTCCTTGGTCGCCACATTCATCCCCTCGACTTTAGAACATGAAGACGTTTTAGAAGTCGAGGGTTGAGAAGAAGGAACAACTCTAAATCCATCAAGGTTTGGGGTAATCACACGACTTTTTCCACGAGACGATGTGGCTTTAACATGTTCCTTCGGATTTGTAACGGTGTCACTAGGTAACTAACTCGATGACGCACCCGAAGACTTGTTCATTATGGCCGAAAACATCTTTTTAATGTCGATTTGTCCTTGCTCAATCTTAGTGTTTTGATTTTTCAACGTGTTGGAAAAGTCGTTTTTCAAAGTACCAATTTGTCCCTCTAATCGTCTCATATTAGTTTCATTCGTTTTCATATATTCTTGAAAATCGTTTGACGAACTATTTTAATTAGAATTAAAGTTCCCTTGGTTTTGATTATTTCTTTGAAATTCCCTTGATTACCACTCGAAAAATTGTTTCCTTGATTATCATTGTTTTGAAAATTCGAGTTTTGATTGTTGTTGTTAAAATCTCGATTTTACCAATTCAAATTCTGACCTTGGTTATAATCACCTCGATTTCCTTGTTGATTATTATTCTCTTGAAATTTGTTACGATTTTGAAAATTATTGCCTTGATTAAAATTTCCTTGTGATGGACCCGCGTTGTTTTGATTTTTAAAATTGTTGTTTAACGCGTTAACACTCGACGTTTGGCCATCCGTAGCCACACATTCGTAGTAATTACGAGGTCCACCACACAACGTACATGATGCCTCAACCGCTTTCACCGTAGCGGGAGCATCTTTCTTTTGCATCTCGATTAAGAACGACGTAAACACATTCGTCAACTTATCGACTTTCGCATCAACCCTCTCAATATCGCGATTAGAATTACTAACGTTGGCGACATTGGCAACACTCGGTGTGTTACGGAGTTGGTAAACCTTGGATCTATTTTCGATAATCATTAAAGCGTCTTTCGGAATTTTACACAAAAAATTGCCACCGACGGCGGAATTTAACGAATCTTGTTCTTGAAAACTAAGACCGTTATAAAATGTGTCGATTTGGTGTAACTCGGAAAATCCATGGTGAGGACATTTCCTAAGCAATTCCTTAAAACGATCACATGCGTCTCTAAACGATTCATTCGGCTTTTGTTCAAACCTTGTGATCTCGTTTTTGAAAAACGTGGTCTTAGACGGCGGAAAGAAATGATTAACGAATTTGGAAACGAGATCCTTCCACGTAATTATGGAATTAGGTGGCTCTTTCTCGTACCAATCCTTGGCGGCACCATCGAGCGAGTACGGAAAAAGCATAAGCTTAACGACATCGGTGTCGACGTTTTTAAACTTGCTCGTGGCCAAAAGACGATCAAAATTCCGAATGTGATCGTGAGGATTATCTGCCTCACGATCTCTAAACTTTGTTGCTTGAATCAATGATAGCATTCCGCTCTTAATCTCAAAATTCTCCGCTTCGATAGCGTGAATAATGATCGCGTCTCCATAACCCTTGGTGGGCGCTTGGAGCAATTCCATCATCGAACGATTGTCGGCCATCTCATCTACGGTTTCGACAACGATATTAGGAACGTCGGTTTCTAAATCCCGTCTTCGTTGTCGATTCCTTCGATTTCTATTGCGTCGATTCGAAGCGTTGCTAGAATTCGTATAGTCCTTCGATCGAGTGCGCATGCACTAAACGTAGAATGGGGGTAGCAAAGAAGATTCTTTTGGGGGTTTTTTGTTTTTTCAATTTTTTTTGGTTTTTGATTGTTTTTTATTTTTTTTTGTTTTTTGCTGTATTACGTAGACTCAAATCTACAAACCTCTTCTCGAATCAATTTCTTGATTAAAAGAGCCTCAAGGAATGAAAACGATCACGTTGAGTGAACGTCTTCGATGACTTTAGAACGTTGGTGGAACACCAAAACGTTCAAGAGGGTTTAATCTTTGAAACCAATAAAATATATAGGATACGTAGATAATACTTTGGTTGGCAAGCCCTCGATTAGCCCTTTTTCTCAAAACACGCACAAGCAAGCGGAGGAAACGAGGCGGCGCTAAGCACTTAAGAGCCTTTTTCCTTTAGGTCGTGAAATACATCCGCCTTATACCCACCTTATAGTTTGTGTTAATCAAAATTAAGCCTTTCGAAATTAATTATCTATTTTGCCTTTTTCTTTTTGCTTTGGATTCGAATACAATAATTGAGTGATGAAATCCCAATTAAGGTTGCGTTTCACGCTTTTGGAGATATTGTAAATTTATTATGATACGTAATACAATATACTAATAATATTCACAAAAAAACGAAAACGAATAATAGGATATCTAAAATATAGTAAAAGATTGTTGTGTGTTTAATTGAGGACAACTAAACACGATTTATTTGGATATTTATAATATAGTAAAAAAAAATAAAAATGAGTATGTACGATATTTACGCTTTCCAAAAATGAAAAGAAAAAACGCACTACTCACACAAACACGATATATATAAGGCACTAAAAACACCTCCCCGGTAACGGCGCCAAAATTGATGGTTGTAAAATCGTACACGTTTAAGGAAAAACGCGTACGTGCGGCAAGTATTCGACGATTTAGGAAAACCGACAAATCGAATAAATGCGAGTTCGTTCTCGAAGGAGGTGTGTGTATTATGTGCCAATAATATAAAATCAAGTTTGGATTAGTGACGTTTTTTGGTTAGAAAGATTGGAAAATAAAGACGAACTATGCTAAAAACTATGCTACGACGGTAAAAACGCGAGATTGTAAAACTCGACAAAAAACCAAACTACTCTAAAAATCCCGAAATTTTAAACTTAAGCTAAGAAATATATAATTAAAACAAAATTTCCAAAACTTTTTTAATTAAGTTATATTAAATTTTAAAGTTTAAAATAAAAACTCAAAAATAGATAAAATTAATAAAAAGTGAAAATGCAAAAATTTTGTTTTGTAAACCTAAAACATATTAATTAAAATCTAAAAATTATTTTTCCAAAAATATATAATACTTTTAACTATTTTTAATCTATTTTCTAAAATTTAAAAAGAAATAAATGATAAAAAAATTTATTTAACAAAGCTAAAAATCTCTTTTGTTTCAAAAAAACTTAAACTATGTAAAAATCTAAGGAAAAATGAAAAAGCAAGAAGAACCTTGACCAATAAGCTGATAAGCAGCTTATTAGGTTCGAATTGGATAATAAAGAAAAAACAAAACACCCTTAATAACAGCCCTAGGGATTATTAATATCTCATTTTTTAAGTTCGTTTTTCTCGGTATCTTAACGAATTGATATAACAATTTTAAGCTCGACTTGATTGTTTTTGGTTAAAAAGACTTAATTGGTATTTATGTCTAATTAGCACAAAGCAATTAAAAAATGTAAAAATATCTATATTACGCTACGTATACGTACTATCTAAAAACACATTGCAACTATGTCAATTAAATGCACAAAATTTAAAGAAGTAAAATACAAATTTACACTACAAATTTAAATTGCAAATACAAAATATAAAACTAAATCTATAAAAGTAAAAATACAATTTCTATTCCTATAATGAAATTCTATGAAATAAAAAAATAAATGTGCTATAAGTCTATTTGGCCCAAATGAAATATAAGCCCACCATCCTAAAACTGATTTTTAAAAGAACTGACTGATTTTTAAAAGAACTGGCCCAAAGTTTATCTAGCCCAACTACATTAACAGTATAACTAAATGCACTAATAACGCAAACCAGATTTAACTAAATTGACTAATAACGTAAATAACTAACGAGATTGGACTGTGACCGTAACGAGAAGATACAAAACGAAGGGTTAAAGCTGTACATTAACGTAACTTGTACAAATTGATTTTAGACAGTATACACTTCTACTGATTCAACTTTTAATATCTATGAACTGGTTATTTAGCTAAACTATATGAGATCAAAAACAATTCTAAACTTTGTAACTATTACTGATATTAAACTAAGAATCACATAAAAAGTATCGTGTAACAGATATGACAAATTGCAAGTAAAAGTTTATACTACCATTTTAAGAGCTGCTAAACTAAGAATCACAGAAAAAGTAAGCCGAGACAACCTGCCTTCCTAGGCCAGTCCTTTGATGTCGAAGCGGAGCGCTGAGCTCGCTTTAATCAGTCAACGCCTTCAAAACCTACTTCAAAAGTTGAACTTTACTACTAATATGCTATCTAATCATCATAATCCTTCAAAACCGAAGCTTGAAACATTAAACCTGCCAAAGAATAAACCTGCAAAAGATAATGAACGAAAATCTGTTCTAACTTGTTAAGCAAACAGTTTACTACGTATCAATATTGATCACTTGAACGAAAACTGACTAATGAAAGAAAATTTGTTAACGGAATCACTTGAACCTGAATATTGACTAAACAAATCACTATAATCTTGCAAGACTAACTAAAATCCTTTCATAAGAACCAAACACATTAAACTGAAAAATGTTAACAAACTGATTATCAAATCTAAAAACTGAATTAGAGCTTCTTAAAAATCTTTTTCAACTGAATATGAAAGTAGAAAACAAGTAAATCACAAACTGACGATGTACACGTTCTCTAGTAGAAAACAGAAGGACTCTAAAAGCTGTTAAACTAAAGGAGTAAATTTTGAAACTGAATTACCAGAATCGGAACAACCTTTAAACGAAAATAAAACTGAAATCATCACAGAACTCAAAACTTATGTAAAACAATTTTAGCTATCCGAGTAACACAACATAAGCTCGGTTAAGAGCTTACGAACACTAAAGTAACAGCTTTTAGAAGAAAAGATCAAAGCAACTCACGTTTATATAGAAAGCTTATTAAAAGGTTTTAGATCAAACTCATAAGCTATTATGAGCTTATAACATAACTATAAGCTGAAAACAGAATAGGAAGTAAATGTAGGAAGAAAAGCTTGAATTCATTAATGGCAGAAAAATATTACAAATGATAACAGAAACGTAACTGAATTCGCGTTATAACAGAAATCTAGAAATTATATGAAGCTTAACAACTAATTCTAACTAACTAATTTTCTACTCCTAACTAACTTCTAAGAGTCTACTGTGTGAGATTACACCTAAGCTAACCGTCGAAAAATGAAGTCTTCGTCTCTATTTATAGGCGTCTGAATGGTGGAGTAGAGGTATTGATGACGTGTTTCATCCAATCCCTTGATGACACGTGGAAAATACGAGGATTAAATTCATCCATCTTCATTTCACAATTTGGGCGTTTCTTCATCTTTGAGTCTTGATCGAATTGACTTGCATCTTCTTGTAGAGGAGAAAGAGAGGAGCATTTTTCTAGTTATAGACTTCGCTTGAAAACTTCTTGTTCTCCCTTGATTTGCATTTGCAGGTTATGGAGTGGATGAAGAAAATATAAACCGTCTCTCTCTTCGTTTGGAGAAGACGTTGAATGTGTTTGTGTGTTAGTTTGACCGGTTTGGTCAATTGACCAAATAAATAAAAGAACTTTTCACTTAATTTCTTTTTGGTCCTTTATCTTGTATTTTCTTTCAAAAGTTATGTAAACTTTTAAATCAATTTCTTTTAATCCTTCATCTTTGTAGAAAGTTGCAACTTAAGCCCTTGATCTTTGAAAACTTGGCAAATAAGGTCCTTGAAAGCATCTTTCGTCTTTTTCTTCGTCTTTTGATAAAATAAGTCCTTGAAAACGCGTCTTTGCTCAAAAATGTATCTTCTTACCTGAAAACACATAAAACACAAATACACGCGTAATTCTGATATTTTAAAGTTAAATATTATGTATTTGACAGTGTTTTGAGTGGTTTTTGGATCATTATTGATGAGTGTTTTCACACTTATCAATTATCTTAACGATAAAGACCATAGGGCGCAGTGGTAGTGTGTATGTGGTGTAGGAGTGGTGGCGCAGGTTCGAGTCCTGGCCAGACCCAAATTTTTTAAAACTTTTCTTTTTCTTTTCTCTTTTACACTTGTTGTACAATAGACTGACACCACAAATTCACAAACCAAGGATCAAATCAAAATGTTTTAAACCCAGATTTTCCAAAAAAATGCTCACAACCTTCACCTATTTGTCTGTTTAGTTCTATATGTAGTTTAGGGGATTTCTGGAGCCCGGATAAGGGAAGGATGGTTTGAGTTCTGTTGGGCACGGATAGCACCCCACAAGCCAGTGGGCTTGTGGGAGTCAATGACACACACAAACAGGGACGAAGCCAGGACAAAATATAACCGGGTGCACAAATTTTTTTAACCGTAATATAACACATGTAAACAATTAATCAAAACGAAGGGTAGAAACATGTTCCGATTGATTGTGTGCATTTAAGATTGATTTAGGAAAAATCATGTTTTCTTCACAAATTAACACTACACAGAAAAATTACATAGGGGTCACGGGCACCCGCGGAAACCCCCTTAGCTCCGTCCCTGCACACAAATACCAACACAAGCACAGATCACAAAGATCCACTAAATCAAGCTATTATACTAACTGCTAACAGAAATCAAAATCTTGTGGCTTACAAGGCTATTCAGTGAAATAAAAGACCTATTCTAACCAACCAAGGCCTTCAAACTTACAAAACCAGATCATTTACCTATAAACCTAAACCTAAACTAAATGTGTAACCAATTTTAACACTAAGAACATAAAAAAGTTTACCCTAAAAGGTCTACTGTTAAGGCAACTATGGGGGAATCTGGTGGGTGCAGTGACTAACAGTGGGTTCTATGGTGATACCAACCCCTCCAAAAGCCCATCAATCCTACATCCATGAACTAGCAATCCTGATTTACTACGCACTCTAGCCGTGGGCAGGGTTAAAGGCCAAATATCACTACCCAAACCCCCTTAAGCTTCCTGATATCATGAAAAGACATAATAGGGATCTTGTTTAGGTTAACACAATGACTATAGAAATGTAAATTGAGCTGTACGAAGTCTAAATAATCTTTTTACCAACTAACACTTCCTCAAATCTATCCTAGACTAGTAACTATCAAGTAACCACCTTGTACTTTGTAGTCTTCCACTAATACTTCAAATAGACACTTCTGCAGGTCTTCTAACGTCTTCAGGTCTTGTAATAAGTAATAGTCTCGAGGAGTTAGTAAGCTGTTATGTCATCACTTACTAACTCCATCATCCTTGGTTCTTTGTATCACTTACTGAAATCCGCGTCAGCTAATGACGAGTCTATCTCGTAGAACCTAAAGAACTCCAAAGAACTCCAAAGAATGACACACTAAACTTATAACATACGTAGTTCAGTGACTAACACTACTTATGATACTTTACATCCAAATCTTGTGCAAGGGACAAATCAGGCACTGAATTGGCCCAACACTGTTGCAGACCAACAGTTATGGATATGACATTCTTATTTTGGGGTGATGGGGGCAAATAACGACCTTAATGTTTTATATGGTTCACCGTTATTTGATAACCTTCTTTTGGACGAGGCTCCAGATACTGAGTTTGTTGTTAACGGTAAAACATACAAGCAAGGGTATTATTTAGCAGATGAAATTTACCCTCAATGGGCTTCTTTTGTTAAGTCGTATACAATTGCAACGGACGAAAAGAAAATGAAATTTAAAAGGGTTCAAGAAAGTGCTAGAAAAGATACTGAGCGAGCGTTCGGGGTATTACAAGGTCGGTGGGGGATTGTTCAACCAGCACGAAGTTACCAAGTCAGCACGCTTAAACGAATCATGTATTGTGGCATCATAGTACATAACATGATATTGGAAGACCAAAAGATTGACATTAGTGAATATGACCATATGTATGCTCCGCCTCAAGCCAATCTCGAACGTACTTGGGTAGAACGGTGTGAGAGATTTAGAAGGAAAAATAAGGAACTTCGGGATAGGAAAGTTCACGATGAACTTCGACGTAATCTCGTTGAGCATTTGTGGAACCTTAATCATTAATGTTTTTTAATTATTGTTATTTTTTTAAGATGTAATTTTTTTTAGTGTATTGTTTTAAAAAAATTTATATTTGTATTTTTATTATGAATGAAATGTGTTTTTCGTTTAAAATAAATTATTAAAAAAACAAAGTGGTAGGGTGACGATGACACGAGAATGTTGGTGTTAACCAGGAAGGGAAGTTGTGTCGTCGTGGAAAGTTTTGGTGTCATAGAAAAAAAAGTGATGTAGCATCACTTTTTGTCCACGACACAAACACGATGGCTCAACCATACCGTATACTCTAAGTGATGACTCGATGCGATTAAAACCTGAAAATCCACATAAACCTACAAAACCGAAACCGCATAAAACTAAGCGGTACTGAGTCACACATTTAAAAAAAACACAATTGCAAATACGGTTTCTCAAAATCCGCACGTCTCCGCACTATTCTCTGTTGTCGCCCTAGGTTAAAGCAAAGACCCACTTAAAACCCTAGCCCCAAATTAAAGCTAGTAAGCAACAGTCTCTGCCGTGACCTCTTCCCGGAGGCCACTCAGGTCAGTTTTTATATCCTACAATCACTTTGATACTTGCTTAAATTCTCAAACTTAGTCACTCTTTTTTTTTTGGGTAAAGGGACTCCAATCCCGGTAAAATAAACTTAGTCACTCTTTATTTGATTTAATTTAAAAAAAAAGAGGATAATACTTATACTTCGAACCATTAACAAAGTATTAAGGTATATTGTGATGTTGATTATTTAGTAATTTACATGTAGCAGCCGTTTTCCCATAAAACCTTAGCAGAAATGTCTTCATCTCAACCGTCACGAAAGAGACAAAGAAGAAGAAATTCAGTCAGTAAAGACAAGTCCAATCAGCTTGACCGATTTGACTCACTTCCATGGACCTCTTCTCTCCCCACTGCCGCTGCTGATGAAGAAGATCCTTTCTCCACGTTCAACGGATTAAACGACTTCGAAGGAGGTTCTTTTTCTTACTTTTTATACATTGGATCTTATTGTGCTTCAGAATAACCACTTTGGGTGTTTGTTTCAGCTTATGTTTTATTTAGTTTTGGGCTTATGTTACACGAGCTTACCTTTTTAGCTTATTTTAGAAAAAAAATCAGCTTATGGAAGCTTATCATGAATTGATAATCTTATATAAACGAAAAAGTGATGTTATGAAACATAAGCCGAAAACCAAATAAGCCATAACCCGCTATATAAGCTTAAACAAACACCCCCTCAGTATACTGGTGCCAATGATCAGAAGTATGGTATAAGCAGTTTATGATATAGTGTTTTGATGTCGAAGCTTCGCTTATTTACTTTAGAGTAAGCATTTGGGGGTTGCTTAGTTTTTCTTCTCATGTGTGTTTGGTAACGAGCAGTTTCAAGCGTTTTGAAGCGGTAAGCGACAAGCAGTTAGAGTTTTTATTGAAAAGCTTGTTTGGCAAAGGAGCAACTAGCGTCTGAATATTGTCTAAACGCTCCAATCTCAAATGCTATCTTAAGAAGCATTTCAGAACTGCTCCAAGCAGAATGATTATAAAATTACATTTATACCCTCAATTATAATATTTACAACTTATGTAATTAGGTTATGTGCCCTTTTTCGTAATTTTACAATTTCTAATTACTTCTTACAGCTACGTTACCAAACACTTTTTCTAAACAAACTGCTTACTGCTTGCTGCTCCTACTTCTGCTTACTGCTCTTACTTCTGCTTACTGCTTATTGCTTCTGCTACTGCTACGTGTTGCCAAACATATGCTTGAAAATAAACAGTTTATGATAGTGTTTGGAGTTGCTTATTTTGTAATAAAGTGTAAATACTCGAAAAAGATATAGGTTAAGTATGATGGTCAAATGAAATACATTTTCAAAAGATATAGATTGAGGGGGTGTTTGTTTAAGCTTCTATGTGGCTTATAGGCTTATTTGATTTAGGCTTTTGTTTCATAAGCCACAATTTTCCGGCTTATTTTGAGACTTGTGGGCTTATATAAGTTTATTACGATATATGATAACCTTATATAAGCTCAGAAGTCCCAAAATTAGCCAGAAATTTAGGGCTTATGAGACATAAGCCGATATCAAATAAACCCATAAGTCCACATATAAGCGGAAATAAACACCCCCTAAGTATGATGGTCAAATGATAATTTCTGCTTCATCTCAAATAAGCTTTTTGAAATAAGCAGTTTTCCGCATGTTTTTTCAGAAACTGCTTTTTATCCTAAAATCAGTGGATAATAAGCTAAAGCAATACCAAGAACCCACTCAGAAGACAAAGATTAAAACAGCATGAAAAAGAAAAGCAATCCGAAACACCTCTAAATAAGTAAATTCTTAAATTTGCAAGTTTCGTGATTAAGTAGCTTAAAGAATTAAAGGAATATGTGTATTTTGGGTAATTGTTATGTTTTGTTGGTGCAGGTGTCTTGTCTCTTGAAGAAATTGATGAATCAGAGTACGGATTGGAGCTTCCTAAAGCTTTTCAAAAGGGAGGGAAGAAACATGAAAAGCCGACTAAACGTAAACGGGAAGAAAGTGGTGACGGTGATGAAGTTGTTACTGAGGATGATAACGATGGCGAGGATGGAAAGGAGGTGAAAAAGAGCAAGAAGAGAAAAAAGAAGAAGAAGAAAGCAAAGAAGGATAAAAAACCTGATGAATCGACGGAAAATGTAGAAGAAACACTAGGTGGTATGTCTTTAGTGTTAAAGTAACGGTTAATTTGGTAATGTAAGTTATTATGTACATCTTTAGTTTGGTCTAGCTAATGTCTATCTACTAATGTTGTGTTATGACCAGCAGTCCAGCAGAAAATAATTATATTAGGATAGTTATCTTTTATTTAAATTGTTTTATTTAGGATAAGTAGAAGTGTTTAGGTTTATCAAGTTCCTATTAGTTAGGGGTTTGTTAGGTTTTCATTCCTTTAAATGTAACCTGTGTTTCATTCAAGAAAGCAATCAGAAAATTAAAGAAAATTGAGTTAATCTCAGAGATCGACGGGTTCTCTCTAACGAGCCCTTGACCTATTTATCACGATAGGCCGTCAAGGAAGAAAGTCACAGCAACATCTTGTGACTGATTCTGCAGTGAATCGTCCTGTAACTCGATCACAGACTTGGGACCGTAACAAATTGGTATCAGAGCCAAGAGTTATGGGTGGTCCAAGTGAAAACCTGGAGAAGATGTTTGATCAGTTCTTTATGATGTACCAAGAGGATCGTCTAAAGAAGCAGATTGAATGGGAGAAGCTATCACAAAGCTTCGAAACCTTGCAAAAGATTCAGTCCTCTTCTGAGTTTTCTTGTTTGGAAAAAGGTGAAAAGAAAGCAACAGGGATGGAAGACCGTGACATAGGAAAGTCAGAAGTGGAGTCGAGTACAATCGAATCATCTGACGATGAGCAGATAAAGCTTCCTCATCCGGCTGAAGAAGAAAAGCTTCTGATTAAAGACAATGCTGTGAAGGATCTCATTCGAGTTGATCTCCCTCTTTACTCTAATGAGCCTATATCGTCTCAACAAGAGTATTCTGAGGACCTTCAGTACTCTTCCTTCCTGGATACACCATATCAGCATGGAAAAGAGGGATGGTGTCCCCACAGATCTCTAAATGTTGCTGATTCCGAGGGCTCTGGATATGCTTCTTATGAGGTCTTGATGTTTTTGCTGTAGGGGACTATAACCGATCTGGAGTAACTTGAAGAGTCTCGTGTTTTCCTTAATGCTTGAGGACAAGCACTTTTTTAATGGGGGAAGTAATGTTATGACCAGCAGTCCAGCAGAAAATAATTATATTAGGATAGTTATCTTTTATTTAAATTGTTTTATTTAGGATAAGTAGAAGTGTTTAGGTTTATCAAGTTCCTATTAGTTAGGGGTTTGTTAGGTTTTCATTCCTTTAAATGTAACCTGTGTTTCATTCAAGAAAGCAATCAGAAAATTAAAGAAAATTGAGTTAATCTCAGAGATCAACGGGTTCTCTCTAACGAGCCCTTGACCTATTTATCACGATAGGCCGTCAAGGAAGAAAGTCACAGCAACATCTTGTGACTGATTCTGCAGTGAATCGTCCTGTAACTCGATCACAGACTTGGGACCGTAACAAATTGGTATCAGAGCCAAGAGTTATGGGTGGTCCAAGTGAAAACCTAGAGAAGATGTTTGATCAGTTCTTTATGATGTACCAAGAGGATCGTCTAAAGAAGCAGATTGAATGGGAGAAGCTATCACAAAGCTTCGAAACCTTGCAAAAGATTCAGTCCTCTTCTGAGTTTTCTTGTTTGGAAAAAGGTGAAAAGAAAGCAACAGGGATGGAAGACCGTGACATAGGAAAGTCAGAAGTGGAGTCGAGTACAATCGAATCATCTGACGATGAGCAGATAAAGCTTCCTCATCCGGCTGAAGAAGAAAAGCTTCTGATTAAAGACAATGCTGTGAAGGATCTCATTCGAGTTGATCTCCCTCTTTACTCTAATGAGCCTATATCGTCTCAACAAGAGTATTCTGAGGACCTTCAGTACTCTTCCTTCCTGGATACACCATATCAGCATGGAAAAGAGGGATGGTGTCCCCACAGATCTCTAAATGTTGCTGATTCCGAGGGCTCTGGATATGCTTCTTATGAGGTCTTGATGTTTTTGCTGTAGGGGACTATAACCGATCTGGAGTAACTTGAAGAGTCTCGTGTTTTCCTTAATGCTTGAGGACAAGCACTTTTTTAATGGGGGAAGTAATGTTATGACCAGCAGTCCAGCAGAAAATAATTATATTAGGATAGTTATCTTTTATTTAAATTGTTTTATTTAGGATAAGTAGAAGTGTTTAGGTTTATCAAGTTCCTATTAGTTAGGGGTTTGTTAGGTTTTCATTCCTTTAAATGTAACCTGTGTTTCATTCAAGAAAGCAATCAGAAAATTAAAGTAAATTGAGTTAATCTCAGAGATCGTCGGGTTCTCTCTAACGAGCCCTATTTATCCCATAACTTGATCACAGACCCGGGACCGTAACATGTTGAGTATTAACAAAGGTGTAGTGGAACTATCTAGTTTTAGGCGATTTTGTATGAGACGTCTTTTTAATATTTTAATGTTTAATATGTGTATATCAGTTATAAGCCTTTTCTATCAGCCTTTTATAAATATTTAATTTAAACAGTTGCAGATGCAGATGATAAGAATGAAGTTAGAGAAGATGAAAAAGATGAAGTGGATGAAGTTAAAGACGATGAAAAGGATGAAGTTAAAGACGATGAAAAAGACGAAGTTGATGACAGTGAATATCATGCGTGGTATGAACTCAGGCTTCACTCATTGCTTATGAAATCAATAGCTAAGCTCAAGTTCAAGGAACCAACACCGATACAAAAAGCTTGTATACCGGCAGGTGCTCATCAAGGAAAGGTTAGTATCGTAGTTTACGGGGGTTGCACCATTGTACCAACTATCAACAAGTCTTTTTATTCAACATTTTTATTTTGATAGGATGTCATTGGTGCTGCTGAGACAGGGTCTGGTAAAACTCTGGCGTTTGGATTACCAATATTACAACGTCTACTCGAAGAGCGTGAAAAATTCGAAAGGCAGGTTGAAGAGAAAGGAGAAGCAAATGCAAAAGTTATTTCAAAAGGTCTTCTAAGAGCACTTATTATTACTCCAACTAGGGAACTTGCACTTCAGGTACACATAAGTTCATACGTTTTTTACGATTTATTTACTGCCTTTTTTTAGCTCTAATTCTAATTCGTGTAGTTTTACAAATCAGGTTACTGATCATCTGAAGCAAGTGGCGATAGGGACTGATGTTAGGGTTGTTCCAATTGTTGGTGGAATGTCAACAGAAAAGCAAGAACGACTTTTGAAAGGAAGGCCTGAGATTGTTGTTGGAACTCCAGGACGTCTATGGGAACTAATGTCAGGGGGAGAAGTTCATCTTGTTGAGGTAAGTTTGAGTGTACCTATGTGTCTATAGTATACTTTGCAGTGGAAATTTGTTATGTGTCTAAGTTACGTAGGGGTCTTAAATGTCATTTATATAAGTATATGGTCTCTTATGTAATATTACACTATATCAAGCCTACTTATAAGTCATTCCAGTGATAAGAGAGTTATGAATGAAATTATAACACTTTTTGTATTCTCTGATTCTCTTTGTCACTCATTTGAGTGTTCATATCAAACTTACCGATCCTCATCGAAGACTATTCTAAATCCTAGTTTTCCTTGTTGATTGGAGGATTGATTACCCACCGAGCTTAGCTTGGTCTTAATCAAATCCGAATCATATCACTGGTATCAGAGCTGTACGCTCCTCGGTACTTCATCACAAAGGTTTTGGAGATCAGTATCTTAAAAAGAAAAAAAGGAAAAAAAAAAGTTCTCGAATTAGCGCTTCTGCTAAGTGATGGAGGTCAAACGTATGGAGGTAAGTTTAGAGTTTTATGTAAATGATATTTTTGATAGAATTGATCTAAGTCAGCAGTCAAATTGTGTGCAAATATCTAATATACAGAACCTAGTTTCTAAGATGTCAAAACAAATTGAAAATTTTGGGGCCAAAAATAGGAAGCCAAGATATGAAGGTAGACTAGGTAGTAATGGATTGGAAATAGGGAAAATGAATGTTGAAACACTTGCTTTAGGAAGTAGAAACCATGATTTTGATCATGAGTTAGAGAAGGTAGAGGTTGCCCATAATGTGTTTGATGAAATTCCTAAAAAGAATTTTGGGATTTTTCGCAAGTCGTTTGTTGAAATGTCAAAAGTGAATATAGGAGATGGCGATAAGGTGTTTAATGAATTGCCGAATGGGAAGGTAAATTTTACATCAGGTGGTTGGTTTCATGAGTTAAACGGGTTGAAGCAGATTTCGAGTGTTAAGGAGTATCATGACTGTTTCATTGACGTACTCAGTCGGTTACAACTCCCACAAAAGTACAGCCTTAGTTGTTTTATTGATGGTTTTAATGAAGATATCCGGTGTATGGTTAAGTTGTTTAAACCAAAAACCATTCATGAAGCCTATTGTTTGGCTAAGCTTCACGAAGCGACACTTGAAGCCAGAAAACCAAACGAGCTTATAAGAAAACCCCCCTTACCCACCCAAAACATACCAAAAGAAGAACATCTTGAAGAACTCAATAAGAGTGTTGAATTTTTTTTCTATAGACAAATATTCTCACGAGTGTTTGCAACCTGATGCACACACTAGAATTCACACCAGAGATCAGTATATGGAGAGATCTTAATTGCAGAAAATGGTATGGGTCGAAAAGCACTTATGGAGAATCATGATGAAATTACTGTTGATGCAACCACGAAAACTGGTAATGAGGATGTAAAAGATACTCAAGATGTTAGCTGTAAAGCAGAAAATGAAGAATTAGGATTGGAATTACCAGATATGAAAAATGCGGAGAAAGAAAATGAAGATAACTATATAGAAGGCAGTGGCGAAACATTGAAAAGGTATGTGGGATACAACTTGTTAACTTATGGTGAGCAGATTATGTATCAATGTTGTAGCGATGGGATGATCAAAACTGAGCAAGGAGGAGATGGGATGATCAAAACTGAGCAAAGAGGAGTGACAGGTTGTGCTCTTGATGAATTGTTACAAGTCACATGTTACTTAAGAAGTAATACACTACAATTATTGTGGGACACAAGTTGGATGCAGGTTATTTATTCGCCTTTGAAAATTAACGACGATAGTTATGAACTAAAGGATGTTAGCTTGGCAGAGAAACAAGCTGGTATAAATGGCATTGAGAAAGCCTGCCTTGAAGCTGTGATACAGAACATTCTAACAAGGCAATCAAGTAGTGATTTGATTGCTGATGTTACTGCAGTGTTCGAATGGAAACCAGGTTTAAGGTTGTGTTCATTTGAGAAGTGCAGAAAAATTCAACATGGTTTAACTGAACATGGAGCTTTTCATGTGATCAAGACTCGTTCATTAGTGTTAAGAGTCGAACTCCATTGTAAGTACGATAGTGGGTCACTTAAGTGGTGTTACCTTGGCAGAAAGTTTAGGAGTTCAAAAAGGTTACAAGGTGGAATGAAGGCTCAACCTCGAGTTATTTGTCAAAACCCCCTGCTCAAAACAAAAAAAATTGAAGAGAAGAAAACTCAAAGAAGGAATCTGCTTGTAGCTATTGATTTATTAGGTGAAAATGTTTTGATTGGGGCACCCTGGAACATACAGTTGTCTTATCAAAATTACAAGATACGAGACAAATGTTGGTTACATTGCTGGGATGTACAAGTTAACTCGGAGGTTCATGGGAAAGTGGAGCTGGTGTATGATCAACTATTGTATAAAGCGAGTGAGTTTAGACTTTAGACAAGCAAGTGTTGAAGTTTCACAAAATGCTACTCTTGGTGCAGCTTTAATGATGTCCTGGCAGAATGATGGTGATGACAATTCATGTGTGTCACTTGGCAACAATCTGCAATTGGTTCAAGTTGTTATGACTTTTTTGAGGTGTCAAGTTCTATGGGAAGAGATGAACCATTTTGTTAAGAAATCACACATAATGATTAGTGTGTGGGAGGCAATATGGGGCAACTTTCGTAATGAAATTCTAAATGATATTTGTGATGTTTTATAATGCCATTGTGGAGGAATCACTAAATGAAGAAAGCAGTGAAGGCATAAGAGGTACTAAAATTAAGACCAACGAAGATAAGTTACAGATTGAAAGTGAAGTAAAACTTTCTGTTATGAAGAAGGAATTCACAATAAATTTGGTAGCTCGTTCCACTTTCTTGAATATCATATCTGTTGACGTTTGCAACAGTCCACTTAGGCACAATGTATTAAACATCACTAGAGAAAATCTTGCTACTTATTACCTAAAAGAACTACTCATGAAGAACAAAAATGAAATTGTGAAGAAGTGGTCAGCGAAGTGGAAATGGAAGGACCTTATCTCGGGTGATGTGATTGTTGTCTCATGTATTGATCCTTGGAGCAAATGGTGGTTAGTTATGTGGAAGTGGGAGAAGATACGTACATCGACGAGGAAATTTTGGAAGATTGATCCCGACTTTTATGATCCTTGAGGTCAAGGATCTTTTAAGGGGAGGGTATTGTTATGTGTCTAAGTTACGTAGGGGTCTTAAATGTCATTTATATAAGTATAGGGTCTCTTATGTAATATTACACTATTTGGGTGTTTGGGATTGCTTATTTAAAATAGATTATTCGTTTTGTAAATGAATAATTAGATAATCAGCGGTTACGAAACGTGATTTTAAAATATAGTGTTTGGATTTGATTATTTTGTTTGATATCGAAATAATTAGATAATCAGTTTTTCATAATGTTTGGCAAATCAATTTGTTTATAACTTAATTTGTAAAATGACAAAAGAAGCCACTGGTGGCATGTGCAACCATTAAAAAACAAGAAAATAAAGGACAAATTTGTAATTACATGAAAAATGTAAAATGCCGTTTTCTTGCTGTAGGTCCTCCCCTACTTTTTCATAACTCGGTTTTGTAGCTCCAACAACGCAGAAAAGCACTTATCTTCCTTTTTTTGACAAACACTAAAAAGTAAATTATACCGTTTTGGAACTGATTTAAGCAGATAATCCAGACCATAACGCAAATCCAAACACCCCTTATGTCAAGCCTACTTATAAGTTATAAGTCATTCCGGTGATAAGAGATATGAATGAAATTATAAAACTTCTTGTCTTTTCTGATTCTCTGTCACTCATTTGAGTGTTCATATCAAACTTACCGATCCTCATCGAAGACTATTCTAAATCCTAGTTTTCCTTGTTGATTGGAGGATTGATTACCCACCGAGCTTAGCTTGGTCTTAATCAAATCCGAATCATATCAAAATTTTTACCCATTTTTTACTTAGTAATTGGTAAATTTGGTTATCTTTATCTCTAACGAGTCCAAAGGGTAAAAAGAAATCTCCTAAGAGAAATTGGGTTGCACAATTTGATGGCTGCCCAACGTATTTTTTTGTAAGCATAAAACCTTCCAAGTCATTTCTTTCAAAAAAATCAAACCCAACTGACCTGCCCATTTTGCGACTTTTGTATAGCGTATAGCATTGTAAAAATCTGAAACAAAACCATATCATCACTTTGATGGGTTAAAGTGTAAAATATTAATTTGAGCACTAAAGATTCTACTTTGGGTATGCTTCTGAAATCTGCAGTTTTTAAAAGATCATGATCATTATTATCAATCTCACTATTAAATGTTTGCCTCGCAGTTACATTCATTGTCATTCTTTGTGCTGGATGAGGCTGACCGGATGATAGATAATGGCCATTTTCATGAATTACAGTCAATTATTGACATGCTCCCGATGGTTAGGGAAGGACATGCAGAGGATACTGAAAACTGTGTTACGATTACAGGCTTTCAAAGGAAGAAAAGGCAGACTTTTGTATTCTCTGCTACCATTGCCCTATCTTCTGATTTTAGGAAAAAGCTCAAACGTGGATCTGTGAAAGCAAAATCAGATGGTGAATTAAATTCAATTGAAGCACTCTCTGAACGGGCTGGGATGCGATCTAATGCTGCTATTATAGATCTGACAAATGCTTCAATTATGCCAAATAAACTTGAGGAGTCATTTATCGAGTATGCACTTAACTTTCCCTTGCATATTTTAGTACGACCAAACTTCTACTAGTAGCTTTATAACACTCTAATTCGTTATGTTATTTAATATTTTTATTTTTTAAATGGCTTCATAGGAATTATCTTGGTATAAGGAGAGATTTCTACTCTATTTTACATACTAATGAGTCATGAACATGAAATTACAGGTGCAAGGAAGAGGATAAAGATGCGTATTTGTATTATATATTGTCTGTTCATGGACGAGGACAAACTATTGTATTTTGCACATCCATCGCAGCCCTACGTCATATTTCTTCTCTTTTGAAACTTCTTGAAGTCAATGCTTGGACACTTCATGCACAGATGCAGCAACGTGCTCGCCTCAAGGTTTTTTCTCTATCTTTGATTCATATATAATAAATAATCGTTACTGTAATAATCTAGTTACTTTTATTCTTACATTTTTTCTGTTCAAAGTTTAAACTCTAGGCAGTGCTGATCTTGGATTTAATTGTAGGCAATTGACCGTTTTCGTGGAAATGAGCATGGTGTACTTCTTGCTACGGATGTTGCTGCTAGGGGTCTTGATATTCCTGGTGTTCGGACTGTTGTTCATTACCAACTTCCTCACTCTGCAGAAGTAAGCTAATCTATATATCATTTTCTTAAGTTATTTTTTCAATAGTACACAACCCATTTATCCTGTTTGACCCATTCTCTTTATATATCTTTTGTATGATCCATCTGACCACTGATATGACAGAACCAAAGTTGACCCATTAACACATAATTAGATCTTAACTGCCACCTGTATCTGCTATGCTTGATTTTGTTGTGTATGCTGAATATGTTTATTGTCAGGTTTATGTGCATAGAAGTGGGAGAACCGCTAGAGCTTCTGCTGATGGATGCAGCATAGCTCTTATTTCCCCAAAGGAATCATCCAAATTTGTTTCGTTGTGCAGATCGTTTTCAATGGTTAGCTATTAGACTATAATTTATCGTGAAATTTTGTATGGGCATGTGCTAATGTTTGTCATCAATCTTTATTTTGTTTCCAGGAAAGCTTTCGCGAGTTTCCAATAGAGTCTACATACATGCATGAGGTAACAAAGCGTCTATCACTCGCACGACAAATTGACAAGGTTTTGAGAAAGGAATCACAGGCAAGTCTATTTAAATTTCTTGTGAACTTGATGCTAATTAGTAATTACACATTCAGCTCACAGTTACCTCTTCCAGGACAAGGCTGATAAAAGCTGGTTTAAACGAAACGCCGAGTCGATTGATCTGATTGTAGAGGAAAATGACAGCGAGGAAGAAAGAGTCAACAGTATCAGGAAAAAGAAAGCAACTTCTGCCAAACTAAAAAATCTGCAACAGGTTTTCGCCTACTATTAGTTATCATTCTTACTAAAACTAATACGTGTTCTGTCTGAAACGTATTTTACTTGCCGATTTTGACCCTTCTCCTGTTTTGTCAAACTACAGGAGCTCAGTTCATTGCTTTCTCGTCCCCTGCAACCCAGATCATTCTCAAGTAAATTTTTGCCAGGGGTAACTACTCAACTTACATCCCTCAATATATATTTTTCCATAATTCTTTTTATTTGATCTTTTCTTTATGGTTTTATTAAAGGTGTCAGAACCTCTTTAATGTTAAAAGGGTAATTTGGGGTTGCCTTACCTCAAATTGTAAAATGGGTAAACGTGAATATATTTTACTGAAAGATAAATTGGTCAAGGTTGTGTAAAGGACATCTGATGTGTATTCAAGTGCACCAAGAATATCCATAATTACTTTTGAAGACGAGTTAATTCAATTTTGAAATAAGATAGCTTTTTGGTTATATTTAGCATGGTCTTTGTTTTCAAGTATTGTTAGTTTTAATTACCAGATCGACTTTCAACTTTTGAGTTTGATGTTGCAGGGTGGTATTACACCACTTGTTCAACAGCAATTTGTTGAAATGGCGAGGCAAAAACGTGCGGATGTTGGGGTATCGGCCAATAACAACAAGAGGAGAATGGTTGTTATTGGTCAAGATTGCGTTGAGCCACTTCAAGCGCTCAGGAGTAGCGGTCACAAGGTACTTATATTTCCAGTCTCATCATTCGTCTATGCTGCTTAAAAGCAACTAATTAATATTTTTAATTCTTCATGAACAAAACATTGACTCGTTTACCATTCACAATTTCAGGTTTCAATGGATACTACAGGGGCTTTAGAAAAGCGAAGAAATTTGGACAACCTAAGAAGAAAGAGGAAAGAAGAGAAAAAACGTACATTTTCCCCCCTACAAAAAAAACTACAGTTATCCTATTGATAGTCATGCCTTTTATTTTGTTAATAAGAAACATACATTTGCCATTCAGGGTTGCATGATCAGAAGAGAAAGCAGAGGAAGAAGCTAAAAGCAGGAGGCGATTAGACCATCATGGATATTTTATACTATCAAGAGATCAAAGTTTTGTTCGAATACAATTTAATTTAGTGCATCAATTTTCCTGTATAAGAAATGCAAGAAAACAAGTTCTTTCGAATGCCAAATGACAGTGAAACCAATTTTGAACCTAGTGTTGTTATCTAGTTTATTTGATGTATTATAGCATTAGTTTTATAACATTCTAGTCCAAGAACCTATAAATGGAAAAACTGCAATTAACAATCTCAGAAGTAAAGGGGTCTCGCTTCTTTTGTCTCTTCCGCTCATTTTACTCTTTAATGGTGTCTTCCACTTTCCAGTTTTATTAGGCCTAGTTCTTCCATCCAGTTCTTCCCAGCCACCAAAACTAGACGAAGAACCATTGCTTTTCTTATTACTTGACACATCACCTCCAGCCACCCATGTCTGATAACCACTTGTCTTCTCTCGTTCATCTTTTACATATTCTTAACCAACTGTCTTAGCTCAGTTGGCCACCAAGGCTGCACTAAGTGCTTTCCTTGGGGGAGGATTCTTGGAGGTCTTGGGTTCAAGACCCGCCAGGGGCCTTTCAGGTGAAGCGGATAAGGAGTCCAACATAACTAGACGAGGGTTCGAAGAAGACACTCTTCCGCTTGAATGTCATTGCACGACTCGACCCACTAACCACTAACATTTGCCGTTCTAAAAAAAATCTTTTACATATTCTTGTTCTTTGTCCATATCCACATAATTTGCAGGACCTTTTGGCCGTGATGGCGGCGGTTTCCTTCTGCTGGTGCCCCGGCGCCTTGTTTTGTTCTTTGGTTTTCCCCATACTGTTTGAAATACCAAGGAAAGTGCCGATTGGCCGAGTGGAATTGCTAACGCCATAAGAAACGCTTTTGGACCGGATGTCAAGAGGAAGGATGAGATTATTGCAGGAAGCATCCATCCAAATGATCTGAATACCTGCACTGGTTATTCGTACCTTATATCAACTCATTATCACTACGCATAGTCTTAAATTTGCAAAAAAAAAAACTGATCACCATTTGGACTTTTTTAATTATCTGTGGGTCTGTGATTACCAATTTCAAATTTAAATGAGTTAGCAACTATCTACTTCATAATTTTATAGTAATTCACTAATTTGGCACAACGTTAGTGATGACTCGTATTTCGGTTGTAACCTAAAGCATGTTTACCATTTATAAACATGCAAATTAGTGTTATTTACTTTAAAAGTGAGAAAAAATTAAATTTCATAAGCTTACCACGCAAATCACATAACTCACGAGTGTATAGAATTGCTAATTTGACTACAGCTTATTGCTATTTGAAGTAAGTTATTCAACTTATTTCATTGCTGATCATCTCATGTATGAAAACAAAAATACTGTAGTAAGATAAGCAGTTTAAAAAAGATGTCTTATTACCGTAGTTGATTCACTTTCAAACAAACATACAAACAGACTGTAAGGAGAGCACGCAAGTACTCCGTAATGCAATAAGCAAAGAAGCAGGGCCGGATTTTAGCATGTGTAACGTGTTCAATGGCACATGGCCTCCAATTTTTTAGGGCCTCCGATTCTAAATCTGTAACGTTAATGTAAATAAACTTTTGGATGTTTTTAACCATGTAATGATGTTTTATGACTGTATAATGTAATTATTTAGGTTCAATTGGAAAATTAGAGGTTAGAGTTCTCTTTTAATAGAGTAAATCTGGGGATGGGTTGTTCCAGCGAGGAAGATGACACAAAAATTAAAGATTTTGTTTTTATTTGGTAGTTTCACTTTTAGCCCTTATAGTTAAAAATTTATCAGTTAAGCTATTATTGTAAAATGGTTATTTTAGAAAGAAAAGTAAAATAGCTTATATAAAACAGTTGAATTTTTAATTCTCAACAATCGACAGTTTTAGCTATGCTTCAAAAAATTCTTCTACACATAGCATTTCAAAAGCATACTAAACACTTTTATACTTGGACAATATGTAAAAGCTTAGAAAGGTAAAACATAAAGTATAAAAAGTACGAACATTTGAAAAAAAACTAGTAATAAATTACCGAAATGGTTAAAAAACGTAATTTTTACAATCAATTAAATTTGCTTATTTTCTAAAGGACATTCGATAAAGGCCTCTAATGTAATATGGCACAAGGCCTCCGGAAACTACACGACGGCCCTGCAAATAAGTACTTTAAAACATTATTTTTCTTTATTAGTCGGTATGTGTTTAAGCTTTAGTTTTGGCTTACGAGCTTATGTGTCTTCCGCTAATGTTTCGTGGGCTCACTTTTTGGAAGTACTTGGAAACTTACAAGCTTATACAAGTTTATCACGTCCTAAGGCTACCCAAAACGTTAACTAGGTCGCGACCTAATTTTTTTAATTTTCTCTCTCCGACGATTTAGTGCGACTTATTTGTCACAACCCGGCGACCTAGTTGAAATTTTAAATATTTTTTTTGAATCATTATTTTCTCTTTATAAATACCACATTTTCACGCACAGTTTTTTCACACACAACTCAATATTTTCTCACACAACTCTGTTTTTTCATACACACATTCAGAAATCAAAAATGGCATGCTCTTTCCCACACACCGAAGCCGAGATTAAGGCTATGATTCAGAAACAAATAATTCAACAGCAATGTCGTTACGATGAGCTTACAAAGTTAGCTAATGATTTCAATGCTGCGTCCGAAGAAAATACGAAATTGCGCACGACATGTGAGAAATGCCGCGATCTCTCCCCACAGAAGCGTCATTTAATCGACACGTATCTTAGTAATCAATCTGATATCGATTTCAGCCCGGAGATCTTTGTTTAGAAAGTCGGTAAAATTGGAGGCTAGAATTGAAAAAAATACTGAATGGTCGAATAACTTGGGTTATCCATCCCAAACTCATATCGGTTCTTCATCCCGATCTCAAACAACTCACATCGGTTCTTCGTCGCAACAACACCGACGCCGAAATGTGTCGCCCGATCTACCCTTCCAATTGAAAACGACTCAGATGACAGAATGACACAATGATGTGTATCAACTATACCTAGATCAAAAAGTGTTGAGAGAAACTCTGGAAGAAGAAGAAAGAGAACGAAGGGAACTGGAGGCACAAATTATGGCGGAAGAAGATGAAGAAGAAACAATGCGTTGGGACTTACCTGATCAGTTTTCGGATTCAGATCCGTGAACTGACTAATAGTATTATATAATTTTATTTTATCTATTTAGTAGTGTATTTCATTTCCTATTGTATTTCAATTTCAGTATTTTCATGTTTTAAATATGGAATAAATTTTTTAATTTTCGAATAAAAATTGTTCACATTTCCGTTTACTATATACGGTTTAAAATTAAAATTTTAAAAAAAAAGTTTTTTTTATACACAAACACATTTCAAACACAAACACAGCCCACCAGTTTTTTCCAAATCCGATCGTGACTAAGACCGATTAGGGGGGATCGAGTCCGGCGACCGAATCGCCGCAACGTGCCGATTCGGTCGCGACTGATAGACGACCGAAAAAATCCGGTTGCCTTGCGCCTAGCCAAGTTTAAAAATGAGCGAAGCTCGAAAGCCAAACCACATGATTAGTTTTATATTTCATAATCTAAAAGAAATCAGACTTTAAAAATCCACACAACGTCAATGAAGTCCTCAAGAATATCAAGCCACCGATTAGCATCATCATCATCATCTTCAAAATCATTGAAGTCATAGTTCCTTGTTCTAAAAGTCTCTGCATTGGAGTCCCACCTGCGACTCTTGGTTAGAATGAGGCGATGTGTACGGTTGACTGACAAAGATTCTGTCCGGTGGAGCTTCTTCTCCGGCCATAGTAGTTGTTGTTGTTGAGGAAGAAGAACCAGCAAAGCTGGCGGTGGGTGTAACCGTGATACCAAGATTGAGACCATACATACGGTTTATGTGTTTCACCTCATCTGCTCGCCGACCATACCAATAACGTTATCCAACAGGGATTCTTCTATAACGTTGTTGTTTTCATTTGGTTCATTAACTCCTTGCATCTATATTTACATTTATGCCCTCCTACTTTTCATTTCCCTTTTTGTCAAATAAATAATCCATCAAGTGTTGTTATTTCAAAAAAGACACAAAATTTTAAGTCTTTACCCTTATACAACTTATGAAAATCCGCTTTTTCCTGCGGCGGATTTCATATACTATTGTTTTTGGGTAAACCAAAACCCGTAAAATTTCTTGTATATTCTTATTTAAGGTGCGTTTGGTTTGTAACTATCAATCACTATGGATATGATTTTTATAGTAGGGTGGTATGATATTAAGGGTATCAATTTGATTGTTTATGTTTGGAATAAAAATTCGAGTATCGGTATTATAGAATGGATCCCATGTTTAGTTATTTAAGAAAATATAATTATACCCCTAAATTAATAGTAAAATTAAAATTGCGGACTTTATGTTTCCAAATAATATACGCATCATTTATTTAAGCCCAAATCCGTTTGACAAAAAAAGAAACTAAAAGTTTTTAACATTCAAGGATTGCTCTTGTATGGTTTTATTTTATGTTGTCCGTAAAAGCAAACAAAACGAAAGAACTCATTAACAATAGAAAGATGAGACGAAATTTTTTTATAAGATAAAAAGTAAAATCTTTTTTTTAACGAAAAAAATAAAACCTCTACAAAAAAAGAAAAAAAAAACTCTTATAAGTATTAATGTTAAATAAAAAAATATGGTAATAAATAATAAAAGCATGGCCCACTCATTGTAATAGAAAAGAAAGGAGGCTCTTTGACATGGTATGAGACTATGACTATGATTAGCATTTTTCTATCTTTATCTACTAACCAAACATTGTTAATGACTATCATAGTCATTCATTGATTCCAACATTCTCACACCAAACGTACCCTTAGGCCACTTTCTACTAATAGATCAAACATACTTTGACTGTTATGAATGGATGAATCTATTAGAAGAAAGTCGACGAAAATGTATTGACATGATCCTTTGTGTTGCAACCTGAAGATCTGAACCTTTATACTCTTTCAATTTAAAGTTGTACCTAAAGATTGACATGGTCCCAAATTAGCAACAACCTTAATAGCCACAACTATAAAATGATTTATAAAACATAAAAATATCAAAAGTGTTAATGCAAAGCAATGCCTAAAAACATTGTTAGTATTAATTAATCTTTTTTAGTTTTGATCACGACAAATTACAAAGACATTTATTGTCAAACATAATCATAAAACGAATTATCTAACAAACACTATCATCAAGGTAATAATCATTACACTAACATATCTTAATCATGCTTAGTGATCATAAAAGTGATTAGTCTTAAAACTCACTTTTGTCAAATATAACAAAAGATTTTTAATAAACTTTATTTTTAAGAAAATGTTATATTAAAATGAAAATGTAAATTTGAATATGGCATATTCCAAATGCCATAAGAATATCCTTTGAAGGTTTAAACAGCCTCAGATATTTCAAATTCACTAAAATACAAAAAGGAGCAGAGTCTACTCCCCGCGGTTCCCTATCGATAAGGAACCGCCTGGGTAGATAAGGAACCGCCCCCAGATAGCCGTTGGCATTTGTATTCTATAAATAGTGGATCAAATCTGCATTTTCATTAACCCTTTTTGGACATCTCTTTCAGCCTTCTTTCTCCTATCTAATCCTAGTCATTTGTAAATGATCACTTAATGTGTTAAGTATGTTTACTCATGATTATCCTCTTGATATCCTTCTTTACCTTGTCCAAAGAGAAGATCACCCACACACTTGTGATGCGATTAAAGATGAAGCTTTGATGAAGATCACCTTCTCCTAAAGATCTAGTCATGTTCATCATTTGTTTATTTGTGTCTTGTGTAGATCCAATGTATTTGTGAATATTTGGACTAGTTGTGTTCATCCAAGCTATTTGTGAATACTTGAATTAGAGTTGTGTAAATCCTTTGCACATGTGTGTGCTTGGATTTGTGTTATGTAGATCCAAGCTACATGTGTGTACTTGGATATGATTAGTTGAGTTGTAATAAGTTGTGTTAGTTCTCACTAAACTATAAAGTGATGTGGTTGTGTCTTGTGAGTTCTCACTAAACTATAAAGTGATATGTAGTTGTGTTGTGTGAAGTTCTCACTTAGCTTCAAAGTGAAGAGTCGTGAAGATTGGTTCTAGCTTTGGATTAGAACTCGACATCTAGCCTTGTGTCAGAAAATGGTGAAGTAGGCAACGTTATGAAGTGATTTAATGACTTTGATGGGTTTTTCATATGTGTACTCAATCGTTCTCGGTATCTAATCTAATTGATCACGGTTTAGGGTGGAATTATTGGTATTGGTCACTAAAAGGGGGAGCTTGTTTGTAAAACCCACATGCTTTTACCATGAATAGTACCCTTAAGATCATACGTACTAGATTAAAACTTTCCTATTATAGCATGATTACGATTACGTGTTAGGATTTTACGTATTACGTACGTGTTAGAACACGATAAGTAATTACTACGCACGAGCACGTAATAATTATTTGACAATAATTAATCACGAACATGCGATCATGAAATCATGAACGTAATTAAATCACGAACTATTATTAATTACGTATATATATTTATTACGAGCGTAAATAAATATATTAGATCACGATAATACGTAAATAGAACACATAAAACGCGAACACAAATAATCACGAACGAATAACTAAACATCGAGACACGGAAAAAGGTACGGGTACCCCATGTGGGGCCCCCTACCCGCGGCTACAAGGAAGAAATGGGCCAAGCCCATTTCAATTTTTCACTAAAAGGAGGTTAAGTAAAATTACACTACTCATTTTTTTTTTCTACAGAAGAATTTTACAGAAACCTAAAATCCTCCTCCTCCTTCTTTTCCTCTTTTTGGCCGCCACCTTCAAACACACCAAAAGGGGTGTTTGTTGATCTTTGATCTTGGAATTCTTGTTGGTGTTCGTGTTTGTTCATTGTTACTTAGATCCACGCACTCGGTAATTCTTATAAACCTTTTTCTTTTGATTTAATCTTTTAATTAATTAAGAATATGTTATGTTTTTCATAAAACCTAATTAAATCATAGATCTAACATGAATTTGGGTTTGAATAAAATCAAAAGGGATGTTTAGGGGTGTTTTTGTTTTGGCCGCAGCCTACACCGAACACGAGAGGGTCTCGGTTTGGCCACTTGACCACCACCGAGACCATATGGTCCCGGTTGGTTGGTGTGGGTCCCACGGCAGCATCAAGACAAGGGGTACCCCGACTTGGTTCGGGGTATGGTGTTGATTTCATGTCCGGTTCATGGTTCTTAGTCAAGATCCGGTTCATGGTGTATGTTTAGTTTTTTTTTATGATCTTATGTTAAAATTAAATTAATAACATGACATGATTAATTTAATAACATGACTTAGGTTATTTTAATTATTAAAATCATGAAATTACTAACCTAAGTATTTTATATTTTTAAGACTTATAAATTAATTAATTATTTAAAAACCATGGTTATAATTAATTAATTAACATGACTTAGGTTATATTATTAATAAATAATAATACATGTTTTAACCTAAGTATTTAACTTTATTTAATTAAAAACATGTTATACTTTAATTAAATATTTTAACCTATAGTTTAATTTAATTACATGAAATAATTATTAAACTATACTTTATATCATATGACTTAGAATATAATCATGAAAACACTTAGGCTTATATACTTAGCTTATTTAACCAGCTTATTTCTAATTATGGAAACTTCTATTTTTAGAAACTTATTTAAATAAGGCAGCTAATCTATTTATGGAAACGTTCTATTTTTAGAAACTTATTTATTTCAGGCAGCTAATCTATTTATGGAAACTTATTTAAATAAGGCAGCTAATCTATTTATGGAAACTTTCTATTTTTAGAAAATTATCTATTTTAAGCAGTAATTCTATTTTTGGAAACTTTCTATTTTTGGAAACTTTATATTTTTGGAAACTTTCTATTTTTGGAAACTTTCTTTTTTTAGAAACTTTCTATTTTTGGAAACTTTCTATTTTTGGTAACTTTCTATTTTTGGAAACTTTCTATTTTAGGAAACCTGCTATTTTTGGAAAGTTACTTATTATTACACAGTATGTATAATAATACATGAAATACCAGAAACACTTAATCAGATTAAACAGAATATAAGATAAACACAGTTTAAGGCTTTAAACAGTAAAACATGGTAAGAACATATAAAACAAGCTAAGACATGACATAAAACCAACTACGTATTTAGTAAGCAGATACTTATTCATGTATGTATTTATGTAGCACTAGTGATACAGAAGTAGGATTCCTCTCAGTTCATCTCCTTCATTCACTAGACATAAGGTACAGATTCCCGTCCTTTCAGTATGGACATTCTTTCCTTATTAGGATTTCCCCGTATGCAGCCAAATGTTTTCCCGTAGTATAAGTTACGTGTTTGATTTGCTTATGTTTAATTAAGAATACCTATAGCCATATACATGCATGACCAGTTTCACCTAGTTATGGAGGTACCATAACCATAACATTAGAGACACTGATGTTATGACTTCACCACGGCGGAGTGATTGCTCGTGGCGTCCCTTCAGCTTTTGGCCATTTATATTATATTTATCATGTGGGGCGTATGGGTGCATCCTAGTTACATGTTTTCAGTCAGGATTTCATGGTGAATGTGGTGTGTGCCTTGCATCCTTCACAAGGAGCTGATCCCTCCTACCCAAAAATCAGTATATTAAATTAGAGGCAGCCCCTCTAATTTGCATGATGAGGTCACCCCTCCAAGTATTTATGCACGGTGGATTTTCATGACCTATATTGGCTAATGGTAAAATATGATAAACAGTTTTACAAGATAAACATAAGGCTTTTCAAACTATAAAACCAGTTTATCAAGACTTAACCAGGTTACCCGGGACTTAGTTTTCTTCCGTTATTATATGTTATATGCTTATCCTATTCATGCTTTATTGTACATCCGTGCACTGAGCGTATTGCTCAGCCGTTTTCCTTTTCTATGTTCCCAAAACGGCAGGTACTCAGGGACGCTCGTAGACTTTAAGAGTACGTGCATATGGACTGGAAGCTTTCTAGCCTTCGTTACTTTATGCATTTCCTTTCTTATGATACATTTGCTATGGACATTGTTTAGTCCTTTCCTTTATTATACTATGTTTGTGTGTGATGAGCTTTACATTTGGACTACCGATGTTTGATTCTGGTATTTTCCTTTTATGGTCAAGTAATGTTTAAACATTTTTCCTTGTATGCTTCGATGACACGCCATAATTGCATGTGACATTTCCATTATCAAAATGGGGTGTTACAATTATGGTATTAGAGACCAAGGCTTCGACCTGTAGGCTCTCAAATATGACCTGTGATTAGTGGGTAGTCACTACGGTCTTCTTAGAACTGACAGTTGTTTTTCATGCATTCATCATTTTTAAGCATACATATACATGTCATTGTCGCAGATTTTTGACTAAGTAATGGTTGGTACAAGACTGGCCCTATTTAGTTGCATGTGTTTTATCGAAACTTTTAAATTGGGACCGACCCATAGGTGTCCCCTCGCCATGTCTTTTGTTTTGGGTGAACTGACCATAGGCGTTCACTCTCGAGCATACAAAAGTTTTCATAAAACTGCATCATGCATTCATACACAAAGATTTTTCTTGCATAATATTTTTCTCTTGAAATTTTGGTATAAATTTTTTCATGTATATATATTTTATGTTTTGATCTGTTTAATCATATGTTTTATGTTATACTGTCAGATGGCAAACACAGACAATCTCTGGGCGATATTTGCAGCTGCTGATGCAGAGATGCAAGACGTCCTTCATCAGAACGACGGCTATCCTCCCCCGCCTAACATCTTTCCCATGGAAGGAAGGAACCGGCTCATGAGGGAATACTATACCCTTAGACAGCGACCTGACGAAGACAACAATGACTTCATGCAGCGTTTCCTTCGCTACGCTGGTGTCCTGAGAACAGCTGCAGGCACCACTGAAGAGCAGGCACTACATTTTCGTTGGGCTCTTAATCCAAGGATTGCCAATAACTTATCTGGTGCTCCGTTGGATACGGTAGCACAAGTGGCCGAGGCAGCACGCAGACTGGAGATGCTGCAGGAGAGAGACGAGTTCGGGGAAGCTGAGAGACCCGACAAGAGGTAAGCATTCGTATTCAAGCGGTGATCAATCCGTATACTTTCCATATATGTCAATTATTCATCTCTTTAAATGTATCTTCCTGGCAGAAAACTGGGGACCGGTCTCAGCCGGCTACTCAGCAGCAACCTCATCAGCCCAAGGGAAACGGTCAGACTAACGACTGTTCCGCTACGGATAGGCGTGGCGGTAATGATAATTACCGTAACAACGCTGGACACTCCAACAGCAGCAGGTCCTAATACTTACGCATTTCATTATGATTTCATGTTATAACTCATATTCTGACACTTCAGCAAAACTTCTACCAGGAACCATGGGAACGGTAGGGACCAGAACCAGAGAGGTTCACAGCCTAGCCGTCCAGCTATCACTGGTATTCAATCTTACGACTATCCGCACTGTCCTTTGTACCCAATTATAATGTCTTATGTAAAATGTTTTATCAGGTTCCCAGCCAGCCAGAGCACCTGCTGGAGGATTCACTCATCCTCTTTGCTCTACTTGCCACCGTAGGCACCCAGGGCCATGTCGCCGTAATACTGACGCGTGCTTCAAGTGTGGTCTTCCTGGCCATATCATGAAGGATTGCCGTAAGGGCGAGATGGAGGGTACATCAGGACATGCTGATACCAAGCCGCCTCATACTACCGGGCGTGTCTACACGACATCTCGAGACCAGGCCAACAAGTCTACAGGTACCATCACTGGAATCTTGTATATGTATGGTCAAGCTGCATGTGTTCTTTTCGATACGGGTACTACTCACTTGCTTATTTCTACTGCTTGCGCTAAGAACGTTAGGATGCTCCCCATGCCACTAGAAAATAGGCTTACTATTTCCACGCCTTTGAGGGACTCTGTATTAATCACTCATGTGTACAAGAGTCTTCCCTTAGAATTTGATGATAAGGTTCGACCTGTTGACGCACTTCCGCTGGACATGAATGACTTCGACATGATTTTGGGAATGGATTGGCTATCCAAGCATCATGCTACCATAGACTTCCATTCATATCGAGTTATCTTCGGTGATGTTAATGCACCAGAGTACATTCATAACGGGTTCATACCCGGACGGTCTGTACAAGTCATATCTACCCTGCAAGCGCGTGCACTACTGTCACATGGCTACGAGGGTTACCTAGCTACGGTTCACGACATGGATGCTGAATCCCCATCAATTCAGGATCAACCTATAGTGTCGGAATTCCAAGATGTCTTTCGAGCAGAACTTCCGGGCATACCACCTGCACGAGAAGTGGAATTCAGCATCGAGCTTATTCCAGGAGCTGAACCAATCTCCAAGGCTCCTTATCGCATGGCTCCCATAGAGCTGAAGGAGCTGAAGGATCAACTGCAAGAACTTCTTGAACGAGGTTTCATTCGACCGAGCGCATCTCCATGGGGCGCACCGGTCTTGTTCGTTAAGAAGAAGGACGACAGTATGCGTCTTTGCATAGACTATCGCGAGCTCAACAAGATTACTATCCGGAATAGATATCCACTGCCACGTATTGACGATCTGTTTGACCAACTCCAAGGGGCCAAACACTTCTCCAAGATTGACCTTAGGTCAGGCTATCATCAGCTACGGGTCAAGGAGCAGGACATCGCTAAGACTGCTTTTCGTACTCGTTATGGCCACTACGAGTTTGTAGTTATGCCATTTGGCCTGACAAATGCTCCAGCAGTGTTCATAGACTTGATGAACAGAATCTTCCATGAATTTTTAGACAAGTTCGTCATTGTCTTCATCGATGACATCCTGATTTTCTCAAAGTCCAAGGAGGAACACGAAGACCATCTTCGTACAGTACTACAGATTCTTTGCCAGAAGCAGCTGTATGCTAAATTCTCCAAGTGTGAGTTCTGGTTAGACAAGGTGGCATTCTTAGGTCACATTGTATCAGCAGAAGGAATCACTATGGATCCAGCGAAGGTTGAGGCCATTACTAAGTGGCCAAGACCGACATCAGCGACGGAAGTCCGCAGTTTCTTAGGCTTAGCTGGCTATTACCGTAGGTTCGTGGAGAACTTTTCCCGCCTAGCACTACCATTGACCAAACTGATGCGGAAAGGGGAGAAATTCGTCTGGACTGAAGATCGAGAGAAGAGCTTTGAAGACCTGAAGCAGAAGCTAGTATCTGCACCTATTCTTACTCTCCCATCTGGTACGGGTGTATTTCAAATCTACAGCGATGCATCGGGGAAGGGACTTGGCTGTGTTCTCATACAACATGGGAAAGTGATCGCGTACGCTTCACGACAGCTTAAGCCTTATGAAGAAAATTACCCCACGCATGACTTGGAACTTGCAGCAGTCGTGTTTGCATTGAAGATATGGAGGCACTACTTATATGGAGAATCATGTGACATTTTCATGGACCACAAGAGCTTGAAGTACATCTTCACTCAACGTGAATTGAACATGGGGCAGAGGAGATGGTTAGAGCTGTTGAAGGATTATGACATTAATCTACAGTATCATCCCGGAAAGGCAAATGTAGTAGCAAATGCTCTTAGCAGGAAGTCCGGAATGATCAACGACATTAAAATCGAAGAGGAAATCATAAGAGACTTGGAGCGACTAGACATCAAAATCATGGTACGTGAATAGCACGGTTACTGGGCTAATCTTAGAGTAGAACCCGAGTTACTCTCTAAGATCAAGGAAGCTCAGAAGGATGACGGAGAAATCTAGGCGATAGTGTAGAATTTGGAGAAACAGACAGAATTCAGAGTAGATGCAGATGGTATCGTATGGCAGGACACGAGACTTTGTGTTCCTGATAACCAGGAACTCCGGGAAGCCTTGTTAGCTGAAGCTCATAGCTCCCCATTCTCTATACATCCTGGTTCGACTAAGATGTACCATGACATCAAGCAGTACTTTTGGTGGAGTGGTATGAAACAAGATGTGGCCACTTACGTCTCCAAATGTCTTACCTTCCAGCAGGTTAAGATCGAGCATCAGCGATCTGGCGGTCTCCTTCAACCGTTAGATATTCCAGAGTGGAAGTGGGACAAAATCACCATGGATTTTGTTACTGGTCTTCCGCCTACCAAGAGGAAGCACGATGCAATTTAGGTTATCATAGATCGACTTACCAAATCAGCTCATTTCTTACCGATCCGCAAGGAAGATCCGGTAAGTAAACTCGCAGATACGTACAGAAGAGAGATCATGAGACTTCACGGTGCACCATCCAGCATCGTCTCAGACGGAGATCCTCGATTCACTTCGCGCTTTTGGAAGAGCATGCAGAAAGCTTGGGGTACACAACTTAAGCTTAGTATGGCCTTTCATCCTCAAACGGACGGACAGTCAGAGCGAACCATTCAGACATTGGAAGATATGTTGAGGTCATGTGCGTTGGAATGGACGGGTGATTGGGACGATTACATCTGTTTGGTGGAGTTTGCATACAACAACAGCTGGCACGCAAGTATCAAGTGTGCTCCTTTCGAGATGTTGTATGGCAGAAAGTGTCGCGCCCCAATCTGCTGGGATCAGGTTGGCGAGCGAACACTTGAAGGACCAGAAATCATAGAGATGACCAATGAAAAGATCGCAGTAGCTAAGCAGAAAATTCAGGAAGCACGGTCACGTCATAAGAGTTACGCCGATAAGCATCGTAGGGACATACATTTTAATGTAGGAGATCACGTCTTCCTTAAGGTTTCGCCGGCACGTGGTATTAGACGCTTCGGGATTAAAGGGAAGCTCAGTCCTCGTTTCATCGGACCGTTTGATATCATTGAACGAGTCGGTGAAGTATCTTACCGATTGGCGTTACCTCCGTAGCTTTCGCATGTGCACAATGTGTTTCATGTGTCCTTACTCAAAGGGTACCAGTATCATCCCCTTCACATGGTTCAGTATCCACTGGAACAGATACGTGAAGATCTCACTTTCATAGAAGAACCTGAACGAGTTCTTGACAGACAAGAACGAGTCATGAGAAAGAAGACGATTCCATTCGTCAAAATCCTATGGAGGGATCATACCGAGCGGGAAGCCACTTGGGAAACATAGGAGTCTATCCGGGCTTCTTACCCTCATTTCATATTTTGAATTCGGGTATGTTCTTCTTTTCCAGTTTACTTTATCTATAATTCGGGGACGAATTATTCTTTTTAGGGGGGAAGAGTTGTAAAACCCGCATGCTTTTACCATGAATAGTACCCTTAAGATCGTACGTACTAGATTAAAACTTTCCTATTATAGCATGGTTATGATTACGTGTTAGGATTTTACGTATTACGTACGTGTTAGAACACGATAAGTAATTACTACGCACGAGCACGTAATAATTATTTGACAATAATTAATCACGAACATGCGATCATGAAATCATGAACGTAATTAAATCACGAACTATTATTAATTACGTATATATATTTATTACGAGCGTAAATAAATATATTAGATCACGATAATTACGTAACGAGAACACATAAAACACGAACACAAATAATCACAAACGAATAACTAAACATCGAGACACGGAAAAACGTACGGGTACCCCATGTGGGGCCCCCTACCCGCGGCTACAAGGAAGAAATGGGCCAAGCCCATTTCAATTTTTCACTAAACGGAGGTTAAGGAAAATTACACTACTCATTTTTTTTCTACAGAAGAATTTTACAGAAAACCTAAAATCCTCCTCCTCCTTCTTTTCCTCTTTTTGGCCGCCACCTTCAAACACACCAAAAGGGGTGTTTGTTGATCTTTGATCTTGGAATTCTTGTTGGTGTTCGTGTTTGTTCATTGTTACTTAGATCCACGCACTCGGTAATTCTTTTAAACCTTTTTCTTTTGATTTAATCTTTTAATTAATTAAGAACATGTTATGTTTTTCATAAAACCTAATTAAATCATAGATCTAACATGAATTTGGGTTTGAATAAAATCAAAAGGGATGTTTAGGGGTGTTTTTGTTTTGGCCGCAGCCTACACCGAACCCGAGAGGGTCTCGGTTTGGCCACTTGACCACCACCGAGACCATATGGTCCCGGTTGGTTGGTGTGGGTCCCACGGCAGCATCAAGACAAGGGGTACCCCGACTTGGTTCGGGGTATGGTGTCGATTTCATGTCCGGTTCATGGTTCTTAGTCAAGATCCGGTTCATGGTGTATGTTTAGTTTTTTTTATTTTTATGATCTTATGTTAAAATTAAATTAATAACATGACATGATTAATTTAATAACATGACTTAGGTTATTTTAATTATTAAAATCATGAAATTACTAACCTAAGTATTTTATATTTTTAAGACTTATAAATTAATTAATTATTTAAAAACCATGGTTATAATTAATTAATTAACATGACTTAGGTTATATTATTAATAAATAATAATACATGTTTTAACCTAAGTATTTAACTTTATTTAATTAAAAACATGTTATAATTTAATTAAATATTTTAACCTATAGTTTAATTTAATTACATGAAATAATTATTAAACTATACATTATATCATATGACTTAGAATATAATCATGAAAACACTTAGGCTTATATACTTAGCTTATTTAACCAGTTTATTTCTAATTATGGAAACTTCTATTTTTAGAAACTTATTTAAATAAGGCAGCTAATCTATTTATGGAAACGTTCTATTTTTAGAAACTTATTTATTTCAGGCAGCTAATCTATTTATGGAAACTTATTTAAAAAAGGCAGCTAATCTATTTATGGAAACTTTCTATTTTTAGAAACTTATCTATTTTAAGCAGTAATTATATTTTTGGAAACTTTCTATTTTTGGAAACTTTATATTTTTGGAAACTTTTTTTTTGGAAACTTTCTATTTTTGGAAACTTTCTATTTTTAGTAACTTTCTATTTTTGGAAACTTTCTATTTTAGGAAACCTGCTATTTTTGGAAAGTTACTTATTATTACATAGTAAGTATAATAATACATGAAATACCAGAAACACTTAATCAGATTAAACAGAATATAAGATAAACACATTTTAAGGCTTTAAACAGTAAAACATGGTAAGAACATATAAAACAAGCTAAGACATGACATAAAACCAACTACGTATTTAGTAAGCAGATACTTATTCATGTATGTATTTATGTAGCACTAGTGATACGAAAGTAGGATTCCTCTCAGTTCATCTCCTTCGTTCACTGGACATAAGGTACGGATTCCCGTCCTTTCAGTATGGACATTCTTTCCTTATTAGGATTTCCCCGTATGCACCCAAATGTTTTCCCGTAGTATAAGTTACGTGTTTGATTTGCTTATGTTTAATTAAGAATACCTATAGCCATATACATGCATGACCAGTTTCACCTAGTTATGGAGGTACCATAACCATAACATTAGAGGCACTGATGTTATGACTTCACCACGGCGGAGTGATTGCTCGTGGCGTCCCTTCAACTTTTGGCAATTTATATTATATTTATCATGTGGGGCGTATGGGTGCATCCTAGTTACATGTTTTCAGTCAGGATTTCATGGTGAATGTGGTGTGTGCCTTGCATCCTTCACAAGGAGCTGATCCCTCCTACCCAAAAACCAGTATATTAAATTAGAGGCAGCCCCTCTAATTTGCATGATGAGGTCACCCCTCCAAGTATTCATGCACGGTGGATTTTCATGACCTATATTGGCTAATGGTAAAATATGATAAACAGTTTTACAAGATAAACATAAGGCTTTTCAAACTATAAAACCATTTTTATCAAGACTTAACCAGGTTACTCGGGACTTAGTTTTCTTCCGCTGTTATATGTTATATGCTTATCCTATTCATGCTTTATTGTACATCCGTGCACTGAGCGTATTGCTCAGCCGTTTTCCTTTTCTATGTTCCCAAAACGACAGGTACTCAGGGACGCTCGTAGACTTTAAGAGTACGTGCATATGGACTGGAAGCTTTCTATCCTTCTTTACTTTATGCATTTCCTTTCTTATGATACATTTGCTATGGACATTGTTTAGTCCTTTCCTTTATTATACTATGTTTGTGTGTGATGAGCTTTACATTTGGACTACCGATGTTTGATTCCGCTATTTTCCTTTTATGGTCAAGTAATGTTTAAACATTTTTCCTTGTATGCTTTGATGACACGCCATAGTTGCATGTGACATTTCTATTATCAAAATGGTGTGTTACATTGTTTATCTAAGTCTATATATAACATAAACGAAAAAGCTATTAAAAATAAAACAAGAATGTCTAACCTCAATTGCTTATCCAAAGTGAATGCTGCACAATAGATTAAAGTGAAAATAACTAAAGGTAATTATCTATTTTAAAATAAAGTGAAAATGTAAATGTCGTTAAGTAAAAATGAAAGCTTTAAAATTTAAACTAAAAATTAAGATTTAAAAATAAATGACAGAAATTTAAAACTTTAAAAGTAAATTTGAAACTTGAACTTTGTAAAAATGTAAACTTTATAAAAAACGTAAACTTGAAAATAACTTAGACAAAACACTTTTGAAAATAAACTAAGTAAAATTGGCAGGAAAAATTAAGGTTTGAAAATAATTCGGAAAACAAGAACTGAACATAAGTCGGAATATGAAAATCTGGATATAATTCGGAATCCGTGTTCCTTATGTAATTTGGAATACCAATCACACACACAAGTCGGAATGTGTGAAACTTGTATGTAGTTCGGAATCCTCAAGCTTCAATGTAATTCAGAATCCGTGATTTTGACACAATCCGGAATCTGAGTCCCTGACCTAAGTCGGAATATATGTCCAACATGTAATCCGGAATCCTTGTTTTGTACACAATCCGGAATACTCAATCCCACAGCCAATCCGGAACCCGTGATTTTGATGTAGTTCGGAATAAGTGAATCCTGGACCTAATTCAGAATATATCTCTTACATCTAATCCGGAATAACAAGTTGTGCCCAATTCGGGATATGCAATTTTTCACTCAATTCGGGAAACAGACTTGTTTTGGAGGGAAAATAGGTTAAGTCAGAATAAAGGTTTGTAGTTAATTCGGGATACTAGGGTTTGTATATAAGTCGGGATAATGTGGTTTTCAACTAGTTCGGGATATAGGGGTTAAGCATATAGTTCAAGGATTTTGAGAATCCGAACTTAACCAAATAAGCAAAACTCAAATAAGCACTTACCAAAACTTAAACCAAATCAAATTTAGAAAAAGCTAATAAGACACAATTTAAAAACTTTTAAGAACACTTAATAATCAAATTATTTAAAATCAACTTTTTATAAAAATATTAAACTACCAAAATCAACTTATTTAAAAACTAACAAACATAAAAATTAAGCAATAAGCACCTTAATTTAAAAACCTCAAACACACCAAACCAATAAGCACAATCCAAAAAGCAAATCAATCACATCATCAACAAAATGAAATCAACTACATGATTAATTAAGCAATACAATAGATTATAATTAAGAAAGGTAGAATGAGAATTTATTAAAAAGCTTGATTATATTAAAGATTAAGAATCAAAGTTACAAGATTAAGATGAAGGTTTGATAAGCTTGAAAGAAAATCTAGAGAGAAGAAAAATAAAAACACACTAATTACCTACTAAAAACAAACTTCTAATGACACATTAGAAAACTATATATATAGGGGAAGTGGAAGGTGTTTGTTTCTTCCTCTTTTCTTCTTGTCTTCTCGTCTTTTAAATAACTCATTTTTCTCGAATTTGTCTCGGGATTAGTCGACTGATAACTTGAACTCGTCTTCTAATTTTCTTCTTTTAGTAGACTTGGTTCTTCGCCTTCGTTAAATTTCCTTCTTTAGACTTTTTCTTCGATAAATATTCAGAATAGGCCTTTGACTTCCGTTCTTCTTGCACTTTTGACCTTTTGACTTCGTCTTTTGTCTTTTTCTTCAATAAAAGCCCGTGAAAGCCCGTGTTTTCTTCCTTTTTCATATTTTTGTCCTAAAACACAATAAAAACACAAACCACGCATAATTCCGCCTTTTACAACATTAAATACACGTTTTGGTCTTGTTATTATTAGAAATAAGTGGTAAAAGGATAAGTGTTTTCACACTTATTAAATCCCCTACACTTGACCATTGCAATGCCCTCATGTAAGGCCTTAATTTCAAAGCACGGTTTACATTTTTCATCATAATTAACCTACCTTGGCCTTTATTAGTTACTAAACACTAAGGAAACCAAAAAGATTAGAAAATTACAAAATGCAAGAAGGAAGAACAAGTAAAGAGATCGAAGACTTACATTAGGGCTTTGGTTGTCATGAATGTTTATCACCCTCAAGTTTCAGGTTCCCCAAACCAAGCTTAAAAACGAGATCATTGTTATTGTAAGTTAATAAGCTAACACAAATTCATGTGACCCAATTATTCACTTAGACTCCCTTATTCCTAGGTGTATCTCTTATATTTTATGATTGTCTTGAATGATCACGAGGATGCATTGTTTGACTTATTTCGATAATTTATTAAGGCTGATAAATAAAGTAGGACGATTTAATCAATAGTTAGCTAAAAACAAAATCTTTTAAAACTGCTTCTCGGGACCTCATAAAGTTCATATCTTGGCATAACTCGTTTCACGATTTGAGACCTTTCTCGGATCGATATTTGTCATTGACTTCATACTTCGAATCTTGAGAGACGTTCTTGAAATAATGGTCTTCTCTTCATAATAGGAATTTCTTCACTTGAAGTTTTTGAGATATTCTTCATACTTGGACCACGACTTCTTCATTTTTCTCCAATCTTTATTTTGGATTTTGATATACAACGATCCGCCTCCTTTTAGGACTTGGATATATTTATCCTCATACCTTGCTAGGGTCTTTTCGGATAGACTTCTCCATGATCTTTAGGGGAGTATTTGCTTTTCGTCGTGTGTCTCGATCCTTCATATTGATTTTTGATAAATGATTCTTCACATCACTTTGGATCTTTAGCTACAAAATGTTGCCGTCATGCCTTGTTAGGGCCTTTTCGGACTCGCCAATCTTCGCATCCCGCTTCAATAAGTTATGCCTTGGCTATGAGCTCTAATTAATACCGAGCAACGTTTAAACGATCTAGTAACTTTTCAAATCGTACGACCTTACTTATTGCAATTAAATTTATTAACAAGAGATGGGAGAAGAAGCTCATAATTAACTCACATAAATTCATGAAAGAATACCAAACTTATAATTGACTCTATCATTTCTCGTTCTCCACAATTTAAAATCTAAAAGAATGAGACTCGTGGATGCTTAGCCAAATAAATCAAAGCTTTGGGTTTTTAAGTCATCTATAGGATCTTGCATCTTCTTAGACTTTTTCAAGTTTAGAATTTGCATTTTAAAGTTCCCTTGATAAACGAATTTCTAGGATCAATTATAGGAACTTGCGAAAAGTTCTTGTTCTTAACCCATAAGAGTTAAGACTTTCGCGTTTTAAAGTTTCCTATATAAAAGCCTAGCAAAACTTGACTTAAACACGTCAAGGATACTAGCTAGAGTAAAATCAATTAGGTAAACTCGGGTTGAGTCAAAATATTCATGACGAGCCTAATATATCAACGACATCTAAACTCATTAAAACTATTTTATTTAACTTTATTTTTCTCTTTTGACTTTATTTTTGAAATGAAATATATACATACGATGCGATAATAAAAGGAAAGAACATAAAAGAAAATAAATGAAAAATACTACTAGGCCAAAATAGATCAAAAATTTTGAAAAATGTCGAAAAATTAGATTTTCCGGTTAAAATGAGGACAAATTAACGGAAAAGCCCACTTAACTTCGATAGAAGTCCCCCCTACACTTGATATAAACATTGTCCTTAATGTTTAAGCATGTGGGAGTAAAATCCCCTACACTTAGGACATTGTGCACTTTGTTTAAATCTTGCTAAGGAAGAGACAACTATAGTGATTTCAATGTGAACATATTAAGATATGAAATATTGAATCCCGACAGTTTAGGATAGAACCGGGAAGACGGGAACACGGGATCATGGGTCGTCAAATATCATCAAAACTGCTCTTTGAAGCTTTAGTCCCTGCACATCATAAGAACAAGACAACAAACCCTATGCAGCTCCCCCCACACTTATTATGAAAACGGGTAAAGGATAGAGCAACGGGTTACCTCATGAGAAGCGCTTGTTTTTGTTAACCGAGTCATGAGCTTGACTCGACCCAGAACTAATTCAAGGGAAACGTGGTGAGGGATGGAATCATCTCATGAGAGATGTCCTCACAAAAGTACAACTTAACACGTTGGCCATTCACTTTGAAGTTTGGCCCATTTGGCGATAACTCAATGGTGCAATAAGGGAAGACTTTGGCGACGGTGAATGGACCAGACCAACGGCTCTTAAGCTTGCCCGAAACTTTTTTCAACCGAGAGCTAAAGAGTAAAACTTGATCACCTATGTGAAACTCTTGGTTCTTAATCCTAGAATCATGGATGAGCTTGGTTTTCTCCTTGTAGATCAATGAATTCTCATAAGCCTCATTTCTTAGTTCATTAAGTTCATTGAGTTGGATCTTCCTAAGATCACCGGCTTTGTTGATATCAAAATTAGCCCATTTCAAGGCCCAATAAGCCTTATGCTCCAAATCAATGGGGAGGTGTCATGCCTTTCCGTACACAAGACGATATGGAGTACAACCAATAGGTGTCTTATATGCGGTACGGAAAGCCCACAAAGCATCATCTAACTTATCGGCCCATAAGGCACGATGATCTCCCACAGTACACTCTAAGATTCTCTTAAGTCCACGGTTAGAAATCTCGGCTTGACCATTTGTTTGTGGATGATATGCGGTGGAATGACTGTGATTGACACCATACTTAGCCATGACTCGAGCAAATTAAGCATTGAAAAAATGAGTCCCGCGATCACTAATGATAGCACGAGGAACACCGAATCGAGCAAATAGTTGTTTCAGAAAGTTCACAACCACCCACGCATCGTTCGTGGGTAAAGCCTTTGCTTCAACCCATGTAGATACGTAGTCAACAGCTACGAGGATGTATTTGTTCCCTTTGGATGATGGAAATGGACCCATAAAGTCGATGCCCCATACGTCAAAGATTTCACACTCTTGGATGAAATTTTGAGGCATCTCATCTTTATGTGTGATCTTGCCTTGTCTTTGGCAAGCATCACAATGCTTAACCATTTCCTGTGCATCACGATAAATGGTGGGCCAATAAAATCCAGAATCGAAAACTTTCTTCGCGGTGTAATTAGGACCAAAGTGACCACTGGTTGGTCCTTTATGGCAAGCTTCCAAGATTTGTAAAGCTGCGAGCCCATCAACACACCGATGAAGGATCAAGTCAGCACATTGTTTAAAGAGATAAGGGTCATCCCAATAGTAAGTTTTCACATCCTTGAAAAATTTCTTCTTTTGCTAGGACGATAACCCTTCGATGAAAATTCCACCCGCCAAGTAGTTTGAAAAATCCGCAAACCATGAGGTCTCATCAAGATTGAAGTTAATAGACATCAAGGCCTCAAGGGGAAACGATTCATTAATCTCTTGATTTGGGAGCTCCCCTTGATAAGGATCCTTCGTACAAAGCTTTTGGCTAAGTATAGAATATTATCGTCCGATCTCTTCGAATTGATTATTGGTAGAAAGTGCAACTCGATTGTCTTTTGGCGAACCAGAGGATGGTTTGGTTTGATTATCTAATTTTGAATGAAAAGCAAATAATTGTCGTTGAGTAATGATATAAGCTTTTACAAAATTAAACTAAAGGTTATTTTAGAAAAAACACTTAAAATTTAAAACGTTGTAAATGATTTAAAACTTAAAAAACTTAAACTATCGAAATTCAACAAGTCTTTTCTATCGGAATGCACCAAAACTAGAACCATCGGAATAATTAAATGCAAAGCTATCGGAATAATAAAAGTGAAAGTCCATCGGAATGTTCATCTGAGTACCCATCGGAATAACAAAGTCAAATCTGTCGGAATATGATGTCTGTCGGAATGTCCTAGATCGCAATACAATAAACACTTTTGTCGCAATGTGCATCTGTCGGAATACAAGGTATCGGAATGAAAGGTGTCGCAATAAAATTCTATCAGAATGATGACCAAACTATCGGAATGTGGCTGACAAAAAATTGGCAGAGTTTCGTTTCAAGGAAACCTTATCACCCGTCGGAATATGCGACCGCAATGAGCGATCGCAATCCCAGATCGGAATAAGGGGTAAGTGCCAAGCTATCGCAAAGTAGAACCCTTTATGGGTTATTGCGATATAAACAAACAGCCGTCGGAATGTAGAAATCCCTAATATTGCGATGGAATGCAAACTTAATCCGAAATTGGTGGTAAGCTTAAAACTCAATAAGCACATACAATAAGCTACTTTATCCGAACCTTAAACGACTATATAAGCTTAAATTTGATAACTTTCAAAAACATGAAATCATAAACTTTATAAAAGAAACTTTTGAAAAGATTAAACCTTATGAGAATCCGAAAAGCAATAAGCTAAAACATGAAATAAGCCAATAAGCACAAAGAGCTTATAGCCTAATCCGTATGAAGCTTATGTAGTAATAGAAAGATTTACCTTTTAATCACTTAAACATCAAACAAGATCAATCCGTATGGAATATGATTTTCGGATCAAAACCAAAAGTAAACCAAGAAATGTGGAAAGAGATTAAAGAACACAATATTAAACTTAAACTTTTGATTAAAGAAACTCAAATACAAAGATTAATGAAAGCTTAAACTTGAAAGATTAAAAGAAAGAAAAGATGAAATACTTAGTGAGAGAAAGTTTAGAACTTTCTCTCTCTAAAAACTAGAAAGGAAAAATTAAAAGTACAACTAGCTAACCACCCTCCTAATGTGATTAGGAGGGTATTTATAGGCTAAGTGGGAGGTGCATGTGTGGTGTGCTTCCTTCTTTCTTTTCTTCTCGACTCGATTTAATTCTTTGTCTTTTCTCGACGTCGTCTCGGGATTTGAACTTTGTCTTAGTAATTTTCTTCTATAATCTAGACTTGAGTTTTTCGACTTCATTAAACTTTCGTCTTTAGACTTTTTCTTCGATAAATCTTCAGAATAGGTCTTGGACATCCGTTTTTAAGCACTCTTGATCTCTTGACTTCGTCTTTTCTCGTTTTCTTGATTAAAGCCCGTGTTTTCTTCCTTTTTCATCTTTTGGCCCTAAAACACAATAAAAACACAAACCACGCATAATTCCGACTTTTACGACATAAAATACACGTTTTGGTCTTGTTATTATTGGAAATAAGTGGTAAAAGGATTAGTGTTTTCACACTTATTAAATCCCCTACACTTGACCATTGCAATGCCCTCATGCAATGCATTAATTTTAAAGCACGGTTTACATTTTCCATCACAAATAACCCACCTTGGCCTTTATTAAATACTAAACATTTAGGGAAAAAAAATAAAAAAAATAAAAAGATAAAAACAAGTAAAGAAATCAAAGACTTACATTGGGTTTTGGCTGCCATGAACGTTTATCATCCTCAAGTTTCACGTTCCCCATACCAAGCTTAAAAACGAGATCATTGTTATTATAAGTTAGCAAACTAACACAAATTCATGTGGGCCAATTATTTACTTAGACTCCCTTATTCCTAGGTGTATCTCTTATATCTTAATTTTGTCTTGAATGATCACGAGGATGCATTGTTTGACTTATTTCGATAGTTATTTAGGCCGAAAATAAAGTGAACGATTTAATAAATAGTTAGCTAAAGGACAAAATCTTTTAAAACTGTTTCTCGGGACCTCTTAAAGTTCATATCTTGGCATAACTCACTTCACGATTTGAGACCTTTCTCGGACCGATATTTGGCAGCGACTTCATACTTCAAATCTTGAGAGACGTTCATGAAATAATGGTCTTCTCTTCATAATAGGAATTTCTTCACTTGAACTTTTTGAGAGATTCTTCATATTTGGACCACGACTTCTTCATTTTTCTCCAATCTTTATTTTGGACTTTGATATACAACGATCCGCCTCCTTTTAGGACTTGGATCTATTTATCCTCATACCTTGCTAGGGTCTTTTCGGATAGACTTCTCCATGGTCTTTTGGGGAGTATTTGCTTTTCGTCGTGTGTCTTGATCCTTCATATTGATTTTTGATAAATGATTCTTCACATCACTTTTGGATCTTTAGCAACAAAATGTAGCCCTCATGCCTTGTTAGGGCCTTTTTGGACTCGCCAATCTTCGCATCCCGCTTCAATAAGTTATGCCTTGGCTATGAACTCTAATTAATACCGAGCAACTTTTAAACGATCTTGGGCTAGAAGCTAAGTAACTTTTCAAATCGTACAACCTTACTTATTGCAGATAAATTTATTAACAAGCGATGGGAGAATAGGCTCATAATTAACTCACATAAATTCACGAAAGAATACCAAACTTATAATTGACTCTATCATCTCTCGTTCTCCACAGTTTAAAATCTCAAGGAATGAGACTCGTGGATGCTTAGCCAATTAAATCAAAGTTTTGGGTTTTGGAGTCATCTATAGGATCTTGCAAATTCTTAGACTTTTTCAAGTTTAGAAATCGCGTTTTAAAGTTACCTTGATAAATGACTCTCTAGGATCAATTATAGGAACTTGCGAAAAGTTATTGTTCTTAACCCGTGAGAGTTAAGACTTTCGCGTTTTAAAGCTCCCTATATAAAACCCTAGCAAAACTTGACTTAAACACGTTAAGGATACTAGCTAGAGTAAACTTAGATAAGTAAACTCGGGTTGAGTCAAAATATTCACGACTTTGAAAAATTTAAAACCACTTTATTAAACTTTATTTCAGCAAGGAAAGTAAATAACGATAACAAAGGAGAATACTACTATACTACTAGGCCAAAATAGATTAAAAATTTTGAAAAATGTCGAAAAATCAAGTTTGGTTAAAATGAGGGCAAATTCATGGAAAAGACCACTTACTTCGATAGAAGTCCCCCTACACTTGATATAAACATTATCCTCAATGTTTAAGCATGTGGGAGTAAACTCCCCTACACTTATGACATTGTGCACTTTGTTTAAGTCTTGCTAAGGAAAGGACAACTATAGTGATGTCAAATGTGAACATATAAGATATGAAATATTGAATCACGAGAGTTTAGGATAGAACCGGGAAGATGGGAACACGGGATCACGGTTCGTCAAAAGTCATCGAGGTGCACTTTGAAGCTTGAATCCCTGTAGAGAATAAGAAACAAGACAACAAACATATACGGGGCTCCCCCTACACTTATTATGACAGCGATAAATGATAGATCACGGGTTGCCTCCCGAGAAGCGCTTGTTTTTGATAAACGAGTCACGAGCCTGACTCGACCCAAAACTAGTTCATGGGAAACGTGGTGAGGGATGGAATCATCTCATGAGAGATGTCCTCACCAAAGTACAGCTTCAAACGCTGGCCATTCACCTTGAAATTGGGCCCATTTGGATGAGAAAGCTCAATGGTCCCATATGGAAAGACTTTGGCAACGGTGAATGGACCAGACTAGTGGCTCTTTAACTTGCCAGAGAAGATCTTTAACCGAGAGTTAAAAAGTAAAACTTGATCACTAACGTGGAACTCTCGGTTCTTTATCCTTGCGTCATGGATGATCTTGGTCTTCTCCTTGAAGATCAGTGAGTTCTCGTAAGCTTCATTCCTCAGTTCATTAAGCTCGTTGAGTTGAATCTTGCGAAGATCACCGGCTTTGTTGATGTCGAAGTTAGCCCACTTCAAGGCCCAGTACGCCTTGTGTTCCAGCTTGAAGGGGAGGTGGCATGCTTTCCCGTACAAAAGACGATAAGGTGTACAACCAATCGGGGTCTTATATGCGGTACGGAAAGCCCACAGAGCATCATTTAACTTATCGGCCCTGATACATGCATTTTGTATGGTTCAGAATTCTCGGAATCCTCTCGAATTGATCTCAGTTAAAAGTGGAATGATTGTTCTTGGTGACAATAAGTGGATTTGTTTTACTAACCTAAATCAATGAAGTAAATAAAGATTAAAGCTAGAATCAGTAGATCAAAAACAATTAAATGATAAAGCAAAAAGATACCCTATTCGGAAAAAGTCCTATGCGGAATGATATACCATTCGGAACAAAAAGTCAATTCGGAAAATATTCCGAATAAGAAAACAAAATTAAGACTATGCGGAATAATTGAAAAGTTCCGAATAGGGAAAAATGGAAAATCCTACTCGGAATAAAAAGTCTATTCGGAAAACCTAGTCTATGCGAAAAATACTCCTACTCGGAAAAATAAGCCAATTCGGAAAACCAAGTCCATGCGGAAAAAGTGGCTATTCGGAAAAATAAAGTCTATGCGGAATATAATTGCTATTCGGAAAAACCTGGCTATTCGGAAACTATTCCGAATAAGGAAAACAAAGAAATGATTATGCGGAAAATTGGAGCTATTCGGAATATCTGGGATATTCCGAATAAAGAGGAAATAAACCTATACTCGGAATATTTGAAATATTCCGAGTAAAGCAAATGGATCAAGTCTATTCGGAATAATTCTGGAGCACGAAGAACAGATACAGTAACAGTAAAATAAGGGACACGAAATTTAATCAAAATCAAACTAAATACTCAAAAAGGTTTTACCAAACTAACCAATAATCATTAACATACCATGAGGAACAAATCCCACCAATAAAAACATTAATTCAACAACTTTTTAAGATCAAACTTGAATCAAATAAAAACTTAAGAACTTGCAAAAAGAGATGATGAAGAACAAGATTAATGAAAAGATGGAATGGATTGATTAAGGGAAAAGTAACAAGAGTATTGAATCAAACTTACAAGATGAAAAGAAAAAGATGAAAATCACCAAACTCCCTAATGGAGTTTGTGATGAGACGAACTACAAAGAACTGGGAAAGAAAGAATGAAAAAACTAACTCCCTAATGTGTGAAGGAAAATCTATTTATAGTCCTAATGGTTGGTTGGTGAGTGGGCTTTCTCCTCTTCTTCTTGTCTTCTCGTCTTTTCAGAAAAGTTGACGTTTTCGATTCTGATTCGGGATTTGTTGTCGATTAAATCCAACTCGTCTTTTAATTTCTTCGTTAAATAGACTCGAGTTTCTTCGACTTATGAAAATCTTCCGTCTTTAGTCCTTTTCTTCGATAAATCTTCGAATAGGCCTAGTGACTTCCAATCTTTTGCATCTCTTGGACAATAGACTTCGTCTTCAGTCTTTTTCCTTGATAAAACCCGTGCAATCCCATGTTTTCTTTAATATTCATCCGGTTAGCTCTGAAAACACAATACACACAAAAACCACGCATAATTCCAAACAAATGATATTAATTACGTGTTTTGGTCTTGTTTTAGCCAGAATTAAGTGGTAAAAGGATGGGTGTTTACACACCTATCAAATCCCCTACACTTAACCATTGCCATGCCCTCATGCAATGCTTAGTGATAAAGCAATTTTACATTTTTCTCATAATTAATCAACCTTGGCCTTATTTAAACTCTACTAAACAACAATTAAAATACTAAGAGAACTAAAAACTTTAAAGTAAGCAAAAGAATGGAAATAACTTGTAAAGAAATCAAGGACTTACATTAGGGCTTTGGTGTTGCGAAGATTTATCACCCTCAAGTTTCACGTTCCCCAAACTAAGCTTAAAAACGAGATCATTGTTATTATAAGTTAGTAAATCAAACACTTACACACATGGCTTAATTAAATGCTTAAACTCCCTTATTCCTAGTTGTATCTCTTATATTTTATTTTTGTCTTAGAATGATCATGAAGATGCATTTTTGGACTTATTTCGATAGTTTATTAAGGCTGAAAGCAAAGTAGGACGATTTGATCAATAGTTAGCTAAAGGACAAAATCTCTTAAAACTGCTTCTCGGGATATCAAAAAGTTCATATCTTGGCATAACTTGGTTCACGATTTGAGACCTTTCTCGGGCCGATATTTGGCTTGTACTTCATACTTCATATCTTCGAGAGACGTTCTTGAGATAATGGTCTTCTCATCATAATAGAGTTTCTTCACTTGGAGACTTTTGAGGGGTACTCCAACTTTGTTGACCACGACTTCATGATTATTTCTTCAATCTCTATTTGGGATTTTGAGATACAACGATCCGCCTCCTTTTCGGACTTGGATCTATTTATCCTCATACCTTGTTAGGGTCTTTTCGGATAGACTTCTCCATGATCTTTACGGGAGTTGATTGCTTTTCGTCGTGAGTCTTGATCCTTAATATTGACTTTAGGAATAATGCTTTTCACATCACTTTGGATCTTCAGCAATAAAATTGAATCCTCATGCCTTGTTAGGGCCTTTTCGGACTCGCCAATCTTCGCGCCCCGCTTCATAAGTTATGCCTTGGCTATGAACTCTTATCATTACCGAGCAACTTTTAAACGATCTTGGGCTAGAAGCTAAGTAACTTTTCAAATCGTAAGACCTTACTTATTGCAGATAAATTATTAGCAAGTGATGGGAGAATAGGCAAATAATTACACCAAGTGAGCTTGCGCAAGAATACCGACTTATAATTGACTCTATCATTTCTCGTCCTCCACAATTTAAAATCTCAAGTAATGAGACTCGTGGACACTTAGCCTAATAAACCAATTAAGGTCTACATGGTTAAGGATACTAGCTAGAATAAACTTGGATAAGTCTATTCGGGTTGAGTCAAAATAAACGCAACGGGCCTAATATGTCAAAGACTTCTAAACTAGCTACACCAATTTATTAATATTTTTGACTTTATTGCGGGATATATACATATGAAAGCAACGATAAAAATTTAAAAATTACAACTAAATGGCCAAAGTTAATAAAAAATTTGAAAAATGCTGAAAAATAGGATTTTCTGGTTAAATGAAGGCATTTTCATGGAAAAGTCCACTTAAAACTTCGATAGAAGTCTCCCCTACACTTAAGATAAACATTGTCCTCAATGTTTAAGCATGTGGGAAAAGTTTCCCCTACACTTATGACATTGTGCACGTTGGTTAACTCAAGTTAAGGAAGAGACGACTAAAGTGATCAATTTCAAATGTGAGAATGAAGAAAATTGAATCACGATAGTTGAGATATAGAACCGGATTTCGGATAACATGGGAACACGGTTCTTCAAAGATTTCCAAGATTGCAGTAATCCCTGTAAGCACATCACCACACAAACACAAATGACCAAAATAGGTTCTCCCCTACACTTAGGGGGTTAAAGGGATAGATACTCGGGCTGCCTCCCGAGGAGCGCTTGTTTTTGATAACCGAGTCACGAGCCTGACTCGACCCAAATTTAGTTCATGGGGAACGTGGTGAGGGATGGAATCACCTCCTGAGAGGTGTCCTCACCAAAGTACAACTTCACTCGTTGGCCATTCACCTTAAAATTTGGTCCATTAGGTTGAGCGAGCTCGAGAGTACCATATGGAAAAATTTGGGCGATGGTGAATGGGCCGGACCAACGAGATTTGAGCTTGCCCGAAAAGATTTTCAACCGAGAGTTAAAAAGTAAGACTTTGTCTCCAACATGGAACTCTCGGTTTTTAATCTTGGAGTCGTGAATGAGCTTAGTTCTTTCCTTATAGATCAAAGAATTTTCATAAGCCTCATTCCGAAGTTCATTCAGCTCATTGAGTTGGATCTTGCGTAGGTCACCGGCTTTGTTAATATCAAAATTAGCCCACTTCAAGGCCCAATAAGCCTTGTGCTCCAACTCAATGGGGAGGTGGCACGCTTTCCCGTACACAAGACGATAAGGCGTACAGCCGATCGGGGTCTTGTAAGCAGTACGGAAAGCCCACAAAGCATCATCGAGTTTATCAGCCCATGCGGCACGATGCTCTCCCACGGTTCTTTCAAGAATTCGCTTCAGACCTCGGTTGGATATTTCGGCCTGGCCATTAGTTTGTGGGTGGTAGGCTGTGGAAAGACGATGGTTTACACCGTACTTAGCCATGACTCGAGCAAATTGGTCATTGCAGAAATGAGTCCCACGATCACTAATAATGGCACGAGGCACACCGAAGCGAGCGAATAGAGCTTTCAAAAAGTTACAAACCACCCTTGCGTCATTAGTAGGCAAAGCTTTGGCTTCAACCCACTTTGAAACGTAGTCAACGGCTACAAGGATGTATTTGTGTCCTTTAGACGAAGGGAATGGCCCCATAAAGTCGATACCCCAAACATCAAAAATTTCACACTCTTGGATGAAATTCTGAGGCATCTCGTCTTTATGTGTGATTTTGCCTTGCTTTTGGCAAACATCACATCGCTTAACCATAGTGTGAGCATCACGATATATGGAGGGCCAATAAAATCCCGAATCAAACACTTTCTTAGCGGTGTAGTTGGGACCAAAGTGACCACCGGTGGGTCCTTTGTGGCAAGCATCAAGGATGTCCGACGCTGCCGGTCCATCAACACATCGGCGAATTATCAGATCAGCACATTGTTTGAATAGGTAAGGGTCGTCCCAAAAGTAAGTCTTGATGTCGGTAAAGAACTTCTTCTTTTGCTGGGACGTCAACCCTTCCTTGAGAATTCCACCCGCCAAATAGTTTGCAAAGTCCGCAAACCACGGGGTTTCATTCGGCTTCGAGTTTATAGACATTAAGGTCTCCAAGGGAAAAGAATCATTGATTTCTTTGGTCGGATGATCCCCTTGGTATGGATCCTCAAGTCTACTAAGATGATCCGCGGCTAGGTTTTCTGCTCCTTTTTTATCGCGGATGTCGATTTTAAATTCCTGGAGCAGCAAAACCCAACGAAGAAGTCTTGGTTTGGAATCTTGCTTTGTCAACAAGTACTTCAACGCGGAATGATCGGTGTACACAATGGTGGTGGAAAGGACAAGATAGGGGCGGAATTTTTCAAAAGCATAGACAACAGCTAAAAGTTCTTTCTCAGTTGTCGTATAATGCAATTGTGCCCCTGTCATTGTCTTGCTAGCGTAATGGATCGGTTGGAAGTGTTTGTTCACTCTTTGTCCAAGAACCGCTCCAATAGCAAAATCGCTAGCATCGCACATCAACTCAAAGGGCAGCTCCCAATTAGGGGTAACCAAGACGGGTGCCTTAGTTAGCTTATCCTTAAGTGAGTTAAAGGCTTCAAGGCACTCTTTGGAAAAGATAAAAGAAGTATCTTTTTCTAAGAGGTGGGTCATTGGGCGAGCGATCTGAGAAAAATCTTTGATGAATCGACGATAGAAGCCCGCATGACCCAAGAAACTTCTCACACCCTTCACAGTTGAAGGTGGAGGCAACTTTGCTATAACATCAACTTTAGCACGGTCTACTTCAAGACCGGCTTTCGAAATCTTATGTCCAAGCACGACGCCTTCTTTTACCATGAAATGGCATTTTTCCCAATTTAGAACAAGGCGAGTGTCTTCACACCGCTGTAGCATACGTTCTAAATTGGCAAGGCAAGCAGAGAAGGAATCCCCGAAGACCGAGAAATCATCCATGAAGACTTCCATGGTTTGTTCAACCATGTCATGGAAGATAGCTAACATACACCTTTGGAAAGTCCCGGGCGCATTACATAAGCCAAAAGGCATTCGTTTGTAAGCGAAAGTGCCATAGGGACAGGTGAATGTAGTCTTTTCTTGATCTTGGGGATCGATGGGTATTTGAAAATAACCCGAGAAACCATCAAGAAAGCAGTAATATTCATTACCGGCTAATCGTTCAAGCATTTGGTCCATGAAAGGTAGAGGGAAATGATCCTTTCTCGTGGCATCATTGAGTTTGCGGTAGTCTATACAAACTCTCCATCCAGTAACGAGACGAGTGGGAATCAACTCGTTGTGTTCATTGGGAACAACGGTTATTCCGCCCTTCTTGGGCACACAATGGATTGGACTAACCCACGGGGAATCCGAAATAGGGTAAATCATACCCGCATCAAGAAGTTTGATAACCTCTGTTTTGATGACTTCATGTATTTTTGGATTCACCCTTCGTTGGCTTTGAATAGTGGGCTTGAAGTCGTCCTCCATGAGAATTTTGTGTGTGCAGAAGTGAGGATCAATTCCACGAATATCCGAGATTTTCCAAGCAATAGCCTTCTTATGATCCTTCAACATAGCAACGAGGCGAGTCTTCTCTTCATCTTTCAAATCCTTTGCAATAATGACGGGCGATTTCTTGTTGTCGTCCAGGAACACGTACTCGAGATGAGGTGGCAACTCCTTAAGTTCCAAATCCGGAGGATTTTCGACGGGAGGCGTTTTCAAAGTCGGAGTATCGATAGCAATGACCGTGGGAGATGGAGGCGAAGGATTGTCTTCAGTGAGAAGATTGTCAAAGAAACTCATGTCTTCATCCCCCTCGGTGGGAGAATCATTAGTGGCTAAATTCGCATCTCCCATGGTAGCTTCAAGATTGTTCCAGAATAAATCACTATCTCCAAATAGAGACAACGATGAATCAAGAGAGGACACGGTCTCAACAGTAGGAAGAGAGGTAGGAATACTTTTGCAAGCATCATTAAAGTGTTCTTCACAAGCCTCATCAAGAACGTCAATACAATTAACGCTCTCATATGAATAAGGCTGTTTGGACAACTTTCCCATGTTGAAGACTACTTTGTCGTCACCCACTCTCATGATAAGCTCTCCGGCTTCAACATCAATAAGAGTGCGACCGGTCCTCAAGAATGGACGACCAACAATAAGTGGTACACGGGGGTCCATCTCGTAGTCGACGACAACAAAATCGGCTGGGAAGGTGAATTTGTCGACTCCTACGATAACGTCTTCGGCTATCCCCACTGGATAAGCAACCGTACGGTTGGCCAATTCCAATGTCATTTTAGTGGGGACTAGCTCTGGGAGAGATAATTGCTTCCAAACACTTAGAGGCATGAGATTAATACTGGCACCTAGATCGGCTAGAGCCATGCAATTCTCTACTCCCGGGAAATTGCAAGGGATAAGAAAACGACCCGGATCACCAAGCTTGGTTGGCAATTTCCTTAAGAGCACTGCAGAGCAGTTCTCATTAAGTTGGGTGTTGGCAATGTCGAGGAGCTTTTCCTTGTCGCTCAAAAGATCTTTAAACATTTTAGCATACTTGGGCATGTGAGCGAGAGCCTCAGCGAAGGAGATATTGAAATTCAGTTGTTTAAACATTTTAAGAAAGTTAGAAACCTGAATATCATCCTTGCTCTTTTGCTTCTCTTTCCTCAACCTAGAAGGATAAGGTATATTGGAAGAAGATGAAGGCTTTAAAGGAATAAGGTTACTCACAACCACGGGTGGAGGAGGGGTAGAAATAAGAGGTGGAGAAATTGGGGAAGGAGAAGGAGGAGGAATAGGAGCAGGCGACTCGTTTTCCTTAGTCACAACCACCGGTGGGGGTATAGGAAGCTCGGGTTCCTTTGTACCTTTACCACTTCGAGTGGTGATTGCTTTCATCTCCCCTCTTGGGTTCGCAACGGTGTTACTCGGAAGAGTACCCGAAGAAGAGGGTTGACTACTTTGGAAGAAACTAGCCATCATGTTCCTCAAGTCATTCGTCTGACTATCCAACGTGTTTCGCATATCGGCTCTCAAATCATTTCCTTGCTTTACCAAATCAGCTTTCAGGTTGAGCACTTCTCTCTGAAGATTTCCCACTATCGCATCGTTAGTCCTCATATAAGTTTCCACTTCTTGGTGAAGAGCGGTGGGTTGGTTGGGAAGAGCATTGTATGCAGGTGGTTGGTAAGTAGGTTGTTGGTAGACTTGATTGTTTCTTTGAGGTGGTTGTTGTTGCTTGTGAGGTGGGATGTATGGTTGTCGAGGTTGTTGTTGTTGTTGAGGAGGGCGATTAAGGTTTTGTTGTTGGTTTGGGTTGGAAGGAGGAAAGCCAGGTGGTGAAAGATAGTTGTTGCTGCGATAGCTAAGCAAGTTACGGTCACCTTGGGGTTTTGCTTGATAAGTGGGTTGTTGGTAGGTGCCATATGCCGCATTCACATTCTCAGCAGGGTAATCTTGGGTGGCGGTACAAGTTGTATAAAAATGGGGACCACCGCATATCTCACAAGGTTGGCTGACAGCGTTGACTTGTGCGTTCTTGGCGTTGTTGCTGTTGTTGTTGCTGACGGTATGTGTGACAAGCGATTCAAGAAGCGTGGTGATTTTGTCTAATCGCTTGTCGCTGTCATTAGTGCTAGCACTAGCAACATTGGTCCTAACGCTCTTGGTTTGCACACGAGACTTGTTCTCAATGATATCCCAAGCAGCATTGGAAGTCTTAGCCAATAAATTACCCCCTGAGGCACTATTCAGTGAATCTTGGTCACTCATGCTTAAACCATTGTAAAAAGTATTTATTTGATGTACTTTGGTAAAACCATGTTGTGGGCATTTTCTTAAAAGATCTTTGAAACGATCCCAAGATTCACTGAATGACTCATCGTACTTTTGTTCAAAGTTTATAATCTCATTCCGCAAAGCGGTAGTACGAGAGGGTGGAAAAAAGTAGTTGATGAACTTTGTTTCCAAATCCGTCCACGAGAGAATACTCTGTGGCGGTTCCTTAGCAAGCCAATGCCGGGCTTGTCCCTCTAAAGAAAAGGGAAAAAGTTGTAACCTTATAACCTCCTGTGGAACTCCATTGAATTTGACCGTGTTGGTGAGTTGTAGAAATCTCTTGATATGGTCATGTGGGTCATCAATGGTTCGTCCCAAGAATGGCTGAGCGGAGACCATCTGGATAAAGCCTGACTTGAGCTCGAAATTGTTGGCGGCAATTGGAGGAATGACAATTGGATCCGTGTTGCCATCAACATGAGCTTGCAGCAATTCGATCATTGGGCGATTATCCGGAAGGGGCTCATTGTTGTTGTTATTCATGTTGTTGAAAGGCGGGTTGTTGTTGTTATTATTGTTGTTCGGAGGTGGTATGTTATTGTTGTTTTGTACACCAGCCATGTCTAAGTTATCGAGAGGCTCGGGCTCTTGATAAGACGTGGATCGAGTGCGCATACACCTGCAAAAGAACGAACAAAGAAAAACAAAGCAAAAATATTTTTGGTTTTTATTGTTTTTTACTTTTTAGGATTTTTGAAAATTATATATTTTTTTAGTGTTTTTGTTGAAAATTTTATGAAAAAGTAACGTTCACGGGGAACGGATCCCAAAATCCAAATTCTACAAAAAACTTTTGATCTTAACGAGAGGAGCCGGCAGCGGCGCCATTTGATACATGCATTTTGTATGGTTCAGAATTCTCGGAATCCTCTCGAATTGATCTCAGTTAAAAGTGGAATGATTGTTCTTGGTGACAATAAGTGGATTTGTTTTACTAACCTAAATCAATGAAGTAAATAAAGATTAAAGCTAGAATCAGTAGATCAAAAACAATTAAATGATAAAGCAAAAAGATACCCTATTCGGAAAAAGTCCTATGCGGAATGATATACCATTCGGAACAAAAAGTCAATTCGGAAAATATTCCGAATAAGAAAACAAAATTAAGACTATGCGGAATAATTGAAAAGTTCCGAATAGGGAAAAATGGAAAATCCTACTCGGAATAAAAAGTCTATTCGGAAAACCTAGTCTATGCGAAAAATACTCCTACTCGGAAAAATAAGCCAATTCGGAAAACCAAGTCCATGCGGAAAAAGTGGCTATTCGGAAAAATAAAGTCTATGCGGAATATAATTGCTATTCGGAAAAACCTGGCTATTCGGAAACTATTCCGAATAAGGAAAACAAAGAAATGATTATGCGGAAAATTGGAGCTATTCGGAATATCTGGGATATTCCGAATAAAGAGGAAATAAACCTATACTCGGAATATTTGAAATATTCCGAGTAAAGCAAATGGATCAAGTCTATTCGGAATAATTCTGGAGCACGAAGAACAGATACAGTAACAGTAAAATAAGGGACACGAAATTTAATCAAAATCAAACTAAATACTCAAAAAGGTTTTACCAAACTAACCAATAATCATTAACATACCATGAGGAACAAATCCCACCAATAAAAACATTAATTCAACAACTTTTTAAGATCAAACTTGAATCAAATAAAAACTTAAGAACTTGCAAAAAGAGATGATGAAGAACAAGATTAATGAAAAGATGGAATGGATTGATTAAGGGAAAAGTAACAAGAGTATTGAATCAAACTTACAAGATGAAAAGAAAAAGATGAAAATCACCAAACTCCCTAATGGAGTTTGTGATGAGACGAACTACAAAGAACTGGGAAAGAAAGAATGAAAAAACTAACTCCCTAATGTGTGAAGGAAAATCTATTTATAGTCCTAATGGTTGGTTGGTGAGTGGGCTTTCTCCTCTTCTTCTTGTCTTCTCGTCTTTTCAGAAAAGTTGACGTTTTCGATTCTGATTCGGGATTTGTTGTCGATTAAATCCAACTCGTCTTTTAATTTCTTCGTTAAATAGACTCGAGTTTCTTCGACTTATGAAAATCTTCCGTCTTTAGTCCTTTTCTTCGATAAATCTTCGAATAGGCCTAGTGACTTCCAATCTTTTGCATCTCTTGGACAATAGACTTCGTCTTCAGTCTTTTTCCTTGATAAAACCCGTGCAATCCCATGTTTTCTTTAATATTCATCCGGTTAGCTCTGAAAACACAATACACACAAAAACCACGCATAATTCCAAACAAATGATATTAATTACGTGTTTTGGTCTTGTTTTAGCCAGAATTAAGTGGTAAAAGGATGGGTGTTTACACACCTATCAGGCCCACGCGACAAGATGCTCTCCCAGAGTACGTTCCAGAATTTTCTTCAATCCACGGTTGGAAATCTCGGCTTGCCCATTGGTTTGGGGATGATAGGCGGTGGAAAGACGGTGATTGACACCATACTTAGCCATGACTCTAGCAAATTGATCATTGCAAAAATGAGTTCCGGGGTCACTGATTATAGCACGAGGAACACCGAATCGAGCAAACAGATGCTTTAAAAAGTTCACAACCACCCTCGCATCGTTCGTTGGGAGTGCCTTAGCTTCAAACCATTTAGAAACGTAGTCAACGGCTACGAGGATGTACTTGTTCCATTTGGATGATGGAAATGGCCCCATAAAGTCGATGCCCCATACGTCAAAGATTTCACATTCTTGTATGAAGTTTTGAGGCATCTCATCTTTATGTGTGATCTTGCCTTGGCGCTGGCAAGCATCACAATGCTTAACCATTTCGTGAGCGTCACGATAAATGGTGGGCCAATAGAATCCAGAGTCAAACACTTTCTTAGCGGTGTAGTTGGGACCAAAGTGACCACCGATGGGTCCTTTATGGCAAGCATCAAGGATTTGTAAAGCTGCCGGCCCATCAACACATCAACGAATGATCAGATCAACACATTGTTGTAAGAGATAAGGGTCATCCCAGAAGTAAGTCTTGACATCTTTAAAGAACTTCTTCTTTTGTTGGGATGTTAACCCTTTGTTGAGAATACCACCCGCTAAGTAGTTTGCAATGTCCACAAACCACGGGGTGTCATCAAGATTGGAGTGAATAGACATTAAGGTCTCAAGGGGAAACGAGTCATTGATCTCTTGGTTCGGATGATCCCCTTGATACGGATCCTCAAGTCTACTCAGATGATCCGCTGCTAGGTTTTCGGCTCCCTTTTGTCACGAATTTCAATGTTGAATTCTTGAAGGAGCAAAACCCAATGAAGAAGTCTTGGCTTAGAATCTTGTTTAGTCAACAAGTACTTCAACGCGGAGTGGTCGGTATACACGATGGTGGTGGAAAGGACAAGATAGGGCGGAATTTTTCAAAAGCATACACTACAGCTAAAAGCTCTTTTTCGATAGTGGTATAATGCAATTGAGCCCCCGTCATTGTCTTGCTAGCGTAACGGATTGGTTGGAAGTGTTTGTTCACTCTTTGGCCGAAAACTGCTCCAATAGCAAAGTCGCTAGCATCGCACATCAATTCAAAAGGTAGCTCCCAATTAGGGGTAACCAAGACCGGTGCCTTAGTTAGCTTATCCTTGAGAAGATTGAAGGCTTCAATACACTCTTTGGAAAAGATAAAAGGAGTTTCTTTTTCCAAGAGGTGGGTCATCGGGCGAGCGATTTTAGAAAAATCCTGAATGAAACGACAATAGAAGCCCGCATGACCCAGAAAACTTCTCACACCCTTTACGGTTGAAGGTGGAGGTAATTTGGCTATGACATATACTTTAGCACGGTCCACTTCAAGACCGGCTTTAGAGATTTTATGTCCAAGCACAATGCCTTCTTTTACCATGAAATGGCATTTTTCCCAATTCAGAACAAGGCGAGTGTCTTCACACCGCTTAAGCATGCGTTCCAAATTGGCAAGGCAATGAGAGAAAGAATCACCATAGACCGAGAAATCATCCATGAAGACTTCCATAGTTTCTTCAACCATGTCATGGAAGATAGCCATCATACACCTTTGGAATATCCCAGGAGCATTGCACAAGCCGAAAGGCATTCTTTTGTAAGTAAATGTTCCATAAGGACAAGTGAATGTGGTTTTCTCTTGGTCCTGGGGATCGATGGGTATTTGAAATAAACCCGAGAAACCGTTTAAGAAGCAGTAATATTCATTACCCGCTAGACGTTCAAGCATTTGGTCCATGAAAGGAAGGGGAAAATGATCCTTTCTCGTAGCAGCATTGAGTTTGCGATAGTCTATACAAACTCTCCACCCTGAAACGAGACGAGTGGGAATCAACTCGTTGTTTTCATTGGGCACAACGGTGATTCCGCCTTTCTTAGGCACACAATGGACGGGACTAACCCATGGTGAATCCGAGATAGGATAGATCATTCCCGCATCAAGAAGTTTGATAACCTCTTTTTTGATAATGTCATGGATCTTAGGATTCACCCTTCTTTGGCTTTGAATAGTGGGTTTAAAGTCGTCCTCCATGAGAATTTTATGTGTGCAAAAGTGAGGATCAATTCCACAAATATCGGAGATTTTCCATGCAATCGCTTTCTTATGATTCTTCAGCACGGCGATAAGTCGGGATTTTTCTTCTTCTTTCAGGTCCTTTGATATGATGACTGGTAACTTCTTGTTGTCTTAAAGGAAAACGTACTCGAGATGAGACGGAAGATCCTTAAGCTCTAAATCCGGAGGATTTTCGATGGACGACGTAGTCAACTTTGGATCATCGATAGAGATAGCTTTATGAGACGATGGAGAAATATGGTCCTCATTGAGAAGTTTCTCAATGGTACGAATGTCTTCATCCCAATTGGAGGGAGAATCGTCATATTGCAAATCCACATCTCCCAGAGTTGCTTCAAATTCTTTCAAGAGGAAGTCACTTTCTCCAAATGGAGTTAATGATGGAGCGATTGAGGCAACGGTCTCAACATTGGGTAGAGAAGAAAGATTACTTTTGCAAGCATCATTAAAGTGTTCTTCACAAGCCTCATCGAGAACATCAATAACATTAACACTCTCATATGAATAAGGTTCCTTAGAAATTTTACCCATGTTGAAGATAATTTTATCGTCACCAACTCTCATGATTATTTTGCCCGCGGCTACATCAATGAGAGTGCGACCGGTCCTCAAGAAGGGACGTCCAACGATTAATGGAACACGGGATCCATCTCGTAGTCAACGACAACAAAATCCGTCGGGAAGGTGAATTTGTCAACGCCAACGAAGACGTCTTCGGCTATCCCCACTGGATAAGCAACCGTACGGTTAGCTAATTCCAAAGTCATTTTAGTGGGGACTAGCTCGAGGAGAGATAATTACTTCCAAACACTTAAAGGCATTAAGTTTATACTAGCTGTGACAATCCGTCAGTTTACGATTGATATTTTATTCTCAATATTATTTGAAAACAATTTACAATATGAACTCACATATTTTTGGGAAGAAATTTGGATTTACGTCTTGAAGTAGCATCGACTACGTTTAAACCGGAGGATTCAACGTTACGTGCATACGTTTACATACACCGTCTTTGGTGACAGTCCGACATTTCAGAAAATAAATTTATCTGAGAATATTATTTTGGAGTTTTAAATTTGTGTTAGTTCATAAACTCACAAATTTACGAGAAGAAACTAGGACTTACGATTTTATTTTAACGTCTTTTACGACTAAACCGGAAACCCTAGGATTACGTATTTACGTTTTCGAACTCCGTTTTTGATGAAACAATTTTTATTGGATTCGTTTTGTGACGTCGATTCATAATTTATAAAAACGTTTTTCGTAAAACGACCCGAGGGCACGCAAATCGAGGAAACTAGAATCGAGGAGTACCCGTAACTAAATGGGATGAGACAAGTGGGACACTTGTCCCACCCCACTCCAAAATCCGGCCTTAAGTTAGCTACATACACATGAGGTGTCAAAACCTCATCAAACAAGTATCACACTTGTTATGTTTAGCTTAACTAGTAAGCTATTCAAACATAAAACCATCAAACATTACCATTCCACTCATTCCACCATGCAAACAACTTCAAATTTTCTCTCTACACTTCATTTTGGCCGTCCCATATAGCCTCCAAAACACCACCAATTGATCCAAATTTAACCAAGAACATATGTTATAATTAACATATGTTAATCCCCATTCAACAAGATGAAGATTGGTGCAACTTATAACATCCATGGAGGAGTTTTCATGGTGTCATGAGGCTGATTTTCCACAAGGAGTTGATGAATATTGGAGTTCTTGAAGATGGTGTTGGCTAAGCACAAGTTTCTCCATCAAAAACCATGCCAAACTCATAACCTACAACAAGTTGGTGGTATAAAGATTGTCCTCCTCAACTTCTTATTATTTTGATTATGTAAACTTGTATTTTATTTCCTATTGTATATATTTATGATGATTATATGATGATAAAAATGTTATGTGGGGATTTGTTGTTGATAATCATGGATAAAAAGGTGAAAAACCATATGAAACAAGGTTAAAATCTTGATTAATTTGCATGGCTGTATAGAACAGTAAAGAACCAAGTGGTAAACTGATAATATAATGAAGTAGAACCCATTTACAGTAAGCTATGGGTCTTGTACACATGTGAGAGTTGGCCATGCAATGGAATCAAAATAATGAGTGAGATATGATCAAAACAAGTTTAGGGTATAAATCTGAAGTTACTGTTTTGGACGATTTTTAGAAAATACTTAAAGGATGATTCAACAGTAGCTATAGAAGAGTTAAATGTAGCAAATATCATGTAGTTTATGTGATAAAAATTTGAGCTTCTATCTCCATGTAGAACTCAAGATATGGAATTTTTGGTGAAGATGAAGTTAAAAATCAGATTTTTGGAAATTAAAGAATAATACTATTATATAAGCACTCACATTTTAATATATAAAATGTAAATAAAAACCCACTAACTTATAAAACTTATTTATATAAATATATAAAAGGTGTAATAAGTGTATAAATGATGAAAATGGAAACTTGTTAAGTTTTATAAGTTATAAAACTATAAACATGATTTTTACGACTTTTTCGGCTATTGCCGTAAAATTAACGTTTTTGTTAAATAAAACTTAGATGGTTGGACCCGTCTAATGAAAACTTTATAAAACTTATATACTGATATATAGACATGTATAACAAGTAAAAACCGATAAAACCCGAACTTTAGGGCATACGGACATTAACAAGTTAAATAAACATATTGGACTAATAAATGGACTAAATAGGATAAAAACTTGTAAAAAAAAGAACTTATTGGGCTTAAACCCATTAGGGCCCAACTTGAAAGTGTATGTACTGATAATATAAGTACAAAAAGGATTAATACAAGTTAAGAACTTATAATAGGCTTATTGGACTTAAGACACGTAAACGGGTAAAACTAGTAAACTAATATAAAAGTTATCGACATATAACACTAAAAGGAGTAAACGAGAATATGTAAACCCACTTGATCATCATATATATATATAATCATCATATGTATACATAATTGTTATTTTTATAAAGTCATTGGACAAACGTCTAAGACCGAGTATTATTTGTCTAGGTTTCCGTGATTGAAGCACGTACCGTACGTCCGAATTGCCGATGACCCGCCTTCCCACATAACCGTGAGTTCATAGCCTCGCACTCTTTTAAATGTTTTATAAATGCTTTATAAACCCGCGAGGGAGATAACATGTTAGTTTTATAAAAGTTTGGACACCATTTGTCCCGATTGTTTGTTTATTGATTTTGGACCCGAATGACTGAATGACCCGATTGTATGACCCGATAAATGATTAATGGACCCGATAGATGAAATCAAATGGATTATTAAAGTTAGGTTATGTCACTAAAAGTCCCATTAGCATGAATTGTGAACTACCGGGAGTTGGTAGACGCTTATGCATTTAATAGTACTATTTGGGGACGATCACCCCAGTTCGCGCCTTGACGGTTGATCCCCGTCGTGCCACATTGATTGGTAAGCGAATTAATGTATGAGAAGATTTCCATAGCGTGACCTTTGTGACGACACGCTACTTTAGATGGGCAAAATTGGTATCGGGTTAGCTACCCGTTGTTGGTTTAGTAAGGTAACAATGTCATGCGGCTTATAATAATCCAAATTAACGAAATACTAATAGACGCTTCGAATTACGATGTATTGCCTGACTAGCAATACAGGGTCATACTATTGATATTCTGATTGTATTTTGGTTTTTATAACCATATTCATATAACGGTTTTTATTTGATTTTATACAACGTCATAAGACATGTTGTATGATGTTTTTACGACATTGGCTCGTATAATGATTTTTACGGCAAATGCCTATATTGTGATTTTCGATAAGGATTTATATAAAATGACTTTGGCTATTTTATGGCCTATTATAAACTGATTTTGGCTATTTTACAGCCTATTACAACGATTTGTAGGAATTGATTTTTTGGTACTAATTTTATACCAAAATTATGTTGATGGAATTTATTAAACTCTATGAATTCACTCGGCGTTATCGCTGACCTTTTCTTTTAACATGTTTTATCTCAGGTACTTGAAGGTAATTCTCGGGAAGACGACAAGAATTCATGGCCCGCACTTAAACAATATTTTTCCATTCAAATACTTTGTAAAACTTTGTATGAAATATAATGACTTGGGACCTATGTAACTTTGATGTTTATGAATGGAAATGATTTATTATTAAACGACGCGATTTTTATGCGTTGTCTATGATGTGAGTAATGTGCTATCCCGTAACACCAACTAGTCTTCCGCTGAACTGAGTTGTATAAATTTGGGGGTGTTACAGTTTGGTATCAGAGCTCTCGTTATAGAGAACGAAAGATTTTTTAAAACTAAGGTTTTGAATAAAACTTTTCAAAATCTTTTAACTAAAAACATTTTTCTAAAAATGTCTAAAAATCTTTTGACTATAACGGTGCCGAAGAATTCCCGAGTTACCGACAAGGCCAAGACTGAGAAGTGTTATTTTAATATATATATAACTTGGATTATATATATATGATGTAATTTTATTACATGATTGTTTGATGATTATTTTGATTTTTATACGAGGTATTTATACGACGTCGATTGTCACAAGAAACCCTAACTCCCCTAGTAAATTAATCGAAGCTATTCTCGTAGGAATTCTAGCTATCCTAGATCTAAACCAAGCTGCGGATATTTATGATCCCAACAAATGGTTGAAATTCGTAGAAGTGTAGATATTAGTTGATTGCGATATTAAAGAAGAATTGGCGAGATTAAATCTGATATCGATGTCATGACGATCTTTTCTTATAGAGTGGAGTTTGACAAAACGTTACCACCTAGGAAGATGTCATCTGAGTCGTTGTCATCCAATTCTTAAATTGAAATCGAAAGGGTGAATGTTGCACTTGAGGCTGTTATTGGAACCATTACCCAAAAGCCTCATGCCACTAATACCTTTCCGAGAAGTCTAGTTGAATGATCAAGTCATTTCATATTAATGACTCATTTGATAATTGTTGTTGTAAGAGATATAGGATTGGAAATTAAGTGTTGATTCATATTGAGATTGTATTGCCTTTACAAGGCCGAAGAATAAGATTGAAAGTATTGGAATATGAGGTAGGATATCGAATTGAGTATAAATTGGTTAAAACTTGGATAAAGTAAAATTTAACTTGTATGGGATATAAGATTGTTAAGAGGAAGTCGTTAAGTTTTGTGATTGAATTATAAGGATTTAATTGATTGTTGATTCGTGTTAAGGGTTGTTCCTAGACCATTGTCCACTAACGAGGATGCCCAGTGTCCAAGAAATAAATTGAAGAAATCTTCTTCTTAATTGGGACCGATGGATCTTCCGGGACATGTGGAACACCTAATGACTCTTGTAGATTAGTATTCATTGTGGTATCTTTTGAAAATAATCCCTAACTTAACTGAGATATCAGTTGGTAGGATGAGTTCTGAGAATTGTATGACATAGTGACACGTAATGTGTTATGGTACAATTTTGACTTGTTTGTGATTAATGGAAAAGACTACCTTTGATTGCTAAATTCTACATGTATCGATGTTATCTATCTTTTATTGCTTCTTCCTAATGTTCGCATTAGTGATGCAACCATTGAACAAGTACTCATCTTGATTTGAGTTACGTTGTGGATTATTCTCTTTGTATTCCTCAGTGCCATCGAAGTCATGAACATCATGATTATCTGGCTAAGCTCATTTCCTATCGTATTGTAGTTAGTTCTTGGTGAACAAGCTTTCATCACTCTTTTGCAGATCACTCATTGTTTTTATAAAGTTAAAACGGTATCCTTTGAGAAAATTTAATTGTCATCACTATAAGGATTATTCAAGGTGAGATTTATAAGTGATCGATATCAAAATGAAGTTGTATATGAGACGCTTTGGGAACCTAATTGTTTTCATAACAAAGAAAATCTTTGTAAATTTATTCTTGATTCTTATCTAAGAATTAAGCATGAAAATGATTTTACTATAAACATGATGATAAAATTTTGACGAACTGAGTATTGCATCGTTAATCTTGAAATTGTATATAGTTGCGCGCCTACATACAATTTGGAATGGACTATGCAAGACTGATTAGTAGTCACCATAAAACTAATGAATAAATACTACATTTTCTTTGAAGATTGTGAAAGATTAAATTTTATGAGATCTGCAAGAAGTGAAAATAAGGACATAATGTTAGGGACACCTACATATGTGCCTGTAGCATCTATTCTTCTGAGTTGAATTTACTCATCTGTGGAAATTGTCTTATTTGACAATTGACAATCCTTTCTTGTCCAATTCTCCCGTAGCGAGATTCTTAGGAAAAATATCTGATTACCGAGTGTTGATACCCGACTGGATGTATTGACGTTCTTATCATTTATTATGATTTGATTTCATTTGAATGACCTGGGTAACGATCCGAGGAGCTTTCGAATGCGTACTCAAATTATGAAAACATGGGATATATTCATATTCGTTAAATGTTTTCGTCTGTATCTGATTTGAAAATCTCTCGTGTAGATTATGCGTTGACCTTACTCTTAGATGATAGTTGTGTCTCCATATATCCTTGAATTTGTGAAGGATTATGAATTATTATTAGTCTTTTGAGAAGTTCACATCTTATCAACGGCAATGAAACCGGAAAGTTGATAGTGCCCGTAGAATGGATTGATTGATTATGACATGACGACATTGTCTTAATTAATGGGAACTTGAGTAGAATTCCCCTAAATGATAAGATGTTGATTATCAAAAGTGATCTAAATAATTCTTGATGGATGACCATATCCTGTATTAAGACTTGAAATTATACCATGAATGGTTGTGAATTAGTCATAGATATTGTAATCTAGAAGAACCTAATATGAACTTATTAAAAGATGTTTATGTTATCTAAAACCTTAGGAGGTATTTGTTGATGAATTACCTAGACTTTTGCCATTAAGGCAAGATTGAATTTGGTATTGATTTTATTTCCGGTGCTGCACTTGCGGCTTGTGCACTGTACGTCAGCACCATCTAAATTAAAGGAATTACCGTACAACTGAGAAAGTTGTCGGAGAAAGATTTTATTATACCAAGCCTGTCATCCTGAAGAGCTATGGTGTTATCTTTCCTTATATTAGTAGATTACTGTGACTGAGTAAATTGACAATCGAAAACGATATCCATAACTCGAAATGGAAGATTTGTTCGATCATTTACAAGGTTCTAGCAAATTTGATCCATAGCATGGTCATCATCAACTTCGCATCTGCGAAAGAGATTATCTATTCCAATCACTACATCCGGTACTTGTAATGAACCTTATGAGTTTCACGTGATGTCGTTTGGATTGACAAATGCACATGTAGTATTCATAAATTTGGTGAATCACGTGTGTAGGCTGTAATTTGATAAATTCATGCTTGTGATCATTTAGGACCATTTGTTTGTATATACGAATAAGAATGAGTTAATAATTATTAATAAGAATGCCCTGAATTGGCTAAACGATAAAAATCTGAACCTTGAATAATTGATATGTGATTAAAAACTTAAACCTTTACATAATTTGACTATGTGATTAAAAGGATAATGGAATATAAATTGACTCTTCAAAATTAAGAGCCCTTTTAAGACTTTGGATTTTACCAAAAAGAAATGGAAATATGTTTTGACAAATGTGTTAACAAAGGATTTTTAAAGGGATTATTCCCTTATACACAAACCATTTAACTAAACTTCTGTTTAGGGGTAAATGTTTGTGTATACTTTTAGACAACTTAAGCGGAATTGAGGAAACTATATAAAACATGACTTGAAAATTTGAAACGATAATTTACGCTTTTCAAACTAAGGAAATTTTGACCAAAGTATAAACAAAGATTATTCAAACATTTACGAATCTTATTAATTATTTTTGATAAATCAACCAAAAATCTTGTTAATTAAAATCAAATTTATTTTGAACATTTTATTATAATTGGTCGAACTAAGAAATTTAAAACTTTTACGCTTCATAAAAATTAACTAATAATTATTTAATTAATTATAATAATTATCGACGCTTTAAAACGTCAGATTGAGAAAAACGGATAAAAATGATAGTTGAGACGAAACTGAAACATAAAGAATATGAAGAAAGAATTTTGACTAAATAAAGTTATGATATTTATTTCATCAGGATAAAGTGAACGTAATTACTGACACTTAATATAGAAAGAATATCTGAGTAAATTGTGAACATGATAATTATAACATCATGAGAAGTGAATATAGATACCGACGCATTATGTAGAAAAGATAAAGAACCAGTTAGGACATGTTCCTTAATAATGAAGGTGCAAAATAAATTGCCAAACAATTTAAAATATAGCCGATGATTGTAAAAAGGACAATATAGATTATAAAAAGGAATTCGCGGCTAATGTGAACCAACAGATTTGAGAAGCCAAGGGCGTTAAATATTTTAAAGACCACATGTGATGGTATAAATATGGAGATTGTGAGATATAGTTATGTTGGAATTTGTAAGTATAAGTATTCTATTTATATCATTTGTGACTAGAAGTATCTTTGTCTGAAGAGGTTGTACTAATGACAATTATGAAGGCAGACATCGCCTCATACACTAGTAAACGTCTAGCCATCGCTAAGGTCATCATCTGAATTTGATTCGATTTGGGTCATCGTCGACAGACTGACCAAATCTGCTAATATCATTCTCGATAATGATAAATGCAAAAGAGTTATGTAAACATAATGTGCCTGTATCGAACATCTACATCAAGATCTTCGCTTCGCATCAAATTTCTAGAGATTTGCTCAGAAATCATTGAGAACGAACCTTGATGAGAGTACTATGTACCACCCCAAATCGAAGGGACGAGGTAAAGTAACGATACAAGGTAAAATAAGTGCTGTTTGTGTTTGAATGATTGACCTTTGGTAATAGACCGTATAATCGTTTTCCTTTGGAGAGATTATCATTGATAATCATCGTATTAGGATTGAGATCGAATCTTGTTAGGATCTAAATCTTAGAGCATCTGTAAGCAAGAGTTGAGATGAAGACATCCGACATACACCCATTGTGAGTTGGACATGTCTCTTAGGTTTAAGGTTTCCTATGATGACGAACCTATCCTTGCAAAATACCTGACCCGCGAGATCTGAAATGATTGTTGAAATTAGGATTTGATTATTAACTGCCGATAGTGGGCAAGAGGTTATTTGAAAGTGAAATGTAGATCTTGAAGTGCCAAATGGGTAGCGAAGTTATGCCACAATTTTTAAACTTGGGAAAATGAATTCATGATCTGACAAATCATGGGATATAAGTCCCCGTTGTTGGGACCATTGAGATGATGTAAAAGTTGGGATTGAAAGGCATACAAGCTGGATCTACCCTAGGACTTTAAAGACTGCGTGAATTATGTTTCGTAAATCGAACTTGATGGAATATCTATCAAGTGAAAATCTGATAGTTCTTAGTAAATCTTAGATCGGCGAAAAGTTGCATTCATCAAAAACCCGTGTACATCATGGATAGAGAAAGTAAGTCAACATTAAGCCTGATCTTATTCCCGTAGTTATGTTTGATGAAACTCGCGTATTATAATGAATTGCATTTGTGAGAAAGGACCGAATGTGGAGGAAATACCCACATGGCTTTCACTCTATAAGAAGCGAGTAGTAAGGTAAGATGATCTTTGAGGACAAAGATCCTGTTTAGGGGTAAATGCTGTGACAATCCGTCAGTTTACGATTGATATTTTATTCTCAATATTATTTGAAAACAATTTACAATATGAACTCACATATTTTTGGGAAGAAATTTGGATTTACGTCTTGAAGTAGCATCGACTACGTTTAAACCGGAGGATTCAACGTTACGTGCTTACGTTTACATACACCGTCTTTGGTGACAGTCCGACATTTCAGAAAATAAATTTATCTGAGAATATTATTTTGGAGTTTTAAATTTGTGTTAGTTCATAAACTCACAAATTTACGAGAAGAAACTAGGACTTACGATTTTATTTTAACGTCTTTTACGACTAAACCGGAAACCCTAGGATTACGTATTTACGTTTTCGAACTCCGTTTTTGATGAAACAATTTTTATTGGATTCGTTTTGTGACGTCGATTCATAATTTATAAAAACGTTTTTCGTAAAACGACCCGAGGGCACGCAAATCGAGGAAACTAGAATCGAGGAGTACCCGTAACTAAATGGGATGAGACAAGTGGGACACTTGTCCCACCCCACTCCAAAATCCGGCCTTAAGTTAGCTACATACACATGAGGTGTCAAAACCTCATCAAACAAGTATCACACTTGTTATGTTTAGCTTAACTAGTAAGCTATTCAAACATAAAACCATCAAACATTACCATTCCACTCATTCCACCATGCAAACAACTTCAAATTTTCTCTCTACACTTCATTTTGGCCGTCCCATATAGCCTCCAAAACACCACCAATTGATCCAAATTTAACCAAGAACATATGTTATAATTAACATATGTTAATCCCCATTCAACAAGATGAAGATTGGTGCAACTTATAACATCCATGGAGGAGTTTTCATGGTGTCATGAGGCTGATTTTCCACAAGGAGTTGATGAAGATTGGAGTTCTTGAAGATGGTGTTGGCTAAGCACAAGTTTCTCCATCAAAAACCATGCCAAACTCATAACCTACAACAAGTTGGTGGTATAAAGATTGTCCTCCTCAACTTCTTATTATTTTGATTATGTAAACTTGTATTTTATTTCCTATTGTATATATTTATGATGATTATATGATGATAAAAATGTTATGTGGGGATTTGTTGTTGATAATCATGGATAAAAAGGTGAAAAACCATATGAAACAAGGTTAAAATCTTGATTAATTTGCATGGCTGTATAGAACAGTAAAGAACCAAGTGGTAAACTGATAATATAATGAAGTAGAACCCATTTACAGTAAGCTATGGGTCTTGTACACATGTGAGAGTTGGCCATGCAATGGAATCAAAATAATGAGTGAGATATGATCAAAACAAGTTTAGGGTATAAATCTGAAGTTACTGTTTTGGACGATTTTTAGAAAATACTTAAAGGATGATTCAACAGTAGCTATAGAAGAGTTAAATGTAGCAAATATCATGTAGTTTATGTGATAAAAATTTGAGCTTCTATCTCCATGTAGAACTCAAGATATGGAATTTTTGGTGAAGATGAAGTTAAAAATCAGATTTTTGGAAATTAAAGAATAATACTATTATATAAGCACTCACATTTTAATATATAAAATGTAAATAAAAACCCACTAACTTATAAAACTTATTTATATAAATATATAAAAGGTGTAATAAGTGTATAAATGATGAAAATGGAAACTTGTTAAGTTTTATAAGTTATAAAACTATAAACATGATTTTTACGACTTTTTCGGCTATTGCCGTAAAATTAACGTTTTTGTTAAATAAAACTTAGATGGTTGGACCCGTCTAATGAAAACTTTATAAAACTTATATACTGATATATAGACATGTATAACAAGTAAAAACCGATAAAACCCGAACTTTAGGGCATACGGACATTAACAAGTTAAATAAACATATTGGACTAATAAATGGACTAAATAGGATAAAAACTTGTAAAAAAAAGAACTTATTGGGCTTAAACCCATTAGGGCCCAACTTGAAAGTGTATGTACTGATAATATAAGTACAAAAAGGATTAATACAAGTTAAGAACTTATAATAGGCTTATTGGACTTAAGACACGTAAACGGGTAAAACTAGTAAACTAATATAAAAGTTATCGACATATAACACTAAAAGGAGTAAACGAGAATATGTAAACCCACTTGATCATCATATATATATATAATCATCATATGTATACATAATTGTTATTTTTATAAAGTCATTGGACAAACGTCTAAGACCGAGTATTATTTGTCTAGGTTTCCGTGATTGAAGCACGTACCGTACGTCCGAATTGCCGATGACCCGCCTTCCCACATAACCGTGAGTTCATAGCCTCGCACTCTTTTAAATGTTTTATAAATGCTTTATAAACCCGCGAGGGAGATAACATGTTAGTTTTATAAAAGTTTGGACACCATTTGTCCCGATTGTTTGTTTATTGATTTTGGACCCGAATGACTGAATGACCCGATTGTATGACCCGATAAATGATTAATGGACCCGATAGATGAGATCAAATGGATTATTAAAGTTAGGTTATGTCACTAAAAGTCCCATTAGCATGAATTGTGAACTACCGGGAGTTGGTAGACGCTTATGCATTTAATAGTACTATTTGGGGACGATCACCCCAGTTCGCGCCTTGACGGTTGATCCCCGTCGTGCCACATTGATTGGTAAGCGAATTAATGTATGAGAAGATTTCCATAGCGTGACCTTTGTGACGACACGCTACTTTAGATGGGCAAAATTGGTATCGGGTTAGCTACCCGTTGTTGGTTTAGTAAGGTAACAATGTCATGCGGCTTATAATAATCCAAATTAACGAAATACTAATAGACGCTTCGAATTACGATGTATTGCCTGACTAGCAATACAGGGTCATACTATTGATATTCTGATTGTATTTTGGTTTTTATAACCATATTCATATAACGGTTTTTATTTGATTTTATACAACGTCATAAGACATGTTGTATGATGTTTTTACGACATTGGCTCGTATAATGATTTTTACGGCAAATGCCTATATTGTGATTTTCGATAAGGATTTATATAAAATGACTTTGGCTATTTTATGGCCTATTATAAACTGATTTTGGCTATTTTACGGCCTATTACAACGATTTGTAGGAATTGATTTTTTGGTACTAATTTTATACCAAAATTATGTTGATGGAATTTATTAAACTCTATGAATTCACTCGGCGTTATCGCTGACCTTTTCTTTTAACATGTTTTATCTCAGGTACTTGAAGGTAATTCTCGGGAAGACGACAAGAATTCATGGCCCGCACTTAAACAATATTTTTCCATTCAAATACTTTGTAAAACTTTGTATGAAATATAATGACTTGGGACCTATGTAACTTTGATGTTTATGAATGGAAATGATTTATTATTAAACGACGCGATTTTTATGCGTTGTCTATGATGTGAGTAATGTGCTATCCCGTAACACCAACTAGTCTTCCGCTGAACTGAGTTGTATAAATTTGGGGGTGTTACACTAGCACCTAGATCGGCTAGGGCCATGCAATTCTCTACTCCCGGGAAGTTGCAAGGAATCAAGAAGCGACCCGAATCACCAAGTTTGGTGGGCAATTTCCTTAAGAGAACCGCAGAGCAATCCTCGTTAAGTTGGGTATTAGAAATATCGAGAAGCTTTTCCTTGTCACTAAGAAGATCTTTAAACATCTTCGCATATTTAGGCATGTGAGCGAGAGCCTCGGCAAAGGAGATGTTAAAATTCAATTGTTTAAACATTTTAAGAAAGTTTGAAACTTGAATATCATCCTTGCTCTTTTGCTTCTCTTTTCTCAACCTTGAAGGATAAGGTATATCAGATGAACAGGAAGACTTTAGAGGAATAGGATCATTCACAACCGCGGGTGGTGGGGGAATGGGGGTAGAAGGTAAAGGAGGTGAGGAAAGTTGCTCTTTTTCCTTGTTCACAATCACGGGTGAAGGTGTAGGAAGCTCGGGTTCCGTATGACCTTTCTCACTACGAGTGGTGATTGCTTTCATCTCCCCTCGTGGATTAGCAACGGTGTTACTCGGAAGATTACCCGAATAAGAGGGTTGATTACCTTGGAAAAGCGAACCGATCATATCACGTATATTATTCGCTTGAGTGCTGAAAGAGTCTCTCATGTCTGCGCGAATATCATTGCTTTGTTTCGCCATGTCATTCCTTAGCTCGGCTCGGATATCACTCCATTGTTTCGCCATGTCGCCCTTCAAGTTGATGAATTGACTCTGCAGATTCGTCACCATCTCTCAATTAGTCCTCATGAACGTCTCGATGTCTTGATTCAACGCCGTTGGTTGATTGAGAGGTGGAGCTTGGTAAGCTTGAGAAGTTCCTTGAGGTGGATATGGGTTTCTTTGGGATTGATATTGATTGTTAGCACGAGGTTGGGTTTGGTTATTGCGGGTATAGCTTTGTTGTTGGTTTTGGTTTTGAGGAGTAAAACCGGGGTGGTGAAAGATAGTTGTTTGAACGATAACTTAGCAAGTTACAGTCTCCTTGAGGGCGAGCTTGATAGCCTCCCGTGGGATAAGTACCGTATGCCGCGTTAACATTTTCACAAAAATTGCCTTGAGTAGAAGGACAATCATTGTAAGAATGAGGACCACCACATGTGTCACATGAAATAGCAACGACTTTAGCTTGTTGAGTGTGGTTATTAGCCAAAATTTGCATATTTTTGCTCATTTCGATGATGGCTCGTTCCATGGCTGACATGTCGGTGGTGGAAGAAGTAGATGAAACATTGACTCTCGAATTAGATCTTGAGGATGCGGATGAATCCCAATTCTTGTGGTGAGTAGTCATGTTTTCAATCAACTCTCTACACTCCTCTGGTCTCCTTTTCATAAAAGTACCACCGGCGGCGGCGTTGATCGTGTCACGATCACGGAAAGTGAGACCATTGTAGAAAGTATCAATGAGAGTGACGGGGAGCATGTTGTGATTTGGACAACGGTCGATCAAATCATTGTAGCGTTCCCAAGCATCGAAGAGCGATTCATCATTGTCTTGCATGAATCCACTAATTTGGTTACGAAGGCTCGTGACCATGGATGGTGGAAAGTAGCGCGACAAAAATCGTTGAGTCATGTCGTCCCAAGTATGAATAGAATTATTTGGGAGACGGTCAAACCATTTTTCGGCATGGTGGGAAAGCGTGTGTGGAAAAAGTTGAAGGCGGAGTACATCCATAGAAACACCGGGCATCTTCATGCTTTGAGTCATGGTAATGAATTTGTCGAGGTGCTTGTTGGCATCATCATCCGGCAATCCGCGAAATGGATTAGTTTGCACTTGTTGGATCATGTGATGCTTCAACGAAAACTCCTGAGCCGTGGTTTGCATCGGCGCAATCGGGCCTCCGCGTCCATTCATGGTGGGTTGACACAATTCTTCCATTGTTCGTAAATCAGGTAGGGGAACATTGTTGTTGTTGTTATTCAAAATGGGTAGAGGTGGGTTGTTATTGTTGTTATGAACACTAGCCATATCTAAATCTTCACGAGTCTCGGGCTCAGAATAATTTGAAGATCTAGTACGCATACACCTGCAGAAGAAAAATATACAGAGAGAATATCTATATAATATTTTTGGTGCAAAACCTTTGGAAAAGAAATGCTTTTTATGATTTTTTTTAATGTTTTTGTATTTTTGAAATTGTTTATAATTTTTATGGATTTATGAAAAATTTTTAGCAAGGAAAATAACGTTCCTAAAAGAACGGATCCCAAAATTCAATGCGTCTCTCACTAGAGACCGTTAATCTTAACGAAAAGAGCCGGCAGCGACGCCATTTAGTACAAAGCTTTTGGCTAAGTATATAATATTATCGTCCGATCTCTTCGAATTGATTATTGGTAGAAAGTGCGACTCAATTGTCTTCTGGTTAATAAGAGGATGGTTTGGTTTGATTATCTAATTTTAAATGAAAAGCAAATAATTGTCGTTGAGTAATGATATAACCTTTTACAAAATTAAACTAAAGGTTATTTTAGAAAAAACACTTAAAATTTAACACGTTGTAAATGATTTAAAACTTAACAAACTTAAACTATCGAAATTCAACAAGTCTTTTCTATCGGAATGCACCAAAACTAGAACCATCGGAATAATTAAATGCAAAGCTATCGGAATAATAAAAGTGAAAGTCCATCAGAATGTTCATCTGAGTACCCATCGGAATAACGAAGTCAAATCTGTCGGAATATGATGTCTGTCGGAATGTCCTAGATCGCAATACAATAAACACTTCTGTCGCAATGTGCATCTGTCGGAATACAAGGTATCGGAATGCAAGGTGTCGCAATAAAATTCTATCGGAATGATGACCAAACTATCGGAATGTGGCTGACAAAAAATTGGCAGAGTTTCGTTCCAAGGAAACCTTATCACCCGTCAGAATATGCGATCGCAATGAGCGATCGCAATCCCAGATCGGAATAAGGGGTAAGTGCCAAGCTATCACAAAGTAGAACCCTTTATGGGTTATTGCGATATAAACAAACAGCCGTCGGAATGTAGAAATCCCTAATATTGCGATGGAATGCAAACTTAATCCGAAATTGGTGGTAAGCTTAAAACTCAATAAGCACATACAATAAGCTACTTTATCCGAACCTTAAACGACTATATAAGCTTAAATTTGATAACTTTCAAAAACATGAAATCATAAACTTTATAAAAGAAACTTTTGAAAAGATTAAACCTTATGAGAATCCGAAAAGCAATAAGCTAAAACATGAAATAAGCCAATAAGCACAAAGAGCTTATAGCCTAATCCGTATGAAGCTTATGTAGTAATAGAAAGATTTACCTTTTAATCACTTAAACATCAAACAAGATCAATCCGTATGGAATATGATTTTCGGATCAAAACCAAAAGTAAACCAAGAAATGTGGAAAGAGATTAAAGAACACAATCTTAAACTTAAACTTTTGATTAAAGAAACTCAAATACAAAGATTAATGAAAGCTTAAACTTGAAAGATTAAAAGAAAGAAAAGATGAAAAACTTAGTGAGAGAAAGTTTGGTACTTTCTCTCTAAAAACTAGAAAGGAAAAATTAAAAGTGCAACTAGCTAACCACCCTCCTAATGTGATTAGGAGGGTATTTATAGGCTAAGTGGGAGGTGCATGTGTGGTGTGCTTTCTTCTTTCTTTTCTTCTCGACTCGATTTAATTCTTTATCTTTTCTCGACGTCATCTCGGGATTTGAACTTTGTCTTAGTAATTTTCTTCTATAATCTAGACTTGAGTTTTTCGAGTTCATTAAACTTCCGTCTTTAGACTTTTTCTTCGATAAATCTTCAGAATAGGTCTTGGACATCCGTTCTTTAAGCACTCTTGATCTCTTGAATCATCTTTTCTCGTTTTCTTCGATAAAAGCCCGTGAAAGCCCGTGTTTTCTTCCTTTTTCATCTTTTGGTCCTAAAACACAATAAAAACACAAACCACGCATAATTCCGACTTTTACGACATAAAATACACGTTTTGGTCTTGTTATTATTGAAAATAAGTGGTAAAAGGATAAGTGTTTTCACACTTATTAATCCTCGAGTCTACTTAGATGCTCCGCGACTAGGTTTTCCGCTCCCTTTTTATCACGAATTTCAATTTTGACTTTTTGAAGGAGTAAAGCCCAACGAAGAAGTCTTGGTTTGGAATCTTGTTTTGTTAACAAGTACTTCAACGCAGAATGATCGGTATACACAATGGTGGTGGAAAGCACAAGATAGGGGCGAAATTTTTCTAAAGCATATACAACGGCTAAAAGCTATTTTTTGGTTGTATTATAATGCAATTGCGCCCCCGTCATTGTCTTGCTAGCGTAATGGATTGGTTAGAAATGTTTGTTGATTCTTTGTCCCAAAACCGCTCCAATAGCAAAGTCGCTAGCATCACACATCAATTCAAAAGGTAACTCCCAATTAGGGGTAACTAAGACCGGTGCCTTAGTTAATTTATCCTTAAGAAGATTGAAAGATTCGATACACTCTTTAGAAAAGATAAAAGGAGTATCTTTTTCCATGAGGTGGGTCATCGGGCGAGCGATCTTAGAAAAATCTTGAATGAATCGACGATAGAAGCCCGCATGACCAAGAAAACGTCTCACACCCTTCACGGTTGAAGGAGGAGGTAATTTAGCAATCACATCGACTTTAGCACGGTCGACTTCAAGACCGGCTTTAGAAATTTTATGACCTAGAACAATACCTTCTTTTACCATGAAATGGCATTTTTCCCAATTAAGAACGAGACGAGTGTCTTCACAACGTTTGAGCATACGTTCTAAATTGGCAAGGCAAGTAGAGAAAGAATCACCATAGACCGAGAAGTCATCCATAAAGACTTACATAGTTTCTTCAACCATGTTATGGAATATAGCCATCATACACCTTTAGAAAGTCCCGGGAGCATTGCATAAGCCGAAAGGCATTCTTTTGTAAGCAAATGTTCCATAAGGACAAGTGAATGTGGTTTTCTCTTGGTCTTTAGGATCGATGGGAATTTGAAAATACCCAGAGAAACCGTCTAAGAAGAAATAGTAGTCATTACCCGCTAAACGCTCGAGCATTTGATCCATGAAAGGAAGAGGGAAATGATCCTTACGAGTGGCATCATTTAGTTTGCGATAGTCTATGCAAACTCGTCAACCCGTGACTAGTCGAGTAGGAATCAACTCGTTGTTTTCATTGGGAACAACGGTTATTCCACCTTTCTTAGGCACACAATGGACGGGACTAACCCATGGCGAATCCAAAATAGGGTAAATCATTCTGGCATCTAGAAGTTTGATAACTTCTATCTTGATGACGTCATGAATTTTTGAATTAACCCTTATTTGGATTTGGATTGCGGGTTTAAAGTCATCTTCCATGAGAATCTTATGAGTACAAAAGTTAGGATCAATTCCGCGGATATCGAAAATTTTCCAAGCAATTGCTTTCTTATGATTTTTAGCACATCGATAAGTCGATATTTTTCATCCTCTTGTAAGTCCTTTGCAATGATGACGGGTAACTTCTTATTGTCTTCAAGGAAAACGTATTCGAGATGAGACAGTAAATCCTTAATCTCTAAATCCGGAGGATTGTCGATGGAAGGCGTAGTCAAATTCGGATCATCGTTTATGATTTCCATAGGAGAAGGGGGAGAAATATGGTCCTCATTGAGAAGTTTCTCAATGGTACGAATGTCTTCATCCCAATCGGAGGGAGAATCGTCATATTTTAAGTCCACATCCCCTAAATTGCTTCAAATTCTTTCAAAAGGAAGTCACTTTCTCCAAATGGAGTCAGTGAGGGAGCAATAGAGGCAACAGTCTCAACAATGGGTAGAGAAGAAGAACCACTTTTACAAGCGTCTTTGAAATGTTCTTCACAAGCCTCATCAAGTACGTCAATGAAATTAACGCTCTCGTGTTCATAAGGTTGCTTAGAAATTTTACCCATGTTGAAGACGATTTTATCGTCACCAACTCTCATGATTAATTCGCCCGCGGCTACATCAATGAGAGTGCGACCGGTCCTCAAGAATGGACGTCCAACGATTAATGGAACACGGGGATCCATCTCGTAGTCAACGACAACAAAATCCGCCAGAAAGGTGAATTTTTCGACACCGACGAAGACATCTTCGGCTATCCCCATCGGATAAGCAACCGTACGTTTAGCTAATTCCAATGTCATTCGTGTGGGGACTAGCTCAGGTAGAGATAATTGTTTCCAAACACTTAATGGCATTAAGTTGATACTAGCACCTAGATCGGCTAGGGCCATACAATTCTCTACCCCGGGGAAGTTGCAAGGAATGAGAAAGCGACCCGGATCACCAAGTTTGGTCGGCAATTTCCTTAAGAGAACCGCGAAACAATTCTCATTAAGTTGGGTTTGAGCAATATCAAGGAGTTTTTCCTTATCACTGAGAAGATCTTTAAACATTTTAGCATATTTAGGCATGTGAGCGAGAGCCTTAGCAAAGGAGATGTTGAAATTCAATTGTTTAAACATTTTAAGAAAGTTCGAAACTTGAATATCATCCTTGTTCTTCAACTTCTCTTTCCTCAACCTTGAAGGGTAAGGTATATCGGGTTGAGATGAAGGCTTTGGAATGGAATTCTCACTCACATCCTTGGGTGGTGGAGGGGTAGAAGTAGAAGGTGGAGGAATCAGTGAAGGGGGCTTGTTTTCCTTTGTCACAATCACCGGTGTAGGTGTAGGAATCTTGGGTTCCTTTAAACCTTTTCCACTTCGGGTGGTGATTGCTTTCATCTCCCCTCTTGGATTGGCAACGGTGTTACTCGGAAGAGAACCCGAAGCAGAGGTTTGACTACTTGGGAAGAAACTAGCCATCATATCCCTTAAGTCATTCGTTTGACTGCTTAAAGAGTTTCGTATGTCATTCCTAAGCTCGGCTCGAAGATCATTCCCTTGTTTCGCCATGTCACCTTTCAAGTTGATAATTTGACTCTGAAGATTCTTCATCAGCGCATCATTAGTCCTCATGTACGTTTCAACCTCTTGATTGTATGCCGTGGGTTGGTTGGGATGGGGAACTTGGTAAGCGGGTGGTTGATAAGTGGATTGTTGGTAAACTTGATTATTTCCTTGAGGTGGATATGGGTTTCTTTGGGTTTAATATTGATTAGGAGCTCGAGTTTGGTTTTGATTGTTGCGACTAAAGTTGGTTTGGTTTTGAGGAGGAAAACCGGGTGGTGAAAGGAAGTTGTTTGAACGATAACTTAGCAAATTGCGGTCACCTTGAGGACGTGCTTGATAGCCTCCCGTGGAAAAGTTACCGTTAGCCGCATACACATTTTATGGATTGTCATGAGTAGAAAGACAATCGGTGTATGAATGAGAACCCCCGCAAATCTCACAAGAAGGTGTAACAGCATTAACTTGTTGAAATTGGTTCGTAGCCATGGTTAAGAAATTTTTGTTCATCTCGGCTATTTGGCGGGTAAGTTCGGTTATCTTGGGTTTGATGAAGTAGAAGAAACATTGGCCCTCGGGTTATTTCTTGAAGATGCGGATGAATCCTAATTTTTGTGGTGAGTGGTCATGTTCTCTATAAGCTCTCTACACTCCTCAGGTCTTCTCTTCATGAATGTATCACCGGCGATAGCATTAATCGTATCACGATCACGAAAAGTTAAACCATTGTAGAAAGTATCAATAAAAGTGACGGGGAGCATATTATGATTCGGACAACGATCGATCAAGACATTATAACGTTCCCAAGCATCGAAAAGTGACTCATCAGGTTCTTGAGTGAAACCACTGATTTGATTGCGAAGACTAGTGACCATGGATGGTGGAAAGTAGCGCGACAAATTTTTTTGAGTCATTTCGTCCCATGTGTGAATTGAGTTTTTGGGAAGACGATCAAACCATTTTTCGGCATGGTGGGATAAAGTGTGTGGAAAAAGATGAAGGCGAAGAAAATCCACGGAAACACTGGGCAATTTCATGCTTTGAGTGACGGTTACGAATTTATCGAGATGTTTGTTGGCATCATCATCCGGTAATCCACGAAATGGACAAGCGTTTTGAACTTGTTGGATCATGTGATGCTTCAACGAAAATTCAGGATCCGTGATTTGCATCGGCGCAATCGGTCCTTCACGTCTGTTCATAGTTGGTTGACAAAGCTCCTCCATCGTGCGAAGGTCGGGTGGAGGGACATGGTTGTTGTTGTTGTTATTATTATTCAAATTAGGGTGAGGTGGGTTGTTATTATTATGCACACCGGCCATATCTAAGTCTCTAAGAGTCTCGGGCTCAGAATAAGACGTAGATCGAGTACGCATACACTAGAATGAATTACAATATTTTTGGTTTTTAATCTTTTTTTTTGGGATTTTTGAAATTTTATATTTTTTAGGATTTTTTTGAATTTTTTTTATACTAGAAAATAACGTTCCTAAAAGAACGGATCCCAAAATCCATTTTTTCTCACTAAAAACCGTTAATCTTTACGAAAAGAGCCGGCAACGGCGCCATTTGATTTAATGACTTTGATGGGTTTTGCATATGTGTACTCAATCGTTCTCGGTATCTAATCGAATTGATCACGGTTTAGGGTGGAATTATTGGTATTGGTCACTAAAAGGGGGAGCTTGTTTATCTAATTCTATAGATAATATAAATGTAAAAGCTATTAAAAATAAAACAAGAATGTCTAACCTCAATTGCTTATCCAAAGTGAATGCTGCATAGTAGATTAAAGTGAAAATAACTAAAGGTACTTATCTATTTTAAAATAAAATGAAAATGTAAATGTCGTTAAGTAAAAATGAAAGCTTTAAAATTTAAACTAAAAATTAAGATTTAAAAATAAATGACGAAAATTTAAAACTTTAAAAGTAAATTTGAAACTTGAACTTTGTAAAAATGTAAACTTTATAAAAAACGTAAACTTGAAAATAACTAGGACAAAACACTTTTGAAAATAAACTAAGTAAAATTGGCGGGAAAAGTTAAGGTTTGAAAATAATTCGGAAAACAAGAACTGGACATAAGTCGGAATATGAAAATCTGGATATAATTTGGAATCCGTGTTCCTTATGTAATTCGGAATACCAATCACACACACAAGTCGGAATGTATGAAACTTGTATGTAGTTCAGAATCCTCAATCTTCAATGTAATTCGGAATCTGTGATTTTGACACAATCCAGAATCTGAGTCCCTAACCTAATTCAAAGTATATGTCCAACATGTAATCCAGAATCCTTGTTTTGTACACAATCCGGAATAATCAATCCCACAGCCAATCCGGAATCCGTGATTTTGATGTAGTTCGGAATAAGTGAATCCTGGACATAATTCGGAATATATGTCTTACATCTAATCCGGAATAACAAGTTGTACTCAATTCGGGATATGCAATTTTGCACTCAATTCGGGAAACAGACTTGTTTTGGATGGAAAATAGGTTAAGTCAGAATAAAGGTTTGTAGTTAATTCAGGATAATGGGGTTTGTATTTATGTCGGGATAATGTGGTTTTCAACTAGTTCGGGATAAAGGGGTTAAGCATATAGTTCAGAATAAAAGGGTTTTGAGAATCCGAACTTAACCAAAATATGCAAAACTCAAATAAGCACTTACCAAAACTTAAACCAAATCAAATTTTAGAAAAAGCTAATACGACACAATTTAAAAACTTTTAAGAACACTTAATAATCAAATTATTTAAAATCAACTTTTTATAAAAATATTAAACTACCAAAATCAACTTATTTAAAACCTAACAAACATAAAAAATAAGCAATGAGCACCTTAATTTAAAAACCTCAAACACACCAAACTAATAAGCACAATCCAAACAGCAAATCAATCACATCATCAACAAAATGAAATCAACTACATGAATAATTAAGCAATACAGTAGATTATAATTAAGAAAGGTAGAATGAGAATTTATTAAAAAGCTTGATTATATTAAATATTAAGAATCAAAGTTACAAGATTAAGATGAAGATTTGATAAGCTTGAAAGAAAAGCTAGAGAGAAGAAAAATAAAAACACACTAATTATCTACTAAAAATAAATACTAACTCTTCTAGTGACACATTAGAAAACTATATATATAGGGGAAGTGGAAGGTGTTTATTTCTTCCTGTTTTCTTCTTGTCTTCTCGTCTTTTAAATAACTCGTCTTTCTCGACTTTGTCTCGGGATTAGTCGAATGATAACTTGAACTCGTCTTCTAATTTTCTTCTTTTAGTATACTTGGTTCTTCGACTTCGTTAAACTTCCGTCTTTAGACTTTTTCTTTGATAAATCTTCAGAATAGGCCTTTGACTTCCGTTCTTCTTGCACTTTTGACCTTTTGACTTCGTCTTTTGTCTTTTTCTTCGATAAAAGCCCGTGAAAGCCCGTGTTTTCTTCATTTTTCATATTTTTGTCCTTAAACACAATAAAAACACAAACCACGCATAATTCCGCCTTTTACAACATTAAATACACGTTTTGGTCTTGTTATTATTAGAAATAAGTGGTAAAAGGATAAGTGTTTTCACACTTATTATGAAGATTGGTTCTAGCTTTGGATTAGAACTCGACATCTAGCCTTGTGTCGTAAAATGGTGAAGTGGGTGACGTTGTGTAGATTGGTCCTAGATAAGATTAGGTCTCGAAATTTAGCTTAGTGTCAGAAAATAATGTAAGCGACGTTGTAAGGTTTTATCCGCCAAGAAGGGAGCTTGTGGATATAATGGAAATCTCGAGTAAGGTGTACTCGAGGAGTGGAGTAGGAACGAGGATAGAGCCTCGTTGCCGAACCACTATAAATCTTGGTGTCTTTCTATTAGGTTGTCTCTTTCCTTACTCATTACTTACATTCATTATCATTCTACTTACTACACATTGTTAATGCATTAGAATTAAACCTAATCACTATGCAACTAGCTTTCAAGTAAAAGATAGTTTTTGCACTAACCTAATTGAAAGGAATTTTAATTAGGAGATAAACTGATGAGAAACTATTCAACCCCCCTTCTATTTTCTATAATTGGTATCAGAGCGACGGTGACACAATATCTTTGAAGTATATTGTACTTCAAAACTTGGATCGATCCATTGTCTCCTCAAATTAGAAGGTTAAGTTGTACTAAAGTTTTTCTTTGATCAAAACTATTTTTTGTTAGAAATAAGCCTTTTAAGTTGATAATATTGCATCTCATTTAGATTAGTTGTATTAATGCATTTTAGATTACTCTTGAAATGTATCCACTAGTTTTCATCTTGTTATGTGTAGATACTCATGAAGGTAAATCATTCTATTGATTGTGGATTGAGTTACTTACACTTGTAGAAGACTCATCTTCTTTGATTTCCAACATCATTGAATGATGATATCAAGATGAGTAGGAGTGATACTAGTCCTTGAAGACTTAGTAGTCACTATTAGTCATAGTTGGGCTTTGTATTAGTTCCTTGAAAGCTTGGAATGCAATTTGTGGCCAAGGTACGCTTTCGTTCTTCCACACGCCCTATTGATCATTCTTTTGATCATTAAATGACTATATGCTTGTTCTTGGCATCCTTGCCTTGACATTTATTTGTGGTTTGTGATTCTTCCTTTTTTCCCTCTCAAACCTTCATTGCTTGGATACTTGACTCACTATGGAGATGTAGGGTGAGTTAGTAGAAGCTTAAAGTATCAAGCATGATTTCCATGGTTTGCACCCTTACGGTTAGTAGTCCCAATATCATGTGTAACTTGTGCATTTAAGCTCATCTCTAGGATGATTAGTGAATTCCTTGAGATACCAAACTACTTCATTAAGTTGTAGGTGGATTTTACACATTTGGAATTGAAATATTCCAAGGATATTGTTATTGCTAATCCTAGCAGTAATTATCCGATCATGTGTGAGAGAAAGTGAATCTATACTTTGCTCATGTTTTGAAATAGAATAAGACTACTCTTGAAAATGATCTTATTCTATGCATCAAAATTGCTTGCTATAATTCATTATCAAAGACGTTTAGACTTTCGCCGGAAAGGCACATCTTAAACCACTATATATGACACAAGCTCTTAGTCTCCTCGATTTGAAGAATGTCATTTGTCTCTTGAGCAATGTTCTTGGTCTTGATTCACTTCCCTTGACTCCTATCCCCTTTGCTTCTTTGCTACGAGTAGTCGTTTGTCCGTTTGATCTTTTCCTATCTCGATCCAACTCATAATCCTTCAATAAAGCATTTTTACCTAGTGTTGTGGTGGTCCAATGATATCCTAAAAGGTTTAAGATATATTTTTGTAAGTAATTTAAAAATTTTGGTTTTCAAAAATTCTTTGTTTTTCTTTGATAAAAACCGGTCACTGTAGGCGGTTCCTTATCAGGCATGGTTCTTTATCGATATGGAACCGCGGGCAGAATCTTTGCTAAAGTGCCAGTTTTATTAAAATACCCCTTTTTTAAACAAAACCTTCTCTCTCCTTTACACACAGCGACGTGTTCTTGGTTTTCCACCATTGTTGTTTCTTCAAAAACCTTCAATCACTCAAATTAATTGATTCAAGTTCGTGGATTTCACTCATCCATCATCCAAGATCAATTAATTGTAAGTTATTTCTTCCAATTTCATCTAATTTGTTCTGGGGTTCATACATTCATAATTGGGGCTTTTTAAAATTAACATTGAATTAGAACCTTACTAGGAATAACAGTTGACATAGTATTGTTACTATGATTCCTTAGGTTCAGAGATTTCACTAAAACCCATTTGTAGAACAAATCCGAATTTTGACTAAATAGTTTGGTTGATTGATGGAATTGATATGAACCCATGAAAAAGTTGATAATGGCATTGTTGAATGCTTAACTAAAAGCCTTGTGTTGATACAAAAGTAGGATAGACCGAGCTTGACCCAAATTAAGCTTAATTTGGGGTCTTGTGGACTCCGGCTCTTGCACAAAGTGAAACTTGCTTTGAGGACCCTGTGCACTAAACAGACATCGTTAGGCTTACCGTGGGTTTGTGACCCACGATTTGACAATGGTGTGAATGTAAGTAATCGCTTTGAGTATGTAGTGTTTAGGGTATTGTGTGTATCGTACCTTTGTGGAACCTATAGGGTTCCTTTTATACCCGAGAGAGTCCTGGCTGAGCTCTCCTACTCTTGCGGCCAAAGGAAGAGACAATGACCTAAAATAGCTTGATCCTTATCACATAGCCAAGGAAAGTGTATATCCCTCAGAATATATCTATGTAGGATCGTGTTTTTCTAAGGATTAGGCATTGTATGATTTACCTATTAAGATGGAAGGAGAAGTGGAAGAACTTAGAGAGAGAGAGAAGAGAGAGAAAGGAGAGAAGAAAGGAAATGGTTGATTATCAAATGTAAGTGTTCAACAACCCCTCCTAACATGCTAGGAGGGGGGTTTATATAGCCCACCCTACATGTGGGCTATATGGGCTATACCTTAATACATTAGATCACGAGCCCAATACTTGTATCTATGTTTGGAGTGACCGATCCTTTCTAAATACGTAAAAACGTATTTCCAACAATCTCCCCCAAAGGGAGGTCACTCCAAGTTACAATGTCCTAAATAGTCTATAGCTCGTGATCTATGCTAATAATGATGTGACCGAGACTTTCCTTGGAAAAACGTATTTCCAACAATCTCCCCCAAAGGGAGGTCACACCATTTTACAAAATCTTAAACCTAGCATACTATGCTTTAGTCTTCGATCTTGTTCTTGTGAATATGCTGATGAGATCTTTGACTTTAGTCTTGAGCATGTTCTCTTGCCTTGACCTTGTGCATTCATCACTTGTGATATTTGCCTCCTTGTGACTTCATGTTCCACATACTTATACCTTCGTAATTCTTGAAAGCTTCAGAGTTTGATACAGCGGAAGACTTGACTTTTAGACTTTCTAGAATTTGATGAAGTATTAAGTGCATATCGTATTAGCATGTGGTGATGACTTCTTCTGGATTGTACACCGCAATGCCACCTTCTTGTTACGCTGCGTAAGACAGTTAGCAACAAAACATATACACGGATGAAATGGCTTTGAACATTTCATTCTAAATCGGTAGCATCTTACCTCCGTTCGGTGAAGACCGTTGGACGATATTAACTATCGTACTTGTGGCAGGTAGTTTCAATTAAGAACCTCCTTGACAAGATTTCGCGGGTAAACCCGTTCTCTTTATTCGACCGTCCAAAGCTGACTGCGAACATAAAGAGTGAATCATTTGGATAATAATATCCGCATGATTTGAAGCCGTTAATTCATGTTCCTGGAACAAGTGAAGTTCAATTAAGAACCGCACCATCGTTGCTTTCCAGTTGTCACGAGCTTGATTCGTATAGAATCTTGCAAGTTACCTACCAAGTGCTGTTTGAGGTTAACACTAGAAGGATTTCCACTCATCACTGTGAACACTAAGGTATCACTCTGAGTGTTCTGGCAAGATCACTAAGATATTGCGTAGAGGCCTGGAACGTGTTTAAATTCATTTAAGAATTAAACCACTGTTGCTTTCCAGTTATCACAAGTTTGATTCATAAAGAACCGCACAAGTCACCTACCATGAGCTTTTTGATATTCACTCAAGAAGGATTTCCATCTTCATTGTAAATACTTTCGTATTACTCGGATGTTCAGGCAAGATCATGAAGATTTTGCGTAGGACTCTTAAGATCTTTCTTACTTTTTCATAGTGTGTGAAGAAGCAAGGAAATATGAAAGTGTGTCCTAATGAGATATTTGATGATCTCAAATGGCTCTAGACTCGATCGTGCATTTTGGATTTTAGTGATCGGAGGCTGGAGAGGAGTGCCACCATTTCAATACCAATTTATTCGGAGTGAATAAATCAATAGATAATGCGTTGTCTCCGTGTGATTAAAAAAAATATCTTTTGAGAGATATCTGAGTTAGCTGGGATGGGTTGTGCATTGCATCACTGGGTCCATGATGTCTATCTTCAATATCAAGAATCATTAAAAATGATCTCAATAGCATATGTATTGACCCGGTTTCTGCCTAAGTTGTAATGAGGATTTCTTTCTTTACACCCTTTATCTTTACAATTCTTTTTCATTCTTCAACCCCTTCAATGCTTAACAATACGTCATCACTAGCACCTTGTTGTGATTGTTCCAGTGCTAACTTAAGTACTTGGTCGGCATTCAGCTACGTTCACAATCTTTCTCCATCTTTCCTAAGGACTACTATTTCTAGCTATGGAATGTCCTTGGGAAGATTTCTCCGGTTCTAGAGGAATCATTGGACTTTAACCTATCCTACCATCCTTATGTCACCACAATCTTCACCGTCGTGAATAGAGATGTTTTGGGTAAGTGTATGTCACCATGAAATCCATTTTGAAGTGCAAATCCATTTTGCTCCCCCTTAACATATGCCACGATATTCGAAAACATTTGGCACAAGCAGGACGTTAAGTCAAACCATTTGTGATTAATCATTTCCCATATTAAATTACATTTTCTCCCCCATATTAAAAATATTAACCCAATCGATGTTTTTAATATCAATTGATTTAATAGCATTTTAAGAAAAATTTGGGAAGAAAAATGCAAATCCAATTATCTTCATGAATTACACAAGCTCCCCCTCAAATTAATGAGGGTGTACTTAAAACGTAAATTAAATACCTTTTAAACACAAGTGTAAGGTATTTATCATGTGCAAAGATCATATATGATAATGTATTCACAATATTTGCAAGTTTACGAGGTTGGACCTGAATGATGAAGAACATCATATGAAAGATTCACATGGTTCTTGTTCACGAATGTTGGTCACCTCGTCACGTCTGAAGTTATCTCTTGACTCCATGTGTATGATCGATATCATTGTATTGACACCAATATGTGAACTTGGCACTCTCGGCATCAAGGATTCGGAATGCTGGACAATTGCTCCCCCTCAATTGTTGACCCGTGTTCTATTGAAAGAGCTGTAGTCACCGTTTGAGTAGTCGCATCATCGAGTATGTGGATATCAATTGTAAGTTGCTACGGTTGGTGGAGATGATAACTTCATAAAAACAAGATTTCTCTTGTTTTAACAAATAAATGCACTAACACGTACATATACTCGTGTTAGATTGTGTTGTTACGTAAACACACTCCCTTACAAGGTTATAAAGTAAACCATGCCCGAGAAAATTAATTCCTGTTGTTGAGTCAAAGCTTTCCGGTGAAATGCTTGACTTTAATGTGAAAAGCGGGTTACTATCAGAAATAATAGCAAGCCATTTTGAGCATGTTTTAAGAGTTTGAACTTCTGCTCGAACTTTATTTACAACCCCGTTTCATTATTGAATGACATTTCAAGTATCGTAAATATTATCGATTCCAGAAGACATGCTCTTTTTATCAAAACATTTTTGAACACACAATTTTGAAAGATTTAGAAAAACCTTTTGAGAAATTCTCGAAAAATTGTGTTCAAAGTTTTGAAAACCTATTACTTGAGCTTAAGATGTTAAATATCTTACAAAACGAGCTCAAGTCCGAGAAGTTGTAAGCTTCCCATTGTTAAGGATAAGTTACCATCGGCGATAAGCGTTCCTTTTAGCTGAAGAACGAGTCCTAAGTTGACATGTACTTAGAAGTCGTTTCCATGAGCTTGAAAACTTTGACTGTTTTAACGGAAAGCTCATGACCGAGAAAGGTTAATTTCTCGTTATGAGGAAAAGTTTTCTTATTTAAAAGATACACTTTCCTTTATGAGCTTAAAACTTCGAATGTTTTAATACAAGCTCATGACCGAGAAAGGTTAATTTCTCGTTATGAGGATAAGTTATCATAAAAGATAATCTTTCCTTTATTTAAAGTTCGAGTTACAGTCTGACATTTAACTGTAAGTCATTGTGCATGAGCTTAAAAACCTCGAATGTTTTTAATATTAGCTCATGCCCGAGAAAAATTAATTTCTCGTTGTAAGGATAAGTTTATCATCGGCGATAAACTTTCCTTTATTTGAAGAACGGGTCATTGTTTGACATTTAACAATGAACCATATACACGAGCTTAAAACCTTTGAATGGTTTTAGGATAAGCTCGTTCCAAGAAAACTTAATTTCTTGTTAAGAGGGTAAGTTATCGTTGCGTAGATAAACTTCCCTGTCTCTGAAGTCCGGGTCATCGTCTCTCATTTAACGAGGAGCCATTTACACGAGCTTAAAACCTTTGAATAGTTTAAATGTAAGCTCGTGTCCGAGAAAATTTAATTTCTCGTTTTGAGGGTAAGTTATCGTTGACGAGATAAACTTCCCTTTCTCTGAAGTTCGGGTCACATACTGTGATTTGAATGTGAGCCATTGTGCATGAGCTTAAAAACATGGAATGTTTTTAATATAAGCTCATGCCCGAGAAAAATGAATTTCTCGTTGTTAGGATAAGTTTATCATCGGCGATAAACTTTCCTTTCTTTGATGAACGAGTTACAGTCTGTGATATGACTATAAGTCCTGATACATTGTAAGCTTAACTGCAAATCCCCTGAGACACTTGTTTCTTAGATATCAGCTTCTTCAGCAACCAAAGTCTGAGAGTGTCCTTAATTGAATGGTATACAACGATTGGAACGCTGTGTGCTTGTTGAATGTTAACTTTGGTACCCACATTCTCATTAGAAAGTTGGATACTTGTATGTGGATTAGCGATATCTATTGTAGAACCATGTGGGGGTTCACAGTCGGCCTTACTTGTGCCTGAGGTGACCTGAGGAGATGATTCACTTGTCTTAGTTGGCAAACGTTTCCTTTTATAGAAAACCTTAAGTTCAGGCTTAAGTGACGTGTCATCCTCTTCAATTTCCTCCCTAGTAGTCTTAGTAGAATCAGAGACTATCCTAGTTAAAGGGCACTCGTTTCCTACAAGAATGAAAGTTCTACCAGTGGGGCGCCATATTTTACCAACGGGTTTGATTTTAGCTACCCACTGGGATTTAAGTCTAGCACGGGAGTTCACCTCATTAAGCAATTTTTTGATACAAGAATCATGATTGGCTTTAAAGACACCTTTCCTACATGTTTTACAAGTAGCATATTTAACGTCCGAGTAAGATCTAGAAATCCTAGATGATTGATTGATGCTCCTAGGGTGTGACATGCTATGGTTAGCAGTGTTGGGTAAACTAGGAGGCATCTGACTAGGTTTGAAATTCCTATCTCTTACTTGTGTCTTTTGCTTAGCTTCCGTTAGACCAAATGTATGGCGAACGTCATTTGAACTAGTTTGCGACGTGTTCTTTGGACTATGTCTAGGGATACTAGAGGCAATCATGTGATTAGGTCTTGCAGAAGATGTTTTTGTCACATTGGGCCTAGATAGTGGGGTGACTGGTCTAGAAAGATGAACCATATCAACTTGGGAGGCAAACCGCGGTCTCGAGGATTTTGATCGCTCGGATCTAAATGCAGTCGGTTGTCGAATGAACTGATTTGTAGGCGGTTTCGCCAAGATTGATGGTTTTTCAAGCTTAGTGTCCACACTAGTTCCTTTATTTTTCTCAATTCGTTTTTCAATGCAGCTATAGCAAAGACCTTTTCCTGAACTTGAGCCTTTAAAGTCTCATTCTCTTTGAGTAATTCATCGTGGGATGCCAACTTAGATTCAAGCAACTGAATTTGTTTCAAAAGATTATCCTTTTCAGCTTTAGAATCTAGAACTGTTTGATCCAATTTTCGTTCAAGAACAACGTTTGACTTTTCAAGTTTTTCAAAATATGTTTCAAATTTCTCCGTTTTCTTCGAAAATTCAATTTTGGCATCCTCAAGATCTTTTAATTGTTGAGCTACAATCGTTTCGAGCTCTCTAATCTTGGAATCAGAAGCAGTTAATGAAGCAGTTATAAGACAATTATCATGATGTTTAGCATTTGAACACTTTCTCCCCCATTATGACTCACATCGGATGAATCAGAAGTGGTATTTCTATCACTCTTTTCCATCCCATTTTTGTCATAGTTAGGTTCAGAATGCTCAATATGCGGTATTTCATCAGCATATACATCATCAACATTACATTCTACCATGTCCGCAGGCTCTTCGTCATTAACGGGTAAGGTGTCATCAAAAGAGATCTCGTGAACATTGCCTGACGTGCCATTGGTATCATGTTGTCCTCCTGATTCCGTGCTCTTGCCATCGTTAGGCTCCAAGTTGTCAACCGTATGACCATTCTCCTCTTGCATCTGCATCATAGATTCTTGCACTCCATTATCATGCACTTGCTGAAGTCTGGATCTTTCATAAATCGAAGACGAAACCGATGTCATAAATTTCAACAGTTTATCACGGAAATCTTTAACATCGTTATGTGTGTATTGAAAAAATGACCGGCATATCCCTGAATTGTCAGACTTGATGATATTGAATTGGAGGAAAGGCGTGAGTTGTGTCACAAGAGCCTGATATGCAGTTGCTGATGCAGAGTGATTAAAGTCTTCTTTGTGAAGTTGCTCAGCTAGGTGGTTCAAGTTGAGAAATAGTGAATCGATGAATGTATAATGATGTTGACAAAAGAGTGTCACAAATTCGCTTCCTCCTTGAACCCATGCAATAGTCCTAAGATGTGACTGAAGTAGTCGACATGAAATTATACCACTTTCTCTAGCTGTGTCTTGCATGTGATGCAAGTTCCCTCTTGAAATTTCGAATTCAAAGACTCCATTGAAAATTCGATGACAAATAATTGTAGATGTGGTTGTTTTCGGAATTTAACAACTCGTGAAGAAACTTAGAAATGAAAATTCTCGATATGACAACACCAACAAAAGATCCGTAAAAACCTCTTAAAAATCCTCGAGTGATGATATACCTCTTTACTCGGCTCAAAAATTGTTGTCGGCTCAAACGATGATAAATTAAACCGAAGTCCAAGTCAAACACGACTCACGCCAAAAATAAAGCCCGAAACAATTTAATCCAACCTACGGTTAATATAGAGATCGACGCGACAAGTTATAGCCAATGTCTTGTGGTCTCGTCAACTAATTCTTATCACTTAGTCGCGTCTTTGTCTCGTCACATTGTCATTACGGAATTCAGTTATATCCATAATTTGTTCAAATTGGATTCTTTAATACAAAGTTTATAAAAAAAAGTATGTATAAGAAATCAATTATATAGATTTGTTTAAACAAATGGAAAGTATGTCCCTGACAACCCACCACTCGACAAACCTGGTCCAAAAGAAAATATCTTTCTTTAGTTACACACGTGGATATTCATTGGCACAGACAAATAACCATCTTTTTAAAATAAAGATCACTATCGTGTCTCAAAAGTCAACATACAGTTCCAAAAACCACAACACGTGTCCTAAAAGGCACTCTTGTAACCTCCGCCTAATAATAGTATAAGAACCCAATTTTTGTTCACAAACACAAAAAAATAGATTTCAATCTCTCTCTCTCCTTAGCTGCACACACAACCTCAATTATCTAAACCTAATTTCATCTATGAATCAAACCAAACTCCTCATACATCAACCGAATCATGCAAACAAAAAATCTGAATATTCCTGATAGATCCTTAATCCTTGAATTGAAGAGTAAGAAAGATTATATAATTCGGCATAGATCTTTGTTAAGATCTCGGGTAGGTATTATTGTTTGATTGCATGTATTTAATTTTCTTTTTGAGTCTTCGATCGATGATGGTTTTATGATAGACTTAGATCTTGGGTTTGTGTCGATGGGTGTGGTCGAGTCTGTGGAGTGATTTGTTGTGTAAGTCGAGTCTGAAGAGACGATTCTGACGAGAGTGAAAGAGGTTGTCACAGTGAGTCGAGAGTCGAGGGTGTGGTTGGAGTTATGAGTCTGTTTGGTTGTGTCTAGAAGTCGAGGGTGGGTTTATTGGATATCGAGAGTTGTTTGAGTTTTTTTGAAGTCGAGAGATGAGTCGAGGGTGGGTGTTGGGTTTTGAGTGTGTGTGAGAGAGACGAGGTTGAGTGTGTTTGGGTCTACGAGAGATTGAGTCTTGTGAGGCTAGTCTATAAGACGAGAGAGTGAGGCTAGTCAAGGTTGGTTTGGTCGTAGGTCTGTTTTGTTGTTGTGTTGGAGTCGAAAATGGGTGAGGGAGTCGTTGATACGAGAGGGTGCGAGTTTTGTTGATGAGAGTGTGGTGTGAGAGTCTTGTTTTGGTCTTGAGTCAAAACTAGGTCAAACATAGTCTAAAAGTTTCTATCGCAATATCTTAAAAGAAATTCCATCGCAATATAGTGCAACCCATCGCAATATACTCAAAGTTCCATCGCAATAATCAAAAATTTCATCGCAATATTAAAGACTCACCATCGGAATGTGTTTAAAAAATTTAGGCAGAGTTCTGTCTCAATGATCCTTGATCCCGTCGCAATCACGATCGCAAAGTGCTATCGCAATCAACGTCGGAACAAGGGAATCTGAAAATAAAGTGATCGCAAAGTAGAACCCGAGGGTTATTGCGATCGGAATGTTCAAACTTGGTGACCGTACGATCGGAAAACTGTTCGGAATCCCACAAAACCCTTACAGCATGCGATGAGATTAGAGAACCAAATACAGTAGACAAAACCAAAAGTTGATGAGAAAGGTATTATGAATTTGAGAGAAAAAACAAAAACGTGACTTTGAAACAAAAAGTTGACAAAAAACATCAACTTTTACTAAAAAATTGATAAAAATAGAATTGGCAGTGAATTACATATGTGAAATAAAAACGTGAGTTCGAAAGAAAATTCTTATTGAGACAAGAAATAAGAAGTGACAGATTGACCAAAAAATTATTAATAGATTGAAACAAAGAAAAAAAAATAATTTTGACCACTAATTCATTAAACTAAAAGTAAGAGATAGACGAGAAACAAATTGTGAAAAAAGAAAATTTTACCACCAAATCAATAGATAAAACGTGCTAATCCGAAGAATCAACCATGCTCTGATACCAATTGTAGGATCGTGTTTTTCGAAGGATTAGGCATTGTATGATTTACCTATTAAGATGGAAGGAGAAGTGGAAGAACTTAGAGAGAGAGAGAAGAGAGAGAAAGGAGAGAAGAAAGGATATGGTTGATTATCAAATGTAAGTGTTCAACAACCCCTCCTAACATGCTAGGAGGGGGGTTTATATAGCCCACCCTACATGTGGGCTATATGGGCTATACCTTAATACATTAGATCACGATCCCAATACTTGTATCTATATTTGGAGTGACCGATCCTTTCTAAATACGTAAAAACGTATTTCCAACAATCTATATGATAGAATATATTCTCGTCTGATCCTGTCACACTGCGACAAGGACTCGACTAAGTAATTAACCTTATGTGCGACAACGGCTTACCGGGCCTCCTGGGCTTGCGCGCGCACATCACACAAGCATTTAATCCATTCTTGATGGATGCGGGTAGTGCCCGTGGGTCGGGCTTTCCAGCCCGACTAGGGACTATACGCCATCATGTCCCCCTAGTCTAGTGGTCGCAGGTTCTAACCGCGGCTACTAGACTATAAACCATTCACGCCTCTGTGCAAACATCATTAAAAACAAATACCACGCACAATCCACATGAAATAATTTTTAATAACTATCCACGTCAGATTCCACTATCACAACCCTGCATCAAGAACTAGGAAAGACACTAACAACGTCAGAGGAACCAACTAGCCAACACCGTTGGATGAACAAATCATTTTGGACACGTGCCGTAAGATCCCATGCGGCTATAGTGTATATAAATGCAGTCTGACAGACATTCAACCTTCTTCTTCGCCTATCCAAAAAAACCTTCCCACCATTGTTGAAAATAGCAGGAAACAAAACGTCGAACAACAAAGAATACCAACTCTACCCTCGTTTCAAAATATCCACAAAGAAAAAAATGGTAGCACAACTGTTTGATGTGACGTCCCGCATAACAGAACAAGAACTCTCCCGCTTCATCAGGAAATACCACATATCTTCAGATCTCCACCCTGCTGTACCCGATCCACAAGCACATATTGGAAGTTTCCCGGATGGAAAAATTGGTATATACACCAGGTTCATCGAGTTCTCCAACAATCGCATACCCCTAAGTCGCTTTCTGATGGATACACTAAGCTACTAGAGCATACACCTTTCGCAGTTGCATTGTATAGGCGCTGCCAAAATCTCAAATTTTGAAATAAACTGCTTGCTTAAGAATGTTGACCCCACAATAAACCTTTTCTGCGCCTTCTACCGACCCTCATGGATAAACGGGTGGATATCTTTTGCAAAATGCCCTGGTCAATTACAATGTTACTCGGTAAGGCCAGATTCGCTGAAGTAGTGGAACGATAAGTTCTTTTTGGTAGATAAAGTTGTATTTCCATTTGATTACGATTACATCACTCCTGAGACAATGATGAAAGATGATCGCCCTATTGCTGGCTCGTACAATGAAGCAGACGCACATGTAATTACCACCGACCGGATACCAATGCAGGAATACCCAGAGGCACTTCTATACGCCCTAGGACTGAGCCATACATCGACCCTTCCTTCAAACCACCTCCCCCAATACTTTGATGAATTCGACCATGGTAAGGACCTTGTCGTCAAAAAATCAATAAATGCAAACAACTTATGCGCACATACTCACATATGCCTCATACTTCTGCAGAACTAACTTATACGCAGCTTGTGAAGCGCGAGAACCCGTGCGCGATGACGATGCACGCTCGGCCTTTCACACCCTTCGAGCTATCTTATGGATGGCACGTTGGCCAACGCATTGTAGCCCTGGAGTTCCCTTCTCCAACACCTGGAGGAAGCGCTGAGAGGATAACCGCAGTGTTAGAAATACGTTTTTACGTATATTAGAAGTATCGGTCACTCCACAATAATATTCATGTTGTAATAGCTCGTAGTTAGATATTAGTTGTTATTCGCTTATTAACTTAAGTAAGAACCGGTCCATGGGCTTGTCATGGACCGGCCCAAGCCCAATGTATGGCTTGGACTATAAATACCCCTTTCCACTAAGGAAAGGGGTTGGTTGTTGTTTCATTCACATTTCATAGTAATAAAATCTTCCATATATTTCTCTCACTTTCTCTCTCTAGTTTCTCTCACTAGAAAAACATCAACCCATTTCATAGATTCATAGGTTATCAATTTCTACACGCAGTGACTGCTACTCCTATCCGAAGTGTGCCATGTACCATAGAGTCTTTGTCAGAAGAAACGAATCTGGGAGGGGTGGATGACTGTCACACCCCACCATGGCGGAATATGGGGCGCGACGTATGGATATCATCACAACAACAACGTGTCTATAGAGAGAACTATATGAATAAAAAATGTCATAAAAGGTGACACAAATGTCATGACAATATCTCATCAATGAAGGAGTCTAGGTAAGTAGGTAACAGTCCTACCTCTTACCCAAGACAAACAAATAACACAAACAAATCAACATATAGGTTCATAGTATCACTTATTGAAACAAACAGAAAAATAAATTAAGAAGGAGCAGGGATCTCCTTCTAAATGCATTCCTACGCGACTCAAATCCTAGCCACATATGTTCTCACGCTAAACCACTTTATCACCTAAAAGAGACTCTAAAACACGTCAACATAATGTTGGTGAGAGTCATAGGTTTAGACTCCAACTGAAAACAGATTAAAATAAGCTGTGAACCACCATAACCACTAAACATATGGACGATGTGCTACAAATATGCATTAACAACTAACATTCAAGATCAATCATTCCAAACAAAATCCAAATCCAAGGCTCCCTGTTGGGTCAATAAGTTGATGTGGCAGAAACTCAAAAACGAAGAAAACAAGAAGGCATTTATCCAAGCGTTGACAAGTGTATTCCAAGCATTGTCAAGAACAAATCAAGCGTTGACAGAAGCAAGCATTGTCATGTACAATGTAAGCATTGATAGAAACGTAGACAAGAAGCCTTTGGAAGCTTCTATTTGGATATATATGCAGGATATATTCTGTATATAGTTATTTAAATAGAAGATTTACATGTTTATTCATTATTATCTCTTGTAAAACCCTAATCCTTACACTATAAAAGGAACCAAGGGTTATTAGGTTTTTCATAACTCATATTCACAATGTAAACCTAAAGCGTGTGTTGCACTAGACGTGGGATCAATGTATACACGTCTAGTGATTGTTTGTTATTAATATAATGAACAATCCATTTGTTTTAATTCATGTTCTTGTGCCCTAAACACCTTGTTAATGTGTTGTGTTCTAATTCCGCTTTGATTAATGAGTAGCAGCAAAGCTGAGTTGTGTAATGAGTAGCAGCAAGAAAAGGATTTTACAAAACCCTAGGTCGATGCTGAAGCTATCATGTTACTAAATCCTTCGTTTTTAGGGTTTGGTAATAACAAACCCTAGATCTGTCTACATGTGATAGTAGCAGCACATTGATGAGATTGGCAGCAGAATCTTAGGGTTTCGAAACCCTAGAATGATGCAGCCACTGTTCAAGGTATGTTTGTAGCAACGATTATACAAAGAAAAAGTACACACGATATACAAGCAAGTAGATCGTGATTTTTCTTTTACTGACCAAGATAAAGAGACGTGACTCTCTGTGAGTATATATGTTCACGTGAAATAGAATTAAGAGACAGATGTGGAGAAAGTTTGTTGATCGCTCACATATGTCAAGTTTTGGGTGCAATGAAGGTACTGTTGCTTAGCTTATGTTACCTACCTCTTTTGATAATATGGCTCTGCACGTGGATGGATAATTGGACATCCTAATTCACGTGAAGGATATAATTCACAAAAGAAAAGGTACACGTGAGGTATATATTTGACTTCTTTGCTTATGTTTACTGCCTATGTTAAGGAATAGGTTAGTATTTGTTCTATGGATCATGTGACTATATTAAACACGCAAAGTTTATGGTACTGGGATGTGAGTGATCATTCAAAGATGAAAAGTATTGTAATTTGGTTTCCACAATTGGTATAAGAGCCTCGTGGCTCGTGATGCTAGGACCAACAAGGTGTTCGTGTATGGTGAAGAAAAGAAAAATCTGTCTAGGGTTTTTCTGGACGTTTTTGTGTGCGCAGCAGTATTCAGAAGGCCATAAGTTTTAATTGAACCGTTGGACCGCCACAAATTTTTTTGTGTGTGTTCTACACACATATATCTAGATATCCACCGAAGGGATTGTCGAGATCTATCCCCAAGAAAAAGTTATTAAGCGTCAAAGTCAGCAGTGGTCATATGCGGTTTTTTGTAAACAGCGATGTTCAAAACACGTTTTCTCCTTCGTTAACCGTTGGATCTTCGTGATTTATGAACTGTAGATTCTTGGCACTTGTGTCTAGGATATCACCGAAGGGATTTTCGATCTGAGCTTTTATCAGAAAGTTATTTGAGGTTGAAGTTGGCTGCAAAGAAGGTACAAAGTTTTCTGTTTCACATAAAATAATGAATTAGGGTTTATGCCAAACCCTAGAATCGATTATAAAACAGAAGAGAAGGTGTTATTTGTTTATGTGGAGATCATGGTGATGTAATTGGTGATGTTTTTTTAAGAGCTTCGTCTTAGGGTTTTGTAATAAACCCTAGATCGGTATGTGTTCACCATTTATGGCTGCTGTGGTATTCTTTCTATATGATCTTTGTTTTAGGGTTTTCACAAACCCTAGATTCATATTTCAATAGAGCAGATTGGTACATGTTAAATATGATGGATTGTTAGCAACAAATTATGGAATTCATAGCAGGGATTGATGTTTTGATTATGCTTAATTCGTGCTCAAGAAAAGAACATGATGCATACAGCTGTTTGTTCTACGCAAATATTGCTCCTATTTTTGAGGATTATTTTCAGTATTGAAGGTAATCATCGAAGTTCATGGGATTCTATTGAAGAGATTTGACATGATGAGAGCTATTGTAGTAGGACGATTGGCAAGCAAAACATTAACGTGAACAACAGCAAAACATACAAAGAGCGAACAATATGTGACTGTTCTGTGTTCACACAGTTATATGATTTGTGTTCACATGATTATCCAATTTTGTGTTCACACGGTCATAAACCTTTGTGTTCACACGGTTAGCTCACTTTTGTTTACATGGATGATTTCTAAACATGAGAAGAGATTTTCGGGTACACTATGGTTTATTTGATCCGAAAGTCTTGGCATTTAGAATTTGTGGCTGCAACGATATTATTCACAGGATTTCATATGATCGTGTAACAAAGGGTATGTTTCTGGCATAAATTTTTTGGTCACTGATTTTCAGGAGGAAGCATATAAGGTATGTTTTGGGAAAAAAAATATATACGTGATGTCATCGTTGCTACAGTATAGGAAAAGGTATTGAATTTACAGATCACGCATTTTTCATCAGACGTGGAGTTTGGTTTTCACGTATATTCAACAACTTTATATGGAATGAAGATATTATTGTTTTATAGATATGCTGGATAAAGATGAGTTTCCTATATTGTGGGATATCAAAATATGATTTTACGTGAGATACATTACTTGGGCTTAATTCATACTAAACCACATGGGCTTGTATGGGTTTGGTCTATTTTTCACAACAGTGATGCTTAAGGAATGTGATGGTTTCGCTACTGACACGTATAGTCTAGACGCTGACAAAGTAATGAATTGACGCTGACGTTTATAATTTTGACGCTGACAAGAATAAGTCGAACGCTGACAGAGAGCGTTGACATGAGTTGTCCGAGAAATGGTTGTTCAAGCGTTGATACGCTTTGTCCGTTATTGGACAATACATGTGTTTAGGATATTGGACAATGAAGGTTCTCGGATGACAAAAGAATGGCTACTGTTGAGAAAATTGGTACGTTTTTAGCACAAAAAAAGGAGGAATTTACACACGAAGGTACATGGAATCTCCGTTCTTATTTAGAATATCAAGTTGATATTTATGGCTCAGATATTTTTAAAAAGGGATTAATGATCTTAAAGCGAGTTAGCAACTATTCGTGGGAATTTGTTGGATATGTTAAACTATGTAATCGGGATAGCCATGTGAAAGAGTTATTCGCTAATAGCTTTTACATATGAAGATATTGGTTCACTAAGACTTGTCATGAAGAGGTGTTAGTTTAAGGGGAAGAATTCTTATGGTAAGTTTGATGATTGAAGAAGATTTTCGCGAGTTTGTGTTCTATTATATCTTTAAAGAAGGTGCCTAGTTAACATTATTCTTTAGAGGTAACTTTTTCATGCTTACACGGTTGGTGACGAAGACTTGTCATATCTAGGAATCTTCTCTTTCTATCACTTGAAGGAGTTACATTATCGTGCTCAGTGTCTCACAAAGGATGATGATTTTGACAAGAGACCGAGGTCTGCTTATACTTTAACGTTTTCATATAAGTTCGACGTCACGTGGATAATACAAGATATGGAACACAAGGTCGGGTTATTATACTTCTACATCAAGATTACTTTATTTATTTTTCTTCAAGATCATTATACAGAGCCTACATTTGGAGAATCTTCAAAGATTGCATACATTGTTTACTTCCCGGTTGATGTGACAAAAAGGGGAAGAAATACATGCTACACTTGAGGGGAAGCAATTTGAAGATGATGTACAACTTACAAGAGATACACAAAGAGTTTTGCCGACATCAACTAGGGGAAGATTGTTGGGTCAAAAAGTTGATGTGGCAGAAACTCAAAAACGAAGAAAACATGAAGGTATTTGTCCAAGCGTTGACAAGTGTATTCCAAGCATTGTCAAGAACAAATCAAGCGTTGACAGAAGCAAGCATTGTCTTGTTGATCCCAAACTTAGATCGATTTAGCTTTATGTATACGAGATTAGATCAAGTTATACACGTAGAGAAACCTTTGTATATGTATAAAGTAATCTAAGTGTTATGCGGAATTAACACTTAAACAAGAACACACAAAGATGTAAACAACCTTTCACTTGATTGAATATAACGAACTTGCTTACAATGAAAGTGTTTTAACGTATGAAAACTTATATTGAACAATAACCTAAAGGTCTTCTTTTATAGACATAAGAAGCCTTGTACAAGAGTCTACGTATCAACTATTCTAGGTAAAGATAATTATAGAAAATACAATGTTGAACTTATCTTTACTAGAAACAAACTAGAAACAATATACGCGTAGACTAAATCTTTCCATCAGTGCTTGTCTTCAACCTATCAACGCTTGACTTCTTCTTGTCAACGCTTGATCTGTCAGCGTTTGTTTTCTTCCTATCAACGCTTGTTTTCCTCTTGTCAGCGCTCAAGTGGACTGGCTATATTTTATTCCCAACAATCCTCTCCTAAACTTGATATCTACTCTAGTAATCAAGTTTCTGAATAAACATTAAGAACTAGGAGGAATCTTACAACATTTATCATATTGGTAATAAATATGTCTGATCAAATTTTTGGCCACGTCACTTGAATAATCAATCTCCAGCTGTGTTGTCTTCATCTTCTCCAAGACTTCCTTGGACATGGAATACTAACCATCTACAAGTAGATACTCAGCAAACTTTGTGGAACGCAAGTAATATACACCAGCAGCTGAATACAAACGCCATTGAAGACCACTGAGGTCATCTTCAAGATCCTTCCAAACAGCAGGATCTTCATCTCTTGGTCCACACATTCTCTTGAATGTTGACCAAAGTTTTATTGCATTGAATGAAGTAGGAGCTTCAGTTTCATACTTGGCCTCTAACAACCTCCAAAGTTCTACCAAGTCTTCTCTATCAAAACTTGCAAAGAGAGATATAAGTGTGGTAAAATTGTGAACCTCTTTCCCATACCTGCCAATCTTCCAAAACCCACATTCATCTTCTTCATAGCTTATAATAGGGTTTCTGGAATCAAGAGGCAACACTTGTACCATATCTGAAGCTTCCAATGGTGAGATCTTGATGCTCCTTCTTATAATAGCTTCACTAGGCACCAATCTATCCATATCTGTAGGAAACTCAAGAGGGTCTCCCTTCTTCAAAGGTCTTGGAACAATCATTGCCTTCTTAAGTTCCTTCTCTTCTACAAGTTCTTCTTTCCTTTCATCAGAAAGAAGTCTTAGAGTGTTTTCTTCCTGCACTCTTGCCCAAATGGGATAAGCTTTGAACTCCAACTCTTCAAAGGATAATCCAATCAATTTCTTGTAGGTCCATCCTGTTCCATGGCATCTGAGTAGCATGTAGTACAGCTCCCTTCTATCCCTTTTCAACGTTGAGAGAATATTGCTAGCTCTGTGTTTTAGAATTACCTTGCAGTCCTTTTTTACTCTTAGAAGAATCTCCAAACCCCATATCTGGAGTGAAATAGTCAAATCTGGATTCTCCATACACCTATCTTCCCAAACATGGTACATCTGAACAACTTCTGGCATGTCAAAATCTACTTGTAATTTCAACTCATTCAATTTCTCTCTTGCCAACTCATCACCATACTCAAGTCTTTCTGGTTGTTCTATTATCATTACACTTGAGTCTGAACTAGCTTCATCACTTCCTTCTTGTTCTTCTAAAGTGACAACAAAAGGTGATTCACCAACCTTCTTTATTTCTTGTTCCACAAGTTGTGCAGCCAACCTTCTATCAAACTCAACCTGTGCTGCATTCTTTGGAACTTCTACTTCTACCATTTTTCCTTTACCCTTATCTAATGGATCAATGGTGGGTAAGGATGATGGTAATACCTGTGAAGAAACTTCTTTGATGATGGATGATGACTGGAATACATCAACCTCATCTACAGGTCTGTCAACGCTCACATTTGTCTTGTCAGCGCCCAATTTGCTCATGTCAGCGCTTGGTGTGTCAGCGTTGAAATCTTGCTTGTCAATGCCCAAATTACCTGTCTAAGCGCCTCTTGTAATTTGCTCCAACATAGCTGTAAAAGGCAAGTCTAAATTTGTAGGAGCTACCAGAGATCTAACAAAACCTGGTTGTTTCTTCAAACTAGTTTGGGCCTCAGCAACACCCAAAGATTCACCATCATGTGAGCCCTTATCACTCACATTTATCTGTCATCCTCCCCTTTGGAAGATTCCTCCATTCCACGCCTTGTGCTAGCATTCTCCAAAAGAACAATCCACTCCCTCAATTGCTTGAGTTCAAGGCCTTGTGCACTGACAATTTGTACCAAGTCTGCATTTTGCTTTTGTAAGCTAATGCAGACAGCCGTCAATTCAGTTAAGGTCATTGGTTCCAATCTGCCCTCCTCTAAAATGGGTATTTGACCTCCCAAGTTAGATTCATGGGGCATGGAGAGGTCTTAAAGATGTTAGGACTGTCTTGGCCTGCATCTAAGCCAGAACCAATAGTCCCAGCCTCATCCATAGCACCAACCACACTTGTGGTGGTGGTTATCTCTGCTACATGGCTAGGACCACTAGAGGAGAACACTTAATACTCGATTTTGCAACAAAGTATGAAAGTTCGTTGAACCGAATCTTTTCGAATTGATTACCGATCTAGAGTGCGACTCAATCGTCTTTTGGTGAACAAGAGAATGGTATGGTTTGTTTATCTAATTTTAACTAATAGCAAATAAGTAAGTGTCGTTGAGTAAAGTAGAAGTTTAAAGATTAATACTAAAATGACGAGTTAAAATAAATGCTTGAGAAACCTAAAGAGAAAATTAGGAAAATACTTGAACACTAGATAAAACTAACACTTAGAAACTTTAGCAAAAACAAGAAACTAAACCAAAGTAGAATTCCCAAATCGGAATTTGATCGGAATGTTGGGAAGTGGTGCAATCGGAATATGCCAATAAATGTCCAGATCGGAATATATAAAAAGTTGCACCGTCGGAATATCCATAAAAACCACTCAAACGGAATATCACTAATTCACCCGTCGGAATATTGGAAATGGTGCAATCGGAATGCTAAGCAAGACCCGATCGAATGTCTACAAACACCCCCAATCGGAATAATTCAAGTGTCCTCGTCGGAATATCAAACAAAGGGTCCAATCGGAATATGAAACTACCTAATCCGATCACTACGATCGGAATATTGGGGATGCTAATCGGAATATGCAGAAACCCTTTTCTGATTTGACAATCGGAAAGAAGGGTGAGGAAGCTGGTCGGAATATCACGATCGGAAAGGGGTTTGTACCCTTTCCGATTTATAAGGAAATCGAAATAAGCAAATGAATAAGATATAATGATAAGCTTTTCACCAAACTAAAACGAATCAATAACTAAACGGATCAAATAAGCACTACTAACAACTTATCCAACCTCAAAATAAGCAAACTTTTTAATCAAACAACAAAAAGATGAACTTTTTAAGAAAACATTTAAAAAGTAAATAAGCTAGTCATGTAAATAAGCCAATAAGCATAAGAATCTTAAAGCTTAATCAAATGAAAGCTTATGTAGGAACAAAAAGATTAACTTTTTAAGCACAAAACCATTAAGATCAACACGGATTTAATGTGATTCGCACCAAAATCAATCTAAAATCAAAGAAAGGTAGAATGAGATTAAGGATTAAAAGCTTAACTAGAAATTGATTAATGAAATAAGCAATATACAAATGTTTAATCTTGAGAGATTAAAAGAAAAGATGAAACTTAGTGAGAGAAAATTTAGAACTTTCTCTCTCTAAAACTAGAAAGAAAAGTGCAAAATGAAAAACTAAAAATTAAAGACTAACTCCCTCCTAATGTGTATTAGGAGGGTATTTATAGGGAAGGTGGAAGGAGTGCATGTGTTGCATCTTCTTTCTTTCTTTCTTCACGTCTTCTCGACTCGACTTTAATTTTTTGTCTTTTCTCGATGTCGTCTCGAGATTTGAACTTGTCTTTTAATTTTCTTCTTCTATTAGACTTAAGTTCTTCGACTTCATTAAACTTCCATCTTTAGACTTTTTCTTCGATAAATCTTTAGAGTAGGTCTTGGACTTCCGTTCTTTTTGCACTCTTGATCTTTTGACTTCGTCTTTTCCCATTTTCTTCGATAAAAGCCCGTGAAAGCCCGTGTTTTCTTCCTTTTTCATATTTTGGTCCTAAAACACAATAAAAACACAAACCACGCATAATTCCGACTTTTACGACATAAAATACACGTTTTGGTCTTGTTATTATTGGAAATAAGTGGTAAAAGGATAAGTGTTTTCACACTTATTAAATCCCCTACACTTGACCATTGCAATGCCCTCATGCAATGCATTAATTTTAAAGCACGGTTTACATTTTCTATCATAAATAACCCACCTTGGCCTTTATTAAATACTAAACATAAAAAGATAGAAACAAGTAAAGAAATTAAAAACTTACATTGGGTTTTGGCTGCCATGAACGTTTATCATCCTCAAGTTTCACGTTCCCCATACCAAGCTTAAAAACGAGATCATTGTTATTATAAGTTAGCAAACTAACACGAACTCATGTGGGCCAATTATTCACTTAGACTCCTTTATTCCTAGGTGTATCTCTTATATTTTATTTTTGTCTTGAATGATCACGAGGATGCATTGTTTGACTTATTTTGATAGTTATTTAGGCCGAAAATAAAGTGAACGATTTAATCAATAGTTAGCTAAAGGACAAAATCTTTTAAAACTGCTTCTCGGGACCTCATAAAGTTCATATCTTGGCATAACTCGCTTCACGATTTGAGACCTTTCTCGGACCGATATTTGGCAGCGACTTCATACTTCAAATCTTTGAGAGACGTTCTTGAAATTATGGTCTTCTCTTCATAATAGGAATTTCTTCACTTGAAGTTTTGAGAGATTCTTCATCTTTTGACCACGACTTCTTCATTTTTCTCCAATCTTTATTTTGGACTTTGATATACAACGATCCGCCTCCTTTTAGGACTTGGATCTATTTATCCTCATACCTTGTTAGGGCCTTTTTGGATAGACTTATCCATGATCTTTAGGGGAGTATTTGCTTTTCGTCGTGTGTCTCGATCCTTCATATTGATTTTCGATAAATGATTCTTCACATCACTTTTGGATCTTTAGCAACAAAATGTAGCCCTCCTGCTTTGTTAGGGCCTTTTCGGACTCGCCAATCTTCGCATCCCGCTTCAATAAGTTATGCCTTGGCTATGAACTCTAATCCGTACCGAGCAACTTTTAAACGATCTTGGGCTAGAAGCTAAGTAACCTTTTAAATTGTACAACCTTATTTATTGCAGATAAATTTATTAACAGGCGAAGGGAGAATAGGCTTATAATTAACTCACATAAATTCACGAAAGAATATCGAACTTATAATTGACTCTATCATCTCTCGTTCTCCACAGTTTAAAATCTCAAGGAATGAGACTCATGGATGCTTAGCCTATTAAATCAAAGTTTTGGGTTTTCGAGTCATCTATAGGATCTTGCAAATTCTTAGATTTTTTCAAGTTTAGAAATCGCATTTTAAAGTTCCCTTGATAAACGACTATCTAGGATCAATTATAGGAACTTGCGAAAAGTTCTTGTTCTTAACCCGTGAGAGTTAAGACTTTCGCGTTTTATAGCTTCCTGTATAAAAGCCTAGCAAAACTTGACTTAAACACGTTAAGGATACTAGCTAGAGTAAACTTAGATAAGTAAACTCGGGTTGAGTCAAAATGTTCACGACTAAGAAAAATTTAAAACCACTTTATTTAAGCAAGGAAAGAAAATAACCATAATGAAGTAAAATACCACTATACAACTAGGCCAAAATAGATTAAAAATTTTGAAAAATGTCGAAAAATCAAATTTTCCAGTTAAAATGAGGGCAAATTCATGGAAAAGACCACTTACTTCGATAGAAGTCCCCCCTACACTTGAGATAAACATTGTCCTCAATGTTTAAGCATGTAGGAGTGAACTCCCCTACACTTAGGACATTGTGCACTTTGTTTAAATCTTGCTAAGGAAAGGACAACTAAAGTGAATTCAATGTGAACATATAAAATATGAAATATTGAATCACAAGAGTTTAGGATAGAACCGGGAAGATGGGAACACGGTATCACGGTTCGTCAAAAGTCATCAAGATGCTCTTTGAAGCTTGAATCCCTGCACAAGATAAGAATCAAGACAACAAACACATACGGGGCTCCCCCTACACTTATTATGAAAGCAGTAAAGGATAGATCACGGGTTGCCTCCCGAGAAGCGCTTGTTTTTGTTCACCGAGTCACGAGCCTGACTCGACCCAAATTTAGTTCATGGGAAACGTGGTGAGGGATGGAGTCATCTCATGAGAGATGTCCTCACCAAAGTACAGCTTCAAACGCTGGCCATTCACCTTGAAATTGGGCCCATTTGGCTGAGAAATCTCAATGGTCCCATATGGAAAGACTTTGGCGACGGTGATGGACCAGACCAGCGGCTCTTCAACTTGCCAAAGAAGATCTTCAACCGAGAGTTAAAAAGTAAGACTTGATCTCCAACGTGGAACTCTCGGTTCTTAATCCTTGCGTCATGAATGATCTTGGTCTTCTCTTTGTAGATCAACGAGTTCTCATAAGCTTCATTCCTCAGTTCATTTAGCTCGTTGAGTTGAATCTTGCGGAGATCACCGACTTTGTTGATGTCGAAGTTAGCCCACTTCAAGGCCCAGTGCGCCTTATGTTCCAGCTCGATGGGGAGGTGGCATGCTTTCCCGTACACAAGACGATAAGGTGTACAACCGATCGGGGTCTTATAAGCAGTACAGAAAGCCCACAGAGCATCATCTAACTTATCAGCCCAAGCGGCACGATGCTCTCCCACAGTACGCTCCAAAATTCGCTTCAATCCACAGTTGGATATCTCGGCTTGACCATTGGTTTGGGGATGATAGGCGGTGGAAAGACGGTGATTGACACCATACGTAGCCACGACTCTTGCAAATTGATCATTGCAAAAATGAGTCCCGCGGTCACTGATAATAGCACGAGGAACGCCGAATCGAGCGAAAAGCTGCTTCAAAAAGTTCACAACCACCCTTGCATCGTTCGTAGGGAGAGCCTTAGCTTCAACCCATTTAGAAACGTAGTCAACGGCGATGAGGATGTACTTGTTCCCTTTGGAGGATGGAAATGGCCCCATAAAGTCGATGCCCCATACGTCAAAGATTTCACATTCCTGTATAAAATTTTGAGGCATCTCGTCTTTATGTGTGATCTTGCCTTGGCGTTGGCAAGCATCACAATGCTTAACCATTTCGTGAGCGTCACGATAAATGGTGGGCCAATAGAATCCAGAATCAAACACTTTCTTAGCGGTGTAGTTGGGACCAAAGTGACCACCGGTGGGTCCTTTATGGCAAGCAGCAAGGATTTGCAAAGCTGCCGGTCCATCAACACAAAGACGAATGATCAGATCAGCACATTGTTTGAATAGATAAGGGTCATCCCAAAAGTAAGTCTTAACATCATTCAAGAACTTCTTCTTTTGTTGGGATGTTAACCCTTTGATGAGAATACCACCCGCTAAGTAGTTTGCAATGTCGGCAAACCACGGGGTGTCATCAAAATTGAGATTTATAGACATTAAGGTCTCAAGGGGGAAAGAGTCATTGATCTCTTTGTTCGGATGATCCCCTTGATATGGATCCTCAAGTCGACTCAGATGATCCGCGGCTAGGTTTTCGGCACCCTTCTTGTCACGAATTTCAATGTTGAATTCTTGAAGGAGTAAAACCCAACGAAGAAGTCTTGGCTTAGAATCATGCTTAGTCATCAAGTACTTCAACGCGGAATGGTCCGTGTATACAATGGTGGGGGATAAAACAAGATAGGGGCGGAATTTTTCAAAAGCATAGACAACAGCTAAAAGCTCTTTTTCGGTTGTCGTATAATGAAATTGAGCCCCCGTCATTGTTTTGCTAGCATAGTGGATTGGTTGGAAGTGTTTATTCACTCTTTGGCCCAAAACCGCACCAATAGCAAAGTCGCTAGCATCGCACATCAACTCAAAAGGCAGCTCCCAATTAGGGGTAACCAAGACCGGTGCCTTAGTTAGCTTATCCTTAAGAAGATTGAAGGCTTCGATACACTCTTTAGAAAAGATAAAAGGAGTATCTTTTTCCAAGAGGTGGGTCATCGGGCGAGCGATTTTAGAGAAATCCTGAATGAATCGACGATAGAAGCCCGCATGACCCAGAAAACTTCTCACACCCTTCACGGTTGAAGGTGGAGGTAATTTGGCTATGACATCTACCTTAGCACGGTCGACTTCAAGACCGGCTTTAGAGATTTTGTGTCATAGCACAATGCCTTCTTTTACCATAAAATGGCATTTTTCCCAATTCAGAACAAGGCGAGTGTCTTCGCACCGCTTAAGCATACGTTCCAAATTGGCAAGGCAAGAAGAGAAGGAATCCCCACAGACCGAGAAATCATCCATGAAGACTTCCATGGTTTGCTCAACCATGTCATGGAAGATAGCCAACATGCACCTTTGGAAAGTCCCGGGGGCATTGCATAAGCCAAAAGGCATTCTTTTGTAAGCAAATGTGCCATAGGGACAAGTGAATGTTGTCTTCTCTTGATCTTGGGGATCGATGGGTATTTGGAAATAACCCGAGAAACCATCAAGAAAGCAGTAATATTCATTACCCGCTAAACGTTCAAGCATTTGGTCCATACAAGGTAGAGGGAAATGATCCTTTCTCGTGGCATCATTGAGTTTGCGGTAGTCTATACAAACTCTCCACCCAGTAACGAGACGGGTAGGAATCAACTCGTTGTTTTGATTGGGCACAACGGTGATTCCGCCTTTCTTAGGCACACAATGGACTGGACTAACCCATGGTGAATCCGAAATAGGATAAATCATACCCGCATCAAGAAGTTTGAGAACCTCTTTTTTAATGACTTCATGGATTTTAGGATTCACCTTTCGTTGGCTTTGAATTGTGGGCTTAAAGTCGTCCTCCATGAGAATTTTATGTGTGCAAAAGTGAGGATCAATTCCGCGAATGTCGGAGATTTTCCAAGCGATAGCTCTTTTATGCTTCGTCAACACGGCGATAAGTCGGGCTTTTTCTTCTTCTTTCAGGTCCTTTGCGATGATGACCGGTAACTTCTCGTTGTCTTCAAGGAAAACGTACTCAAGATGAGGAGGTAGGTCCTTAAGCTCAAGAGTGGGAGGATCCTCAATAGATGGTGAAACTAACGATGGATCATCATTAGTCACCTCTTTAGGAGAAGGAGGAGAAAACGGGTCTTCATTGAGAAGTCTCTCAATAGTACGAATGTCTTCATCCCAATCAGTGGACGAATTATCATACTTAATATCAAGAGGACCCAAGCTAGCTTCGAAATCATCCAAGTCACTTTCTCCAAAAGGAGTCAATGCCGGAGCAATTGAGGCAACGGTCTCAACATTGGGTAGGGAAGAAAGAGTACTTTTGCAAGCATCATGAAAATGTTCTTCACAAGCCTCATCGAGAACATCAATAGCATTAACACTCTCATATGAATAAGGTTGCTTAGAAATCTTACCCATGTTGAAGACAATTTTGTCGTCACCAACTCTCATGATTATTTCGCCCGCGGCTACATCAATGAGAGTGCGACCGGTCCTCAAGAATGGACGTCCAACGATTAATGGAACACGGGGATCCATCTCGTAGTCAACGACAACAAAATCCGCCGAGAAGGTGAATTTGTCAAAGCCAACAAAGACATCTTCGGCTATCCCCACTGGATAAGCAACTGTACGGTTAGCTAATTCCAATGTCATTTTGGTGGGGACTAGCTCGGGGAGAGATAATTGCTTCCAAACACTTAAAGGCATTAAGTTTATACTGGCACCAAGATCGGCTAGGGCCACGCAATTCTCTACTCCCGGGAAGTTGCAAGGAATCAAGAAGCGACCCGGATCACCAAGTTTGGTGGGAAATTTCCTTAAGAGAACGGCGGAGCAATTCTCATTAAGTTGGGTCTGAGCAATGTCAAGAAGCTTCTCCTTGTCACTTAGAAGATCTTTAAACATCTTAGCGTATTTGGGCATGTGAGCGAGATCCTCGGCAAAGGAGATGTTAAAATTCAATTGTTTAAACATTTTAAGAAAGTTTGAAACTTGAATATCATCCTTGCTCTTTTGCTTCTCTTTCCTCAACCTTGAAGGATAAGGTATATTGGATGAAAAAGAAATCTTTAGGGAAATAGGATCACTCACAACCACGGGTGGTGGGGAAATGGGGATAGAAGGTGAAGGAGGTGAGGAAAGTTGCTCTTTTTCCTTGTTCACAATCACGGGTGGAGGTGTAGGAAGCTCGGGTTCCGTATAACCTTTTCCACTACGAGTGGTGATTGCTTTCATCTCCCCTCTTGGATTCGCAACGGTGTTACTCGGAAGAGTACCCGAAGAAGAGGGTTGATTACCTTGGATGAGCGAACCGATCATATCACGTATGTTAAGCGCTTGAGTGCTGAAAGAGTCTCTGATGTCTGCGCGAATTTCATTGCTTTGTTTTGCCATATCGTTCCTCAGCTCGACTCGAATATCGCTCCCTTGTTTCGCCATTTCGCCCTTCAAGTTGATGACTTGACTTTGAAGATTCGTCACCATCTCCCGATTAGTCTTCATGAACATCTCGACGTCTTGATTTAATGCCATCGGTTGATTGAGAGGTGGAGCTTGGTAAGCTTGAGAATTTCCTTGAGTTGGGTATGGGTTTCTTTGGGATTGATATTGATTGTTAGCACGAGGTTGGGATTGGTTGTTTCGGTTATAGCTTTGTTGTTGGTTTTGGTTGGTAGGAGGGAAACCAGGTGGAGCAAGATAATTGTTGGAACGATAACTTAGCAAGCTACGGTCTCCTTGAGGGCGAGCTTGATAGCCTCCCATGGGATAAGTACCGTAAGCCGCGTTAATGTTTTCAGAAAAATTGCCTTGGGTAGAAGGACAATCATTGTAAGAATGAGGACCACCACATGTGTCACAAGAAATAGCAACGGCTTTAGCTTGTTGAAAGTGGTTTGTGGCCATGGACATGAAATCCTTGTGCATACTCGCGATTTGTCGGGTAAGTTCGGATATCTCGGGATTGGAAGTAGTAGAAGAAACATTGACTCTCTGATTAGATCTTGAGGATGCGGATGAATCCCAATTCTTGTGGTGAGTAGTCATGTTTTCAATCAACTCTCTACACTCCTCCGGTCTCCTTTTCATAAAAGTACCACCGACGGCGGCGTTGATCGTGTCACGATCACGAAAAGTGAGACCATTGTAGAAAGTATCAATGAGAGTGACGGGGAGCATGTTGTGATTTGGACAGCGGCGATCAAATCATTGTATCGTTCCCAAGCATCAAAGAGCATTCATCATTGTCTTGCATGAATCCACTGATTTGGTTACGAAGGCTTGTGACCATGGATGGAGGGAAGTAGCGCGACAAAAAGCGTTGAGTCATGTCATTCCACGTATGAATAGAATTCTTCGGGAGACGGTCAAACCATTTTTCGGCATGGTGAGAAAGCGAGTGGGGAAAAAGTTGAAGGCGAAGATCATCCATAGAAACACCGGGGCACTTCATGCTTTGGGTGATGGTAATGAATTTGTCGAGGTGTTTGTTGGCATCATCATCTGGAATTCCGCGAAATAGGTTAGTTTGCACTTGTTAGATCATGTGATGCTTCAACGAAAACTCCTGAGCCGTGACGTGCATCGGCGCAATCGGGCCTCCGCGTCCGTTCATGGTGGGTTGACACAATTCCTCCATTGTTCGTAAATCAGGTAGGGGGACATTGTTGTTGTTGTTGTTGTTGTTGTTATTCAAATTGGGTAGAGGTGGGTTATTATTGTTGTTATTAACACCAGCCATATCTAAATCTTCACGAGTCTCGGGCTCAGAATAGTTCGAAGATCTAGTACGTATACACCTGCAGAAGAAAAATATACATAGAGAGAATATCTATATAATCTTTTTGGTGCAAAACCTTTTGGAAAAGAATTTCTTTTAATGATTTTTCAATGTTTTTGTATGTTTGAAGAATTTTATATTTTTTAGGATTTTTGAAAATTTTTAAAGCAAGGAAAATAACGTTCAAATAACGGATCCCAAAATTCAATGCGTATCTCACTAAAAACCTTTAATCTTAACGAAAAGAGCCGGCAGCGGCGCCATTTAATACTCGATTTTGCAACCAAGTATGAAAGTTTGTTGAACCGAATCTTTTCGAATTGATTACCAATCTAGAGTGCGACTCAATCGTCTTTTGGTGAACAAGAGGAGTTGTTATCAGGGTTGGAGGAAGCAGTTCAAGTCTATGTTTCTGAGCTAGAAAGATTCCTAACATTCATAGGCTACCGTTCCTTCTTATATTTCGTACAAAATCACGATTTAATAGTAGATAATGAAAACACCTAATTTAACAATCATATAACCAAATCATAACTAAGTAGAAGTTTAAAGATTAATACTAAAATGACGAGTTAAAATAAATGCTTGAGAAACTTAAAGAGAAAATTAGGAAAATACTTGAACACTAGATAAAACTAACACTTAGAAACTTTAGCAAAAACAAGAAACTAAACCAAAGTAGAATTCCCAAATCGGAATCTGATCGGAATGTTAGGAAGTCGTGCAATCGGAATATGCCAATAAATGTCCAGATCGGAATATATAAAAAGTTGCACCGTCGGAATATCCACAAAAACCACTCAATCGGAATATCACTAATTCACCCGTCGGAATATTGGAAATGGTGCAATCGGAATGCTAAGCAAGACCCGATCGGAATGTCTACAAACACCCCCAATCGGAATAATTCAAGTGTCCTCGTCGGAATATCAAACAAAGGGTCCAATCGGAATATGAAACTACCTAATCCGATCACTACGATCGGAATATTGGGGATGCTAATCGGAATATGCAGAAACCCTTTTCCGATTTGACAATCGGAAAGAAGGGTGAGGAAGCTGGTCGGAATATCACGATCGGAAAGGGTTTGTACCCTTTCCGATTTATAAGGAAATCAAAATAAGCCAATGAATAAGCTATAATGATAAGCTTTTCACCAAAAGTAAAACGAATCAATAACTAAACGGATCAAATAAGCACTACTAACAACTTATCCAACCTCAAAACAAGCAAACTTTTTAATCAAACAACAAAAAGATGAACTTTTTAAGAAAACATTTAAAAAGTAAATAAGCTAGTCATGTAAATAAGCCAAGAAGCATAAGAATCTTAAAGCTTAATCAAATGAAAGCTTATGTAGGAACAAAAAGATTAACTTTTTAAGCACAAAACCATTAAGATTAACACGGATTTAATGTGATTCGCACCAAAATCAATCTAAAATCAAAGAAAGGTAGAATGAGATTAAGGATTAAAAGCTTAACTAGAACTTGATTAATGAAATAAGAAATATACAAATGTTTAATCTTGAAAGATTAAAAGAAAAGATGAAACTTAGTGAGAGAAAGTTTAGAACTTTCTCTCTCTAAAACTAGAAAGAAAAGTGCAAAATGAAAAACTAAAAATTAAAGACTAACTCCCTCCTAATGTGTATTAGGAGGGTATTTATAGGGAAGGTGGAAGGAGTGCATGTGTTGCATCTTCTTTCTTTCTTTCTTCACGTCTTCCCGACTCGACTTTAATTCTTTGTCTTTTCTCGATGTCGTCTCGGGATTTTAACTTGTCTTTTAATTTTCTTCTTCTATTAGACTTAAGTTCTTCGACTTCATTAAACTTCCATCTTTAGACTTTTTCTTCGATAAATCTTCAGAATAGGTCTTGGACTTCCGTTCTTTTTGCACTCTTGATCTTTTGACTTCGTCTTTTCCCGTTTTCTTCGATAAAAGCCCGTGAAAGCCCGTGTTTTCTTCCTTTTTCATATTTTGGTCCTAAAACACAATAAAAACACAAACCACACATAATTTCGACTTTTACGACATAAAATACACGTTTTGGTCTTGTTATTATTGGAAATAAGTGGTAAAAGGATAAGTGTTTTCACACTTATTAACACTCCAGTAGTCCTTTGGCGTTTTTGCAACCTATATTTTGGTGGGGTAGAAGATGATGTGGATTGGGTGGATGTGGGTTGGTTAAGGGGTGTTTGGGTCTGTGAAGGATTGGTGTCAACGTTTGGATTAGGTGTATCAACGCCAACATTTAATGTGTCAGCGTCAAAGGGTTCTTGGTCAATTTGCATGTGTTGTGGTGAAGGTAAAGGTTCAAGTATTGGGTCAAGTTGGGGTTGTGGGTCTGGTTGGGGTTGTGCTGCTGCAATAACAGCAAGCATAGCTTGGGTGAGAGGTAAGTCACGGTGAGGGGGTGAGTTCATCTTTGTAAAAATAGCTTTCTTTTACACAGGGATCTCATAAAAATCATCATGATCCCTTGTGCAGTAATTTTGGACATCAAAAACCATTTGTAAAAATCTGGGATAAGCTAATGTCATCTTATTCCCTTTGTTTTTACACATGCCCTCAAAAATCATTTTTGAATAATTAAACTTTTGCCCAGTAGCAATGCACACAATAGCACTAGCAATGGATCTATTAATCTCATTGTGTGCAGTACACTTGGGACTCAAACATTGTAAGAGGACATGTATTAGGTACTTCCAGGCTAGGGGAAACTCCTGTTTATGATATTTGTTTAAAGTTCCCTTATCAGGGAAAGGATAACCCAAAGCCCTTAGTCCTTGTTCTATTTCATGAATGGGGAGGGTGGTTATACCATCTGCATCATCAAGATGCAAAGCCTGGCGAACCAAGGCTTCAGTAACCACCCATGTACGCCCATGAACAATAGATGATAATGTATTCACTCTATTAACCGTTGAGGAACTAACAGTGTTCCAAAACTGCTTAATATGTGTGACAAAGATGAGAGGAGCATGAGAAAGAGCATACCTAATAGGGGGTGCATTCAAATACGCCACCATCTGTGTGTATTGGGGAAACAGAGTATCATCAGCGTCCAAATATGCAATCATGTTGTGTTGACTCCTGAATCCCAATACCAAATCACTTGGTTTAAATTTTTGTGCCATTGTTGAAAGCTGTTTGCATAATTGATAAAGATGAAGTATAGGAGAAAATTTGTTAGACAAGAATGATAGGTACCCTGTTTAAAAATAGGAGCCAAATTTATAGGAGAGAAAAATGCATGTGATTGGTAAAAAATGAGGCAACTATTTTAAAAATATAATCATGAAAATATTGAAAAGAAAATAAGTTATCTCATGCATTAATTTAAAGTTATCTGCTCCCAAAATTACGCCCCAAAACTTCGTCAAAAAGTAACAACTGGGTAGGTCCCAATGGTTGTCAACGGTCAATAATAACCCATCAACGCCCAACGGCTATATTCTTGTCAACGTTTGCCAAAGCCATGTCAGCGTTTAAATTGGTCACAACAACGCTTGGAAATATACTTGTCAGCGTCCAAAAATAAAAATATTAAAAATGAAAAAGGACCTTAACAAAGTAATTTATCCTAGTGAAGATAACCTATAAGTTGATAATTATTAGAGGGCGGCAAGCACTGTCCAGTTATGCACACTTGCTTATGCAAGATAGACATAACAGTCCTCTAGTGTCCCTTGCTAACCAAAACTCTTAACAACTAAGTTATCTCATAAAATTCCTTGTTACTCCCAGGTAAAACCCATGATAAAAATCATTCCCAAGTCTCCCAACAGACCACAACCAATTCTAGGCCAAAAATGTCTTGGCAGCATGCATAGTATATCAACTGTGCATGCTACAGTGCCTCATGATTTAGTAAAACTAACTCATACTCACCTGTGGACACAATCTAGAATTGTGATAAGAGTATCATAAGGATACCCAAAACTCCTAAAGGCTCCTAAAACCTCCCCTTAAACTGTGATACATATGTTTCCAAAAATATGCATGAACATAATTTTTTTTTATGTCAAGATAGGAATAGAAAATTCCAACCATCATCCATAAATAAAAACATGCTCAAATAATTCTCCAAGGATCCATAAGCAACTCTGTATCCAATGGTATAATGCTAACACCACCTGCACATTTAGATTAAAAACAACCAAACTAACATTGTTGCTGACAACGTCCCGATAACACTTGTCAGCGTTAAAGAAACCTTTGTCAGCGTTAGACAAATATATTGCTGACAACGTCACAATAACACTTATCAGCGTTAAGATAACCTTTGTCAGTGTTAGAAAAATATAATGGAAAATCTAAATCTTCAAAAAGACCAATAACAATGCATTATCCTGTACATACTTTTACAAAAAGACCCCAAAACACATATTATGTGAGATTGATCATTCCAATACTTGTTACCAAGTATTGAAACCTTCCAGCATCAAAAGGTTTAGTTAATAAATCAGACACATTTTCTTCTGTGTCAACCCTATCTGGTTGTATTAAACCCTTTTCAAAACAATCCCTTATAAAATGATGTCTTATTTCTATGGGTTTAGTTTTAGAATGATGTACAGGATTCTTAATAATGCATAATGTGCTGTTATTGTCAACAAATATCTTGGTATGCATGAAATTATACCCATAATCCAACAGCTGGTTCTGAATCCGTAAGACTTGTCCACAACAAGCAGCTGCAGCAACATACTCTGCTTCAGTTGTAGAATTGGCCACCACTGTTTGTTTCTTGCATTGCCAAGATATCAACCTGCTCCCAAGAAACTGACATCCACCAGTTATGGATTTTCTATCAAACTTATCACCCCCATAGTCACTGTCTGAATATGCAATAAGCTCTAATGGTGAATCTTTAGGGTACCACAAGCCAAGATTGGGATAACATCTAAGGTACCTAAATATTCTCTTGACAACATAAAGGTGACATTCTTTGGGAGTCACTTGATGGCGTGCACATGCACACACAGCAAACATGATGTCAGGTCTGGAGGCTGTGAGATACATCAATGAACCAATCATTGATCTATAGTGCCTGACATCCACATCTTTTCCATCTCCAATCTTTCCCCAAGGGTGTTCTCTATCCATAGGAGTAGTAGCCCTCTTTTCATGTGGAGAAAAGCCAAACTTCTTCAAGATCTCTGCTACATACTTATCCTGAGAGATGAAGATACCATCTTCTTTCTGCTGAACTTGTAATCCTAGAAAGAAGTTCATCTCCCCCATTGCACTCATCTTGAATTTGTCTGTCATAAGCTTGGAGAAATCTTCACTCATCTTTGGATTTGTGGATCCAAAGATGATATCATCAACATAGACCTGAACAAGTAGAACATCCTTACCAGCCTTCTTTGTAAACAATGTCTGGTCTATGGTGCCCCTTTTGAATCCATTTTCCACCAAATAAGTGGACAATGTCCCATACCATGCTCTTGGGGCTTGATGAAGTCCATACATAGCCTTCTTGACTCTATACACCTTGTCTGGATTCTCTGGATCTTCAAAACTAGGAGGCTGCATCACATACACCTCCTCAACAATTGTTCCATAGAGGAAGGCACTCTTCACATCCATTTGATAGACAGTAAAGCCCATGCAGGAAGCATAGGCTAGAAATATTCTTATAGCTTCAATCCTTGCAAATGGTGCAAAGACCTCCTCATAGTCTATCCCTTCCTCTTGTGTATATCCCTGAGCCACTAAACGTGCCTTGTTTCTGACCACAATGCCTCTTTCATCTCTCTTGTTTCTTAGAACCCATCTTGTCCCTATAGGTCTGACATATCTAGGACAATCAACCAGCTCCCAAACATCCTGAATTGCAAATTGGTGAAGCTCATCCTGCATTGCTTCCACCCAACTTGGTTCTTTGAGAGCATCAAAGATCTTTTTGGGTTCCTGTTGTGACAGAAAACAAGCATACAAACATGCTTGAATAAGAGGGGTATCAACCTTCTTGTGTATATTGGCAATGAATCCACCAAGATTCTGATTAGATCTTCTAGTCTGAACAGGAGTCATGACATCCCCAATAGTTTGGGAAGGGGGATGATTCTTCATTATAGAAGTGAGAACTCCTCCCTTAAAAAGTCTGGTGTCTTCAATCTCATTATCCATGTTGCCAATATCTTCTTCAGACTCTCTTTCATCAATATTAGGATGAACCTCTTCATGTAAATTGGAAGGTCCACCTTGTTCAAAATTAGAAGAGAAAAGATGCTCAAAATTGTTGTCAACGCTTGAACCTTGGTTGTCAGCGTTTGGGTTATCAACGCCTGAAATGTTGTTGTCAACGTTTGAGCCATCAATGCCTGAATTTGTCCTGTCAGCGCTAGATTTGCCTTTGTCAGCGCCTGAAGGACCATGCATGTTGTTAACTGGTGGTACTTGGGGACCACCATTATCCTTTCCAGCAACAGCAGCAGCAAAAGCATCTGTCCATATGGGGATAGTGACATACTCTTGTATGGGGGATGACTTTTCTGCTGGTGATCCAACCTCTTCATGAACCTGTGTACCTGAAACATCAACAACTTGTTCTTCCACAACATTTGAATTTACCTTCACAATGTCTAGATTAGTAACAGGCATATAATTTAAAGTCCTAGATAGAGGTTCCAAGTCAAACAACCAATTTGGACCACTTTCAGGATCACTAGGTTTACTCTCTAAAAACCTAACATGTACTCTTTCAAGTATACGTTTTTCCTTCTTAAGGTAAACCCTATATCCCTTGCTCTGCACTAAATAACCCATGAAATAGCCTTCATCACCTTTTGCACTAAATTTACCTAAGGCATCACTAGTATCAAGTACAACTACTGACAGCCAAAAGGTTTAAGAAAACTAGTATTAGGTTTTCTTCCCCAAAGTAATTCATAAGGTGTTTTGTTCTGTATCTTGTTTACCAATGCTCTATTCTGAACATAGCATGCTGTATTCACAACCTCAACCCAAAAAGCTATGGGAAAGTGAGCATCAGCCAACATAGTTTTGGCTGCTTCAATTAGGGTTCTATTCTTTCTCTCAGCAACCCCATTTTGCTGTGGGGTTCTGGCAACACTAAACTGCCTAGTAATCCCTTTCTTGGCACAAAAATCATCTAAAAGCTTATTTCTAAACTCACCACCATTATCACTCCTAAGCATTTTAACTTCATTACCAGTCTTTTTCTCTATCTGAGTAATAAAGTCAATTAAAGTGTCAGAAGTGTCACTTTTCATAGCTAAAAAGAAAGTCCAAGTAAACCTAGAAAATTCATATGTGATGACAAAGCAGTATGATTTACCATTCAAACTCTCTATATTATTTGGACCAAATAGGTCCATATGCAGCAAGTGAAGTGGTCTAGTACTAGAGTGCACCTGTTTAGACTTGAATGAGACCTTGTGCTGCTTGCCTTTAAGGCATGCAACACAAGAGTGGTCATTGTGGAAAGCATTTTCAGGCAAACCATCAACCAAGCCAAGTCTCACAAGCCTGTTTATATTTGATGAGACGGCTTTTATACATGGTCTCATCGTTCTTTTTGGACTTAAAATGCATTAAATATCATCAAAATACCCAAATATATGCTTGTGTTTGTTGCTTGTGTATTTTAGGTACGGGTATTGAGAAAATGACAAAAGATCACAAGAATCACGCAAAAACGAACACGGGAAACGAAGCCGCACGATGAACCAAGCCCTAGTGAAGAATTTTCCAAAGAAAACCCTTGAAGATTTGAAGAATATTGAAGATTGGTCCTCCAAGTTTGAAGAATTGACACTTTATACCCTTGTATCTTCATAATTACAAGTTTGGTCCCTAAAGTTTGTCAAAATTACAAAAAGGACCCTTAACTTTGAAGAATTGGCAAATTTAGTCCCTCATCAAATCTAAATTGTCAAAAATGGTCCTCCAAGAAGTCAACCAACAAGTCAAAGCCCTAAAGTTTGAATACATGTCAAAACTAGTCCTTGGAATGTGAAGAAATTACAAGATTAGTCCTTGTTCCTATGAACTACAACTTGAAGGACTGAAAATGCCAAACTGGCAAACTCATTTACAAAGGAATGGAAGTTTTTGGCTAATTTATACAATATGGAGAAAGTAATAACCTTGGGGGGGGGGGGGGGGGGGGGGCAATTGGGCCAGACAACCAAACTTGTCCCAGCCACTTACAGCCTGACACATCACCCCACTCAAACTCTTAACCAATCACACGCCTCCTTTGTCCCACGTCACAATCCACTCACTAAACTTGTTTAATCTGTTTTTAAAAATTTAAATTACGTGGGAAACACATTTTTCTCTCTTAAAACAGATTAAACTATCACCTCTTTCCCCAAGAACTCAAATTGGGGTTTTCTTAATCCTTCCATGATTAAACCCCATCTCCTCCAGAACACTGATTAAACACCTTCTAAACCCAGTCCCACCCACAAAACCTTGCCAGCTCACCTATGGTCCCCAAACCCCACTACCCTGCTCACGTCCCTTTCCCTCAATTTCAAGAAGGAGACAAAATCAACGTTTGAGATCAACTGAGTGCTCCCCAAGCTCAAATTAATGGCCAAGATCAGTTCTCATCACTGGCATACTCACATGCTTCCTGAAAACTCACAAGATGCCACTTTGACGATTTTTGAAGACTTTTGACCAAGGGCTTTTTAGGACTTTCAGGATTAGGGTTTATCAATTTTACCTTATATCTAGAATCTTCATCTAGCAGTATATATACATGTGGCATGTCACATGTATACTTGTTCCAGTTTTTATGTAAAAACGTTTTCTTTATGAATGAATGAAATTTGTTTACCCTACATATGACTGAGAACCAAAATTACTTTCCAGCATTAATGTTTTAAGTTGTTTACTTTCCTGAGTTAATTTGTCTTCAAGTTTGTTTGTTTTTAAAAATCTTCAAATCTTTGCAAGTTTTTCTGAAAAGTGAGATTCTTGGTAAGATTTGGTTTTTAGTTTGTTTCATGTGGATTAATCAAGTGTGATTAAGTGTTTGTAAACATTGGTAAAGTTTTTGAAAAATTTTCAGAAAGAAAGAAAAGAAATCAGAAAAGTATAAGGCTTGCTTGTGCATTTTTTGTCTTGATTTGTCTTAAACAGGTGGAAGACCTGTTGATGATCAATGTTCAGCATACATCCGAATGTATATGGAGGTGGTTATGCAACCACTAGAACCCTGGATGTAGGGTTCTAAGGTAATCTTCTTGTTCCCTTTTTAAATTTCAGAAATATTGCAGTTGTATGATCTTTGTGGTTTAAGTGTTATTTGTTTGATAAAGCTGTCTGATTTAAGTTCATTTGAGTGTGTATGCATGTTTTAAGTGCTTAATTCTAGTTTGGTAAAGTCTTGTATTGATTTGGTTTGAAAAAAATTGGGTTTCAATTTTAAAGGAGTGTTTGGGTCTGCTTATTTAGTCTAGGATTTGACTTGTATGTGGTGTGAAAACGGTTTGAGTACACTCTAGGAGTTGTTATCAGGTAATGGCAGTGGTTGGTTTCCATTTTGGGTAGGGTTCAAAAGGTTTTTGCTTGTTAAAATTGGTACTTAGCTTAAAAAAAACAGTTAAACTTAGTTTCTGCCTAGTTTAGTGCATAAATTCTTTTGAAATCTTTCCCATTGTTAGCTAATATGTTTACCTAGGGCTTGTGACTGATTATTTGTGATTTGGTGGATGCATGATTGAGATTCTGAGCCTTTGAAACTCACCTAGTGACCAAGTGCATCAACAAACAACCATTTGCACCCTTTCTGTTTATCAGTAACTGATTTGCCTCTTTTTTGTGAGATTCTTGCATTGTGCCTGCTTGCTTTTCTGTTCATATTGACTCCCCACACTTCCATGAGTGTGGGGGTGCCCTTGTATCCAAGAGAAACCAAGAAACAAGCAAGATCCTATCAATTAAGTTCTCAACCCGTTTTTTATTACTGTCAGTGGGAACTCCTTTCCCACTGATAGCCTTGTTGTAGCCACTGCTACACTAAAAGACAGAAAAACAAAAAGTGTCACATTCAGAAACCAAAATTTTTGTCTTTTGTGACCTTTTTTAAGAGTTAGGGTTTGATTCTTGTTGCATTATTTTTCTTTTTAAATTTCTGATTTTCTAGTATAATTAAATTTTTATTTACTGTTCATTTAGTAAATTTTAGGTTAATTAGCTATTTTTAATTAATTTTAAAGTTTCTGTTTTTGTCTTTTAGTGCCAAAAATTAATATTTTTTAGTTTAATCAATTTTCCTAGACTTAGAATAATATTTTAAGGTTTTTGGTTAAAAAAGATTTTACTGTTCATCCTTTTATTAATTTTTAGAATTAATTTAAGTTAATTAGGGTTTTAATTAAACTAGTTTTGTCATTTAGTGAGAAATTTAATATTCTTCAAGATTTTTCATTTTTCTAATGTTCATTAGAGTAAAATAGGATTTTTAAAATTGGTAGATTATTTTTAGCATTATTTTATTATTTTTTATAATTATTTTAATTTTAAAATAGTTTTAAGTAATTTAAAAATAGTAAAAAGTAATTTAAAAATCATAAAAAATACTTTTTAGTCTTTAGATAATATAAGTAAGTTATTTGTTCAATAAAATCATATTTTGGACATTTTGATTAATTATATTTAATTTTAGGGCTTTAATTAGCATTTAAAATTGAATATTTAATTAATAAAAGGTTTTAAAATATTTTTATTGGATTTTATTCCTTATTTATATTATTTTAGACTTGTTTTAGCTTATAATTAATTTTTAGGTTGAAAATTTTTATTTTCGTCATTTTTTACGGTTTTACGTTTACGCCTTTTTCGTCGTAGTTTAATTAGTTTTCGTAACCGTCTTTTCTTTCCTTTCTCATTTCTTTTCTTCTTGATCATAATCACAAACATCATAAATCAACTCTTAACACAACGCACTTGCCTCCTCGAGAACGAACTCACCTAGGGTCATTCACACACGGTTTTCCTAAATCGTTGCACACTTGCCCTACTTTGTGCATACTTTTCCTAAAGGTGTATAAAACTCCAACATCAATATTCTTAAAGTTTATGTGCCCTAGGCTCCTGTGCCATAGATTACTCTCATCTACTGAAGCTTTAGCATAAAAACATGACATATTATTATTCATCCTAATTCCATTAAGATTCACATTATAGATGTCTTTTTGTCTAGGTGTTCTATAGTCAATATATTTCTCATCTGGGATTTTATAATCCTTGCTTAACACCAAGCATTCAATATCAGTAAACAGAACTTTATTTTTGTTATCACAAACTTGTGATACACTAAAAAGATTATAATCAAGTTCCTTTACCAGAAACACGTTTTCAAAACGCAAGTTCTTGGTGAGAAGTGTTCCTTTGCCTGTGATAGTTCCATATCCTCCTCCAAAGTAAACCTTATCACCATCCTTAATGGGAGTGAAGTTAGTTAAATAATCTTCCTTCCCTGTCATGTGCCTGGAGCATCCACTGTCCCAATATCCATAATCATTGACCTGTTTTTGAATGCCCTGCACATAAAGAAAACAAGTTAGTTTTCTTTGGGAACCCAAGCCTTAGCAGACTTGGATTCATCTGGTTGTTCAACAAGAACAGACTTAGTTCTCATAACAACCCCTTGTTCATCCCTCTTTGGATGAAATACCCAGTTAACCCCAATAGGTTTTGTAATGACCTTTGAAATATAATTAAATCTGTTGCAGGTCATAGAAAGCCCATTAGAATTAGGGTTTTGATCTTGCTTAGGTCTCCATGTCAAGCTTGAAGAAGCTTTAGACCCCTTACCCTGTGGTTGCAAATATTTAGGTCTGGCAACGTTTCTGTCAGCGTTGGATTTGGTCTTGTCAACGCTAAAATTACCCTTGTCAGCGTTAAACCTAGGGTTTGCTACAGAAACCCATTGCCTATTAGACCAAGTATTGGTCTTTTGAAATGGTCTTTGTCCATGAGTGTTAGACCCTCTAGTGAAGAAAGGGGCTGGTCTAACAACTTGTGGACTTTGCTCCACACAAGTTTTGGGTCTGACAACGTTTGACTTTTTAACAGCGTTGACCTTGGAAGCGTTGACACACTTATATGCTAAATGTGAAAAGCTACCACAAGTGTAACAGGCTTTTCTAGACACAACCCTAGGTCTAGAAGAGAAGAAGCCTGTTCCATCATTACTAACTTGGCTTTTAGGTGACCTAGTATTCCTATACATTTCTACATACTTGATGCTAGGTTTTCTAACAGTGTTTGAGCCAAGGTCAACAGTCTTACCAGTGATTGGGTTTGTTACCTTAATAGGGGTTGACTCATTTGGACTTTCAAATAACAATCCACCCTTAACAAACAAGGTAGGGTTGGCTTTCTTCCATTCATTCAAGTCAGTCAACTTTTGTCTATACTCTTCAACTGGGGTAATGACTCTTGGTGGAGGAATAAATTCCTCCTGTTGGAGTTCTGGTAAACCAGTCCAAGATAAGTCCTTTCTTTGGACACCATAGAAGTCCCGGCTGGTGGTGGAACCACAATATAGTCTTTCATCCCAATCCCAGTCATGTCCTTAGGATCCCTTTGTTTATTAACACATTCTCCTAGGGTTTGTGAGGCCTTATCAAATCTCTAAATTTTTAGGTCAACATTATCCTTATTCTTGATGGCCTCATCTAACTTAGCCTATATATCAACATTAACCCTTTCCATGATGTTTCTAATATCATTACTAGCATTTAAATCATGTTTTAAGATATTAATTTTATTTTTTAGATCAAATTCCATTTTCTTGTACTCCTCAACTGTCTTTTCAGTTTAAGTGAGAGCAATTTGGTAGTTAGACAACTTGCATCTCTCAGTACTCACAACACTTAACAATCTTAAAATCTCTTTGTTAAGTTTCTCAGTATTTAACCTACAACCCTTACTACAAAAAGCATCATCGTATACCTCATTATATGATGAAGAGGAGGAGTGTGTCATGAGAGCATATTGAACATGCTCTTCTTCCTCTATCTCAGCAACCAAAGCTTTATCCTCTTCCCCATCCTTAGCCAAATAGCTCCAATCCCATCCAGTACCATCAATTTCTTGCACAACAACCATGACCTTAGGATCATGAGCCTTAACAATTTGGCTTGAGGGTTTGCCAGTATCAAATCTTCTTGGAGATCTGCATTCCCTCATGAAGTGCCCCATACGATGATAATTGTAGCACTCAACCTTGGATTTGTCAAATCCAGCAGTGTCCTTTGCATTAAAGGTCATCTTCTTCTTAAACCTTCTATTCCACCTGTTTGCTCTTATACTAGCAAGAGCCATGTTCTACTTAATATCCATCTCATACAAGGTCTCCAAACTCTAATCCAAACGCCCACCTAAGCATACCCATGATCTCTGTAAAGGAAACCCTATGCCCTTACATATGCTAGATAACCCTCCCTTTTTCCCCAACCTTAAAGCTACTGTTAAGGCCCCGATATATATATATATATATATATATATATATATATATATATATATATATATATATATATACATATATATATATATATATATATATATATATATATATATATATATATATATATATATATATACTTCTGCCTATCCGCATTTTACCGATTTTGAACATACAAAAAGTTTGTTATGATTAGGGGGTCTTACCCTAACCCATTTGCTTAGCCACCCTTCAGGTATCTTATTTAATATATAAACCAACATCCATGCCCATTAGAGGGCTCAAGTGTACTCCTAAGTACCCCAATCACTTTAAAACGTTATATTAAACCCGATTGATTTCAAAACTGTTTTGACCTCCGACTGTTGTAACCTGTTTTTGACCCACCTCCCGACCTCCAATTTAGTTCTCGTTTCTTGCATTTGAAAGCCACTTCAATTACCTATTCAGGGATGCTTGTATCGCAAAATAAGAGTTTGTATAACTCTATATATGATCAAAACAAGTGACTCAAAAATCTGCCCAGTTTTTAAAAACGAATTTAAACATGATTAAACCCTAATTAACATCACTAATAATCACCAATCATTATCCTAATCATGTTAATTGTTATAAAACCCCTAATTACAGATCTATTAAGAACTCTAATCCATCATATAAATTGATTACATAAAACTTGAAGCCTTAATGCTATAAAACAAGAAAACTATAAGAATAAAATCAAGATTTTTACCACAAATCTTCAAGAAAATTATTTTTGATGAATCCTTAAATTAGGGCTTGTAAAAATTCGGCCAAAAGGGGAGAAATTAATGAAAAACTGATTTTTGTGATATAAACATGATATTTATATGTTTTATTAAAAAGGCTTTTCCAAATTGGGCTCAAGTTGGGTCTTTTGGCCCATTATCCTTCCTTTTTCTTTTCTAGTCGGTTTAAAACCCGATTTATATATATATATTTTTTATTTTTTTCTTTTTAAGACTTATTAATATATTGTTAATAATACCTTAAGTTACCTTAATTTATTTCAGCTCCTAAAACCTCAAAACCATAAAACTAGTCAATTTACGCGTATACCGTAAAAAAACGTAAAATATACAGTTTTAAGAAAACTCTTGAATTTTGAAATTAACTTTTAAACTAAGTCTTAAATGACTTAAAACCATCCCGAAAAATACTCCCATAACTAAACACCTTACTCGAGACCTCTAAATGCTAAACCCCAAATCGTAAAAAAGATACGATTTACTATAATACTTATACGTATACGTAAACACCAAAATAACACTATTTCATTTCATAGTCACCAATTTGTGACCTCATGAACATGAAATAACCGTTCCTCGATTTACTTATGAGTACCATATACCCATAAACGATGTCCACACCAACTTCGTTCACGCAAAATAAACATGTAAACACACAAAACACATAGTCACACATAAAATAACCTAAAAATAAGACAGAGTGACGAACCTCAAAACCACGGTTGTCACATCACTCCCTCCTAATATAAATCTCGTCCCGAGATTTACTCCTTAGGATCGTCATTATCAAATAGCTGAGGATACTTGCTCCTCATAAATCCTTCCCGTTCCTACGTGAACTCTAGTCAACGTTCCAAATTCCATCTTACCATAACTACGGTATATTAACCTTTTTTTCCAACGTCTTAGCTTCACGACCCAAAATCTCTACCGGCTCTTCGATGAAACGAAGACTCGTATCGATACTAATATCATCTAACAGTACTTGCAAGTCGGTTCTTGCTAAGCATTTCCTCAAGCTTGATACATGAAATACATCATGCACACTACTCAATTCCTCCGGTAATCTCAACCTATACGCCACTAGCCCAATCCTTTCAAGGATTTTAAATGAACCCACAAATCTAGGTGCTAACTTCCCTTTCTTTCTAAACCACATCACTCCTTTCCATGGTGAAACCTCTAGCATAACCTTACCTCCAATCTTAAATCCCAACGACTTATGCCTCTCGTCCGCACAGCTCTCTTGTCGGTTCTTTGCCATTTTCAACCTCTACTTATGCACTGCCACCACCTTCATAGTTTTCCGATCCACCTCCGGTCCAATACGTTGGCCGCTTCTAACTTCATCCCACTATAATGGTGATCCACCTCATCTCCTATGAATTAACTCAAACAGTTTCTACTACAAATCCTATCACCAGACCTAACGGCTTCTATCCTCTATGGATTTTCCATCATTCAGAAGTTCTCCCAACCTTTATCACATCCAATGGTATATGCAGGATTGCATAACCAAAAGCTTCCTATAACATTCACATGAAACATGTCATAACCACCACCTCATCCTTGCTTTCCCATGCTCGGAACCAAGTAACTAACAATCCTTCATACTATCAGGTGCTACACCTTTTCTCTAGGTGATCGTTCCATTGTTCGTGACTACTAACCTCTTGCTATAATGGTTTTCCCTTCAATATCACCCCACCATATTGACAACCTCTTGCTCCCTCTAATCATTCTTCCTCCATACTACTTTTCGCTTGTATTTTCACAATCTTAATTTCCATACCATCTTATATCCCGTCTTTAGCCTATAATTTAGGCGTTTCTTCATTTATTCCCTACATCCTCATCAATGGGGAACATGCCCCTATCACCGATGACTCTCTCTTTGTAGGAGAATTCTTCCTAATATAATGCATTCTCCAACTATCTCCAAATCTCACGCCAATTCTCTTGGCGTCTTTCTCAATTACCTCTATAGTATGCTCATACCAACCATTAGTCTATCAACGATATACTACGCTTGCTTCACATCGTTTCTTCCCTTGCCATAATCCTTCATAAGGCATTCCATACCTATTAGGTTAACTTTTACACAAAACTTCTTATTCCATCGCATTTGTGCGCAATCCTTCCAACTTCTCAACTATGTGACTTCTCATTCCTCTTGAAATATGGGATGAATTTTTCCGTCTATCGACTATCACCTAACTCTCATCGTACATATTCCTCCACCGCATTATGTATCCCTTCCACCAAATTAGTCCTTACATTGCCCTTTCTAAGCCACTCCTATCTATGTAGGAAGTATAGTCTACGTCCCTTTTCTCCATATGATTGTCCAAGCCACACAACATAAATGTTGGCGTGTTCTCTGCTTTAGACAACTCAACTTGTGCAACCTACATCCTGCATCCAAACCACCCTAATACGTCATCCATATAGTTAAAGTTCGTCTCAGATTCACTTCATTCTTTTTATTCCATGTCTCATCAACCATGCTTGCCTTTCCCAGATGGTACTTAGCCTTGCAATTGTCTTTCATCACTTAACTCCACCCATCACCTTTGCCAAATGTTCAATCAAAATGATTGAATATGTGTTAGAGACATTCATGATCCGTATAGATCATTCTCTACGTCTAATACCCAAATGCCTCTAGCATTCTAGGTAGATATAACAATCCAACTCCACTGACTAAGTCTTATCTAGTTCTTCCAAATCTTCAGTTCCTGCATCGTATAAGCAATCGCCTTTCTTTGTCGTTCTCGTACACCTCCAAATCCTTGCTCCACGTATCGTCATGCTTTGAGAATTCATCCAGTCCTTCCGATAATGCCAAGACCGGATCATTATCCAATCACCTCTTCAGCCTCCAAAACGCTTCCTCATCCCTCTTTACTTCGTCCCTTGCTGGTTCCATGATATACCATCATCTCTAACTACTCATCCTGGTCAACTTAATCCTAAAACTCACACTTGAAAATCTCACGTATAATTCCCTTTCCTAACAACTCCAAAACTAACTCATAATTCGCCTTACTCTACTTTTTAGACTTTGAGTAGATCAAGATGTCGTCGATACTCCCGATGACAACTCGTTTATATACGTTCATGCACACTCGGTTCATTGACTCCATGAAAACCGCTAGTGCTCTGGCGAAGCTAAATGCATAACCATAACCCAAAGCATTCATACAACATCCTTAGCAGTTTTCAACTACGTCCTACTTGCACCCTATCTTAGTGGCAATACGAATAAATTCCTACCTCGTTCTACTCGCAAAATTCTACACGCATTCTAAAGGACCAATACTTCCTCTTATCAAACTATTCAACCGCTTTCCACATCCAAGCTACTACTAAGCAACTCAACTTTTATCTTGCATTCCTTGCAATTTCTAACAACTCCTGTTTTTAAATCATTCCATCAACAATTGCCTTGGAAAGGCACTAACTACAACTGCTCTCACTTCTCCTACTTTCTCTATTCATGGTTCTACCTCAAAGTAATAGGTAAACCTACTAAATCTCAGGAAATTTTCAGAAAACTTACATGCCTTACGAACAATCATAAATACCTTTGAGGTATTATATCCCCTTCCAACACTCTCTATGGCGCGTTACTTGTGCCAATATCCATACATTATACAAATCTCTATTCATCTCCCTTGGCACTCCTAATAGACCTCATGACCACATTAGTTCGTCTACGAACTTCTAACTCTTTCCTCCCCACTAAGGGCATTCCGACCATTCTCTCATGGTCACCTACTTAATCGTGTAGGCGCGACCAAGTCATTCATATGACTACCTCAACGCTCCCAATCAATACGCAACCAAAACTACATCCTGAATCCACTAGATACGATCAACGAATCAAACCCACAGATAACTAACGACATTTCACGTGCACGAGTTAAAACAGACCAAAACCACGAAAACTCAAAAGGAAAACTCAAACAGGTACCAATTCAAATGACTCATGACAAAGAAAAATGATCCAAGAAACACTTAATGGCAACCAAAACATCCCGCGACATATTATTTAAACCGCGCACAAGATTGACGTTTCCAAAAGAATATTTTTTAGCTCCCCACATCTATGTGACTCAAACAATCTACAAACAACCCTCTTGACGAACTCAAAACTCAACTCAAAGACTAGATATCCCGTGCATCCAAAATCATAAAAATAAACTACTATTCAAAACTCAACCTTTAACCCGACACTTGTACAATAATTTCGACCAGGATACTGACCTCCCATGACTATACATTCTGAATATTTGAAAAGTACGTTCCGAGTACATAATTTTAGGCTTTTGAATCACCCAAAAAAACTTTAAAAACAAACAAGTTACGACCAAAACAATTTTATACTAGTTGTTTTAAAGGGTAAAAGCTATAAAATACCATCTTACTCATTGATTTGTGCCGACTTTAAACACTTACTAATTAATCTCGTGACTTTACCATCGTACTTTCAAATTCGTTCCGACTATACCAATATAAGGCTGAAATGACTGTATTACCCTTTTAAATGACTAATATACCCTTTATAATTATATATGTAGCTTTAATAAATAATAAATATTAAACCAATTATCATGTATGGTCATAACTCTAAACATACCTTTTAACCATCGCCTCCATCTCACTTATCTCTTAGTCTGCCATCGAACAAAACAAAATAATCTCATCCTAGATTCAAGCTACTAGATCGTAAACTCCAACCTTATAACTCCATAAGCAATCAAATCTCAACATACCCTTTTAATTATTTGAATAACCCAGATTGATTTTAAAATGATATACACAGTAACAAAAAGCAACTATGATACTAAATCTTTCTTTCTACCTACTGCTCATCCACCCTCTTCATCACAACATAATTCTTTTAGCACCTTCATCCCCTTATGTCCTTTCCACCGGAGACATTTTCGATGCCGATTCTAAAAGCTTTGCTTATCCATTTGATTAAGTTCATTTGTAGATCTGATATGTGTAGAACATTGGTAGAAAAGTTATTGATGAAGGTAATTTAAATAATTTTACATTCTTCTTGGCTTTCTTTTTAAAAATTTGTTACAAAAAAATCATGAGAGACATGGAATTGTTTTATTTTTGCGGTTTTAATAGGTTAGCTTGTATATATTCAGTTGTTTTTGTTTTTTGATTCTATTCTTCTATAATCAGAATCAATTGGGTGTTTTTTTGTTTTTCTGTTTTATAATTAGATTTAATTGGAGTTTTTTTTAGTTTGTTACTTTATACTCGGATTTAATTGCATACTGAGTTATGGTTGTTTGAGTTCTCGTTTTTGGGAGGGTGGTGGGTTTGATAGGCGGTGGTTGCGACGGTGGTTGGTGGAGAAGAGCTTTTACTGTTGTTACTTACGTTATTTCGTATCAAATCATAAAGGAAAAGATGTGAAGGAGAACAACGAATTATAAGATTATATTTCAATCCATAAAGGAAAAGATGTGAGGAGGCTATTTTGATATTACTACAATAATAAACAATTACGAACGAGGATGAATTCGCACATCAAATAAACAACTACGGATGAAATTAATAGAATGAAAGCTGTTTTTAGTTTCTGAATCTTTAGTTGTAAAAATCATTACTGGTACTAAAGAGAGAGAAACTAAAATGAAGGAGTAATTGTAGAAGACAAGGGTAATATAGTCATTTCAGCCTTATATTGGTATAGTCGGAACGAATTTGAAAGTACGATGGTAAATTCACGAGATTAATTGGTAAGTGTTTAAAGTCGACACAAATCAATAAGTAAGATGTTATTTTATAGCTTTTACCCTGTTTTAAAAACTAACGAATAAACTTAGTGATTAATGCAATCCTTTTAAATGAAAGAAATAATTGTATGTGAAATTTTCATGAACTCAATTTAACTTGTATAAATAGTTATAAATGACGTAAATCAGTTAAACTCAATTATATAAACTATGTAAGTAGAAGGAAATTTTATTTCGCTTTATTTAAAAAAAAAGTCTTTTAGAATTTTGAAATAAATAATTGTTGATTAAGAATTCTTATGTTACATCTAGTTTCAAATACGATTCCAACACCTTACCCTTATGTTACCGTATACAACCAATTATCCAACCCTATAGTAGATTTCCAAGTCTATTCAATATATACCGACAAAAAGGAATGTAAGACTCAACACAAAAGATTTCATTATCCCAAAAGAAATCTTAATTTATTTCAATATACTAAACACCAAGGACACCATTTTAAAACGGACACGTGAAATAGAAAACTCGAAGAATACGCCACAACGAAGGTTGAATATCTAAAAAGAAGCGAGCTAGCCACCCTCCTAAGGATACGATCGATAATTATAGAGGATCATACATATATAGGCATATCGGGATACATATACTTAAATCCGTCTAACATCTACTATACAAGCATGTATTAACCCTATTTCATGCAATCATACTTAGAAATCCATTGGAGTTATGGTACTTGTATAACTATGTTGGCCACCATACTTATACAATTACCCTTTCCCCAATGCACTCCCTCCTATGATGACACATAAGAATTAATACAACACATAACACATATATCCATCTACTCACATAAGCTCATAACCACATAAACAATAAAGTCCAAAACTCCATCCATTAAAAAAATATAATCAAACTATTGGAATACATAAATCCATAGTCTAGCTAAAACAGCATAGACTAAATCCAAAACGAAAACATAATCAGTTATAAGTCATGTCGCCCATAAGAGTGGAAACAACTTAAAATCCTTCATATCCACCTACTCCTAATAACTCGAACCACCACATGATTCTTAGGGACATGACTTAAACATCAAAAGAAAAATACTATACCTCAGGTACATAAAATAACTCAACAAAAGACAAAAACTACCATGTACCAAATTATGTACTATAATGTACAATTTAAGCAAAATACAACAATGACTAGCGTGGATGATTATGGTTCAACCTTCACTAGTCACAACCCGAAAAGAAAATAACATGTGGCTAAGTATGAACTACTATGGTTCAACCCATACTAGTCAAAACTTAACAAACATCGCAAGTAAAAACCAATAACATCCAGAAAACTTTAATTAATATAAAATGCACACATACTCCTAGGACGCCTATATGCAGGGACCCTTAAGTTATAGACTAGGCTGCTAGACTAGGCAACCTAATTCTCTATAACCTGTCTCTGATACCATTCTGTCACACCCTACCATGGCGGAATATGAGGCGCGACGTATGGATATCATCACAACAACAGCGTGTCTATAGAGAGAACTATATGAATTAAAAATGTCATAAAAGGTGACACAAATGTCATGACAATATCTCATCAATGCAGGAGTCTAGGTAAGTAGGTAACAGTCCTACCTCTTACCCAAGACAAACAAATAACACAAACAAATCAACATATAGGTTCATAGTATCACTTATTGAAAAAACAGAAAAATAAACTAAGAAGGAGCAGGGATCTCCTTCTAAATGCATTCCTACGTGACTCCAATCCTAGCCACATATGTTCTCATGCTAAACCACTTTATCACCTGAAAGAGACACTAAAACACGTCAACATAATGTTGGTGAGAGTCATAGGTTTAGACTCCAACCGAAAACAGATTAAAATAAGCTGTGAACCATCATAAACTACTAAACATATGGACGATGTGCTACAAATATGCATTAACAACTAACATTCAAGATCAATCATTCCAAACAAAATCCAAATCCAAGGCTCCCAGCCTTACGAAACACCATGGTCCCATAGGCGCCCATACACCTATGAACCAATCCCAAGGCCCCGCCTTGTCATCATCTATTGGTCCCATAGATGCTTACACATCTATGTACCTCCGCAAGGCCCCGCCTTGTCAACATCCCCTTGGTACCAAGTCAAACCACAATAACTGAGACGGTACGTGTCCCCCGATCCAAATCATAAACACAATCAAGAATCACATAGCAGTTAATCACATAAGTGCACACACAAGTCCATCACAAACCATAAAAACATTCACAGCATTTGTTACAAAACCATACAGTGTCTCTTCCATCCCATCTGGAAGTGAAAATCATTAAAAGATATGGGACTATGAAACTCACCTGATTGAGCTTCTCCAAAAGTCCGCGCACTAGCAAAAAGCTAACAAACAAAAGCACACAATCAAAACATGAACCAAACACTAAGATGGCTCATCAACCTATGATGGACATCTAACCTTCTCCCATATATATACCTCATTTATATGCTCTAAGCATCTCATTACACCCCTCTATAAAGCCCTTAACTCAGTTTACTTCATAACCTGTCCCGTTAACATTTTACCCAAAACAACCCGGTTTTTAGGTCTCCAAACTATAAGCCAAACGCCCATCTAAACATAGCCATGATCTCTGTAAAGGAAACCCTATGCCCTTACATATGTTATATAACTCCTCCTATTTTCCCCAACCTTAAAGCTACTGTTAAGGTCTCGATATATATATATATATATATATATATATATATATATATATATATATATATATATATATATATATATATATATATATATATATATATATATATATATATATATATATATATATATATATATATATATATATATATATATATATATATATATATATATATATATATATATATATATATATATATATATATATATATATATATATATATATATATATATATATATATATATATATATATATATATATATATATATATATATATATATATATATATATATATACACTTTTGCCTATCCGCATTTTACCGATTTTGAACATACAAAAAGTTTGTTATGATTAGGGGGTCTTACCCTAACCCATTTGCTTAGCCACCCTTCAAGTCTCTTATTTAATATATAAACCAACACCCATGCTCATTAGAGGACTCAAGTGTACTCCTAAGCACCCCAATCACCTTAAAACGTTAAATTAAACCCGACTGATTTCAAAACTGTTTTGACCTCCAACTGTTGTAACCTGTTTTTGACCCACCTCCTGACCTCCAATTTAGTTCTCGTTTCTTGCATTTGAAATCCACTTCAATTACCTAATCAGGGATGCTTGGATCGCAAAATAAGAGTTTGTAGAACTCTAGATATGATCAAAACAAGTGAATAAAAAATCTGCCCAGTTTTTAAAAACGAATTTAAACATGATTAAACCCTAATTAACATCACTAATAATCACCAATCATTATCCTAATCATGTTAATTGTTATAAAACCCCTAATTACAGATCTATTAAGAACTCTAATCCATCATATAAATTTATTACATAAAACTTGAAGCCTTAATGCTATAAAACAAGAAAACTATAAGAATTAAATCAAGATTTTTACCTCAAATCTTCACGAAAATTATTTTTGATGAATCCCTAAATTAGGGCTTGTAAAAATTCGGCCAAAAGGGGAGAAATTTAATGAAAAACTGACTTTTGTGATATAAACATGGTATTTATATGTTTTATTAAAAAGGCTTTTCCAAATTAGGCTCAAGTTGGGTCTTTTGGCCCATTATCCTTTCTTTTTCTTTTCTAGTCGGTTTAAAACCCGATTCATATATATATATATTTTTCTTTTTTTTCTTTTTAAGACTTATTAATATATTATTAATAATACCTTAAGTTACCTTAATTTATTTCAGCTCCTAAAACCTCAAAACCGTAAAACTAGTCAATTTACGCGTATACCGTAAAAAACGTAAAATATACAGTTTTAAAAAACTCTTGAATTTTGAAATAAACTTTTAAACTAAGTCCTAAATGACTTAAAACCATCCCGAAAAATACTCCCATGACTAAACACCTTACCCGAGACCTCTAAATGCTAAACCCCAAATCGTAAAAAAAATACGATTTACTATAATACTTATACATATAAGTAAACACCAAAATAACACCATTTCATTTCATAGTCACCAATTTGTGACCTCATGAACATGAATTAACCGTTCCTCGATTTACTTATGAGTACCATATACCCATAAACGATGTCCACACCAACTTCGTTCACGCAAAATAAACATGTAAACACACAAAGCACATAGTCACACATAAAATAACCTAAAAATAAGACCGAGTGACGAACCTCAAAACCACGGTTGTCACAATGACCATGGCCTTAGAGGGGACACCTACGTAGGCCCAACAGAAGATATCATACCGGTTCCTAGTTACAAAAAATTACCGTGCTCCCCCACACAGCAAATTCCCAAAAGGGGGAGAACACTGCAGACTAGACCTCGCGCCGATGTGACTTCGTGGGGAATACTCTCAAGGCCGCGGGGAAAGACACATTTGCCCAGGTACATCACCACACCACTCCTTATCATTAGCTCGAATCAAACAAAGAGTGCACTTTCCTAACACTCGTAGGGTATTAAATGTGCATCTCCCACGTTGCAACGACCAAAGCTGGTGCAAACATCTCGCAGTCCACCAAATTCGTTCCCCCTGGAAGTGCACCCACTCATGCGTACTGGACTGCGCAACAACATGCGAGGATTTTTGATATGAGTGAAATTATTCATATCAATTGTATCATAAAACGAACATAAAATGCATAATTTGTATCAATATGGTATTGTATTTTTTGTTTCTTGTTTCATGTGTGTAGGTACCAACGTTCATAAAAACCGGAATAACAGACACGAGTTTAGAGATTTTATCAAGACCACAAGAAAAGTCGTTTTTATGGATTCATGTATTTATCAAGTTTAAATGGGCCAAGTGGGTCCCACCTGTGCTAATTGGGCCTAAAAGCCTAATTATGGAAGTAAATTACAAATTTTCAATTCAAAAGCCCAAAGGCCCAATACATGAGACGTGGAAGTTTGTATAGAAGAAACTTAAAGGTCCAAAAGCCCAACACAATAAAGTGTGGCGTTGGAAGTTTTAGGTTTGGACCATAAAAGCCCATGAAACTAAAGTATAACGGTGGAAAAGGTTTAATACTATCTCTTGGTCAACTTTCGTTACAAACAAAGAAGAAAGAAAAAAAACAACACGTGAGAGAGAAAAGAAGTGAAAAAGGGAAAAACCACCATCACAAGAACCCTAGTAATATTGGGGGTTTCTGATTAAATCACAATTGTCATTCACGCGCTGAAAATAATTACCAAGTTTTTTAGGGAAGAAGATGCAACTATCAAAGATCCAACGTGGCACTTACTCTCGTCACATCTCTCCTCCTATGTCCATTTCTGCAATCCAGTGAGAGAGCCAATGATTATCCTCCACCTAGGCACCAAACTAACACAACTAGCACACCCCTTGTGCCACTGTGGCGATCCATGTGCACAAGGGCGTTTTTCAGCCAATGGATCGAAACATAAAAGAAAGAGAAACAGATGAGATGATCTAAGGGCCAAGAATCATTCTTCATCAACACCCTACCCCCTCGGTTTTGCTATAAATACCCTTTAATTTTCTTTGTAATGGTATCCCTTATTTTCTGTATTGTTATAATGTTAAATTAGTTTTAGGAAATTTTACTTTCTAATCTTGTAATGTTTTTGTATTAAGTTTCAGTTTCAATAAATAAAAATTCAGTTATAGCTTCGATGTTGTGTTATATTTTTATTGCTCTCAAATCAATTTGAATCTTCCTATTTTACGGATTTATCTCCTTATAACATAAAGCTAAACTTATGACTTGAAAAATAGCTTCTAAAGTTTTACTTAAGGAAAGTTTGGGATCCAATTTGTCATAGTGATAAATTAAGATAGAATATAAAGTTGTTTTGTTAAATCGAGTGTTCGATTTAAATGGCTGCTGTTCAAGTTACTGTTGGTTCGAGATTAATCTTGTGGTACGAGATTCATATGATGTTCCATGGTGTTCATAGTTCGTGATGCTTTGGTGTTGTTTTCTATAAGGGAGCTCAGCGCTCGCCTTCTTCAACAACGGTTTCATCATCAAAATGGTAAGCTCGTTTTATTTTTTCTATGTTTTTAGTTTAAATTGATTTTTGGTTTAATCTTTGTTGAAACTGTTTGAATCTGCTTATTGCTGCGTTTTTATGTAGTCTGCATTATTTGCTTGCATTCGTATTTGCTGTATGCACTACTTCTTGAATAGGGTTTATTTGGGTTATAGACGCTTGGTAATAGGATTACTTTGGATGTTCGGTTATTTGATGATGTAGGTTTAAGTTTATGAATCTGCTTGTATTAAACTGAAATTAAGTAGCCGGTTCTTGATTTGTTGAAGCGTTAATTGTTTCTGAAAGATGATTTGGCTTATAACTGTTAAGATTAGTTAAATTACTATCATTGAATTGGTGTGTAGCATCCTGATATTTTTAGTAGTATTTTCTGCTTATTCAATTTGATTCGTAGACTGTTTGTCTGAATTTTAGCCGATATATTACAGTTGGTAAAATGAGAAATGGAAATTGAGATTGAAATGTTACTCTAGGCTGTTGATATTAGCTATCACGTTTGATAATTGCTGTCTGTACGTTCTTGCATCGATTGCTGATGCCATTGTCTGATTAATCATTTTGTGCTTCGATTTTGCTTGAGTTGAGCATCTTATGTTTTTGAGCTCTCTTGCATTTTTCTGAATGTTTATTTTGTGATTGTTGATTCGTAATTAGCTGTCTTTGTGTTATTATTCCTTTGTTGCTATTTGTCTAGTGTGTTTTGGTTTTACTGTCATAATGATTGTTTGATGATTTACTGTATGATTGTTTGATGTCTAGTGTGTAAGTTTTTGATGATTTACTGATTGTCGTAACTGTAGTGTTGATTTACTGTAAAAAGATAATTATTGCAAAAGTTTGTCTACAGCAGGTCTCGAACTCGAGACCTGCAATTTATTGTCCTAGTGTCTTAACCATCTGAGCTAGCTAGCTCTTTTGGTTTTATACTGCATCAAATTTTACTTATGGATTAACTGTTTGATTTTATTCTAACTAAAGTAAGTACATAAAACGTTTTAATCAAAGTTTTAAAAGACGTTCTTTCATAAATGATTTTATAAACTAGTTTTTATATATAAAAATAATAAATAAATAGAGTTTAGAAAAAAAATATATTAATATTTAAATTAAATTTTGTTTAATTCAATTTGTCACAATTAAAAGTAAAAAAAAGTAATAATAATTTAGTTTTAAATTCGACTTTTAAATAATTAATTTTCTATTGCTTTTAAAATTAAAATTGTTCAAATAATTTGTGTTTCAGTAAAAAGTAAAAAAATATTATTTAGTTTTTAATTCCATCTTTTAGATTTAATTTAGGTAGACGATTCATATAGGTTTAAAATTTGTAGGATTATTTTTAAAAACCGAAACCAAATTCAAATCGATTGTCCAATTCAAAACGAAAGTCTCAAATTCACAATTTCCTTGTGTACAACGAACCGGGATCACTCTCGTGTTTAATTAATCCGTCTTTAGCTTATTTTTGGAATATTAGTTTTTCCTAAAGGTAATTTCCTAAATTTGCTCTATAACGTATTATATTAAAATACACCGACACTTTCCAGCTACATCAAAAATTTTGGCGCCGCTGCCGCGAATTTTGTGTACGATTCTTTCGTGGATATTTGTTGATCGTTGATTTGAAGACCCTTTCCGTCCTCGGAAATTTTTGTTATTTTTCTATTAATATAGTATATATATCGTTTTTCGTGTTTTTTGTTATTAATATATTGTATTATGTAGAACAATAAATTCACCTATCTCCAAAAGCGTGAAAACGCAAACCTTAGTTGGATTTCATCACCTAGCTATTGTATTCGAATCCAAAACAAAAAAAATAAAGGAAAACTAGATAAATACTAATAAAAGTTTGAACTCGATTTATACAAACTATAAGGTGGGTATAAGGCGACGCGCTATAAAAGGCCGTCTAAGGAAAAAGTTTTTTAAATGCTTTGTGCCACTTCGTTTCCCCGCTTGCTTGTGCGTATATTGAGAGGGACGACCGATTATTGGTTTGCCAACTCAAGTAGTAATAAACTTATTTTTGTCTTTGTTTAGTTATTGAACCTCGAGACGTTTAGGTTTTCAGCTCTGTTTCAAAGTCGACCGAGAGTAGTTTACTTCCATAGTAATTATCCTTACTCTTTGTTTTTATCAATCTTTGATTGATTATGAAAAATACCAAAAATAATCTTCTTAATCCTCTATCATGTTTAATTCTTTTCTCCTCACCCTCCGTTGTGTAGGGTGTGGAGAACCGTTATATGGTCTTTTACCATGTCGGTGGTGTACGTGTGAGCGTTGTGGAAATGATTTACGTAACGATTTACAAGTTGGATTTTGTCCATTATGTAATGATATTACTTCATGTGGAAACCCGAATTTTTCAAATAACTCTCTCGATTTTTACCCACCTCCACACACCACATATGAGACACCCTCGAGTGAGTTATGTGGAAACGATTCTCATTTTGGTGTTGATTGTTCGCATCGATTCCCGCTTAATTACAAGCAACAACCGGGCTACAATCAAAACTATAATGATAATTGTTATCCACAAGATTCACCGAGTTTATCACAACAATATCTTTGTTGTGAGTATTGTGGAGGTCCTCACGAGAGTTTTAATTGTCAACCGAGGGATCAAAATTTTTATGAGCCCAATCTTTGCTATAATTCTATTCCCTCTGGTTTTGACCAACCCCCACCATATTCTCTCGATGGTGAAGGTTTTAAACAAATTGAAAAGTCGTTCCAACAAATAATGAATCAAGAAAGTGTTGAAGTTTTTGAAAAGAGCATCGAAAATATGGTGCAAGAAAAGAAACGAATTGATAAAGAGATTAACGATATAACTAATGAATTGGGAATTCGAAGATATCGAGAAGAAATAACTGATGAGAAAATTAAAAGAAAGTATGAGATTAAGATTAGACAACTTTCGTAAGATTATAATGGATTAAGCATTGAGATTAGAAAGAAAGAACAATATCAAGAGGAAGCAAAATATCTTGCTACTCGTGAACTCGAGCGTTATTTTCTTTATGAAGATGATGATGATATTTTTGATCTCACTCCATCGCATGACATCACTACTCCTATTCTTGATTCTTCCACCGTGGAACCCGAAAATTCTCTTAGCATCGGGGACGAGCATCTTAGCACTATTTCGGAAACGGAATAAGATGAAGTAATAAAGTCTAGTGTTGAGATCCTTGTCCAAAACCCAAGATAGTCCGATGGTATTTCCAATGGAACGTGTGATTTGCCACATTGTGATAACTCTCCTTCTTCCATTCACTTTGAGATTTTCTACAACTCTAATGATGAAAATTTTGATGCAAATGAAGACTTTGAGTATGATACGACTTCTATTGAATTATCTAATGAGGAGTTCTCCGATGAACTTTCTTATAAAGTATGAGAACTCGTATTTTTCTCGGTAATTAAATTATTTTTTTATTCATACTTTTCGATTTTATAATATTTTACTTGTTCTATATACTTTTCATATGTAAATCCTGAGATCTCCAAAATTTTAATTAAATTATATTTTAATTATTTTTCTGATCATTAATAGTATTTTGAGTACTTGTCATTTAAAATTTATCGACAAAGTCTATGTCTGTCATCCACCGTTAATATCCTCATTATGACATAGAAATAATTTTTTATTGTCGTCGTTTTAATTTCTCGTTTTACAAGCATTTTATTTTGTAATTTACCTTAAGCCTTTAAGCGTCATTCATTTATTCGACGCGTTAACGTTTATTAAATTATAAGCCCTCATTTATTTATTCAAATATCAAAGTGATCAGAATATCGACGTTTTATTTTATATTGAGCGTTTATTTTTCATGTTTTACGCATATCTTTGAAATCGCGTAATTTTTAATATATCGGATTTTGATAATACCCGCTTTTACAAATTGTAGGATAAATCTTAACACATTACGATCACAAACCCCTCATTTTTTTCTTATATGTGGCGTCTTATATACTACTCACAAGACACGCGTCTTGTGAATCATTCTCATAGACATGTGCTTTAATATTTGCATGTCTTACCATATACTCCATTTAACATTTAATAATATTTTAGATTATCTCATAACTTGCAAAAGGAGATAATGCATCTTATTTTTCTTATTTTCATTCGAATACTACAACAACAAAGAGACTATCAAATTTTTTTTATCCTATTTAGTTTAGATCATACATGGAGGTCTTATGTTGCAAATGGTTTATCATGGTTTAATTTCTTCATAAAATAATTTTCGTCATCAAAATATCATTTTGAGAGATCACTAGAGTTGAAATTTCTCAAGTATTACAAGGGTTAAAATGATTGGGTGGTATATGTTTGGTGGTTTGATCATTGATTTTGAGCAAGAGTTATTGGTTGATGGTTTTTGTTGTTGTATTCTTCACTATTTTTGTCTCGCTCGATCAGATGTCGACCGTTCGGCATCTCGTTTTTGATCAATTAGCAATTGATATCTCGTGAAGTCGTGAATCAGTTATTGGGCGTTTGTTCCTCGGTCTTTGTGTAACTGCTATATCAGGTGAGTTCATAGCCCCTTTTTACTACTTATACATTTTTCTAAACGCGGGGTGAGATTTTACATGGTAGAACACATTTATTTAAAACTGTATGTTATCCAGAACTTGTATGCTATCCAGAACTTGTATGCTATCCACATCTTGTATGCTTTCCAGAACTTGTATGCTTTCTAGAACAGATTTCAGTTATTATTATTGCTTTTAGTTTCCATAGCCACTGAGTTTCCCTACCATATCATGAACCGTCAATTTACTTGTGTTACTAAGCGCGAATGTTGTGGGTGGATCCATCGGGATTGACAATCCCCGTCTCGTATTACTTTGACGCATTACATTTGTTTATACTTGAGTGTTTAGGCTGAACACTCACTAGGGGAACTTACATTTTGTTAAGCTTCGGTGTCATGAGCTAAATAGCAATAATATACATCATGACTATGGATAATGTACATAGGCACCCCCCCATTACTTGTTTTACAAATGAATGCTTGTGTTCCACACATTTACTACTAAACCTATGAATATCACTAAACTTTGTGTTGATGATATTACATGTTTAATCTCAGGTATAATGCTTAGTTTTGCTTGGATGGGAGCCCGCATGATATTATCGCAGCTTGGAGATTTTTGTGTTACTTTTTTTTAAGTTTGGTTTTGGTAGAAGCTGTCAGAAGTTATTCTGTATTTTCAGTAACTATATGCTACAAAACCATGTTTAAACAGTAGATTTTTCCGCTTATAAAACTCTGGGACCTTTTTTTAAAAAACTTTGATGTTTATGATGTAATGTATATGTTTTCTTTACGTCAACTTTGTGTAAACAGTATTTCATTGTTTCTTGTACTATGACGTGGAACCCCCTTTGTCGCCTAGTTGTTTCCTTGCCTGATTTGTGGGTTTCACAGATTGGTATTAGAGCGATGGTTATAGGGAACTGAGTCGTTTTCAAAACTTAGTCTATAACCGAAAGTTCAAATATTTCATGTTTCTAAGTGTCAAACACAGAATCTGCCGTTGCTGATCGATATCTGCGGGTAACTCTCTAATCCTTATTATTTATTTTTAATTATCTTTGTAGTATTTCATCTCTTGATTACATTTTGAAATATTACATTACCCCAATGACGATAATTACTATCTCTTTTCAAAGCCTTTATGCTTAATGAATAATCATTGGATATTACTATGATTACATATGCCCTTACAGTATTTCTTGAATTCTTGTTCTTGTGAATTGATCTTGTTGGAATGATATTATATTGTTTTGACATTTCATACTTATATTCGGAGCGCGTATGCTGCCGACCTTTCATACTCACTTTTCTGAGTACTATTGCTATTTCGTTTATGCGCGATACGACTGACCTCATACACTCGTTCGTTTTGAATCGCATGTTTTCTCAACTCACTGTTACATGTTGTGAGTATTCTCGTGATACCATTGTTTGGGATTAAATAAGTGTTACTTTCAATGAAATTCATGATTTTCTTTTTACTACCGTGCGTGTTACCTTCATTATTTAACTCTTTTAAGATATCTATTTAGATATCCAAATTATTTCCGACCATTTGTGATTGGATGTTTAGAAAAAAATAGCCTATAGACCATTGTGTTGCTCAATGTGTCTCCGAAAAAGACTAAAGGACATCGTGTGAGTCACACATCTCGAAGCATTTCTTGAATGTGTGTTGAATAATATTGTGGGTTTTCGTAACTTTGATTGACTTTTACGTCACCGTTTTACACGACACTTGTATATCGATCAAATATTATTTCATTGACCATTCTTCGTTTCGACTTCGAATTACAACGTCCGTTTGTACCTTGAAAACACCATCATCATCTTGTAATTCATCATATATTATGTAGCAATTGTTTGGAATACAATTCTATTTCTACAAATTTGTACCCTCCCTTTTCATTAAACTTCCTCGCTCCAGGAGTGCGACTTTTTAATATTCTATTTCTTTATCGGTATGTCTTAGGAATTTTGAAAATCACACAGCCAAGAGACCTTCCTGCATTGCATCTTGAAATCGAAGACACGAATGTCATGCGCCGTTTTTGATTTCTTAGTTTATTATTAGCATTCTTGAACCATTTCTATGCTATGTTTTTTTACATGCTTAATTGTACAATTTATTCTCTTTCGTCTTTATGGAATCCACAAGTCATGTGTGTACATAAATTTCGGGTCATTATTAAGTTTGATTAAATTTTAAGGTGTCGAAAAATATACTTTGTGCAAAAAAAATACAGGTAATTTAACGATGTCGGGAAAATATTTTAAACTTTAGACATAAAAATATACTTCTAGTTGTTGAGACGTTCGTTTAGGACCTAAAATTCGACCTGTAAATCTTAAAAAACGAGCAAGTTACGCTCAATTGAAATTGTAAAATTTAAAGAACTTATTTTCTGCATATTTCTAAAATATCATTTTGTTGACAACTTTGATGCGGGGGTATTTTCGTCTATTTTTGATCCGTTTCAAGCCTCGAGTAAAACTAGAAAGTTGTTCAAAACATCGTTTTACACCAAATTGCTTTATACTTCGAGTCTTGACAATCTCATTTAGTGAGTCAACTGGTCAGGTCTGACCCTAAAAGTCAAACTTAAAAGTCAAAGCTAATAGACTTTAAAAATATTGTTTGAAGCGTTTTTGAGTTCGTTTGAGCTCGTAAAACTTTAACTAATTATATTTTACAACTAAAAACATTGATTACGTTTGAAAACGTTAAAATAATAACCTTGAGTTTGGCCATACATACATATATATTGAACGTTTGGAACCAAGTGATTTGATAAACCAATGATGAACTACATGTTTTGAAAAATGTGTACATTTTTATGCGTCATTATTTACATGTTAAATTCATAAACTTTCCTAAAATAGAAACTTTACGGAGTAGTTGTACTATTTGGGAATTGATGCCCTACTTTCTTAAAAGTATATTTATCTCAAATAAATTTCGACATGAGCGCATATGGATTCCTTTATCTTCTCTTTCATAAATGAGTTATTTGTCAATTTATCTTATTTTCTTATACTTCTAACGTAACACTGATTTGGGTCAAGGTTTGAAGTTCTTATTTTCATTGTTCGTTATCATCTTGACACGTGTCTCATGACGATTCCGGCTAACCCATTCGAAATTCTATCATCTTGTAACCATTTTTCAGATTGTCTTATCGTTTACTCTTTATTCCTCTCGTGTTAACCACTCGCTATTTTGTAAGCTATCATCGTGTCACCATATGAAATTAAACTGGTATTTTTTGCGAAACATTTTACAAAATGTTCTACATTGGTCATTGTTTTACGATGCAATTTCACAAATTGTTCAACAATTGGTCTTGTAATAATTCTTGTAACAATAAAATTGTTGATTTAAACATCTAACCAATTTGTTACTGGCCAAAAGTTTCATATACTATTTTGATTCCTGTTTTTACAAATGGCATTATACATGCACTTTAAATCATATGATATGTAATACTGTTTTGACGAAGCCGAGCATCGCATTGCTAGTCTTAAATTATGCATGGCCTGATCACCTATGCGTAATTTAGAAGGAGCCATGCAAGGCCGAATAGTAGTCACCTTAAATATTTATTCAAGAACCAACCTTTTTACTTATGTTCTTAAAAAGTTAGATAAAACAAAGTTTTGAAAAATTTCACATCTTATGCGAGTAGAACCAGTTCGCGACATACACATATGAACCGTTATCTTTTCTTGAACAAAGTACATGCCTCAAGCACATATTTCCTTACTCAACGAATTTTGTTTTACTTGTTATCTCATCATCCTCATGATATAATTCTAGTTACCACTTGTCTAATTTCTTACCATTGATATCAGTCTTGAAAGTTACAATGTTTTTATGCTTATTCATTGACCAACCTTCTCTATCTATTTTGGTAGACCTTCGAAACATCGCTGGACATGGACAATGATTTTCTTTATCCGTTAGGATGTGTGTTAGACTATACCGTCTTGAAATTCATTCGTGTGAACCACGTATTGATTTCGCCTCTCATTTCTAATGTTGTTCATTTTGCTGGAATTACCCTTAAGTGACTTCTTAAGAATTTTCTTTGATTCGAAATTTCGTTGTGGGGTTTTTCTCTTTCGATCGTGTATTGACCATCAAGAATTTAATAAGCCGTTTTTGGTGACGCCAACCACACTCGTGAATTAACCAGTTGCTAAATCCTTTGTTTCTTATTGTCCTTACCATCGATGCATCTATTCTATCATGTTCGTTAAGAAATGAGTACAAATTTCATTTTATTCCATCATGCCATTGCTTGTATACTAATTGTTGATTATTATTCGTTTCATACTCGTTTTCTATCTTGTCACCTTTTGAAAACCAAAACATGTCACATGCTTATCATTTGATGCATTAGACACCTTCTTGGATTTCTAAAAATTTATAATAAATTTTGAAGAACATTTTACATATTTTATCAAATGTTTAAATTACCAAAATACCCGTTTCAAGTGTAATGTCGGATCTATACATCCTCTTTGGTAGATTTATAACAAGTGTTTAAAAGGATGTCAAGCTGTATCCTTTAAAGCATTTGATTACACTATACTTTACTTACAACCTAATGAAATTATCAATTTAATTTATAATTTCTAACAATGATTCTAAATTATTTGGAAACTTGATTTTCTCTAATGGTAATGATAAACCTGAGTTTTTTAACAATAATTTCATACAGTCATCCAAAAGCTCTTAAGCTGATCGAAATAATTAATTGAACTGAGTTACTTTTACTTTGAAATCCTTATCAAGAAAAAACTTAAGCTGAGTTTGAAAGTAATACCAAATCCGACCAATAATTGTGACAACTTGTAAACCAAATTTCTATATGTAATTCATATTTTCCCTCTATTTTCTACTAAGTAAATTGTCATGTTTTACAATTTGCGCGATTTGCGATTCCTTGATTAACAATCTTGATTCATTTTGGTGCACCTTGTTCGTTTAAGAAATTCTTGTGTTCATTCTATCTCATGATATTTCTCTGTATTGAAAGGTCATTATTATAATCCAAGTTGAAAATTTATTCGAAAAGGAGTTAAGAAACTGAAGCGTAGTGAATTCCAATCGTTAAGGTACGACGTGGTGCAGAAATTACCTAGGAAGCAGTGAATCAATTCTAAACTATGTATCCCCTTTTGTTTGCATTTTCTTCTGTCTCCAGTGGAACTCTGGGGGACCAGAGTTCCTTTAGGGGGGTCGACTATGAGAACTATTATTTTTCTCGGTAATTAAATTATTTTTTATTCATACTTTTCGATTTTATAATATTTTACTTGTTCTATATACTTTTCTTATGTAAATCCTGAGATCTCCATAATTTTAGTTAAATTATATTTTAATTATTTTTTTGATCATTAATAGTATTTTGAGTACTTGTCATTTAAAATTTATCGACAAAGTCTATGTCCGTCATCGACCGTTAATATCCTCATTATGACATAGAAATAATTTTCTATTGTTTTCGTTTTAATTTCTCGTTTTACAAGCATTTTTTTTAATTTACCTTAAGACTTTAAGCGTCATTCATTTATTCGACGCGTTAACGTTTATTAAATTATAAGCCCTCATTTATTTATTGAAATATCAAAGTGATCCGAATGTCGACGTTTTTATTATATATTGAGCGTTTATTTTTCATGTTTTACGCATATCTTTCAAATCACGTAATTTTTAATATATCGGCTTTTGATAATATCCGCTTTTACAGATTGTAGGATAAATCTTAAAACATTACGATCACAAATCCCTTCATTTTTTTTCTTATATGTGGCGTCTTATATACTACTCACAAGACACGCGTCTTATGAATCATTCTCATAGTCATGTGCTTTGAAATTTGCATGTCTTACCATATACTCCATTTAACATTTAATAATATTTTAGATTATCTCATAACTTGCAAAAGGAGATAATGCATCTTATTTTTCTTATTTTCATTCGAATACTACAACAACAAAGAGACCATAAAAAAAAATTTATCCTATTTAGTTTAGATCATACATGGAGGTCTTATGTTGCAAATGGGGTTTATCATGGTTTAATTTCTTCATAAAATAATTTTCGTCATCAAAATATCATTTTGAGAGATCACTAGAGTTGAAATTTCTCAAGTATTACAAGGGTTAAAATGATTGGGTGGTACATGTTTGGTGGTTTGATCATTGATTTTGAGCAAGAGTTATTGATTGATGGTTTTTTGTTGTTGTATTCATCACTATTTTTGTCTCGCTCGATCAGATGTCGACCGTTCGACATCTCGTTTTTGATCAATTAGCGATTGATATCTCGTGAAGTCGTGAATCGGTTATTGGGCGTTTGTTCCTCGGTCTTTGTGTAACTGCTATATCAGGTGAGTTCATAGCCCCTTTTTACTACTTATACATTTTTCTAAACGCGGGGTGAGATTTTACATGGTGGAACACATTCATTTAAAACTGTATGCTATCCAGAACTTGTATGCTATCCAAAACTTGTATGCTATCCAAATCTTGTATGCTTTCCAGAACTTGTATGCTTTCTAGAACAGATTTCAGTTATTATTATTGCTTTTAGTTTCCATAGCCACTGAGTTTCCCTACCATATCATGAACCGTTAATTTACTTGTGTTACTAAGCGCGAATGTTGTGGGTGGATCCATCGGGATTGACAATCCCCATCTCGTATTACTTTGACGCATTACATTTGTTTATACTTGAGTGTTTAGGCTGAACACTCACTAGGGGAACTTACATTTTGTTAAGCTTCAGTGTCATGAGCTAAATAGCAATAATATACATCATGACTATGGATAATGTACATAGTCATCCCCCCATTACTTGTTTTACAAATGAATGCTTGTGTTCCACACATTTACTACTAAACCTATGAATATCACTCAACTTTGTGTTGATGATTTTACATGTTTAATCTCAGGTATAATGCTTAGTTTTGCTTGGATGGGAGCCCGTAGGATATTATCGCAGCTTGGAGATTTTTGTGTTACTTTTTTTTAAGTTTGGTTTTGGTAAAAACTGTCAGAAGTTATTCTGTATTTTCAGTAACTATATGTTACAAAACCATGTTTAAACAATAGATTTTTCCGCTTATAAAACTCTGGGACCTTTGTTTAAAAACTCTGATGTTTATGATGTAATGTATATGTTTATATTACGTCAACTTTGTGTCAATAGTATTTCATTGTTTCTTGTACCATGACGTGGAACCCCCTTTGCCGCCTAGTTGTTTCCTTGCCTGATTTTGGGGGTCTCACATAAAGATGACATTCCCGACTTGGATTATGAGGGGTTTCCCGACGAACCTACTTTTCTTCACCCATTTCCATCAGGAAATGAGGATGATAGTGATCCGGTTTTTGGGAGGTTCACCTTTGAGCTTACTCCTTTAGACCAATTTCCACCGAGAAATGAGGTTGATTTGACTATTCCGATCCTTGAGAAGTTCGCCGATGAACTTACTCATTTAGAGGTGGAAGACGTGATTCTTCGAGAAAAATGATCAAACTTCTATCTTCTCATTTCTAAAATCGAAGCTTTGAATTCTAAACCTATTACCAAGTCTTTCTCTCATCTCCTATCCCCGTTGAGGATAGTGATCCGCTTTTGGAAAAAATTGACACTTTTCTTGTTTCGGATGATTCAATACCACCGGGTATTGATGATCTTGACCCGGAGGGGGACGCTCTCTTTTTAGAGAATTTACTTGATGATGATTTCGTCCCAAGTCCTCCTCCCACTCGCTTTGATCTTAATGTGCGGGTTTTTCATGCGACTCATATTGAGTCTCATGACCCCTTTGTTCACATTTCCAAGAGTGACAAGGTCAACAAGGTTATGCGTGTTGATACCACTATGGTTGAGACTTTTATCCCACCATTACCATATGCTTTATATGATTATGGATTAGCATGGGGGAAGACACCGTGTTGTCTATTCCTTTCTCTCTCGAGGATGAGGTATTTGATCCCACAATCATTGATTTAGGGAAATCTCGGCCTTTCACCGATGTAATAATTGAAAGATTTTTTGATCATCTTGGTGCGAGTTTATCTCAGGGAGCATACTATATCCATTTCATAATTTGTGACATTGACCACCATCTCTTTTTGGAGATTTATGTTGGAGTTTCATCCTCTCGTTTGTTATCCGACAACGAGGATGTGATCTTTGACCCTGGCATCGTGATTTATGATGGATTTTATTCCAATATGTCGGTTTTCACCATTTTCTCGAAGGACTAATGAATGCGGGGATCGAGTCGAGCTCATGACTCGGTTAACAAAAACGAGGTGCCTTGTGGGGGAGTCCCATACATTCTATCTTCTTTCTGTTTTCTATCACTAATAAGGCTTGATCTTTTCAAGCTCGTGCTCGTGTTTTGTTGTGTTGTGAATCTTAGGTATGACCCTAATCTTTAAAGACTCTCTTGTTTGGTTTTTGCCCGGTTCACTCGAGTTTCCGTACTTTGATTGTCAAAAGGGGCACACTCTTATCCTTTGATTTTTATCGACTAACATTTTATCTTCAAGCATAATTAATAAACGGCTTATAGATTTGCGTACTCTTACCATGTTAGGAATTTTGCATTCGACTCTTCGTGTTTTAGCAAGGGGGTGTTACTCTTGAGCTAGGAAACATTGAGGATAATGTTTGGTTTTAGCATAGGGGAGTCAACCGATATAATCGCTTTCAATTGCTTTTGTCGTGTTCAAATGTAATCGTTTTTCTTGTTTTTCATAAAATTTTTAATTTTTAGTGTTATTTTGTGTTTAATAATAAAGAAAATAAATGTTTTTGACACAAATGTAGGTGATAGGTGTGTAAACACCCATCCTTTTTACCACTTAATTACAATAATAACCGAGCCAAAACGTGTATTTTATGTCATTTATGTCATTTATGTCGGAATTATGCGTGGTTTGTGTTTTTGTTGTGATTTAGGACGAAAAGGTGAAAAGTGGAGAAAACACGGGCATTTACGGGCTTTTATTGAAGAAAAAGATGAAAGACGAAGTCAAGAAGTCAAGAGTGCAAAGAGAACGGAAGTCCAAGACCAATTCTGAAGATTTATAGAAGAAAAAGTTAAAAGACTGAAGTTTAATAAAGCCGAAGAACTCGAGTCTTATTTATGAAGAAAATTAAAGACGAGTTCAAAGAAATCCCAAGCCAAAAGTCATTAAAGTCCAAGATTAAAGAAGATTAAAGGCTTAAGGACCTAACGGTGCAATTAAGAGAAAATGAAGGAGGGGAGGAAGCTTCCTAAGCATTCCCTAATCCTCACCTATATATAGTCATTAGGATAATCACTTTCATTTTTGTTGGATAGTTTGACACACTATTTCTTCCATCTTTATTTACTTGCACATTTACTTTGTTGCACTTTAATTACCTTGTCTTGCACCTTATTTTCCAAGTAAGTTACTTTTTGTGACAAATCTAACATTTTCAGGTAGTGAAATATTTTCTCGTATAATATTTTGAAACTTATTTTTGTGTTGGTTGACGAACTCACAATTTCCGGATTTAAATTTAGGCTTACGTGCATAATTTGGCGTCTTTTACGACTAAACCGGAAACCTTAGGATTACGTATTTACGTTTTTGAACTCCGTTTTTGATGAGACAATTTTTATTGGATTCGTTTTGTGACGGTGATTCATAAGCACTCACATTATAATGTATAAAATGTAAAAATATAAACCCACTAACTTATAAAGTTAAAAATCAGATTTTGGAAATAATGTTTATTATTATTATATAAGCACTCACATTATAATGTATAAAATGTAAAAATATAAACCCACTAACTTATAAAACTTATATATATAAATGTATAAAAGGTTAATTAAATGAGTAAATTATATAAATGGTGGTAAAAATAATATTTATAAGTAATAAAAACTATAAACTTGATTTTTACGACTTTTTCGGCTATCGCCGTAAAATTAACGTTTTTCGCCAAATAAAACTTAGACGACCAAACCCGTCTAATGTAAAGTTTATAAAAGTTATATACTGATGTATAGATAACTAAGACAAGTAAAAACTGATAAAACCCGAACTATAAGAATTACGGACATTTACGAGCTAACTAAACATATTGGACTAATAATTGGACTTAATAAGATAAAAACTTGTAAAAAGAATTATTTGGGCTTAACCCATTTGGGACCAACATGAAAAGTATATATACTGATCATATAGGTATAAAATGGATAAAAACAAGTTAAAGAACTTATAAAAGGCTTAATGGACTTAAATAGGTAAAATCGGTAAAACTAGTGAACTAGTAAGACGTTACCAAGACGTAAACACTAAAATGAGTAAACAAGGATTTATAAACCCACTTGATCATCATCATATGTACAAAATCATCATATGTATATTGTTATTTTGATAAAAGTCATTAGACCGAGTCTAAGACCGATTATTATTTATATAGGTTTCCGTGACCGAAGCACGCCCGTAGCCGATAATCCGCCTTTCATTAACAACGTGAGTTCATAGCCTCGCACTCTTTTAAATGTTTTATAAAATGATTTGTAAACCCGCGAGGGAGATAACATGCTAGATTTTTATAAAAATAGAACACAAGTAGTCCCGATTGTATGCTAAATGATATGGACCCGAATGATGCTATGACCCTATATTCGAGACTAAAAGGATTATTAGTAGTTAGGTTATGTCACTTAAAGTCCCATTAGCATGAATTGTGAACTACCGGGATTTGGTAGACGCTTATGCATTTGATAGTACTATTTGGGGACGATCACCCCAGTTCGCGCCTTGACGGTTGATCCCCATCGTACCACATTGATTGGTAAGCGAATTTATGTATGAGAAGATTCCATAGCGTGATTTTTGTGACGACACGCTAACTTAGATGGGCAAATTGTTTGTCGGGTTCGCGGCCGCTGTTTTCACAGTAAGGTAACAATGTCATGCGGCTAATAATAATCCTATAATCTATTCAATCTATATAATCTAAATAAACGATATGATACGACGCTATTAACGATGAATATATTACCTATCATGGTAATATAGAGACTGCGGTCTCATGGACGGTTTCAGATGTATGCTTGATTTATATATTGCCTGACTAGCAATATGTGGACTTACTTCCGATATTATACTTGTGTTCTGATTTTAAATGAATATAAATGATTGTTTTATATAACGGTTTTCATTAAACTCTATGAATTCACTCGGCATTCGCTGATATGATTTTTTTGCATGTTTTCTATCTCAGGTGCTTGAAGGTAATCCGGATGGAGATCGACTCTGATGGCCCACACTTAATATTAAAAATGTTCATTCGATCTGTGTTTTGTAAACTTAATGACCTGTATAATTTGGGACCTGTTGTACGCTTTTGAAACTTTTTATCGAATGAATGTTTTTTAAACCTTGTACAACCATTTTTATGTGTTGTCTATGATTGGAGTTATTGTGCTATCCCGTAACACTCTGAAAGACCCTTCCGCTGTACCGATACGAAAAATGAGAGTGTTACAGTTTGGTACCAGAGCTCTCGTTATAGAGAACAAAGGATTTTAAAAACCAAGGTTTTGAACAAAACTTTTCAAAATCTTTTGACAATGAACATTTGAGAAAATATTTGAAAAATCTTTTGACTATAACGGTGCCAGAGATCTCCGACGTTACCAACAAGCCCTATCGAGAAAATAAATATTTTGATATATATAATATAATTTATATGTATGTATATATCGTGATTTCATTATGTAATTGTTTAACTAGTATGTTATCCTAATACGAGATATACATATAAATGCAGATTGTCATGGCTGACCCTAATATTCCTGTAGAAAACCATGCTATTCCCGAACCTAATATAGAAGATGATCCTTATTTAGACTTAGTAGATTTTGATATTGATGATGAGGAGGAACCATGTGAGGATCCCGAGCCCGAGTTAGGACTAGGAGATCAGATTGCCCCTCAGGTTGACTTAGTAGAGAATGAGATTGAGAATGTGGGTAATGAGAATGTGGAGATTGAGAATGCTGATATTGAGAATGAGGATGAGATTGGGTTAGATGATTTAGATGACGAGATTGACGACGAGGATGTCGAGGAGGACGTAGGTATAGATATTGAGGTTGATGACGATGAGGAGGCTGAGCTTATTTATCCGTATGATGTTCCAGAGGGCGAGCCTTTGCCCCCACCAGTTTGTTTGTCTGATTCTGAGGATGAGTTACCTAGGGATGAAATGTCTGAATCGTCTGAATCTGATTCTGAATCAGAGGAGGATGAGGATGACGATGCACCTGACGGTACTGATGGTATTGCTACTCGTAGACGTGAGATAGGAGAGTCGTCTAGTACTCGAGAGGCTACTCATATTGATGGTCTTGCACCATGGGCCTTGAGACGTGATCTAGATGCTTCCCGTGTTAAGAGTTGTGTGACAGAGGTTGGATTAGGTGTTGTTTAGACTCAGGTTGCTTATTTGGAGTCGAAGACAAAGATTGGCGAGAAAGAGCGAGAATTGCTTAGTTTGGATTTGAGTGATGTAGAACGTGGTTTGAATGAGGCTTTTAGGAGGTTATCAGTGTTGGAAAGTGGTGAGTATGCTGCCATGAAGAGAAAGGTGAATTCTATGGAGATTCAGTTGAGTGTGGCTCGTGCGATGCGTGAGAAAGCCGAAAAGGAGTTGAATATATCCCACGGATGGAACAATAGATTTTATGCCGACATGGTTGAAAGAGGAGTAATCCGTAAGCGCCCAGCTGAAGATGTGTCTAGTGATCGTTCGGCGAAGATCCAGAAGACGATGGATGATGGACCATCTGGCGGTTCTCAGTAGACCAGTCTGTATTTAGTAGTGACCTTTATATCTTTTGTGCTTTTGTAGCTTTGACTGAACCGACTTGTTAATAGTAGACTTGGCACGAATTTTGAGTGTATATAGTGCTAGAACTTTGATATGGATGTACTAAGACAATACTTTTGTTTCAGATCGAATGAAATATGTATCTTGTCTTGAATTCCATATTGTGCCTTATTTGTATCTTGATTATGAATTCGATCCATGTTATATGAATCCTTTGTTGGATGAATACTTAATACTTTGAAATTGTTAAATTATAGAACTATGCCGCCCAAGAAGGCTGTGACTGAGGATGATGTACGTAGGATTATTACAGAGCAAGTTACCGCATCTATGACTGAATTTATGGCTAATGCTAGAAATGAAGCTGGCGGTAGTGGAGCTGGCGGTAGTGGAGCTGGCGGTAGTGGAGCTGGCGGTAGTGGAATTGGCGGTACTAATGTGAATGTGAATGCTAATAATGTGAATGCTAATGCTGGAGGAAATATAGGAGGACTTGGAACTAATGCACCTGAAGTTGGTGGTTGTACTTATGTGACGTTCATGAAGTGTGAACCTCTACCTTTTAATGGAACTGAAGGTGCTGTAGGACTAAGCCAGTGGATTGAAAAGATTGAATCGGTGTTTAGGATTAGTAAGTGTAAGGAGGAAGATAAGGTGACTTTTGCTATGGCTACTCTTAAAGGTCGTGCGTTGACTTGGTGGAACGGGAGAATTGCTTTCATGGGTCTTGATGCTGCTAATGCTACTCCTTGGGCTGAAATTAAGAAGTGGATGACTTTGGAGTTTTGTCCTCGTAGTGTGATTATTAGGTTAGAACAGGAGTTGATTCATCTGAGAATGAAAGGCGTGGACATTGATAGTTACACGAATCGATTCCATGAGTTGGCCTTGCTATGTCCTCGATTGGTTGAACCCGAAGAGATCCGAATTGAGCAATATGTGAAAGGGTTGACCAGGAATATCCGGGGGGACGTAACATCATCTAAACCACTGAACATTGATGATGCTGTTCGAATGGCTTACCAACTCATTGGACAGATAATTCAGGATAAGGAAGATGAAGCCCGTGTTGGTGAGAAAAGAAAGGGAGACGGTGAGCGTGTAGATAGAGGTGATTATAGGAAGAATTTCAATCGCCGTTAGAACCAGAGAAAGGGGAATGCAAATGCTCTTACCAACAATACACCGCGCAACGATGATAGATGTCCCAAGTGTGGCAACAAGAGGCATGCTGGCGACTGCTGGAAGTGCCGAAATTGCGGAAAGCTTGGACACAAGGTTGAAAGGTGTAAGAAGGGAACCATTTGCTTCAACTGTAATGAAGAAGGTCATAGGAAATCGGAATGCCCCAAGTTGAAAGCGATTGTACCTGGAAGAAACCCCCAGGGTGGTATCTACCAACTTGGAACAATTGAGGTGAAGAAAGAGGATCTGAATGTCGTTACTGGTACGTTTTTACTCAACAATCATTATGTTGTTGCTTTATTCGATTCGGGTGCCGATAGGAGCTTTGTATCCACTAAATTTAGTGCCCTTATTGATATTGAACGTGTTGAGATAAGTACCAGTTACGAGGTGGAATTGGCTGATGGTAAATTAGTGAAAACTAATAAGCTATTAGAAGGATGCTCTCTAAATCTCTTGAACCATTCCTTTCCGATTGATTTGATGATGATAGAATTAGGTAGTTTTGATATTATTATTGGTATGGATTGGTTGTCGTTGAACAATGCTACTATTTTATGTGGAGAGAAGAAAGTTAAGATTCCTCTTAGGAATAGAACGTTAGTAATTGATGGTAGTCGAGGTGAATCCCGTTTGAAAATCGTTTCATGTATTAAAGTCCAAAAGTACATCAGGAACGGTTGTGAGTTATTTTTAGCTCAAGTGACCGGGAATGAGTCTAGGGAGAAACGATTGGAAGATGTACCTATTATTTGTGAATTTCCTAAGGTATTTCCTAAAGATTTACCCGGACTTCCACCAATAAGGCAAGTAGAGTTTCGAATCGATTTAATTCCTGGTGCTGCACCGGTGGCACGTGCGCCTTACCGATTAGCCCCTTCTGAATTAATGGAGTTATCTGAGCAACTTAAGGAGTTGTCTGATAAAGGTTTTATTCGACCGAGCTCGTCGCCTTGGGGAGCTCCAGTCTTGTTCGTTAAGAAGAAGGATGGATCTTTTCGTATGTGCATTGATTATAGGGAACTGAATAAGTTGACAATTAAAAACCGATATCCTTTACCTAGGGTTGATGATTTGTTTGATCAACTGCAAGGATCTAGTGTGTATTCTAAGATAGATTTACGGTCAGGATATCACCAACTTCGCGTCCGTGAAGAAGATATTCCTATAACTGCATTTAGAACTCGTTATGGACACTATGAATTTCAAGTAATGCCATTTGGGTTAACTAACGCACCTGCGGTTTTCATGGATTTAATGAATCGAGTGTGCAAGCCCTACTTGGATAAATTTGTGATTGTGTTTATTGATGATATTCTAATCTATTCTAAGAATGAAGATGAGCATAGAGAACATTTGAGGATTGTTTTGAAGTTGTTGAAGGATGAAAGGTTGTATGCCAAATTTTCGAAGTGTGATTTCTGGTTAGATTCTGTGCAATTTCTTGGTCATGTGATTAACAGAGATGGAATTCATGTTGATCCTGCAAAGGTTGAAGCTATTAAGAATTGGTCTGCACCGACAACGCCAACGGAAGTGCGACAGTTCTTAGGATTAGCTGGCTATTATAGGCGATTCATTAAAGAATTTTCTTTGATAGCTAAACCCTTGACTAAGCTTACTCAGAAGAATAAACGTTTCGTTTGGGGAAGTGATGAAGATGGAGCATTTCAGACATTGAAGCAAAAATTATGTAGTGCGCCAATCTTATCATTACCCGACGGGAGTGAAGATTTTGTAGTGTATTGTGATGCATCTCTTAGAGGTTATGGAGCTGTTTTGATGCAGAGGGAGAAAGTGATAGCTTATGCTTCTAGGCAATTAAGGAAGAATGAGGAGAATTATACTACTCATGATCTTGAGTTAGGAGCTGTAGTCTTTGCTCTTAGGTTGTGGAGACATTATCTGTATGGCACCAAGTGTACGGTATTCACCGATCACAAAAGCCTACAGTATATTCTCGACCAGAAGGAATTGAACATGAGGCAACGAAGATGGATAGAGTTGTTAAGTGATTATGATTGTGATATAAAATATCACCCAGGAAAAGCCAATGTTGTTGCTGATGCATTAAGTAGGAAAGATAGAGAGCCTATCAGGGTGCGTTCTCTAGTCTTGACCGTGCACAATAATTTGCCCGAGCAAATTAGAAATGCGCAAATAGAAGCTTGTAAGAAGGAGAATTCTGTTAATGAAGGGTTCCGAGGAGAAGGAGATCCTTTAGAGGTTAGAGCTGATGGAGTGAAATGCTTAAGAGGTCGTATGTGGATACCTAAGTTTGGAGGCTTAAGAGACTTGATTATGTTAGAATCCCATAAATCAAAGTATTCCATTCATCCGGGATCTGATAAGATGTACCATGATTTGAAGAAGTTGTACTGGTGGCCGAATATGAAAGCTGACATAGCTATGTATGTTCTTCAATGCTTGACTTGTGCTAGAGTTAAAGCTGAACATCAAAAGCCATCAGGACTGCTTCAACAACCAAAGATTCCTGAATGGAAGTGGGAGCGAATTACGATGGACTTTATCACCAAGCTTCCTAGAACATCATCTGGAAACAATTCGATTTGGGTTATTTTCGACAGACTGACCAAATCAGCACACTTCATTCCAGTTAAGGAGCAGTTCTCACTTGAGAAGCTGACTCGAATATACCTTGATAATGTTGTATGCAAGCATGGAGTGCCTGTATCGATCATTTCAGATCGAGATCCTAGATTCGCATCGAATTTTTGGAAATATCTCCAAAGATCTTTGGGAACAAATCTCGACATGAGCACTGCTTATCACCCCCAGACTGATGGTCAGAGTGAAAGGACGATACAAACACTGGAAGATATGTTGAGAGCTTGTGTGTTAGACTTTGGTAAGAATTGGGATAAACATTTGTCGTTAGCAGAGTTTTCGTATAACAATAGTTACCATTCTAGTATTAAGGCTGCACCGTTTGAAGCTTTGTATGGTAGGAAGTGTAGATCTCCTGTATGTTGGAGTGAAGTTGGGGATACCCAGCTCACGGGACCGGAATTGATCCGGGAGACTACGGAGATGATAGTTCAGATTAAGAAGAGGTTGTTGACTGCCCGTAGTAGACAGAAAAGTTACGCGGATGTGCGGCGGAAGCCAATGGAGTTTGAAGTGGGTGACCGAGTAATGTTGAAAGTATCGCCATGGAAAGGCGTTATAAGATTTGGAAAGCGAGGAAAATTGAATCCCCGTTATATTGGACCCTTTAAGATTTTATCTAGAGTAGGTCCGATGGCTTACAAACTAGAGTTACCCCCAGAACTTCATGGTGTTCACAACACATTCTATGTATCTAATCTGAAGAAATGTCTAGCAGTGAGTGATGAGAAAATTCCGTTAGGTAAGGTTCGAATAGATGGGAAGTTGCATTTTATCGAAGAGCCCGTAGAAGTTATGGACCGTGAGGTAAAGCAACTGAAACAAAGTCGGATACCTATTGTCAAGATCCGATGGAATTCAAAGCATGGACCGGAGTATACTTGGGAACGAGAGGATGAAATGTGGAAGAAATATCCGCACCTCTTCGATTTCAATAAGAAATGGACATCCAAATGAAATGGATCACGAGGACGTTGATCCCTTTTAGGAGGAAAAGCTGTGACAAATCTAACATTTTCAGGTAGTGAAATATTTTCTCGTATAATATTTTGAAACTTATTTTTGTGTTGGTTGACGAACTCACAATTTCCGGATTTAAATTTGGGCTTACGTGCATAATTTGGCGTCTTTTACGACTAAACCGGAAACCTTAGGATTACGTATTTACGTTTTTGAACTCCGTTTTTGATGAGACAATTTTTATTGGATTCGTTTTGTGACGGTGATTCATAATTTATAAAAACGTTTTTCGTAAAGCGACCCGAGGGCACGCAAATCGAGAAAACTAGAATCGAGAAATACCCGTAAACTAGTGAGATGGGACAAAACACTTTGTCCCACCCCACTAGCAATATGGGACGGCTACACTTGACACCACAACACTAATGTGGCATCAAGTTAGCTAACTTACAACAAGTGTAAGCAAATGCTTACACATTAAGCAAACTTTACCACTAACTAGTCAAAACTAGTTACTTGTTTCATTTCTACCATTTCTTCCATTCAACTCAACACCAAAACTCTCTCAACTCTCCCTCTCTTGCCATCCCAAATAAGCCAACAAACACCATCATTGATCTTTTCTAGCCATAAACCACATGTTTACTAGTCCTATTAAGGTGTTCTCTTGAAGCCTTGATCATTTGGTGGCCATATTAACATCTTTGGAGGTGATTTGCTTGTGTCCTAGGGCTGATTTTCCAACCTATGTTCTTGATATTTGATGGTCTTGGAGATACTTGTTGTGTTCATCAAGTTCTTGCCTTCCTAAAACAAGAAATCCACTTGGATTGGTAAAGAAGATCATCCTCTACATTTTTCTCTTATTATTTTGTAAAGAACAAATGTATTTTCTTTCATTTTGTATATGTATATGATGTATATATGATGATAAAAATGTTGTGTGGGGATCAAGTGTTGATAAATATGCTTAAAAATGATGATAACTATAAGAAATGAAGCTAAAATCTTGACTATTTAGTTGGCTGTATAAAAACAGTAGATAACTAAAAGATGAACTGATAAAATTGCATGGTTTGATCTATTTACAGTAAGTAGATGATGTTATACAGATGTGAGAGTTGGCCATGCAATGGAATCAAAATAATGAGTGAGATATGATCAAAACAAGTTAGGTGGTGTAATCTGAATAAGCAGTTTTGTAGGGACTGTTAAGGCAACTTAAACTCAAAATGGGCAGTAGCTATAACTAAGTAATATATAGCACATATTATGAAGAACTTGTCATCCAAAAATGAGCTTCTAAGTCATTGTAGAACTCTAGATATGGTAAAAATGGTGAATATGAAGTTAAAAATCAGATTTTGGAAATAATGTTTATTATTATTATATAAGCACTCACATTATAATGTATAAAATGTAAAAATATAAACCCACTAACTTATAAAACTTATTTATATAAATGTATAAAAGGTTAATTAAATGAGTAAATTATATAAATGGTGGTAAAAATAATATTTATAAGTAATAAAAACTATAAACTTGATTTTTACGACTTTTTCGGCTATCGCCGTAAAATTAACGTTTTTCGCCAAATAAAACTTAGACGACCAAACCCGTCTAATGTAAAGTTTATAAAAGTTATATACTGATGTATAGATAACTAAGACAAGTAAAAACCGATAAAACCTGAACTATAAGAATTACGGACATTTACGAGCTAACTAAACATATTTGACTAATAATTGGACTTAATAAGATAAAAACTTGTAAAAAGAATTATTTGGGCTTAACCCATTTGGGACCAACATGAAAAGTATATATACTGATCATATAGGTATAAAATGGATAAAAACAAGTTAAAGAACTTATAAAAGGCTTAATGGACTTAAATAGGTAAAATCGGTAAAACTAGTGAACTAGTAAGACGTTACCAAGACGTAAACACTAAAATGAGTAAACAAGGATTTATAAACCCACTTGATCATCATCATATGTACAAAATCATCATATGTATATTGTTATTTTGATAAAAGTCATTAGACCGAGTCTAAGACCGATTATTATTTATATAGGTTTCCGTGACCGAAGCACGCCCGTAGCCGATAATCCGCCTTTCATTAACAACGTGAGTTCATAGCCTCGCACTCTTTTAAATGTTTTATAAAATGATTTGTAAACCCGCGAGGGAGATAACATGCTAGATTTTTATAAAAATAGAACACAAGTAGTCCCGATTGTATGCTAAATGATATGGACCCGAATGATGCTATGACCCTATATTCGAGACTAAAAGGATTATTAGTAGTTAGGTTATGTCACTTAAAGTCCCATTAGCATGAATTGTGAACTACCGGGATTTGGTAGACTTATGCATTTGATAGTACTATTTGGGGACGATCACCCCAGTTCGCGCCTTGACGGTTGATCCCCGTCGTACCACATTGATTGGTAAGCGAATTTATGTATGAGAAGATTCCATAGCATGATTTTTGTGACGACACGCTAACTTAGATGGGCAAATTGTTTGTCGGGTTCGCGGCCCGCTGTTTTCACAGTAAGGTAACAATGTCATGCGGCTAATAATAATCCTATAATCTATTCAATCTATATAATCTAAATAAACGATATGATACGACGCTATTAACGATGAATATATTACCTATCATGGTAATATAGAGACTGCGGTCTCATGGACGGTTTCAGATGTATGCTTGATTTATATATTGCCTGACTAGCAATATGTGGACTTACTTCCGATATTATACTTGTGTTCTGATTTTAAATGAATATAAATGATTGTTTTATATAACGGTTTTCATTAAACTCTATGAATTCACTCGGCATTCGCTGATATGATTTTTTTTGCATGTTTTCTATCTTAGGTGCTTGAAGGTAATCCGGATGGAGATCGACTCTGATGGCCCACACTTAATATTAAAAATGTTCATTCGATCTGTGTTTTGTAAACTTAATGACCTGTATAATTTGGGACCTGTTGTACGCTTTTGAAACTTTTTATCGAATGAATGTTTGTTAAACCTTGTACAACCATTTTTATGTGTTTTCTATGATTAGAGTTATTGTGCTATCCCGTAACACTCTGAAAGACCCTTCCGCTGTACCGATACGAAAAATGAGAGTGTTACACTTTTATTGCACCTTTACTTTTCTTGTTTAAAATCTCTCATTCTACCTTTCTTTCTTTGCTTGATCTTTATGTTTATGTGTTTATTATCTTGCTTATTTGATTAAAGGTTATGTTTTTATGCTTTTGATTGTGTTGGATTATTGATTCTTATAGCTTATTTGTGTTTATCTTTAAGTTTCTAAAGTTTTTATAAAAGTTATTTTTATATAAAATTTGTTTTCGTAAACCTTTTTCATTTTTGTGTTTTCAAAAGTCTTTAAATTTTAGCTTATTAGCTTTTTCTCATACAGTTTTCATTAAGTTTTTTGTTGTGTGCTTATTTGATTAATAGCTTATTGGTTTAGCTTATTTTCGTTTCTCTTAACTGTATTTCGACCATACCCGTCGGAATAGGGTTTATTATTCCGACCATAGCTTCATTGCTTGGTCGGAAAAGGGCTTTGGTATTCCGATCAGGGAGATTGTTGGTATTCCAATTAGGAGTTAGTGACAAGGATTCTAATCCTTATTCCGATTAGGGGTTCCGATCAGCATTCCGACCAGGGTCCATTCCTTATTTCGACGAGATCATCATTCCGATCTGGAGGTAATTCCACATTCCGATCAGGGTGAGTTTGGTTATTCCGATCAGGATAGGTGACAGCATTCCGATTGGAGTTCCGACAACATTCCGATTGGGAGGTTTGAATACATTCCGATTGTAGTCTGATCGGAATGTATTCTGATGGTAGGGTTGTTTTACTATTTTGTCTTGTTTAATTTTTAAGTTTACGTTTTAATACTTTGTCAAATCTTAATTTTTGTCACGCTTTAATTTTTGTCATCTAATTAATTACCTTTTAAGCTTTTAAATTCCCGTCATTTAATTTCTCGTTATTTACTTTTCAAAGTTTTAATTTCTCGCCATTTATTTAAAAATAGACTTAGATTTATTTTAACGCCATTTTACTTTAAAGTCATTTTCTTTTAAGTCTTTGCACATTTTATTTTAATACTACAACGACACAACTTTTATTTCCACCAAAGAACGACTGAGTCACACTAAACTCCTTTTTCAATTCGAAGAGACATACTTAAACGAACTAATTTTTATACGGGGTGTCAAAAGCTTTGTATTAAATGGCGCCGCTGCCGGCTCTTTTCGTAAAGATTAATGGTTTTCTGTGAGAGACGCGTTGCTTTTTGGGATCCGTTCACTTGTGAGCATTATTTTCTTGCTTAAAATTTTCAAAAATCCATAAAAATTAAAAAATTCAAAAATCCAAAAAGATTTTATGTATATTTTTTGTGTGTATATATATTGTCTTTGTGTTTGGTTTCTTTTTCTTTTGCATTTTCAGGTGTATGCGTACTAGATCTTCTAATTATCAAGAGCCCGAGACTCAAGAAGATTTAAGTATGTCAGGTGTTAACAACAACAATAATCCACCACACCTCAATAATAATAACAACAATGTTCTTCCTCAGCCCGATCTTCGGACAATGGAGGAGCTTGGTCAACCAACAAAGTTTGGACGAGGAGGACCGATTGCGCCGATGCAAATCACGGCTCCGAAGTTTTCGTTGAAGCACCACATGATTCAGCAAGTGCAAACTAATCCATTCGCCGGAATGCCTGATGATGATGCCAACAAACACCTCGACAAGTTCATTACAATCACTCAAAGCATGAAGTTTCCCGGTGCCACAATGGATGTTCTACGCCTACAACTCTTTCCACCTACTTTATCACATCATGCCGAGAAATGGTTTGATCGTCTCCCGAAGAATTAAATTCATACTTGGGATGACATGACTCAACGCTTTTTGTCGCGCTACTTTCCACCATCCATGGTCACGAGCCTTCGCAATCAAATCAGCGGTTTCATGCAAGATCCTGATGAATCTCTCTTTGATTCTTGGGAAAGATATAATGTCTTGATTGATCGTTGTCCAAACCACAACATGCTCCTTGTGACCTTAATTGATACTTTCTACAACGGTTTGACTTTTCGTGATCGTGATACGATTAATGCAGCCGCCGGTGGCACATTTATGAAAAGGAGACCCGAGGAGTGTAGAGAGTTAATTGAGAACATGACTAATCACCACAAAAACTGGAATTCCTCCGCTTCTTCAAGGAACAACCCGAGAGTCAATGTTTCTTCAACTTCAGCAAGCCCTGATATGACCGAATTCACCCGCATGATGACTGAAATGAACAAAAGTATCTTGCTTCTCGCTTCAAACCGACAACAACAAGTTAAAGCGGTTGCACCTTCTTGTGAAACATGCGGCGGTCCACACTCATACACCGATTTTCCTTCTACACAAGGAAATCCGGAAAATGTGTATGCAGCTTATGGTAATTATTCACCGGAAAATTACCAAGCTCGACCACAAGGGGATAGAAATTTGCTGAGTTACCGGTCAAACAACTACCTTTCACCCGGTTTTTCTCCTCAAAACCAAAACCCCGCCAACAACTACAATAGAAGCAACCAAATCCCACCCTGAGCTTCTAATCCTTATCACCCACCCGCTCAACAAACCCCACCCATTAACCCCGATGTTGAAGCCATAATGAGAACCCAAGGTGAGCAAATCAAGAATCTGCAGAGCCAAATTATCAATCTGAAAGGAGATATCACCAAGCAAGGGAATGACCTTAGATCCGAGCTTCGAGATAATATTCAATCCTCCTTCAGCAATCAAACAAATGATTTGAAGAATATTCTTGCTAGTTTCTTGCCCGCCGCTCAACCTTCTTCTTCGAGTTCTCTACCTTCAAACACCGTCACCAATTCGCGAGCAAATGTGAGTGCTATTACTACCCGTAGTGGAGTCACCATCGTAGGACCACCTATCCCACCCCCTTCATCTACACCTCCTCCACCACCATTTATCCCTACTCCTCCTACACCTAGTATTAGTGCATACCGTCTCCGCCTCGTCATGACGATGTACCTAGGAAGGAACCTTCAACATCTCAACCTTTACCTACACCTACACCTTCACCACCCAAACCTAATATCCCTTATCCTTCTCGCTTAGGCAAGACCAACGAGCTAACCAATAATGACTGTTAAGTGTCGAGCTATGTGAAGATGCTCTCTCAAATGAACATCAGCATTAGCCTTGTTGAAGCACTTGTCCACATGCCGAAATTTGTTAAAGCATTTAAGGAATTGCTTAACAAGAAGGAGAAGCTGATTGAGCTCACCAACACACGCTTAAATGAAAACTGCTCTGCAGTTATTCTTAAAGAACTTCCAGAAAAGCTTGGAGATCCCGGTCGTTTTGTGTTGCCTTGCATTTTCAACAAAACTGAAGAATTTACTGCCCTAGCTGATCTCGGGGCCAGTATTAATCTTATGCCTTTGAGTGTTTGGAAAACACTATCATTACCTGACCTTACTCCAACGAAGATGACTCTTGAACTTGCAAATCGCACTCTCGCTTACCCTGTTGGTATTGCCGAAGACGTGTTCATTAAAGTTGGCACATTTACTTTCCCGGTTGACTTTGTCGTGGTTGATTATGAAATAGACCCTCGTATTCCTTTAATACTTGGTCGGCCATTCTTGAGAACCGGACGAGCTTTAGTTGATGTTGCCGAAGGTGAGTTAATCTTAAGAGTCGGGAATGATTCACAAGTTTTTAAAATGGGGAAGCTTACAAGCAAATCCTATGGACGAGAATCTGTGAATATGATTAATGTGCTCGATGATTTTGTCATCTACAACAATCCTCTATTCGAGTCTTGCATTGAGAATCCACTGTTTCATGATGATGTGGATGATTCTCTATCCAATTTGGACGCTTCTCCCATTTATGATTCTCCACCGATCTTTGATGCTTATGATGATGATGATTCTAGCTCAGATTCGGATTATTTTGATGATTGTACTTCCGAGTATCCCGACCAGCCCACAAACGATGATTTTGATGAGGCTGATACTATTTCGAGTGATTCTTCACATGATGAAGATCCTCCGCCATCACTCGATCCTACTTTGGATGATTACTCATTTGAGGAAGACTTCTCTGCATTTCTCAACACTTACTTCCCTCATGAGAGTGATGCTCCTCCTTTGGACTTTGAAGATTATCGTCTTGATCCTACTTTGGATTTGAAGAACATTTTTTCAAAGGAGAAGAAACCGGTCGACACCAATATCCGCAGCACATATGATTTGACACCTCTTTGTCCACCTTCTGAGGACGAGGTTGTGCATCTTCTTCGCGGATCTTCTTCACACTCTGCTGAGCCTGAGTGCTATTTTCCCCTAAAGGAAAAGGTGTTCGACCCAGGTATCGATATTCTGCAGCCATCTCAATATCCACCTGATGAAATAAAAGGAAATATTTTTGGAACTTATGGAAATCTGCTTGCACCACTTCACCCTTGCTCCCACCGTGCTCCATCGCTGCTTAAGGGAACCTTGCCTACTCTTCTTTGGCTTGCCTTGTTCGCCTTAAGCTTGTGCTATTTGATGGATGAAAACTATGTCTTTGATCTTGGTGGATATGTTTCATGCTTCTTCCTATGATGATCAAGGTCGAGTCAGGCTCACGACTCGGTAAACAAAAATCAAGCGCTTCTTGGGAGGCAACCCATGTATCTATCTTTTCGCTTTCTTTATCCTAAGTGTTGGGGAGACCCGTTGGTGTTTGCTATTTCCTCTCCTCTCTTAATCAGGGATTCGAGCTCAATGATCCACTCTTGATGATTCTTGACGACCCGTGATTCCGTATCTCCATTCTCCCGGTTCTATCCTAAACTCTTTTTGATTCACTATTTTATATTTTCTCAATATTAAAATAGGAATCTCTTTAGTTGTCTCTTCCTTAGCGAGATTTAAACAAAGTGCACAATGTCCTAAGTGTAGGGGAGTTTACTCCCACATGCTTAAACATTGAGGACAATGTTTATGTTAAGTGTAGGGGGGACTTCTATCGAAGTTAAGTGGTCTTTTCCTTGTATTTGTCCTCATTTTAACCGGAAAATCAATTTTTTTCGATATTTTTCAAAATTTTTGATCCATTTTGGCCTATTAGTTTTTCCCTTTGTATAGTTATTTTCTTTCTTTGCTAGAATAAACTTTAATAAAGTGGTTTTAATTTTCAAACGTTGTGAATCTTTTGACTCAACCCGAGTTTACTCATCTAAGTTACTCTAGCTAGTATCCTTAACGTGTTTAAGTCAAGTTTTGCTAGGCTTTTATATAGGGAGCTATAAAACGCGAAAGTCTTAACTCTCACAGGTTAAGAACAAGAACTTTTCGCAAGTTCCTATAATTGATCCTAGAGAGTCATTTATCAAGGGAACTTTAAAATGCGATTTCTAAACTTGAAAAAGTCTAAGAGTTTGCAAGATCCTATAGGCGACTCGAAAACCCAAAACATTGATTTAATAGGCTAAGCATCCACGAGTCTCATTACTTGAGATTTTAAACTGTGGAGAACGAGAGATGATAGAGTCAATTATAAGTTTGGTATTCTTTCGTGAATTTATGTGAGTTAATTATAAGCCTATTCTCCCATCGCTTGTTAATAAATTTATCTTCAATAAATAAGGTTGTACGATTTGAAAAGTTTCTTAGCTTCTAGCCCAAGATCGTTTAAAAGTTGCTCGGTATGGATTAGAGTTCATAGCCAAGGCATAACTTATTGAAGCGGGATGCGAAGATTGGCAAGTCCAAAAAGGTCCTAACAAGACATGAGGGCTATATTTTGTTGCTAAAGATCCAAAGTGATGTGAAGAATCATTTATCGAAAATCAATATGAAGGATCGAGACACACGACGAAAAGCAAAAACTCCCCAAAAGTCATGGAAAAGTGTATCCAAAAAGACCCTAGAAAGGTATGAGGATAAATAGATCCAAGTCATAAAAGGAGGCGGATCGTTGTATATCAAAGTCCAAAATAATGATTGGAGAAAAATGAAGAAGTCGTGGTCCAAGTATGAATCTCTCAAAACTTCAAGTGAAGAAATTCCTATATGAAGAGAAGGCCATTATTTCATGAACGTCTCTCAAGGTTTGAAGTATGAAGTCGCTGCCAAATATCGGTCCGAGAAAGGTCTCAAATCGCGAAGTGAGTTATGCCAAGATATGAACTTTATGAGGTCCCGAGAAGCAGTTTTAAAAGATTTTGTCCTTTAGCTAACTATTGGTTAAATCGTTCACTTTATTTTCGGCCTAAATAACTATCGAAATAAGTCAACAATGCATCCTCGTGATCATTCAAGACAATAATAAAATATAAGAGATACCCCTAGGAATAAGGGAGTCTAAGTGAGTAATTGGCCCACATGAGTTCGTGTTAGTTTGCTAACTTATAATAACAATGATCTCGTTTTTAAGATTGGTTTGGAGAAAGTGAAAACTTGAGGATGATGATTATTCACAACATTTCGAAAACCCAAGGTATGATTTTGATTTATTTACTTTGAATGTTTATAGTTTTCTGTCTCTTTAATAAAGGCCAATGTGGGTTGAATTTGATGAAAAATGTAAACGTGCTTTGTAAATAATGCATTGCACGAGGACATTGAAATGGTCAAGTGTACGAGATTTGATAGGTGTGTAAACACCCATCCTTTTTAACACTTAATTACAATAATAACCGAGCCAAAACGTGTATTTTATGTCATTTATGTCAGAATTATGCGCGGTTTGTGTTTTTGTTGTGATTTAGGACGAAAAGGTGAAAAGTGGAGAAAACACGGGCATTTACGGGCTTTTATTGAAGAAAAAGATGAAAGACGAAGTCAAGAAGTCAAGAGTGCAAAGAGAACGGAAGTCCAAAACCAATTCTGAAGATTTATCGAAGAAAAAGTCAAAAGACGGAAGTTTACTAAAGCCGAAGAACTCGAGTCTTATTTATGAAGAAAATTAAAGACGAGTTCAAAGAAATCCCGAGCCAAAAGTCATTAAAGTCCAAGATTAAAGAAGATTAAAGGCTTAAGGACCTAATGGTGCAATTAAGAGAAAATGAAGGAGGGGAGGAAGCTTCCTAAGCATTCCCTAATCCTCCCCTATATATAGTCATTAGGATAATCACTTTCATTTTTGTTGGATAGTTTGACACACTATTTCTTCCATCTTTATTTACTTGCACATTTACTTTGTTGCACTTTAATTACCTTGTCTTGCATCTTATTTTCCAAGTAAGTTACTTTTATTGCACCTTTACTTTTCTTGTTTAAAATCTCTCATTCTACCTTTCTTTCTTTGCTTGATCTTTATGTTTATGTGTTTGTTATCTTGCTTATTTGATTAAAGGTTATGTTTTTATGCTTTTGATTGTGTTGGATTATTGATTCTTATAGCTTATTTGTGTTTATCTTTAAGTTTCTAAAGTTTTTATAAAAGTTATTTTTATATAAAATTTGTTTTCGTAAACCTTTTTCATTTTTGTGTTTTCAAAAGTCTTTAAATTTTAGCTTATTAGCTTTTTCTCATACAGTTTTCATTTAGTTTTTCGTTGTGTGCTTATTTAATTAATAACTTATTAGTTTAGCTTATTTTCGTTTCTCTTAACTGTATTCCGACCATACCCGTCGGAATAGGGTTTATTATTCCGACCGTAGCTTCATTGCTTGGTCGGAAAAGGGCTTTGGTATTCCGATCAAGGAGATTGTTGGTATTCCGATTAGGAGTTAGTGCCAAGGATTCCAATCCTTATTCCGATTAGGGGTTCCGATCAGCATTCCGACCAGGGTCCATTCCTTATTCCGACGAGATCATCATTCCGATCTGGAGGTAAGTCCACATTCTGATCAGGGTGAGTTTGGTTATTCCGATCAGGATAGGTGACATCATTCCGATTGGAGTTCTGACAACATTCCGATTGGGAGGTTTGAATACATTCCGATTGTAGTATGATCGGAATGTATTCCGATGGTAGGGTTGTTTTACTATTTTGTCTTGTTTAATTTTGAAGTTTACGTTTTAATACTTTGTCAAATCTTAATTTTTGTCACGCTTTAATTTTTGTCATCTAATTAATTATCTTTTAAGCTTTTAAATTCCCGTCATTTAATTTCTTGTTATTTACTTTTCAAAGTTTTAATTTCTCGCCATTTATTTTAAAATAGACTTAGATTTATTTTAACGCCATTTTACTTTAAAGTCATTTTCTTTTAAGTCTTTGCACATTTTATTTTAATACTATAACGACACAACTTTTGTTTCCACCAAAGAACGACTGAGTCACACTAAACTCCTTTTTCAATTCGAAGAGACATACTTAAACGAACTAATTTTTATACGGGGTGTCAAAAGCTGTGTATTAGTAGGCTTTCCGTTGGTGAAAATAAGAATAGTTTTTGACTCAACTCGGTTTTTACCTGAGCTCATTCCTTAACATGTTTAAATCAAGTTTTGCTAGACTTTTATATAGGGAACTTTAAAACGCGAAAGTCTTAACTCATACAGGTTTAAGAACAAGAACTTTTCGTAAGTTCCTATAATTGATCCTAGAAAGTCATTTATCAAGGGAACTTTAAAACGAAAATTCTAAACTTGAAAAAGTCCAAGAAGATGTAAAATCCTATAGATGACTTGAAAACCCCAAACTTTGATTTAATAGGCTAAGTATCCATTAGTCTCACCTCTTTAAGATTTTACAACATGGAGAACAAGAGATGATAAAGTTGAATCATAAGTTTTGAGGTTAAGTCTTCCTTGTATAAGTATTTTTGTGTTTGATTCTATCTCATCGTATTTTTTTTACGCTTGAATATTTAATTGCTTAATAAATGAAGTTTTTAGCAGTTTGGGCTTAATATCTTAACTCGTAACTCCTTCTTTTTCTTCCCTTGTAATTAAAGTAAGAACACATTGAGGGTGTCAGCGTCATGGACTTTTTGATCATGGGATTGCGGAAATTTGGCTTACAATATATATCATAATAATAAGAAGAATAAATAAAAACATGTTCTCTAGGATCCTTTGGGTGGGAGTCATGTAGCACTAGCCTTGTCATTAGAGCCTAAGGGTGTATGGCATGGTGAAGTGTTTAATAAAATTTGTGATAACCCAAAAACCGAGGTCATTGCTTAATCTTATTTTACGATTATTTTTGAAATTTTGATGAGTTTGAACAATATTTATTTTTGGAGGTTTAAGTTTAAACCGATGTTGGAAGGTTTATATTTAATATTTAATAAGTATAAGGAGTATTAGCAAGCGTGATGTCGGTGGATGCCAAATATTTTACGTTTTATTGTCGGTTGTTCGACGTTTGTCATTTTGTATGTTTTCTTTTAAATGACGTGTTAAGTCGAGTCGGGAGTCGATATTATTGTATTTGAGGTACGTTTTAAATTTTTAAAAGTATCTATATGAAACCCGAGCCCCGTAAATATTTTCAAAATTTACTAATAGTTATTTCTCGCTTTTTAGCTAACTATTTTCATTTTTAGCCAGAACTATTGTAAAATTACAACATTGGTCCCTCAAACACTATATAAAGGCCAAAAATTTTCACACAAACACATAATTCACAAACACAAAATATTTTTTTTCTCTCTCTTCTTTTTCTTTCTTTGCCGTGACCCTCTACCCACCAAAACACCCACTTTGATCCATTTTTACTCCATTTCTAGGATGATCTAAGCAAAAGGAACACAAGTACCATATCTAATTTTGCAAGGAGATCATTTTGGTATAAAATTTATGTACTTGCAAGAAGTTTTATTTTTTTCAAGTTGGTAGGTGAGAATTATGCTCATGCATGTCATTTTTGGGATGATCAAAGATATTCTTGCTAAAAGTTTTGTTAAAAACTTGATTTTGATTTGAAGGTTTTGATTTTTATGATGATTCTAATGTTATAGTTGATATATGTTAGTGTTAGGGTTACGGGATGATCATAACTATGATTGGTTTTGGTTAAAAATGTGATTTTATACAAGTTTTTGAAAGGTATTTTATAACAGTAGGTAAACTGTAATTTTGAGAATTTTATGTTGCGATAATGGTTTAACTTATAGCCAAGGTTTATAGAGCATTCGATTAGCTTCGATTTGATATAAAGTAGAGCTTCTAGCTCCAAACGAGCGCGAAGTTATGATGTTTTGATTATTCGTGTACCGAGAGACGAGTATCGGCACTACATATAGTTGTTGTCGATATTTGGATCGAATCTCGGAGACTATAAATTGAAGTTTTGAAACGAGTCATATACTGATAATGAAGTGTAAACCCTACAGGGTGAGTTTATTTTAAAACCCAAGAGTCGGTTTTGTAAATGGAGTCGTTTAAAGAAGTTAAAACGGTTGTTTGAATTATTAACGTAAATCTGTCCGGATTTTGTAGTTTGAAGATGAGTCGGGTAAATAACTTTAAAAGTAATTTCATTTGATAAAATTGTTGGAGGACTTTATATATATATAGTAAGTTAGTTTCTCGAGTCGTTTCATAAACGTTTGACGAGTCTAAAAGGGGTAAATAAGCTAGTACATGTAGTATGTGCCGACGGATTTTGTTGAAAGTGTAAAATGGTAAAGTAAATATATTATAGAGTGTAATAGAGTTATTCATATCGTTTTCTCTTGAGTTATCGTGATTTTATGATTTTATGTGACACCCCGGGTAGGGTCAAAATATGCGGAAAATATCCCTGGCGACGTCACAAGGGTGGATCGATAGCATATAGTCCATATAGCATAAGATAAAAGTTAGTCAAAACATATTACACGTTTATTCAAATAAATAAAAATTGTTTTTAAACAAGACAGTAGGTGATTGTTTTTGTTTCCCAAATAGAACCCCTGACGAGTCCTATGATGCAGACTTCTAAGATGCTGGAGACCATGCACATACCACGTACTAACTTCATATTCCTGTGCAAAACATACTAACGGGGTCAACATAAAGTTGGTGAATTTACAAATTTTAACAATTAATTAGTTTGGACATATAATAATCATAGAAGCAATAATGCACAAAGCATTCTTACTAAAATGTAAATAACATTTTTTTATTATTAGAAACTGAAGATTAACCCCATAGTCCTCAACAGATGAGGACGTAGTGTCTTACAGAAAGACACCCATTCCAGTTCCAACATGGTATACGTCTGTTGTCCTGGCCAAGGCACAGTGAGCATGACTCACCCAGACGGGGATGGTCAATCCCTAATAATCTATTTATAACATTCGGGCGATTTACAACAATTTAACAGTTTCAATAGTAAGCAATCATAATCCAGTTTATACAATCCAGACGTGTCCAATATATGTTTGCATATTTTCTTTCCCAAAAGGGAAAGTTTTATCAAAGTTTAAATGGGGCTGTAAACTCACCTGGGAATAGGCAATTGCTTGTTTAACACGGATATCCAATTAAAGCTCACACCAAAGTTATGCCTAATCAGATTGTACAGTCTTAATAGATAGTACAAAGGACATATATGTATGCTTATACGGATTTTATTCAGTTTATTCATACTATGGTATTTATCTAAATAACCGTAGCTCAAGTAGCATCAATATTCATTTAAACTCATTTATATAAGTTTCATTTCTAAGAAAACATAAACTATTTAACTATTAATATCAAAAGCATACATGTATTAACACTCATTCAATCTTACAATTAAGTTTTACATTTAAGTGTACATAAAAGAAAATGTTTCACTTAAAAATACTAATCCATGTTTATAGTACTTGTATCAATAATATCTAATTAAATTTATAACTAAGTTTTATATTTAAGTAAACATAAGGGGTTTTACTTATAATATATTTATGTAGTAACATTCAATTTAATTAGCGTTCATATAATTTATTTTCTTAAAAGTATATGAATATATGTTTTAATAGTACATATTCATCTTGTTTATACAATTTATTTTGTAAAGCAAATATAAATAGATATTTCATAAAAAAATATTATTTTATGTAACTCTAATGTTTTCATAAATTATTTAATATTTATAAAATAATTTATTTATCACAAACTTAAGCTTATACATTAATCCTCATGATCTAGACTTTTAATTATATTTTATCATAATTAAAATAGCTTTTAGGGTTAGGGCTAGTTAATGTTTCGGAATGTGGCAAAACTAGTCCCTCCATATTTTTAAACAAGTAAGTTTCGGATTATTACACATTTGGTACCTAGGGCTTGTTTAAGTTTAGGCTTATGGCAGATTTAGTCCCCCTAGTATTATCTAGGTTTTGTAACTATATAAAAATTACAAAACAGCCCCTAGGGCTTCTTTAAGTTTCGGCAATTTACAAGAATAGTCCTTAGGGTTATAAAATGAAAAAATAACTTTTAGACTCTTCCCAAAATGGTCCCTAGAGTTTAATTTGCCACGGATAATATTTATTAAACCCTAGACTTTTGGATATTTATATTTTCAGTCCTTGTGTTTACTAGTTTATCAAAACAAGTTTCATAAGTTACAGTTTTAGTCCTTAAGTTTTATAAATTGTAATTTACATCCAAAAAGTTTGTATAAGTTATATTTTATTATAAAAACTTTTATTTTAACATTCAAACTTTATATGGGCTCATTAAATGGGCTAAACATCTAATGGGCTATTTTAGTGGGCTAAAATATATCTCAAGTCCACTAATTTATTTAAATGGGTCTTTAAATCATTTATTGGGCCTAAATACATTTTTAAGTCCTTTAATTTGTTAAATGGGCCTAATTGTGATCCTAAGTCCATTTAAATTACTATAGTTTATGAAATGGGCTTATTAGGTCCATTTAAGTTTTAGGTTGATTTTTAATGGGTTTAAATAGTCCATTAACACTACTTTTCATTTTATATAAGTTTTTACTTAGTGTATTTATATAAGCTTACTAAGCTTATCACCATTAGTTTTCAATCTAAATAGATGAATAATCTTAAAAATTCATTTTGTAGAATATTGATAATCAATGAATCTATGAAGGGGTTTGTTGATTTCTAGAGAGAGAAAGTTAGAGAGAGAAAGTGAGAGAAACTATGTCAATTTTATTAAGTGGAAAACAAGAAATGACAACAACCAACCCCTTTCCTTAGTGGAAAGGGGTATTTATAGTTCCAAGCATAACATGGGCTTGGGCCGGTCCATGACAAGCCCATGGACCGGTTCTTACTTAAGTTAATAAGCAATTAATAACTAATTACTAACTACGAGCTATTACAACATAAATCATATTGTGGAGTGACCGATACTTCTAATATACGTTAAAACGTATTTCTAACAATCTCCCCCTAAGGGAGGTCACTCCACGTTACAAAGTTCTAAACCTAGCATACTATACTAAGTCTTCGTTCTTTAACTCGTAGTCTTTTCTTCTTTTCTTTCTTTTGTTGTGAATATGTTGATTTGATCTTTTTGGCTTTGACTTGAGAGCATTGTTCTTTGGCCTTTCACGTGCGATCTTTGCCTTTCTTGTGAACTTTGCCTCCTCGTGACTTCATGTTCCACACACTTACGTCTTTTTGTTGAATTCTCGAAAGCTTCAGAGTTTGGTACAGCGGAAGACTTCATCTTGTACTTTCTTGAATTTTTGTTGCAAAAAACATAAGCATGTGGGAACGACTTTTACAGGTACACCGCAACACCACCGTCTTCACTGGTACACAGCAACGCCACCGTCTTCAACAGGTACTCAGCAACGCCACCGTCTTTAGCAGGTACACAGCAACGACACGAATAAAATGGCTTTGAACATCTTATTCTAATTCGGTAGCATTTTACCTCCGGTCGGTGAAGACCGTTGGACGATATTAGATATCATACCCGTGACGGATAGTTTCAATTAAGTAACTTCCTGACAGGATTTCGCGGGTGAACCCGTTCTCTTTATTCGACCGTCCAAAGCTGACTGCGAACATAAAGAGTGAATCACTTGGATAAATTATCCTTGTGATTAAAAGCCGTCAATTCATAAAACCTGGAACAAGTGAATTTCAATTAAGATTTTCACCATCGTTGCTTTCCAGTTGTCACGAGCTCAATTCATAAAGAATCTTGCACGTTACCTACCAAGTGCTGTTTGATGTTGACACTAGAAGGATTTCCACTCGTCACTGTGGTCAATAAAGAGTCACTCTGAGTGTTCTGGCAAGATCATATGATAATGCGAAGAGGCCTGGAACGAGTTTAAGTTCAATTAAGAATTAAACCACTGTTACCTTCCAGTTTTTCACAAGATTGGTTCTAAAAGAACCGCACGTGTAACCTACCATGAGCTTGTTTGATGTTGGCTCAAGCAGGATTTCCATCTTCATTGTAATACTTGCGTATTACTCGGATGTTCTGGCAATATTACAGGAATACTGCGTAGGACTCATGAAAATCTCTTACTTTTCACAGTGTGTGAGAAAGCAAGGAATAAATGGAAAGTGTCCTAATGAGACTTTTGATGATCTCTTGGCTCTAGACTCGATTGTGCGTTTTGATTTAGTGAGCGATGGCTGGAGAGGAGTGCCACCTTTTCAATACCAGTTTATTCGGAGTGAATAAACCAATAGATAACGTGTTGATCTCCGTGTGATTAAAACAAATACCTTTTGAGAGATATTTGAGTTAGCTGGGGAAGGGTTGTGCATTGCATCACTGGGTCCATGATGTCTTTCTTCAATACCGAGAATCATTAACAAAAATGACCTCAATAGCATATGTATTGACCCGGTTTCTGCCTAAAGTTGTAAGGAGGGCTTCTTTCTTTACACCCTTTATCTTTACATTTCTTTTTCATTCTTCAACCCCTTCAATGCTTACCAATACGTCATCGCTAGCACCTTGTTGTGATTGTTCCAGTGCTAGCTTAAGTACTTGGTCGGCATTCAGCTACGTTCACATTCTTTCTCCATCTTTCCTAGGACTTCTAATTCTATCTAGGGAATTGTCCTTGGGAAGATTCCATCGGCTCTGATGAATCATTGGACTTAACCTATTCCTACCACCCTTTTGTCACCACATCCGTCGTGAATTAAGCGTGTTTTGGGAAGGAATTGCCACCATGAAAAATCATTGAAAATCACCTAAAGTACTTGTGATATTGAAATCAAAAGTTTTGTACCTTAGGTGTTTTGTTCATCAAAAACGCTCCCCCTTAACACGTGCTTTACACATATTAAGTTGGATAATCTTTAAGTCTTTTTCATCTTTTAGCCAAGTATCACTTACGTCTCCTTAATCCCATTTTCTCCCCTTATCCAAAATGTTAACCATTAATATTTGGGATATTGAATGGATTAACCGGTCTTTGGGTAAAAACGAAATCGATGTTTGGCCGTAGAACAAGTTATTGCTCCCCCTTAAGTTAATAAGGGATAGTTGTAGTGCTTTGGTATGACATATTTTGAAAGATTTAGAATCTCGTGAGAAATTCTTGAAAAATTATCATACCTTATCACTACAACAAGCCATTCAAGCACATTATTCACAAATATACATATTCACAATTGAAAACCAATATAGAGTGACCTGAAATGTACGACCCATTAGATGGATCGTTGCAGTGTCCTGTAGTGCACTCCATATGGTCTACCACCCACGAATCTTTCCAAGCTCCTCATCAATCTACGTTTACGGAGCTTTTGATCAATCTTCTTGATCACGTACTTCGCCATCTGCCGGTAACCCGGATGCCAATCCTCTGTCATCTCTGGCAAAGTTCCACCCGAGTTCAGATGCTCCAACTTACCTCTGACTTGTATAAGAGTTCCATCACTATACTTGTGGAGCTCCCCCACCCTCATAAACTTCATCAAACCTCGACTGTTCAAGTAGAAAATGCCGTAATTCGGGACAGAAATGCCGGTATAGGGACATCTTTCTACATGTTGAGGTAGCACTTGATTCACAGGACGGGTTAAATTGAGCTTCCTCTGATAGCTTTCAACTCCCAACTGAAGGTCTTCAACTCGTGACTTGATGACAACGCTTCGTGTGAACATACGAAGTGCTGTATTCAAAGCAATCAGGTCTTCACGAGGAATGTGTGTAAGTTGATCTCGGGTCATCAGAAGCAGCATATCTTCGATATCCTCAAGGCGGATGATGGAAAAATCTCCTTGCTGGATTATGTATTCCCTGTCATCCTCCCTTTTCAAGCGAATCTACGTCACATGATAATAGCCGTTCTTGGCTTCAGTTTTCATTCCTAAGATGCTGGGGATGCGGATGTCGGATCGAACATTGCTTCCAGAATTGACCAAGCAGCAACCCCTGTACGCCCTTCGGACTCGTTCGTCCCAATGAGATGCACCTATGACAGCATACATATCATAATTACGATTTATCTTAGGGACCCAGAGTCTGTTTACCTTTTCCTCGATAAAGGGTATTGTCCCCCAGTTGGCAGCTTTCAGCAAAGTCAGGGATGTTGCGTACTTTGATGACCCCTTCAGTAGATACACAAGATCATTGGTGACGAAGAAGTCAAGAGCAATCTGATTATCTTGAGCAGGATCCATTGGAGGTGGAGCTCGTTCTGATTCATGAAGACCTGGCCGTTGAACGGTATTCAGAGCCTTCAGGATCTCATCGGCATAGTACTCGAGCTCCATTCGGGGTAATCGGGTTTTGGCACGCAGTCTCTTATCTTTCAGTGCTTTCTTCACCAAGGATGGAGTAACCGAAGTCTTATACTCATGAGCAAGAAATGCACATAAGTCAATCGGACTTCGGATACGGAGATACAGCACATCTTTGTCAGCATCTGTGATCGGATCATATTGTGCTGCTGCCGTGATCCAAGCTTGTGGTGGTGCAGACTCGTCTATCTCCAACGTGTCTTCCCAGGCACGAATGCTTGGTTCAGGAATCGTAGATTGTTGTGCTTGTTGTAGAGGAGTGGAAGTGCGAACATCTACTGGTTCAGTTTCAGGCATTTCGGCAGTGTCGTGAACTGGGGAGTGTTGTGCAGCTTCGGGTTCCGTCACTGATTCTGCAATCACAGGAGGAACAACAACAGAACTAATGGGGTTAGTGGTAATGGGTAAAGATACAGCGATAGAGATACCGGGAGCCGAAGACGCTGTAGTGGCATTCACATCGTGGCGCCACTTAGTTCGTCTTGATTCCGAGGATGTCGATTTGTCCTTCTGTGCTGCATCTTTTGTGGACTTGGTTCCAGTCTTAGCAGCAATTTTCTTGGAGCTGGTAACCTTGTCTCCCTCTTTCGGCTGTTCACCCCCATCATCATCCTGATTGTCATCCCCGTTACTATCCCTAACACTCTCCTGATTCTCATCACCACCATTGTCGCCATCATCATCATCATCCTCGTCATCATCCTCATCATCATCACCACCCTCGTCATCGTCTTTATCCTTTTCTCCTTCTTCTTCTTCTTCTTCCTCTTCTTCACCCGTACCCTCTTCTTCACTTTCTTCCCTTTCTTCCTCAGGTAAGATGTGATATGGTACCACACTTCCAAACGTCTTGAATAATCTATCATCCTCCATGATAGCATCATTCAGGGATTTATATAGAGCCCGTTGAATCCTCGACTTATCATACGACCCAAGTTCCACCATACGAGCCTTAAGGATCTTCTTCAATTCAAAATCCGTCAGGTCATAAGCAATCTTGTAGGCGGCTTCTGAAGGGTTGGATGATTTGACCATCAAGTTGTCAACAGCAAGTGTCTTCAACTCATCGCGAAGTTTAGGCATTAGGGATTCAACGGATTCTTGCAATCTTTCTTTCACAGATGCTTCAAGTGCTTCTTTTTGTTCCTTATATTTATCCCTCATCGCTTGAAGTCTGGTAATACGTGCAGCATGCTTATCAGCCTCAGCCTGCTTAACCCGAGCAAGTTCTTCTGCATGTGCTTTTCTAGTCAACTCCATATCTGAAGCGAACCTAGCAATCATCTCCTCTTGGGCTTTCCTAGATTCTTCTTCCCTCTGAGCTCGTCTTTGCAACTCTTGGCGAAGTTCATCCATTTCGCGTTTGTTAGTATCCACATGTTTGTCAAACATTTCGGCCATCACTAATGCAGCCATTGCAGATGTTGCAGAGCTGCTCTGGGTTGACTGGAGGGGCTCGGTTGTTACTGCTGTACTAAGGATGGGGATTATGGGTGGTGGAAGAAATGGTGTTGAAGCCGGTCGGGTTGTTAAGGGTTGTATGGGTGGAGGTTGAGTTGTTAAGGGTTGAGTTGTCACCATGATCGTAGGAGCAACAGGTTCCTTTTCCACACTTGCTGAAATAGGGATTGATGGCTCCTTCGAAGTGGAATAGTGTTCAGGTGACCCAAACTCATCAACATCATCCGGTTCCTCGTACTCATCCTCGATATCTACCCTCGCACCTGAACCACTACCGCCTGTATCTTTCCTACTCCTTTTAATAGCAATCTTCATCATTTGTTGCTCGGATTTATCAAGAGTAGGATCAACAATATCTTCTTCATCACGTAGACGCATCACATCCTTACCCTTTCCCTTCTTACCCTCTGTCTTCTTCTTCTTGGGTTCGGGTTCAGGTAACGCAGCTGGTTGTTTGCGTTTACCTTTACTCTTAACCGTTGTGGACGAGTCTTCTCCAGTCTGAAGGTTTTCTTTCAGCCTCTTGATCTCTATCTGCAGTAGCTTGTAATCAGCAGAACCTTTGATTTTGTCAGACAGAAGGTAATCAGGAATAGGACCCGGAATCACACCAATAGACGGTCCTTCATGCCTCAGATCTATAGTATCATCAGCTTCTTCAGTGTGATAGCGACCTCCTGCACGCCTATCAATAGTAGCATCAAGCTTCATAAAATAATTTATGATAAGCTTAATAAACCGAGGATAAGGAAAGAAGTTTGTCTTCAGCTTCTTGTTGTAGAAGAGTTGAAAGGTGAATTCTTCCCATATCAACAAAGCATAATCTGAATTTGCAGCTTTGTACATGCCATAGAAGAGGTTTATTATCGGACTGCGCAAAGCATCATGGCCACTCGTTTTTGGTGTAAGACATTTACTGAGAATACCCATCAACGCTCTCCAAGGTTGTCCCACCTTTGCAGTGGTAAACTCAGACGTAACTCGTATTTCCGGACATCCAAGTGCGTCAAATAACTCCACGAGTTCATCTTTAGTGGGGTCCCTCGAGAATGACATGCCCTTGGGTGTATCCCGTATACCAAGAATCTTACGGAAGTCTGAAACGGTGAGTGTCTGCTGCTTGTTGTCGATGGTGAAGGTGATCTTGTTCGAAGTGATTTCCTTGGTTGCCCAAAATTCAAACATATACTCATAAGGCACCGAGGCTGTACTCCTAAGGGTGTTCTTGAAATGAGAGTTATCAAGGATGGCTATGGCGACCTTAAAACCATGGTGAGTGGACTTAGAGACTTGCTTCAGCCGGTAGTTGTTGGGTATAAACTTAAGGGTTCGGGCTTTAGCAATATCGGCTTCTCTAGATTCTTGGATTGCTTGTACTGTTGGATTAGTCATTGTATCTGCTTAAGATAAGACATGAAAGGTTGATGCACAAAAGCATATAGATATATATCAATCTTACTACTAAGCATAACACATAACATAGGATAAAACAACAAGTACATAGAGCATGCAAGCAATAATAATCAAACTCTTCATCCGGAACTTTTCCTCATTCGGAACATCTTCATCCGGAACATTCTTCATTCGGAACTTCTCCTCATTCGGAACTTCTTCATTCGGAAGTTCTTCATTCGGAACTTTTCCTCATTCGGAACTTCTTCATTCGGAACTTCCTTCATCCGGAAGTTCTTCATTCGGAACTTCCTTCATCCGGAAGTTCTTCATTCGGAACTTCCTTCATCCGGAAGTTCTTCATTCGGAACTTCCTTCATCCAGAAGTTCTTCATTCGGAACTTCCTTCATCCGGAAGTTCTTCATTCGGAACTTCCTTCATTTGGAAGTTCTTCATTCGGAACTTCCTTCATTCGGAAGTTCTTCATTCGGAACTTCCTCATTCGGAAGTCCTTCATTCGGAACTTCCTCATTCGGAAGTTTTTTTCAGAAGAAATCCTTCATTCGGAAGTTTTAACCCATGTTCATCCGGAACTTTTGCACACGAAACTCAGATGATTGTTCTATCGCGTTGTGTGAGTTTCTAAGGCAAACTAAGGCATATAAACATCCTATCATACAAAACCGCATAAAACCCACCACAAATCCTTAGTTAATTAACCCTAATTTAATCATACACCCTAAATGGATTAAACTGATTAATTGAGCATGTTTAACAGAATTATATGATAAGAAATGTGGATTTAGAAGTTAACATATTGATGAATATACCTTATTTAGTCGAAGGAACAGGATCTAGATGGATTAAGCGAGTTATTTGATTTCTTGTGTGTGTGTAACAATGCCGGCAAATGAATATAAACAGTGGAAGTGAATAGTGAGGGGCGGGGTGGTTTATGTTTTGACTTAGGTAAAAAATTTGCCAAGTTTCAACAAATGACACTTTTAGTCCCTTAGTTATCTATTCATTTCCTTTTTTGTTTCCAACTTTTTCATTTCACTTAACCCTTGTTTAACTTATACACCACTTAGCAAACGCAATCTATTAGCATATCTCCAAAATCTAAAAGCAATGCCTATCACTTAGAACGAACACAAGTCATATTCTGAAGCAAAACCACTCAAATACCGTGTAGCCCTTAATTTTCACAATCACTTTTGAAGATCAATTTTAATGACGAAGATGATTTTACTATTTTCTCCCCCTTAAACGATGACCCGTTTTCTATTTAAAGAGCTGTAGTCATTGTTTAAAGAGTCAAATAGTGATGAAAGCATTTCCAATTTATATCTTGAAAAATTTTGATTCGTGGTTTTAATAAGATTTCTCTTATTTTAACAAATTAATGCACTGAGACGTACACAAATTCGTGTTAGACCAAGTTATAAAGTAAACTTGATCCCTTTGCATGATTTGGCTTGTAAATCACGCCCGAGAAAATTAATTCCCGTTCTGAGCCAACGTTTTCCAAGGAAATACGTGACTTTAATATGAAAACCGGGTTGCAGTCTGAAATAACTACAAGCCATAATGGGCATGTTTTAAAAATGTACAACTTTTATACAGACTCTATTTATGGCACCGTGTCAATATTGATCGACATTTCTAAGGCCGTAAATATTACCGTACTAAAAGACATGCCCGATTTAAAACGAAAAATATTTTTGGTTTTTCTTGATTTTATAATTTTTATGGTTTTTCTAGGTTTTATATTTTTTTTTATGGTTTTTGTTGGTTTTATATTTTTGTATTTTCTTTTTGTGGTTTATATATTTACGATAATATACATGATCACAACCAAAGGATACTCTGAATAGTTTACCACGACTATTCAGCTGATTCTTCTGCCAACTCTTTGAGAGTCGCTGGAGTAAATGATTTCATGCCAAGCTTGTCGATCAAAAACTCGATTCGTCCTCGATCTAAGGCTTTGGTGAACATATCCGCCAGCTGGTACTCAGTAGTGACAAAATACAGCTCGATCACTCCGTTCTCCACCTGCTCCTTAATGAAATGGTAGCGAATGTCAATGTGCTTGGCCCGGGAGTGTTGAACATAGTTGCAGCAAAGGGCAATGGCGCTCTTGTTGTCACAATACATCGGGATTTTGTTAAATCCAAGACCGTAGTCAGTTAATTGTGATCTCATCCAAAGGACTTGAGCACAACAACCGGACATGGCGATGTATTCAGCCTCCGTGCTAGAAATTGCAGCGCTTTTCTGCCTTTTTGAAGACCAACTGATCAATCTATCTCCAAGGAGTTGCACAGATCCAGAAGTGCTACGCCTCGTATCTTGACATCCAGCATGATCGGCATCTGCGTATGATATTAAAGCAATCGAGGAATCTTTCGGATACCATAGACCACGATGAAGTGTTCCTTTTAGATACCGAAAGATCCTTTTCACAACATGTAGGTGCTTTTCGGTAGGCCGAGCCTGATACCGGGCACACATGCATACAGCAAATTGCAAATCAGGCCTGCTAGCAGTCAGATATAGAAGGGTGCCGATCATCCCACGGTAAAGTTTTGGATCGACAATAGTCCCATTCCTATCTTCATCTAACTTGGATTTCTCCACCATTGGAGTGTCTACGGGGTCACAATTCTCAAAGTTATATTTCTTAAGAGATTCTAGAGCATATTTGGATTGATTTATAAAGATGCCTCTGGGATTCTGAGAAATCTGTAATCCTAAGAAAAATGAGATTTTTCCCATCATCGACATCTGAAAGCGTGTGGACATTATCTTCTCAAATTGTTTAGACAATTCTATGTTAGTGGCAGCAAAAATTATATCATCAACATAAATTTGTACCAGAAGCATGTCGTTGCCGTCCTTGAGAGTGAATAGAGTGGGGTCCACTTTGCCTTTGGAGAAGCCTTCCGACATGAGATATGTTGACAGGAGATCATACCACGCGCGTGGAGCTTGTTTCAACCCATAAAGAGCCTTCTTAAGCTTGTACACATGATTAGGAGACTCCGTACTCACGAACCCATCTGGTTGACTAACATAAACCTCTTCCCTTAGTTCACCGTTCAAAAATGCCATCTTTACATCCATTTGATAGACGATCATGTTCATATAAGCAGCAAACGCAAGGAATAGTCTAATCGCCTCCAATCTAGCCACAGGAGCAAAAGATTCCTCAAAGTCTATACCCAAGGCTTGTTTATATCCTCTAGCGACCAGTCTAGCTTTATTCTTCAATACCGCACCCATCTCATCAAGTTTAACCTTATAAACCCATAACAAAGTAAGGATGTTAACCTTGTCAGGGCGAGGAACCAATTCCCATACTTCTAGTCGTTTGAATTCATTGAGTTCCTCCTGCATAGCTTCAATCCAAGATGATTGGGTCATAGCCTGCTGCCAATTTTTGGGTTTAACTTCAGAGAGAAATGCATCAAAGTAACAATAAAGTGCACTCTCTTGTAATTGATGGCGTGTAGAGACTGGTCGATCTAGATCTCCAATAACATTCCTAATTGGGTGATCTTTTGTCCATTTAGTGCTATGGTTTTCAATCCTAGGTGGTCTGGAGTGAACAATAGAAGGAGCTTCTTCTGAGGTAGACGCGGCTGAAGGGTTTTCAGGGATCGCTACACCAAAGAAAGGAAGCTCTTGCAAGTGAGCATATTCCAGGTCGTGATCAGTAGAATCCTCTTCTACATCATTAGGCACAAGTAGGGGTGATGATTCAGGTGTAGTTTGCGAATCACTTGGTGAAGGTGCATCCGGTTCAATGTGAATTGTAGATGCATTAGATAAAGGTTCATTAGCTTGAGCAATCACTTCAGGTATTGGAGCAATTACTACAGGTGCTGGAACTTCATCAGTCGGGGGATCGAAGAATTCATCAAACAACGGTTGAAACAGTTTATCCCACTCGGGCCTTGATGGTGGTAAAAATGATGTAGAAGTAGGATTGTTGGGAACTAATCCGGAACTTATAGCACCGGTTCCCATCTCATGAAGCGCGGGTTCAAAGCTGTGTTGCTCAGAAGCCATCGCTGTCAGCTCGTCGAAATCTGCATCCATAGTTTCTACAATCTTGCCAAGACGACGGTTATAGATTCGGTATGCTCTTTTGGACGGTGAGTAACCAATGAAAATACCTATATCGGCTTTTGGTTGAAGCTTACCCAAGTTCTCACTATTGATGTTTGGATAACACAGAGCACCAAACACATGGAAAAATGAAACATCGGGTTTGCGGTCATGTAGAAGCTCATAAGGTGTTTTTCCATGGCGTTTCCGAATGATAGAACGGTTTTGGGTGAAACATGCAGTAGAAATAGCCTCTGCCCACAAGAACAATGGAGCGTTCGCATATATAAGCATGGTCCTAGCAGCTTCCATAAGTGTACGATTCCGTCTTTCAACGACACCGTTTTGTTGTGGAGTGCGTGCAGCGGATGTTTCATGTGATATACCAACTCCTTCATAATAATCACGAAGAGTCTGGTTGACGAACTCTGTACCATTGTCTGTACGAATACGGCGGACAGTGGTATTCAAACGTACCTGGATGAACTTCAGAAAAGTAATGATAGCCTTCGGTGTTTCATCCTTTGTACGTAAAAATCTAACCCATGTAAACCTTGAGAAATCATCCACAATTACCAGAATGAATTTCTTACCGCTCACACTTTCAGTTCTCATCGGTCCACAAAGATCCATATGCAAAAGATGAAGTTTTTCTTGATTAGTGTCTTCAGCTTTGGGTTTGTAAGATTTCTTGGTGCTTTTCCCCCTTGAACACGCGGAACATAAATGGTCCTTGTGAAATTTAAGCTTGGGAAGACCACGAACTAACTCGTTTTTAGCCAGATGATTAATAGCATCAAAATTAAGATGAGATAATCTGTGATGCCATAACCATGACTTGGTCTTAGAAGCTTTAGAGAGAAGACATACTGGAGAAGCGGCCATCATGTCTTGTAAGGACAAAGTGTAAAGATTTGCACCACGAGATCCCTTCAACAAATCTTTTCCTTCCAAGTTGCGGATGAAACAAGTGTGTTGTCGAAAAGCAACCTCAAGGTTGGAATCACAAAACTGTCCTACTGAGAATAAGTTATGACCAAGACCTTCTACATAGTATACCCTAGAAATCGTCACGTTTCCAATCTGATATTCACCATACCCCATAATCTTTGCTATATGATCATTCCCAAATTTAACCGTACCAAGAAACTTGCTGACGAAATTTCGGAGCATCGAGCGATTTCCGGTCATATGTTTTGAACAACCGGAGTCCAAATACCACAGGATGATTTGGACCACCTGAAAATATCACCACACAAAGACAATGTAGAGGTATCGGAATCTGAGTGTTCCTTGTTATTAGCAGGTATAGATTTAATAATCTTAGATTTGCTAACTCTAGGTTTCTTAGATTTCCTAGCCTTCTTCTTCTTAATTGGTGGTGTAGATTCTAATTGGCTCAAATCCTGAGGTATTTCTTCACTGATAGGCACTATAGTGGGGGCTGACCTAATTAAAGGGCGCTGTTTCCATACTTGAGTGCGAGTGTTCCTAACTAAAGGACGCTCAGACCTAACCTCAATGGATGCCTTCCTAGTTAAAGGGCACATTTTACCATCTAGTGTAAAGGTCCTACCAGTGGGACGCCATTGCCAGCCAACTTGGGCACGAGTTCTACCCGTTGGCTTCCATTCAAGACCATTCTTAATAGCATTCATTTCATTAACGTGATCAATCAGACACAAATCATGATGCTGGGAAAACATACATTCATTACAATTCCAACAATTTAAATCAGAATTCACGAATGGTTTAGGCTGCTGCACAGGCGCAGAGCTTTTAGTCTTAACATGATTCTTTTTATTTAAAACTGAACTAGCATTCCTATTGTGGACTTCTACTTTCTTCTTTGTGGCACTACTAGTGGCGGGCTTGATCTTATCTTTCTTGAGTGGCGATCCTTTAGCCTTAGTAGTCGCTTTTAATCCTGTAGAAGGCAAATTGGGAACATTAGCAACAGATTTTAAAGGTGTCTTACTTGATTGTGCCAATGACGGTTTCGCTCCTGGAGTCTTATTAAATGGAGTGACAGCAATGGGCCTATTATTAAGTAGTGCAGAACCTGGTGTACCTATGTATTGCAAATAAGCCAAGCAATATTGAACTCGCTTAACATATTCATGAGCCGAATAATAGTCGCTACTTGAGGGATCTAAGGCATAAAGATCGTCTAAAATATCCCTAAGAAGATCGACATGCTTAATGGCATTCCTCATATAATCATCGTAGGTAACCTGGTTTCTCTTATGAAGCGGATTCTTATAAAGCACTACTGACTTGGTTGTTGGAGCACTAGTGGACGGTGCAGAGTCGGTAGCTAAGTTATCAACAACTTCTTGTCGGGTGAGAAGAAGTGTCTCCTTTAACTCAGCCAAAACCATATTTTTGTCTATGAGCAGGATGTTCAAGTCAGAGATTTCTTCGCACTTTTGGTTCAGTTGTTCAACATAATATTGTTGCTGTGCCGCATTAAAAGCGAAGCGTTCTTCTAGTGAACCATAAAGAGCGGATAGTCCCTGCCTTGTCCGATCCATCTCCCCTAGAACAGTTGATAGTCTAATTTCTAAGACCTGGTTTTTAGACTCTGCAGCCTCTAGTTCCATTCTTAATGTTTCCTTTGATGATACCTCTCTCTTCAATCTCATGATTTCTTCCTCTAATGTCTTAACAATTGCAATCATCTTGTCACTATTCTCAACACCGTTTTCACAAACATTTGATATCAAAAGATTTTCATTTTGATTTTGTTGTTTTAATTCTAAAGATATACAATGTTGTTCTAGTTGATTAAAGCGTTGTGAAAGTAAATTGTAAGAATCTTGTAGCTTTAAAAACTCAGCGTTAGATTCGTGACAAGAATGATTTTCTACCTCATTTACAGTATCAGCAACATTTACAGAAAGATTACAAACATCATCACAAATATCCTCACAAATATTCACAGCATCACAATTAATCACAGCAGATGTAAGCTCATTCGAATAATTAACATTTACAGTAATAAGCACATCACATGAGATTACTTCGGACAAGAATCGGTCATATTCGGTTAAAATCTTTTCTTTTTCAATTAGTTGCAGTTCGTAAGCGGTGTCCATTTCATAAAACACTTTTTGAACTTCACCAATTTCAAACTGAAGATTTTCCTTAAGGGATGCAAAACTTCCTTTTAGACTTTCGACAAACGGATTGATCTTAGTTTTAAACACCTCGTTCATGTGTTCGAAAGCCCATTCTCCGGCGTTTAAGCCATTTGAAGTCGTACATTCCAAAATGACCTTGTCAAAGTTAGTAAAGTATCGGTTAATCTCTTTCAAGTTTAACCATACAGTGCTAACAGGTGGAAGATTCTTTGGAATTTCCTTAGGACCTTCCATGTTGACAAGTGTAGGAAATGTACTAGGGCTTTCTTCCTCTATCATGTAGGTTGGTGCTGTGATGAGATCTTTATCCATATGGAAGCGAACTCTAAAATCAGTTTTTGCAAGCTCCTTGTTCATTTTAAAATAATCACATTCGGGATATTTTGCTGAATTGTATGACCGATCCTCATCAACTAGAACCTTACTTGTTCGATCATTGGGAAAAACAATCGGGTCTAAAGCCAATCCTAATTGAGTTGCATTATAAAGTCTAGGACTATGTCTTAAAGCTTGTTTTGCATATCGTGGATTAGGGGGAAGGCCTTTTAGACGAGATAAGTTAAACTCTCTAAACGAAGCATCAAATAAGTGAACTAGTTGTGAAGCAGCGTATTGTCTTAACAGCAAGTAGTCTAGACTTCTAATCTTATTAGTAGCATTAATCTCCATTTCAGTCTTCTTAGATTCGAGTAATTCAAAATCAGTTTGAAGTTTTTGAAAATTAGTGACCACTAACTCCTTTTCTTTAAGTTCATTAGACAGATTTGCTCTTAAGTTTTCGATCTCTTGCAAGTGACCCATTTGTTTGTTTCTAAAATGATCATATTCGAGATTTGTGAGAACACTAGACGAAGGCACTAATTCCAAGGTTTGTACTTTCTCATTGCTTAAGGCAAGCTCATCAGACAAATTCTTATTCTTAGCTAAGGTTTCTAAGAGTGCAGCATTCATTTGGCTAAGTAATGTAGCAGGAACCATGACCAAATCTTGTTGAGCAGGAGTAGGCGTATGCGAACTGGGTCCCGGTTGTGATTCACTCAAAGTCTGGGAACTCACATTGATATTGCTATCATTGTTTGTCTCCTCGTTTGAAGGACTCACCACCGAAGATTCATTCGAGTCAGCACTCTCTTGCACAACTTGATGTGGTTGAATACTAGCATCAGTGGCATTATCGGTGTTATTAATAAGTACCTCAGATTTCTTATCTGGCCCTAAGCTGGAGAAAGTTGCCATGAAAGCAGCCTTTGCAGTTTGAAAGTCATCACAGTCGGAATCATACGCATCAAGATCATCGGCTTGGTAAGCTGCATTCTGCGTAGTGACAACGTCTTGTTCAGCAATCCCTGGGTCAGCAAGAAATGCAAGCTCCTCTTCATCAAGTTCCCTTCCTTGCGCCTGAGCATTTACCAGATAGATCTTTTCTGCAAACCACTGTCCATCCCTTCTCCTCTTGGGTTTCTTACAATCCCTAGACATATGACCCTCTTCCTTGCAGTTGTAGCATGTGATCATTCTCAACTTGCCTGTATTAGCCCGTGGAGGATTGTTGACCATTGGAGCAGGAGCAGGATTGACGGTGCGAACATTGGTTGATGTGGAAGTTCTCCCCTGATATGGTTGAATTGGCTGAACCATTACCCTGCCATTCTCAATTGTAGCTTGTTGGCGAGAATTGGATGAATTCCTCAACTGATTGTTGGTAGGAACTGATCCTCTGTATCCTCGTTTGCTTAAAGTTCGTGTGAGATAAGCAGACATAGTAGTTAGCACTTCAACTGGGTCAGCTCCTTGTTGGAATACAGGAACGGGGACTTCCTCATCATCACAATATAGTGCTTGATCTGGATGAGCTGCATAATCAGTAGAAGGAATACTCATTTGATCAGGGTAGCTTGTTGGAAATGCTGCATTCTCTTGATAAGAAGAATATGATGGCTGAGCATAATGTGCAACATTTGCTGGATGAAGTTGTGAAGCATACTGTGGTGAAGGTGCATTGAACCGATATTGTTGCTGATGTGAGGTGGGTGGTTGTGGTAGAATCGAGTATTGGGGAAAGGCTGGAGTCATGTAAGGTGATTGATGATAAGCTTGATGTCCCAAGATATAGGGTGTGTTGTTGTGAGACAAGCTTGGTTGATTCGCCATCAGAGCTAAGGAATCTGGGTGCATACCACGAGGAGAACGGTGCATAATCACATGCTTCTCATGCTGCTGAAGGAAGGCATATATTTGATCCAAATTGAACTTATGCAGATCCCTGGTTAACTTGACATCGGTAATGTACTCACCCCATTCAGCTTGAGGTAGAGTATTCAAGAATTTGGTGTTAACCTGGAATGGTGCAATCACAAGATTGTATACATTCAGATCATTCATGAGTGTGGTGAATCTGAAGTAATAATCGTGAAGCGTTTCCCCTGGGTTGTAGGTGAATCTATCAAACAAATCATACAGCTGACACTCCCTTTCTTGTTTGGTGAGAGACGTGCCTTGTAGCAACACCTTAAGACGTTCCCATAGATCCTTTGCCACCGTATACTGACTCACCATCCTATAGATGTCATGGGGAAGAGCTTGGAGAATTGTTTGAAGAGCTTTTTCATCTGCATCTGCAACAAGTTGTTGAGCTGGAGTGAGTTCTTCAAATTCTCGTGGTCTAGTCACGTTGTCAACCGTAATGGTACCATAGTCGAGTGGACCATTCAAAATCGATTTGACCATAAGCCTTCCGTATGTCGGTTTCCCCTTTAGATATTGCATCATTCGACCTTGCCATGCCTCAAACACCTCTTTAATAAGCATCGGTGGACGGCTATCAGTTCCCGTTATGATTGATATATCCGTAAGAGATGTCATCTGAGGCATTACTGAATTTGGATTCATTTTGTTTTCTTCAAAGAAACAGAGATTATCGGTTGATCGAGCAGTGAAGTAAAGCTTGTGAGTTGTGTTGTGTTTTTGTTGTAAGAAACCAAGATTAAATCCTCTAAAAAATCGTCGAAAAAACAAGAAGAATAACCCTTGATTCGGAACTTTTTTGTTGATTCGGAAGTTTGATTCGGAAGATTACCTTGATTCGGAACTTTTTGTTGATTCGGAAGATTACCTTGATTCGGAACTTTTGGATTGATCCGGAACTTCTTGGTTCGGAAGTTCTTGGTTCGGAACTTTGGCTTGATCCGGAACTTCTTGACTCGGAAGTTCTTGGTTCGAAGTTTGGCTTGATCCGGAACTTCTTGACTCGGAAGTTCTTGGTTCGGAAGTTTCTTGATCCGGAACTTCTTGGTTCGGAAGTTTCTTGATTCGGAACTTCTTGACTCGGAACTCCTTGATCCGGAACTCCTTGATCCGGAACTTCTTGATCCGGAACTCCTTGATCCGGAACTCCTTGATCCGGAACTCCTTGATCCGGAACTTCTTGATCCGGAACTTCTTGATCCGGAAGTTTTTGATCCGGAACTTCTTGATCCGGAAGTTCTTGGTTCGGAAGTTTCTTGATCCGGAACTTCTTGGTTTGGAAGTTTCTTGATTCGGAACTTCTTTACTCGGAACTCCTTGATCCGGAACTCTTTGATCCGGAACTTCTTGACTCGGAACTTCTTGATCCGGAACTTCTTGATCCGGAACTCCTTGATCCGGAAGTTCTTGATCCGGAACTTTTGCTGAATGAACAGAAGATGGTTCCGATGAACAGTCGAACAGTAACAATGAAGATTAAGCCCAGATTTTGACCAAATAATCCAAAAAGTTTTGTGCTTTCAACTAAAATAAGTAACAACTAATACTTATCCACTAATCCCAATCACAAAAACACCAAAAACACCAAGAATCAAGATGATTTTTCTTAAAGAACACTAATACAATCAAAAACTAAAAAACCACACAAATCACTACCTTAAATCACCCCATAGCTCTTGATACCAAATGTAGAATATTGATAATCAATGAATCTATGAAGGGGTTTGTTGATTTCTAGAGAGAGAAAGTTAGAGAGAGAAAGTGAGAGAAACTATGTCAATTTTATTAAGTGGAAAACAAGAAATGACAACAACCAACCCCTTTCCTTAGTGGAAAGGGGTATTTATAGTTCCAAGCATAACATGGGCTTGGGCCGGTCCATGACAAGCCCATGGACCGGTTCTTACTTAAGTTAATAAGCAATTAATAACTAATTACTAACTACGAGCTATTACAACATAAATCATATTGTGGAGTGACCGATACTTCTAATATACGTTAAAACGTATTTCTAACACATTTTATGGGTTATACCAAAATAGATCTATGTGTGTCGTAAGGTTACAAGTAAGTCATAAGCCCTAATAGGTGCTTATAACTCACGACCTACATTAGTTATAGCATATTATGATAGATCAAGTTCCATATTAGGGTTGCATGTAGTTTATATGTGTTACAAAATTAGATCTCACTATGTACACATCAAGAAAATAAATCACAAGTTCATAATAAGATCTAAACTATGTCTAGACCTAAAAATCAAACATAAATCCATGTACATTCTTATATAGCTCACGGCTATATTTTAGATCTTGGTACTTCCAATATGAACACTATATCTAGTTTCTAAGTCTTGTAATTAATTAAAATACAATCATGATTATCTAGTTTACATGTATGTTTCCAAGGTTACTATTTTTCCAAGGAGACCACATATAGCTCACGACTATATTGCCTCTTCCAAAGGTTCCCATAATCTTGTTTTATGTTTAACATATTCAAGTTAGCCTTTGCCACTAGATCTATGGTTTATAATAACATGCATGTACATATTATCCATTTAAACCTTATGTAACCCACGACTACATTTATACACATAAGTTGTATTTTTGATTTTTAATAGTCATTTTAACATGTATCATTTCATATTCTATCATTTAAACTTAACACATGATTCACATAAACATTAACCATATATGCCGTGACCTTTAAGGTCATGGTCTTCAAGACTTTTAAGTTACACACACCCATTTTATGAGATCTATGGCTATTGGTTTAACCATAGTCCCATAAGACTAGATTTGTAACTCATGCAACTTTTTGATTTACAAATGTTTCATATAGTTTTTAAATCAAGTTTAAAACATAACATACCACTCATAAGTTCCTTATCAAAAGGTTTTTAAATCATGAACATGATTTTTATAAATAAGCCGTGACCTATAATGGTCATAGCTTCATCAAATCTTGATTTTTAACATGTTATCTTACTTGTGTTTATAGATGTATGATGATGCATGCATGAAGAAATGAAAGAACAAGTAGTGTATACCTTTCTTGCCTAAAAGTACCACAAATGATCTAGGTGAACAAGGTGGTTTGAGATCTACTCAAAATGATGAAGAAAACCCTATGTATAAATCAAGCCGTGGCCTAGATGGCTTAGCTAGGGCTTGTTTATAGTGAATCCAAGGGAATGATACTACTAATGATTTGTAGTAAAGATGAGACAAAGATCTTGGTGGATTTAATGAACAACTTTGGATTATTGTGGCTTAATGCCGAATGATTTGAGAGAGAGAGATGAAGAGAGAATGAGATTTGGTTGCATGAGGAGTTGAGAGAATGTATGTGTATGTGTTTCGGCTTAAAGGGAGAGAGAAGGGTGAAGGCAAAAAGGCATGGTTGCCTTGGTAAGAACTATTGTGCCATGTGTTGGCTTTTCCAAAACCAAGACAACCCCTCTTCTTCCACATATGGGGTGTCGTGTCTAGCTAGCCACAAAGGAGGGTAATGGGCTTTGGCTTGGGCTCATGTTGGGCTAGTACATAAAGAGTAAGGTCTTGGGCTAGTCCAAGGAGGTTAAGAACATGTTTGTGGTATACACTCTTGTACACATACACGGCTACATACACTATGTAGCATATTTTTCCAACTTTGATATAGTGTTGTGTGTATAGCCAAATATTGATTATACATTTTTATCATTTGTTCTCCTAGTCTTATGTACAAGGTTTGAGCTATGTAACTTATTTACAACAAGTGTGAATGTAAAGGTATAAGTACCTAAATGAACAAGTTCACACTCAACCTATAGGGATACACATGTGAGTATGTGTTCTAGGATTAATAGGTGAAATTTCATTACATAAAAATCATGGTAAAATCATGGATTTTTGATGAGACTGCTTTTATACATGGTCTCATCGTCCAAAACGGCCTTAAATTGCATAAAATATCATAAAATAGACCAAATATATGCTCGTGTTTGTTACTTGTGTATTTTTAGGTACGGATATTGAGGAATTGGCAAAAGAACACAAGAATCAATCAAAAACGAACACGGGAAACGAAGTCGCACAATGAACCGGGCCCAAGTTTGGAATTTTGCAAAACTACCCTTGAAGAATTGAAGATTGGCAAAAATGGCCCCTCATCTTTGAAGAACTTGTCACATTTGACCCTCAAATTATCAAATGTACAAGTATAATCCTTGAATGTTTGAAGATATTACAAGTTCAGCCCTTGGAAATCAAGATTATACATTAAATACCCCTTGGAAAAGTTTTTGGAAGACTTTGTGCCAGTTTTGACAAGTTTCCAAAGTTGATAAGGCTAAAACTGGGCGCTGACAGCTTTTAATACAAAGTGGAAAGAGTTGGAAAACTTGGGGACCAAACCTGTTAAAACACTAAACCCCCACAACCAACCAGGGAGTAACACGTCAACCCTACCCACCCATTTACCCACCACCCACCCACAAACCGACCCTACCCATTACCCTCACCCGGTTTATTTATTAACCTGGTCAACACTTTCGTCAAACCCCCACTTACTCCTAATCTCCCTCCCAAACATATATTTAAAATCACTTTTTACCAAAAACAAATCAAACCCCCTTTCTTTAACCCCACGAACCCTAGCTAACCCCAGTTTAATTAGAACCCAAACCAAAGGGGTTTAAGCTATAAGTGTGCAGATCCTCAATTGGTCAAGCTCTCACCTAAACCCACCTCACAACAAAGCTCCACGTGTCCCTGTGGTCCTCCCCCAACCTTCCCCTGCTCTTGTCACTTTCACACAACCCAATACCCGACCAAACCAACATCCAGGATGTCATTCCTTTGCCTCCAAGGAGTTTTTAACGATCAAGATTCATCCTACAGCTGTCATATCACATGCTAAGCATTTTGACCAAGAATTCGTCCAAGACTAAGGGGCAAAATTGAGAATTCAAAATTTAGGGTTTCCAGCTTGTAATTTTTTTTATTCAGTTATTCTAGAATAGTCCAATGAAGTGTATAAAATGAGGAGCCTGTTCCTCATTTTCCTTGTTCCAGTTTTTTGCAAAAACTTGTGTAATTCCTTTTTTAATTTTATAAAGTTTGGTGTTTGTTTAATGTGCAATATAATTCCTTTTATACTTATTAAAAAGTTTGTGTGTTGAGTTGTTTGCAAAAGGCTGAGTTCCAATTAAATGTGTGAAAGATTTTGTGGATTATAAAAAGTTTTTGAAAGTCTTTAAAGGTTTTTAAAGTTCATAAATCAAGAATCTTTGAAGTGAAAGTGGAAAAAGAAAATTGATTTGTGGTTTTAGAATGCTTTTAAAACGTTTGTGTTTAGGTTAGAAAGATTTTGAGAAAGTTTTTAAGAAAAAGAAAGAAAACAGAATATTGAAAAAAAAATATTGCTTGTTTTGCTTTTGAATTTTCTTGGCAGGTTGTTATTTGAGTTGATAATAGTGTCAGCACCAACCCGTGTTGGTTTGGAGGTGAATTATACATTCACAAGGTTCTTGGATGTAAGAACCTAAGGTACCCTCTTTTTATCTTTGAAAATTTTAGAAAAAAAATAGTTTTGTGTGAACTTATTTGATTCTGTGCTATAGTGTGATTAAGTTGTTGGATTCTTGTACTTTTATGTTTGTATGCATGATAAAAGCATTAAGAATCAGTTTGAAAAGGTTTTGAAAGGATTTGCTTGGTTAAAACGTTTTTAAAATTTTTAAAAGGCTGTTTGGATACTAGTTTTAGCAGGGTACTAAATCTTGATTTGAGCTTGAAAAGGTGTTAGAGTTATTGATTTAGGTTAAGATTAGTTAGTAGTTAGTAGGTAGTTAGTTTAGATCAGTTTGGTAACAATTTGGTGTGGTTTTAAAGTGAAAAGGATAGTCAAAATCTGCATATGCAATATTCTACTTAATTTTGTGAGATTTGGTTGCTTGATTTTTGATTTCTGTTGAGTGTTAGGCTATAAGAGTTTTTGCTATTGATTGTGCATGATTTTGAGAGTGTGTGTGCCAAGTTTTGGCTTTTGAATGTCACTAGGTTGCATGATATAAGCTTAAAAGTCCACTGTCATAGTCTTAACATCACAGAAACATAGCATAGGTCTGTGGGTGCTTGATTGGCTTATTTTGTGTGCTAGTTGAATGTTATTTGCTATTGCTTGACTCCTTGAGCTTCAATAAGCTCAAGGGTGCCCCTCTTGTCCATAAGCAAACACCAAATAAGCCACGGGCCAACTCCTTTGGTCTATTTTCACTTGTGAGAAAAGAAGCAAAACACAAGCAGAAACCTGCTTGTGTTCATTTCAAGTCTGTCACGAATTTGGATCAATCTTGGCTAAAAGGGTAAAATTGGTTTGTGTTTAAGCTTGTTTAAGGGTGTACTGTTGGTTTGGAAAAGTTTAAAAAAGAAAAAAAAAGGAAAATCGTCCAAAAAGGGGTTGCTAAGACTCGAACCCCCGTCACCACTCCCACACACATCGTCTCTAACCATTGCGCCCTAGGGTCTTTTACTGACCAAGGGTGCAAGGTTATTTCTTTTAACCACTTTTTAGATTCTAACTTATTTATTAAGCCGTAGCTTTTGAGCTTAATTCCAGCTTATGTGTTAAGCTTATTTCATCTAGCTTATTTTTCTTAGGACTATAATAGCATTAGGGATTTTTCTAGGCTACTTTTATATTTTTTCATTTAGTAAATTATTTTTTATAATTTATTTTGTACCCGGTTTTTAGAAAATAAATAAAAAATAGCAAAAATAGTTTTAATTTTTAGGAAAAATCATTTTTAGGTTTTATTTAGTATTTTTGAGGTTTACATGTGAAAAAGTTTTCAAAAACTTTAATTTTTGATTTTATTTGATTTTAGGTTTTTTATTAAACTTTAAAAATTAATATAAAATTAACTAAAAGGTTTCAGAAACTTTTGTTTACATTTTCTTCTTAGTTAGATTATTTAGGATTTTTGAGAATTTTTTAGAATTTATTTGAGGACTTTTAATTTTTTGGATTATTTTATTATTATTTTATTCATTAAAATAAAAAGTTTTATTTTTCTTTATTTTTCATTTTTCCTAGATTCTATAGCATTAATTAAGACTCTTCCCATTTGTAGAATAATTTTTAGGCTTTTCAATTAATTTTTAGAATTAATTTAAGATTTAATAGATTTTAATAGTTTTTAGGAGTTTAAAAATAGTTTAATTTGGTTTTAAAATTTTTAAAAATAGTTTTTAGTTTAATTAAGTCATTTTTGAGGTTTACAAACTATTAAATCTTGTTTAGGGCTTTTTAATATTTAAAAGTGATTTTTAGGGCTTTAATTAGCATTAAAAAGTCATTATTAAATTAATTAAAAGGTTTTGGCAAGTTTTGATTTTTTTGTAAACTCTTGGAATATTATTTGGGAGTTTTTAGTAATTTTTAGGAATTTTTAGATTAAAATTTTAAATTTTGTGTTTTTTCACGTTCTTCGTCGTAACTTTCTAGTAGTGTTTTGCCTTATTTTTCTAATTTTTTTCGTCTTCGTCATTTTCTCTTCTTTTCTTCTCATTAATAACCAAAAACATAAATCATCATTCAATTCACAACGCACTAGCCTCCTCGAGAGAACGATCCCCACTCATAGGGTCATAAGTGCTTGGTTTTCCTAAACCGACGCTTAATACTTACCGCTTTTACCTTGTTTTCCTAAACAAGTGTGATTTTACAACTATCATTTTTGGCGCCGCTGCCGGGGAGGCGTGTTGTGTTTTGATTGAACCATTGTTGTTTTTATATATTAGCCATAAATATAATTGTATTAATAGCACTCTATTAATACGTATTATCGTTTTTCGGTTTTTGTGTGAATACTATTACTATATTGTATACGTAGAACAATAAATACACAAGTACTCCAAATACGTGAGCAATCACAACCTTGACTCGGGATTTCATCACTCGATCATTGTATTCGAATCTCAAACCAAAGAAAAAAGGCAAAAATAGATAAATACTTTCGTGAAGCTTAATCTTGATAATACAAACTATAAGGTGGGTATAAGGCGGTTGTATTTCACAACCTAAAGGAAAAAGGCTCTTAAGTGCTTCGCGCCGCCTCGTTTCCTCCGCTTGCTTGTGCGTATTTGATTTTGAGAGTGAATCGAGGGTTTTGCCGCCCAAAGTATTATTACATATCATATATATTTTCTTGGTTCTATTTGATTAAACCCTCTTGAACGATTTGGTGTTCCACCATCGTTCTAAAGTCATCGAAGGCGTTCACTCCACGTGATCGTTTTCATTCCTTGAGGCCTTTTTAATCAAGAGATTTGATTAAGTGAGGAGATTTGTGGACTTGTTGTCTACTCAATATATTCACCAATTCCAAAAAAAGTTAATACAATCAAAAACCAAAAAAAAAAAAAAATTGAAAAAACACAAAATACCAAAAAGAATCTTCTTTGCTCGCCTTCTCGTTGTACGTGACGTTTATGCAAACTCGCTCTAAAGCTAGACGTGCTCGTAAACGAAGAAACAAATCACTCACTCTTTCTAGTGAGGAATCTCCTATTGACGAACCCATTGTACGAGAAGAACCGACCATGGCGAATCGAACTATGATGGAGTTACTTCAAGCACCCACCGAGGGTTATGGAGAAGCTATTGTGATTCCCGCAATCCTTGCGGAGAATTTTGAAGTTAAAACGGGTTTGTTGTCGATGATCCAAAACAACAAATTCCGTGGTGATGAGAAGGACAATCCTCACAACCATATCCGCCAATTTAATCGTCTTACCGCCACGTGCAAATTCAAGGATGTCTCGAATGACTCGATTAAGATGATGTTATTTCCGTATTCCTTAGCAGGGCCCGCTAAAATTTGGTTAGAGAAAGAGCCACCCAATTCTATATTGACGTGGAAGGATCTCGTTTCGAAATTCGTGAACCAATTTTTTCCGCCCTCTAAGACTACGCATTTGAAGAATGAGATTTCTAAATTTTCACAAGAATCAAATGAAAGTTTTTCTACGGCTTGGAATAGGTTTAAGGAGATGTTACACGAATGTCCTCATCATGGTTTTTCCGATTTGCACCAAATCGACACGTTTTACAATGGACTTAACGATCATGAAAGAGATTATTTAAATGCCGCCGCGGGTGGTAATTTTTTGTGTAAAACGGTTGAAGAAGCTTTGGTCATAATCGAGAATAGGTCTAAGGTTTATAGCCCTCATCACACACCGAGTGTTGCCAAAAGGGGCTCATCATCGTCTCAAAGTATCAATGCATTACATGATGAAGCAAATGAAGAAAACCGATTTTTCGATAGATTTGCAAACCTTATGTCCCATTGGAAGGCTCAAGAAGCTTCCAACACCACTTCGGTTAAAGCGGTTTCTAAGAGTTGTTTGTCGTGTGGGGGAGCTCATGATCTTTCCGAGTGCATTACCGCGGATGGTAACACTTCGAATGCTTTTGTAGCCACGGGAACTTATAACCAAATAGGTCAAGGTTCACGTTCAAATCAAGCTCAACCCAATCAAAATGCTAATAATTATCGCAACAACAACAATCAAGGTGGAAATTACCAAGGAAATCAAAGGAACTATAACAAAGGTAATTATCAAAGTGGAAATGGGCAAATTTCAAACCAAAACCAAAACCGTGATTTTCAAACTAATGCCCAAGGTTTTCAAAACGATCACACCAAAAATCTTCAAGGAGAATTTTTGAATTATGCTAAGGCTAATGATGCTAAGTTTGACAACATGCAACGTGAAATGGTTAGCTTAAGATCCGAGTTGAAAAACGAGCTTAAAACCGAACTTGCTAATGAACTTAAAACTCATGCAAATAAAATGGAAGGAAATGTCACACGAATCCAACAAAATCAACAAAAAATGGAGCAAGGACAACATGAGATTAAGCAAGAATTGTTGAAAGCGGATGCTAGGCAATCTAAGTTTGAAGACCGTATGGCTAAAATGTTTGAAGCTATCATGTGTAAGCCCTCTTCTTCGGGTGGTCTTCCTAGTGATACCATCGTGAACCCGAAAGGAGAATGGAAGGTTATTACCACACGTAGTGGTAAAACTTTCAAAGAACCCATTTCTCGTCCTAGTACTTCTATGGAGAAGGAAAAAGAGAAAGAACCCGAGGTTGTGGTTGAAAAGGAGCACATTACAAGCCCACGAAGTACCGCTCAAACCACACCTACGGTTGAACCAATACCCATTATGGAACCCGAGATTCCAAGGCCGATGCCTATGCCTAATTTGCCCCAACCCACACCACCTTTACCCTACCCATCAAGACGAGACAAGGAAAAGGCACAAGAACGAAATAATTATCAATTTGAACTCTTTATGAAAATGTTTCGTGACTTGCATTTTAATATAAGTTTTGCCGACGCCTTAGTCATGATGCCTCGATTCGCCGCGAACTTCAAAAGTATGTTGAATAACAAAGAGAAATTGCAAAAATCGTCTAGTTGTTCTTCGGTTTTTCTAAGCCGCATACCTCAAAAAGTCGGTGATCCTGGAAAGTTTTTAATCCCATGTGCTATCCAAGACATGGAAGAATGCTACGCCTTGGCCGATCTTGGTGCTAGTATTAATTTGATGCCTCTCGAGATTTTTAAATCGCTCAATCTTCCAAATCTCACTCCTTCAAGAATGTCAATCGAAATGGCCGATCATTCTACAATTCTAGCTTGTGGAGTTGCCGAGGACGTCTTTGTGAAAGTTGGGAAATTCTATTATCCCGTGGACTTCATAGTTGTTGATATTCCCATCGATCCTAAAGTTCCGTTAATTTTAGGTCGATCTTTTTTGGATACCTCGAGAGCACTTATCGATGTGCATGCAAGAAAAATCACTCTTCGTTTCAATGAGGAAGAACTCGTCATTAATGCAACCCAAAACTCCACGCTTTCTCATGTTTATTCGATCACATCTTTGTACAATGTCAATTCCACCAAAAACATTTGTCAAAAGATTTCAAATAGAGTTTTAGGAGTTGAGAAAAATGAAGTTCCGTACCCTCCGCCGATGGAGGTTAAGAGTGTTAAGCCTTTGATACCAATCTCGAGTGATTCTTCGGATGATGAATACGTTGATCCCGATGGGGAGGTTTTCTTTGTTGACAAAAGATTTGAAAACTTGCCACCACCTAAACCAAAACGCTTTCAAAATGTGAGAATTTTTAGTGTGACTAACATTGTTTTAGATACACCAAATATTTTTGACATAATCGAATCGGGTTTTCACAAGGAGAGTGTTAAAAATGAAAAAGGAAAAGATTTTGAATTTAATTTAAAAGATTTTTCTACAATTCTAACTCCGTCATCACCGCGTGTCTTGAGTACTACAAGCTCGTCTTCCCCTTTTGACGATGCTTTGTGTGGACCTAGTGTGGGGGAAGCCCCATATGTTCCCTTCCCTTTCTCCACCGAGGACGAGATATTTGATCCTGGAATTGCTTTTATAGGGAAATCTCGGTCTTCCACCGATGCAATAAATGGAAAATCTTTTCATTTGATTGGTACGAGTCTACCTCGAGTAGCTCAATGTTTTGCCTTACCCATTGTCCCACCCTTCTATTTCTTCTTTCCTATTTTCTTCTATCCCAGTGGGATTTGTGTTGGAGTTGTGTTGTCTCGTCTTTCATCCGAAAACGAGGACGCTATCTTTGACCCCGGTATACGTTTATCGGATTTTTAAAGTACTCCACGTACTTTTGGGCCTTGTTTATCATGTAAGCCCCACCAAAAATTGACCAAACCATGATTATCCCTAAATGATCACATTTATGGGGATTCGAGTCGAGCTTTTGACTCGGTTATCAAAAACAAGGTGCCTCGTGGGGGAGACCCATGCTTATCCATGTATATATTATTGCTTTCTAATTAGTTTAATGTGAGGGGATTTGTGCCCTTCCAACCTTTGTTCCGTGGTTGTTTGTGAATTGTGTCTTTTAGATCATCATCTTCACGATTGGAGCCTCTCGTGTTCGTTTCATGGGAGCACTCGATCGTTTGCTTTGGAGGCCATTCCCAATATCCACATATGATATATCCTTTTATGTTCTAACCTTAGGTTTATAGCACACTTCATAAACGGCTATTACTTATTGGTTACACCTTTTCCATGCTAGATTAGGCATTCGACTACGTCTCTAGTATGGGGGTGTTTGCACCCCTAGACTCGAAACATTGAGGACAATGTTTAACTTTAGTATGGGGGGGTGAATAGATACTTGCCTTGCCAAACCTTCACGCTTTCCAAAGTTTATCGTTTTGTTTATCGTTTTCTTGCAAAATAAGGCTAAAAATGGCCAAATTTTAAAATTTTTCTCATGTTTCATAAGTGTTTGAAGACACGAATGTAGATTTTCCGATGGCGAGAATAAGAGTAATTTTTGACTCGACCGTGCGTGTTGAGCACTTAGCTTTGATTCCTTAACTACACATTAGGCTAAGTCTCTTAAATGAGGACGAGAAATGATAGAGTTAATTATAAGTTACTATGCTAAACGTAGAGTACTTGTATTCTTTCAAAAACTCATGTGTTCTCGTTGTTTGCTTATTCTCCCTTCGCATGTAAATATTTTTGCTTAATAAATATTGATTTAGCGGTTTAATTTTGATTGTTGGGTTTCTAGTCTTTTCTAGTAGCTTCCGTGTAATTAAATTGGGAAGACATTAAGGTATCGCCAGCGTCACGGTTTTGAAGTATTGGCACCCTAATAATCGAAAGCTTCACCCAATAATAAGATTTTAAGTGCTCACCTAAATCTAGCAAACAATTTGAAGCCCCACAAGGCCTAAAATCTATGCAAAATTGAAAGTGAATCAAGCCTTAATCTTCGAAGCTTTAAAGATCCAAAATTCGCTTTAGCGTGAGGATATACGTCTTTGGCTAATAAAACCACCGATGATGGCGGATAATAAAAGGCAAGGCAAGACCGAAGTCATAATAAAAGCTTCATGGCGAAGTTGAATAAAAGATGGAGGTAAACCAAAGATAATAAGGTCCTTCCGTTAGGGGGCGTATAAAAGTCTTGGTAATAAGTCTCATGTTCAAAACCGTTATAAAACCGTGTTTATCGATTCTTCTTGTCAACTTAATTTTTTAACATCGTTGTCTATTAGGAGGGGTTATTGATTTGATGGTCTTAGTTACACCGTTAGGACTCTATTTTTAGACCTAAATCTCTATTATCGCATAAGTCAACGATGTATCCTCGTGATCATTAAGACAAAATAAAATATAAGAGATACAACTTAGGAATAATGGGAGAATAAGTACGTGATTAGGGCATATGAGTAGTGTTAGCATTACTAACTTATAATGACAATGATCTCGTTGCACGCTTGGCATGGAATTAAGGTAAAAATCGAGGACGACGAAATTATTTCTAACGAAGCATTCACGTGTTCTTATTCTATGAACCTAAACGTCCTATTTTGCGATGAAAATCATACATTATGTCTATAACACAAGTAGTAGCAATAGTGTAGTGTAGCTAGTTTATCATTTCAATAAAGTGAATAAAATTAAATTTTGGAGATGCTTTGATACTTTATTCTTAGCATTGCGTGAGGGCACGGCAATGGTTTAGTATGGGGGAGTGATGAGACTGCTTTTATACATGGTCTCATCGTCCAAAACGGCCTTAAATTGCATAAAATATCATAAAATAGACCAAATATATGCTCGTGTTTGTTACTTGTGTATTTTTAGGTACGGATATTGAGGAATTGGCAAAAGAACACAAGAATCAATCAAAAACGAACACGGGAAACGAAGTCGCACAATGAACCGGGCCCAAGTTTGGAATTTTGCAAAACTACCCTTGAAGAATTGAAGATTGGCAAAAATGGCCCCTCATCTTTGAAGAACTTGTCACATTTGACCCTCAAATTATCAAATGTACAAGTATAATCCTTGAATGTTTGAAGATATTACAAGTTCAGCCCTTGGAAATCAAGATTATACATTAAATACCCCTTGGAAAAGTTTTTGGAAGACTTTGTGCCAGTTTTGACAAGTTTCCAAAGTTGATAAGGCTAAAACTGGGCGCTGACAGCTTTTAATACAAAGTGGAAAGAGTTGGAAAACTTGGGGACCAAACCTGTTAAAACACTAAACCCCCACAACCAACCAGGGAGTAACACGTCAACCCTACCCACCCATTTACCCACCACCCACCCACAAACCGACCCTACCCATTACCCTCACCCGGTTTATTTATTAACCTGGTCAACACTTTCGTCAAACCCCCACTTACTCCTAATCTCCCTCCCAAACATATATTTAAAATCACTTTTTACCAAAAACAAATCAAACCCCCTTTCTTTAACCCCACGAACCCTAGCTAACCCCAGTTTAATTAGAACCCAAACCAAAGGGGTTTAAGCTATAAGTGTGCAGATCCTCAATTGGTCAAGCTCTCACCTAAACCCACCTCACAACAAAGCTCCACGTGTCCCTGTGGTCCTCCCCCAACCTTCCCCTGCTCTTGTCACTTTCACACAACCCAATACCCGACCAAACCAACATCCAGGATGTCATTCCTTTGCCTCCAAGGAGTTTTTAACGATCAAGATTCATCCTACAGCTGTCATATCACATGCTAAGCATTTTGACCAAGAATTCGTCCAAGACTAAGGGGAAAAATTGAGAATTCAAAATTTAGGGTTTCCAGCTTGTAATTTTTTTTATTCAGTTATTCTAGAATAGTCCAATGAAGTGTATAAAATGAGGAGCCTGTTCCTCATTTTCCTTGTTCCAGTTTTTTGCAAAAACTTGTGTAATTCCTTTTTTAATTTTATAAAGTTTGGTGTTTGTTTAATGTGCAATATAATTCCTTTTATACTTATTAAAAAGTTTGTGTGTTGAGTTGTTTGCAAAAGGCTGAGTTCCAATTAAATGTGTGAAAGATTTTGTGGATTATAAAAAGTTTTTGAAAGTCTTTAAAGGTTTTTAAAGTTCATAAATCAAGAATCTTTGAAGTGAAAGTGGAAAAAGAAAATTGATTTGTGGTTTTAGAATGCTTTTAAAACGTTTGTGTTTAGGTTAGAAAGATTTTGAGAAAGTTTTTAAGAAAAAGAAAGAAAACAGAATATTGAAAAAAAAATATTGCTTGTTTTGCTTTTGAATTTTCTTGGCAGGTTGTTATTTGAGTTGATAATAGTGTCAGCACCAACCCGTGTTGGTTTGGAGGTGAATTATACATTCACAAGGTTCTTGGATGTAAGAACCTAAGGTACCCTCTTTTTATCTTTGAAAATTTCAGAAAAAAAATAGTTTTGTGTGAACTTATTTGATTCTGTGCTATAGTGTGATTAAGTTGTTGGATTCTTGTACTTTTATGTTTGTATGCATGATAAAAGCATTAAGAATCAGTTTGAAAAGGTTTTGAAAGGATTTGCTTGGTTAAAACGTTTTTAAAATTTTTAAAAGGCTGTTTGGATACTAGTTTTAGCAGGGTACTAAATCTTGATTTGAGCTTGAAAAGGTGTTAGAGTTATTGATTTAGGTTAAGATTAGTTAGTAGTTAGTAGGTAGTTAGTTTAGATCAGTTTGGTAACAATTTGGTGTGGTTTTAAAGTGAAAAGGATAGTCAAAATCTGCATATGCAATATTCTACTTAATTTTGTGAGATTTGGTTGCTTGATTTTTGATTTCTGTTGAGTGTTAGGCTATAAGAGTTTTTGCTATTGATTGTGCATGATTTTGAGAGTGTGTGTGCCAAGTTTTGGCTTTTGAATGTCACTAGGTTGCATGATATAAGCTTAAAAGTCCACTGTCATAGTCTTAACATCACAGAAACATAGCATAGGTCTGTGGGTGCTTGATTGGCTTATTTTGTGTGCTAGTTGAATGTTATTTGCTATTGCTTGACTCCTTGAGCTTCAATAAGCTCAAGGGTGCCCCTCTTGTCCATAAGCAAACACCAAATAAGCCACGGGCCAACTCCTTTGGTCTATTTTCACTTGTGAGAAAAGAAGCAAAACACAAGCAGAAACCTGCTTGTGTTCATTTCAAGTCTGTCACGAATTTGGATCAATCTTGGCTAAAAGGGTAAAATTGGTTTGTGTTTAAGCTTGTTTAAGGGTGTACTGTTGGTTTGGAAAAGTTTAAAAAAGAAAAAAAAAGGAAAATCGTCCAAAAAGGGGTTGCGAAGACTCGAACCCCCGTCACCACTCCCACACACATCGTCTCTAACCATTGCGCCCTTGGGTCTTTTACTGACCAAGGGTGCAAGGTTATTTCTTTTAACCACTTTTTAGATTCTAACTTATTTATTAAGCCGTAGCTTTTGAGCTTAATTCCAGCTTATGTGTTAAGCTTATTTCATCTAGCTTATTTTTCTTAGGACTATAATAGCATTAGGGATTTTTCTAGGCTACTTTTATATTTTTTCATTTAGTAAATTATTTTTTATAATTTATTTTGTACCCGGTTTTTAGAAAATAAATAAAAAATAGCAAAAATAGTTTTAATTTTTAGGAAAAATCATTTTTAGGTTTTATTTAGTATTTTTGAGGTTTACATGTGAAAAAGTTTTCAAAAACTTTAATTTTTGATTTTATTTGATTTTAGGTTTTTTATTAAACTTTAAAAATTAATATAAAATTAACTAAAAGGTTTCAGAAACTTTTGTTTACATTTTCTTCTTAGTTAGATTATTTAGGATTATTGAGAATTTTTTAGAATTTATTTGAGGACTTTTAATTTTTTGGATTATTTTATTATTATTTTATTCATTAAAATAAAAAGTTTTATTTTTCTTTATTTTTCATTTTTCCTAGATTCTATAGCATTAATTAAGACTTTTCCCATTTGTAGAATAATTTTTAGGCTTTTCAATTAATTTTTAGAATTAATTTAAGATTTAATAGATTTTAATAGTTTTTAGGAGTTTAAAAATAGTTTAATTTGGTTTTAAAATTTTTAAAAATAGTTTTTAGTTTAATTAAGTCATTTTTGAGGTTTACAAACTATTAAATCTTGTTTAGGGCTTTTTAATATTTAAAAGTGATTTTTAGGGCTTTAATTAGCATTAAAAAGTCATTATTAAATTAATTAAAAGGTTTTGGCAAGTTTTGATTTTTTTGTAAACTCTTGGAATATTATTTGGGAGTTTTTAGTAATTTTTAGGAATTTTTAGATTAAAATTTTAAATTTTGTGTTTTTTCACGTTCTTCGTCGTAACTTTCTAGTAGTGTTTTGCCTTATTTTTCTAATTTTTTTCGTCTTCGTCATTTTCTCTTCTTTTCTTCTCATTAATAACCAAAAACATAAATCATCATTCAATTCACAACGCACTAGCCTCCTCGAGAGAACGATCCCCACTCATAGGGTCATAAGTGCTTGGTTTTCCTAAACCGACGCTTAATACTTACCGCTTTTACCTTGTTTTCCTAAACAAGTGTGATTTTACAACTATCAATTTTATAGCACCAGCCCGTTATTTTAGCTTTATCCTCAAAGCTACTAAAAACCTAGTTATCTTCTAAGTAAGAGATGTTCCAAGTACATGATTTGTTTCAGGTTCTCTCTCAGGTACGGATGGCGGCACAACACGAAGTGGTCTACACCTAGGTTATTCTTATACGCCTAACCTGGCATTTATGGAAGCTTCCGTCATTATAAGTGAACAGAAGAGAATGTAAAGAGGTCTTTATCCGGATTGCACTATACATCCGATTGAGCAGTAAAGGAGACTGCTGCTGTAGATGGGTAGGCAAGGAATGCAAAAAGATCTTTATCCGGATCACACTATACGTCCGATTGAGCAGTAAAGGAGACTGCTGATGTGGATGGGTAGGCGAGGAATGCAAAGAGATCTTTATCCGAATCGCACTATACATCCGATTGAGCAGTAAAGGAGACTGCTGCTGTAGATGGGTAGGCGAGGAATGCAAAGAGATCTTTATCCGGATCGCACTATACATCCGATTGAGCAGTAAAGGAGACTGCTGCTGTGGATGGGTAGGCGAGGAATGCAAAGAGATCTTTATCCGGATCGCACTATATATCCGATTGAGCAGTAAAGGAGACTGCTGCTGTGGATGGGTAGGCGAGGAATGAAAAGAGATCTTTATCCGGATCACACTATACATCCGATTGAGCAGTAAAGGAGACTGCTGCTGTGGATGGGTAGGCGAGGAATGAAAAGAGATCTTTATCCGGATCGCACTATACATCCGATTGAGCAGTAAAGGAGGCTGCATGTTGTGGATGGGTAGGCGAGGAATGAAAAGAGATCTTTATCCGGATCGCACTATACATCCGATTGAGCAGTAAAGGAGACTGCTGTTGTGGATGGGTAGACGAGGAATGAAAAGAGATCTTTATCCGGATCGCACTATACATCCGATTGAGCAGTAAAGGAGACTGCTGCTGTGGATGGGTAGGCGAGGAATGAAAAGAGATCTTTATCCGGATCGCACTATAATTCCGATTGAGCAGTAAAGGAGACTGCATGCTGTGGATGGGTAGGCGAGGGTCTTCTCAATGGGTATTGTAGTCGTACTTGTCCCGGATCTGGGAGGGGACCATTGGCGTGGTGGATTTGGTCAGGAGGACAAATCCATTGCAAATGGTTTCTCATATGAGGAGGACACGCCAACATATTTCATACGTTGGGGAATCTGGGAACGCATTATTTTTACATCCTTTTCATGGGTGAGATACACGTTATATCCCCATACTCGCGGATGAAGAACTGGGGGTTGAAGGTAAAACAAACATGTTTAGCTTTAACCCCTCCTATCTTAGCATCTTTTGAGAAAAGACTTACGATCTTTTACCTCAAGGCAGCGGGGTACAAACATTAGTCAATGGTACTAAAGTTTCTACCCCACAAGGAGGTTAAGATTGTTGTCGATGGCGTTTGCGTAAGAGGTTGCAAGGAATCTGCTCCCTTTGCCGTGAGGCTGAGTGAGAGGGTCGCAGAAAAGAAGTACCTCAAATGGTGGAAATAAAAGAAGATACCATGAATAAAGAAATGTGCGCCTTGCAGGGTGTCGCAACAAAGGTCATGCTTTCATTATTACTGGTTCAAAATTTGTACAAATTCTAACTTCTAAAGAGAGGAATTCTCATCTCCCATCGTCTAGTGGATGATGGTATTGTCGAACTAATTGGACCCGAAGAGGAAAGAGGAGTGTCCAAAACATAGGACTTTTGTCATTTCCTTACGGGGGATGTCGAATATATCCCCACAAAGTATATCCATTGTGAGTTGGATGTGATTTTCAGGTTTAGGGTTGCCTAGGTGGCGGAAGTACAAAATACACCCATTGTGGGTTGGGTGTGTTCCTCAGGGTTAGGCAGGGAAGAAGCAGATTAGGGAGACGAGTCACTCTCAGACCAAATATTCTTTAGCCCGTTGGTGCTAGAGATAACACTAAATTAAGTGTTAACTATATCGGGGTTATGGCTCCCCAGTATAATCAAGGTTTCATCTCAACAAGGTACACAAACCCATTATTGGCTATAAGGGATAATTGCATGTTACTTGCTAGCCAATCTGTGCTAATAACGACATCAAAGTTATCAAGGCTTTCTAGGATCTGATGGGTGTAAAACGTTTGATCAACCTCGAATGATGGCGTTTAACTTATCATAACCTTTCCGTTGTCCATTCCACAGTGTAGTAGGATCCTAGAACTATCAGAGGGATTTCTATTATCTTACTAAGCTTAGCAATTGCATTGCCTTGATCTACACATGTACCGGACAAGATAGATGCATATCATTGATTTAGTAAGGACGTACTAGGTACGGTGATGGGGCCTGGGTTTGTTGGGGCATTGCCAGCCATGTACACTTGCGAAGGAGTTCCCTTGTCGTCCTTCTTCTGGTTAGCCCTCTTGGGGCAATCAGGTCTCACGTGCCCAGGGGTTCCACACTCGTAACATACCACAGCTTTCTTTGGCCCGCTACTGCTCCCGCTAGTTGGGTTTCGGTTTCCTTGTTGCCCACTTCTACTCCCTCGTGCGTTGGACTTGGCTCTGTTGCTGTTTCCAGGAGTGGTGTTGGGTCGACCTGGGGTAGCAACATTGGTTGGACACTCGCGAGCAAAGTGGCCTTGTTGGCCGCACTTGTAGCATCCTTGACATTGTCCTCCAGCAACATGATGGTAGTTGCATTTCGGACACTTGGGTTTTGTCCCTGAGTAGTTCTTGGTGCGGGTTGTGGGGGTAGTGTCATCTGCTTGCCCAACGTTTTGCTTTTTGGAAGGCTGTTGGTGCTGGCTACGAGAGTTTTCATCGGATTTCCTCTTGTTGTCCGATTGCCTCTCGGACAGATTGCGAGCTCGTTTGTTGATCAGCTCAGTCGCAAATTCCTTGGCACCTTCAACAGTGGTGGGTCGTGAAGCAAGCACACTGTCATGAATGTTGTCAGGAAGTCCGCTGACATACTTTTCAATCTTGTCACTCCTCAGAGGAAACATTCTGGTGCACATCAAGCTTAACTCTTGAAATCTTTGGTTGTACCAAGTGATATCATTTTTCTTACACTTGAGGTACCACAACTCAACTTCCAACTTCTTCATTTCTCCTATGGGACAGTACTTTTCAGTCATTCTTTCATTGAGGTTGGCCCAAGTGAGAGCATAAGCAGCATCATGTCCGAGGATAGCGACCACAGAGTTCCACCAGGTAAGGGCACTATCAAGTAGGGTTCATGTGGCAAACTTAACTCTGTTCTCGTCAGCACAACCACTGATGCGGGAGACTGTCTCTAGTATTTCAAACCACTACATCAATTCAACAACTCCTTCTTTACCTCGGTAGTATGAGGGTTTACATTTCAAGAAGTCGGGGTAAGAGCAACCCCTGTTGGTGTTGTTTCTGCGGGCGTCGGAGTTTGGATCATTGTTTGTATTTGGGTTAGCTCATCTGGCTGCCATAGCTGCTGTGATGCCTTCACTTATCATTTCCCGCAGTTGCGCGGCAGTGACATTTCGTGTAGCTTCTGGGGATTCAGCATTGGAAGTGGTTGCATTATTGGGATTTGACATCGTAATCACCATTTGTCTATAATCATATACAAAATGAGATTATTAGTTCAAACATTAGTACAGTTTTTATATTATTTGCACAAAGAAACTTATGCACGGATTTCATAACAAATTTGGGCAACCTGTTAAGATCTCATAATATAATACATTGCACAGCAGATATAATAAAGAGAGTGATTACATGTTATTTCCATGAGAAATTTAACAGTCATCTTAGCATAACACAATCTAAGTCATAGGCCGGTCGAGCCTAATCCAATGTAATGATACACACAATCTTTAAAAACATCATATCCCAAAGTTACATGTCCCAAAAGAAAGAAAAGATAAAGTACGTGATTACATCACAAAAGCTGAACAAGAGATAAAAGTACAAAGGCCCTATGCCATGATGGCAGGGATGCAATCCGTGAGTTTATCATGACGTACAAGAAGTCTAGTACGTCTATGCTAATCCTGCCTGGATGGTCCACTAGATGATGCCGGGGTTGATGGTGCAGATGGAGCTAGTAGGGCTGCAGATTCCACCTGGTGTTCCACAAAGTCCAAACTGTCGTTCGGGTCTCCTTGAGCGTACGGAGTGCATATAGTAGCTGGTTCTGGATCCTATCCACGACCCCTCGGAGATAAGCCATCTCCCCAGTAACCCCATCATGCCGGACAGTGGCTAGATCAAAGAAGATGGACAAGGATTGCTCCTGAGTAGCAAGGGCAGCATGGGTCTGATGCTGTAGACCTTCCATGACATGGATGCGCTGGTGGAGGCGATAGTTCTCATCCAATAACCATTTCAGTGCCTCGTCCGTCCTAGCCTGGATGCCCTTAGCATTCTGGAAGTCTTCCCTCCTAGTGCGGAAAAGAGTGTCGATACGCTCATGGATAACGGCATGGCTCTGTTGACTGACTGTCAACTGGCTGCGAAGGTCGGATATCTCTCGCTCATGGCGTGCAGCCAATGCGGAGATCTGGGCCTGGATGGGATCAACATGTCCTGCCCCGGAGCCTTCCCCGACCTCATAAGTAGAGACGGGCGTGGGTCTGGAGAAATAGTCTCATTAAAAGGATAGAGGCATGGAAGATGGTATGCTAGAAGGGACCCGGTCCTCCTCCATAGAGGTTGGGGCCGGTGTGGCTGATGCTGAGATAGAAAATAGGTCCTCTGGGAGTACAGCTTTGGTGGCTGGGTCATCCTCTGAATCTGAGGCTGACAACCATCCACACTGCGTCGATCGTGGGGATGAACAGACAACTGGAGCAGGAGCTACTCTGGGTAGAAGAGTCGTAGATGTAGTAGGCGGAGTCATGATGCTCTGAAATAATATCATTTTAAGTTTGAAGTGAGTATAGGCTTACAAACAAAGAATAATATTATTGAGATTACATGCTTTATGAAATATATCCCTTCTTAAACAATTATTAGAATGTTTTAAGGTTACAAATATTTATACTTATACATATATATGTACTATCATGTAAGTAGTTCATTCATCAGTTAGTAAGTGTGAAATTTAGTTTAATATTACTCATATTCGCATTTCAGTATTTTACTATATAGTGTAAAATTTTCAAGTTTAGCACGTCTGACATATAGCAATACCTTACTAAACAGTATTAATAATCAAATGTAGTAAACATATATATATATATACAATTAGTTCACATAGCATAAAATGCCCTAAGATCTATATGCTTAACTAAGACGGTCCCAAAATAAAATCCCATAAAGAGTTTTATAAGTTATAGTCCAGTTTTAAATAAAAAAAATCATTTTATTTTTATTTTATTTAAAAATATATCTGGTTCCCTATAACTAATGCTTTGATACCATTCTCTGTGACACCCCGGGTAGGGTCAAAATATGCGGAAAATATCCCCGGAGACGTCACAAGGGTGGATCGATAGCATATAGTTCGTAGAGCATAAGATAAAAGTTAGTCAAAACAGATTACACGTTTATTCAAATAAATAAATAAAAATTGTTTTTAAACAAGACAGTAGGTGATTGTTTTTGTTTCTTAAATAGAACCCCTGACGAGTCCTATGATGCAGACTTCTAAGATGCTGGAGACCATGCACATACCACGTACTAACTTCATATTCCTGTGCAAAACATACTAACGGGGTCAACATAAAGTTGGTGAATTTACAGATTTTAACAATTAATTAGTATGGACATATAATAATCATAGAAGCAATAATGCACAAAGCATTCTTACTAAAATGTAAATAACATTTGTTTATTATTAGAAACTGAAGCTTAACCCCATAGTCCTCAACAAATGAGGACGTAGTGTCTTATAGAAAGACACCCATTCCAGTTCCAACATTGTATACGTCTGTTGTCCCGGCCAAGGCACAGTGAGCATGACTCACCCAGACGGGGATGGTCAATCCCTAATAGATCTATTTATAACATTCGAGCAATTTACAACAATTTAACAGTTTCAATAGTAAGCAATCATAATCCAGTTTATACAATCCAGACGTGTCCAATATATGTTTGCATATTTTCTTTCCCAAAAGGGAAAGTTTTATCAAAGTTTAAATGGGGCTGCAAACTCACCTGGGAGTAGGCAATTGCTTGTTTAACACGGATATCCAATTAAATCTCACACCAAAGTTATGCCTAATCAGATAGTACAGTCTTAATAGATAGTACAAAGGACATATATGTATGCCGGATTTTATTCAGTTTATTCATACTATGGTATTTATCTAAATAACCGTAGCTCAAGTAGCATCAATATTCATTTAAACTCATTTATATAAGTTTCATTTCTAAGAAAACATAAACTGTTTAACTATTAATATCAGTTAGCATACATGTATTAATACTCATTCAATCTTACAATTAAGTTTTACATTTAAGTGAACATAAAAGAAAATGTTTCACTTAAAAATACTAATCCATGTTTATAGTACTTGTATCAATAATATCTAATTAAATTTATAACTAAGTTCTATATTTAGGTAAACATAAGGGGTTTTACTTATAATATATTTATGTAGTAACATTCAATTTAATTAGCGTTCATATAATTTTATTTCTTAAAAGTATATGAGTATATGTTTTAATAGTACATATTCATCTTGTTTATACAATTTATTTTGTAAAGCAAATATAAATAGATATTTCATAAAAAAAATAGTTATTTTATTTAACTCTAATGTTTTCATAAATTATTTAATATTTATAAAATAATTTATTTATCACAAACTTAAGCTTATACATTAATCCTCATGATCTAGACTTTTAATTATGTTTTATCATAATTAAAATAGCTTTTAGGGTTAGGGCTAGTTAATGTTTCAGAATGTGGCAAAACTAGTCCCTCCATATTTTTAAACAAGTAACTTTCGGATTATTACACATTTGGTACCTAGGGCTTGTTTAAGTTTAGGCTTATGGTAGATTTAGTCCCCCTAGTATTATCTAGGTTTTGTAACTATATAAAAATTACAAAACAACCCCTAGGGCTTCTTTAAGTTTCGGCAATTTACAAGAATAGTCCTTAGGGTTATAAAATGACAAAATAACTTTTAGAAACTTCCCAAAATGGTCCCTAGGGTTTAATTTTCCACGGATAATATTTATTAAACCCTAGACTTTTGGATATTTACATTTTCAGTCATTGTGTTTACTAGTTTATCAAAACAAGTTTCATAAGTTACAGTTTTAGTCCTTAAGTTTTATAAATTGTCATTTTCATCCAAAAAGTTTTTATAAGTTATATTTTATTATAAAAACTTTTATTTTAACATTCAAACTTTATATGGGCTCATTAAATAGGCTAAACATCTAATGGGCTATTTTAGTGGGCTAAAATATATCTCAAGTCCACTAATTTATTTAAATGGATCTTTAAATCATTTATTTGGCCTAAATACATTTTTAAGTCCTTTAATTTGTATAATGCTCCTAATTGTGATCTTAAGTCCATTTAAATTACTATAATTTATGAAATGGGCTTATTAGGTCCATTTAAGTTTTAGGTTAATTTTTTATGGGTTTAAATAGTCCATTAACACTACTTTTCATTTTATATAAGTTTATAAGCTTACTAAGCTTATCACCATTTAGTTTTCAATCTATATAGATGAATAATCTTAAAAATTCATTTTATAGGTTATACCAAATTAGATCTATGTGTGTCATAAGGTTACAAGTAAGTCATAAGCCCTAATAGGTGCTTATAACTCACGGCCTACATTAGTTATAGTATATTATGATAGATCAAGTTCCATATTAGGGTTGCATGTAGTTTATATGTGTTACAAAATTAGATCTCACTATGTACACATCAAGAAAATTAATCACAAGTTCATAATAAGATCTAAACTATGTCTAGACCTAAAAATCAAACATAAATCCATGTACATTCTTATATAGCTCAGGCTATATTTTAGATCTTGGTACTTCCAAGATGAACACTATATCTAGTTTCTAAGTCTTGTAATTATTTAAAATACAATCATGATTATCTAGTTTACATGTATGTTTCCATGGTTACTATTTTTCCAAGGAGACCACATATAGCTCACGGCTATATTGCCTCTTCCCAAGGTTCCCATAATCTTATTTTATGTTTAACATATTCAAGTTAGCCTTTGCCACTAGATCTATGGTTTATAATAACAAGCATGTACATTTTATCCATTTAAACCTTGTGTAACCCACGACTACATTTATACACATAAGTTCTATTTGTGATTTTTAATAGTCATTTTAACATGTATCATTTCATATTCCATCATTTAAACTTAACACATGATTCACATAAACATTAACCATATATGCTGTGACCTTTAAGGTCATGGTCTTCAAGACTTTTAAGTTACACACACTCATTTTATGAGATCTATGGCTATTGGTTTAACCATAGTCCCATAAGACTAGATTTGTAACTCACGCAACTTTTTGATTTACAAATGTTTCATATAGTTTTTAAATCAAGTTTAATACATAACATACCAATCATAAGTTCCTTATCAAAAGGTTTTTAAATCATGAACATGATTTTTATAAATAAGTCGTGACCTATAATGGTCATAGCTTCATCAAATCTTGATTTTTAACATGTTATCTTACTTGTGTTTATAGATGTATGATGATGCATGCATTAAGAAATGAAAGAACAAGTAGTGTATACCTTTATTGCCTAAAAGTACCACAAATGATCTAGGTGAACAAGGTGGTTTGAGATCTACTCAAAATGATGAAGAAAACCCTATGTATAAATCAAGCCGTGGCCTAGATGGCTTAGCTAAGGCTTGTTTATAGTGAATCCAAGGGAATGATACTACTAATGATTTGTAGTAAAGATGAGACAAAGATCTTGGTGGATTTAATGAACAACTTTGGATTATTGTGGCTTAATGCCGAATGATTTGAAAGAGAGAGATGAGGAGAGAATGAGATTTGGTTGCATGAGGAGTTGAGAGAATGTATGTGTATGTGTTTCGGTTTAAAGGGAGAGAGAAGGGTGAAGGCAAAAAGGCATGATTCCCTTGGTAAGAACTATTGTGCCATGGGTTGGCTTTTCCAAAACCAAGACAACCACTCTTCTTCCACATATGGGGTTCCGTGTCTAGATAGCCAAAAAGGAGGGTAATGGGCTGTAAAACCCGTAAAAATAAGGTCATAATTTAATTCTACTTTCAATTATTTTGAAGTATTTTATAACGTTAAATATTATTATGTTTAACGGTTTAAGTTGAAAACGATATTAAATATTATATTTTAATATTTTGACGAGTAACGAGGACTACTAGTGATCGCGATACCGACGGATGCCTAAAATTTTATATTTTATTATCGATCGTTTCGATATTTAATATTTTCGACGATATCATTTTAATTACGTATCGAGTCGTTATATTATTATTTTTCGTGTGCGTTTAAGCTTTTAAAAAAAATATTTTTACGAAACCCGAGTCTCGTAAATATTTAAAAATTTAAAATTTACATTTTCTACCCTTTTAAACTATTTTATTACATTTTGGACCAAAACTATCACAAATTGGCAAAAACTACCCTAACCTTACACTATATATAAAAATTCCACTAACACATTTTATTTAAAAATTCATTTAAAACAAAAACACCAACTCTTTCTCTCTTCTCTCTTTTGAACCATACACCCCATCAACACAAACCATCCAAAACTTTGATTTTCAACACTGAATCTTCCAAAATCAAGCAAGGTCCCATCCTAGATTTTCAAAGGGCTACAATTTGGTATAAAATATTCATACATGCATCATACTTTTTAATTTTATGAATTTTGATCATTTATATATTTGTATGATCATCTTATCATATTGATTTTATATTGTATCCATGGACTTTTTAGTTTTTATGGTTGAAAGAATTAAAATTTTTGTAAAAATGATCATGCATGTGTTAGTAGTAATCATCAAATGATGTTTATGCTAGTTTTTCACTAAAAACTTATTTTTAAATTTTTGGGTTTTTGATTTTGATGATGATACAAGTGTTAGGAATGGTTTATGATGATATTAGGGGTGTAGGATGATGAGGAAAAGTTGTTGGAATTGATCAAAAACATGATTTTGTAAGAGATTTTAATAGTCAATTTTGGGCAGTAGGTAAACTGAAAAATCCAAATTTTTATGTTTTGAAAATGACTTAACTTATAGCCTAGGGTTGTATATAATTTCCTTAGCTTTGATTTGATATAAGGTAGAGCTTCTAGCTCAAAACGAGCGCGAAGTTATGATGTTTTGAATGATCGTGTACCGGGAGACGAGTGTCGACACAATCCGAAAATTGTTGTCGATATTTGGATCGAATCTCGGGGACTATAAAATGAGTTTCAAAATGATTCAAGGGCTGTTCTCAGGCTCCAAGTTTAGAATTTTGAGTCTATTTTTAGAATCAAGTGGCGGTTTTACAAATGGAGTTGTTTAGAATGGTCAAAATGGTTTCGTAAGTCAAGGTCGCTAAACTGTCCGGATTTTGTGATTCAAAGATGAGTCGGGCAGGGAACTTTAGAAGTAAAATCTTTTAATGGGCTTTTGAGAGGACTTTCTATATATAGTAAGTAAGTTCTCTGAGTAGTATCATAAAAATTTGATATGTTTAAGTATGGGAAAACGTCTTGGACATTCGGTATGTTCCGGCAGATTTTTATTAAAGGCATATAATAATAAAATGAATATATAGGAGAGTATAATAGAACCACTTGCATCGTTTTCTCTCGAGTTGTCGTGATTTTATACTTGAGTTTGATTTTATTAAGTATCATTTTCTCGAGTCTATTATTAATGTACGCACCTTATTTGCTAGGTTGTGGTTGTCGTGTTTTTCGGGCATCTACTATCGTCGGCGATCGTCTTCAACTACTATAAGTACTAAGGTGAGTCTATAGCCTCGTTTGCGCAATTATACGATTTTAAAAACCCGCGAGGGGGAATACATGTTTTGTAAACTTAGAACACAAGACTTTTTTTATGGTATGCTTGTCCCTTTATGAATGGACCCGTGGTTGCCTTTAAATTGCATTAAGTGATTGCCTTAGTTAAAGCCTCAATTATGGACCGTTAATTAACCTATGATGGGTTAACCGCTAGTACAATTAATAGATCTATGGGGGAAGCCACCCCGGTTCAGTTTTTGTGGACTTGTCATAGAAGCTTAGGCCCGACCTCCACACTGTTTGAACATATTTTATTGAGAAGTCAGGTATACGGCAATGTACCAATAATCTGGAGGTAACCGACAATTAATAAATCTCTTGTCTTATTAGACTGATATGGGAGTGTCTAAGGGCTCGGTTCCATGAGCTTATTGCAATTTATGCTATATACAATTATCATTGTTGATGCAAATTATTATTTGATGCTTATAAGCATGCCACAAACTTATAATCTTTGCTTGTGTTCAAATTGATTTCATAAACCTATAGATTCACTCGGCATTTTTGCTGATTGTTTTACTCACATGTATTTCAGGTAATCAAGAAGTGGAAGCTTGGAGGTCACGAGAATGAAGTTGTGCACTGCTATGTTGTTCAAACTCTTTGATTTAATTATCGTTCTATTTTTAAAACAAACTAATATGTTGTTTTAACTTATCTTTTGGTAACGATTACTTGGGACTACGCTACTCTGACAAATGTTTTAGGAACGATAAATTTGAAACGTCTCTTTTCGAGTCGTTCTTTATAAATTATGTGTTGTAGTATCATTGTTTAGCACCCAAAGATGTATTCCGCTACGTGTAAATTTGGGGGTGTTAAAGATTGGTACCAGAGCCATGAGTTATAGAGAACTAGGTCTTTTTCTAAAAACCTAAACTATAACTGTCGGTTTTATTTTTCAAAGAGTCGGTGCACATGACTTCGCGTGACTTCAGGTTCAAGCTACTTCTGGGATTACCACTTTAGTATGCGTTATTACGTATACCTTATTGCCAAGTAATTATAAATAAATACTATGATCCACTTATGGATATATATTTATATCTAGGATCCCTTTATCGATATATATTTATGTCGTTAAACTTTTCGATAAAAGTTTATCATTTATTAATGATTAACTTAAATAAATACAATGAATTTTCAAGATCTTTCTGTATTTATTTTTGAACTATTTAAATTGCTTTTATTGCAATTTTTTTTTTATTATGACCTTACATAACTTCATCTACGCGCGTTACTTTCATTGTTTAACCCTTTGTGATATCTATATAGATATTCAAATCGTCTTCCGGCTATTTGTGCTTGGACGTCTTTTAACGTAATCTCTAGACCATTGTGTAGCTCAATGTGTCCTTGGAATAGACTAACCGCTATTTATTGACATTTATATGTATCGACTCCGAAGTGTGTTGTTCACTTATATCTCGATAACGTCATCGTCATTTTATAAATCATCGTCTAGATTATGGCACTGGAATTGGAATACGATTTTACTTATATAAAATGGTATCATTTGTTTTTCATTAACCTTCTCGCTCCCGGAGTGTAGCATGTTAATGTTCCATTCTTTTCTTGCTATGTTTTGTGTTTTAGACAATCGTGGCACCAAGGAGATTTGCCTACATTGCATTTCGAAATCTAAATTACGAACGTCTTTCACCGTTTTGCTTCCTAAATTTCGTGTTGAATACTTTGAAGCATTTTTCTGTCATTCATTATGCTATATTTTATTTGATGCTCATTACGAGATTTATTTTTCGTTGTTATAAAATCCACAAGACATGTGTGTATATATGTATATATTTTGAGCCGTTAAGAAGTGTCGAAAAATACACTTTATGCAGAAACTGTAGAGGCAGTATAAACAGATCAAAACTTAAAAGTAAAACCTGCGTTTTTAAAATAAAATAGTCAAACCTGCACAGAACTTGCAGGGGTATTTTGGTCATTTTACATTGGTTTTCAGGTCTCGGGTAAAACTAGAAAGTCGTCTGAAACGTCGTTTTGCATCAAAATGCTTTAAACTCCGAGTCTTGGAGATGTCGTTTATCGGGTCAATTAATCGGCTTATATTAAAAAGTTAAATCTGAAAAAAAAAAATAATAATAAATAAAAAAAATTTAGAACACGAGTTTTAAACGTTTCTAAGAAGATTTGAGTTCACTTGAGATCGTAAAATTTTAACAAATTTTATTTTACAACTAACGAATAGTAGTTGTAGTTGCATGTGAAAATGTTTAAAAATAGAAACATTACAGAATTAGCAATTACCAGAATAATGGGGTAATTTGAAAACGAATAATATACTTTCTTAAAAGCATGTTGTGTCGAGTATCTTACATAGAATACACATGTGGATTGTTTTATTCTTTTCATATATATGACTCTTTTGTCATTCGATATTATTTTTATTTTCTTTTAACCTTCCACTGACTTGGGTTAAGTTTTGAAGTTTTGTCTTCACATTCTTCGTCGATATTTTATCGCGTGTCTCATGGCGTTTTCATCTAAACCTTATAACCTGTTGAAACCTTAACGACTTGTAACCATTTCATTGACTGTTTTATGAGCTACTATTCGCCACTTTTTGCAAAACTTTGACTACTTTATACGTTGTCATAATGTCATATTATAAATAAATCTGATATTGTTTTACGATTATTTTCACCAATTGTTTTTACTTTGGTCTTAATACTTTTCGTAAGATTAAAAGTTGCTTATTAAGTATCTCACAAATTACTTGTATCCTATAAATTTATAAACTATTTTTAAATTCCATTTTACAAATGGCATGGTTTATATAAAGATAAGAAACGTAATACTTTTCGACGAAACGGAGCACTGCATTGCTAGCCCTAAATTATACATGGCCTGATCACCTATGTCTAATTTAGAAGGAGCCATGCTAGGCTGAATAGTAGTCAACTTAAAAATCTTGATAATAAAGAACTTTTTACTTGTATTTATGATAAAGATAAATAAAATAAAATAAAGTGAAAAGAAGTTTTGAAAACCTTTATAATTTATGCAAGTGGCGCAATTTCTATGCATCCGCATACGTTTTCTTACCTTTTCTTAAACGAATTACGCGCTTACGAATACGTTTTTACTCAACGATCACTTTTTCACTTGTTACTTCATTTTGTCTTGTAACTGATTTCTTTTGACCGTTCGTCTAATTATGGACTGTTAATAAATGACCTAAAAGTCTCGATATTTTATTCTTCCGTCTCGTCCAATCTTCCTTATGCGACTGGGTAAATCTTTGGAATGTCTCCGCACGTGAATAATGAATTATCACTAGAGTGATTTCCGTATATCCGGGATGACGTCCGTCACTCTCGTCTGTCTCGAAATCTACTTTTGTGAACCGTGCTTTGACTTCTCCCTTTAAACACTAACATCGTTCGTTTGATTTGTTTTAATTACAAGAGATTATTAAGAATTTTCTTTTGTTAAAATTTTTTGTATGCAACTTATTTCCGATCATGTATCGATCACCACTAAGTTAACGAGCTGATATTGGTGAACCACCGACCGCACTAACAAAATTGATAACTTGTTTAATCTATTATTTCTTATCATCTTACCATCAACGCCTTTATTTTATCTTCTCTTTAAGAATTCATACGACATTTGCTTCGTTCTTTTTCGTACCATTGATTTCGTACTAATTGTTGACCATTATTTCCATTTGTATTGTTTGTTATCTTGTCACATTTTGAAACCCGAATATATCCCATGTTTATTTTGAAATAATAAACACCTTTATGTATTTGTACGACGTATTATAAAATTTTCATGGAACTTTTATACATTTTCCCAATGATTTTCAATTATCTAAATAATCATCACAAGTAAAAGGTCAAATTTATACATCATATTTTGTATAACTAAAACCAATGTCTAACATGAAATTATACCATATCTTTTGAACTAATTGACATATCATACTTTACTATAAATGTAATGAAATTATCGGTTTAATTTATATTCATAATAATGATTTAATTTGGAAATTATATTTTCTAATTGTAACCATCAAAACGAGTTTAATTAATAAATTCATGTCATCCTTTCAAAGTTTCTTAAGACAGCCAAAATAAATTATGAAGCTATTTAACTTCTATTTTTAATATATCATCTTTATCAAGAAGGTACCACAACTGAGTTTTAAGGTAATACCAAATCCGGGACGGATAATTGTGACAAACGTTATTTTAATGTTAATATTTAATTCATTCTTCGCTCTCATTTTTCTAAGTATTGTGAATTATTAAGTTTTACGGTTACGTGAGTCGAGATCCCTCGTCGATCGTCAACCTTAAATCATTTTACCACATCTTGTCCGTTTATGCGTTTATTGAATTTATTTTTATCTCGTTCTGTTCCTCGTACTGAAGATCACTATTTTATTCTAAGTTTAAAATGAATATTGGGAAGCCGTGTATAAGAAGAAACGATAAGTGTCACCAGGATTTATGCGTGTACTTGTGGAATGATTGAGGACCGAATCTCTTAATGAATGGAGTTAATAAATCTGTTACAACCTCAAGGAGTATGTTGAAGCCGACACCACAAGTGGAAAGACTCTGGAGATCAAGTGGTTATTATCAAGGGTTCGTTCAAGGTTTTCTCGATGATTAACGATGGAGATCTATACTCGATGTTTATGTTCGACCTTCTCTTTTATGTACTTATATGGTGTGTGATCTAGTCAAATGATCGTAAGTTGTGAGAACTTGAGACGGCATCATCCGATGACGTCCGATCATGTAGAACACATATTATGTAATATCTTTTTGACTTTCAACGACGATGTTTATTGAGACTTTAATGCGCGTTGGTGAAAGTGAGATGATGTCTTTGTATTATCTTTTGAGTAGGGACCCGCGTGTGAGCACCCTCCGATGACGAAAATGTTTTTCTTGTTAGTTCTTTTTAATGTGTGTCCATGACTATCCGGTCGATGGATATCCTTTAATTTGCAACATTTCTTTTTAACTGGACTTACCCGAAAATCCTGTCATCCATTCTTATGGTCGAATGAGCTTCGTGTGATTCATAAAATTTTCATGTGTCGAGCTTGCCGGATGACTGGTGGATAAGGATTTATTTATTCCTTTTTGGTGAGATACAACTTGACGACAAGTTGCGTTTTGCAAAAGAACCAGTGGAGATCGTGGATCGAGATACACGTGGGAACGTAAGGACTTCTTATTAAGGAATGCCGTCATCCTTCTGGGTAGTGATCAACTCGTGTATGAGGTGAGTTGATCGCCGGGACGTCGCTCCCTTAAGGTGGTGAGGATGTAAAACCCGTAAAAATAAGGTCATAATTTAATTCTACTTTCAATTATTTTGAAGTATTTTATAACGTTAAATATTATTATGTTTAACGGTTTAAGTTGAAAACGATATTAAATATTATATTTTAAAATTGTGACGAGTAACGAGGACTACTAGTGATCGCAATACCGACGGATGCCTAAAATTTTATATTTTATTATCGATCGTTTCGATATTTAATATTTCGACGATATCATTTTAATTACGTATCGAGTCGTTATATTATTATTTTTCGTGTGCGTTTAAGCTTTTAAAAAAAATATTTTTACGAAACCCGAGTCTCGTAAATATTTCAAAATTTAAAATTTACATTTTCTACCCTTTTAAACTATTTTATTACATTTTGGACCAAAACTATCACAAATTGGCAAAAACTACCCTAACCTTACACTATATATAAAAATTCCACTAACACATTTTATTTAAAAATTCATTTAAAACAAAAATACCAACTCTTTCTCTCTTCTCTCTTTTGAACCATACACCCCATCAACACAAACCATGCAAAACTTTGATTTTCAACATTGAATCTTCCAAAATGAAGCAAGGTCCCATCCTAGATTTTCAAAGGGCTACAATTTGGTATAAAATATTCATACATGCATCATACTTTTTAATTTTATGAATTTTGATCATTTATATAGTTGTATGATCATCTTATCATATTGATTTTATATTGTATCCATGGACTTTTTAGTTTTTATGGTTGAAAGAATTAAAATTTTTGTAAAAATGATCATGCATGTGTTAGTAGTAATCATCAAATGATGTTTATGCTAGTTTTTCACTAAAAACTTATTTTTAAATTTTTGGGTTTTTGATTTTGATGATGATACAAGTGTTAGGAATGGTTTATGATGATATTAGGGGTGTAGGATGATGAGGAAAAGTTGTTGGAATTGATCAAAAACATGATTTTGTAAGAGATTTTAATAGTCAATTTTGGGCAGTAGGTAAACTGAAAAATCCGAATTTTTATGTTTTGAAAATGACTTAACTTATAGCCTAGGGTTGTAGATAATTTGCTTAGCTTTGATTTGATATAAGGTAGAGCTTCTAGCTCAAAACGAGCGCGAAGTTATGATGTTTTGAATGATCGTGTACCGGGAGACGAGTGTCGACACAATCCGAAAATTGTTGTCGATATTTGGATCGAATCTCGGGGACTATAAAATGAGTTTCAAAATGATTCAAGGGCTGTTCTCAGGCTCCAAGTTTAGCATTTTGAGTCTATTTTTAGAATCAAGTGGCGGTTTTACAAATGGAGTTGTTTAGAATGGTCAATATGGTTTCGTAAGTCAAGGTCGCTAAACTGTCCGGATTTTGTGATTCAAAGATGAGTCGGGCAGGGAACTTTAGAAGTAAAATATTTGAATGGGCTTTTGAGAGGACTTTCTATATATAGTAAGTAAGTTCTCTGAGTAGTATCATAAAAATTTGATATGTTTAAGTATGGGAAAACGCTTGGACATTCGGTATGTTCCGGCAGATTTTTATTAAAGGCATATAATAATAAAATGAATATATAGGAGAGTATAATAGAACCACTTGCATCGTTTTCTCTCGAGTTGTCGTGATTTTATACTTGAGTTTGATTTTATTAAGTATCATTTTCTCGAGTCTATTATTAATGTACGCACCTTATTTGCTAGGTTGCGGTTGTCGTGTTTTTCGGGCATCTACTATCGTCGGCGATCGTCTTAAACTACTATAAGTACTAAGGTGAGTCTATAGCCTCGTTTGCGCAATTATACGATTTTAAAAACCCGCGAGGGGGAATACATATTTTGTAAACTTAGAACACAAGATTTTTTATGGTATGCTTGTCCCTTTATGAATGGACCCGTGGTTGCCTTTAAATTGCATTAAGTGATTGCCTTAGTTAAAGCCTCAATTATGGACCGTTAATTAACCTATGATAGGTTAACCGCTAGTACAATTAATAGATCTATGGGGGAAGCCGCCCCGGTTCAGTTTTTGTGGACTTGTCATAGAAGCTTAGGCCCGACCTCCACACTGTTTGAACATATTTTATTGAGAAGTCAGGTATACGGCAATGTACCAATAATCTGGAGGTAACCGACAATTAATAAATCTCTCGTCTTATTAGACTGATATGGGAGTGTCTAAGGGCTCGGTTCCATGAGCTTATTGCAATTTATGCTATATACAATAATCATTGTTGATGCAAATTATTATTTGATGCTTATAAGCATGCCACAAACTTATAATCTTTTCTTGTGTTCAAATTGATTTCATAAACCTATAGATTCACTCGACATTTTTGCTGATTGTTTTACTCACATGTATTTCAGGTAATCAAGAAGTGGAAGCTTGGAGGTCACGAGAATGAAGTTGTGCACTGCTATGTTGTTCAAACTCTTTGATTTAAGTATCGTTCTATTTTTAAAACAAACTAATATGTTTTTTTATCTTATCTTTTGGTAACGATTACTTGGGACTACGCTACTCTGACAAATGTTTTAGGAATGATAAATTTGAAACGTCTCTTTTCGAGTCGTTCTTTATAAATTATGTGTTGTAGTATCATTGTTTAGCACCCAAAGATGTATTCCGCTGCGTGTAAATTTGGGGGTGTTAAATGGGCTTTGGCTTGGGCTCATGTTGGGCTAGTACATAAAGAGTAAGGTCTTGGGCTAGTCCAAGGAGGTTAAGAACATGTTTGTGGTATACACTCTTGTACACATACACGGCTACATACACTATGTAGCATGTTTTTCCAACTTTGATATAGTGTTGTGTGTATAGCTAAGTATTGATTATACATTTTTATCATTTGTTCTCCTAGTCTTAAGTACAAGGTTTGAGCTATTTAACTTATTTACAACAAGTGTGAATGTAAAGGTATAAGTACCTAAATGAACAAGTTCACACTCAACCTATAGGGATACACATGTGAGTATGTGTTCTAGGATTAATAGGTGAAATTTCATTACATAAAAATCATGGTAAAATCATGGATTTTACATTTTGAGTATGATATTGTTATGTATGATTTATTTCTCGAGTCATTATTAATGAACGTGCCTTATTTGATAGGTAGCGGTTCTCGTGTTTGAAAGGCATCCTCTATCATCGACGATCATCTCGCTAGATCTCTTATACTAAGGTGAGTATGTAGCCTCCCGTTTCATGCTAGCTACTAAATGTTTTATTACCCGCGAGGGGGATACATGCTATTTGAAAATAAATGAACACAAGTCATGAGTAATTGTTGGACCCGAATGTTGCCTAAGTTGTTTACATTGTATTGAGTACCTTGTTGCTAAAGACCCTAAATTCATGAGCCATTAACTATATTCTGACTTGATGTTGTAAGTCGGGAATAGCCGCTTATTCTAATGATAGTACTATTGGGTTGACCACCCTATCTGAGACCAGGGCATTACGCTGAGTAACCTCTGGGAAGGATAATTTACGGGAATAAGAATGTGGTATTCTAGCAACTGATACCCTAGAGGGGCAATGGTTTTATTCTAGTCATGCCGGCATTTGGCGTGGGTGACTATTTGGTTAAGGGGTCGGTGTCATGAGCTTAAATACAATGTTTTTGCCTTGAATATAGATTGTGTGTACGACAATTCTATAAATGATTATGATTGATTTTCTTCTTGTGTTCAAATGTGATTTGATAAATCTATAGACTCACTTAACATTATTGTTGACTCGTTTTAGCATGTGTTATAGGTAATAGGAAGTGATGGAAGATGGAGCTTTGCTGTGGAGGTTGTGGTCTGGATTTTGGAAGAATGTTGGTCTAAAAACTATTTCTATCCTTTTACTGTTGAACAATTTGTTAAATTTTTGTGTACTGTACTAAACTTGTTGGTTGTTAGTCGAGATCCATGGGGACTAAACGTGATAGGTGTGTAAACACCCATCCTTTCTACCACTTAATTACAATAATAACCGGACCAAAACGTGTATTTTATGTCTTTTATGTCGGAATTATGCGTGGTTTGTGTTTTTGTTGTAATTTAGGACGAAAAGGTGAAACGTGGAGAAAACACGGACATTCACGGGCATTCACGACTTTTATTGAAGAAAAAGATGAAAGACGAAGTCAAGAAGTCAAGAGTGCAAAAAGAACGGAAGTCCAAGACCAATTCTGAAGATTTATCGAAGGAAAAGTCAAAAGACGGAAGTTTATCTAAAGCCAAAGATTTCAAGTCTATTTTGTTGAAGAATTTAAAGACGAGTTCAAAAGAAATCCCAGGCCACAAGTCATTATAGTCCAAGTTTAAAGAAGATTAGAAGGAAAAAGGACTAATGGTGCAATTAGTAAAGAATATATGCTTAAGGACCTAATGACGCAATTAAGAGAAAAGGAAGGAGGGGAGGAAGCTTCCTAATCCTCCCCTATATATAGATTAGGATTGTTAATCTTTTTCTCTTGTTGGCTAAGTGTGACAATTAGTCTTCCACATTTAAATACATGTCATTTAATTTCTTGTCAATTTAAATACCTTGTCTTGCACCTTAAATTCATTTAATTTCAAGTAAGTTTTCATTTAATTATTGTCAATCTTTACTTTATCTTGTCAATCTATTATCTACCTTTCTTAATCTTTGATTTTTATGTTTATATTTGTGTTCATGTTCATGCTTTTATTTTGATCAAGTTGGTTTTTGATTATTGTGGTTAAAGTTGTTAGATTTCTTGATTTAAATTGTTTGTTTATGATTATTAAATGTTTTGTTATTAGTTTAGCTTAATCGTTTGTTCGATCTTGATTGATTTGTGGTTAGATTCGTGGTTTCTGTGATTCCCTTGTTCTTCGGGGTGTTTGTTTGTGTTTCTGTATTCCCAGGAAAACTTCCGAACCAAGAAGGAGAGAAAGCTTTCATTCGGAACTCCAAAGTTCCGAGTCAAGGGTTTCATCCGGAAGATTTTAGGATCAGCAAAACTTCCGAGTCAAGCTTGTTCATCCGGAACATTCAAAGTTCCGGACGAAGGATAACTTCCGACTCAAGAATCATTCATTCGGAACTCAAAAGTTCCGAACCAGAAAAGCTTCATTCGGAACTCAGAAGTTCCGGATCAAGCAATTCATTCAGAACTCCAAAAGTTCCGGATCAGTGAGTGTTCATTCGGAAGTTTCCAAAGTTCCGGATCAAGAGCTTCATTCAGAACTTCTTAAAATTTCTGAACCAACTTCCGGATCAAGCAGAACTTCCGAATCAAGAAGACTTCATTCGGAAGTCTGAAACTTCCGAATCAAGGAGGCTTCATTCGGAAGTCTTCCGAATCAAGGGTGACCAAAAGTTCCGAATCAAGGCAAATTTTAGAAGTTCCGAATCAGTAAAGTTCCGAACAAAGGATTGTTTTGGATAAGTGACATATTCAGATCAATTTGTTCCGGATCAAGGATTTTGGTAATATTCCGAGCGAAGAAGAATCATTCCAACCGAAGGTGACATTCCGGACGAGTGATTGTTCCAAACGAAGGATTATTCCGAATGAGCTGTATTCAGGTTCTTATTAGTTTTTGTCTTTGATTTTTATTTTCAAGCTTTATTTTTCCCGCCTTTATTTTAATTACACTTTAATTTTATTTGCCCTAGTTAAATTTTAGTCTTGCCTTAGTTTAAGTTTTAGTTGCGTTTTAAGTTTGCCTTAGATAGATTTTAGTTTACGTCATTTACTTTAGTGCCTTTTAATTTCAGTCACGCTTTTAAATACCTGCACCATTATTTTAATTAGACTTAGATTTACTTTAAACGCACCTTTACTTTAATTGCACTTTTACTTTCAAGTTTTGCAACTTTAACTTTAAACACTACAACGACACATCTTTAATTTTAAGTTTTACAAAGAATCTTTTTAATTAGGCAAAAAGCCTTGTATCAAATGGCGCCGCTGCCGGCTCTTTTCGTAAAGATTAACGGTTTTCTGTGAGAGACGCGTTGTTTTTTGGGACCCGTTCACTTGTGAGCGTTATTTTTCTTGCATAAAAAATTCAAAAAATCATAAAAATTAAAAATTGATAAAAATACATAAAAATTAAAAATTTCAAAAATCCAAAAAGATTTTACCTTTATTGTATATATACATTGTTTTTGTGTTTGGTTTCTTTTTCTTTTGTCTTTGTAGGTGCATGCGTACTAGATCTTCTAATTATCAAGAGCCCGAGCCTCAAGAAGATTTAGCTATGTCTGGTGTTAACAACAATAATCCACCGCACCCTAATAATAACAACAATGTTCTTCCACAGCCCGATCTTCGAACCATGGAGGAACTTTGTCAACCTACCATGTTTGGACGAGGAGGACCGATTGCGCCGATGCAAATCAACGCTCCTGAGTTTTCGTTGAAGCACCACATGATTCAGCAATTACAAACAAATCCATTCCGTGGATTGCCTGATGATGATGCCAACAAACACCTCGACAAGTTCATTACAATCACCCAAAGCATGAACTTGCCTGGGGCCACAATGGATGTTCTTCGCCTACAACTCTTCCCACATACTTTATCGCATCATGCCGAGAAATGGTTTGATCGTCTCCCGAAGAATTCTATTCACACTTGGGATGACATGACTCAACGCTTTTTGTCGCGCTACTTTCCACCATCCATGGTCACGAGCCTTCGCAATCAGATCAGCGGTTTCATGCAAGACCCTGATGAATCTCTTTTTGACGCTTGGGAGAGATATAATGTCTTGATCGATAGATGTCCAAACCACAACATGCTCCCTGTGACCCTAATAGATACTTTCTACAACGGATTGACTTTTCGAGATCGTGATACGATTAATGCAGCCGCCAGTGGCACATTCATGAAAAGGAGACCCGAGGAGTGTAGAGAGTTATGTGAGAACATGACTACTCACCACAAAAACTGGGATTCCTCTGCTTCTTCTAGGAACAACCCGAGAGTCAATGTTTCTTCTACCTCAGCAAACCCTGAGATGACCGAACTCACCCGCATGATGACTGAAATGAGCAAAAGTATTACGCTTCTCGCTTCAAACCAACAACAACAACAAGTTAAAGCGGTTGCTAATCCTTGTGAAACATGTGGCGGTCCTCACTCATACACCGATTGTCCTTCGACACAAGGAAATCTGGAAAATGTGTATGCGGCTTACGGTAATTATTCACCGGAAAATTACCAAGCTAGACAACAAGGGGATAGAAATCTACTGAGCTACCGATCTAACAATTACCTTTCACCCGGTTTTTCTCCTCAAAACCAAAATCCCGCCAACAACTATAATAGAAGCAACCAAATCCCACAAGGAGCTTCTAACCCTTATCAACCACCCACCCAACAAAACCCACCCATTAATCCTGATGTTGAAGCCACAATGAGAACCCAAGGTGAGCAAATCAAGAATCTACAGAGCCAAATAATCAATTTGAAAGGAGATATCTTGAAGCAAGGAAATGAGATTAGAACCAAGGTTCGTGATAATATTCAATCCTCCTTCAGCACTCAAACGACTGAATTAAAGAATCTGTTGGCTAGTTTCTTGCCCGCCACTCAACCTTCTACTTCAAATTCTCTACCTTCAAACACCGTCACTAATCCACGAGCCAATGTGAGTGCTATTACTACTCGTAGTGGAGTCACCATCGTAGGACCACCAATCCCACCCCCATCATCAACACCTCCTCCACCACCATGTGTCCCTACTCCTCCTACACCTAGTATTAGTACACCATTACCGTCTCCGCCTTGTCATGACGATGTCTCTAGGAAGGACCCTTCAACATCCCAACCTTTACCAACTACATCCTCACCTTCCACCTATAAACCTAGAATCCCATACCCTTCTCGCATAGGCAAGACCAACGATCTAACAAAGGAGGACTCTCAAGTGACAAAATATATCAATATGATTTCTCAAATGGGCTTCAGCATTAGTTTTCTTGAAGCACTTGTCCACATGCCCAAATTTGTTAAAGCGTTTAAGGAATTGCTTAACAAGAAAGAGAAGCTGATTGAACTCGCCAACACACGCTTAAATGAAAACTGCTCTGCAGTTATTCTTAAAGAACTTCCGAAAAAGCTTGGAGATCCCGGTCGTTTTGTGTTGCCTTGCGTGTTCAACAAAACTGAAGAATTTACTGCCCTTGCTGATCTCGGGGCTAGTATTAATCTTATGCCACTAAGTGTTTGGAAAACACTATCATTACCCGACCTCACTCCAACAAAGATGACTCTTGAACTTGCAAATCGCACTCTCGCTTACCCCGTTGGTATAGCCGAAGACGTGTTCATTCAAGTTGGCGCATTTACTTTCCCGGTCGATTTTGTCGTAGTTGATTATGAAATGGACCCTCGTATTCCTTTAATACTTGGTCGACCATTCTTGAGAACCGGACGTGCTTTAGTGGATGTTGTCGAAGGTGAGTTAATCTTAAGAGTCGGGAATGCCTCACAAAATTTCAAAATGGGGAAGCTTACAGGCAAATCCTTTGGAGGCCGAGAATCAGTGAATATGATTAATGTGCTCGATGACTTTACCGTCTATGACAATCCTCTATTCGATTCTTCCATCGATAATCCACTCTTTGAAGATAATGTGGATGATTCTCTCCCTACTTTGGAAGCTTCTCCCATTTATGATTCTCCACCGATCTTTGATGCTTATGATGATGATGATTCTAGTTCAGATTCGGATGATTTTGATTGTACTTCTGAGTATCCCGAGCTGCCCACTTTCGATGATTTTGATGAGGCTGATACTCTCTCGAGCGATTCTTCACATGATGAAGATCCTCCGCCATCACTCGATCCTACTTTGGACAATTACTCATTTGAGGAAGATTTCTCTGAATTTCTCAACACTTACTTCCCTCATGAGAGTGATGCTCCTCCTTATGACTTTGAAGATTATCGTCTTGATCCTACTTTGGATTTGAAGCACATTCTGTCAAAGGAGAAGAAACCTGTTGACACCAATATCCGTTGCACATATGATTTGACACCTCTTTGTCCCCCTTCTAAGGACGAGGTTGTGCTTCTTTGCGGATCTTCTTCACACTCGGCTGAGCCTGAGTGCTATTTTCCCTTAAAGGAAAAGGTGTTCGATCCCGGTATTGAAGTCTTTAAGCCATCTCAGTATCCACCTAATGAAATAAAAGGAAATATCTTTGGACTTATTGAAGACATGCTTTCCCCACTTTATCCTTGCTTCCACCGTGCTCCATCACTGCTTAAGGGAACCTTGCCTACTCTTCTTTGGCTTGCATTGTTCGCCTTAAGCTCGTGCTTATTGATGGATGAAAACTATGTCTTTGATCCTGGTGGATATGTTTCATGCTTCTTCCGTTGATGATCAAGGTCGAGTCAGGCTCACGACTCGGTAAACAAAAACCAAGCGCTTCTTGGGAGGCAACCCATGCATCTATCTTTTCGCTTTCTTTACCATAAGTGTAGGGGAGACCCTTTGGTTTGCTTTCCTCTCCTCACTTCTTAATCAGGGATTCGAGCTTCAATGATCCACTCTTGATGATTCTTGACGACCCGTGATTCCGTTTTCACTTCTTCCCGGTTCTATCCTAAACTCTTTTCGATTCACTATTTTATATTTTCTCAATATTAAAATAGGAATCTCTTTAGTTGTCTTTGCCTTAGCGAGATTTAAACAACGTGCACAATGTCCTAAGTGTAGGGGAGTTTACTCCCACATGCTTAAACATTGAGGACAATGTTTATCTTAAGTGTAGGGGGGACTTCTATCGAAGTTAAGTGGTCTTTTCCTTGTATTTGTCCTCATTTTAACCGGAAAATCAATTTTTTGACATTTTTCAAAATTTTTAATCTATTTTGGCCTATTAGTTTTTCCTTTGTATAGTTTATTTTCTTTCCTTATTAGAATAAATGTTTAATAAAGTGGTTTTAATTTTCAAACGTTGTGAATCTTTTGACTCAACCCGAGTTTACTTATCTAAGTTACTCTAGCTAGTATCCTTAACGTGTTTAAGTCAAGTTTTGCTAGGCTTTTATATAGGGAGCTATAAAACGCGAAAGTCTTAACTCTCACGGGTTAAGAACAAGAACTTTTCGCAAGTTCCTATAATTGATCCTAGAGAGTCGTTTATCAAGGGAACTTTAAAATGCAATTTCTAAACTTGAAAAAGTCTAAGAATTTGCAAGATCCTATAGGCGACTCGAAAACCCAAAACTTTGATTTAATAGGCTAAGCATCCACGAGTCTCATTCTTTGAGATTTTAAACTGTGGAGAACGAGAGATGATATTGCCAATTATAAGTTCGGTATTCTTTCGTGAATTTATGTGAGTTAATTATGAGCCTATTCTCCCATCGCTTGCTAATAATTTATCTGCTAATAAATAAGGTTGTACGATTTGAAAAGTTACTTAGCTTCTAGCCCAAGATCGTTTAAAAGTTGCTCGGTATGGATTAGAGTTCATAGCCAAGGCATAACTTATTGAAGCGGGATGCGAAGATTGGCGAGTCCGAAAAGGCCCTAACAAGGCATGAGGGCTATATTTTGTTGCTAAAGATCCAAAGTGATGTGAAGAATCATTTATCGAAAATCAATATGAAGGATCGAGACACACGACGTAAAGCAAAAACTCCCCAAAAGTCATGGAGAAGTGTATCCGAAAAGACCCTAACAAAGTATGAGGATAAAAAGATCCAAGTCATAAAAGGAGGCGGATCATTGTATATCAAAGTCCAAAATAAAGATTGGAGAAAAATGAAGAAGTCGTGGTCCAAGTATGAATCTCTCAAAATTTCAAGTGAAGAAATTCCATTATGAAGAGAAGACCATAATTTCATGAACGTCTCTCAAGGTTTGAAGTATGAAGTCGCTGCCAAATATCGGTCCGAGAAAGGTCTCAAATCGCGAAGCGAGTTATGCCAAGATATGAACTTTATGAGGTCCCGAGAAGCAGTTTTAAAAGATTTTGTCCTTTAGCTAACTATTGATTAAATCGTGCACTTTATTTTCAGACTTAATAACTATCGAAATAAGTCAAACAATGCATCCTCGTGATCATTCAAGACAATAATAAAATATAAGAGATACACCTAGGAATAAGGGAGTCTAAGTGAGTAATTGGCCCACATGAGTTCGTGATAGTTTACTAACTTATAATAACAATGATCTCGTTTTTAAGCTTGGTTTGGAGAAAGTGAAAACTTGAGGATGATGATTATTCATAACATTTCCAAAACCCAAGGTATGCTTTTGATTTATTTACTTTGAATGTTTATAGTTTCTATCTCTTTAATAAAGGCCACTATGGATTGATTATGATGAAAAGTGTAAACGTGCTTTGTAACTAATGCATTGCATGAGGACATTGCAATGGTCAAGTGTAGGGGATTTGATAGGTGTGTAAACACCCATCCTTTCTACCACTTAATTACAATAATAACCGGACCAAAACGTGTATTTTATGTCTTTTGTGTCGGAATTATGCGTGGTTTGTGTTTTTGTTGTGATTTAGGACGAAAAGGTGAAAAGAGGAGAAAACACGGACATTCACGGGCATTCACGGCTTTTATTGAAGAAAAAGATGAAAGACGAAGTCAAGAAGTCAAGAGTGCAAAAAGAACGGAAGTCCAAGACCAATTCTGAAGATTTATCGAAGGAAAAGTCAAAAGACGGAAGTTTATCAAAAGCCGAAGAATTCAAGTCTATTTTGTTGAAGAATTTAAAGACGAGTTCAAAAGAAATCCCAAGCCACAAGTCATTATAGTCCAAGTTTAAAGAAGATTAGAAGGAAAAAGGACTAATGGTGCAATTAGTAAAGAATATATGCTTAAGGACCTAATGACGCAATTAAGAGAAAATGAAGGAGGGGAGGAAGCTTCCTAATCCTCCCCTATATATAGATTAGGATTGTTAATCTTTTTCTCTTGTTGGCTAAGTGTAACAATTAGTCGTCCATATTTAAATACATGTCATTTAATTTCTTGTCAATTTAAATACCTTGTCTTGCACCTTAAATTCATTTAATTTCAAGTAAGTTTTCATTTAATTATTGTCAATCTTTACTTTATCTTGTCAATCTCTTATCTACCTTTCTTAATCTTTGATTTTTATGTTTATGTTTGTGTTCATGTTCATGCTTTTATTTTGATCAAGTTGGTTTTTGACTATTGTGGTTAAAGTTGTTAGATTTCTTGATTTAAATTGTTTGTTTATGATTATTAAATGTTTTGTTATTAGTTTAGCTTAATCGTTTGTTCGATCTTGATTGATTTGTGGTTAGATTCGTAGTTTCTGTGATTCCCTTGTTCTTCGGGGTGTTTGTTTGTGTTTCTGTATTCCCAGGAAAACTTCCGAACCAAGAAGGAGAGAAAGCTTTCATTCGGAACTCCAAAGTTCCGAGTCAAGGGTTTCATCCGGAAGATTTTAGGATCAGCAAAACTTCCGAGTCAAGCTTGTTCATCCAGAACATTCAAAGTTCCAGACGAAGGATAACTTCCGACTCAAGAATCATTCATTCGGAACTCAAAAGTTCCGAACCAGAAAAGCTTCATTCGGAACTCAAAAGTTCCGGATCAAGCAATTCATTCGGAACTCCAAAAGTTCCGGATCAGTGAGTGTTCATTCGGAAGTTTCCAAAGTTCCGGATCAAGAGCTTCATTCGGAACTTCTTAAAAGTTCCGAACCAACTTCCGGATCAAGCAGAACTTCCGAATCAAGAAGACTTCATTCGGAAGTCTGAAACTTCCGAATCAAGGGTGACCAAAAGTTCCGAATCAAGGCAAATTTTAGAAGTTCCGAATCAGTAAAGTTCCGAACAAAGGATTGTTTTGGATAAGTGACATATTCAGATCAATTAGTTCCGGATCAAGGATTTTGGTAATATTCCGAGCGAAGAAGAATCATTCCAACCGAAGGTGACATTCCGGACGAGTGATTGTTCCCAACGAAGGATTATTCCGAATGAGCTGTATTCAGGTTCTTATTAGTTTTTGTCTTTGATTTTTATTTTCAAGCTTTATTTTTCCCGCCTTTATTTTAATTGCACTTTAAGTTTATTTGCCCTAGTTAAATTTTAGTCTTGCCTTAGTTTAAGTTTTAGTTGCGTTTTAAGTTTGCCTTAGATAGATTTTAGTTTACGTCATTTACTTTAGTGCCTTTTAATTTCAGTCACGCTTTTAAATACCTGCACCATTATTTTAATTAGACTTAGATTTACTTTAAACGCACCTTTACTTTAATTGCACTTTTACTTTCAAGTTTTGCAACTTTAATTTTAAACACTACAACGACACATCTTTGTTTCACCAAAATAAAACTGAGTCACACATTAAACACAAGTTTTTCAATTCGAAGAGACACACGACAAAGAATCTTTTTAATTAGGCAAAAAGCCTTGTATCAAAACGCTTTACTCTGGTGTCGTTTTAGTACCCTATGGGATGAAATTATGTTTTAGACCTATTATGAAAATCTTGTTTATATTTTATGTGTAAACGTCTCTCTTTTGAGTCGTTCAATATACCTTGTGTGATGATGCTTGTGTCTAGCACCCAATTGTGTATTTCTGCTGCGCAATGTAAATTGGGGGTGTTAGAGATTGGTAATCAGAGCTACAAGTTATAGAGAACTGGGTCAATTTTGAAAATTGTCCTAAACTATAACTTTGGTGTCGAAAGTATTTATTATTCAAAAGCATACAACTCCTCTACAACGCTCCGGTAAGATCACTTTTAGTTTTGTTTTGTATTATAGATGTATCCCTCATAATTGAAATGAATTCCCGAGAATTTATTAAGTAAATAATACGATATTGTTTTAGAATTATTGAAAGTACGCTGAGTGCTTGTCAGTATCATATTTATTTCTTTTTTTTGCGAGCATTGCATAAACATCATTTGTATTGTGTTGCATAGCAAGGATTACGTATAACATTTGCATAAGCATTGCATACTAATTTTTGTTTTGTTAACAATGACCTTATGTATCCTTGAATCCTTATAATTGTAGAACATGGCTGGTTTACCTTGTGAGGATGGATGGATTGATATGACTAATGTATTGGACTGTGAGGAAGTAGATAACTTTGGTGCTAGTGACGATGAGGAGCCTTATGAGTATTTAGATGATGGAATTGCTCCTACTACAGTTGGACAGGCCGAGCCTGAAGTGATTCAAGATAGTTATGTTCCAAGAGTTAATGTTGTGCTACAGATTGTTCCGGACTGTCAGCGACCTGTTGTACGTTCTTCGACGCCTACTTGTGATGCTTATATGAGTAGTTTGCCTAGGATTGCATTTGCTAGGGGTGATGTTCTTGTTGAGTCGAGTAGTGCTGCTAGTGCTCGATCTATTCATGATAGCATATCTAAGGTTTATTGTCCAGGTCCTAGGTCTTATGATGATATTTTCCGGTTTCTCAAGAAGTTTGATAGATCTCTGTTCGAAAGGTATTTAGTTGAAACTCGTGTGATTAGAAGGTTTGAGTAGAATGAGAAGAGGTTTGACAGGTTTGTTAGTAGTGTGAAGAGATCAGAGTTTGTTAGAGCAAGGGAAATGGATGAAGTTGTTAGGTTAAGATCTATGGTGATGAATTTGAGTGGGCAAATTGAAAGGTTACGTGAGGAGCAAGAAAGGAATGTAAGGTTGAATGCGTGGGGTTTTCCTGTGAGATATTTTCCTAGTCGAGGTGTGGTGATTCGTGATGTGCCAAGTCAGGTTGAAGCTCAGGTGTTAGTGAAGCCAAGTGAAGGAGGAATTCGAAAGGGAAAGGAAAAAGTGGAGGAAGATTCTGAGGAAGATTATAGCAGAAGTGATGATGAGCCGATGTACAAGAAGCTGCGGGGATCAGATGTTGAGTCCTTTTATGTTGTTTTTATTTAGCCTTGTTGTAATAGAACTTATGTAGACTGGTACTGTAGTTATGATGAAACTTAATGACTTTTAAGTTTGACGTGATGAAGGGTTGTAGTGACATTACTTGTCACAATTTTGTGGAAATTTTCTAACGCAATCCAAATTACCTTCATGACTTATGATTTGTCTTATTAGTTCTTTTGTGAATTGGTTAATGATTCATTATGAACTGTTTGTTGGTGCATGATAAGTGTGAAAACACTCATCAATAATGATCCATAAACCATTAAAAACACTGTCAAATACCTGATATTAAACTGTAAATTATCAGAATTACGCGTGTATTTGGTGTTTGTGTATTTTCAGGTAATATAGGTACATTTGAGACAAATACGAGCTTTCAAGGGATTTTCATAACAAAAGACGAAGAAAAAGACGAAAAGATGATTCAAGGACCTTATTTGCCAAGCTTTTGAAGATCGAGGATTGAACTTGCAATTTTCTACAAGATAAAAGGATGAAAAGAATTACTTGGAAACCTTTATACACATTTGGAAAGAAGTAAGAGATGAGGGACCAAATAGGCAAAATAAGTGAAAAGATTTATTCATATCTGGTCAATTGACCAAGTCTGGTCAAACAACACAAACGTGTATACAAGACACGTCTCTTCTTCAACCTTGAAGAGAGAGAAAGGAAATTAAAACCGACTTCCTCTTTTCTATCACCCAAACCTGCAATCCAATATCACGAGAGATCAAGCGAGTTTCAGCAAGAGATCAAAACTACAAAAGTATTCCTCTCTTCTCCCTCTTCATGATGATGCTAGTTAATTAGATCAAGGAGTGAAGACGAAGAAAGCCCCAATTCAAGATTGAAGATGAAGAACGAGTATCCTCGTATTTTACACGTGTCATCCACTCATTGGATAGACCACGTCACCTCTTCCACACGGCGGCTATAAATAAGAGATGAAGGCCTCATTTTGCAACTGGTTAGCTTAGGAGTAGTTTTCACATAGTAGTAGGTGAAGTTAGTTAGATTAGTTCAGTTTTCTCTCATTTTTCTTGTTAGATTTTGTAACAAAATCAGTATTGTTTTCTGTTACAATTCTTTAACTAGATCAGTTCAATTTTCTGTTTAAGTCAGTTACGTTTCTGTTAGAAGTTGTAACCAACCTTCACCATTAATGAACTCAAGTTTTTGTTCTTCTTAATCAATTTCGTCTAATTCTGATTTCAATAAACTAGCTTATCTTGTTATAAGAGCTTATGAACTGTTTACTTAATATTTTCGTTACATTTTCTTACAGCTTTTAGTGACGTCATCATCCTTTGAATTTCAATTACAAGCAGTATAATATCTACAAACTTTGTTCATGAACTGTGATATTTCGTTAATGTGTTCTTGATTCCGTTGATAATTTGAGTTTATGTTGATGATTCGTTTAGCAGTTTTGAGCAGTTGTGTTTGGAGTAGTTTTGATCTTGTTAAGATCTTGTGAGCAGAAACTTAGTTTTAGAAGATTTCGTTATAAGGTAGCTGTGTGATTAGTTTGGCCTACAAGTTTTGAAATTTGGATTTTAGTAGATCAGTTAGAAGAGAGTATTAGCTGTAGAGTTTGGTGATAGTTCAGTAATATTCAAGCAATTTAGCTATAGCGTAACTTCGATTCAGTTATAGAGTTAGAATATAGGATACAGTTCTGTTCAAGTTTATGCAGGTTAGGAATCGAAAGATCTTGTCAAGTTTTTCTTTGCTTTATTTCAGATTTTGCAGGTTAACGGAATTGCAGGTTTTGGATTCAGTTTGGCGGTGTTTTGTGATAAGCGAGCTCAGCGCTCCGCTTCACGTCAAAGGACTTGGCCTGGATGTTCGGGTTAAGCAGAGATTTATATTTTCTGCATTTTCTTTGTAGTATAATCTGTTAGTAGTAATTTTGGAAAAAAATTGCTTGAATTCGTTTTGGTTAAAATTTGTAGTCTCTGGATTCATTTTCTTGTTTACTGTTATAGTCTAAGTCATTTTTCTGTCTTATGTGCAAAATATTCAAGTTTCGCAGTATTCACGTTTAGTCCCTGTTCTTGTATACTTCATTTACAGTCACAGTCCACGTTTTATATCAGTTAATTCTATTTCATTAGTCACAGTTAGTGGACAGTTAAGTCTCATGGGCTAAGTGAATCATTTGGGCTTAGTTTTGTAACAAGACATTATTTTGAATTCTGAAATTCAGATAGAGTTTAATTTCAGTTGTGAAATCTGTTTTTTTTTAGAATCATAATTTTTGATATAAAAGTTTACATATAAAAGTTTACTTTTAAATTTGTATTTAGCAATTTAATTTTGTAGTGTAAATTTGTATTTTCATTTTTTATATTTTGTGCATTTAAATGATTTTCGTAATTGCAATGTGTTTTTAGCGTAGTACATATACATAGTAGTAGATAATATTTTTACATTTTTAAATGCTTTGTGCCAATTAGACATAAATACCAAACAAATTTGTATAACCAAAAACAATCAAGTCTTTGCTTAAAAACGTTATATCAATTCGAATCGAGCTGAGAAGACAACTACACTAAAAACGAAATATTAAATGGCGCCGCTGCCGGTTCTTTTCGTGACGATTAACGATTTCGAGTGAGACGATTGGATTTTGGGATCCGTTCACTTTGTGAACGTTATTTTTTACGTATTATAAATCAAAAAGATAAAAATAAAAAAAAATAAAAAATCACAAAATCAATTCTTTTCCTAAAAGAATTGAACCAAAAAAAAATAAAAAATCCAAAAAGTAATCTTTTTCCTAAAAGATTACACCCAAAAATATATATTATTGGTTTTCATCGCTTTTTACGTAGATATAGTATTTTTCTTAAAAAATCAAATAAATACAAAAATATTTTTGATATATTATTATATGTAGATAAGTATACGTATAAAAACAACCAAGTTACCTATCTTCCATAAGTATTGCCGAGGCAATACACCGTGTTGAGGGGCGTTCCGGTCCTTGACACGCGTATCGATCCAATTTAATTAAGCAAGAATAGATAAATACTTCCAATTGGCAATAATTCGAAGAATACAAACTACAAAGTGAATAGATAGGCGACGTGCTATAAAATGCCGTCTAAGGGTCAATAGGTACTTAAGTGCTTCGCGCCACCTAACCCCCCGTACACTAGTGCGTATTCTAAGAAGGAAGGCTTAATTGGAGGTCTTGCACCCAAGTAGTAATTATATATATACTTTCTTGTGGATATTTCATATCGAAACTCGAAGAGGATCATCCTTTTCTCTTCAAAGTCGACCGAGGGCTACTCCCTCATTCCTCGTGTTTATTTACACGTGTACTCGCACACGTGTAAACATACCACCTTTGGTGTATTACTTCCTTTCCCGAGGAAGCTTTTAAACGTCATTATACTTGTATATACATTCGGCCACCTTGTTACACATGGATACTCGTTCCATGTTGGAGATTTTGCAACAACAATCCGCCACCGCTAATTATCCGTCTTGTTCGACTTGTGGTGGTCCACACGATACTTATTTATGTGATCTAAATAATGGTTATTATGGGGAGGGATATGCTTACAATGGAACCGAGAACCCTAATTTTCAACCTAACACTCGAATGGACTACACTTGTAATGACTATATGGGATATTCCGGTTTTTCATCACAACCTCCACCATCATTTCATGATCAACCTTTTAATGTGCCATACCAAAACCAAGGATTTTCCAATTATGAAGGTTTTCAAAATAATGATACTTTTCAAGGCTATAATCAAGAAACCTTTCATAATCAAGGATTTTCATACAATGAAGGCTTTCAAAATGATGAGAATTTTCCATGCCATAATCAAGACACCTTTCAACATCAAGGATTTTCATATTTGACCACTTTACCACACTTGGTTAATCGTCCTATGTTGGAGATATTACAAGACGAGCAATATCGAGCTATGTATGGGCCTTGTGCGACTTGTGGAGCATCACATAATGAAAATAATTGTGATCTATACGCGAGTAATTATGATCAAGGGTTTGATGAGGATTTTCAAAATCAAGAATTTTTAAATCAAGACGATTTTCAAAATGAAGAAAATTTTCAAAGTCCTAATAGAAAAACCGTTAACAATCAAGGCATTTATCATTTCTTGAGTAAAGACGCTTTTAATATGGTAATGCAAGCACTTGAGTCAATGCAAGAGGCAACTGATCCGAATATATTAGGCTTGAGCACATACATCTTGCAACACATGAGACCGAACGATGCTTTACCTGATGATGAGCCTTCTTTGAGAGTAGATGTTGAGGATGATACACTTAGTGATGTTCCTATTATACACCCTTCCATCTCTCCACCGACTATATTTGAGCCATACACACCTTCATCACCTTTCCCTCACGTGGAACCCACCGACTCTTTAACCATGGGGGACGAGCCTCTTAGCACTAATACAAACACCGATTTGGAAGAATTAACCGTTTCTAGTGTTGAGAACCTTATCCCAATCCAACGAGAGCTTGAGAGGGTTTCCAATGAACCATGTGATGAGCTTTGTGTTGATACCTCTTCTCCTCATGATCACATTGAGATTTTATCACATATTGACCTTCATGCTACTACTAGTGATTTTGGTGACTTTGATCTTGATGAATTGTTTAAAGAAAGGGATAATGAGATTGAGGAAGAGTTTGTGAAAAACTTGACACAAATGGAGGATGATGATTGTGATTCTAGTGACGCGTCTTATGCTATATCATCCGATGATTTGTCTTGTCAAGATAACATTCCTAATTTGGATGAAGAGTTTGCTCCTATAGCAAAAGTGGATCCTTCTCCTCTACCACTTTATGATTCTTGTGATGAAACCTTTGATGATCCTTATGATAGTGATGAGTCTTTTACTTTTGATGATGATGACTCCATTTCTTCTATGACTCCTTCACCTATTCCTCTAAGTGATTTTGTGATACATTCAAATCCTCTTTTTGAGACATGTTTTGATAACCCACTTTTTGAGGAGTGTGAAGAACCTAATAATGAGTCTATAGAAGAAGAACCCTTGATTGATATTCCTTCACTGGTTTTTGAGGATACACCTATTGATTTTCATGATCATATCATTCCTTTGAGTGATTCTCTCATTAATACACCTCCTTTTGAGCCTTATGTTCCCACCCTCCCACCCTTGAAGTTGGTTATTGATGAAGATCCTTTCCTCTTAGAGATTGATACTTTTTCACTTAAGGCACCTTTAGAACTCAAAACCTTTGATATGGACTCTTTTATGGAGATTGATACCACCATAGAGGATACTATTGCACAATTTGATATAGAGGTCAACGATAGTGTTTCTAATTTGGAAGAGGAGGTTCATCTTATTACTACATTGCTTTTTGGGAACATAGAGACTACACCTCCTTCACAAGATACTATTACTATTGATCCTCCTTTCACTATGCCTTCTATGGAAGATTACCCACCTTTTGATGATGATGATGAGCCCAATATGGATATAATAGTTATGAATGTTTTGATACCTACACCTTCATATTCTCATGATGCTTTGATCACTAAGGGGGAATCTTATATGGTTGATATGAATTCATCTTCTTATTTTCCCATGAAGGAAAAAGTTTTTGATCCTGGGATACGTATCTTTGGGAAAAATTGGTTTTCATCTACTCCATTTAAGAGTGTGCCTTCGATTGATATGGACTTCTTGTATGAGCTTACTTTGGTGATGCTACCTATTTTGGAGTTGTTCACTTGTCGAGATGGAAATTATGTATTTGATCCTGGGGTACTTCATATTTGAGAGATTTTGTATGTTGGACAAACTTGAGACACGTTGGACCGTTCCATTTATCGAGGCAGATTTGGTAAATCTTATAGTAAATGGCAACGTGCTAAGTTTGAGTGTATCATGTGAGACGTGCTTCAAAGTGGATATTCTTTTATTCTCCATGATGGTTTCCCCAAGGACAACCTAATTCGGGGCCGAGTCGAGCTAGCGACTTAGGGTTAAAAAAACTCAAGCAATGAATAACTAGGTTAGAAAACGTAGAGTAGATTTTCAATAGGTTAGGTTTAATTAAAGAGGATGTTATAGTAGAGTTGAAGTGGAGGGGTGCCTTTCTTCGTCTTTTGGTGTTTGTTTCAAGGGTTGCTCTCTCACATTTCATGCTTGGAGCTTATGGAGGAGGCCCGTGTATCTGGTTCACTTCGATTAGTTTTTGCTATCGTGATATTAAACACTTGTGCTTAAAATGTATACCCTTTATTTGTCTCTTCCTTAACTTGGGTTAAGCAAAGTAATCAATGTAATAAGTGTAGGGGAGTTCACTCCCATGCTCTTAAACATTAAGGACAATGTTTATCTTAAGTGTAGGGGAGACTTCTATCGAAGTGACCTTACCTAGACCATTGCCTTAACTTCATGATAACTTGGGAAAATTAATTTTTCGATCATTTTTCAAATTTTTGATCTACTTTGGCCAACAAAAATATGCATTCATAATTTTTGCATCAATCATTTTTCATTTGCATAACACATTTGCATTGTATATATTTCTTCTTTTAGTTTTCATCAAAAATATATAAAAAGGAAAAATATAATAAAACATGGTTTTAACAAGTTTAGACTTCTTTGACATATTAGGCCCGCCATGGATATTTTGACTCAACCCGAGTTTGCTTATTTTAGCATTCTCTAGCTAGTATCCTTAACCATGTAGTCCTTCATTGGTCTATTAGGCTAAGCTTCCACCAATTTCATTCTTTGAAATTTTAAATTTGTGGAGAATGGGAAATGATAGAGTTGAAGCAAGTGTAAAAGGGCTAGATAGACTTCATGGCAATTACTTGTGGCTAAACCCTTCTCTTCTTTACCTCTATTTCTTCGCTTGTATATAATTGTTAATAAATAATCAAGTACGGTTTTAATTGGTTTGTAATCTCTTATGCATTTTTGGCTAATCATTTATGGTTGATATGAGTACGTCTTAAGATTCTAAGTTAGCACGTTTTATGTGTACTAGACTTGTGTCATGCTCCATATTTAGCGGGTGTTTTTCCTTTTCTTCTTTTCAAATTTTTTTTGTGAGGAATAAAGAAAAATAAGAGCGGCTTATGAAAAAAAATGAGTGGCTAGAAAAAAGAAAAAGAAAAAAAAAAAAATAATGCAAGACTCCCAAGAGGGGCAGTGTGGTGTTAATTATAGTGACTATTGAGTTCCAATATTACCTTGACGGGTTGCGGGGATTCAATAGATTGCTCCAATCCAATATTACCTTGACGGGTTGCGGGGTTGAAGATCCAAAATCTCAAAAAGATGCGGATGTAAATTATTGCGTGAGTTTTATTTTTCTTTCCTTAGCGAGTGTGTAGTTACTTATGAAAGCATGACATGAGGATTTTACACATAAGGCGAATGACTTATTACTCTTAATACGGACTTATATTAATTGTGAGCGGTTTTTCAAGTAATAGATGAGAAGATTACTTAGGATTAAAACCGTGCTTCCTTATTTTTGGATTTTACACTTCTTATATTTCACGCTTGAATAATGACAAATTTGCCCACAAGCAATTTGCTCAATTAATAACCAGTTCCACATTTAATTGTCATGAATAAGTTGATGCACTTTTTACTTGTGAATGCAATGATCCCATTTATAAGCTTGGTATGGGGAAAGTGAAACTTGAGGGTGATAAATGTTCATGGTATCCAAGCCCTAATCCAAGTCATTACTTGACCATTGCCATGTCCTCATGCAATGCAGCATTTTAAAGCTCTAAATTACACTTTTCTCATAATTAACCAACCTTGGCCATTTTATGATTTAATAAACTATGCTATGCTACATGATGAATGGTTTTGAATATTTACAATGCAATGCAAGAAAACAATTCTATTTATATCTTTTTGGGTTTTTCATAAATGGTTTTGATGGAAATAACTCATAAAGAATTCAATGACTTGGATTAGGGCTTGGATACCAGTGCATGTAGTATCCATGTTACATCTTGATAGAGAAATCCTTCTTCTTATCTTGATATGAATACTTACTTGTTCTTTTTCTTCTGTGTCGTCACATAGAGGAAGAAGTTGGGAGGCATTTTTCTGACTTTACTAAATTGTTGTTTGGTTAGTTTCCTAAAACATGCCGCCTAAATTGACAACTGCTACTGTTAATACCATGATTGAGCAAGCTATTGCTAGAGCACTGGAAGCTGAACGTGCTGCGAGGAACCAAGAGGCTGAGAATAGGAATGCTGCTGGTCAGGTTGGAGGGAATGTTGCAAATCTAGTTGCAGGTAATACTGATGAACCAGCGGGAAGAAATGCCGCGGGACAAGTTGGAGGTAATGCTACTGTTCATCAGATTCAGAAGGAATGTTCTTATGCTAGTTTCATGAAATGTGGACCTACCCAATTTCGTGGTACTGGTGGTGCTATGGAATTTAGGAGGTGGATTGAAAAGATTGAAAGTACTTTTGAAATCAGTGGATGTTTAGAAGCTAGTAAGGTGAAATTTGATGCAGCTACTTTTCAAGATGATGCATTAAGCTGGTGGAATAGTCAGGTAGCTACTGTGGGTTTGGTTGAAGCTAATGCTAGAACATGGACTGTGACCAAAGGACTGCTGACTGCTAAGTTTTGTCCTGAGGAAGAGTTAGGTCAGTTAGAGGATGAGTTGAGGCATTTGGTGCTGAGAAACAATGATATTGTAGCTTATACAAGGAGATTCTCTGATTTATGTTTGTTGTGTCCTGATGCTTTTGCTGATGACCGTAAAAAGATGAAGTAGTATATCAGAGGTTTATCTAGTAATATCAAGGGAGAGGCTACTTCGTCGAAACCTAAGTCATTTGATGAAGCTGTTCAGATGGCTCATGCTTTAATGGATGTAAAGCTGCAAGGTCGAAAGGATAGTATTGCTGAGGGGAATAAGAGAAAGTGGGAAGTTGCACACTCAAACCCAGAATCGTGGTGGTTATCGTAACAACAATAACCAAGGACCGAATAGGAATCAACAATATAATTTGAGAAGGAATGATGGTCTTCGTGCTGCCACTGGAAATCAAGGTAACAAGGTGAATCCAAAGTGTGGTCGATGTAATCTGTATCATGTTGGAAATTGTCCACCTGCTTGCAATAAGTGTGGGAAGGCCGAACATAAGATGACAGATTGTAGAAACAAGGGTGTGGCTACTGGAGCCAATGCTGTTAAAGTAGTTAGCTGTTCTGGATGTGGAGGCCGTGGACATAAGCAAGGGAACTGTCCGAGGGTCGACATACGACAAGGAGGCAATGTTGCTGATGTTGCTGCTGGGACTGCTGCTCCATCCTATGTCGTGGGAGATGCTGACAAACCTCGAGGGCCGAATGTGGTGTCTGGTACGTTCTTACTTGATGCATGTTATGCTAGTGTGTTATTTGATTCTGGATCCGATAGAAGTTTCGTAGATGTTAGATTCAGTCAGCTATTGGATAGAGGACCAGTGAGATTGACAACTAGTTATAAGGTGGAGCTAGCTGATGGTAAGGTTGTAAGCACTAGTTTTATACTAAAAGGTTGTTCCTTGAAGTTAGGTAATTATGTGTTTAGTATTGATTTGATGCCAATAGAATTAGGATCTTTTGACGTATTTGGACTGGTTAGTTGGTAATGGTGCAATGATTGTTTGTGGAGAAAGAATAGTCCAGATACCGCTAAGGAATAGGGTATTGACTGTGAAAGGTGATGAATGTACTTCTCGTTTGAGAGTTGTTTCTTGTTTAAAGATGATGAGGTATATAGAAGTAGGTTGTGATGTGTTTCTTGCACAGATAAGTAATGATGGTCTGAATGAAAGGAAATTAGAGGATGTGCCTGTGATTAGGGAGTATCCTAAGGTTTTCCCTGAAGATTTGCCACGATTACCGCCGCATCGTGAAGTGGAGTTTCGTATTGATTTAGTGCCGGGAGTTGTGCATGTTGCTCGTGCACCGTATCATTTAGCTCCATCTGAGATGAAAGAATTATCTGATCAGTCGAAGGAATTGATGGATAAGGGATTTATTAGACCGAGTTCGTCGCCGTGGGGTGCTCCTGTTTTGTTTGTTAGGAAGAAAGATGGTTCTTTTAGAATGTGTATTGATTATCGAGAGCTTAACAAATTGACTGTCAAGAATCGATATCCATTGCCGAGGATTGATGATTTGTTTGATCAGTTGCAAGGCTCAAGTGTATACTTGAAGATCGATTTGAGGTCTGGGTATCATCAACTGAGAGTTAGGGAAGAAGATATTCCTATAACAGCTTTCCGTACTCGATATAGACATTTTGAATTTCAAGTGATGCCTTTTGGTTAACGAATGCGCCTGCTGTATTCATGGATCTGATGAATCGTGTATGTAAGCCGTATTTGGAGGAGTTTGTTATCGTATTCATTGATGATATTCTCATTTACTCCAAGAGTGAAGAAGAACATGAGAAGCATTTGAGAACAATTTTGGAATTGTTGAAGAAAGAGAAGCTGTATGCGAAATTCTCTAAGTGTGAATTGTTGGGTCAAAAAGTTGATGTGGCAGAAACTCAAAAACGAAGAAAACATGAAGATATTGTCTAAGCGTTGTCAAGAGCAATTTAGGCGTTGACAAGAGCAAACTAAGCGTTGTTGGCTCAAGAGTTGTCGTGTGCAATCTAAGCATTGTCACATGCAATTTAAGAGTTGATAGAAACGTAGACAAGAAGCTTATGGAAGCTTCTATTTAGATAAACATGCAAGATATATTCTGCATAAGTTTATTTAAATAGAAGATTTACTTGTTTATTTGTTATTATCTCTTGTAAACCCTAATCCTTACACTATAAAAGGAACCAAGGGTCTTAGGTTTTATTAATCATTCATATTTACAATGTAAACCTAAAGCGTGTGTCGACTAGACGTGGGATTCAATGTATACACGTCTAGTGATTGTTTGTTATTAATATAATGAACAATCCAATTGTGTTTTAATTCATGTTATTGTGCCTAAACACCTTGTTAATGGTTGTTGTTCTAATTCCGCTTTGATTGTTTAATCATATGAACACTGATCATTCCTAGTAGCTTCAAAGATCCGAAAACCAAGGTTTCCACAATTGGTATCAGAGCCTCGTGGCTCGTGATGCTAGGACCAACAAGGTGTTCGTGTATGGTGAAAAGAAGAAAAATCCGTCTAGGGTTTTTCTGGACGTTTTTATGTGCGCAGCAGTATTCAGAAGGTCATAACTTTTTATTGAACCGTTGGATCGTCACGAAATTTTATATGTGTGTTCTACATGCATATATCTAAACATCCACCGGAGGGATTGTCGAGTTTTATTCCCAGGAAAACGTTATTAAGCATCAAAGTCAGCAGTGAGTGAATGCAGTTTTCTGTGAACAACCATGTTCAAAACACGTTTTCTCCTTCGTTAACCGTTGGATCTTCGTGGTTTTTGAACTGTAGATTCTTGGCACTTGTGTCTAGGATCTCCCCGAAGGGATCTTCGATCTGAGCCCTCATGAAAAAGTTATAGCTCGTCGAAGTTGGCTTTTGGTGAAGGTACAGATTTTCTATTTTTGTTTTTATCACATACGATTTAGGGTTTGATCCCCAATACCCTAGATCACCATAAAAAGCAGAAACATTATGAAGTTGTGGCTGTTATAATGGAAGAATCAAGCTAGGTTTATTTTACAAACCCTAAGTTAGGGTTTCAGTGCCTAAGTTAATAAACCCTAGATGGTCATTGAACGCATAACGACTGCAAGATTCTACAGCACCGGATCCATGAGTTTTTACAACTCATATACAGACAGCAGATCACGTACAAACATCAGACAGGTTGTAGTCGTTCAAAGATGTCTTGCTGGTTAAAGTAAATATTAGGGTTTTTGAGATCCTAGATATGAATGATTATTACAGCAGATAAAAGTCTGATATCCGAAGTTTTTAACGTTGCAACATGGATTGGTAATGATTGTTACTGTTTTTGGTCATCATGAGCTTCTACGATTATGACTTGGATATCATGTTTTTTATTTTTAAACGAGATTTGGTCTTCACAACGGATGATTTTTACAACAGACGTGGGATATGACTGATTTATAGGGATATATTTTTAGTTAAATATATGCATCCCTGATCTTTACGGTTTGTATATTTAAATAGGATATATCTCCTATAAATTCGCATAATTATGTTAATGACGTAGGGGAGTAAAGTTGTGAATGTTTTGGAGCATATTTAATTCCTGATTTGTAGGAATGAATTTATGCCTGAGAATAATGTTTCCATGCACATCTTATCACGTCTAAAGAACAGTAACGTGGGCAGACATGGAGCAGCTTTGGATTTGCTTTGAAAAGAGACGCTGACAGGAAGATATTGACGCTGACAGAAAGTATTTTGACGCTGACAGAATAAGTCAACGCTGACAGGTTGACAGTGTTATCCGATATATGTTCATTCAAACGCTGACATGTATTGTCCGATATCGGACAATACATCTGATTAAGATCTTGGATGAAGGAGGATGTTGAACAACACAGGGATTGCTGCTGTTGAGAAAATTAGTACGTTTTTAGCACACAAAAAGGAGGAAATTACACACGAAGGTACATGGAATCTCCATGTACATATAGAATATCATATTGATATTTATGGCTCGGATATTTTTGAAAGGGATTAATGATCTTAAAGCGAGTTAGCAACTTTTTATGGGAATTTGATGGATATTTTAAACTATGTAATCGGGATAGCCTTGTGAAAGAGTTATCCATCCAAATACTTTTACATATGGTATGAAGATGTGATTCCATTAAAGTCGTCATGAAGAGGTGTTGACTTAAGTGGAAGAATTCTTATGGTAAGTTTGATGCTTGAAGAAGATTTTCGCGAGTTTGTGTTTCATCATATTGTTAAGTTGTGGACGACAGCCATTGACTTAACAATAACTTGTTCGTGCTTACATGATTGGTGACGAAGACTTGTCATAACACTTGAAGGAGTTACATTATCGTGCTCAGTGTCTCACAAAGGATGAGAATATTGATAAGGGATCGAGGTTTACTTATACTTTGTACCATGAGTATAAGTTCTTTATCACGTGGATAGTACAAGACATGGAACATAGGTTTGGGTTACTCTACTTCTACATCAAAAATATTATATTACTTGTTCTTCAAGATCATTACATAGAGCTACATTTGGAGAATCTTCAAAGATTGCATACATTGTTTACTTCCCTGTTGATGTGACAAAAAGGGGAAGAAATATGCTACACTTGAGGGGAAGCAATTTGAAGATCATGTACAACTTACAAGAGATACACATAGAGTTTTGCCGACAACAACTAGGGGAAGATTGTTGGGTCAAAAAGTTGATGTGGCAGAAACTCAAAAACGAAGAAAACATGAAGATATTGTCTAAGCGTTGTCAAGAGCAATTTAGGCGTTGACAAGAGCAAACTAAGCGTTGTTGGCTCAAGAGTTGTCGTGTGCAATCTAAGCATTGTCACATACAATTTAAGAGTTGATAGAAACGTAGACAAGAAGCTTATGGAAGCTTCTATTTAGATAAACATGCAAGATATATTCTGCATAAGTTTATTTAAATAGAAGATTTACTTGTTTATTTGTTATTATCTCTTGTAAACCCTAATCCTTACACTATAAAAGGAACCAAGGGTCTTAGGTTTTATTAATCATTCATATTCACAATGTAAACCTAAAGCGTGTGTCGACTAGACGTGGGATTCAATGTATACACGTCTAGTGATTGTTTGTTATTAATATAATGAACAATCCAATTGTGTTTTAATTCATGTTATTGTGCCTAAACACCTTGTTAATGGTTGTTGTTCTAATTCCGCTTTGATTGTTTAATCATATGAACAATGATCATTCCTAGTAGCTTTAAAGATCCCGAAACCAAGGTTTCCACATGAATTTTGGTTGAAATCAGTGCAATTTCTGTGGCACGTGATTGATAGTGAAGGTGTTCGTGTGGATCCTGCTAAGATTGAGGCAATCAAGGATTGGTCAGTGCCAACGACACCGACTGAAGTTCGCCAATTTCTTGGTCTAGCTGGGTATTATAGAAGGTTTATCGAGAAGTTTTCACTAATTGCTACGCCGTTGACCAAGCTTACTGAAAAGAATCAAGTGTTCGAATGGGGATTGGAAGAGGAATCTGCATTTAGTATGTTGAAGGATAAGTTGTGTTTTGTGCCGATTTTGTCTTTGCCAGAAGGATCTGAGGATTTTGTAGTGTATTGTGACGCGTCTCATAAAGGATTTGGAGCTGTGTTGATGCAAAGGGAGAAAGTAATAGCATATGCATCGAGACAATTGAGGAAGCATGAAGAGAATTACACTACTCATGATTTAGAACTTGGGGCTGTGATTTTTGCTTTGAAGCTGTGGAGACACTACTTGTATGGAACCAAGTGTGTGGTATTCACTGATCATAAGAGTCTACAATATATTTTGGATCAAAGGGAATTGAATATGAGACACAGGAGATGGGTTGAGTTGCTGAGTAATTATGACTGCAGATTTGTTACCATCCTGGTAAAGTGAATGTGGTAGCTGATGCACTTAGTAGAAAGGAAAGAGATAAGTCTATAAGAGTTAGAGCTTTGGTAATGATGGAAATTGTTGATTTGACAGAAGCGATATTGAAAGCCCAAGCTAATGGTTTGAAGGAAGAGAATGTTGAGGCAGAAAATTTGGGTAGAATGTTGAAACCTTTGTTTGAAGTAAGGTCAAATGGATTGAGGTATTTTAAGAATAGGATTTGGTTACCATTGTGTTCGTTCGAGGAAGTTTCTTTAGGAGTGCGAGATTTGGTGATTAATGAATATCATAAGTCGAAGTATTCAATACATCCTGGATCGGACAAGATGTATCAAGATCTTAAGAAAGTTTATTGGTGGCCGAATATGAAGGCAAATATAGCACAGTATGTTAACAAGTGTTTGACTTGTGCGAAGGTGAAAGCTGAACATAAGAAACCGTCTGGATTATTAGTGCAACCTGAGATTCCTGAGTGGAAATAGGAGAAGATTACTATGGATTTTTTGACAGGTTTGCCAAGGACTGCAAGTGGTTGTGATATGATATGGGTGATTATAGATAGATTGACTAAGTCTGCTCACTTTTTGCCAATGAAGAAGACGGATAGTATGGAGAGGTTAACAACAATATACGTGAAAATATTGTTTGTCGACATGGTGTGCCTTTGTCGATAATTTCTGATCGTGATAGTAAGTTTACTTCAGATTTTTGGAAATCTTTACAGAAAGCGATGGGAACGGAGTTATGTTTGAGTACTGCATATCATCCGGAAACTGATGGACAAAGTGAAAGAATGATTTAAACGTTAGAGGATATGCTTCGTGCATGTGTGATTGACTTTGGAAATGGTTGGGATAAGCATTTTCCATTGGTTGAATTTTCGTACAATAACAGTTATCATGCTAGTATTAAAGCCGCACCATTTGAAGCTTTGTATGGACGTAAGTGTAGATCTCTAGTGTGTTGGAGTGAAGTAGGAGAAAGTCAATTGACTGGACCTGAAATGATATTTGAGACGACTGAAAAGATTGTGCAAATTAAGAAGCGTTTTTTATCTACCAGAAGTAGACAAAAGAGTTATGCTGATAACAGAAGGAAACCGTTGGAATTTGAAGTAGGAGACATGGTTATGTTAAAGGTATCTCCATGGAAAGGAGTGATTCGTTTTGGAAAGAGAGGAAAGTTGAGCCCGAGATATATTGGACCATTTAAGATAATCCAAAGAATTGGATTGGTGTCTTATAAGTTAGAGTTGTCTGATGAACTTAAGGCTATTCATAATATTTTTCATGTGTCTAATCTGAAGAAGTGTTTAGCTGAAAGGGATGTGGTGATTCCATTGGAGGAAATTCAACTTGACGATAAGTTGCAATTTATAGAGGAACCTGTAGAGATTATGGATAGGGAAGTTAAGAAATTAAAGCATAGTAGGATTCCGATTGTGAAAGTGAGATGGAACTCTAGACGTGGACCAGAGTTTACCTGGTCACGTGAGGATTTCTTTAAGGACAAGTATCCTCATTTGTTTAGGAAGGATTAAGCGCCGCGAACGTCGCTTCTTTTAAGAAGGAGTGGATGTGATAACCCAAAAACCGAGGTGATTGCTTAATCTTATTTTACGATCATTTTTTAAATTTTTGATGAGTTTGAACAATATTTATTTTTGGAGGTTTAAGTTTAAACCGATGTTGGAAGGTTTATATTTAATATTTAATAAGTATAAGGAGTATTAGCAAGCGTGATGTCGATGGATGCCAAATATTTTACGTTTTATTGTCGGTTGTTCGACGTTTGTCATTTTTGATGTTTTCTTTTAAATGACTTGTTAAGTCGAGTCGGGAGTCGATATTATTATATTTGAGGTACGTTTTAAATTTTTAAAAGTATCTATATGAAACCCGAGCCCCGTAAATATTTTTAAAATTGACTAATAGTTATTTCCCGCTTTTTAGCTAACTATTTTTATTTTTAGCCATAACTATTGCAAAATTACAACATTGGTCCCTCAGCCACTATATAAAAGCCAAAATTTTTCACATAAACACATAATTCACACACACAAAATATTTTTTTTCTCTCTCTTCATTTTCTTTCTTTGCTGTGACCCTCTACCCACCAAACACACCCACTTTGATCAATTTTTACTCCATTTCTAGGATGATCTAACCAAAAAGAACACAAGTCCCATCTCTAATTTTGCAAGAAGATCATTTTGGTATAAAATTTATGTACATGAAAGAAGTTTTATTTTTTCAAGTTGGTAGGTGAGAATTATGCTCATGCATGTCATTTTTGGGATGATCAAAGATGTTCTTGCTAACAGTCTTGTTAAAAACTTGATTTTGATTTAAAGGTTTTGATTTTTATGATGATTCTAATGTTATAGTTGATATATGTTAGTGTTAGGTTTATGGGATGATCATAACTATGATTGGTTTTGGTTAAAAATGTGATTTTATACAAGTTTTTGAAAGGTATTTTATAACAGTAGGTAAACTGTAATTTTGAGAATTTTATGTTGTGATAATGGTTTAACTTATAGCCTAGGGTTGCAGAGCATTCGATTAGCTTCGATTTGATATAAAGTAGAGCTTCTTGCTCCAAACGAGCGCGAAGTTATGATGTTTTGATTATTCGTGTACCGGGAGACGAGTATCGGCACTACATATAGTTGTTGTCGATATTTGGATCGAATCTCGGGGACTATAAATTGAAGTTTTGAAATGAGTCACAGACTGATAATGAAGTGTAAACCCTAAAGTGTTAGTTTATTTTAAAACCCAAGAGTCGGTTTTGTAAATGGAGTCGTTTAAAGAAGTTAAAACGGTTGTATGAATTATTAACGTAAATCTGTCCGGATTTTGTAGTTTGAAGATGAGTCGGGTAAAGAACTTTAAAAGTAATTTCATTTGATAAACTTGTTGGAGGACTTTATATATATAGTAAGTTAGTTTCTCGAGTCGTTTCATAAACGTTTGACGAGTCTAAAAGGGGTAAATAAGCTAGTACATGTAGTATGTGCCGACGGATTTTGTTGAAAGTTTAAAATGGTAAAGTAAATATATAGAAGAGTGTAATAGAGTTATTTGTATCGTTTTCTCTCGAGTTATCGTGATTTTATGATTTTGAGTATGATATTGTTATGTATGATTTATTTCTCGAGTCATTATTAATGAACGCGCCTTATTTCATAGGTAGCGGTTCTCGTGTTTGAAAGGCATCCTCTGTCATCGACGATCATCTCGCTAGATCTCTTATACTAAGGTGAGTCTGTAGCCTCGCTTTTCATGCTAGCTACTAAATGTTGTATTACCCGCGAGGGGGATACATGCTATTTGAAAATAAGTGAACACAAGTCATGAGTAACTGTTGGACCCGAATGTTGCCTAAGTTGTTTACATTGTATTGAGTACCTTGTTGCTAAAGACCCTAAATTCATGAGCCGTTAACTATCGTCTGACTTGATGTTGTGAGTCGGGAATAGCCGCTTATTCTAATGATAGTACTATTGGGTTGACCACCCTTGTAACACCCCATTTTGATAAATGCAATGTCACGCGTAATTATGGCGTGTCATCAAAGCATACAAGGATAAATGTCTGAAACATTACATGACCATAGGGATAACCGGAATCAAACATCGGTTCCCAAACATAAGCCCAAAACATAATAAAGTAAACGAAATGAATGAATGACCAAGCAAGCATAAGTATATAAAGGCAAAAAGGAAAAGAAGTCTCTAGCAGCTTCCATCCTATGCACGTCCTCCAAATGCTCGATTCTTTCCTAGGGTACCTACCGTTTTGGGACATGGAAAGGAAAGTAACGGCTGAGCAAAACGCTTAGTGCACGGATATAGACATAGTATGAATGACTAAGCATAATAAAGACTTAATAGCCGAGGAAATGTATAAGTCCTGGAAAAACCTGGAACATATTCATAAAACTGGTTTTATAGTTTCAAAAGCCTTATGTTTATCTTATGAAAACTGTTTAACATATTTTACCATTAGCCAATATAGGTCATGAAAATCCACCGTGCATGAATACTTGGAGGGGTGACCTCATCATGCAAATTAGAGGGGCTGCCTCTAATTTAATATACTGGTTGGGTAGGAGGGATCAACTCCTTGTGAAGGATGCAAGGCACACACCACATTCACCATGAAATTCTGACTGAAAACATGTAACTAGGATGCACCCATACGCCCCACATGATAAATATAATATAAATGGCCAAAAGCTGAAGGGACGCCACGAGCAATCACTCTGCCGTGGTGAAGTCATAACATCAGTGCCTCTAATGTTATGGTTATGGTACCTCCATAACTAGGTGAAACTAGTCATGCATGTATATGGCTATAGGTATTCTAATTAACATAAGCAATTCAAAAACATATAAAACATATACTAGGAAAACAGTTGGCTGCATACGGGGAATCCTAATAAGGAAAGAATGTCCATACTGAAAGGACGGGAATCCGTACCTTATGTCCTGTGAACGAAGAAGACGAACTGAGAGGAATCCTACTTCTGTATCACTAATGCTACATAAATACATACATGAATAAGTATCTGCTTACTAATACGTAACTGATTTTATATCATGTCTTAGCTTATTTTATATGTTCTTAACATGTTTTACTGTTTTAAGCCTTAAACTGTGTTTATCTTATATTTTGTTTACTTTGATTAAGTATTTTTGGTATTTCATGTATTATTATACTTACTGTGTAATAATAAGTAACTTTCCAAAAATAGCATTTTCCTAAAATAGACAGTTTGCAAAAAAATAGAAAGTTTCCAAAAATAGAAAGTTACCAAAAATAGAAAGTTTCCAAAAATAGAAAGTTTCCAAAAAAAGAAAGTTTCCAAAAAGAGAAAGTTTCCAAAAAGAGAAAGTTTCCAAAAATAGAATTACTGCTTAAAATAGATAAGTTTCTAAAAATAGAAAGTTTCCATAAATAGATCAGCTGCCTTAATTAAATAAGTTTCCATAAATAGATTAGCTGCCTGAAATAAATAAGTTTCTAAAAATAGAAAGTTTCTATAACTAGATATAAGCTGGTTAAATAAGCTAAGTATATAAGCCTAAGTGTTTTCATGATTATTTCTAAGTCATAATGATATAATGTATAGTTTATTAATTATTTCATGTAATTAAAATAAACTATAGGTTAAAATATTTAATTAAAGTATATCATGTTTTTAATTAAATAAAGTTAAATACTTAGGTTAAAACATGTATTATTATTTATTAATAATATAACCTAAGTCATGTTAATTAATTAATTATAACCATGGTTTTTAAATAATTAATTAATTATAAGTCTAAATAACATAAAATACTTAGGTTAATAATTTCATGATTTCAATAATTAATATAACCTAAGTCATGTTATTAAATTAATCATGTCATGTTTATTAATTTAATTTTAACATATGATTACAAAAATAATAATCTTAACATATACCGTGAACCGAATCTTGACTAAGGACCATGAACCGGTCATGAAATCGACACCATACCCCGAACCACTTCGGAGTTCCCCTTGTCTTGCTGCTGCTGTGGGACCCACACCAACCAACCGGGACCATATGGTCTCGGTGGTGGTCGAGTAGCCAAACCGAGACCCCCTTGGGGTTCGGTTTAGGCGCAGACCAAAACAAAACACCCCTAAACCATCCTTTTTGATTTCTCCAAAAGCCATCTTCATGTTAGATCTATGTTTTAATTAGGTTTTAAAAAAACACATCATGTTCTTAATTATTTAATAGATCAAATCAAAAAGAAAAGGATTAAAAGAATTTACCGAAAGCGTGGATCTAACCAAGGATGAACAAACATGAACACTTGCACCAAAACCAAGATCAAAGATCAAACAAAACACCCCGTTGGTGTGTTTATGGGTGGCGGCCAAAAAGAAAAAGAAAGAGGAGGAGAAAATATTTTTAGGGTTTTTGATATTTTCCTGTAAAGTGAAAAATGACCAAAATCTTTCCTAATTCCTTGTTTTAGTAAAAATTGATGGGCTAAGCCCATCTTCCCTCCCTAATTTCGTGGTATGGGGCCCACATGGGGTAACCCATACATTTCCCGAGTCTAAATATTATAGTGTGTTCTCGTGTGTTCTCGTGTTCGTAATTTACGTGTTTTAATTAGTTATCGATCGTGACTTAATTTATTTATTCGTGTTCGTAATAAATATATATACGTAATTAATAATAGTTCGTGATTTAATTACGTTCATGATTTCATGATCGCATGTTCGTGATTAATTATTATCAAATAATTATTGCGTGTTCGCGCGTAGTAAATACTTATCGTGTTCTAACACGTACGTAATACGTAAAATCCTAACACGTAATCGTAATCATGCTATAATAGGAAAGTTTTAATCTAGTACGTACGATCTTAAGGGTACTATTCATGGTAAAAGCATGCGGGTTTTACAACTCTTCCCCCCTAAAAAGAATAATTCGTCCCCGAATTATAGATAACGTAAACTGGAAAAGAAGAACATAACCGAATCAAACTGAGAGGGTATGTAAGATAAATGAACGTGCAGGTGAGCTGGCAGAAGGAACGCGGAACGTGACATGTCTTGAAAGGATATGGAACGTGACATGACTGAAAGGACATATCTAATTGATAAGAGTAAAACAGATAAGAAGTTCGGATGAACTTGTCCGTTTCCAAGTGGCTTCCCTCTTGGAATGGTTCCTCCACAAGATCTTGACACGAATGATAAATCTTTGTCCTCCTGACCTTGAATTGAAATACGAAGAAGTTCTTGGTTATCAACGTAAGGTAGATCCCCTAAATTTGATCGAAGGAATAAGAATTAACGTGTAAGGCAATTGAAACGTTATCGTGCAAAACACTCTAACTTAACTGTTAATTAGCAACGATGCGCGAGACATAAGGAAACGTAGTACGTGAAAAATTTTGAACGTGACACGTGAAAAATTTTGAACGTGATACGTGGAAAATTTTGTGAGTGTAGTATGAGTAAACATATCGTGATCCATGATACGTGTAACATATCTTGATCATGATATGAGGAATGTGGATTGAACATGACATGTGAAACATATCGTGAACATAGAATATAATTGCGGTAACGCCAAACGCTACAAGGTGAGACATAGAATATGACGAGAAACGTTTATCTGAGGATAGGGAGTTGTACTAAACTTGGGTCTGGTCTCTCAAGTTCTTGCAAAACTTCCCAGAATGAGAAAATGAACATAAAATCGTAAGCCGAAATGCCATCATGAACGTGAATAGTGTCATGAACGCGAGCGCGAAAGCAAGTCGTGAAATTAGAACAAGGACGTGAAGTAAATAAGGAGCACAATTATGAATATTTGTCTAACCCGATAACTGAGGAATTGCCAAGTGCTCGGATGATCCTTGGCTGGAACATGTCCCATCAATCTGTTGGTTCTGAAAGCCTTGCGGATGTAGGATTCTGCAGACTTGATCAATCTGTTTGCAATAACCCAGATAGCATCATGCTTCTTCTGAATTTGCGTTTAACTGGTGACCAAAATCCATGGAGATCTTGTCCCATTTCAATTCACAATTTCAGATGATGAAAACATCCCAGTCTGTTAGTGTCGTATCTTAGCCTGTTTGTATGACAGGTATGAAGATATGAACGTAACTGTACCTTGCTTCATCGAACTTGCTACATAGGAGTTTACGAAACTCTGAGTCTATGAATCCAAACTTCTCTTAGCGTAGGATTTTCTAGAACACCTAATGTAATGTAGGGTTCTCTCCTTTACGCATAAGCTGAGTCATGGTAATATTAACCGTAGGAAGCCATGCGATTCAGCGTGTCACTATAATCAAACATAATTGATATTGGAAAATTTTCCAGGGTAAAATTTCTCTTGTCATAGAATTTACAACATAGTGCCGATATGGTCTTCTTGTTCTTCTCTAGGTTTAAAGGTAATCAGGTTATCCTCAATGGAAACACTGATGAATTTGCTTATGAGTTCATGGAAACTCAATTTACTAAGTTCATAATGCTGTTGGAGAATTGATGAGACTAATTCAAAATCATAAATCTAGCATGACCGAGTCGTGCACGAATAGCAGTCATGGACATGTCCTGCTCTTTCACCCGTCACTATTGACAGCATGATCATGAATCCGATCTTGTCAATACATGGAGGAGAGTAACGGTCGTAAATGGTGATTTGTTTAAGATCGACGGTAGTCGACACATAATCCTATGTTACCGTCCTTCTCCTTGAAGGTTCTTCAGGAGTGTAAGGAAGATTTTGGAATAAATCAACTGGCTATGCGTAAAAGACTTAAGTGGTCGTATCTTACTGACAGCTAGAAAATTTTAGCGACCATGGCTAACAGCGCACATGCTTGTAACCATAGATAATTTGTACAAATTTTCCCGATGGAAAATCAAGCTGAATGTATTCAGGAGCCTGAACATTACTGTACATAATTATAAATCGTAGCATGGTGTGCTGTTCATAGTACATAATTAGGACAAAATTCATCTCGTGTTTGTCCGAGGAAATGCGTTAGCAGCTTGGATCTCATCATTAAGCTGAAGGAAAACCTTCGTATACGTGGGAATATGAAAGGCGTCCTTCATGGTCATGAATATATGAAATATGGTGAAACAAATGAAAGCAACATCGGCAACGTGATAGTTCTCACTGATGCGCCGGTAATGGTATTGAAATTCTTGTGGCCTGATTAATACATGGCACAACAAAATGGATATACCCTTGGAGGGTACCCTGAATTTCTTAGAAATGTTCCATAGTTGGACGTGAGTCATGTGTCTTGAATCGTTTCTTAGAACTATAAGCATGACATATGTCTTGACTGGTGTCTTGACATGTGTCATCAGAAAGTATACGTGAGACATGTGTCTTGACTGATGTCTTGACATGTGCCTTCAAAAAGTATACGTGAGACATGTGTCTTGACTGATGTCTTGACATGTGTCTCGAGACGTAATTCAATAGAACTACAATATTAGGTTATTATGCCAGACTTGGCGGATCGGTTGGACTACTGATCCTTTGTATGTCTGATCACGTCCGCGGCCGGAGCCTCGGTTGCAATTTCTAGGATAGTTTTGTCATAGTAGTGGTTACTATCAGTTCCATGACGGTCATTCTCATGACCGTGATTCATGTAACTATTCAGCTGAGTGATGGGCTGGTACCGGTTTGCACTCATATGGCTAAAATGAGAGCTAAATGACGTGTGACATGTAACTAAGAATTAGGGACAATGATTGATGGAAATCGTCTGATGGTGAAGCATTTTCTCGTCCGATTGCTTTGCTCTGACGCCTTTGTCTTCATCTTGTAGGATATCCAGGTTGTGAACAGCATCCGCATCTCGTAGCGTCTCCGAACGCCAGCAGCATCAACCTTTAGTAACATCTCCTAGTTATGAGCGGCATCAACAATCTTGTAGAATATCAGCAATTGAAAATACGCCTGAGATGATTCAGAATCGACTAGCGAATACTCGTGAAGTATTGCAAGTGAAACACATGGATTTAGGTACGTGTAATACACATGGAATAAGGTACATGGAGTATACATGGAATGCACATGAAATGATCGGTATTGGGGTCGATCATTTGTCATGATTTAAGGAAAGTATATCGGTTAAACGGTTAGGGAAACCATCATGATAACCTGGCAATGCCAGTATATAACTCATTCTGGTTTCATAGAGAACGTTAAAGTGTGGTTACACAAAATTCACGATGATTTGCCTGAAAGCATGATCAATGAAAACCAACCATGACTATTATGAAAGCAGAATTTACATGAATTCCAACAGTGTCTTGCATGGAAGCAAAGACAACAAAAGAGACGTAAGACATAATCACGTGAAGACCAAGTCATTATGAAGAGACATGGGACAACTCAATGTGAAGGAGTATATAACATAATCAGCATGAAACCGAAGTTAACCATGACAGTATGACAACATACTTGACATAAAAACATAATAACTTATGAGGGGACATGAAAAAAAATTTATGCCAATAAATCATGAGAAAAATTTTATGCATGAAAAACAGTGCATGAATACGTAATTTAGTTTGTAAAAACCTTTATATGTGCGAGGGGACGCCTATGGGTCGGTCCCAAAACAAAAGACATGGCGAAGGGACGCCTATGGGTCGGTCCAAAGTTAAAAGTTTTGATAAAAGCACATGCGACTAAATAGGTCCAGTCCTGTACCAACCATTACTTAGTCATAATCCCTGTAACAATGATACATGAAACATAAATAAATGAAACTCATTTGTCAAAACTTATCAGAATTTTTTTTATGTGACTAATTATGAACTATTGGGGTTCAGTCCACATAGCCACAGTTCACGAGTAACATTCTACATGAAACAATGACACATAACTACATATGAATGACGGTTGTCCATCCATATTAGTAAGACAATATCGATGAAAACATCAAGGTTAAAACCTCAAGGTGTTGAAAACATCATGGTTAAAACAACAACGCGCTGAAAACATCAATACGTAGAATAACAAACGTTGGCTTAGGAAGCTCATGGTGACTACCTACTAGTCACAGGTCGAGTTTTAGAGCCTACAGGTCGAAGCCTTGGCTCTGATACCATAATTGTAACACCCCATTTTGATAAATGGAATGTCACGCGTAATTATGGCGTGTCATCAAAGCATACAAGGATAAATGTCTGAAACATTACATGACCATAGGGATAACCGGAATCAAACATCGGTTCCCAAACATAAGCCCAAAACATAATAAAGTAAACGAAATGAATGAAAGACCAAGCAAGCATAAGTATATGAAGGCAAAAAGGAAAAGAAGTCTCTAGCAGCTTCCATCCTATGCACGTCCTCCAAATGCTCGAGTCTTTCCTAGGGTACCTGCCGTTTTGGGACATGGAAAGGAAAGTAACGGCTGAGCAAAACGCTCAGTGCACGGATATAGACATAGTATGAATGACTAAGCATAATAAAGACTTAATAGCAGCGGAAATGTATAAGTCCTGGAAAAACCTGGAACATGTTCATAAAGCTGGTTTTATAGTTTGAAAAGCCTTATGTTTATCTTATGAAAACTGTTTAACGTATTTTACCATTAGCCAATACAGGTTATGAAAATCCACCGTGCATGAATACTTGGAGGGGTGACCTCATCATGCAATTAGAGGGTCTGCCTCTAATTTAATATACTGGTTGGGTAGGAGGGATCAGCTCCTTGTGAAGGATGCAAGGCACACACCACATTTACCATGAAATCCTGACTGAAAACATGTAACTAGGATGCACCCATACGCCCCACATGATAAATATAATATAAATGGCCAAAAGCTGAAGGGACGCTACGAGCAATCACTCCGCCGTGGTGAAGTCATAACATCAGTGCCTCTAATGTTATGGTTATGGTACCTCCATAACTAGGTGAAACTGGTCATGCATGTATATGGCTATAGGTATTCTAATTAACATAAGCAATTCAAAAACATATAAAACATATACTGGGAAAACAGTTGGCTGCATACGGGGAATCCTAATAAGGAAAGAATGTCCATTCTGAAAGGACGAGAATCCGTACCTTATGTCTAGTGAACGAAGAAGACGAACTGAGAGGAATCCTACTTCCGTATCACTAATGCTACATAAATACATACATGAATAAGTATCTGCTTACTAATACGTAACTGATTTTATGTCATGTCTTAGCTTATTTTATATGTTCTTAACATGTTTTACTGTTTTAAGCCTTAAACTGTGTTTATCTTATATTCTGTTTACTCTGATTAAGTATTTCTGGTATTTCATGTATTATTATACTTACTGTGTAATAATAAGTAACTTTCCAAAAAAAGAAAGTTTCCAAAAATAGAAAGTTACCAAAAATAGAAAGTTTCCAAAAATAGAAAGTTACCAAAAATAGAAAGTTTCCAAAAATAGAAAGTTTCCAAAAATAGAAAGTTTCCAAAAATAGAAAGTTTCCAAAAATAGATAGTTTCCAAAAATAGAATTACTGCTTAAAATAGATAAGTTTCTAAAAATAGAAAGTTTCCATAAATAGATCAGCTGCCTTAATTAAATAAGTTTCCATAAATAGATTAGCTGCCTGAAATAAATAAGTTTCTAAAAATAGAAAGTTTCCATAATTAGATATAAGCTGGTTAAATAAGCTAAGTATATAAGCCTAAGTGTTTTCATGATTATTTCTAAGTCATAATGATATAATGTATAGTTTATTAATTATTTCATGTAATTAAAATAAACTATAGGTTAAAATATTTAATTAAAGTATATCATGTTTTTAATTAAATAAAGTTAAATACTTAGGTTAAAACATGTATTATTATTTATTAATAATATAACCTAAGTCATGTTAATTAATTAATTATAACCATGGTTTTTAAATAATTAATTAATTATAAGTCTAAAAATATAAAATACTTAGGTTAATAATTTCATGATTTCAATAATTAATATAACCTAAGTCATGTTATTAAATTAATCATGTCATGTTTATTAATTTAATTTTAACATATGATTACAAAAATAATAATTTTAACATATACCGTGAACCGGATCTTGACTAAGGACCATGAACTGGTCATGAAATCAACACCATACCCCGAACCACTTCGGGGTTCCCCTTGTCTTGCTGCTTTCGTGGGACCCACACCAACCAACCGGGACCATATGGTCTCGGTGGTGGTCGAGTAGCCAAACCGAGACCCCCTTGGGGTTCGGTTTAGGCTTCGACCAAAACAAAACACCCCTAAACCATCCTTTTTGATTTCTCCAAAAGCCATTTTCATGTTAGATCTATGTTTTAATTAGGTTTAAAAAAAACACATCATGTTCTTAAATATTTAATAGATCAAATCAAAAAGAAAAGTGTTAAAAGAATTTACCGAAAGCGTGGATCTAACCAAGGATGAACAAACATGAACACTTGCACCAAAACCAAGATCAAAGTTCAAACAAAACACCCCCTTGGCGTGTTTATGGGTGGCGGCCAAAAAGAAAAAGAAAGAGGAGGAGAAAATATTTTTAGGGTTTTTGATGTTTTCCTGTAAAGTGAAAAATGACCAAAATCTTTGCTAATTCCTTGTTTTAGTAAAAATTGATGGGCTAAGCCCATCTTCCCTCCCTAATTTCGTGTTATGGGGCCCACATAGGGTAACCCATACATTTCCCGAGTCTAAATATTATAGTGTGTTCTCGTGCGTTCTCGTGTTCGTAATTTACGTGTTTTAATTAGTTATCGATCGTGACTTAATATATTTATTCGTGTTCGTAATAAATATATATACGTAATTAATAATAGTTCGTGATTTAATTACGTTCATGATTTCATGATCGCATTTTCGTGATTAATTATTGTCAAATAATTATTGCGTGTTCGTGCGTAGTAAATACTTATCGTGTTCTAACACGTACGTAATACGTAAAATCCTAACACGTAATCGTAATCATGCTATAATAGGAAAGTTTTAATCTAGTACGTACGATCTTAAGGGTACTATTCAAGGTAAAAGCATGCGGGTTTTACAACCCTATCTGAGACCAGGGCATTACGCTGAGTAACCTCTGGGAAGGATAATTTACGGGAATAAGAATGTGGTATTCTAGCAACTGATACCCTAGAGGGGCAATGGTTTATTCTAGTCATGCCGGCATTTTGCGTGGGTGACTATTTGGTTAAAAGGTTGGTGATGAGACTGCATTTATACATAGTCTCATCGTCCAAATCGGGCTTAAAACGCTTAAAATATCATCAAAATACCCAAATATATGCTTCTGTTTGTTCATTGTGTATTTTAGGTACAAATATCGTGAAATCAACAAAAGATCACAAGAATCAAGGAAAAACGAACACGGGAAACGAAGCCGCACAAAGAACCGGGCCCAAGTATGGAATTTCCAAAATTGCCCTTGAAGTTTGAAGATTGTACAAGTTTGGTCCCTCAACTTTTGAAGAATGACACTTTATACCCCTCAAATATCCAAAAATATAAATGGGGTCCCTAAAGTTTGAAGATCTTACAAGAAAAGCCCTTAAATTTGAATAAAATGAAACATTAGTCCTCATTCCAACAAAAGGACTAACAATGCAAAAGAAAATAGACTGACCATGTGATGCCAAAAGGACTAACGGTGAAAATGTAATGGACTGAATATGCAAATCTGTTCAAAGGGGAAGTTAACTGGAGGGACCATGCTGCCAACAAACCAAACTTTTAACCAAACTCCCATTACACTTAACTAGACCCGACATCCTTTGTCCACCTCACCCATCCCCACCACTCTCCTTCGTCCACCTCACCTTGACCCTCCACGTCATATCCCACCACCCCAATATTATAACATGTTTTAATTAAACTTGTTTAAACATAAATTTTGGAGGGTAACATATTTTTAAACTTCTAAACCCAATCAACTTCATCTGCTAAACACCTATCACCACATAAACCCTAATCCGAATAGTGATCAAATCAAAGGGGTTTTACTTAATGTTTTCCAGATAATTAATTTAAGGTGAGTTAATCAAAACCCACAACAAACCATACCCATCCCGTGACCTATGTGCCCCCCCGTCCTTCCCTGTCACCCTCTTTTTTGGTAAAAAGAGCATCTTCAGTCATCCAACGCTCCCAAGACAAAAACTTGGTCCCAAAGTTCCTTTTGGACGTCTTTGATGCATTCAAACAGCCTGGCAACACCTCAGAGATCACATGACATTGTTTTGACCAAGAAAAGTCAGCAAAATTCAAAATTAACCAAGGGCAGAATAGGAAATCTCTTGATTAGGGTTTAGGACGTTTATTGTTCTAGAATTCTCTTAGCACTAGTATAAAAGGAGCCTCCAAGCTGTGGATGAACCCTTGTTCCAGTTTTTGTAAGCTTTTAAAATTATTAATGAAAATGAACACTTTTTAATCTTGCATAACTGAGTTCCTTAATTCTGTTTTTCAGTAGTGTATTAATTTACATTCATTGCAAAAGTAGTGTAGGTTTCAAAAAAAAAGGGAATTGTGTTTAAAGTTTCTGAAAATAGCTTTTCTTTATTAAACAAATTTTGAGTCTCAAATTCACATGAAAGTGAAAGTGGAAGTGTGAATTGGATTTTCAAGTTTGTGGTTTCAAGGTGATTTTTGGTTTCAAAATCTGTTTCAAGGGATTTTTTATAAAATTTGATTTTATCATTTTTATTTAGCATCTTACTGTAGCAAAAGCTACAAGCCAAAAGCTTGTAGCCCTTGCTACTTGAAGTCTGTTCTTTGTTGGCTTTGTATGTGCAGGTGTGAAAGAGCAACTAGATTCTTCTCATCTTATCATTCCATTTCATCATTTTAAGAAGAGTGTTTTTGGTCCTACATCAAACAAGTCCAGCTCAAGCCCGAGCTTGAAAGGAGATGGCTTATCAGCCATAGTGGGGCCTGGATTGTAGGCCCCACAAGGTAGAACCTGGCTTGAACCCTCCTACGTGTTTAGACTTGGTGTTTTGAGTTTTTCATATGATTCTTGATTTTGTGAATTAGATGCTTAGGAGTTAATGCTTCTGTTTGATTAAGCTCATGTAAGCTTGTATGCATGTTTAGGTAGTAATAAATCAGTTTGGTGTGTATTTGAGTAGCTTTTAGTTTGTAAAGCTTTACTTCCAGAACATAAGGGGGTGTTTGGATTTGGGCTTTAACTGAAATTGGTGGCATCATTTGGGTTAAACACTAGTCTAACATACTCTCTTATGTTGAGTTAGTATAAGTATATGGTTGTTATTAGTTTGGTTTAGCTTTAAACTCAGTTTGCAAGTTTTCATCATAAAAAATGGTAGAAAATCAGTAGGGTTGTTTCTTAATTGTTCTAGCATGTTTTGACTTGAAAATTTGGATGCTGTTAGATATTAGTGTAAGTTAGGTTTGTATCTAGCTTATATGTTAGTTGGTTAGGTTATTGTGCAAGATTTGATCATCTGAAAACTGTTTTATTGCCAATTGCACCAGACACTGTTCACCAGTCCTTTAAAGCCATATCAGTGACTGATTTTGACCATTTTGTGTGAAAATTTTGTGAACAACTTGTGCTTTTTACATTTTTAACTGACTCCCTACACTTCACTGAGTGTAGGGGTGCCTCATTGTCCAAGAAAAAGCTCAAAAATAAGCTTTCCTAAGCTTATTAGTGCCCATACCTAATTTTCATAACTACCAGTGGGAACCAAGTTCCCATTGCTAGTGTATTTCTAGGCACTACTATACAAGCAGACAAAACAATCCAAGGTGTCACTATCAGTTTCTACTTTTTTTTGTCTTTAGTGGGTAAAAATAGGATTTAGAACTTGATTTTTGTTTCATTATTTTTTTATTTATTTTCAGATTTTTCTGTTTAATATATTTTCTTGTTACTGTTCATTTCCTATTTTTAGATTAAATTGTATTTTAAATGACTTTTTAAGTTTTTATTTTTGTCTTTTAGTGACAAAAATTTATATTTTTCAACTTCAAAAATTTTCTTAGATTTAAGAAAATAGTTTAAGATTTTTAGTTTAAAAATATTTTACTGTTCACATTTTAAAGTATTTTTCAGAATTAATTTAGTTTAATTAGGGTTTTATTATAATCAGTTTTGTCTTTTAGTGAAAATTTTTACTTTTTTCAAACTTTTTCATTTTTCTACTGTTCATTAGTATAATTTAGGATTTTTAAAATTGTCAAATTATTTTTAGCATTATTTTATTATTTTTTTATGATTATTTTAGTTCAAAAATAGTTTTTAGTGATTTAAAAATAGAAAAATAGTTTTAAAAATTTAGGAAAAATACTTGTTAGTCTTTAAATAATATAAGTGAGTTATTAGTTCAATAAAATAATATTTTAGGCTTTTTATTAATTATATTTAATTTTAGGGATTTAATTAGCATTTAAAATTGAATATTTAATTAAATAAAGGTTTTAAAAATTATTTATTGGATTTTTATCCTTATTTATATTATTTTTGCCCTTAGTTTAATATTTTAATTAATTTTTAGGTTTAATTTTTAATTTTGTCACGTTTTACGTAATTACGTCATCGTTTTACGTCAATACGTCGTAGTGTAATCGTAGTCGTAGCTCGTCTTTACTTTTTCTCTTCTAAACCAAAAACATCACTAATACAAACTTGATTTTATATATTGGCACATTAATCCACACAGCTCCTTCGAGAACGAACCCGCATTTATTCGGTTTTACGTTTTTCCTAAAGCGTAAGACTTAATACTTGCCGCTCATACGCGTTTATCCTAAAACGTGTACGAAAACACTACAACAATTTTTGGCGCCGCTGCCGGGTAGGTGTTTTATAGTGCCATTATTATTATCGTGTTTGTATGAGTAGTGCGTTTTTGCTTTTCAAATTTTGGAAAGCGTACATAAACGTACATACTCATTTTTGTTATTTTTCTCTATTATACTATAGTATCCAAATAAAACGTGTTTAATTTTCCTAAATTAAACACAAACCAATCTTTACTATATTGTAGATATCCCAATATCGTTTTCGTTTTTCTTGTGAATATATTACTATATTGTACTACGTAGAACAATAAATATACAAGTACTCCAAAAGAGTGAAAACGCAGCCTTGATTCGGGATTTCATCACTCAATCATTGTATTCGAATCCAAAGCAAAAGTTTAAAGGCAAAATAGATAAATACTTTCGTGAGGCTTAATTTCAATTAACACAAACTATAAGGTGGGTATAAGGCGGTTGTATTTCACGACCTAAGGGAAAAAGGCTCTTAAGTGCTTAGCGCCGCCTCGTTTCCCCCGCTTGCTTGTGCGTGCTTTGAGAAAGAGTGCTAATCGAGGGTTTGCCGCCCAATTATAATCTACGTATATTATATTTGCTTGTTTTCAAGATTAAACCCTCTTGAATGTTTTGGTGTTCCACCAACGTTCTAAAGTCATCGAAGGCGTTCACTCCACGTGATCGTTTTCATTCTTTGAGACTCCTTTAATCGAGAAGATCGATTCGAGGAGAGATTTGTAGATTTTAGTCTACGTAATACAAGAAAAATCCAAAAAAAATTAAAAAAACAATCAAAAAACAAAAAAAAAATTGAAAAATCGAAAAGCCGCAAAAAGAATCTTCTTTGCTACCTCCCATTCTACGCTTAGTGCATGCGCACTCGATCGAAGGATTATTCTAATTCTAGCGACGCTTCGAATCGACGCAATCGTAATCGAAGGAATCGACGACGTAGACGAGAATTAGAAACCGACGTTCCTAATATCGTTGTTGAAGAGACCGTAGAGGAGATGGCCGACAATATTTCGATGATGGAATTGCTCCAAGCACCCACCGAGGGTTATGGAGACGCGATCGTAATTCCCGCTATCGAAGCGGAGAATTTTGAGATTAAGAGCGGAATGCTTTCGTTGATTCAAGCTACGAAGTTTTGAGGTCGTGAAGCCGATAATCCTCACGACCATATTCGGAATTTTGATCGTCTTTTAGCCACGAGCAAGTTTAAGAACGTCGACACTGATGTCGTCAAGCTTATGCTTTTTCCATACTCGCTCGATGGTTCCGCCAAGGATTGGTACAAGAAAGAGCCACCTAATTCCATAACTACGTGGAAGGATCTCGTCTCCAAGTTCGTTAATTATTTTTCCCACCGTCTAAGACAACGTTTTTCAAAAATGAAATTACGAAATTTGAGCAAAAACCGAATGAATCTTTTAGACACGCGTGGGATCGTTTTAAGGAATTGCTTAGGCAATGCCCTCACCATGGTTTTTCCGAGTTGCACCAAATCAATACGTTTTACAACGGTCTTAATTTTCAAGAACAAGATTCGTTGAATTCCGCCGTCGGTGGCAACTTTTTGTGCAAAACTCCGAAAGATGCATTGATAATTATCGAAAACCGATCCAAGGTTTACCAACTCCGCAACGCACCGAGTGTTGCCAATGTCGTCAATGTTAGTAGTTCTAATCGCGACATTGAGAGAGTTGATGCAAAAGTCGACAAGTTGACGAATGTGTTTACGTCTTTTCTCGTCGAAATGCAAAAGAAAGACGCTCCCGCTACGGTGAAAACGGTTGAGGTTTCGTGTACATTTTGTGGTGGACCTCATAATTATTACGAGTGTGCGGCTACGGATGGCCAAACGTCGAATGTGAGTGCGTTAAATGGAAACAACAATTTTCAAAATCAAAATAACGCGGGTCCATCACAACAAGGCAATTATAACCAAGGAAACAATTTTTCGAATCAAAACCGTAACAATTTTCAAGGAAACAATCAACAAGGAAATTTTTCGAATAAAAAATAAGGTTATAATCAAGGTCGTAATTTGAATTGGCAAAATCGAGACAATAATTAAAACTCGAATTCTTCAAACAACAACAATCAAGGAAACAATTTTTCAAGTGGGAATCAAAACAATTTTTAAAGAAGTAATCAAAACCAAGGGAACTTTAATTCAAATCAAAATAGTTCGTCAAACGATTTTCAAAATTACATGAAAACAATGAGGCTAATATGAGACGATTAGAGGGAGAAATTGGTACTTTGAAAAATGACTTTTCTAATACTTTGAAATTGCAAAACACGAAGATTGAGCAAGGACAAATTGACATTAAAAGATGTTTTCGGCCATTATGAACAAGTCCTCGGGTGCGTCATCGAGTTCGTTACCTAGTGACACCGTTGCAAATCCGAAGGAACAATGTAAAGCCGCCTCGTTTCATGAGAAAGGTCGTGTGATTACCCCTAACCTTGAAGGATTTCGAGTTGTTCCTTCTTCTCAACCCTCGACTTCTAAGACGTCTTATTATTCTAAAGTCGATGGGGTGAACGTGGCGACCAAGGAAAAGGGTGCACACCCTCGTGTACCTCAAATTCCATCCACGGTTCAAAAAGAGAGCTTTACCGACCTTACCAAAGTAACCCTTGAAGAAACTTGTGCTTCTATCCTTCTTAAAAAACCCAAAAGGCATATGCCAAGAAAGGAAGAGGATCCGGGCCAATATCTATTACCTTGTGATTTTTCCGAGATTGAGGGATGTTTAGCCCTTGCCGATTTAGGTGCTAGCATCAATATCATGCCTCATTCTCTTTGGAAATTGATGAGATTGCCTAACCTTACCCCCACAAACATGACTATCGAGCTTGCAAATTGTACACCACTAATACCAACTGGAATAGCTGAGGATGTCTATGTTAAAGTTAGAGAGTTTGTTTTTCCCGTGGATTTCGTTATATCCGATTACGAGTGTGACCCTAAATGTCCCATTATTTTAGGCTGACCATTCTTATCGACGGCTCGAACCGTAATCGACGTTCACGAGGGGAGACTTACTATGAGATATGGGGAGGATAAAATGGACTTTTTCCTGAATAAATCCCAAGTGTCTTGTAATAATGAAAAAACCAAGGTTTCAAAACCTAATGTTTCTAAACCTAATGATTTCAAAATGTTCACTTTAGCGGAAAGAATGAGGCTTAATACATGTTTGAAAAAATTTAAGAAGAACGGTTTTAAAGACGAGGATTTTAATGATAAAGAATACGTGTACCTAATTCAAAAGGGTATGTGTAAATTTATGAATGAAAATTCACTTTGGGATGTATTCGATGAAACAAGTGAAATACTAATTCCGAAGGGCGACGTTAGTGCCATCACGACAATGACCAAAATGGACTCGTCTTCACCACCTTCGAAGGACCACGTCTTTGAGGCTTCAACTTCTAACTCCATCGAAGTGCCTCTTTGCCTAGCCCAACACCCGTTGAGGCAAAAGGTTTAATCGACATCGATCCTCTCGTCTTAGAAAAGTCACCTAAGCATAGGCATTCGACTTGTAAGACCATGGTTGTGAATGCTCACATCGACTCTTTCTTTGACGATGACGATGGCGATTTTGCCGAGCTTGATCACGTACTTCGAAATCCACATGCAATTTTTGATTCTCCTAAAAAGAAACATGTGAAGTACGATGATTACGAGTTTGATCCCGAGATTGAGGAAATCATTGAACGAGAGCTAGCTCTTATGCCTTCACTTCCACCTACGAGTGAGGTCGATCTTTCCAAAATCGAGGATGAACTTAATGAGTTGGAACGTCTTATTTTCGATGACAAACCAACTCATGTGACCACCCAAAATCCAATTCTAGAGGAGTTACCTAATCAACACTCCTCAAATGAGAATTACGTTTACCACCTTCGTGAGGATTTAACTTATCAACAATCCCCATAAATGAATGATGGTTTCGTGCTTGATCGTGATCTTTTCGAGAGAGTTTCTAAGATACTCAAGGAGGGGAATCACAAACCTTGGTTTGACAAGCCTATCTTTGATGAAGAAATCGATGAGATCGACGTTCATGAGGATGACGAGTATGTAGACCCCGAGGGGGGGGGGGTGTTCTTTATTGATACACGTTTTGAGAACTTATATAATCTGCCACCCCCTCCCACCAAAGACTTAAATGTGAGGATTTTTAGCGCGACTAATTTTGAATTTGACACGCCAAATATTTTTGATATTATAAAATCGGGTTTTCATAAAGTGTTTTTAAACGATGAAAAAGGAAAAGATTTTAAAAATGTTTTAAAAGATTTTTCTACATGTTTAACTCCGTCATCACCGCGTTTTATTAGTGCTACCACCTCGTCTACTCCTTTTGATGATGGTTGGTGTGGATCTAGTGTGGGGGAAGCCCCTTATGTTCCCTCCCATTTCTCCACCGAGGACGAGATTTACGATCCCAGAATTGCATGTAAAGGGAAATCTCGGTCTTCCACCGATGCAATCAATGGAAAATCTTTTCGTTTGCTTGGTGTGAGTCTACCTCGAGTAGCTCATTATGTTGACTTACCAATTGCCCCACCTTTCTACTTCTTATCTCTTTTCTTCTACCCCTTTGGGGTTTTACTATCGGTTGAAGTAGCGTTGTTTCGTCTTTCATCCGAAAACGAGGACGCTATCTTTGACCCCGGTATTCGTGTATCAGGTTTTTAAAGTACTCCACATACTTTTGGGCCTTGTTTATCATGTAAGCCCCACCAAAAATGACCATACCAAGATTATCCCTAAATGATCACATTTATGGGGATTCGAGTCGAGCTTTTGACTCGGTTATCAAAAACAAGGTGCCTCGTGGGGGATTCTCATGCTTATCCTTGTAAATATTATCGCTTTCTTAGTTAATGTAACGAGGGGACTTGTGCTCTTCCAACCTTTGTTTCGTGGTTGTTTGTGATTGTGATTTATTAGGTTCATCGTCATCATTGAAGCCTCTCGTGTTCATTTTACGGATCACTCGAGCTTCGATCATTGCCTTTGGAGATTCCGATATCCGATGATATCCTTTTATGTTCTAACGTTTATCTTATTAGCATAATTCATAAACGACTTTTAGGTTATTCGTTTTACCCTTTCCATGCTCGAGATTAAGCATTCGACTTCGTCTCTAGTATGGGGGTGTTTTCACACCTAGACTCGAAACATTGAGGACAATGTTTAGTTTTAGTATGGGGGGGGGGGTGCGTAGATACTTCACCTTGCTCACGTCAACACACTATCCAAATATTCATCTTTTTGTTATCGTTTTGTTGCAAATAAGGCTAAAAATGGCCAAATTTTAAATTTTTTTCTCATTTTTCATAACTGTTTAAGAAACGAATGTAGGTTTTCCGATGGCGAGAATAAGAGTAATTTTTGACTCGACCGTGCGTGTTGAGCACTTAGCTTTGATTCCTTAACTTTTTAGGCTAAGTCTCTTAAATGAGGACGATAAATGATAGAGTTATTTATAAGTCTCGTAATCGTCACGATCTCATGTGTAGTAACTATTAACTTATTCTCCCACGCTTTTGCATAATAAATTGTTAATAAATATTGATTTAACGGTTTAGTCACTGTTGTTGGTTTCTAATTTGTTTTAGTAGCTTCCATGTAATTAAATTGGGAAAACATTAAGGTATCGCCAGCGTCACGGTTTTGAAGTATTGGCACCCGAATAATCGAAAGCTTCACCTAATAATAAGATTTCAAGTGCTCACCTAAATTAAGCAAAAATTTGAAGCTCACAAGGCCGAACAATCTATGCCCAAATTGAAAGTGAATCAAGCCTTAATCTTTGAAGCTTTAAAGATCCAAAATTCGCTTTAGCGTGAGGATATACGTCTTTGGCTAATAAAACCACCGATGAGGCGGATAATAAAAGGCAAGGCAAGACCGAAGTCATAATAAAAGCTCCATGGCGGAGTTGAATAAAAGATGGAGGTAAACCAATGATAATAAGGCCCTTCTGTTAGGGGGCGTATAAAAGTCTTGGTAATAAGTCTCATGTTTAAAACCATTATAAAACCGTGTTTATCAATCCTTCTTGTTGACTTAATTTTTTGACATCGTTGTCTATTAGGGTGAATTATTAATTTAATGATTTTGGTTACACCGTTAAAACTCTATTTTTAGATTTAATCTCTATTTACGCATAAGTCAATGATGCATCCTCGTGATCATTAAGACAAAAATAAAATATAAGAGATACCAAGTAGGAATAAGGGAGTTTAGGCTCGTAATTAACACTCATGAGATATGATCGTGTTGCTAACTTATAATAACAATGATCTCGTTACACGCTTAGCATGGAATTGGGTGAAAATTGAGGACGACGAAATTATTTCTAACGAAGCATTCACATCTTCTTGTTCTATGATCCCAAAAGTCACTTTATCGTGATGAAAACAATACATTATGTCTAAAACACGTGTAGTAGTTTATTTAAATCTATGTCTTCAATAAATGTCATCATAAAATAAGTTTTGGAAGTGCTACGATACTTAAATCTAGCATTGCGTGGGGACACGTCAATGGTTTAGTATGGGGAAGTGATGAGACTGCATTTATACATAGTCTCATCGTCCAAATCGGGCTTAAAACGCTTAAAATATCATCAAAATACCCAAATATATGCTTGTGTTTGTTCATTGTGTATTTTAGGTACGGATATCATGAAATCAACAAAAGATCATAAGAATCAAGCAAAAACGAACACGGGAAACGAAGCCGCACAAAGAACCGGGCCCAAGTATAGAATTTCCAAAATTGCCCTTGAAGTTTGAAGATTATACAAGTTTGGTCCCTCAACTTTTGAAGAATGACACTTTATACCCCTCAAATATCCAAAAATATAAATGGGGTCCCTAAAGTTTGAAGATCTTACAAGAAAAGCCCTTAAATTTGAAGAGAATGAAACATTAGTCCTCATTCCAACAAAAGGACTAACAATGCAAAAGAAAATGGACTGACCATGTGATGCCAAAAGGACTAACGGTGAAAATGTAATGGACTGAATATGAAAATCTGTTCAAAGGGGAAGTTAACTGGAGGGACCTATGCTGCCAACAAACCAAAATTTTAACCAAACTCCCATTACACTTAACTAGACCCGACATCCTTTGTCCACCTCACCCATCCCCACCACTCTCCTTCGTCCACCTCACCTTGACCCTCCGCGTCATATCCCACCACCCCAATATTATAACAGGTTTTAATTAAACTTGTTTAAACATAAATTTTGGAGGGTAACATAGTTTTAAACCCCTAAACCCAATCAACTTCATCTGCTAAACACCTATCACCACGTAAACCCTAATCCGAATAGTGATCAAATCAAAGGGGTTTTACTTAATGTTTTCCAGATAATTTATTTAAGGTGAGTTAATCAAAACCCACAACAAACCATACCCATCCCGTGACCTATGTGGCCCCCCCGTCCTTCCCTGTCACCCTCTTTTTTGGTAAAAAGAGCATCTTCAGTCATCCAACGCTCCCAAGACCAAAACTTGGTGCCAAAGTTCCTTTTGGAAGTCTATGATGCATTCAAACAGCCTGGCAACACCTTAGAGATCACATGACATTGTTTTGACCAAGAAAAGTCAGCAAAATTCAAAATTAACCAAGGACAGAATAGGAAATCTCTTGATTAGGGTTTAGGACGTTTATTGTTCTAGGATTCTCTTAGCACTAGTATAAAAGGAGTCTCCAAGCTGTGGATGAACCCTTGTTCCAGTTTTTGTAAGCTTTTAAAATTATTAATGAAAATGAACACTTTTTAATCTTGCATAAATGAGTTCCTTAATTCTGTTTTTCAGTAGTGTATTAATTTACATTCGTTGCAAAAGTAGTGTAGGTTTCAAAAAAAAGGGAATTGTGTTTAAAGTTTCTGAAAATAGCTTTTCTTTATTAAACAAATTTTGAGTCTCAAATTCACATGAAAGTGAAAGTGGAAGTGTGAATTGGATTTTCAAGTTTGTGGTTTCAAGGTGATTTTTGGTTTCAAAATTTGTTTTTCAATGGATTTTTTAAAAAATTTGATTTTATCATTTTTATTTAGCATCTTACTGTAGCAAAAGCTACAAGCCAAAAGCTTGTAGCCCTTGCTACTTGAAGTCTGTTCTTTGTTGGCTTTGTATGTGCAGGTGTGAAAGAGCAACTAGATTCTTCTCATCTTATCATTCCATTTCATCATTTTAAGAAGAGTGTTTTTGGTCCTACATCAAACAAGTCCAGCTCAAGCCCAAGCTTGAAAGGAGATGGCTTATCAGCCATAGTGGGGCCTGGATTGTAGGCCCCACAAGGTAGAACCTGGCTTGAACCCTCCTACGTGTTTAGACTTGGTGTTTTGAGTTTTTCATATGATTCTTGATTTTGTGAATTAGATGCTTAGGAGTTAATGCTTCTGTTTGATTAAGCTCATGTAAGCTTGTATGCATGTTTAAGTAGTAAGAAATCAGTTTGGTTTGTATTTGAGTAGCTTTTAGTTAGTAAATCTTTACTTCCAGAAAATAAGGGGGTTTTTGGATTTGGGCTTTAACTGAAATTGGTGACATCATTTGGGTTAAACACTAGTCTAACATACTCTCTTATGTTGAGTTAGTATAAGTATATGGTTGTTATTAGTTTGGTTTAGCTTTAAACTCAGTTTGCAAGTTTTCATCATAAAAAATGGTAGAAAATCAATAGGGCTGTTTCTTAATTGTTCTAGCATGATTTGACTTGAAAAATTGGATTCTGTTAGATATTAGTGTATGTTAGGTTTGTATCTAGCTTATATGTTAGTTGGTTAGGTTTTTGTGCAAGATTTGAGTATTTGAAATCTATTTTATTGCCAATTTCACTAGACACTGTTCACCAGTCCTTTAAAGCCATCAGTGACTGATTTTGATCATTTTGTGTGAAAATTTTGTGAACAACTTGTGCTTTTTACATTTTTAACTGACTCCCTACACTTCACTGAGTGTAGGGGTGCATTATTGTCCAAGAAAAAGCTCAAAAATAAGCTTTCCTAAGCTTATTAGTGCCCAAACCCAATTTTCATAACTACCAGTGGGAACCAAGTTCCCACTGCTAGTGTATTTCTAGGCACTGCTATACAAGCAGACAAAACAATCCAAGGTGTCACTATCAGTTTCTACTTTTTTTTTTCTTTAATGGGTAAAAATAGGATTTAGAACTTGATTTTTGTTTCATTATTTTTCTTATTTATTTTCTGATTTTTCTGTTTAAATTATTTTCTTGTTACTGTTCATTTCCTATTTTTTAGATTAAATTTCATTTTAAATGACTTTTTAAGTTTCTTTTTTTGTCTTTTAGTGACAAAAATTTATAATTTTCAATTTCAAAAATTTTCTTAGATTTAGAAAAATAGTTTTAGATTTTTAGTTTAAAAATATTTTACTGTTCACATTTTTAAGTATTTTTTAGAATTAATTTAGTTTAATTAGGGTTTTATTATAATCAGTTTTGTCTTCTAGTGAAATTTTTTACTTTTTTCAAACTTTTTCATTTTTATACTGTTCATTAGTATAATTTAGGATTTTTAAAATTGTCAAATTATTTTTAGCATTATTTTATTATTTTTATGATTATTTTAGTTCAAAAATAGTTTTTAGTGATTTAAAAATAGAAAAATTGTTTTTAAAATTTAGGAAAAATACTTTTTAGTCTTTAAATAATATAAGTGAGTTATTAGTCCAGTAAAATAATATTTTAGGCTTTTTCTTAATTATATTTAGTTTTAGGGCTTTAATTAGCATTTAAAATTGAATATTTAATTAATTAAAGGTTTTAAAAATTATTTATTGGATTTTTATCCTTATTTATATTATTTAGACTTAGTTTAATCTTTTAATTAATTTTTAGGTTTAACTTTTAATTTCGTCACGTTTTACGTAATTACGTCATCGTTTTACGTCAATACGTCGTAGTGTAATCGTAGTTGTAACTCGTCTTTACTTTTTCTCTTCTAAACCAAAAACGTCACTAATCCAAACTTGATTTTATATATTGGCACATTAATCCACACACCTCCTTCGAGAACGAACCCACATTTGTTCGGTTTTACGTTTTTCCTAAAGCGTAAGACTTAATACTTGCCGCTCATACGCGTTTTTCCTAATACGTGTACGAAAACACTACATCAGTCGTTGTCATGAGCTTAAATACAATTTTTTGCCTAGAATATAGATTGTGTGTACGACAATTCTATAAATGATTATGATTGATTTTCTTCTTGTGTTCAAATGTGATTTGATAAACCTATAGACTCGCTCAACATTATTGTTGACTCATTTTAGCATGTGTTTCAGGTAATAGGAAGTGATGGAAGATGGAGCTTTGCTATGGAGGTTGTGGTCTGGCTTTTGGAAGAATGTTGGTATAAAAACTATTTCTATCCTTTTACTGTTGAAGAATTTGTTAAATGTTTGTGTACTGTACTAAACTTGTTGGTTGTTGGTCGAGATCCATGGGGATTAAACGCTTTACTCTAGTGTCGTTTTAGTACACTATGGGATGAAATTATGTTTTAGACCTATTATGAAAATCTTGTTTATATTTTATGTGTAAACGTCTCTCTTTCGAGTCGTTCAATATACCTTGTGTGATGATGCTTGTGTCTAACACCCAATTGTGTATTTCTGCTGCGCAATGTAAATTGGGGGTGTTAGAAAAATTGCTTCATCATTTTGAGCCTTAGGGTGGAATGGTGATTGTCAATTTCCTTGTTTATGTCCAAGGAGCCTTAGGATGTGGATCATAAATAAGGAGCACTTTTACATCTTAAAGAGCCTCAAGGTATATGATGTAAATGTTGCTAACTCTATTAATAAGGTCAAAATTGACTTTGGAGGAATTATTGTTGCTTTAAGTAGACCTATTAGCCAAATTTCTGATCCGGGGATTTATTCTTCAAATCGTGTTAAGTTATCCTTGATGTGGGCTTTCTTTAGTGACGACGGTTTTTGAGGTCGAGGTTAGGTTTTGAGTGTTGGGTTTACACCGTTTTTGCCTTCATTTTTGGACTAGTAATTATTAAATAAGTCAAATGAGCCTTTGGCTGAATGACAAAATTTATAATCTAGAGATACAATTAGGAATAAAAGGAGATTGAGTTTAACACAAATTACTTGTATGAGAGGTCTTAACATTGGGGCTTATGATTGACAATGATCTTGTTTTTAAACTTGGCATAGAAAGAGTGAAAAGTCGAGGACGATGAATATATTCAAGTTTTATGATCCTAATAGTTATTTTTCAATAATGAAAGCAATACATTATGTCTTTGTCAAAATAAAGTGTAAAAAGTTGAATAAAAGTGTAGTTAGTAGCTTTATTTTATCATTGCGTGAGGACACGACAATTACTTAGCAAGAGGGAGTTTGATATGAGTGAAATTATTCATATCAATTGTATCATAAAACGAACATAAAATGCATAATTTGTATGAATATGGTATTGTATTTGTTTGTTTCTTGTTTCATGTGTGTAGGTACCAAAGTTCACAAAAACCGACATAACCGACACGAGTTTGGAGATTTTATCAAGACCACAAGAAAAGTCGTTTTTATGGATTCACGGATTTATCAAGTTTAAATGGGCCAAGTGGGTCCCACATGTGCTAATTGGGCCTAAAAGCCCAATTATGGAAGTAAATTACAAATTTTCAATTCAAAAGCCCAAAGGCCCAATACATGAGACGTGGAAGTTTGTATAGAAGAAACTTACAGGTCTAAAAGCCCAACACAATAAAGTGTGGCGTTGGAAGTTTTAGGTTTGGACCATAAAAGCCCATGAAACTAAAGTGTAACGGCGGAAAAGGATTAATACTATCTCTTGGTCAACTTTTCGTTACAAACAAAGAAGAAAGAAAAAAAACAAAACGTGAGAGAGAAAAGAAGTGAAAAAGGGAAAAACCACCAGCACAAGAACCCTAGTAAGATTGGGGGTTTCTGATTAAATCGCAATTGTCATTCACGCGCTGAAAATAATTACCAAGTTTTTCGGGGAAGAAGATGCTGCTATCAAAGATCCAACGTGGCACTTACTCTCATCACATCTCTCCTCCTATTGGTCCATTTTCTGCAATCCAATGAGAGAGCCAATGATTATCCTCCACCTAGGCACCAAAGTAACACAACTAGCACACCCCTTGTGCCACGGTGGCGATCCGTGTGCACAAGGGCGTTTTTCAGCCAATGAATCGAAACAAAAAAGAAATAGAAAGAGATGAGATGATCCAAGGGCCAAGAATCACTCTTCATCAACACCCTACTACCTCGGCTCTGCTATAATTTCTTTTTAATGGTATCCCTTATTTTCTGTATTGCTATAATGTTAAATTAGTTTTAGGAAATTTTACTTTCTAATTGATAGGTGTAAAAACACCCATCCTTTTACCACTTAAAACAAAATTCGAAATTATGCGTGGTTTGTGTTTTTGTTGTGTTTTAGGACCAAAAGATGAAAAAGGAAGAAAACACGGCCTTTCATGGGCTTTTATCGAAGAAAAAGACAAAAGACGAAGTCAAAAGATCAAAAGTGCAAAAAGAACGGAAGTCAAAGGCTTATTCTGAAGATTTATCGAAGAAAAAGACTAAATATGGAAGTTTAACGAAGTCGAAGAACCAAATCTAATAAAAGAAGAAAATTAGAAGACAAGTTCATTTTAATTCGACAAATCCCGAGACAACGTCGAGAAAGGCAAATTAATTAAAAGACGAGAAGACAAAGTGAAAGATGGAAGCAACATCACCTACCACTCCTCCTCCTATAAATAGTCTCATCTCCATTTTATTTTTAATAGTTAGTTTACGAGTAGTTAGTAGTTAGTTTTTAGATAGATTTATTTTTCATGTTTTAGGAGTAGATTAAATTTACTTTCTCTCTCTAGCTTTTCTTTAATGCTTTAAGCTTTTTATTTTAATCTTGTAATTTGAATCTTCATAATTTTTAATCCAAGTTTTTTTAGATAATCATTCTCATTCTTCCTTTCTTATTATTAATCTATTGTCTTGATTTGGTAAATCATGTAGTTTAATCTTTATGCTTATTGTTTGATTGATGTTGTTGATTGATTGTGTTTATTGGTTTTGATATGTTTGATTTTTATAGCTTATTGTGTTTGGTTCTTATTGTTTGATTTTGCTTATTTTGGATTAAGTGTTTTAATAGATTAATTTTATTAAAAGTTGATTTTTAATTTTTAGATTAATTAGTGTTTTTCAAGTTTTTAATTTGTGGCTTATTTAGTTTTTCTTAAAATTTGTGTAGATTAAGTTTTGGTTGATTGCTTATTTGGTTTTTGCTTTATCGTAGCTGATACAAGATATTTTACTCGTTGAAAGTTCGATTCTCGGAACCTCCTCGAATTGATCACAGCCTAAAGTGGAATGATTTGTTCTTGGTGACAAAAAGTGGGTTTGGTTTTCTATTCTATTAAAAGGATAAATGCATGAAGTAAACAAAGACCAAAACAATTACTTAAATAAAAGTTTAATTTAAATTAAACAATTAAATGAGAAAGCAGTAAAATAAACTTACGGAAACTAGCTCTATTCGGTATAATATTCCTACCCCGAATAAGTAGTGCTATCCGGAATAATCAACCATGCGGAATAATTTTTACACGGAATAACTGGGGCTATTCGGAAAAACAGGGCTATGCGGAATAAAACCTTCTACTCGGAATAACTGCTCTATGCGGAATGTGTTAACCATGCGGAATATAAGTTCAATTCGGAATACACTATCTATGCGGAATAATTAGACCATTCGGAATAAGGACACTATGCGGAATAACTGGAAAATTCCGAATAAAGGAAAATGAAAATAGGTTACCCGGAATATCTGAAAAATTCCGAATAGTGAAAAAAAGTAATAGGCTATTCGGAATATCTATAATATTCCGAATAGTGGAAAAGGAAAAGCGACTATACGGAACGATGCTGGGATTAAAGAATAGTAGCATAAACACTAGAAAACAGGGGAAACGAATTAATCCAAAATCAAGCTAAATAAGCAAAAAGGTTTTACCAAATTAACCACAAATCATCTACCAACTACAAGGATCAAATCCCAATCATAAAAACACAAATTCAACAACTTTTTAAGATCAAACTTGAACTAAATAAAAACTTAAGAACTTTGAATAAAAGATGATGATGAACAAGAGGAATGAAAAGATTAAATGAACACTTGTATTGATGATTAAGATTCAGTAAACAAAAGGAAAGGATCAAACTTACAAGATTAAAAAGAAGAAATCAAAGAGATGAAAACCACTCCTTAAGGGAGATGGTTTCCTACGAACTAGGAAGAATGTAACTGAAAGAAAAACTAGATGCCAAATTTTGTGAGGGTGATCCCTTTATATAGGTTGAGTGGTTGGTTGGTGAGTGGGCTTTCTCCCTTTCTTCTTGTCTTCTCGTCTTTTCAGAAAAGTTGACGTTTTCGATTCTGATTCGGGATTTGTCGACGATTAAATTCAAGTCGTCTTTTAATTTCTTCGTTAAATAGACTTGAGTTTCTTCGACATATGTAAAATCTTCCGTCTTTGGTCCTTTTCTTCGATAAATCTTCAAATAGGCCCATTGACTTCAAATCTTTTGCATCTCTTGGACAATAGACTTCGTCTTGAGTCTTTTTCCTTGATAAAACCCGTGCATTCCCATGTTTTCTTCAATATTCATCCGGTTGACTCTAAAAACATAATAAACACAAAAACCACGCATAATTCCAAACAAATGATATTAAGCACGCGTTTTGGTCTTGTTTTAGCCAGAATTAAGTGGTAAAAGGATGGGTGTTTTCACACCTATCAGTAGCTTATTTCCTTGATTTTAGAAAGTTCTGTTACTGTTTATCTGATTTGTCATATCTTCGGAAAAGGGTTTAGGATTCCGAATAATTCATTTATCCGAAGATTTTATTTTATCCGAATTAGTTTTTATCCGAAAATAGTGTTTTTATCCGAAAATTTATTTTAGTTTCAGTTTATCCGAAAATAGTGTTTTATCCGAAATATATAATTTATCCGAAGAGTAGATTATTCCGAAAAAATTAGGTTTTACACATTATTCAGAAAAAGTCTTTTTATCCGAAGCCTATTTTCTCCCGCCAAAACTATTATTCCGAAGAATCAAAAAGTAAATATTCCGTAGATAGCTAGTATAAAACTTTTTCCGAAGATTAGTAATTTAAACATAGTATTCATTTTTTCCGAAGATAGTTTCTTCGGAATATTATTTCAAAAGTTGACATGCTAGCTAGCTTGCTAGCTCCTTTCCTTTTCCCGCCAAGTTAATGTCTTGGGAGACATATTCCCTTTTGTTAAGCACTTGTTCCGTTAGTCGTCTAGCTTTATCCGAAAGTCGTTTTAATTTTTATTTTGAAGGTCAGTTATTTGTATTTCTATTTTCCGCAAATTTTGGTATTAGTATTTTTTCGAAAAGTTTAAGTTTTAACTTTTATTAAGTGTCCGCTTTAATATTTGCCCCGTTTATTTTTAAAGTAGCCATATAGTCCAATTTCTTTCAATTTTATTTAGTAAGTTTTACTTTTAAGTCGAAAGTTTATTTTTATTTTTACCTTTATTTTATTAATTGTTTCCTTTTAGTATTCGTTTTAATATTTGTTCTAATATTCGTTCTAATATCTTTTAATTTTTAGTTTATTTCTAATACCTTTCATATTTACTTTTTAAATAGTTATAGATAACCAATTTTTATTTTGTCTATAAAAGACGACTGAGTCACACTTTCATCCGTGGTCAATTCGAATCGAGTCGAGAGAAAACGAACTTTTAACCTAGTAAAATCATAATATCAAATGGCGCCGCTGCCGGCTCTATTCGTGAAGATTAACGGTTTTTTGTGAGAGACGCGTTAGATTTTGGGATCCGTTCATTTTTTAACGCTATTTTTCTTGTCAAATTTTCAAAATTTTTCAAAAATCCATAAAAATCAAAAAATTTCAAAAATCCAAAAAAATTTAAAAAATCATAAAAAGCATTTCTTTTCAAAAGTTTTGCACCAAAAATATTCCTCTTACTTCTCTATTGTGTTTAATTCTTAATGGATTCGTATGTTGCTTGTGTAAGGTGTGGAAGACCATTGTATGGTTTTCAAACATGTCAATGGTGTACATGTGAGTGGTGCGGAAATGATATCGACAATACACAATTTGGATTTTGTCCCTCATGCAATTCGATTAACTCATCCTTTGCTTCTAATGCACTTACTCCACCCTCTTGCATATATTATGGAAGCGATTGTCATTGGCATGTTTCGTGTCCGATTCGATACCCGTCTCATGATGAGCAAGAACCGGGTTACAATTATGACAATGGTAATAGCTATCCACAAGACGCACCAGGTTTTTATCAAAACCCGTATTGAAACAATTGTGGTGGCCCGCACGACACTTCTTATTGTCAACCGATGAATTATTATGAACCAAATCCGTGCTATAATTCCGGTTTTCATAATTTTGAACCCCCACAATACAACCTCAATCATCAACCTTCTTTGAATCCGGATGACCAAAGACAAGCCCTTCTTTTGAAAATTCATGACGGCTTATTTCGATTGACCGAAACATTGGAGGAGCGACAACGACAACGACAAGAGAAAGTATCTAACCTTAGTGATTATACTCCGCCTCTTGTTCGTTCTTTTTACTATGATGATGACGAGGATGATATCTTTGATCTCAATCCATCTTCTGAGATTCCTATTCATACTCTGGATGTCCCAAATACATCTAAGGATTGTGATACATCGAGTGAGATTAGTGAATTTGGTCTCGACAACTTATTTGATGCGGTTTGTGATGTACCGACTTTTGCGGAGCTTACGGACGAGGTCGCTCTTAATGATGATTTTTCTCCATGCTAAGAGAATTTCAACTTTGAAATTCTCAATCTCCTCTGGGAGATGAGGGCGATGATGATTTATTCTCTCCGACTTACAAGAAGTTCACCACTGAACTTGGTCTTGTAGATGAGGCGAAAGACGTTATTCTTCGCGACAAATTACTGGAAGTTCATCTTCTTATTGCTAAAATTGAAGCGTTGGATTCTACTCCTATTACTGAGTCTTTACCTCCGTCTCTTACTCCAATTGAGTATAATGATACATTTATGGAGGAAATCGACATTCTCTCAATACCTCCGGGTATTGATGATGATGACACGGAGGAGGATATTCTTTTTGATACTTTGATTCATGAAGATATTGTCCCAAGTCCCCCTCCCGAGCACCTTTTACCCATTACTTTGAAGACCATTACTGAGGATGAGTGCTTCGACCCGCGAGGTGACATTTACCATTCTATGATTGACACCTTTACGGCTTTGCCGCTTAGTGACCATCAACTGTCTTTGGGGAATAACAATTTGCTTCCTTTACCCACTCCACCTCCCGTGGATCATGATTTCACATACTTTTCGTATGTTGAAAGGACTTTTCTACCCTTCAAGACATATCCTCCTGCCTCTCATTTATTATGTTCCTCTGAAACCAAGGACAAGATATTTGATCCTGGTATTACATTCGAGGTTTCCCCATGGACCATTTAATTCAGGGACGAGTCAGGCTCGTGACTCGGTGAACAAAAACAAGCGCTTCTCGGGAAGCAACCCGAGTATCTATCCTTTTAATCTGTTTTTCATCCTAAGTGTAGGGGGAGTCCCGTTGTTGTTGTTGTTTCTTTCTTATGATGTGCAGGGATTGGAGCTTTCAAAGAATCACTTTTGATGACTTTTGACGACCCGTGATTCCGTGTACCCGTCTTTTCGGTTCTATCCTAAACTCTTTTGATTCATTATTTTATCATTTATGTTGAAATAGGAATCACTCCAGTTGTCTCTTCCTTAGCAAGATTTAAACAAAGTGCACAATTTCCTAAGTGTAGGGGAGTTTACTCCCACATGCTTAAACATTGAGGACAATGTTTATATTAAGTGTAGGGGGAGTTCTATCGAAGTTAAGTGGGCTTTTCCATTAATTTGTCCTCATTTTAACCGGAAAATTGATTTTTCGACATTTTTCAAAATTTTTGATCTATTTTGGCCTAGTAGTATTTCCTTTGTTATCATTATTTTCTTTCATTGCTAAAATAAATTAATAAAATGGTTTTAACAAGTTTAGATATCTTTGATATATTAGGCCCATCATGAATCTTTTTACTCAACCCGAGTTTACCTATTTGAGTTTACTCTAGCTAGTATCCTTAACGTGTTTAAGTCAAGTTTTGCTACGCTTTTATTGAGGGAACTTTAAAACGCGAAAGTCCTAACTCTTACGGGTTAAGAACAAGAACTTTTCGCAAGTTCCTATAATTGATCCTAGAAAGTCGTTTATCAAGGGAACTTTAAAATGCGAATTCTAAACTTGAAAAAGTCTAAGAAGTTGCAAGATCCTATAGATGACTTGAAAACCCTAAACTTTGATTTAATTGGCTAAGTATCTACGAGTCTCATTCCTTGAGATTTTAAATTGTGGAGAACGAGAGATGATAGAGTCAATTATAAGTTTGGTATTCTTTCATGAATTTATGTGAGTTAATTATGAGCTTTTTCTCCCATCGCTTGTTAATAAATATATTTGCAATAAATAAGGTCGTACGATTTGAAAAGTTACTTAGCTTCTAGCACTAGATCGTTTAAAAGTTGCTCGGGATTAATTAGAGTTCATAGCCAAGGCATAACTTATTGAAGCGGGATGCGAAGATTGGCGAGTCCGAAAAGGCCCTAACAAGGCATGAGGGCTACATTTTGTTGCTAAAGATCCAAAGTGATGTGAAGAATCATTTATCAAAAATCAATATGAAGGATCGAGACACACGACGAAAAGCAAATACTCCCGTAAAGATCATGGAGAAATCTATCCGAAAAGACCAGCAAGGTATGAGGATAAATAGATCCAAGTCCTAAAAGGAGGCGGATTGTTGTATATCAAAATCCCAAATAAAGATTGGACAAAAATGAAGAAGTCGGTGTCCAAATATGAATAATTTCTCAAAAACTTTAAGTGAATAAATTCCTATTAAGAAGAGAAGACCATTATTTCAAGATCATCTCTCAAGATTCGAAGTATGATGTCAATGCCAAATATCGATCCTAGAAAGGTCTCAAATCGTGAAGCGAGTTATGCCAAGATATGAACTTTATGAGATCCAGAGAAGCAGTTTTAAAAGACTTTGTCCTTTAGCTAACTATTGAGTAAATCGTCGTACTTTATTTTCAGCCATAATAAATTATCGAAATAAGTCAAGAGTGCATCCTCGTGATCATTCAAGACAACAATAAAATATAAGAGATACACCTAGGAATAAGGGAGTCTAAGTGAATGATAGGTGTGTAAACACCCATCTATTTACCACTTAATTACAATAATTACCAGACCAAAACGTGTATTTTATGTCGTAAATGTCGAAATTATGCGTGGTTTGTGTTTTTGTTGTGATTTAGGACGAAAATCTGAAAAGGGGAGAAAACACGAGCTTTCACGGGCTTTTATCGAAGAAAAAGACAAAAGACGAAGTCAAGAAATCAAGAGTGCAAAAAGAACGGAAGTCCAAAACCAATTCTGAAGATTTGTCGAAGAAAAAGTCAAAAGACGGAAGTTTACTAAAAGTCGAAGAACTCAAGTCTAATTTATTGAAGAAATTACAAGACGAGTTTATTAATCCCGAGACAAAAGTCAAAGAATTAAGAAGACAAGGACTTAATGATAATTAAAGAAAGAAGAAAGAGAGGAGGAAGCTTCCTTCCACTAATCCCCTCCTCCCCTATAAATAGAGTCATTGGTCATTTGTTTAGTTTTTGTTGGCTAATAGTGACAATTAGTTCTTCCACCCTTTTAATTACTTGCATTTAAATTCATGTAATTTCCTTAATTGTCTTGCACCTTTAAATTCCTTTAATTTCAAGTAAGTTTCCTTTTTATTGTTGTTAATCTTTACTTTTATTTGTTAATCTCTTATCTACCTTTCTTGTTTGATCTTTAATCTTTATGCTTTATGTTCATGTTTATGTTCTTTAATTTTTATTAATTTGATCAAGTGGGTTTTGATTATTGTGGTTATTATTGTTAGTTTTATTGATTTGGATTGATAGGTACTCATTAGTTGATCATTTGTGATTAGTCTTGCTTAATCTTTTGGTTTGATTTGATTAGTTTTGGTTAGATTCGTGTTATTATTCTTCCCCGTGTTCTTCGCTGTCTGTTTTTCCCAGGTTATTCCGAACCAAGCAATCATTACGGATCAAGGTAATTATTCCGGATCATCAAGTTATTCCGAATAAAGGATTTATTCCGGATCAATAGTTTATTCCGGATCAGAAGAACATTCAAGATGAAGCATGTATTCCGAATGAACATCATTATTCCGGATGAGCTAGTATATTCCGGATAAACCAAATATTCCGGATCAACTTGATATTCCGAATCAGCAACATATTCCGGATGAGCTCGTTATTCCGAACGAAGGCTTTTTGTTGATTATTCTGAACCAAGCAATATTCCGGATCAACCACTTATTCCGGATGAAGCAAACATTCCGAATGAGCCACTTTATTCCGAACCAAGCATATTCCGCATGAAGAACCTATTCCGAATAAGCAATTATTACGGATGAGTGTGTTATTCCAAATGAAGGTTTTGTTTTGATTATTCCGAATAAGCTTTTATTCCGCATGAGGTAAATATTCCGAGTGAAGAAGAATTATTCTGAACGAAGGTGACATTCCGGATGAGTGATTATTCCGAATGATGGTGTTTTCCGAAAGAGTATTTTTAGTTTCTTTTAAGTTTAAATTTTTAATTTTTATGCTTTACTTTTCCCGCCTTTTTCCTTAGTCGCACTTTAAGTTTACTTGCCTTAGATTTATTTTAAGCCTTGCCTTAGTTTAAGTTTTAGTTGCGTTTTAAGTTTGCCTTTAGGATAGTTTTAAGTTTGCGTTATTTACTTTAATTGCTATTTACTTTTCGTCACGCTTTAATTTTCCGTCATTTATTTTCAATTAGGTTTAGATTTAAATTACCGCCTTTTACTTTAAAGTTTGTGCACTTTTCCTTTTACTACAACGACAAAATCTTTGTTTCCCACCAAAAGACAATTGAGTCACACTTTAAATCGGATATCAATTCGATTAGACCACTTCAACGAACTGTAACTTTCATACTAGGTAAAAGCCTTGTATTAAATGGCGCCGCTGCCGGCTCTTTTCGTAAAGATTAACGGTTTTCTGTGAGAGACGCGTTGCTTTTTGGGATCCGTTCATTTGTGAGCGTTATTTTCTTGCTTAAAAATTTCTCAAAATCCATAAAAAATTAAGAATTGTTAAAAATCCAAAAAATTAAAATTTTCAAAAAATCCAAAAAGATTTTGTTTTCTTTATATAGTATATATATATTCTCTTTGTGTTTGGTATTGTTTTCTTTTGCTTTCGCAGGTGTATGCGTACTAGATCTTCTACTTATCCAGAGCCCGAGACTCGTGAAGATTTAGCTATGGCAGGTGTGAACAACAACAATAACCCACCGCACCTCAACAATAACAACAACAATGTTCTTCCACAGGCCGATCTTCGGACAATGGAGGAGCTTTGTCAACCCACCATGTTTGGACGAGGAGGACCGATTGCGCCGATGCAAATCACGGCTCCGGAGTTTTCGTTGAAGCATCACATGATTCAACAAGTGCAAACTAATCCATTTCGCGTATTGCCTGATGATGATGCCAACAAACACCTCGACAAATTCATTACCATCACCCAAAGCATGATGTTGCCCGGAGCTACTATGGATGTTCTTCGCCTTCAACTCTTTCCACATACTTTATCACACCACGTCGAGAAATGGTTTGATCGTCTCCTGAAGAATTCCATTCATACTTGGGATGACATGACTCAACGCTTTTTGTCGCGCTACTTTCCACCATCTATGGTCATGAGCCTTCGAAATCAAATCAGCGCTTTCATGTAAGAACCTGATGAATCTCTTTTTGATGCTTGGGAAAGATATAATGTTTTGATAGATCGTTGTCCAAACCACAACATGCTACCCGTTACCTTAATTGATACTTTATACAATGGTTTGACTTTTCGTGATCGTGATATGATTAATGCAGCCGCCGGTGGCACATTTATGAAAAGAAGACCCGAGGAGTGTAGAGAGCTTATTGAGAACAGGACTACTCATCACAAAAACTGCGATTCCTCCGCTTCTTCAAGGAACAACCCGAGAGTCAATGTTTCTTCTACTTCCGCAAACCCTGATATGACCGAATTCACCTGCATGATGGCCGAAATGAACAAAAATATATTGCTCATCACTTCAAACCAACAACAACAAGTTAAAGCGATAGCCAATCCTTGTGAGACATGCGGCGGTCCTCACTCATACACTGATTGTCCTTCTACTCAAGGCAATCCGGAAAACGTGTATGCGGCTTATGGTAATTATTCACCGGAAAATTACCAAGCCCGACCTCTAGGGGATCGAAATTTGCTAAATTACCGGTCCAACAACTATCTTTCACCCGGTTTTTCTCCTCAAAACCACAACCCCAACAACAATTACAATAGAAGCAACCAAATCCCACCTAGAGCTTCTAATCCTTATCACCCACCAGCTCAACAAGCCCCACCCATTAATCAAGATGTTGAAACCTTAATGAGAACCCAAGGAGAGAAAATTAAGAATCTACAAAGCCAAATTATCATTTTGAAAGGGGATATCACTAAGCAAGGGAATGACATTAGATCCGAGCTTCAAAATGATATACAATCCTCCTTCAGCAATCAAACGAATGATTTGAAGAATATGCTGGCTAGTTTCTTACCAACCACTCAACCCTCTACTTCGGGATCTCTACCTTCAAACACCGTCACCAACTCGAGAGCGAATGTGAGTGCTATTACTACCAGTAGTGGAGCAACTTTAGTAGGACCATCTTACCCACCCCCAGTTACTCCATCTACACCACCTCCACCACCATTTATCCCTACTACTCCCACACCTAGTATTAGTTCACCATTACCGTCTCCGCCTCGTCATGAAGAAGTACCCAAAAGAACCCTTCACCAACCCCACCTTCTACACCTCCACCACCCAACCCAAGCATTCCTTACCCTTCTCGACTCAACAAGGCTAGAATTTTGACTAAGAATGACATTCTAGTCTCTAACTTTTTGGAAAAGATTGCCGGCATGAAGATCACCTTCACCCTTGTTGAAGCTCTTGCCCAAATGCCGCAATTTGTCAAGATGTTTAAGGAATTTCTTAGTAATAAGGAGAAGATGGTCAAGTTTGTTAATACTCTCTTGAATGAAAATTGCTCTGCAATCCTTCTTAAAGAACTTCCGGAAAAACTTGGAGATCCCGGTCGTTTTGTGCTACCTTGTACTTTTAACCAAACCGACAAATTTACTGCCTTAGCCGATCTCGGGGCCAGTATAAATTTGATGCCTTTAAGTGTTTTGAAAAAGTTATCATTGCCCGACCTTACACCAACGAAGATGACTCTTGAGTTAGCCAATCGCACTCTCGCTTACCCTCTTGGTATTGCCGAAGATGTGTTCATTAAAGTTGGCACATTCACTTTTCCGGTCGACTTTGTCGTTGTTGATTATGAAATGGACCCTCGTATTCCGTTAATACTTGGACGTCCATTTTTGAGAAACGGTCGAGCTTTAATAGATGTGGATAAGTGTGAACTCATTTTAAGGGTCGGGGATGATGCACAAGTTTTTGAAATGGGGAAGCTTACAAGCAAATCCTATGGAAGAGAATCGGCGTATATGATTAATGTGCTCGATGATTTTGTCGTCTACAACAATCCTCTATTCGATTCTTGCAATAATAATCCACTGTTTCAAGATGATGTGGATGATTCTCTCTCCAATTTGGAACCTCCACCCATATATGATTCTCCACCGATCTTTGATGCTTATGATGATGATTCTAGTTCCGATGGGGATGATTATGATGATTTTACTTCCGAGTATCCCGACATGCCCACTTATGATGATTAGGCTGATACTTTTTCGAGTGATTCTTCTCATGATGAAGATCCTCCGCCTACAACACTCGATCCTACTTTGGATGACTACTCATTTGAGGAAGAATTTTATACTTTTCTTAATACATACTTCCCTCATGAGAGTGATGCCCCTCCTTTGGACTTTGATGATTATGGTCTTCATCCTTCTACGGATTTGAAGAAAATTCATTCAAAGGAGACGACACCGGACGACACCAACATCCGCAGCACGTATGTTTTGACACCTCTTTGTCCACCTTCTGAGGACGAGGTTGTGCATTTTCTTACCGGATCCTCTTAAAATTCTGCTGAGCCTAAGTGCTATTTTCCCCTAATGGAAAAGGTGTTCAACCCCGGTATTGAAATCTTTAAGCCATCTCAGTATCCATCTGATGAAATAAAAGGAAAGATTTTTGGAACTACTGAAGATATGCTTGCACCTCTTCACCCTTGCTACCACCGTGCTCTTTCTTTGCTTAAGGGAACCTTGCCTACTCTTCTTTGGCTTGCCTTGTTCGCCTTAAGCTTGTGCTATTTGATGGACGAAAACTATGTCTTTGATCCCGGTGGATGTTCTTCATGCTTTTTCCTATGATAATCAAGGTCGAGTCAGGCTCACGACTCGGTATCTATCTCTTTCTGATACTTCTCAAAATCAGTCCCATAACTTCTCACTTCTGCTCTAACCTCAGTTCTTCCAACCTCACTCTCAGTCATATAATTATCACTATCAGATTCTACAACATTTTTCTTATCATTCGTATCATCCTCGTAATCTAACCATCCACCTGAAATCTTATGATCACCTACATACTGATTATGCAAACTCCATTAACCTACAACAAATCCCCCATTCTTGAAGTAATATGGTATGTCAGACATTTTATGAAATCACAGAAAATTCAAAAGTACATAAGGGCATTTTTCAAAAATATATATGCAATGCATAATCATGAAAATGCAAATGATTTACGTATGCAAAATATATATGTATGCGATGCAATGGAATGCAATGCAAATGATAATTAAAAAATACTCATAAAAATGAAATTATGATGAAATTATGGTGAAAGCACTCCACGTCCTTTCATTAATACCAATACCTCATTGCAGTATTTACTTAATAAATACTCTAGAATTCACAACAATTATAAGGGATACATCTATAATAACAAAGCATAACAAAAATAAATAATCTTACCGGAGCCTTGCAGAGAAGTTGCGTTGCTTTTATAAAATACTTTCGACACCAAAGTTATAGTTTAGGACATTTTCAAAAATCGACCTAATTCGCTATAACTAAAAAGCTCTGGTTACCAATCTTTAACACCCCTAATTTATATTGCGCAGCGGAAAATACACAATTGGGTGTTATTCACAAACTTCATTTCACAACTCTTTAAATGACCCAAAAACAGTATATTTAAGAATAAATATGGAAAATAATTTAAATCAATGTCTAAAACCTTCAATCACAAGTAAAATTAGTTTAAAATATATCAGAGTAGCGTACAGGTTTCCCTAGGATCTTAATCAAAACAACAAACCTTTTACCAAAATATTTGACCATTTACTATATGTTTACGACAATAGGGAAAGAAATCTGTTTTAGACCAAATTACTACAAAAGCAATTCTGCGGTACTTCTCCTACAAGCTCCGCAAATCAACAACTTCAAGTACCTGAAATACATGCTTAAAATCATCAACACAAAGGTTGAGCAAGTCTATAGGTTTAACAAAACATAATTGAACACATCGTAAAAATCATTCACAATTGTTTAATAGAATTGTGGCCATACAATCTATCAATCAGGTATATTATATTATAGCAGTAGCTATCGAATCGTATTAAGCTCATGACACCGACCCCTTAACTTAGTCACCCACGCCAAATGCCAACATGACTAGAAAAATTACCCGTGCCCCTACTAGGGTATTAATTGCAAGAATACCAACTCTCATTCACGTAAAATTATCCTTCCCAGCGGGTTACTCAGCGTAAAGCCCTGGTCTCAGATAGGGTTGTCAGCCCAATAGTACTATTATTAGAATAAGCGGCTATTCCCAACTCGCAACATCAAGTCAGAAGATAGTTAACGGCTCATGAATTTAGGGTCTTATGCAATTAAGTACTTATACAATTCATTTCATCAAAGGCAACATCGGGTCCAACAATTACTCATGACATGTGTTCATTTTACTTCAAATAGCATGTATCCCCCTCGCGGGTTTTAAAATCTTTAAAACAAGTAGCAAAGCGAGGCTATGGAGTCACCTGAAGTAATAGCACTAGTATGACGATCTTCGACAATAGTTGATGCCCGGTAAACACAAAAACCGCAACCTATCAAATAAGGCGCGTTCATCAATAATAACTCGAGTAAAATCCATACTTAGTAATATCAAACTCAAAATCATAAAATCACAAATCAATCCAAAATAAAAATAATACAAGTGACCTTTTACTCCATTCTATATGTTTATTCTATTAGTTAATTCCTTCGATAAAAATCTGCCGGTACACACAAAATGTACAAGCTCATTTACCCCACTTAAACACGTCAAATTTTTATGATACTAATCAGAAAACTTCACTTACTATATATAGAAAGTCCTGTTAAAAACTCATCAAAAGATTTTACATTTAAAGTTCCCTGCCCGACACATCTTTGAACTACAAAAACCGGATAGTTTTACGTCAACAATACTTATAGTCTTTTAACACATTTATTTTTCTCCGTTTATGAAACCGACACTCAACTTTGAAAATAACTCGACATCCTCATACTTAACCTTAAAAATCAGTCCATGACATATTTAAAAATCCATTTTATAGTCCCCGAGATTCGATCCTAATATCGACAACAATTATATATTGTGTCGGTACTCGTCTCTTGGTACACGAAATAATCAAACTAACGTAACTTTTCGCTCGTTTGGAGCTACAAGTCCTACCTTATACCAAAACGAAGGTAAAAACATCCTCTACAACAATATCTAATTAGTTCATCTCAAACTCAAACTCATATTTTCAGAAATTTACTTTTAATAATCTGCTATAAAATATATGTTTAAATATCACTCAAAATTAATTTTTCATCACATTTTAACCCACCACTATAATCATTCCTACACTACTAGTTTATATCATAACATACTAAATCATCCTAGATGATCAAATCATAAAAACCTAACTCAAAAATATTAACATGCAAATCATAAAAACATATATATATATATATAAGCATAAACACCTACATACAACAACAATTTAAGATCAAACAACATGATTTTCATCCAAAAATGGGTTTTATAAAAATGTTCATGCATGTAGCTAAATTTCATACCAATGTGTAGAGAATCAAAAACTAGGAATGGGTCTTTGATTAGTTTTAATTTAATCAAACTTGATTTTGAAAAATCAAGGGGTGTTTGGTGGTTGTGGGTTGACGGGAAGAAAAGGGAGAGGGAGGGGATAGAGAGTTGTGGTGGGTGGAGTGATTGTGTATGTGTTTTTGTTTTAATTTTTCCATTTTATATGGGGAAAGTTTAGGGTGATTTTTGCCAATTATGATTCTTTTGGATCAAAGTGCAAATACTTTGTTAAAAAGCGGGAAAGGACTATTAGTCACTTTTGAAAATTTTTACGGGTCTCGGGTTTCATAAAAATGCTTCTCAAAACTTAAAACGCACACAAAATAATATATTATATAGTCCCGGCACTACTTAATACGACATTAAAATAAAAACGTCAAAATATTAAACATCGACATGTTTAAAATAAAATGTAAAATTTATCGGGCATCCGTCGATATCGACATCACTAATAATCCTCGCAACTCGTCAAAATATAAAAATATAATTCCAACATCATCCAAATCAAATTACCAATCGTCATAATAATCAACCTCGTCAAAAATTCCAAAAATATACGTAATAATATAACTAAATAATGACCACGATTTTGGGTTGTTACAAGGTACGTACTATCTTCATATTGTTGATCATTATAGAATTAATGTCCATCCGATTGTTGATTGTTAAAACTATAAATTTTATCCCCTTGATCAATTGTAGCAGTGATCAGCATATGTACCATGATTGTATGGTGTTTCAACTCAAAAAACAACATGATTATAGTTGATCATTTAGTATTTGTAGTTGCATGTAGGTTATTAAAAACCTAACCAAGTATATGCTAGTCAGATTACTGTGTTTGATTAGGCAATCCTAACTTCTTGATTGTTCAAATTAGTATTTAGATTTTTATATCTACCAGTTATGTGCAAATAAGTTTAGTAAAAATAAGATATTGTTATTATATGTAAGTTAATTGAAAAATCATAATGAAAAGCTTGATATTTTTAGTATAAAGTTATTATCTATTATATACAAAATATTATTAGTATATGAAATTTTTTATTTTTTTTTCATATAATATGAATATGAGTAAAGTTATAAGAAAGGTTTCTACGTTTTATATAATAGACCGCTTTAAGTATAGAGTATGTTGTCTGTAACACTAATATATATGACGGTGTAAGTTTTAGACTTACAATTCATTTTTTAAAATATGTCGTAGGATGAACATTTATTATATTGTAGAAGCGAATCAAAGGAACCTCCAGACACAACAGGTATTACCGGCCACATTTACTGACCAACTTTACACCTGTTAACGCGAGTTATATATATAATACACAACAGAGGTACAAAACATAAAGTGCCTATAAGGAAGGTTGTGAACTCTCGTAATTATGCACTACATTTTAAAGCATGGAGGGATTTTCTAAGTGATAGTCACCATGTAAGGATTAAGTGGTTCCATTTTGTTCGGCAAGGATTGAATGAGTATTACGTGACAACATACCATAGCAATGGTAGAGAATGCAATGGTTATAACCTTGCAAATGTGGGATATAGGCAGCGGAGATGTTTATGTTAAGACCTCTGGAATAGATATTTGTAATAGATAAGCTAGGAGGTATGTAGTTCCTCCTGGTCCGAGTAGTAGTAGGAGCAACACGTGCTCCTGGTCTAGTAGAAAGTCAAACAATATTATTCTGAGTAGTTTGTTAGGATATGCATGAGATATGTTAGGAAAAGATATGCATATCAGAAGTTACACGTTTTGGTTTAATGTTGTATTAGGGTTTCCTTGTAGTATAAAAGGAACCATTGGCAGAAGGGTTAGACACACCTTCATCAAACATTATTCATTTCATATTAATAGTAGAAATCCTTAGTAAGGATCAAGTTATTTAGTTATTCTGTTTCTTCTTGTTCATAGTATTTGTATTCCACACTTATACTATGTGTTTCATCTAGAGTCTCTGTGTGAATAGACTTGTGATTATAGAAGTCGTTCACCATCCTTAACAGGCTGCAAGATCCATATCTAGTGGACCCAACAAGAGGTATCATAGCCTGTGAGAGTCTCTGCTCAAGAAGAATCAATTTTTCTTTTTACTAACATCATTGTTTAATAATGTATGCTTCTAGTTCTACTGAAACAGGAGAAGCAAGCACCTCTAAAACACAGCAACCTCAGCAAATTGTTGCTACTGTTTCCAATACAGATGGAAAATTCCCACTCTTGAAGAAGGATGAGTATGATAGCTGGGCCATAAAGATGGAATGCTGGATCACCAATACTGATCTAGACCTTTGGAAGATTGTCCAGAATGGCAACAACAAGAAAACTACTGGTAGAGACAAGAATGGTAATATCACCATTCTCGATCCTAAAACTCATGAAGAAATCACTGCTGTTAAGAAGGAAATCAAAGCAAAAACTATTTTGCTTCAGTCCCTTATTGATGATCACATGGGTGACTTTTATCACTTGGATGATGCTAGGGAGATTTGGAATGGGGTAAAGGCAAGGTTTGGAGGGAATGAGGAATCAAAGAAGATGCGCAGATCCATGCTGAGAGATGAATTCACAGAATTCAAGATCTCTGAAACTGAATATATTCATCAAGGGTATGACAGGTTCCAAAAGATTCTTAGCCAGTTGAATCAACTCAGGTTTAAACCTGCCAATGGAGACATCAATGCCAGGTTTCTTAGAGCCCCACCTCACTCATGGAATCAGGTAGTCATCTCTCTAAAAGCAAAAGGTGGCCTTGAGTATCTTAATTTTAATGACTTGTTTGTAAACTCAAAACCTTTGAGCCTCATGTGAGAGGATACTCAAGTGATTCCTTTCCTACTCCTGCTAACTCTGCTTTTGTGAGTTCCATGGGATCTAGTCCAATGTCTTATGCTAGTAGCCCAAGCTATACTTTGTCATCTCAACATACTTCAGAACCAAAAGCAAAGACTGGTAGCATAGTAAAAGCTGTTCTTCACTCTTTTGTTACTGATGTTGATCCACAACAGCAGCTTGCTTTTGATGATTTCAAATAGGTTGATAAACTTGACTTGGATGAAATGGATCTAAAATGGCAGATAGCTATGCTCACTCTCCGGGTTCATAAGTTTGAAAAGAAGGCCGGTCAGAAATTCAACTACAACCCAAGAGAGCCAGCCAGGTTTGATAGAAGTAAGGTTAGATGCTATAACTGCCAGCAGCAAGGACATTTTTCTAGGGAATTCCCTAACAAAAATGATCAGGAGAAGAACAGGTATTCAGCCTTCAAGGTTCAAGAGATCAAAAAGAAAGCTTTGGTGTCTGTTGACTCTATGGTTAACTGGAATGATCATTAGACTACTACCTTGGAATCAGCTGAAGCTTCTACTGATGTATTTGCTATGATTGCATGGAATCTATTTGATGCTGAGGAAGCAGAACAATTTGCTCTTATGGGAATCTCGCCTCAGGTACAAAATTTCCCTCTTGGTTGCCATGATAAACACTCAGAACTATTGACTCAATACAATGAACTTAATGAGCAAAATGACAAATATTTTCTAGAAGTTCAAGCATATAAGAGTTCTTTAAAAATATTGGAACAACAAAAGAGGTGGCTTCAAGATACTCAACGTGAACATGAGGATAAAATTAGAATTCTAAGCATTGATTCAGAAAACACCACTAACATGCTTACATATACTGAAAAACTAAACAATGACAGCATTAAGGCTAAACAATACATGCAAGAAAAATTGGATGCTACACTTTTAAGATTTGAAAAATGGCAAAAAGCACCTAAAAATCTTTCAAAATTAATTTATAGTAGCATGTCTGGTAGGACTAAGAGAGGTTTATGCTTTGATAAATATATTGATTCAGAAGATGTATTTGATTTATCCTTTTCAAGTGTCTTTGATCCTGACAAGGAGGAGGGAAAACCTAGTTACAATAGGTTTAAACCAGCTGCAGCAATGCATGTTGTTCCTCCACCTTTGACAGGAACTTTTATGCCCATATCTAGGCATACTGACTTGGATGGATCACTGATAGGTGTGTAAACACCCATCATTTTTACCACTTAACTACAATAATAACCAAGCCAAAACGTGTATTTTATGTCGTAAATGTCGGAATTATGCGTGGTTTGTGTTTTTGTTGTGATTTAGGACGAAAATTTGAAAAGGGGAGAAAACACGGGCATTCACGGGCTTTTATCGAAGAAAAAGACAAGAGACGAAGTCAAGAAATCAAGAGTGCAAAAATAACGGAAGTCCAAGACCAATTCTGAAGATTTATCGAAGAAAAAGTCAAAAGACAGAAGTTTACTAAAAGCCAAAGAACCCAAGTCTTATTTATGAGGAAATTTCAAGACGAGTTTAAAGAAATCCCGAGACAAAGTCATTAAAGTCGAAGAACTAAGAAGATTAAGGACTTAGTGATGCAATTAAAGAAAGAAGAAAGAGGGGAGGAAGCTTCCTCTAAGCACCTCCCTAATCCTCCTATAAATAGTCTTCATTTTCCTTTCATTTTTTTTGTTGGCTAAGTGTGACAATTAGCTCTTCCATTTTAATTACTTGCACATTTAAATACATGTCATTTACTTAATTGTCTTGCACCTTAAATTCATTTTAATTCCAAGTAAGTGTTCTTAATTTTGTTGCTTTAATCTTTATTTACCTTTGATCAAGTTACTTTTATCATTCTTCTTCTACTTTTCTCTTATTTTTGGTTTGTTATAAAATCGGATTAAGCAAGCTTTTGCTTAATCTCTTTGCTTATTTGATTAAAGGTTTTGTCTTTTCTTTTCCCTTTAAGCCTTCATACGAAATAAGCCATAAGTTTGACAATCTTATGTGCTTATTTGGTATTTAGCTTAATTGTTTTCAAAGTTTTCTTAAACGTTTTTATCTTTGTAAAATCCATTTTATCAAGTCTCGTCTTTTAAATTTTGAAAGGTTTTAACTTTTTAGCTTATTGCCTCGTTTTGTTTCCATTTCATTTAAGATTTTGAATTCAGCTTATTAGTTCTAGCTTATTTGGACTTGTGCTTATTGCGAATTTGTAACTCCATCGGAAAGAAGGGATTCTACACATTGCGACAGCTCAACTTAGCCACATTCTAATTGTGACAGAGTTGGGACAAGGGTTTTGGATTCCGACGGATTACGATAGAGTAACATCTCCCTCATTCCGATCTGGGATTGCGATCGCACATTGCGATCGCACATTCCGACGGCTCTTGAGGTAATTTGAGTCGAAGTGCTGCCCAAATTTAATGAGCAACATTCCGATCCGAACTTATTCCGACAGCTTATTACGATGGAAGTGACATTCCGATAGGTTGCATTTTCCTTATTCCGATAGACCTAGTTTTATACATTCCGATAGACACATTCCGATCTGGATTCCGATGGGCATGGTGACAGCTTTCCGATGGACTTGGGTTTGGAATTATACTTTGCTTTGTTTGAATTTTATTTTTAAGTTTACATCTTTAATACTTTGTCAAATTTAATTTTTGTCACGCTTTAATTTCAAGTCATTTAATTAGTTTACTTTTCAAAGTTTTAATATTGCACAATTTAAGTTTTAACTAGTTAGATTTAATTAACCGTCATTTACTTTTAAGTTTTGCACTTTTAAATATACTACAACGACAAACCTTTATTTCCCACTAAAAGACGACTGAGTCGCACTTAAAACCAGTAATCAATTCGATTAGACCACCACAACGAACTTAAATAATTTTTATACTAGGCAAAAGCTAGTTATCAAATGGCGCCGCTGCCGGCTCTTTTCGTAAAGATTAACGGTTTTCTGTGAGAGACGCGTTGCTTTTTGGGATCCATTCATTCGCGAGCGTTTGTTTTCTTGTTTAAAAATTTTCAAAAAACCCATAAAAATTAAAAATTGTTAAAAATCCATAAAAATTAAAAATTTTCAAAAATCCAAAAAGATTTTATTTATCTTGTGTATATATATTGTCTATTGCTTTGGTATTGTTTTCTTTTGCTTTCGCAGGTGTATGCGTACTAGATCTTCTACTTATCAGGAGCCCGAGACTCGTGAAGATTTAGCTATGGCAGGTGTGAACAACAACAATAATCTACCGCACCTCAATAATAACAACAACAATGTTCTTCCACAGCCCGATCTTCGGACAATGGAGGAGCTTTGTCAACCCACCATGTTTGGACGAGGAGGACCGATCGCGCCGATGAAAATCACGGCTCTGGAGTTTTCGTTGAAGCATCACATGATCCAGCAAGTGCAAACTAATCCATTCCGCGGATTGCCTGATGATGATGCCAACAAACACCTCGACAAATTCATTACTATCACTCAAAGCATGAAGTTGCCCGGTGCCATAATGGATGTTCTTCGCCTTCAACTCTTCCCACATACTTTATCACACCACGCCGAGAAATGGTTTGATCGTCTCCCGAATAATTCCATTCATACTTGGGATGACAGGACTCAACGCTTTTTGTCGCTACTTTCCACCATCCATGGTCACGAGCCTTCGCAATCAAATCAGCGGTTTCATGCAAGAACCCGATGAATCTCTCTTTGATGCTTGGGAAAGATATAATGTTTTGATCGATCGATGTCCAAACCACAACATGCTCCCTGTGACCTTAATTGATACTTTCTACAATGGTTTGACTTTTCATGATCGTGATACGATTAATGCAGCCGCCGGTGGCACATTTATGAAAAGAAGACCCGGGGAGTGTAGATAGCTTATTGAGAACATGACTACTCACCACAAAAACTGGGATTCCTCCGCTTCTTCAAGGAACAACCCGAGAGTCAATGTTTCTTCTACTTCAGCAAACCCCGATATGACCGAATTCACCCGTTTGATGGCTGAAATGAACAAAAATATCTTGCTCCTCGCTATAAACCAACAACAAGTTAAAGCGGTAGCCAATCCTTGTGAGACATGCGGCGGTCCTCACTCATACACTGATTGTCCTTCTACTCAAGGCAATCCGGAATACGTGTATGCAGCTTATGGTAATTATTCACCAGAAATTTCCAAGCCCGACCTCAAGGGGATCGAAATTTGCTAAGTTACCGGTCCAACAACTATCTTTCACCCGATTTTTCTCCTCAAAACCAAAACCCCAACAACAATTATACTAGAAGCAACCAAATCCCACCTCGAGCTTCTATTCCTTATCACCCACCCGCTCAACAAGCCCCACCCATCAATCAAGATGTTGAAGCTTTAATGAGAACCCAAGGTGAGTAAATTAAGAATCTGCAGAGCAAATTATCAATTTGAAAGGAGATATCACCAAGCAAGGGAATGACATTAGATCCGATCTTCGAAATGATATACAATCCTCCTTCAGCAATCAAACGAATGATTTGATGAATATGCTGGCTAGTTTCTTACCCACCACTCAACCCTCTACTTCGAGTTCTCTACCTTCAAACACCGTCACCAATCCAAGAGCGAATGTGAGTGCTATTACTACCCGTAGTGGAGTTACTTTAGTAGGACCACCTATCCCGCCCCCATCATCTACACCTCCTCCACCACCATTTATCCCTACTCCTCCCATACCTAGTATTAGTACACCATTACCGTCTCCGCCTCGTCATGACGAAGTACCCAAGAGGAACCCTTCAACATCTCAACCTTTACCTGCTACACCTACACCTTCCACCTATAAACCCAAGATTCCTTATCCATCTTGCTTAGACAAGGCCAAAATGCACACTAAGGATGAAATTCAAGTGTCTAACTATTTGAAGAAAGTTACGGAAATGACCATCACTTTTAGCCTTGTTGAAGCTCTAGCACAAATGCCTAAATTTGTTAAGATGTTTAAGGAATTGCTTAGCAAGAAGGAGAAGATGGCCGAGTTTGTTAATACTCGATTGAATGAAAATTGTTCTGCCGTCCTTCTTAAAGAACTTCCAGAAAAACTAGGAGATCGTGGTCGTTTTGTCCTACCTTGTACTTTTAACCAAACCGACAAATTTACTGCCTTAGCCGATCTCGGGGCAAGTATAAATTTGATGCCTTTAAGTGTTTGGAAAAAGTTATCATTGCCCGACCTTACACCCACCAAAATGACTCTTGAGCTAGCCAATTGCACTCTCGCTTACCCCGTTGGTATTGCCGAAGATGTGTTCATTAAAGTTGGCACATTCACTTTTCCGGTCGACTTTGTCGTTGTTGATTATGAAATGGAACCTCGTATTCCGTTAATACATGGGCGCCCATTTTTGAGAACCGGTAGACCTTTAATTAATGTGGATTAATGTGAGCTCATCTTAAGAGTCGGGGATGATGCCCAAGTTTTTCAAATGGGGAAGCTTACAAGCAAATCCTATGGAAGAGAGTCAGCGAATATGATTAATGTGCTCGATGATTTTGTCGTCTACAACAATCCGCTATTCGAGTCTTGCAATGATAATCCACTGTTTCAAGATGATGTGGATGATTCTCTCTCTAATTTGGAACCTTCACCCATATATGATTCTCCACCAATCTATGATGCTTATGATGATGATTCTAGCTTCGATGGAGATGATTATGATGACTTTACTTCCGAGTATCCCGACATGCACACTTATGATGATTTTGATGAGGCCGATACTCTTTCGAGTGATTCTTCTCATGATGAAGATCCTCCGCCATCCATGCTTAATCCTACTTTGGATGACTACTCATTTGAGGAAGACTTCTCTACTTTTCTCAATACATACTTCCCTCATGAGAGTGATGCTCCTCCTTTAGATTATGATGATTATGGTCTTGATCCTACTTCGGATTTGAAGAAAATTCTTTCAAAGGAGAAACAACCGGACGACACTAATATCCACATCTCGTATGTTTTCACACCTCTTTGTCCACCTTCTGAGGACAAGGTTGTGCATCTTCTTCGCGGATCATCTTCAAATTCTGCTGAGCCTGAGTGTTATTTTCCCCTAAAGGAAAAGGTGTTCGACCCCGATATCGATATTCTTCAGCCATCTCAGTATCCGTCTGATGAAATAAAAGGAAAAATCTTTGGAACTTTTGAATATATGCTTGCACCTCTTCACCCTTGCTACCACCGTGCTCCATCTTTGCTTAAGGGAACCTTTCCTACTCTTCTTTGGCTTGCCTTGTTCGCCTTAAGCTTGTGCTATTTGATGGACGAAAACTAAGAATTTGATCCCGGTGGATATGTTTTTCATGCTTCTTCCTATGCTAATCAAGGTCGAGTCAGGCTCACGACTCGGTGAACAAAAATCAAGCGCTTCTTGGGAGGCAACCCATGTATCTATCTTTTAGCTATCTTTATCATAAGTGTAGGGGAGACCCGTTGGTGTTTGCTATTTCCTCTCTTCTCTTCTCATATTCAGGGATTCGAGCGCTCAATGATCCACTCTTGATGATTTTTGACGACCCGTGATTCCGTTTTTCCGTCTTTCCGGTTCTATCCTAAACTCTTTTCGATTCACTATTTTATATTTCCCAATATTAAAATAGGAATCTCGTTAGTTGTCTTTTCCTTACCAAGATTTAAACAAAGTGCACAATGTCCTAAGTGTAGGGGAGTTTACTCCCACATGCTTAAACATTGAGGACAATGTTTATCTTAAGTGTAGGGGGACTTCTATCGAAGTTAAGTGGCCTTTTCCTTGTATTTGTCCTCATTTTAACCGGAAAATCAATTTTCCGATATTTTTCAAAATTTTTTATCTATTTTGGCCTATTAGTTTTTCCCTTTGTATAGTTATTTTCTTTCTTTATTAGAATAAATTTTAATAAAGTGATTTTAATTTTCAAACGTTGTGAATCTTTTGACTCAACCCGAGTTTAATTATCTAAGTTTACTCTAGCTAGTATCCTTAACGTGTTTAAGTCAAGTTTTGCTAGGCTTTTATATAGGGAACTATAAAACGCGAAAGTCTTAACTCTCACGGGTTAAGAACAAGAACTTTTCGCAAGTTCCAATAATTGATCCTAGAGAGTCGTTTATCAAGGGAACTTTAAAATGCGATTTCTAAACTTGAAAAAGTCTAAGAGTTTGCAAGATCCTATAGGCAACTCGAAAACCCAAAACTTTGATTTAATAGGCTAAGCATCCACGAGTCTCATTCTTTGAGATTTTAAACTGTGGAGAACGAGAGTTTATAGAGTCAATTATAAGTTTGGTATCCTTTCGTGAATTTATGTGAGTTAATTATATGCCTATTCTCCCATCGCTTGCTAATAAATTTATCTGCAATAAATAAGGTTGTACGATTTGAATAGTTACTTAGCTTCTAGCCCAAGATCGTTTAAAAGTTTCTCGGTATGGATTAGAGTTCATAGCCAAGGCATAACTTATTGAAGCGGGATGCGAAGATTGGCGAGTCCGAAAAGGCCCTAACAAGGCATGAGGGCTACATTTTGTTGCTAAAGATCCAAAGTGATGTGAGGAATCATTTATCAAAAATCAATCTGAAAGATCGAGACACACGACGAAAAGCAAATACTCCCGTAAAGATCATGGAGAAGTATATCCAAAAAGGCCCTAATAAGGTATGAGGATAAATAGATCCAAGTCCTAAAAGGAGGCGGATCGTTGTATATCAAAGTCCAAAATAAAGATTAGAGAAAAATAAAGAAGTCGTGGTCCAAATATGAAGAATCTCTCAAAACTTCAAGTGAAGAAATTCCTATTATGAAGAGAAGACCATTATTTCATGAACGTCTCTCAAGATTTGAAGTATGAAGTCGCTGTCAAATATCGGTCCGAGAATGGTCTCAAATCGCAAAGCGAGTTATGCCAAGATATGAAATTTATGAGGTCCCGAGAAGCAGTTTTAAAAGATTTTGTCCTTTAGCTAACTATTGATTAAATCGTCCCACTTTGTTTTCAGCCTTAAGAGGTACACCTAGGAATAAGGGAGTCTAAGTGAATAATTGGCCCACATGAGTTCGTGTTAGTTTGCTAACTTATAATAACAATGATCTCGTTTTTAAGCTTGGTATGGAGAACGTGAAAACTTGAGGATGATGATCATTCACGACATTTCAAAAACCCTAAGGTATGTTTTTGATTTCTTTACTTGTTTTGTTATTTTCTGTCTCTTTAATAAAGGCCAATGTGGATTAATTGTGATGAAAAATGTAAATCGTGCTTTGTAACTAATGCATTGCGTGAAGACATTGCAATGGTCAAGTGTAGGGGATGTGATAGGTGTGTAAACACCCATCCTTTTTACCACTTAACTACAATAATAAGCAAGCCAAAACGTGTATTTTATGTCGTAAATGTCAGAATTATGCGTGGTTTATGTTTTTGTTGTGATTTAGGACGAAAATGTGAAAAGGGGAGAAAACACGGGCATTCACGGGCTTTTATCAAAGAAAAAGACAAAAGACGAAGTCAAGAAATCAAGAGTGCAAAAAGAACGGAAGTCCAAGACCAATTCTGAAGATTTATCGAAGAAAAAGTCAAAAGACGGAAGTTTACTAAAAGCCGAAGAACTCAAGTCTTATTTATGAGGAAATTTCAAGACGAGTTTAAAGAAATCCCGAGACAAAGTCATTAAAGTCGAAGAACTAAGAAGATTAAGGACTTAATGATGAAATTAAAGAAAGAAGAAAGAGGGGAGGAAGCTTCCTCTAAGCACCTCCCTAATCCTCCTATAAATAGTCTTCATTTTCCTTTCATTTTTTTTTGTTGGCTAAGTGTGACAATTAGCTCTTCCATTTTAATTACTTGCACATTTAAATACATGTCATTTACTTAATTGTCTTGCACCTTAAATTCATTTTAATTCCAAGTAAGTGTTCTTAATTTTGTTGCTTTAATGTTTATTTACCTTTGATCAAGTTACTTTTATCATTCTTCTTCTACTTTTCTCTTGTTTTTGGTTTGTTATAAAATCGGATTAAGCAAGCTTTTGCTTAATCTCTTTGCTTATTTGATTAAAGGTTTTGTCTTTTCTTTTCCCTTTAAGCCTTCATACGAAATAAGCCATAAGTTTGACAATCTTATTTGCTTATTTGGTATTTAGCTTAATTGTTTTCAAAGTTTTCTTAAACGTTTTTATCTTTGTAAAATCCATTTTATCAAGTCTCGTCTTTTAAATTTTGAAAGGTTTTAACTTTTTAGCTTATTGCCTCATTTTGTTTCCATTTCATTTAAGATTTTGAATTCAGCTTATTAGTTCTAGCTTATTTGGACTTGTGCTTATTGCGAATTTGTAACTCCATAGGAAAGAAGGGATTCTACACATTGCGACAGCTCCACTTAGCCACATTCCGATTGTGACAGAATTGGGACAAGGGTTTTGGATTCCGACGGATTACGATAGAGTAACATCTCCCTCATTCCGATCTGGGATTGCGATCGCACATTGCGATCGCACATTCCGACGGCTCTTGAGGTAATTTGAGTCGAAGTGCTGCCCAAATTTAATGAGCAACATTCCGATCCGAACTTATTCCGACAGCTTATTACGATGGAAGTGACATTCCGATAGGTTGCATTTTCCTTATTCCGATAGACCTAGTTTTATACATTCCGATAGACACATTCCGATCTGGATTCCGATGGGCATGGTGACAGCTTTCCGATCTGACATTCCGATGGACTTGGGTTTGGAATTATACTTTGCTTTGTTTGAATTTTATTTTTAAGTTTACATCTTTAATACTTTGTCAAATTTAATTTTTGTCACGCTTTAATTTCAAGTCATTTAATTAGTTTACTTTTCAAAGTTTTAATATTGCACAATTTAAGTTTTAATTAGTTAGATTTAATTAACCGTCATTTACTTTTAAGTTTTGCACTTTTAAATATACTACAACGACAAACCTTTATTTCCCACCAAAAGACGACTGAGTCGCACTTAAAACCAGTAATCAATTCGATTAGACCACCACAACGAACTTAAATAATTTTTATACTAGGCAAAAGCTAGTTATCAATCATAGATGAACGAGTCTCCAAAAAGCTCTACTAATACTAATGACTTTGTCTCTTGTACTTTCAGTGACAAGGCCAGTGACTATGCATCCTGTAGTTCAATGAAGAGTCAAGACCTTCAAGTTCCAAGACAAATGACCCTGCTGCTACTAGTGCTAGGATGAGTGATGAGAGAGTTCCTTCTACCTCCACTGTTTCTAATTCTAGTTTATTGAGTCCTAGGAATGTTGATTCTCCTAGAATTGTTTGTAATAAGATTAGCAGTGTGAAACAATGTCATTTGAATAAAAGGTCTTTTAAAACATGCTTTGTTTGTGGTAGTAAGTTTCATTTGATTAAGGACTGTGATTTTTATGATCAAACTGCTTATGTTTATCAAGCTTATCCTGCTCCTGGTCCACCAGGAGTTGCTCCTTTTTCTTCTAGAAGACTAAACCCATGTGCCCAATCCTATTCTTCTTTTAGAAGGACCTCTCCTTCAGCTTCTAATCTTTGGAGAAGCAATGGTTGTACCTACAATAGAACAACCAGTAACTATTTTAAGAACTTTAATCAGAATTATGCTTTTAATTCAGACCAAATGTATTTTGGGTTGGGAAATTTGGGTACTGATGTTAAGCCCTCCGCAGGTTGTTCTTGGTCACAAAATAACACCCATATGATGAACAGGCAACCTAAGAACAACAGTGGATCTCATCAATCTTCTTGGCTATCTACTAAAGATCCACAAGACAGACTCGAGCCTGAAAAGGTCTGGGTCCCCTTAAGACACTAACTTTTGCATATAACTTTTTTGTTGTTGTAGATTACTTAATAAATGTGAAAACACTTATCCTTTTACCACTTAATTATAATAATAACCAGGCCAAAACGTGTATTTTATGTCGTAAATGTCAGAATTATGCGTGGTTTGTGTTTTTGTTGTGATTTAGGACCAAAATGTGAAAAGGGAAGAAAACATGGGCTTTCACGGGCTTTTATCAAAGAAAATGACAAAAGACGAAGTCAAAATATCAAGAGCAAAAAGAACGGAAGTCCAAGGCCTATTCTGAAGATTTATCGAAGAAAAAGTCTAAAGACGGAAGTTTAATGAAGTCGAAGAACCAAGTCTAATAAAAGAAGAAAGTTATAAGACGAGTTCAATTTATATCGACAAATCCCAAGACAACGTCGAGAAAGTCGAAGAATATAAAAGATGAAAAGACGAGAAGAAAGAAGAAAAACTCAACACACGTTAATCCTCCTATAAATACCCTCATTAGGAGGTGTTAGCTATTTGACACATAGCTCTCCACTTTTATTTTTAAGCACTTTTTCATATTGTCATTTACTTTAATTGTCTTTCTTTTCAAGAATTCATGTAAGTCCTTTAATCTTGTTTTAAATCTTTGATCGTTAATCTTTTAAATTCAAGTTTTTAATCATTCTTATTCTTCTCTTCATGTTTTAAAAAGCTATTGTCTTGTTTGATTAATCTTAAAGTTTTTATCTTTATGCTTATTTTGATAAAAGTCCTTATCTTGTTGGTTTCACCAACTTCATACGAATGATAATCTCAACTTTTAGTGCTTTTTTTTATTTTGTGTCTATCTTATTTCCTTTTAAGTGTTTTCAAAAGTTTAATCTTTTAAAAGTTTATTTTATAAAATTTGCTTATTTAGTGTTTTGAATGTTCTTTTCATTCGTGGATCATTTAGTTTTTCTTAAAGTTCTTTTGGCTTAATTTTTGGTTAAGTGCTTATTTGGTTTTTATCTTATTTCATTTAATCCGAATACTTTTGCAAACCATCGCAATATCATTAGGGTTTCTACATTGCGACAACTCATTGCGATAGTTTCTACATTGCGACAGTTTATACATTGCGATATCCCCTTATTCCGATCGTGGATTGCGATAGCCCCTGGCATCGTGGATTGCGACGGAATTTAAGGTATATTCCGACGAAACGCTGCCCAAATTTTGACAGCCACTTTGCGATAGGGTACGTATTGCGACAGGGTGCACATTGCGATGGGAGAAGCATTGCGATAGGATTCACATTGCGATAATACTTTGTTCATTTTACTTAGTCGATTTTCTTTCGAGTTTATTTCCTTCCCGCCATTTTCTTAAGTCTTGTTTTTAAATTGTTTTATTTTATTTGTATTTCAAATTCGCTTTTAATTGTGTTTTTAATTACTTCCATTCCGCCGTTATTTCGTTTAAGTCTTTATATTTGGTTTCATTATTTTGACATTTATTTTCCATGCTTTCATTTTATTTTTAGTTATAGACAACGACAACCCTTTTCTTTTATTCACCAAAGACGACTGAGTCGCACTTTTATACCGTGATCAATTTGATTAGACATAAGTCAAAGAAAGAATTTTCAGTTATTAAAATGACACCGCTGCCGGCTCTTTTCGTGAAGATTAACGGTTTTTTGTGAGATATGTGTTGGATTTTGGGATCCGTTCACTCGTGAACGTTATTTTTCTTGCTCAAAAATTTTCAAAAATCCATAAAAATTAAAATATTTTCAAAAATCCAAAAACATTAAAAAACTCATAAAAAGTAATTATTTTTCAAAAGTTTTACACCAAAAAATTTTATTTTTACAGTAAATATATTTCCTCTATTTGTTTGTTATCTTTTTCTTTTGCAGGTGTATGCGTACTAGATCTTCGTCTTATTCTGAGCCCGAGACTCTTGAAGACTTAGACATGACCGGTGTACACAACAATAATAATCCACCTCACCCCAACATGAATAATAACAACCATCTTCCTCAACCCGTCCTTCGAACGATGGAGGAGCTTTGTCAACCAACAATGAATGGACGCGGAAGACCGATTGCGCCGATGCAAATCACGGCTCCAGAGTTTTCTTTGAAGCATCACATGATCCAACAAGTTCAAAATACTTGTCCATTTTGCGGATTACCGGATGATAATGCCAACAAACATCTCGACAAATTCATTACCGTCACTCAAAGCATGAAATTGCCCGGGGTTACTATGGATTTTCTTCGCCTTCATCTATTTCCACACACTTTATCCCACCATGCCAAAAAATGGTTTGATCGTCTTCCTAAGAATTTATTTCATACATGGGACGAGTTGACTCAACGATTTTGGTCGCGCTACTTTCCACCATCCATGGTCACGAGCCTTCAGAATCAAATCAGTGGTTTCACACAAGAACCTGATGAATCACTTTTCGATGCTTGGGAACGTTATAATGTTTTGATCGATCGATGTCCTAATCATAATATGCTCCCCGTCACCTTAATCGATACTTTCTACAACGGTTTAACTTTTCGTGATCGTGATACGATTAATGCAGCCGCCGGTGGCACATTTATGAAAAGAAGACCCGAGGAGTGTAGAGAGCTTATAGAGAACATGACTACTCATCACAAAAATTGGGATTCATCCGCATCTTCAAGGAATAATCCGAGAGTCAATGTTTCTTCTACTTTATCAAACACCGAGATGACCGAATTCACCCGCATGATGGCCGAAATGAACAAAAATATCCTACTCATAGCTACGAATCAACAACAACATGTTAAAGATGTAGCACTTTCTTGTGAGATTTGCGGCGATCCTCATTCATACACTGATTGTCCTTCTACTCATGACAATCCGGAAAACAGGTATGCGGCTTATGGTAACTATTCAACGGAAAGCTATCAAGCACGACCTCAAGGTGATCGTAACTTGCTAAGTTATCGTTCTAACAACTTTCTTTCACCTTTTTCTTCTCCTCAAAACCATAATCCCCACAACTTTAATAGAAGCAATCCAAACCCACCTCGAGCTTCTTATCCATATCACCCACCCACTACCCAATCTTCACCCATCACTCCACCCACAACTTATAATCATAATGTTGAAACTTTTATGAGGACCCAAGGAGAGGTAGTTAAGAATCTTCAAAGCCAAATCATTAACTTGAAAGGTGATATCACTAAAAAAGGGAAGGATATTCGAACCGAGCTTAGACATGACATGCAAACTTCTTTAAGCAATCAAACGAATGATTTGAAGAATATGATGGCTAGTTTCTTCCAAACCACTCAACTCTCGACTTCGGGCTCTCTTCCTTCGAATACCGTCACCAACCCAAGAGCGAATGTGAGTGCTATTACTACACGCAGTGGAGAAACTCTAGTAGGACCATCTACCCCTCCCCCAGTTACTACATCTACACCTCCTCCACCACCATTTATCCCGCCTACTTCCAAGCCTAGTACTAGTTCTCCATTACCGTCTCCACCTCTTAATGAAGAAGCACCCAAGAAAAACCCTTCACCAAACCCACCTTCCACCTTTAAACCTTCAACATCTCAACCTTCACCTTCTACACCTACACCACCTAAACCCAACATTCCTTATCCATCTCGATTAGACAAGTGCAAATTGCTCACCAAGGATGACATTCAAGTGACAAACTTTTTGAAAAAGATTTTGGGCGTGAATATCACCATTTGTAAAACCCGCATGCTTTTACCATGAATAGTGCCCTTAAGATCGTACGTCCTAGATTAGAACTTACCTTATTTAGTATTGATCACATTCATGTGCTAATAGTCAAGCAAGTGCATACGTGTATGACATGATAAGTAATGATTACGTACGAACTCATGATAAACAGTTAATAAATATGTCACGTGAACATAATTAAATCATGATCACCATTTAAAATACGAACTAAAATAATTACGTAAATACATATAATATAATTACGAGCGTTAAGATTACGATAAACTACATGATAAAATAAACAGAAACACTTTAAACACGAACACGTTTAACCACGAACGACCACGAAACATCGGGACACGAGAAAAGGTACGGGTACCCCATGTGGGGCCCCATACCCACGGCACACTAACCAAAATGGGCTTAGCCCATTGACTTTTACAAGAAAGGGGGGGTTATGGTAAATATGCTTTTCATTTTTACATTTCAAGCAAAATAGCGTTTTAACCTAAAAAGTTTTCTCTCCTCCTCCTTGCCCTCTCTTTGTGCCGCCACCTTAAGGACCACCATAGGTGGTTGTTGATTGATTTTGATCTTGAAAATCATTGCTATAAACCGTGTTTGTGCATCCTCTTTCAAGCTACGTATTGGTATATCATTCTAAACCTTTCTTTTTAATTCTTTTTAAATCTTTGATTATTTTCATGAACATGTTATTATTATTCTTATTAAAACATGATAATTAAACATTGATCTAACATGTTTTGGGGTGAATTAAAATCAAAGGACGATATAAAAGGGTGTTTGTTTTGGCCGCCTAGCATAACCAACCCGAGGGGGGGTTCGGTTTGCTTTTAGCCGCCACCACCAAGACCAATGTTGGTCTTGGTTGGTGCATGTGGGACCCACGGCAGCAAGGGGGCACAAGTACCCCGAGTTTGGCTCGGGGTACGGTGTCGATTTCATGCCCGATTCATGGTTCGTTGGTTAAATCATGATTTATGCTACATGTTAAAATTTATGAATTATGAACTTAGGATATAAATTAATTAATAACATGAGATATTAATTAAACCATGACTTAGGTTATTTTTAATTATTAATTTAGCATGATATTAATTTAACCTAAGTATTTTATGTTATATGTTATAATTAATTAATTATTTAAAACATGCTTATAATTAATTAATTTAGACACGACTTAGGTTATGTTATTAATACATAATAATACACATTTTAACCTAAGTATTTTATTCCATTTTAATTAAAACATGTTATACTTTAATTAAAATGCTTAACCTATTGTTTAATTAAATACATGAAATAATAATTAAACTATACACTATATCATATGACTTAAGAAATAAGCTTATAAACACTTAGACTTATATGTTAGCTTATGTAACCAGCTTAATTCTAATTATGGAAACTCCTATTTATAGAAACTTAATTAAATAAGGCAACTAATCTATTAATGGAAACCTTCTATATATGGAAATCTATCTATTTCAGGCAGCTAATCTAATCATGGAAACCTTCTATATATGGAAACTTATTTAATTAAGGCAGCTGATCTATTTTTTGGAAACTTTCTATTTTTAGAAACTAATCTATTTTAAGCAGTAAATTCTATTTTAGGAAACTTTCTATTTTTGGAAACTTTCTATTTTTGGAAACTTTCTATTTTTGGAAACTTTCTATTTTTGGTAACTTTTTATTTTTGGAAACTTTCTATTTTTGGAAACTTTCTATTTTTGGAAACTTTTTATTTTTGGAAACCTGTTATTTTTGGAATGTTATTTATTATTACACAGTAAGTATAATAATACATGAAATACCAGTAATACTTAATCAGATTAATCAGAATACAAGGTAAACACAGTTTAAGGCTTTAAACAGTAAACCTTGACCTAAAACACACAAAGTAAGCTAAGGTGAGACATAAAACCCAGTACGTAATCAGTGATTCGATACTTATACACGTGTGTATTCATGTAGCATTAGTGATCCAGAAGTAGGAGTTTTTCTTCTGTTCATTCACTGGACTTGAGGTATGGATTCCCGTCCTTTCAGTATGGACATTCTTTCTTTATTAGGATTTCCCGTATGCAGCCAACTGTTTTCCCCAGTAATTGTTTTATTGTTTTGAACTGCTTATGTTTAATTACCATAATCTATAGCCATATACAAGCATGACCAGTTTCACCTAGTTATGGAGGTACCATAACCATAACATTGGAGGCACCAATGTTATGACTTCCCCACGGCGGAGTGATTGCTCGTGGCGTCCCTTTCAGTTTTAGCCATATTATTATATCATGTGGGGCGTATGGGTGCATCCTAGTTACATGTTTTATTCAGTATTTCATGGTGAATGTGGTGTGTGCCTTGCATCCTTCACAAGGAGTTGATCCCTCCTACCCAAACCAGTATATTAATTAGAGGCATCCCCTCTAATCAGCATGATGAGGTCACCCCTCCAAGTATTCATGCACGTGACCTTTTCATGACCTATATGGGCTATAGTATATTTATGTTAAAACAGTTTTCATAAGATAAACATAAGGCTTTTCAAACTATAAAACCAGTTTTCTTAATACTTAACCAGTTTACTCAGAACTTAGTCTTCCGCTGTTATATGTTACATGCTTATCCTATTTCATGCTATATTCTACATCCGTGCACTGAGCGTCTTGCTCAGCCGTTTTCCTTTTCATGTTCCCAAAACGGCAGGTACTCAGGGACGCTCGTAGATCTCGAACGTACGTGCATATGGACTGGAAGCTTTACTGTCTTTCTTTACTTTATGCATTTCCTTTACTTTAATACAGTTTGCTATGGACATTGTTTCGTCCTTTCCTTTTACAGTATTTATGTTTGTGTGTGATGAGCTCTACTTTGGGGTTACCGATGTTTGATTCCGGTATTTCCCTTTTATGGTCAAATAATGCTTAGACATTTATCCTTGTATGCTTTGATGACACGCCATGATTATGCGTAAGATTCCATTTCCAAAATGAGGTGTTACAATTATGGTATCAGAGCCAAGGCTTCGACCTGTAGGCTCTCAAATATGACCTGTGATTAGTGGGTAGTCACTACGGTCTTCCTAGAACTGACAGTTGTTTTCAAGCATTCATCATTTTAAGCATACATATACATGTCATTGTTACAGGGTTTTTGACTAAGTAATGGTTGGTACACGACTGGCCCTATTTAGTCGCATGTGTTTTATCGAAACTTTTAGATTTGGGATCGACCCATAGGCGTCCCCTCGATATGTCTTTTGTTTTGATTGAACTGACCAGAGGTGTTCACTCTCGAGCATCAAAAGTTTTCATAAAACTGCATCATGCATTCATACAAAAATTTTCTTGCATAAAATTTTTCTCGTGAAATTTTTGTATAAATTTTTTTCATGTATATATATAATTTATATTTTATGTTTCGAAATGTTAATCATATGTTTTATGTTATACTGTCAGATGGTTCTCACACGCGAGCAAGAGCAGCTCAATGCTGCAATTCAGGCTGCCATGCAAGCCTTGCTTCCTCAACTGAGGAATGACATCCGTGCTGAAGTCCAAGCTACCAACAATCAGCAGCAGCAGAATCAGGCACCTCCTCCTCCTCCTCCCCCAGTGACACTAGCAGTGTGGCTGGAAAGATTCAACAAGCTCCGTCCTAGAGATTTTGAAAAGACTGATAGCCCCAGCGATGTTGAAAGCTGGTTGACTCATATCGAGAAGATTTTCAATGCTATGGGATGTGACCCCGCATTCAAGGCGAGATTGGCATGCTACCGGTTTGAAGGCGATGTACTCAACTGGTGGCTAGCCTTGACGCAGTCGGAAGGAGGTGATGATTGGGTCGCTGGTTTGACATGGTCCCAATTCAAGGAGAGAGTGATGGAGCAGTTCTTTCCCAAGGCAGAGCAGGACAAGCTCAAGCGAGAGTACCATGGGATACGTCAGAGAGCGAGCGAGAATAGCAACGAATTCATGCAGCGCTTTCTTCGCTTAGCTGGTTTCCTGGGAGCAGCAGCTGGTACTCCTGAGGAGCAGGCACACCACTTTAGGTGGGCACTTCGCACCTCGGTCGCGAACAATCTGGTGTGTGCTACGTTCAATACAGTAGCACAAGTGGCCGACGCAGCAAGGAAGCTAGAGATGTTGCTGGAACGAGATGAGTTCGGGAAGCTGAAAGACCCGACAAGAGGTAAACATTTCGTATTCTATCGATAATAAAACCGCATCCTATTATTATATGTTCGATAATCATCTCTTAAACTGTATCTTCCAGGCAGAAAACTGGGGACCGGTCTCAGTCGGCTACTCAGCAGCAGCCTCATCAGCCCAAAGGAAATGGTCACACTAACGACCGTTCTGTTGTGGGAAGGCGTAGCGGTAATGATAATTACCGTAACAACGCTGGACACTCCAACAACAGCAGGTCCTACTATTTACGCATCTTCTTATGATTTCATGTTATATCTCTCATGCTGACACTATATTAACCTCTACCAGGAACCACGGTAACGGGAAGGACCAGAACCACAGGGGTTCACAGCCTAACCGTTCAGCTAACACTGGTGAACATCTTATGACGCATATGTCTTATACTCGTGCATATACTTTATTTTAACACATTTTGTCATCAGCAGGCCCTCAGCAAGCAAGGACTCCTGCTGGAGGATTCACTCATCCTCTTTGCAGTACTTGCCATCGCAGACACCCTGGCTCATGTCGTCGTGATTCTGACGCGTGCTACAAGTGCGGCCTCCCTGGCCGTCGTATGAGAGATTGCCGTAAGGGTGAAATAGAGGGTACCTCGGGTCATGCTGATAGTAAGCCGCCTCCTACCACCAGGCGTGTCTAAATGACATCTCGTGATCAGGCAAACAAATCTACAGGTACCATTACTGGAATTTTGTATATGTACGGCCAAGCTGCATGTGTTCTTTTCGACACGGGTGCCACTCACTCAGTTATTTCCACTACTTATGCCAAGAACATCAGGACACTTCCCTTGCCATTAGAAAATAGGTTTACCATTTCCACGCCTTTGAGGGACTCTGTATTAATAACTCATGTATACAAGATTCTTCCTCTAGAGTTTGACGATAAAGTTCGTGCAGTAGATGCACTTCCCCTAGACATGATTGAGTTCGATATGATTCTCGGCATGGACTGGCTATCCAAGCACCATGCTACCATAGACTGCCACTCATATCGGGTGATCTTCGGCGACATTAATGCACCAGAGTACATTCATAACGGGTTCATACCCAGACGGTCTGTACAAGTCATATCTACCTTGCAAGCACGTGCATTACTGTCACATGGCTGTGAGGGTTATCTAGCTACGGTTCACGACATGGATGCTGAATCCCCATCGATTTAGGATCAACCAGTAGTTTCGGAATTTCAAGACGTCTTTCCAGTTGAACTTCCAGGCATACCACCTGCACGAGAAGTGGAGTTCAACATCGACCTTGTTCCAGGAGCTGAACCAATCTCTAAGGCTCCGTATCGTATGGCTCCCATAGAGCTAAAAGAACTGAAGAACCAACTGCAGGAACTTCTTGAACGAGGGTTCATTAGACCAAGCGCATCTCCATGGGGCACACCGGTCTTGTTCGTTAAGAAGAAGGACGGCATCATGCGACTTTGCATAGACTACCGTGAACTTAATAAGATTACCATCTGCAATAGATATCCACTGCCACGTATAGATGATCTGTTTGACCAACTTCAAGGAGCCAAACACTTCTCAAAGATCGATCTAAGGTCAGGCTACCATCAGCTAAGGGTTAAAGAGCAGGATATTGCCAAGACTGCTTTTCGTACCCGCTATGGCCATTATGAGTTTGTAGTCATGCCATTCGGCCTGACTAATGCTCCAGCAGTATTCATGGATCTGATGAACAGAATCTTCCACAAATTCCTTGATAAGTTTGTCATTGTATTCATCGATGACATCCTGATTTTCTCAAAGTCCACAAAGGAACACGAAGACCATCTCCGTACGGTACTACAGATTCTTCGTCAGAAGCAGCTGTATGCGAAATTCTCCAAGTGTGAGTTCTGGTTAAACAAAGTGGCATTCTTAGGTCACATTGTATCAGCAGAAGGGATCACTATGGACCCAGCGAAGGTTGAGGCTATCACTAAATGGCCAAGACCAACGTCAGCGACAGAAGTCCGCAGTTTCTTAGGCTTAGCTGGATATTATCGCAGATTCGTGGAGAACTTTTCCCTCTTGGCATTACCTCTCACCAAACTGATGCGAAAAGGAGAGAAATTCGTCTGTACGGAAGAACGAGAGAAGAGCTTCGAAGACCTAAAGCAGAAGTTAGTATCTGCACCTATTCTTACTCTCCCATCTGGTACAGGTAGATTTCAGATCTACAGCGATGCATCAGGGAAGGGACTGGGCTGTGTTCTCATGCAACATGGGAAAGTGATCGCGTATGCTTCACGACAGCTTAAGCCCTATGAAGAAAACTATCCTACGCATGACCTGGAACTTGCTGCAGTGGTGTTCGCATTGAAAATATGGAGGCATTACTTATACGGAGAATCATGCGACATTTTCACGGATCACAAGAGCTTGAAGTATATCTTCACTCAACGAGAATTGAACATGAGACAAAGGAGATGGTTGGAACTGTTGAAGGATTATGATATTAACCTACAGTATCATCCCGGGAAGGCTAATGTAGTAGCAGATGCACTCAGCAGAAAGTCGGGAATGATCAACGACATTGAAATCAAGGAACAAAACATAAGAGACTTGGAGCGGCTAGACATCGAAATCATGGTACGTGGGCAGCACGAATACTGGGCGAATCTTAGAGTAGAACCTGAGTTACTGTCTAGGATCAAGGAAGAGCAGAAGGATGATGGAGAAATTTGGGCGATAATTCAGAATTTGGAGAAGCAGACATAATTCAGAATGGACGCAGACGGTATCGTTTGGCAGGGCACGAGACTTTGTGTTCCTGACAATCAAGAACTCCGGGAAGCATTGTTAGCTGAAGCTCACAGCTCCCTATTTTCTATACATCCTGGGTCGACAAAAATGTACCATGACATCAGACAGCACTTTTGGTGGAGTGGTATGAAACAGGATGTAGCCACTTATGTTTCCAAATGTCTTACCTGCCAGCAGGTTAAGATTGAGCATCAGCGATCGGGCGGTCTCCCTCAACCGTTGGATATTCCAGAGTGGAAGTGGGACAAAATCACCATGGATTTTGTTACCGGTCTTCCGCCTACCAAGAAGAAGCACGATGCTATTTGGGTCATTGTTGATCGACTCACCAAATCAGCTCATTTCTTACCGATACGCAAGGAAGATCCGGTAAGTAAACTCGCAGATACTTACAGAAGGGAGATCATGAGACTCCACGGTACTCCCTCCAGCATCGTCTCAGACAGAGATCCTCGTTTCACGTCGCGATTCTGGAAAGGGCTGCAAAAAGCTTGGGGTACACAACTTAAGCTGAGTACGGCCTTTCATCCTCAAACGGACGGACAGTCGGAGCGAACAATTCAGACATTGGAAGATATGTTAAGGTCGTGTGCGTTGGAATGGACAGGTGATTGGGACGATTACATCTGTTTGGTCGAGTTTGCATACAACAACAGCTGGCACGCAAGTATCAAATGTGCTCCTTTCGAAATGTTGTATGGCAGGAAGTGTCGCGCTCCAATCTGCTGGTATCAAGTGGGAGAGCGAACACTCGAAGGACCAGAGATTATAGAAATGACCAATGAGAAGATCGAAGTAGCTAAACAGAAGCTGCAGGAAGCACGGTCACGTCAGAAGAGTTACGCCGATAAGCATCGTAGGGACATACATTTTAATGTGGGAGTTCACGTCTTCCTCAAGGTTTCGCCGGCACGTGGTGTTAAACGCTTCGGGATCAAAGGGAAACTCAGTCCTCGTTTCATCGGACCATTTGATATCATTGAACGAATCGGTGAAGTATCTTACCGATTGGCGTTACCTCCTCAGCTTTCACACGTGCATAACGTGTTCCATGTGTCCTTACTCAGAGGGTACAAGTATCATCCCCTTCACATGGTCCAGTATCCACTGGAACAGATACGTGAAGATCTCACTTATATAGAGGAACCCGAACGAGTGCTCGACAGGCAAGAACGAGTCATGATAAGGAAGACGATTCCATTCGTCAAAATTCTTTGGAGGGACCATACCGAGCGGGAAGCCACTTGGGAAACAGAGGAGTCTATCCGGGCTTCTTACCCTCACTTCATATTTTGAGTTCGGGTATGTTACTTCTTTCCAGTTTGCTATATCTATAATTCGGGGACGAATTATTCTTTTTAGGGGGGAAGAATTGTAAAACCCGCATGCTTTTACCATGAATAGTGCCCTTAAGATCGTACGTCCTAGATTAAAACTTACCTTATTTAGTATTGATCACATTCATGTGCTAATAGTCAAGCAAGTGCATACGTGTATGACATGATAAGTATCGATTACGTACGAACTCATGATAAACAGTTAATAAATATGTCACGTGAACATAATTAAATCATGACTACCATTTAAAATACGAACTAAAATAATTACGTAAATACATATAATATAATTACGAGCGTTAAGATTACGATAAACTACATGATAAAATAAACAGAAACACTTTAAACACGAACACGTTCAACCACGAACGACCACGAAACATCGGGACACGAGAAAAGGTACGGGTACCCCATGTGGGGCCCCATACCCACGGCACACTAACCAAAATGGGCTTAGCCCATTGACTTTTACAAGAAAGGGGGGGTTATGGTAAGTATGCTTTTCATTTTTACATTTCAATCAAAATAGCGTTTTAACCTAAAACGTTTTCTCTCCTCCTCCTTGCCCTCTCTTTGTGCCGCCACCTTAAGGACCACCATAGGTGGTTGTTGATTGATTTTGATCTTGAAAATCATTGCTATAAACCGTGTTTGTTCATCCTCTTTCAAGCTACGTATTGGTATATCATTCTAAACCTTTCTTTTTAATTCTTTTTAAATCTTTGATTATTTTCATGAACATGTTATTATTATTCTTATTAAAACATGATAATTAAACATTGATCTAACATGTTTTGGGGTGAATTAAAATGAAAGGACGATATAAATGGGTGTTTGTTTTGGCCGCCTAGCATAACCAACCCGAGGGGGGGTTCGGTTTGCTTTTAGCCGCCACCACCAAGACCATTGTTGGTCTTGGTTGGTGCATGTGGGACCCACGGTAGCAAGGGGGCACAAGTACCCCGAGTTTGGCTCGGGGTACGGTGTCGAGTTCATGCCCGATTCATGGTTCGTTGGTTAAATCATGATTTATGCTACATGTTAAAATTTATGAATTATGAACTTAGGATATAAATTAATTAATAACATGAGATATTAATTAAACCATGACTTAGGTTATTTTTAATTATTAATTTAGCATGATATTAATTTAACCTAAGTATTTTATGTTATATGTTATAATTAATTAATTATTTAAAACATGCTTATAATTAATTAATTTAGACACGACTTAGGTTATGTTATTAATACATAATAATACACATTTTAACCTAAGTATTTTATTCCATTTTAATTAAAACATGTTATACTTTAATTAAAATGCTTAACCTATAGTTTAATTAAATACATGAAATAATAATTAAACTATACACTATATCATATGACTTAAGAAATAAGCTTATAAACACTTAGACTTATATGTTAGCTTATGTAACCAGCTTAATTCTAATTATGGAAACTCCTATTTATAGAAACTTAATTAAATAAGGCAACTAATCTATTAATGGAAACCTTCTATATATGGAAATCTATCTATTTCAGGCAGCTAATCTAATCATGGAAACCTTCTATATATGGAAACTTATTTAATTAAGGCAGCTGATCTATTTTTTGGAAACTTTCTATTTTTAGAAACTAATCTATTTTAAGCAGTAAATTCTATTTTAGGAAACTTTCTATTTTTGGAAACTTTCTATTTTTGGAAACTTTCTATTTTTGGAAACTTTCTATTTTTGGAAACTTTCTATTTTTGGTAACTTTCTATTTTTGGAAACTTTCTATTTTTGGAAACTTTCTATTTTTGGAAACTTTCTATTTTTGGAAACCTGCTATTTTTGGAAAGTTATTTATTATTACACAATAAGTATAATAATACATGAAATACCAGTAATACTTAATCAGATTAATCAGAATACAAGGTAAACACAGTTTAAGGCTTTAAACAGTAAACCTTGACCTAAAACACACAAAGTAAGCTAAGGTGAGACATAAAACCCAGTACGTAATCAGTGATTCGATACTTATACACGTGTGTATTCATGTAGCGTTAGTGATCCAGAAGTAGGAGTCTTTCTTCCGTTCATTCACTGGACTTGAGGTACGGATTCCCGTCCTTTCAGTATGGACATTCTTTCCTTATTAGGATTTCCCGTATGCAGCCAACTGTTTTCCCCAGTAATTGTTTTATTGTTTTGAACTGCTTATGTTTAATTAGCATAATCTATAGCCATATACAAGCATGACCAGTTTCACCTAGTTATGGAGGTACCATAACCATAACATTGGAGGCACCAATGTTATGACTTCCCCACGGCGGAGTGATTGCTCGTGGCGTCCCTTTCAGTTTTGGCCATATTATTATATCATGTGGGGCATATGGGTGCATCCTAGTTACATGTTTTATGCAGTATTTCATGGTGAATGTGGTGTGTGCCTTGCATCCTTCACAAGGAGTTGATCCCTCCTACCCAAACCAGTATATTAATTAGAGGCATCCCCTCTAATCAGCATGATGAGGTCACCCCTCCAAGTATTCATGCACGTGACCTTTTCATGACCTATATGGGCTATGGTATATTTATGTTAAAACAGTTTTCATAAGATAAACATAAGGCTTTTCAAACTATAAAACCAGTTTTCTTAATACTTAACCAGTTTACTCAGAACTTAGTCTTCCGCTGTTATATGTTACATGCTTATCCTATTTCATGCTATATTGTACATCCGTGCACTGAGCGTCTTGCTCAGCCGTTTTCCTTTTCATGTTCCCAAAACGGCAGGTACTCAGGGACGCTCGTAGATCTCGAACGTACGTGCATATGGACTGGAAGCTTTACTGTCTTTCTTTACTTTATGCATTTCCTTTACTTTAATACAGTTTGCTATGGACATTGTTTCGTCCTTTCCTTTTACAGTATTTATGTTTGTGTGTGATGAGCTCTACTTTGGGGTTACCGATGTTTGATTCCGGTATTTCCCTTTTATGGTCAAATAATGCTTAGACATTTATCCTTGTATGCTTTGATGACACGCCATGATTATGCGTAAGGTTCCATTTCCAAAATGGGGTGTTACACCATTAGACTTGTTGAAGCTCTTGCCCAAATGCCCACATTCATTAAGATGTTTAAGGAATTGCTTAATAAGAAGGAGAAGATGGCCGAGTTTGTGAATACTCGATTGAATGAAAATTGTTCTGCAGTCCTTCTTAAAGAACTTCCGGAGAAACTTAGAGATCCCGGTCGTTTTTGCTACCATGTACTTTTAACCAAACCGAAGAATTCACTGCCTTAGCCGATCTCAGGGAAAGTATTAATTTGATGCCTTTAAGTGTTTGGAAAAAGTTATCATTACCCGACCTTACACCAACAAAGATGACTCTTGAGCTAGCAAATCGATCTCTCGCTTACCCTGTTGGTATTGCCGAAGATGTGTTTGTTAAAGTTGGTACCTTCACTTTTCCGGTCGATTTTGTTGTTGTTGATTATGAAATGGACCCTTATATTCCGTTAATACTTGGACGGCCATTCTTGAGAACCGGAAAAGCTTTAGTCGATGTTGCCGAAGGTGAACTCATTCTAAGAGTCGGGAATGATGCACAAGTGTTTAAAATGGGGAAGATCACAAATAAATCCAATGGAAGAGAATCAGCGAATATGATTAATGTGCTTCAAGATGAGCTTGATACAAATACTTGTGAAATTACAAAGCTTGATGATTTTGTCGTCAACAACAATCCTCTTTTCGATTCTTGCTATGATAATCCACTTTTCCAAGATTATGTGGATGATTCTCTCTCCAATTTGGATCCTCCACCAATATATGATGCTCCACCAATCTATGATGATTTTAGTTCCGATGTGGATGATTATGATGATTTTTCTTCAGAGTATAAAGACATGCCCACATATGATGATTTTGATGATGCTCATACTCTTTCGAGTGATTCTTCAAATGCTGACCTTGTTCCTACTTTTGATGAAGATCCTCCACTAACAATGCTTGATCCTACTTTGGATGACTACTCATTTGAGGAAGATTTTGCTACTTTTCTCAATACCTACTTCCCCAATGAGAATGATTCTCCTCCTTTGGACTTTGATTATGGTCTTTATCCTCCTATGGATATTAAGAAAACCGTTTCAAAGGAGAAGAAATCAGAACACACCGACATCCGTAGTACCTATGTCTTGACACCTCTTTTTCCACCTTTTGAGGATGAGATTGTGAGATTTATGAGCGGATCTTCTTCAAGGTCTACTAAGCCTGAGTGTTATTTTCCCCTAAAAGAAAAGGTGTTCGATCCCGGTATTCCAATTTTTAAGCCATCTCAGTATCCATCTGATGAAATAAAAGGAAAGATTTTTGGAAACAATGGAGATATGCTTGCACTACATCATACTGTCTACCACCGTGCTCAATCTTTGCTTAAGGGAACCTTGCCTACTCTTATTTGGCTTGCCTTGTTCGCCGTAAGCTTGTGCTATTTGATGGAAGAAAACCATGTATTTGATCCCGGTGGATGTTATTCAAGCTTCTTACCATTGTAATCAAGGTTGAGTCAGGCTCACGACTCGGTGAACAAAAACAAGCGCTTCTCGGGAGGCAACCCGCAGTATCTATCTTTTTTATCCATTTTTATAATAAGTGTAGGGGAGACCCTAGTATGTGTTTGTTATTTTCTCTCTTATCATGTGCAGGGATTCGAGCTTTCAAAGATCCATTCTTGATGACTTTTGACGACCCGTGATTCCATGTACCCGTCTTCCCGGTTTTATCCTAAACTCTTTTGATTCACTATTTTATATTCTTCAATATTAAAATAGGAATCACTTTAGTTGTCCCTTCCTTAGCAAGATTTAAGCAAACGTGCACAATGTCCTAAGTGTAGGGGAGTTTTCTCCCACATGAGGACAATGTTTATATTAAGTGTAGGGGGGACTTCTATCGAAGTTAAGTAGGCTTTTCCTTGTATTTGTCCTCATTTTAACCGGAAAATTGATTTTTCGACATTTTTCAAAATTTTCGATCTATTATGGCCTATTAGTATTTACCTTTGTATAGTTATTTTCTTTCTTTTCTAGAATAAATTTTAATAAAGTGGTTTTAATTTTCAAAAGTCATGAATCTTTTGACTCAACCCGAGTTTACTTATCTTTGTTTACTCTAGCTAGTATCCTTAACATGTTTAAGTCAAGTTTTGCTAGGCTTTTATATAGGGAACTTTAAAACACGAAAGTCTTAACTCTTACGGGTTAAGAACAATAACTTTCCGCAAGTTCCTATAATTGATCCTAGAAAGTCGTTTATCAAGGGAACTTTAAAACGCAAATTCTAAACTTGAAAAAGTCTAAGTAGATGCAAGATCCTAGTAGATGACTTGAAAACCCAAAACTTTGATTTAATCGGCTAAGCATCCACGAGTCTCATTCCTTGTGATTTTTAATTTTGGAAAACGAGAGATGATAGAGTCAATTATAAGTTTGGAAATCTTTCATGAATTTATGTGAGTTAATTATGAGCTTTTTCTCCCATCGCTTGCTAATAAATTTAATTGCAATAAGTAAGGTTGTACGATTTGAAAAGTTACTTAGCTTCTAGCCCAAGATCGTTTAAAAGTTGCTCGTATTAATTAGAATTCATAGCCAAGGCATAACTTATTGAAGCGGGATGCGAAGATTGGCGAGTCCGAAAAGGTCCTAACAAGACATGAGGGCTACATTTTGTTGCTAAAGATCCCAAGTGATGTGAAGAATCATTTATAAAAAATTAATATGAAGGATCGAGACACATGTCGAAAAGCAAATATTCCCCTAAAGATCATGGAGAAGTCTATCTGAAAAGACCCTAGCAAGGTATGAGGATAAATAGATCCAAGTCCTAAAAGGAGGGGGATCGTTGTATATCAAAATCTCAAATAAAGATTGGAGAAAAATGAAGAAGTCGTGGTCCAAGTATGAAGAATCTCTCAAAACTTCAAGTGAAGAAATTTCTATTATGAAGAGAAGACCATTATTTCATGAACGTCTCTCAAGATTTGAAGTATGAAGTCAATGCTAAATATCGATCCGAGAAAGGTCTCAAATCGTGAAGCGAGTTATGGCAAGATATGAACTTTATGAGGTCCCGAGGAGCAGTTTTAAAACATTTTGTCCTTTAGCTAACTATTGATTAAATCGTCCCACTTTATTTTCGGCTTAAATAAACTATTGAAATAAGTCAACAATGCATCCTCGTGATCATTCAAGACAACAATAATATATAAGAGATACACCTAGGAATAAGGGAGTCTAAGTGAATAACTGGGCCACATGAGTTTGTGTTAGTTTGCTAACTTATAATAACAATGATCTCGTTTTTAAGCTTGGTTTAGGGAACGTGAAACTTTAGGATGATAAACATTCATGACAAATCCAAAGCCCTAATGTAAGTCTTCGATCTCTTTACTTGTTTCCTTCCTTCAAATATTTTGTAATTTTTTTATCTCTTTTAGTTTCCCTAATGTCTTATGTTGAATAAAAACCAAGGTAGGTTAATTATGATGGAAAATGTAAATCTTGCTTTGTAACTAATGCATTACATGAGGGCATTGCAATGGTCAAGTGTAGGGGATTTAATAAGTGTGAAAACACTTATCCTTTTACCACTTAATTATAATAATAACCAAGCCAAAACGTGTATTTTATGTCGTAAATGTCAGAATTAAGCGTGGTTTGTGTTTTTGTTATGATTTAGGACCAAAATGTGAAAAGGGAAGAAAACATGGGCTTTCACGGGCTTTTATCGAAGAAAAAGACAAAAGACGGAGTCAAAAGATCAAGAGTGCAAAAAGAACGGAAGTCCAAGGCCTATTTTGAAGATTTATCGAAGAAAAAGTCTAGAGACGGAAGTTTAATGAAGTCAAAGAACCACGTCTAATAAAAGAAGAAAATTATAAGACGAGTTCAACAATTTAAATCAACTCCCAAGACAACGTCGAGAAAGTCGAAGAATTTAAAAGATGAAAAGACGAGAAGAAGAAGAAAAGATCAGCACATGTTAATCCTTATATAAATACCCTCCTAATGACACATTAGGAGGTGTTAGCTATTTGACACATAGCTCTCCACTTTTATCTTTAAGCACTTTTTCATATTGTCATTTACTTTAATTGTCTTTCTTTTCAAGAATTCATGTAAGTCCTTTAATCTTGTTTTAAATCTTTGATCTTTAATTTTTTAAATTCAAGTTTTTAATCATTGTTATTCTTCTCTTCTTGTTTTAAAAAGCCATTGTCTTGTTTGATTAATCTTAAAGTTTTCATCTTTATGCTTATTTTGATAAAAGTTCTTATCTTGTTGGTTTCACCAACTTCATACGAATGATAATCTCAACTTTTTGTGCTTTTTGTGTTTTTTGTGTCTAGCTTATTTCCTTTTAAGTGTTTTCAAAAGTTTAATCTTTTAAAAGTTTATTTTATAAAATTTGGTTATTTAGTGTTTTGAATGTTTTTTTTCATTCGTAGATCATTTAGTTTTTCTTAATGTTCTTTTGGCTTAATTTTTGGTTAACTGCTTATTTGGTTTTTAGCTTATTTCATTTCATCCGAATACTTTTGCAAACCATCGCAATATCATTAGGGTTTCTACATTGCGACAGTTTCTACATTGCGATAGTTTCTACATTACGATAGCCCCTTATTATGATCGTGGATTGCGATAGCCCCTGGCATCGTGGATTGCGACGGAATTTAAGGTATATTGCGACGAAACGCTGCCCAAATTTTGACAGCTACTTTGCGATAGTGTACGTATTGCGACAGGGTGCACATTCCGATGTGATAAGAATTGCGATAGGATTCACATTGCGATAATACTTTGTTCATTTTACTTAGTCAAGTTTCTTTCGAGTTTATTTCCTTCCCGCCATTTTCTTAAGTCTTGTTTTTAAATTGTTTTTATTTTATTTGTATTTCCAAATTCGCTTTTAATAACGTTTTTAATTACTTTCATTCCGCCGTTATTTCGTTTAAGTCTTTATATTTGGTTTCATTATTTTGACATTTATTTTCCAAGCTTTCATTTTATTTTTAGTTATAGACAACGACAACCCTTTTCTTTTATTCACCAAAGACGACTGAGTCGCACTTTTAAACCGTGGTCAATTCGATTAGACATAATTCAAAGAAATAATTTTCAGTTATTATTACTCCATACCAAGATCCTTCACTTGTAATAGTTGATAGTGGATGCTCTAGGAGCATGACACGGAATAAAGGACTTTTATCTAACTTTGTACCATTTCAAGGCAGAAAGGTCTACTTCGGAGGTGGTGAAGGAAGGATATCTGGCAAAGGAACTATTCAAACACCTAACCTTAATTTTGAGCAGGTCTACTATGTGGAAGCACTTCAACACTTCAACTTGATCTCTGTCTCTCAGATTTGTGACAAGAAGCAGTTTGTCCTCTTTACGAATACTGAAGCACTGGTGTTATCCAAATACTTTAAGCTACCGGATGACTCTCAAGTTCTACTCAAAATCCCTAGAAGACACAATCTCTATATTATCAAGCTAAATGAAGTTAATCCTATTGGTCAACTAGCTTGTTTGGTTGCTAAAGCTTCAGAAGATGAAGCCACTAAATGGCATAGAAGGATGGGACATGTAAACTTTAAGACCATTCACAAACTAGCAAATATGAACTTGGTCTCTGGTTTACCTCCCAAAACTTTCAGAAATGACATTAATTGCCTTGCGTGCAGCAAAGGCAAACAACACAAAGCATCCTTCAAGGCCATTACTGCTCTCAGCCTCATAACTGAACCATTGCAACTACTACACATGGATTTATTTGGTCCTACCTCCATTAGGAGCATTGACCATAAACAATATTGTCTTATGGTAACTGATGGGTATAGCAGGTTCACGTGGGTTTTCTTTTTGGCTGCTAAAAGTGAGACCTACTCGGTTCTCAATGACTTCATAACACTCATTGCGAATCAGCTGTCCAAGAAGGTGAAAGGTATCCGATGTGACAATGGAACATAATTCAAAAATGCAAACCCCATATCACTTTGCAATTCCAAAGGTATCAAAAGAGATTATAGTGCTGCCAGGACTCCACAACAGAATGGTGTTGAAGAAAGGAAGAACAGGACTCTAATAGAAGCTGCCAGAACCATGCTTGTAGATTCCAAGCTTCCAACTATGTTTTGGATAGAAGCTGTCAACACTACAAGTAATGTAAAACCCGCATGCTTTTACCATGCATAGTACCTTAAGTTCGTACGTACTAGTTAAAAACTTTCCTAATATAGCATGATTACGATTACGTATTAGGAGTCTACGTATTACGTACGTGTTAGAACACGATAAGTATTGTATATGAACGATCACGTAATAATTATTTAGCAATAATTAATCACGAACATACGATCACGGAATCACGAGCGTAATTAAAACACGAGTTATTATTAATTACGTATATATATTTAATACGAGCATAATTAAATATATAAGTGTATGGTATTTACGTAACCAGAACATTTAAAACACGAACATAATTAAACGTAAACGTGTATTAAATAACAAGACACGAAACGAGGTACGGGAACCCCCCGAGGGAGTCCCTACCCGCGGCCAACACAAGGTAATGGGCCAAGCCCATTACCAATTTTACTAAGAGGGGGGATAAAAAGAGTTTTTACTACTCAAAATTACTTTTACAGAAGAATTTCAAGAAAACCTAAAACCCTTCCTCCTCCTCCTTTTTGTGCCGCCACCTACAACCACCATCAAGGTGATTTCTTTGATCTTGGATCTTGTTAAATTAGTGTTTGTTCGTGTTTCTTCTTCACCCTCTTGATCCACGAATACGGTAAAACCTTTACCACCTTTTCTTTTTAATTAATCTTTTATTTAATTAAGAACACGTGTTGTTTTTTATAAAAACACATTAATTAAACCTAGATCTAACATGTTTGATCATTAATTAATCAAAAGGGTCGATCTAAGGGGTGTTTTGTTTTGGGCCGCAAGGAACAACCGACCCCAAGGGGGTTCGGTTTGTTTTAGCCGACCACCACCAAGACCTTTTTGGTCTTGGTTGGTGCGTGTGGGTCCCACGGCAGCAAGGGGGTACCCCGATTTGGTTCGGGGTACGATGTTGTTTCGTATCCGGTGCATGTTTTTAGGCCTAGATCCGGATCATGATTATGTTACTGTTTATGTTATAAACTTATGTTAAGTATTAAATTAATAAGATGTAATTAATTTAATAACATGACTTAGGTTAACTAATTATTAATAAACATGAATTATTTTTAACCTAAGTATTTATATTATTAATACTTATAATTAATTAATTATTTTAAAAACCATGGATATAATTAATTAATTAAACATGACTTAGGTTATATTATTAGTGTTTAATAATACATATTTTAACCTAAGTATTTATTATATTTAATTAAAAACATGTAATACTTTAATTAAATATTATAACCTATAGTTTAATTAAATTACATGAAATAATTGTTAAACTATATAATATATCATATGACTTAGGATATAATCATGAAAACACTTAGGCTTATTTACTTAGCTTATTTAATTAGCTTATTCCTAATTATGGAAACTTTCTATTTTTAGAAACTTAATTAAATAAGGCAGCTATTTTATTTATGGAAACCAGCTATTTTTAGAAACTTATTTATTTAAGGCAGCTAATCTATTTATGGAAACTTATCTAATTAAGGCAGCTAATCTATTTATGGAAACTTTCTATTTTTAGAAACTTATCTATTTTAAGCAGTAAATCTATTTTTGGAAACTTTCTCTTTTTGGAAACTTTTTATTTTTGGAAACTTTCTATTTTTGGAAACTTTGTATTTTTGGAAACTTTCTATTTTTGGTAACTTTCTATTTTTGGAAACTTTCTATTTTAGGAAACCTGCTATTTTTGGAAAGTTACTTATTATTACACAATAAGTATAATAACACATGAAATACCAGAAATACTTAATCAGATTGAACAGAATATAAGATTTAACACAGTTTAAGGCTTTAAACAGTGTAAATAGTAAGAACACATAAAATAAGCTAAGACATGATATAAAACCAGCTATGTATGTAGTAAGCAGATACTTATTTCATGTACGTATTTATGTAGCACTAGTGTTTCGGAAGTAGGATTATCGCAGTTCATCGTTCTCGTTCACTGGACATAAGGTACGGATTCCCGTCCTTTCAGTATGGACATTCTTTCCTTATTAGGATTTCCCCGTATGCAGCCAACTGTTTTCCCGTAGTATAAGTATGAGTTTGATTGCTTATGTTTTTAATATGATTACCTATAGCCATATACATGCATTACCAGTTTCACCTAGTTATGGAGGTACCATAACCATAACATTAGAGGCACTGATGTTATGACTTCACCACGGCGGAGTGATTGCTCGTGGCGTCCCTTCATCTTTTGGCCATTTATTTATATTTATCATGTGGGGCGTATGGGTGCATCCTAGTTACACGTTTTATTCAGGATTACATGGTGAATGTGGTGTGTGCCTTGCATCCTTCACAAGGAGTTGATCCCTCCTACCCATAAAACCAGTATATTAAACTAGAGGCAGTCCCTCTAATTTGCATGATGAGGTCACCCCTCCAATTATTCATGCACGGTGGATATTCATGACCTATATTGGCTAATGGTAAAATATGACAAACAGTTTTTATAAGATAAACATAAGACTTTCAAACTATAAAACCAGTTTTATTATGACTTAACCAGGTTACTCGGGACTTAGTTTCTTCCGCTGTTATTATGTTATATGCTTATCCTATTCATGCTTTATTGTACATCCGTGCACTGAGCGTATTGCTCAGCCGTTTTCCTTTTCTATGTTCCCAAAACGGCAGGTACTCAGGGACGCTCGTAGACTTTAAGAGTACGTGCATATGGACTGGAAGCTGTCTAGCCTTCTTTACATTATGCATTTCTTTTCTTTATGATACTTATGCTTTGGACATTGTTTCGTCCTTATTCCTTACTATACTATGTTTGTGTGTGATGAGCTTTACTTTTGGACTACTGATGTTTGATTCCGGTATTTTCCTTTATATGGTCAAGTAATGTTTAGACATTTTACCTTGTATGCTTTGATGACACACCATAATTGCTGTGATATTTCCATTTCCAAAATGGGGTGTTACAATTATGGTATCAGAGCCAAGGCTTCGACCTGTAGGCTCTCAAATATGACCTGTGACTAGTGGGTAGTCACTACGGTCTTCCTAGAACTGACAGTTATTTTCATGCATTCATCATTTTAAGCATACATATATATGTCATTGTTACAGGATTTTTGACTAAGTAATGGTTGGTACAGGACTGGCCCTATTTAGTCGCATGTGTTTTATCGAAACTTTTAGATTTGGGACCGACCCATAGGTGTCCCCTCGTTATGTCTTTTGTTTTGGGTGAACTGACCAGAGGCGTTCACTCTAGAGCATCCGAAGTTTTCATAAAACTACATCATGCATTCATACAAAAATTTTCTTGCATAAATTTTTTCTCGTGAAATTTTTGAGTATAAATTTTTTTTTCATGTATATATCTTATATTTTATGTTTTGAACCGTTAATCATATGTTTTATGTCATACTGTCAGATGGCAAACGCAAACGATATCTGGGCAATATTTGCAGCTGCTGATGCAGAAATGCAAGACGCTCTTCTTCATAACGACGGTTATCCTCCCCCGCCTAACATCTTTCCCAGGGAAGGAAGGAATCGGCTCATGAGGGAATACTATACCCTTAGACAGCGACCTGACGAAGACAGCACCGACTTTATGCAGCGTTTCCTTGGCTACACTGGTGTCTGGAGGGCAGCTGCGGGCACCACTGAGGAACAAGCAATACATTTTCGTTGGGCTCTTAATCCAAGGATTGCGAATAACTTATCAGGTGCTCCATTGGGATACGGTAGCACAAGTAGCTGATGCAGCACGGAAACTGGAGATGCTGCAGAAGAGGGATGAGTTCGGGGAAGCTGAAAGACCCGACAAGAGGTAAACCTTCCTATTCAAGCGGTGACCAATCCGTTATCTTCCATATGTCAATTATTCATCTCTTTAAATGTATCTTCCAGGCAGAAAACTGGGGACCGGTCTCAGCCGGCTACTCAGCAGCAGCCTCATCAGCCCAAGGGAAATGGTCAGACTAATGACCGATCTGCTACGGATAGGCGTGGCGGTAATGACAATTACCGTAACAACGTCGGGCAATCCAGCAACAGCAGGTCCTAATACTTACGAAATTACTTATGTTTTATGTTATAACTCATATTCTGACACTCTAGCAAAATTCTACCAGGAACCATGGAAACGGTAGGGACCAGAACCAGAGAGGTTCGCAGCCTAGCTGTCCAGCTATCACTGGTATTCAATCTTACGATTATCCGCTTTGTCCTTTGTACCCAACTATTATGTCTCATGTAAAATGTTTTATCAGGTCCTCAGCCAGCCAGAGCACCTGCTGGAGGATACACTCATCCTCTTTGCTCTACTTGCCACCGTAGGCACCCATGACCATGTCGCCGTAATACTAATGTGTGCTTCAAGTGTGGTCTTCCTGGCCATATTATGAAGGATTGCCGTAAGGGCGAGATGGAGGGTACATCGGGACATGCTGATACCAAGCCGCCTCCTACTACCGGGCGTGTCTACACGACATCTCGAGACCAGGCCAACAAGTCTACAAGTACCATCACTGGAATCTTGTATATGTATGGTCGCGCTGCATGTGTTCTTTTCGATACGGGTGCTACTCACTCGATTATTTCTACTTCTTATGCTAAGAACATTAGGATGCCTCCCTTGCCACTAGAAAATAGGCTTACTATTTCCACGCCTTTGAGGGACTCTGTATTAATCACCCATGTATACAAGAGTCTTCCCCTAGAATTTGATGATAAGGTTCGACCTGTCGACGCACTTCCGCTGGACATGAATGACTTCGACATGATTTTGGGCATGGATTGGCTATCCAAGTATCATGCTACTATAGACTGCTATTCATATCGAGTTATCTTCGGTGATGTCAATGCACTAGAGTACATTCATAATGGGTTCATACCCGGACGGTCTGTACAAATCATATCCACCCTGCAAGCGCGTGCACTACTGTCACATGGCTGTGAGGGTTATCTAGCTACGGTTCACGACATGGATGCTGAATCTCCATCGATTCAGGATCAACCAATAGTGTCGGAATTCCAAGACGTGTTTCCAGCAGAACTTCCGGGCATACCACCTGCACGAGAAGTAGAATTCAGTATCGAGCTGGTTCCAGGAGCTGAACCAATCTCCAAGGCTCCTTATCGCATGGCTCCCATAGAGCTAAAGGAGCTGAAGGATCAACTGCAAGAACTTCTTGAACGAGGTTTTATTCGACCGAGCGCATCTCCATGGGGCGCACCGGTTTTGTTTGTTAAGAAGAAGGACGACAGTATGCGTCTTTGCATAGACTATCGCGAGCTCAACAAGATTACTATTCGGAATAGATATCCACTGCCACGCATTGAAGATCTGTTTGACCAACTCCAAGGGGCCAAACACTTCTCCAAGATCGATCTTAGGTCAGGCTATCATCAGTTACGAGTCAAGGAGCAGGATATTGCTAAGACTGCCTTCCGTACTCGTTATGGCCACTACGAGTTTGTAGTTATGCCATTTGGCCTGACAAATGCTCCAGCAGTGTTCATGGATCTGATGAACAGAATCTTCCATGAATTTCTGGACAAATTCGTCATTGTCTTCATCGATGACATCCTGATTTTCTCTAAGTCCAAGGAGGAACACGAAGACCATCTTCGTACAGTACTACAGATTCTTCGCCAGAAGCAGCTGTATGCTAAATTCTCCAAGTGTGAGTTCTGGTTAGACAAGGTGGCATTCTTAGGTCACATTGTATCAGCAGAAGGAATCACTATGGATCCAGCGAAGGTTGAGGCCATCACTAAGTGGCCGAGGCCGACATCAGCGACGGAAGTCCGCAGTTTCTTAGGCTTAGCTGGCTATTACCGTAGGTTCGTGGAGAACTTTTCCCGCTTAGCACTACCATTGACCAAACTAATGCGGAAAGGGGAGAAATTCGTCTGGACTGAAGATCGAGAGAAGAGCTTTGAAGACCTGAAGCAGAAGCTAGTATCTGCACCTATTCTTACTCTACCATCTGGTACGGGTGGATTTCAAATCTACAGCGATGCATCGGGGAAGGGACTTGGCTGTGTTCTCATGTAACATGGGAAAGTGATCGCGTACGCTTCACGGCAGCTTAAGCATTATGAAGAGAATTACCTCACGCACGACCTGGAACTTGCTGCAGTCGTGTTTGCATTGAAGATATGGAGACACTACTTATATGGAGAATCATGTGACATTTTCACGGACCACAAGAGCTTGAAGTATATCTTCACTCAACGTGAATAGAACATGAGGCAGAGAAGAAGGTTAGAGCTGTTGAAGGATTATGACATTAATCTACAGTATCATCCCGGAAAGGCAAATGTAGTAGCAGATGCCCTTAGCAGGAAGTCCGGAATGATCAACAGCATTAGAATCGAAAAGGAAATCATAAGAGACTTGGAGCGATTAGACATCGAGATCATGGTACGTGGACAACACGGTTACTGGGCTAATCTTAGAGTAGAACCCGAGTTACTATCTAAGATCAAGGAAGCTCAAAAGGATGACGGAGAAATATGGGCGATAATACAGAATTTAGAGAAGCAGACAGAATTCAGAGTAGATGCAGATGGTATCGTATGGCAGGGCACTAGACTTTGTGTTCCTGATGACCAAGAACTCCGGGAAGCTTTGCTAGCAGAAGCTCATAGCTCCCCATTCTCGATACATCCTGGTTCAACTAAAATGTACCATGACATCAAGCAGTACTTTTGGTGGAGTGGTATGAAACAGGATGTAGCAACTTACGTCTCCAAATGTCTTACCTGCCAGCAGGTTAAGATCGAGCATCAGCGATCTGGCGGTCTCCTTCAACCGTTAGATTTCCAGAGTGGAAGTGGGACAGAATCACCATGGATTTTGTTACCGGTCTTCCGCCTACCAAAAGGAAGCACGATGCAATTTGGGTTATCGTTGATCGACTTACCAAATCAGCTCATTTCTTACCGATCCGCAAGGAAGATCCGGTAAGTAAACTCGCAGATACGTACGGACGAGAGATCATGAGACTACACGGTGCACCATCCAGCATCGTCTCAGACAGAGATCCTCGATTCACTTCGCGCTTTTGGAAAAGTCTACAGAAAGCTTGGGGAACACAACTTAAGCTTAGCACGGCCTTTCATCCTCAAACGGACGGACAGTCGGAGCGAACCATTCAAACATTGGAGGATATATTGAGATCATGTGCGTTGGAATGGACGGGTGATTGGGATGAATACATCTGTTTGGTGGAGTTTGCATACAACAACAGCTGGCACGTGAGCATCAAGTGTGCTCTATTTGAGATGTTGTATGGCAGAAAGTGTCGCGCCCCAATCTGCTGGGATCAGGTTGGCGAGCGAACACTCGAAGGACCAGAAATCATAGAGATGACAAACGAGAAGATCGCAGTAGCTAGGCAGAAGATTCAGGAGGCACGGTCACGTCAAAAGAGTTACGCCGACAAGCATCGTAGGGATTTACACTTTAATGTAGGAGACCACGTCTTCCTTAAGGTTTCGCCGGCACGTGGTGTTAAACGCTTCGGGGTTAAAGGGAAGCTCAGTCCTCGTTTCATCGGACCGTTTGATATCATTGAACGAGTCGGTGAAGTATCTTACCGATTGACGTTACCTCCGCAGCTTTCGCATGTACACAATGTGTTTCATGTGTCCTTACTCAGAGGGTATCAATATCATCCCCTTCACATGGTTCAGTATCCACTGGAACAGATTCGTGAATATCTCTCTTTTATAGAAGAACCCGAACGAGTTCTTGACAGGCAAGAACGAGTCATGAGAAAGAAGACGATTCCATTCGTCAAAATTCTATGGAGGGATCATACCGAGCGGGAAGCCACTTGGGAAACGGAGGAGTCTATCCGGGCGTCTTACCCTCATTTCATACTTTGAATTCGGGTATGTTCTTCTTTTCCAGTTACTTTATCTATAATTCGGGGACGAATTATTCTCTTTAGGGGGGAAGAGTTGTAAAACCCGTATGCTTTTTCCATGCATAGTACCTTAATTTCGTACGTACTAGTTAAATACTTTCCTAATATAGCATGATTACGATTACGTATTAGGAGTTTACGTATTAAGTACGTGTTAGAACACGATAAGTATTGTATATGAACGATCACGTAATAATTATTTAGCAATAATTAATCACGAACATACGATCACGGAATCACGAGCGTAATTAAAACACGAGTTATTATTAATTACGTATATATATTTAATACGAGCGTAATTAAATATATAAGTGTATGGTATTTACGTAACGAGAACATTTAAAACACGAACATAATTAAACGTAAACGTGTATTAAATAACAAGACACGAAACGAGGTACGGGAACCCCCCGAGGGAGTCCCTACCCGCGGCCAACACAAGGTAATGGGCCAAGCCCATTACCAATTTTACTAAGAGGGGGGATAAAAAGAGTTTTTACTACTCAAAATTACTTTTACAGAAGAATTTCAAGAAAACCTATAACCCTTCCTCCTCCTCCTTTTTGTGCCGCCAACTACAACCACCATCAAGGTGATTTCTTTGATCTTGGATCTTGTTAAATTAGTGTTTGTTCGTGTTTGTTCTTTACCCTCTTGATCCACGAATACGGTAAAACCTTTTCAACCTTTTCTTTTTAATTAATTTTTTATTTAATTAAGAACACGTGTTGTTTTTTTATAAAAACACATTAATTAAACCTAGATCTAACATGTTTGATCATTAATTAATCAAAAGGGTCGATCTAAGGGGTGTTTTGTTTTGTGCCGCAAGGAACAACCGACCCCAAGGGGGTTCGGTTTGTTTTAGCCGACCACCACCAAGACCTTTTTGGTCTTGGTTGGTGCGTGTGGGTCCCACGGCAGCAAGGGGGTACCCCGATTTGGTTCGGGGTACGATGTTGTTTCGTATCCGGTGCATGTTTTTAGGCCTAGATCCGGATCATGATTATGTTAGTGTTTATATTATAAACTTATGTTAAGTATTAAATTAATAAGATGTAATTAATTTAATAACATGACTTAGGTTAACTAATTATTAATAAACATGAATTATTTTTAACCTAAGTATTTATATTATTAAGACTTATAATTAATTAATTATTTTAAAAACCATGGATATAATTAATTAATTAAACATGACTTAGGTTATATTATTAGTGTTTAATAATACATATTTTAACCTAAGTATTTATTATATTTAATTAAAAACATGTCATACTTTAATTAAATATTATAACCTATAGTTTAATTAAATTACATGAAATAATTATTAAACTATATAATATATCATATGACTTAGGATATAATCATGAAAACACTTAGGCTTATTTACTTAGCTTATTTAATCAGCTTATTTCTAATTATGGAAACTTTCTATTTTTAGAAACTTAATTAAATAAGGCAGCTATTTTATTTATAGAAATCAGCTATTTTTAGAAACTTATTTATTTAAGGCAGCTAATCTATTTATGGAAACTTATCTAATTAAGGCAGCTAATCTATTTATGGAAACTTTCTATTTTTAGAAACTTATCTATTTTAAGCAGTAAATCTATTTTTGGAAACTTTCTATTTTTAGAAACTTTCTATTTTTGGAAACTTTCTATTTTTGGAAACATTCTATTTTTGGTAACTTTCTATTTTTGGAAACTTTCTATTTTAGGAAACCTGCTATTTTTGGAAAGTTACTTATTATTACACAATAAGTATAATAACACATGAAATACCATAAATACTTAATCAGATTGAACAGAATATAAGATTTAACACAGTTTAAGGCTTTAAACAGTGTAAATAGTAAGAACACATAAAATAAGCTAAGACATGATATAAAACCAGCTATGTATGTAGTAAGCAGATACTTATTTCATGTACGTATTTATGTAGCACTAGTGTTTCGGAAGTAGGATTCTCGCAGTTCATCGTTCTCATTCACTGGACATAAGGTATGGATTCCCGTCCTTTCAGTATGGACATTCTTTCCTTATTAGGATTTCCCCGTATGCAGCCAACTGTTTTCTCGTAGTATAAGTATGAGTTTGATTGCTTATGTTTTTAATATGATTACCTATAGTCATATACATGCATGACTAGTTTCACCTAGTTATGGAGGTACAATAACCATAACATTAGAGGCACTAATGTTATGACTTCACCACGGCGGAGTGATTGCTCGTGGCGTCCCTTCAGCTTTTGGCAATTTATTTATATTTATCATGTGGGGCGTATGGGTGCATCCTAGTTACACGTTTTATTCAGGATTACATGGTGAATGTGGTGTGTGCCTTGCATCCTTCATAAAGATCTGATCCCTCCTACCCATAAAACCAGTATATTAAATTAGAGGCAGCCCCTCTAATTTGCATGATGAGGTCACCCCTCCAATTATTCATGCACGGTGGATATTCATGACCTATATTGGCTAATGGTAAAATATGACAAACAGTTTTTATAAGATAAACATAAGACTTTCAAACTATAAAACCAGTTTTATTATGACTTAACCAGGTTACTCGGGACTTAGTTTCTTCCGCTGTTATTATGTTATATGCTTATCCTATTCATGCTTTATTGTACATCCGTGCACTGAGCGTATTGCTCAGCCGTTTTCCTTTTCTATGTTCCCAAAACGGTAGGTACTCAGGGACGCTCGTAGACTTTAAGAGTACGTGCATATGGACTGGAAGCTGTCTAGCCTTCTTTACATTATGCATTTCTTTTCTTTATGATACTTATGCTTTGGACACTGTTTCGTCCTTATTCCTTACTATACTATGTTTGTGTGTGATGAGCTTTACTTTTGGACTATCGATGTTTGATTCTGGTATTTTCCTTTATATGTTCAAGTAATGTTTAGACATTTTACCTTGTATGCTTTGATGACACGCCATAATTGCTGTGATATTTCCATTTCCAAAATGGGGTGTTAGAAGTTATGTGTTGAATAGGGTTTCAATAACCAATCCCCATAAGAAGACTCCATATGAGCTACTCATAGCCAAAGTACCCAGCATTGCTCATTTGAAGCCATTTGGTTGTCTTGTCACCATTCTGAATACTAGTGTGACACCCCAGGTAGGGTCAAAATATGCGGAAATATCCATGAGGATGTCTCTAGGGCGGATGGATAACATATAGCCCATAGAGCATAAGATAAAGAGTTAATTAAATCAGATTACATGTTTGGTAAACAAATAAAATAAAATTGTCTTAAACATGACAGAAGGTGATTGTTTATGTTTCCCAAATAGAACCCCTAACGAGTCCTATGATGCAGATTTCTAAGATGCTGGAGACCATGCACACACCACGTACTAACTTCATATTCCTGTGTAAAACATACTAACGGGGGTCAACATAAAGTTGGTGAATTTACAGATTTTAACAATTAATTAGTTTGGACATATAATAATCATAGAACTAATAATGCACAAAGCATTCTTACTTCTTACTAAAATGTAGATAACCTTTGTTTATTATTAGAAACTAAAGCTTAACCTCCGTAGTCCTCAACAGATGATGACGTAGTGTCTTACAAAAAGACACCCATTCCAGTTCCAACATGGTATACGTCTGTTGTGTCGGCCAAGGCACAGTGAGCACGACTCACCCAGATGGGGATGGTCAATCCCTAATAGATCTATTTATAACATTCGGACGATTTACAACAATTTAACAGTTTCAATAATAATCAATCATAGTCAAGTTTATACAATCCAGTTGTGTCCATTATATGTTTGCATATTTTCTTTCCCAAAAGGGAAAGTTTTACCAAAAGTTTATACAAGGCTGTAAAACTCACCTGGGAGTAGGCAATTTCTGTTTAATACGAATATCCAATTAAAGCTCACATCAAAGTTATGCCTAATCAGATAGTACAGTCTTAATAGATAGTACAAAGAACATATATGTATGCTTATACGGATTTTAGTCAGTTCATTTATACTACGGTATTTATCTAAATAACCGTAGTTCAAGTATCATCAATATTCATTTAACTTATTTATATAAGTTCCATCTCTAAGTAAACATAAAATGTTTAACTATTAATATCAGTTAGCATACATGTAATTATAATAATCATCCAACTTACAATTAAGTTTCTTTATTTAAGTGGACATATAAGGTCTTACTTAAAATATTAATTTACGTTTTTATGTTCAAGTATTATAATCATTCATTTACTATTATTAAGTAAACATAAAGATTTTACTTAATATTAGTTCATGTTCATTGTTTATATATTATACTCAATCATTTAAACTTTAATATTAAGTTTCATATTTTAAGTAGGACGTAAGATGTTCTGCTTAAATATTAACATTCAATTTATCCATCGTTCTTATAAAGTTTTTTTTCTAAAAGTATATAGGTTTATGTATGAGTATTACATATTCATAGTTGTTTATACAATTATTTCCTAAAGTAAATATAAATATTATATAAAAAATATAATATTTTATTTAACTTTAAAGTTTCCAAAAATTATTTTAATATAAAATAATTTAAACTTAAGAATTTATACTTTAATTCTTATGGCCTAAGTATTTTAATTATGTTTCATTAGAATTAAAATAGGTTTTAGGGTTAGGGCTTGTTAATGTTTCGGAATATGGCAAAACTAGTCCCTCTATATTTTTAAACAATATAACTTTCGGATTTTTCATATTTAGTACCTAGGGCTTGTTAAAGTTCCGACTTATGGCAGATTTAGTCCCCCTAGTTATATCTAGGTTTTGTAGCTTTACTAAAATTACAAAACAGCCCCTAGGGCTTCCTTAAGTTTCGGCAATTTACTAGAAAGGTCTTTAGGGTTATAAAATGTCAAAATAACTTTTAGAAACTTCCCAAAATGGTCCCTAGGGTTTAATCTAACACGGTTAGTATTTATTAAACCCTAGACTTTTGGATATTTACATTTTCAGTCCTTGTGTTTACTAGTTTATCAAAACAAGTTTCATAAGTTACGGTTTTAGTCCTTAAGTTTTATAAATTATCATTTTCATCCAATAAGTTTTTATAAGTTATGTTTTATTATAAAAACTTTTATTTTAACATTCAAACTTTATATGGGCTCATTAAATGGGCTAAACATCTAATGGGCTATTTTAGTGGGCTTAAATATATTCCAAGTCCACTAATTTACTTAAATGGGCCTTTAAATCATTTATTAGTCTTAATACATTTTTAAGTCCTTTAATTAGTTAAATGGGCCTAAGTGTAATCTTAAGTCCATTATGTGTTACTAAGATTTGTCAAATGGGCTTTTTGGGTCCATTAAGTTTTAGATTAACATTTCATGGACTTAATTAGTCCATTAACATTACTTTAAACTTTATGTATGTTTTTACTTAGGATATTCTTATAAGCTTATTATGAGCTTATTAATATTTAGTTTTAAATATAAATAGATGAAGAAAACTTAAGATTTGTTTTATGTTATACCAAATTAGATCTAGGTGTGTTATAAGGTTACAAGTATGTCATAAGCCCTAGTAGGAGCTTATATCCCTCGGCTAATATTAGTTATAGCTTATTAAGAATAGTCAAGTCTCATTTTAAGGTTGCATGTAATTTATAAGTGTTACAAAAATAGATCTAACTATGTACACATCAAGAAAATAAGTCATAAGTCCGAAATAAGATCTAAACTATGTCTAGGCCTAAAAATAAAACATAGATCCATGTACACTCATATATAGCTCACTGCTATATTTTTTATATCTTGGTATTTCCAAGATGAACACTTAAGCAAATTTTAAGTCTTGTAAATAGTTGCAAAATATAATCATGATTATCAAGGTGACATGCATGTTTCCAAGGTTCCCATTTTACCAAGGTGACTACATATAGCCCACGGCTATATTGTCTCTTCCCAAGGTTCCCATAAGATTTTATAAGCTTGTTTTTATGTTTAACATAATCAAGTTAATATTTATCATTAGATCTATGGTTAATATAAGCATGCATGTACATCTAATTCATTTTAGGTCATATGTAACGCATGGCTACATTTATACAAATAAGTTATATTTTGTGATTTTTAATATTCCATTTAACATGTATCATTTCATATTCCATTATTCAAAACTAAGTAGACAAATCATATGGTCACCATTTATTTTAGCCGTGACCTTTAAGGTCATGGTTTTCATGATCTTTAAGTTTCACCAGTTCATTTTATAAGATCTATGATTATTAGTTAACCATAGTCCCATAAAACAAGATTTGTAACCCATGCAACATTTAGATTTACAAAACGTCCCATATGGTTTTTGAATCAAGTTTTAAACATAGGATACAAGTTATAGGTTTCTTATTAAAAGATTTTAATTCATGAGCATGATTTTTATAAATATTCGTGACCTATAATGGTCATGGCTTTATAAATCTTGATTTTAACATGTTATCTACTTGTGTTTATAGATGTATGATGATGCATGCATGAAGAAATAGAAGATCACGATGTGTATACCTTTCTTTTTAAAAAGTTACTAAGGAGGATCTAGATGAACCAAGAGATTAGAGATCTAATCTTGAAGATGGAGAAAACCCTATGTATTAATCAAGCTGTGGCCTATAATGGTCCGGCTAGGGCTTGTTTATAGTGGTTCCAAGAGAAATGATGCTACCAAATGATTTAAATCAAGATGGGACAAAGATTTCGTTGATTTAATGAATCAACTTCTGAGTTTTGTGGCTTATAGCCGAAATGTTGAGAGAGAGATGAAGAGAGAAGTGGGGTTGCATGTAAGAGAGATGGGAATGTGTTTGTTTCAGCTTAAAGATGAGACAGGGAAAGAGAATGCAAAAGGCATGATTGCCTTGGTAAGAACACTTGTGCCAAGTGTAGGCTCTTCCCTTTCCAAGACAACCCTTCTTCTTCCACATATGCATGTGTGTGCCGTGTAAGGCTATCCAAAGGAGAGGGTGGGCCTATGTGGGCTTGTGTTGGGCTAGAACATAAAGAATACATAACCTTGGGCTAGTCCAAGAAAGTTTAGGCATGCCTATAATATGCATACACACATATACGACCACATACACATGGTGTAGCATATTTTTCAAATTTTTGTTAAGTGTTGTTTAGCCAAATGTTGGTTATGCATCTTTACTACTTGTTTTATGTACATAGTTTACATAGTCAAACTTATTACAACACGTATGTATGCAAAAGTATAGGTGCACATTGGACAAGTTCACACCTGACTTATAGAAATATAATACTTGAGCTTGTGTTCTAAGATTAAATGGGCGAAATTTCATTAAATAAAATCATGGTAAAATCATGGATTCTACAGAACCACCCCGTTATTTTAGCTTTGTCCTCAAAGCTTATAAAAAAAACCGTAGTTATCTTTTAAGGAATAGATGTTCTAAGTATATGATTCGTTTCAGGTTCTTTCTCAGGTACGGATGGCGACATGAACGCGAAGTGGTCTATAACTAGGTTACTTTTATACGTCTGATTCAGCATTAAAGGAAACTTCCGTCAGTACAGGTGAACAGAAGAGAGTGCAAAGAGATTTTATCCGGGTTGCACTATTCATCCAATTGAGCGGTAAAAGAGACCGTTGCTGTGGATGGATAGGCAAGGAATGCAAAGAGATCTTTATCCGGATCACACTATACATCTGATTGAGCAGTAAAGGAGACTGCTGATGTGGATGGATAGGCAAGGAATGCAAAGAGATCTTTATCCGGATCACACTATACATCCGATTGAGTAGTAAAGGAGACTGCTGCTGTGGATGGATAGGCAAGGAATGCAAAGAGATCTTTATCCGGATCACACTATACATCCGATTGAGCAGTAAAGGAGACTGATGCTGTGGATGGAGAGGCAAGGAATGCAAAGAGATCTTTATCCGGATCATACTATACATCCGCTTGAGCAGTAAAGGAGACTGATGCTGTGGATGGATAGGCAAGGAATGAAAAGAGATCTTTATCCGGATCACACTATACATCCGATTGAGCAGTAAAGGAGTCTGCTGCTGTGGATGAATAGGTGCGAGCTGCTTAACGGGGGTCACAGCTATACCCTTCCAGGATCTGAGAGAAGGCCAATGGTGTTATGGACTTGGTTAGAAGGACAAATCCATTGCAAATGGTTTCTGATATGAGGAGGGCACGCCAACATGTTTTGTACGCTGGGGAAACTGGGGATGTATTATATCGGCATCTTTTTCATAGGTGTGATACAAGTTATATCTCCACACCCAAGGATGAAAAATTGGGGGTTGAAGGTAAAACAAAACATTTTAACTTTAACCCTCCTAAATCAATAGCTTTAAGAAAAGACTTATGATTATACCTCAAGCTGGTGGGATACAAACTTTAGTTAATAGTACTAAAGTTTCTACCCAACAAAGAGGTTAAGATTGTTGTTAATGGCGATTGCGTAAGAAGTTGCAAAGAATTTGCTTCATTCGCAGTGGGGTTGAGCGAGAGGAGCGCAGAAAAGAAGTACCTCAAATGATGGAAATAAAAGAAGATACCAAGAACAAAGAAGTGCGCGCCTTGCAGGGTGTTGTAACAAGGGTCATGCATTCACTATTACTGGTTCAAAATTTGTACAATTGCTGAATTCTAAAGATAGGAAATCACATCTCCCAGAGTCTAGTGGGTGGTGGTATTGTTGATATATTTGGACCCGAAGAGGAAAGAGGAATGTCAAAAACATGGGACATTCAACATCTCCTTATGGGGGATGTCGGACATAGCCCTACAAAGTACACCCATTGTGAGTTGGATGTGTCTTTCAGGCTTGGGCAGGGGAAAAACAGGTTAAGGAAATGGGGTATTTCGGGACCAAGTACTCTCTGACCTGTTGATGCTAGAGATGCCACTATATCTAGTGTTAATTATATCGAGGTTATGGCTCCTCAATATAATCAAGGTTTCATCTCTCCAAGGTACACGAACCAATTTTTTTTTGGTCATATAGGATAATTGCGTGATACTTGCTAGTCTACTCATGCTAATGACGACGTTATAGCTATCAAGACTTTCTAGGATTTGATTGATGTAAAACGGCGACTTGGAGGGTTTTAAGGAACAACCTCAAATGATGGTGTTTAACTATCATAACCTTTCCGTCGACTATTCCACCGTATAATGGGAGTCTAGAACTATCGGAGGGATTTCCATTACCTTAATAAATTTAGCAATTGTAATGCTTTAGTCTACACATGTATTAGACAAGTTAGATGCATATCATTGGTTTAGTAAGAACGTACCAGGTACGATGTTGGAGCCTGGATTTGCTTGGGCATTGCTGGCCATGTACATTTGCGAAGGAGTTACCTTGTTGTCCTTCTTCTGGTTGGCACACTTGGGACAATCAGGTCTCACATGCCCGGGGGTTCCACACTCGTAACATACCATAGCTTTCTTCGGTCTGCTACTGCTCCCACCATTAGGGTTTCGGTTTCCCTGCTGCCCACTTCCACTCCCACGTGCATTGGACTTTCCCTTGTTGCTTTTATTGGAATCGGTATTGGGTCGACCTGGGTAGCAACATTGGTTTGACAATTGCGAGCAAAATGGCCCTATTGGCCACACTTTTAGCAGCCTTGACATTGTCCTCCAGCAACATGATGGTAGTTGCACTTTGAACACTTGGGCTTGGTCCCTGAGTAGTTCTTGGTGCGGGTTGTGGGAGTAGTGTCATCTGTTTGCCCAACGTTTTGCTTTTTGGAAGGCTGCTTGTCAGACCCCACCATGGCGGAATATGGGACGCGACGCATGGATATCATAACAACTTTTTAAGTATTTTTCTGATCATCGATAAATACTTTGTATGGAATTATAAATTTTTTATTTTTTTTCCATATTTAATTTAAATCAAAGTTTTTGATTTAAAATCACCCGCGTGCGTTTTACAACGAGTTTATTCAAAATCAATGTACAACGAGAATTCCTAGTGATCGCGATACCGACGGATGCCCAAAATTTTACATTTTATTATCGATTGTTTCGATAATTAATATTTTCGACGATTTCGTTGTAATTACGTATTAAGTCGTGTCAGGAAGTCATATAATCATTTATGATGCATTGTAACTTTTGAAAAATATTTTTACGAAACTCGAGCCCCGTAAATATCTTCAATATTTACCAATAACCATTTTCTACCCTTTAAAACTATTAATTTCTTTTAGGTCCTAAAGTTTGTAAATTGGCAACTTAGGTCCCTCCACTTAAACCACCATATAAATGGCTATTTTCTTCCACTAACACTCATACACATTCATTTTATAAAAATCAAACACCAACTCTCTCCCCTACCCTCCCCTTGCGGTGACTTCACCATCACAAACACCCTCAAAACCTTGATTTTTAACATGATCAATCCAAAACAAATTAAAGACCCATCCTTAAATTGTTCTTGTGATTCTAATGGTACCAAATTCAAGCACATGCATCAACTTTTTAAGATGTTATGATTCCGTGGTGGATTTATGTTTAAATCCTCTTGCATGTGTGGTATAAGCAATGATCTTCATGCTTTCATGTTAAAAAGGTTAATTTTTGATCTTTGATTTTTGTTAAATTTATCATACAAGTGTTTTTAGGAGTGTTTGGTTGATGGTTATATTATTAGAGTCATTCTATAGGTATGTGAATGATTGGTTTTGATTGAAAAATGGATTTGACTTGTTTTCTAAAAAGGTATTTTGGACAGAAGCATATAACAGATTGTTTCGTGGGTTTATGGTCTGATAAAGGCTGAGATTATTTGATATTGTTGTAGAGTTTTCCAAGACGCTCGTTTTGGTATAAGATAGAGCTTCTAAGTCATTACGAGTCAAAAGTTATGATAGTTTTAGTTTTCGTGTACCGGGAGACGCAAGGCGGCACAATCCGAAATTGTGGATGATTTTGGGTCGACTCTCGGGGACTTTAGGCTTGGTTAGATAGTTGATACTATTGGTTTTCAAAATTTACAAACTTATTTTGATGAGTCTAGTGGTGGTTTCAAAAGACGGATTGTCGAATTAGCACTTTTAAAGTGGTCCAAACGGTTTTACAAAACAAGTGCACAAATCTGTCCGAATTTTGGAGTCGAGTAAAGTGTCGAGCTGATGGATTTTAAAGTGTGAACTTTGGCTAAAATTTTGGTGAGGTCTTATACAGGTTATAAGTGACATTGACACCAATTTTCATCTAAAACAGACAAGTCTAGATAGGGTAGATCGGTGTGTACCTTTGGGGTGTACTTGCTAATTTTATTTTGGACACATAGTTCAATGCTTGTGTTGCGTGAGTTTGAGTATTCACCATCGGACAAGGTGACTTACTCAAGTGCTTAGTCATTATATAAATGCCTTAGCTACTGGTCCGAATAAGGGTAAATAATAGTTTGACTTGCGTTAACTTGGCTGTATAACGGGTCAATTTCAAGTGTACAAGTGTTTTAACGAGTAACGTTGGATAAAAGGATTCATTTGGTTCGTGTCAATAGTTTTTGAAACATGAATACTTTGAAAACAGTTGAGTCATGTTATATTTGGTACATATCGATATTCGAGTTCGAGTCTTAACGCGCGCCTTATTTTGATAGGTTGCGGTTTTCGTGTTTCCCCGGGCATCCATATCGTCGGTGATCGTCTCCCACTATCGTTTCTACTCAGTTGTTGAGTACCGTGATTGACTTACCTCGTGGCTAAGGTGAGTTCATAGCCCCTTTTTACTTGTACATGGTTTCTAAACACGGGGTGAGATTTTACACGGTGGAACACAACCAAATTAAAAACTGTATTGCTATCAGGAACGTGTATGCTTTACAGATGATTTCAATGGTATTATTGCTTTTAGACGTTAGCCTTGAGTTTTCTCTCCTATCATGAACCGTTAATTTTCCCGTATGCTTTGCGCTAAGCGCGAATGTTGTGGATGGATCCATCGGGATTGACAATCCCCGTGCCGATTACCTTGACGCACTAATATTCGTATATACTTGAGTATTTAGGCTGAATACTCCCTAGAGGAACTTACATTTGAGTTAAGCTTCGGTTCATGAGACTAAACAGCAATAATATGCATCGTGACTACGTACAATGTACATAGTTAACCCCCCCCCCCCCCGATTACGTGTTTTACGAATTCTATCGTGTTCCACACCTTTACTGCTAAACCTATGAATGTCACTCAACTTTATGTTGACGATTTTACATGTTTAATCTCAGGTATTATTACTTAGCTTTGCTTGGATGGGAGCCCGCAGGAGATTATCGCAGCTTGGAGATTTCTGTGATGCTTTAAAAAGACTGTTTTTAGTAAAAACTGTCAGGAGTTTATTCTATCTTTTGGGCAACTCTATGTTATAAATTGAGATGAAATAATATAATTTTCCGCTTCTAAAACTCTGGGACCTATGTTTAAAAACTCTGACCTTTTATGATGTAATGTACATGTTTTTATTTCGTCAGCTTGTTATGAACTGTAATTCATTGTTTCTTGTACTATGACGTGTTACCCCCTCGTTGCCTAATTGTTCCATGTTAGATTTTGGGGGTCTCACAGATTGGTATCAGAGCGGTGGTTATAGGGAACTGAGTCGTTTTCAAAACTTAGTCTATAATCGAAAGTTCAAATATTTCATGTTTTAAGTGTCAAACAAAATCTGTCAATGTTGTTCGATATCCGCGTGGGTAACTCTCTAATCCTTATTATTTACTTTTAATTTTCATTGTAGTATTTCATCTCTTGATTTCATGTTGAAATATTAAATTACCCTAATGACGATAATTACTATGTCTTTTCAAAGCCTTGTGCTTCATGGATTATCATTCAATATTACTTGATTACATATGCTCTTACTGCATTTCTCGAATTTTAGTTCTTGTGAACTGATCTTGTTACAATGATTGTATATCGTTATTACGTTACATACTTGTATTCAGAGCACGTATGCTGCTGACTTTTCATTGCTCATTTTTCTGAGTACTATTGCTATTCATTTATGCGTGATACGCTGACTTCATATACTCGTTCGTTTTGAATCATCTGTTTTTCTCGACTCGCTGCTACATGTTGTGCATACTCTCGTGATACCATTGTTCTGAATTGGATAAGTGTTGTTTTCGATAAAACTCCTGATTTTCATTCTTACTACCGTGCATGTTGCTTTCATTGTTTATTTCCTTTAAAATATCTATTTAGATACGCATATTTTCTTTCCGACCATTCGTAATTGATTGTCTAGTCTATAGACCATTGTATAGCTCAATGTGTCTCAAGGAAAGACTAAAAGACATCGTGTGATACACACATCTCGAACCATTCGTTGAATCAGCACTGAATAATATCGTGGGTTTTCGTAATTTTTATTTACCTTTACGTCACCGTTTTACACGACACTTGTACATGGATTACATTTTATTTCATTGACCATTCTACGTTTCGACTTCGACTTACAACATCCGTTGTACCTTGAACACATGATCGTCATTTATTATGTGACGATTGTTTGGAATACGATCCTACTTGTATCCTCCCCTTTCATTAAACCCCCTCGCCTCAGGAGTGTGACTTGTTAATATTTTGTTTCTTTCTCGGTATGTCTTGTGATTTTGGAAAATCATGCCACCAAGAGGCCTTTTCTGCATTGCATCTTGCAACCGAAGACACGGATGTCATGCGTTGTTTTTTTATCTCTCAGATTATCGTTGGCATTCTTGAACCATTTCTATACTGTGTTTTCTTTAACATGATTCACTATACAGTTTATTCTTTTCCATTTTTATAGAATCCACAAGTCTTGTGTGTACATAAATTTTGGGTTATTATAAAATTGGATTTAATTTCAAGCTGTGTCGAAAAATATACTTTGTATAGAAACTTTACAGGGAATTTAACACTGTCGAGAAAATATTTTTATAACTTTAGACTTAAAAATATGCTTCTACTTGTTGAGACGTCTGATACAGAGATTTTGCTAGGTTAAAAAAAGTTCGTTTTCTCGGTGTCTTAACGAATTGATTTCCGGTTCAATGTGCGACTCAGTTGTTCTTGGTGGAAAATAAAATGGTTTGGTTATCTAGTCTACTTAAAAGGTAAATGCACAAAATAAAAACAATAAACTAAAAGCGATTAATTAATAAAAACAAAACAATATAAATAATAAAACGTGAATTTAAAGCGAAACAATTAATAAAAATAAAACTAAAAGACGAAATTAACTATCGACTCGAAAATAAAGTTTACTAAATGAAAAAGGAGAGAATAAAACTAAAATGGTACTTTAAAGCTAAACGAGGGAAAACCTAAAGCGGGTACTAAATAAAATATAAAACTTGAACTTACGAAAAAAATATTAATTTTAAAAATAGAAGAAAAATTCAGCTAAAAATATGTAACTTTCAGAAATAAAATCGGAACAACTTTCAGATAAAACTAAACAATTACGGAACAATACTATTAAATAAGCAAGCAGGCAGGCTAGCTGCTGGAAGCAGCCAGCCTAGCTGCTTAACTTGGCGCCATTTTCATGCATGCATGCATGTTGGATCGTATTATGCATATTTATGCCATCGTACTATGCTTGTTGATGCCATCGTACTATGCATGTTATGTCATCGTAATGCTGGATCGTACTAGCAGATCGTACCCACACGGATCACACTCTATGATCGTACCCACGATCGCAACAAGTGATCGTGGTGTGGATTATGGAGTGTGATCGTGGTGACCGATCGTACTAAGGATCGCAGTAATGTATCGCAAGTAGAAACCCTCAGGGTTTATGCGATCACACTTACTTGATCGTACTGGTAAAACCCTTAAGCAATACGATGACAACAATAAGCAAATAAGCAAATACCAAATAAGCACTTATCTAAAAACTTAACCAAATCAAATTTAAGAAAAAGCTAATAGACCAAAATTTAAAAACTTTTAAGAATACTAAATAATAAAAATATTTAAAAACAACTTTTTATAAAAATCAACTAAAAAGCACTTGATCAAAAATAAGAAAATTAACACAATAAGCACTAAAACACTTTAAGCTACAAAAATCAAACATTAAAAGATCAAAAAGCATAAATTTGAAAACTTTTAAAATACGAAATAAGAAAACTTTAAAAAGACTAAACTTTTTAAGAAAACTAAAAAGTAAATAAGCTAAATACAAAATAAGCCAATAAGCATGTCAAACTTATAGCTCATTCCATATGAAAACTTAAAGATTGATTAAAAGATAAACTTTTTAATAAATCAATCATCAAATTAAAACAATACGTGTAGAAAACTCGGATTAAAGTGAATGAGAGCTAAGAAAGGTAGAGTAAGATCAAGATTAAGACAAGAATTAAACTATCAAAGATAAAGGTTTGATTTAGAACATGAAAGGAAGATAAAAGATTGGGATTCTAGTGAGAGAAACTGTCACTTTCTCTCTCTAGAATCTCCTACAAAAATGAAAGGAAAACTAAACTAACTAAAAACTAACAAACCCTCTTAAATGAGTTTAGGAGGGTATTTATAGGAAATGGGGAGGTGCATGAGTTGCCTCCTCTTTCTTTCTTTCTTCACGTCTTCTCGTCTTTTAAGTTCTTCGACTTTATCGACTTTGTCACGGGATTAATTAAACTCGTCTTATAATTTATTTATTTATTTATTAGACTCGAGTTCTTCGGCTTTAATAAACTTCCGTCTTTTAGACTTGTTCTTCGATAAATCTTCAGAATATGGCATGGACTTCCGTTCTTTTTGCACTCTTGATCTCTTGACTTCGTCTTTTGTCACTTTCTTCTATAAAAGCCCGTGAATGCCCGTGTTTTCTCCACTTTTCACCTTTTCGTCCTAAATCACAACAAAAACACAAACCACGCATAATTCCAACATTTATGACATAAAATACACGTTTTGGCTCGGTTATTATTGTAATTAAGTGGTAAAAAGGATGGGTGTTTACACACCCTATCAAATCCCCTACACTTAACCATTTCCATGCCCTCATGTAATGCTTAGTGATAAAGCAATTTTACACTTTTCTCCTAATCAATCAACCTTGGCCTTATTAAAATTCTACTAAACAAAAATTTAAATACTAAGAGAAATTAAAACTTTAAAGGAAACAAAAGGAATAGAAAACCATTTTCACTTGAAAATAGCTACATGGAAATAACTTGCAAAGAGATCTAAGACTTACATTAGGGCTTCGGTGCTGCGAAGATTTATCACCCTCAAGTTTCACGTTCCCCAAACTAAGCTTAGAAACGAGATCATTGTTATTATAAGTTAGCAAAACAAACACTTACACACATGGCTTAATTATATGCTTAAACTCCCTTATTCCTAATTGTATCTCTTATATTTTATTTTTGTCTTAGAATGATCATGAAGATGCATTTTTGGACTTATTTCGATAGTTTATTTAGGCAGAAAGCAAAGTAGGACGATTTGATTAATAGTTAGCTAAAGGACAAAATCTCTTAAAACTGCTTCTCGGGATATCAAAAAGTTCATATCTTGGCATAACTCGTTTCACGATTTGAGACCTTTCTCGGGCCGATATTTGGCATGTACTTCATACTTCATATCTTCGAGAGACGTTCTTGAGATAATGGTCTTCTCTTCGTTAATATAGTTTCTTCACTTGGAGACTTTTGAGGGGTACTCCAACTTTGTTGACCACGACTTCATGATTATTTCTTCAATCGCTAATTGGGATTTTGAGATACAACGATCCGCCTCCTTTTCGGACTTGGATCTATTTATCCTCATACCTTGTTAGGGTCTTTTCGGATAGACTTCTCCATGATCTTTATGGGAGTTGATTGCTTTTCGTCGTGAGTCTTGATCCTTCATATTGATTTTGGGAATAATGCTTTTAACATCACCTTGGATCTTTAGCAATAAGATTGAATCCTCATGCCTTGTTAGGGCCTTTTCGGACTCGCCAATCTTCGCGCCCCTCCTCATAATTTATGCCTTGGCTATGAACTCTTATCATTACCGAGCAACTTTTAAACGATCTTGAGCTAGAAGCTAAGTAACTTTTCAAATCGTACGACCTTACTTATTGCAGATAAGTTATTAGCAAGTGATGGGAGAATAGGCAGATAATTACACCAAGTGAGCTTGTGCAAGAATACCGACTTATAATTGACTCTATCATTTCTCATTCTCCACAATTTAAAATCTCAAGTAATGAGACTCGTGGATGCTTAGCCTAATAAACCAATTAAGGTCTACATGGTTAAGGATACTAGCTAGAATAAACTTGGATAAGTCTATTCGGGTTGAGTCAAAATAATCGCAACAGGCCTAATATGTCAAAGACTTCTAAAATAGCTACACCACTTTATTAATATTTTAGACTTTATTGCGGGATATATACATATGATAGCAACGATAAAAATTTAAAAATTCCGACTACATGGCCAAAGTTAATAAAAAATTTGAACAATGTTGAAAAAGATGATTTTCCGGTTAAATGAAGGCATTTTAATGGAAAAGTCCACTTAAAACTTCAATAGAAGTCTCCCCTACACTTAATATAAACATTGTCCTCAATGTTTAAGCATGTGGGAGTAAACTCCCCTACACTTAGGACATTGTGCACGTTGTTTAAATCTTGCTAAGGAAGAGACAACTAACGAGATTCCTATTTTAATATTGAGAAATATAAAATAGTGAATCAAAAAGAGTTTAGGATAGAACCGGGAAGAAGGGAAAATGGAATCACGGTTCGTCAAAAGTCATCAAGAGTGTGTATTTGAAGCTCGAATCCCTGCATATGATAAGAAAGAGAACAAGGAACACCACGGGGCTCCCCCTACACTTATGGTGAAAACAGATAAAGATAGATAATCGGGTTGCCTCCCAAAGAGCGCTTGTTTTTGTTAACCGAGTCACGAGCCTGACTCGTCCCCGAATTAAATGGTCCATGGGGAAGCCTCGAATGTAATACCGGGATCAAAGACCTTGTCCTCGTTGACATCAACAAAGGAGAGGCGGGGGGATAAGTCTTGAATGGGAGAAAGGTCCTTTCAACATACGAGAAGCATGTGAAATCAAGATCCACGGGAGGTGGGGTGGTTAAAGTAAGCACATTGTCATCCCCCAAAGACAATGGATGCTGAGCACTCGGCAAAGCCGTGATGGTATCAATTATAGAATTGTCATTGTCACCTCCCGGGTCAAAGCACTCATCCTCATTTCCCGGTATGAAACAAGGAGAGTAAAAGCGATACATCACCCGCTTGGGTGTGCACGCGGTAGGATGAGGTGGAAATATAATATGAGAAGTATGAGAAAAATTACCTTCCACCTGGGGTCCTTTTTCAGTAGAGTCAAGTCTTTCCACCTCTGTGATAGAAGGAGGTATGGCTAAATAAAGTATGCTCATTAATAGCAAGAGAATCAGCGCTATCAATGTCCTCAATCCCTTCGTCAAAGAGCGGATTCACCTCACTAGATATGTAGGCGTCATCAAAATCAAATAAAGGGTTCGAATAAATCTTGAAAGTTTCATGCAGAACGTCTTCATCGTATAGTGACTCGTCATCACTAGAAGTAAAATCATCATCTTGATCAAAAAGAGGATTAGAGAAAGCCAAAGAATCATCTCCCAAAGTGTTGGTGGAAGGAACATCATCATTAAGAGCGACCTCATCCGTAAGCTCCTCAAAAGTTAGCACATCACAAACCTCATCAAAGAATTTATCAAGACCGAAATCACTAATCTCACTCGAAGTATCACAATCCTTAGAGGCGTTGGGGAAATTAAGAGAGGGAAGTACAATTGCGCTAGGACATTGAGCAACTAGATCATTCCAAGAAATAGTATTCTCATCGTCATCATCATCATAATGGTATTGACGCACAAGAGGAGGGGTATAATCACTAAGATTAGAAACTTGCTCTTGTTGCTGTCGCTTTTCCTCGTCCCTAACTTCTTTAAGCAGAACAACGACTTCTTGAAGTTGCAAAACAATGGAGTGTGTTTCTTCATTCAAAGTAGTGAGTTGTTGAATTCTTTGAGAGGATTGATGATTGAGGTTGGGGTGTGGGGGCTCACAGTTATGAAAACCAGAATTATAGAACGGATGTGGCTCAAAGTAAGTCATCGGTTGAGAAGAATTATAACACGGATTTGGTTCATAATAATCCATCGGTGAAGAAAATTGAGGACACGGATTTGGTTCATAATAATCCATTGGCTGACAATAAGAAGTGTCGTGAGGAACCACAGTTGTTGCAAACCGGGTATGGAGAAAAATCAGGTGCGTCTTGTGGATAGCTATTATCATTGTCAGAATTGTACCCCGGTTCTTGCCCGTGACCATACGGGTATCGAACCGGGCACGAAACATGCCAATGAGAATCGCTTCCACAATAGATGCACGGGGGAACAGGAGGAGGTGGGTTCAAAAAGGACGAATTAGTCGAGTTGCACAAAGGACAAAATCCGAATAGGAATTGTGTATTGTCGATATCGTTACCGCATCGCTCACATGTACACCTTTGACAAGAGTTGTTCCCAGATAATTGTTTCCCACACCGGACGCAATGGACATAAAAATCCATAAAGAAAGATAGATAAGCAAGAAGAATATTTTTGGTGCAAAAACTTTGAAAAAGAAATGCTTTTTATGATTTTTCAAATGTTTTTGGATTTTTTGAAAATTTTTGGACACGAAAAATAACGTTCACAAGTGAACGGATCCCAAAAGACAACGCTTCTCTCACAAAAAACCGTTAATCTTCACGAAAAGAGCCGGCAGCGGCGCCATTTGATACAGAGATTTTGCTAGGTTAAAAAAAGTTCGTTTTCTTGGTGTCTTAACGAATTGATTTCCGGTTCAATGTGCGACTCAGTTGTTCTTGGTGGAAAATAAAATGGTTTGTTATCTAGTCTACTTAAAAGGTAAATGCACAAAATAAAAACAATAAACTAAAAGCGATTAATTAATAAAAACAAAACAATATAAATAATAAAACGTGAATTTAAAGCGAAACAATTAATAAAAATAAAACTAAAAGACGAAATTAACTATCGACTCGAAAATAAAGTTTACTAAATGAAAAAGGAGAGAATAAAACTAAAATGGTACTTTAAAGCTAAACGAGGGAAAACCTAAAGCGGGTACTAAATAAAAGATAAAACTTGAACTTATGAAAAAATATTAATTTTAAAAATAGAAGAAAAATTCAACTAAAAATACGTAACTTTCAGAAATAAAATCGGAACAACTTTCAGATAAAACTAAACAATTACGGAACAATACTATTAAATAAGCAAGCAGGCAGGCTAGCTGCTGGAAGCAGCCAGCCTAGCTGCTTAACTTGGCGCTATTTTCATGCATGCATGCATGTTGGATCGTACTATGCATATTTATGCCATCGTACTATACTTGTTGATGCCATCGTACTATGCATGTTATGTCATCGTAATGCTGGATCGTACTAGCAGATCGTACCCACACGGATCGCACTCTATGATCGTACCCACGATCGCAACAAGTGATCGTGGTGTGGATTATGGAGTGTGATCGTGGTGACCGATCGTACTAAGGATCGCAGTAATGGATCGCAAGTAGAAACCCTCGGGGTTTATGCGATCACACTTACTTGATCGTACTGGTAAAACCCTTAAGCAATACGATGACAACAATAAGCAAATAAGCAAATACCAAATAAGCACTTATCTAAAAACTTAACCAAATCAAATTTAAGAAAAAGCTAATAGACCAAAATTTAAAAACTTTTAAGAATACTAAATAATAAAAATATTTAAAAACAACTTTTTATAAAAATCAACTAAAAAGCACTTGATCAAAAATAAGAAAATTAACACAATAAGCACTAAAACACTTTAAGCTACAAAAATCAAACATTAAAAGATCAATAAGCATAAATTTGAAAACTTTTAAAATACGAAATAAGAAAACTTTAAAAAGACTAAACAGTTTAAGAAAACTAACAAGTAAATGAGCTAAATACAAAATAAGCCAATAAGCATGTCAAACTTATAGCTCATTCCATATGAAAACTTAAAGATTGATAAAAAGATAAACTTTTTAATAAATCAATCATCAAATTAAAACAATACGTGTAGAAAACTCGGATTAAAGTGAATGAGAGCTAAGAAAGGTAGAGTAAGATCAAGATTAAGACAAGAATTAAACTATCAAAGATAAAGGTTTGATTTAGAACATGAAAGGAAGATAAAAGATTGGGATTCTAGTGAGAGAAACTGTCACTTTCTCTCTCTAGAATCTCCTACAAAAATGAAAAGAAAACTAAACTAACTAACAACTAACCAACCCTCCTAAATGAGTTTAGGAGGGTATTTATAGGAAATGGGGAGGTGCATGAGTTGCCTCCTCTTTCTTTCTTTCTTCACGTCTTCTCGTCTTTTAAGTTCTTCGACTATATCGACTTTGTCTCGGGATTAATTAAACTCGTCTTATAATTTATTTATTTATTAGACTCGAGTTCTTCGGCTTTATTAAACTTCCGTTTTTTAGACTTGGTCTTCGATAAATCTTCAGAATAGGCCTTGGACTTCCGTTCTTTTTGCACTCTTGATCTCTTGACTTCGTCTTTTGTCGTTTTCTTCTATAAAAGCCCGTGAATGCCCGCGTTTTCTCCACTTTTCACCTTTTCGTCCTAAATCATAACAGAAACACAAACCACGCATAATTCCGACATTTATGACATAAAATACACGTTTTGGCTCGGTTATTATTGTAATTAAGTGGTAAAAAGGATGGGTGTTTACACACCTATCAACGTCCGTTTAGGACATAAAATTTGGCCAGTAAACATTTAAATCGAGCAGGTTATGCTCATTTGAGATTGTGAAATTTAAGAACTTATTTTTACGTAGTTCTAAAATATCGTTTTGTTGACAGATTTAATGCAAGGGCATTTTCGTCCATTTTAATCCGTTTCAAGTCTCGAGTAAAACTAGAAAGTTATCCAAAACATCGTTTTACACCAAATTGCATTAGATTTCGAGTCTTAGAATATCATTTAGCGAGTTAATTGGTTAAGTCAAACCCAAAAGTCAAAGTTGACTAAAAAAGATTAAAACTGATAAAATTTAAAAATATGGGTTGAAGCGTTTTTTTGAGCTCGTAAAACTTTAACTAATGATATTTTGCAAACTAAAAACAATGATTGCGTTTGAACAAGTATAAAATAGTAACTTTGAGTTCGGTCATACATATACATAGATCTTGAACTTTTGAAATTCGGTAACTTCCTAATATAGAAACTTTTCGGAGTGATTGCACTATTTGTTAACTGATACCCTACTTTCTTAAAAGTGTATTTTTGTCAAATAAATCACGATGTGCACATACGGATTCCTTTATCCTTTCTTTTACATATGACTTATTTGTCATTCTATATTGTCTTTCTTTCCTTCTATCGTACAACTGATTTGGACCGAGGTTGAAGTTCTTGCATTCGTTACCATTTAGACACGTGTCTCTTGTCGATTTCGGCTAAACCTCTTGAAACCTTATCACCTTGTAACCATTTCGTTAACTGTCTAGAACTACTCCTTATTTCCCTCTTGTAACCCACTCGCTACTTTATAAACTATTGTCATGTTACCATATAAACTCAAACAGATATTGTTTGCAAACCAATTTACAAAATAATTTACTTGGGCTTCACTAGGTACTTGGACGTTACTCTATAAATTAAATGATATTAATTTTACGATGAATTTTCATAAATTATTTTGATTCGTGTTTTACAAATGGCATAATATGTAATTATCATAAATTATTTTGATTCATGTTTAAAAATGGCATTATATGCATATTTTAATTAATATGACCTGTAATACTGGTTTCACGAAGCTGAGCATCGCATTGCTAGTCCTAAATTATGCATGGCCTGATCACCTATGCTTAATTCAGAAGGAGCCATGCAAGGCCAAATAGTAGTCGCCCTAAATATTTGACCAACAGTCAACTTTTTAATATGTTCCTTAAAAAGTTAGATAAATAAAGTTTAGAAAACTTTTACTTCTTATGCGAGTATCAATAGTTCGCAACATACACATATGAACCCTTATCTTTTCTTGAACAAAGTACATGCCTCAAGCACCTATTCTCTTACCAAACAATCTTTGTTTTACTTGTTACCTCATCCTCCTCATGATACAATTTTTGTTACCATTTGCCTAAATTCTTACTATTGATACCCGACTTAAAAGTTTCAACGTTGTTATGCTCTTTCATCGATCGACCTTCTCTATTTATCTTTGTAGAACTACGAAACGTCTCTGGACGCGATTAATGATTTATGACTGGACGTGAACGATGATTTCGTGTAATTGTCATGATGTGTGTTAGACTTTGTCGTCTTGAAATTCATTCGTGTGAATCATGTGTTGATTTCGCCTATCATTGATAATGTTTTCATTTTACTGAATTTAGTCTCAATTGACTTCTTAAGAATTTTCTTTGATTCGAAAATTCGTTGTGTGGCTTTTTCCTTTCGATCGTATTTCGACCACCGAGAACTTAATAAGCCGTTATTGGTGACGCCAACCGCACTCGTGAATTAATCTTGCTGAATCGTTTGTTTCTTATTATTTTTATCATCGACGCGTCTATTCTATCACGTCTGTTAAGAATTGATACGATTTTTGTTTTATTCCCTTGTGTTATTGCTCGCATACAAATTGTTGATCGTCATTCGTTTCATAATCGTTTGCTATCTTGTCACCTTTTGAAAAACCAAAAAATGTTACGTGTTTATCGTTTGATATCTTAAACACTTTCTTGAATTTATAAAAATTATTATTAATTTTAAGAACATTTTATACATTTTACCAAATGTTTAAATTGTCAAAATACCCATTTCAAGTTTAATATCGAATATGAACATCCTCTTGGGTAAATTTATAACTTATGTTTAAACAGTGTCAAGTTGTATCTTTTAAAGTAATTGATTTTATCATACTTTACTGTCAACCTAATGAAATTATTAAATTAATTTATTGTTTCTAACAATGATTCTAAATAACTTGGAAAATCTGATTTTTTTTCCTAATGGTAACGTTAAACCTGAGTTTTAACAATAATTTCATACAGTCACCCAAAAATTCTTAAGCTGATCAGGATAACTATTTTGAACTGTTCTACTTTTGCTTTGAAAATCCTGATCAAGAAAAAGATTTGACAACTGTTTACCCACTCATTTTATATAGAGTTTGATTTTTAATCACTACACCTGGTAAAATTTTCTTTTAATAAAGAAAATATTGAAAACTAAGTTTTAAAGTAATACCAAAATACTAGACAATTGATTTTGACAGCCTATATTTTGAATGATCATATGTAGTTCATTTTTTTCCCTTCTAGTTCTTTTGTAACTGGATTATTACGTTTTAAGATTGTCACGTTTTACAGTTGCACGATTTGCGACCCCTTGTTGATTTACAATCTTGGTTCAATTTATCGCACTTCGCCTGTTTAAGCAATTTTTGTGTTCATTCATGTTAGTTTATCGCACGTATTTCCAACAACTCTATCTCTTGATGTATCTCCGTATTGAAAGATCGTTATCTAATCCAAGACTGAAAAGTTATACGAAAAGGAGTTAAGAAACTAAAGCATAGTGAGTTCAAAATTGTTAAGGTTCGTCGTGATGCAGAAATTTCCTGGGAAGCAATGAATTTTGTTCTACACTTTGTATCTCCTTTTGTTTGCATCTTCTACTATTTTCAGGAGAACTCTGGGGACCAGAGTTCCTTTAGGGGGAAGACTGTGAGAACCCGTACTTTCCCAGCATTATTTTATTCTTTTTATTCGTGCTTCTTGAAATTTTCAATGTATTACGTTTTCTTGTATTGCTATATGTAAATCCTGATATTTTTAAATTATACTTTATAAGTATTTTTCTGATCATCGATAAATACTTTGTATGAAATTATAAAATTTTTATTTTATTTTTCCATATTTAATTTAAATCAAAGTTTTTTATTTAAAATCACCCGCGTGCGTTTTACAACGAGTTTATTCAAATTAATGTACAACAAGAATTCCTAGTGATCGCGATACCGATGGATGCCCAAAATTTTACATTTTATTATCGATTGTTTCGATAATTAATATTTTCGACGATTTCGTTTTAATTACGTATTAATTCGTGTCGGGAAGTCATATAATCATTTTTATGATGCATTGTAACTTTTGAAAAATATTTTTACGAAACCCGAGCCCCGTAAATATTTTCAATATTTACCAATAACCATTTTCTACCCTTTAAAACTATTAATTTCTTTTAGGTCCTAAAGTTTGCAAATTGACAACTTAGGTCCCTCCACTTAAACCACCATATAAATGGCCATTTGAAGAATAGTGATAATCTTATGAATCAATAAGGTGGGTTGAAGGTTTCTAGAGAGAGAAAGTAGTGAGAGAAAGTGAGAGAGAAATTTGTGTTTTTCTATTGAAATGAAATGTGAAAAAATGACCAACAACCAACCCCTTTCCATGGTGGAAAGGGGTATTTATATCCAAGCCACTAATGGGCTTAGGCCGACCCATGACAAGCCCATGGGCCGGTTTTACTTAACAAACTAACCAAATATTAACTACGAGCTATACAACATTTAATAATATCGTGGAGTGACCGATACTTCTAATATACGTTAAAAACGTATTGTTAACAATCTCCCCCTAAGGGAGGTCACTCCACGTTACACAATTCTAAACCTAGCATACTATACTAAGTCTTCGTTCTTCAGCTCGTAGTCTTTTCTTCTTTTCTTTTTGTTGTGAATATGTTGATTTGATCTTTTAGGCTTTGGCTTGAGAGCATTGTTCTTTTGACCAATCACGTGCGATCTTTGCCTTCTTGTGAATCTTGCCTCCTCGTGACTCCATGTTCCACACACTTATGTCTTTTGTTGAATTCTTGAAAGCTTCAGAGTTTGGTACAACGGAAGAGTTCATTTTGTACTTTCTTGAATTTTGATGAACTTTGATGCAGAAAAACATAAGCATGTGGGAACGACTTTAGCTGGTACACCGCAACGCCACCGTCTTCGCAGCAACATAATAAGACACGACTGAAATGGCTTAGAACATTTCATTCTAAATCGGTAGCGTTCCGGTCGGTGAAGACCGTTGGACGATATTAGATATCGTACCTGTGACGGATAGTTTCAATTAAGTAACTTCCTGACAGGATTTCGCGGGTAAACCCGTTCTCTTTATTCGATGATCACTAAGCTTGACTGCGAACATAAAGAGTGAATCACTTGGATAGATTATCCTTGTGATTGAAGCCGTCAATTCATGAAGCCTGGAACAAGTGAATTTCAATTAAGATTTTCACCATCGTTGCTTTCCAGTTATCACGAGCTTGATTCATAAAGAATCTTGCACGTCACCTACCAAGTGCTGTTTGATGTTAACACTAGAAGGATTTCCACTCGTCACTATGAACACTAAAGAGTGTCACTCTGAGTGTTCTGGCAAGATCATATGATAATGCGTAGAGGCCTGGAACGAGTTTAAGTTCAATTAAGAATTAAACTACTGTTTCTTTCCAGTTTTTCACAAGATTGGTTCTTAAAGAACCGCACGTGTAACCTACCATGAGCTTGTTTGATGTTGGCTCAAGCAGGATTTCCATCTTCATTGTAATACTTGCGTATCACTCGGATGTTCTGGCAATATTACAAGAATACTAAGTAGGACTCATAAAAATCTCTTACTTTTCACAGTGTGTGAGAAAGCAAGGAATAAATGGAAAGTGTCCTAATGAGACTTTTGATGATCTCGTGGCTCTAGACTCGATAGTGCGTTTTGATTTAGTGAGCGATGGCTGGAGAGGAGTGCCACCTTTTCAATATCAGTCTATTCGGAGTGAATAAATCAATAGATAACGTGTTGATCTCCGTGTGATTAAAACAAATACCTTTTGAGAGATATTTGAGTTAGCTGGGAAGGGTTGTGCATTGCATCACTGGGTCCATGATGTCTTTCTTCAATATCGAGAATCATTAACAAATGATCTCAATAGCATATGTATTGACCCGGTTTCTGCCTAAAGTTGTAAGGAGGGCTTCTTTCTTTACACCCTTTATCTTTACAATTCTTTTTCATTCTTCAACCCCTTCAATGCTTACCAATACATCATAACTAGCACCTTGTTGTGATTGTTCCAGTGCTAGCTTAAGTAGTTGGTCGGCATTCAGCTACGTTCACAATCTTTCTCCATCTTTCCTAGGACTTCTAATTCTATCTAGGGAATTGTCCTTGGGAAGATTCCATCGGCTCTGATGAATCATTGGACTAATACCTATTCCTACCACCCTTTTGTCACCACATCCGTCGTGAATTAAGTGTGTTTTGGGAAAGTATAGTCACCATGAAAAGTCCTTGAAAATCACTTAAGGTACTTGTGATATTGAAATCAAGAGTTTTGTACCTTAAGTGTTTTGTTCATCAAAAAAACGCTCCCCCTTAACACGTGTTTTACACATATTAAGTTTGATTATCGTTAAGTCTTTTTCATCTTTTAGCCAAGTATCGTTTAAGTCTCCTTGATCTCATTTTCTCCCCTTATCCAAAATGTTAACCATTAATATTTGGGATATTGAATGGATTAACCGGTCTTTGGGTAAAAATGAAATCAATGTTTGGCCATAGAACATATTAATGCTCCCCCATAAATTAATAAGGGTTAATTTAGTGCTTTAGTATGACATATTTTGAAAGATTTAGAATCTCGTGAGAAATTCTTGAAAAATTATCATACCTTAACCCTACATCAAGCCATAAAAGCACAATATTCACAAAATTTACATATTCACAAATAAAACCAATATAGAGTGGACCTGAGATGTACGACCCATTAGATGGATCGTTGCAGTAACTTGTAGTGCACTCCATATGGTCTGCACCAACGAATTTTTCTAAGCTCCTCATCAATCTACGTTCCCGGAGCTTCTCATCAATCTTCTTGATCACATATGTCGCCATCTTCTGATAAGCCGGATGTCAATCCTCAATCATTTCTGGTAATGTCCCGCTAGAATTGAGATGCTCCAATTTTCCTCTGACGAATATGAGAGTCCCATCACTGTACTTATGAAGCTCACCTACCCTAATAAACTTCATGATCCCACGATTGTTCATGTAGAAAATCCCGTAATCGGAACGGTCGTGCCGGTATAGGGACATCTTTTGACATGTTGAGGTAGAACTTGATTCATTGGACGGGTCAAGTTAAGCTTCCTTTGGAAGCTCTCAACTCCCAATTGAATATCTTCAACTCGTTTCTTGATAACAACGCTTCGTGTGAACATACGAAGTGCTGTATTCAAGGCAATGATTTCTTCACGAGTAAGATGGGTAAGTTGATCACGGGTCTTCATAAGCAACATGTCTTCGATATCTTCAAGGCGAATGATAGAAAAGTCTCCCTTCTGTATCTTGTATTCTCTGTCATCCTCCCTTTTTAGACGAATCTCCGTCACATGATGATAGCCATTCTTGGGTTCAATCTTCAATCCCAAAATACTTGTGATGCGAAAATTGGATCTGACGATACTTCCTGAATTGGCTAAGCAGTGATAACTGGCTTTTGCCCGTATAAAAATTAAAGTTCAAGTCTCGATATCTTAACGAATTGATCTAGGTTCTCTATGTGACTCTATTGTTCTTTGGTGAAACAAATATGTGTCGTTGTTTTTAAATAAAGGTGCAGAACAATTAAAGTAAAAGGCAGGTAATTTAAATCTAAGTCTAATTAAAATAATGTGCAAGTATTTAAAAATGTGACTGAAATTAAAGGGCGCTAAAGTAAATGACGCAAATTTAAAACTAACTAAGGCAAACTTAACTCGCAACTAAAATTTAAACTAAGGCAAGTCTAAAATAAAGCTAAGGCAATTGAACTTAAAGTGCAACTAAAATAAAAGGCGGGAAAAATAAAGCTTGAAAATAAAGAATAGATATTTAAAAAGAAAGACTAAAAAGAACCTGAAAGAAACCTTGATTCAGAAGTTCAAAACTTCCGAATGAACTAGCTTGACTCGGAACTTTTAACTTCCGAATGAAACAATCTTGACCCGGAACTTTTTCCTTCCCTTGATACGGAACTTTTGTTCGGAAGAATTGACTCGGAACTTTTAGAGTTCCGAATGAAGTCTCTTGATCCGAAACTTTCTGAGTTCCGAATAAATAATGCTTGAGTCGGAAGTATTGCTGATCCGGAAGTTTTCGTCCGGAACTTTGAATGTTCCGGATGAACAAGCTTGACTCGGAAGTTTTTGCTGATACGGAACTCTTCCGGATGAATCCCTTGATCCTGAACTTTGAAGTTCCGAATGAAAGAACTCTTGATCCGGAACTTTTAGACTTCCGGATGAAAGCTTTCTCTTCTCTTGGTTCGGAAGTTTTCCTGGGAACAAAGAAACAGAAACAAACTCCCCCGAAGAACAAGGGATCAAAATAACAACTAATCTACCGCAGATTAAACAAAATCAAACAAACGATTTAACCAAATTAATAACGAATCAACAGACATTCATAAACAAATAATATAAATCAACAAAACAAACAAATTTAACCACAATAATCAAAAACCACTTGATCAAGATAAGAACATAAACATAAACATAAACATCAAAAATCAAAGATTAAGAAAGGTAGATGAGAGATTAACAAGATAAAGTAAAGATTGACAAGAATTAAATGAAAACTTACTTGAAATTAAAAGAATTTAAGGTGCAAGACAAGGTAATTAAATTGACAAGTATTTAAATTGACATGAATTAAAGGTGCAAGGTAAATAAAATGGAAGACTAATTGTTACACTTAGCCAACAAGAAAAATAATTAACTAGTCCTAATCTATATATAGGGGAGGATTAGGAAGCTTCCTCCCCTCTTTCCTTTTCTCTTAATTACAAGCTTAAGTCCTTCCTTCTTTAATTCTTCATTAATTGCATGCTTAATCCTTTTCTTCTAATCTTCTTTAAACTTGGACTTTAAATGACTTTTGGCTCGGGATTTCTTTTGAACTCGTCTTTAAATTCTTCAATAAATTAGACTTGAGTTTCTCGGCTTTTGATAAACTTCCGTCTTTTGACGTTTTCTTCGATAAATCTTCAGAATTGGTCTTGGACTTCCGTTCTTTTTGCACTCTTGACTTCTTGACTTCGTCTTTCATCTTTTTCTTCAATAAAAGCCCGTAAATGCCGTGTTTTCTCCACTTTTCACAATTTCGTCCTAAATCACAACAAAAACACAAACCACGCATAATTCTGACATAAAAGACATAAAATACACGTTTTGGTCCGGTTATTATTGTAATTAAGTGGTAGAAAGGATGGGTGTTTACACACCTATCAAATGCCCTACACTTGACCATTGCAATGTCCTCATGCAATGCATTAGTTACAAAGCACGTTTACACTTTTCATCATAATCAATCCATACTGGCCTTTATTAAAGAGATAGAAATTTTACGTCTTTTACGGTAAACGCGTAAATTTGACTAGTTTTACGGTTTTGAGGTTTTGGAGGTTTTAGAAGCCGAAATAAATTAAGGGAATTTAAGGTAATAATAATTAATAGTTAATTTACAGTAATATAACTTAAAAAGTCGGCCATAGGGTGTTGGACTTGGTTTTGGGCCGAATTTTGCTTAAGGAAAGGAAGGGGAGCCCAGTTTGAGTACTATTAGGATTCCTAGTTAGTTTTAATTACCCATATTACTCCCTGTAGCCCCAAAAACGAATTTATGCTTTCTATAGCTCTAATCTCAGTGGTTTCTATCAATGGAGGAGCAAGAGAACCCAATAATTCAATTAGGGTTTAAGGTACACACTAAAACTATGACAATTAACGTTTAATTTACGTATATGTAACTTAATATGATAGATTAGGGTTGAGATTCATAATTTTTTATTAGGGTTTGTTAATGACCTGTAATTAGTCATGTATTTAATGAGTTTTTATCATTGGAAATCGTTTTTAGGTTTTAATTGGAGTTTATGTATGATTAATTAGACTAATTATGTTAAAATCGTTTTTTAAAAAGTGCGCAGAATTTTAGGTCAATTGTTTTGACCATATATAGAGTTCTACAAACTGTTATTTTACGATCCAAGTATCTCTGGAAAGGTAATTGAGTTGGCTTTCAAATGAAAGAAATGAGAACTAAATTGGAGGTGGTGAAGTGGGTCAAAAACAGGTTACAACAGTCGGAGGTCAAAACAATTTTGAAATCAGCGGGTTTTTAATTAATGTTTTAGGGTGATTGGGGTACTTAGGAGTACACTTGAGCCCTCTAATGAGCATGGGAGTTGGTTTATATATTAAATAAGTGGCCTGGAGGAGGGCTAAGCAAATGGGTTAGGGTAAGACCCCTTAATCATAACAAACTTTTTGTATGTTCAAAATCAGTAAAATCCGGATAGACAAAAGTATATATAAATATATATATATATATATATATATATATATATATATATATATATATATATATATATATATATCGGGGCCTTAACAGTAGCTTTAAGGTTGTGGCAAAAAGGAGGAGTTAGCTGACATATGCAAGGGCATAGGGTTTCCTTTACAGAGATCATGGGTATGGTTAGGTGGGCGTTTGGCTTATAGTTTGGAGACCTAAAAACCGGGACTGTTTTGGGTAAAATGTTAATGAGACGGGTTATGAAGTAAAATAAATTAAGGGATTTATAGAGGGGTGTAATTAGATGCTTAGAGCATATAAATGAGGTATATATATGGGAGAATGTTAGATGTCCATCATAGGTTGATAAGCCATTTTAGTGTTTGGTTCATGTTTTGATTGTGTGCTTTTGTTTGTTAGCTTTTTGCTAGTACGTGGATTTTTGGAGAAGCTCAATCAGGTGAGTTTCATAGTCCCATGTCTACTAATGATTTTGGCTTCCAGATGGGATGGAAGAGACACTGTCTTGTTTTTATAAATTATGCTGTGAATATTTTGTGTTTGGTGATGGACTTGTGCATACTTATGTGATTAACTGCTAGTTGATTCATGATTGTTTTATGTTTTGACTTGGTACCAAGGGGATGTTGACAAGGCGGGGCCTTGGGGAGGTACATAGATGTGTGAGCATCTTTGGGACCAATGGATAATGACAAGGCAGGGCCTTGGGATTGGTACATAGGTGTATGGGCGCCTATGGTACCATGGTGTTTGGTAAGGCTGGGAGCCTTGGATTTGGTTTGGTTTGTTAAATCTTGAATATTAGTTGTTAATGCATGTTTGTATCACATTATCCATATGTTCATTTGTTAGTGGTTGTTGTTCACAGCTTATGGTTTGATTTTGGCGTTGGAGTATAAACCTATGACTCTCACCAACTTTATGTTGACGTGTTTTAGTGTCTCTTTCAGGTGAGAGTGTGGTTAAGCTTGAGAATAGAAGTGGCTAGTTTCGGAGGCATTAGGATTGCATTTAGAAGGAGATCCCCGTTCCTTCTTAGTTTATTTTTCTGTTTGTTTCAATAAGTGATACTATGAACCTATATGTTGATTTGTTTGTGTTATTTGTTTGTCTTGGGTAAGAGGTAGGACTGTTACCTACTTACCTAGACTCTTGCATTGATGAGATATTGTCATGACATTTGTGTCACCTTTTATGACATTTTTAATTCATATAGTTATCTCTATGGACACGCTATAATGCGTTGTTTATTTTATGTCCAAATGTTTCCCCAGCGACATGTCGCTGGGGAAACTTTTTAGGATTCCCTCCAAAAGTTTTTCGTTAACGCGCCTATTTAACAAAACGACGAACAAAACTTTCCCCAGCGACATGTCGCTAGGGAAACGTTGACTTCTATTTGACCACCAATTTTCACAATCAATGGTAACTTCTTGGGGAATACGTGAAGGAATGGGATCCTAATTGAACAAATTTTGGATAGTGAGAATGTCTTCTTCCCAATTGATGGGAGAATCATCATTATCAAGGAAGTTGGACTCAAATTACTCCAAAAGGAAATCACTCTCTCCAAATGATGTTAAGAACGGAGCAATTGAGGCAACGGTCTCTCCATGAGGCATGTTTTCACTATCATTCTTACAAGCTGCATGAAAATGCTCATCATACACCTCATCAAGAACATCCACTATGTTAATTGTTTCACAACCTTCTTCTTAGTTACTTTTCCAAGCATAAACACCACTTTCTCATCCTCAAATCTCATAATTAATTATCCATCCGTCACGTCTATAAGAGTATGACCCTTCCTCAAAAATGGTCTATCAACAATAAGAGGAAAATTTGTTGTTGTTGATCGTTTTTCTAAGATGGTTCATTTTATTCCTTGCAAGAAGACAACAGATGCAGTTAATGTAGCCCAACTTTTCTTTAGGGATGTGTACCGTTTACATGGTTTACCTTCCTCCATTGTTTCTGATCGGGACACCAGGTTTTTGAGTCATTTTTGGCGTAGTTTGTGGAAGATGGTGAATACTCAACTCAATTTTAGTAGTGCTTATCATCCTCAAACTGATGGGCAAACCGAAGTTGTTAACAGGTCCCTTGGTAACCTGTTAAGGTGTTAATTCCGCATAACACTTAGATTGTCATATACATATACAAAGGTTTCTCTAAGTGTATTACTTGATCTAATCTCCTATACATAAAGCTAAATCGATCTAAGTTTGGGATCAACAACGTCTAGAAGGGTAAGGTAAGGGTGGTGTGGGTTGGACATTAGGCAACGGCCTTGGAATCTCGGGTTCCATGATTGGTATTGGTTCAACCGTAGGTGTGGTATGAGCGGTACTTCGTGGGCTTGTAATATGCTCCTTTCCGACCATCACCTCGGGCTCTTTCTCGATTTCCTTCTCTGTAGAAGTACTTGGACGAGAGATTGGTTCCTTGAAAGTTTTACCACTACGTGTAGTAATAACCTTCATTTCTCCCTTCGGGTTTGCAATGGTATCACTAGGAAGACCACCCGAGGAAGAGGGTTTACACATGATTGCTTCAAACATTTTTGCCATTCGGTCTTCAAATCTTGATTGCCTTAAATCCGCTTTTAACAATTCTTGCTTAATCTCATGTTGTCCTTGTTCCATCTTTTGTATATTTTGTTGAAGACGTTGGATATTTCCTTCCATTTTATTAGCATGAGTTTTAAGTTCATTAGAAAGTTCGTTTTAAGCTCGTTTTTCAACTCGGATCTTAAGCTAATCATCTCACATTGCATGTTATCAAACTTATCATCATTTGCTTTAGCGTAATCCAAAACTTCTCCTTGAAGATTTTTAGTGTGAGCATTTTGAAAACCTTGTGTAGTGTTTTGAAAATCACGGTTTTGGTTTTGATTAGTAAGTTGTCCATTCCCGCTTTGATAATTCCCTTTGTTGTAGTTACGTGAATTGCCTTGATAATTACCACCTTGATTGTTGTTTCGATAGTTATTAGCATTTTGATTTGGTGGAGCTTGATTTGGGCGGGAACCTTGGCCGTTTTGGTTGTAAGTTCCCGTTGCTACGTAAGCACTCGAAGTGTTACCACCGGCGGTAATGCACTCGAAAAGATCATGAGCTATACCACAAGACAAACAACTCTTTTCAACCGCTTTAACCGAAGCGGAATTCAAAGCCTCTTGTGCTTTCCAATGAGTCATAAGATTAGCAAATCTATCAAAAAACCGATTTTCCTCAATTAGCTTCATCATGTAAGGCATTAATGGTACGAGACGATGACGATGATGACGAACCCATATTGGCAACACTCGGTGTGTTACGAGGGCTATAAACCTTAGATCTATTCTCGATAATCTTTAAAGCTTCATCGGTCGTTTTGCACAAAAAATTACCACCTACGGCGGCATTCAAGTAATCTCGTTCATGATCATTAAGCCCATTTTAAAAAGTATCAACTTGATGCAATTCCAAAAAATCATGGTGTGGACATTCATGTAACATTTCTTTAAATCGTTTCCATGCCATTGAAAAACTTTCATTATTTTGTTGTACAAATCTTGAAATCTCATTTTTCAAATGTGTTGTTTTAGATGGTGGAAAAAATTTGTTCACAAACTTAGAAACGAGATCACCCCATGTTAAAATTGAATTTGGGGGTTCTTTCTCAAGCCAAATTTTAGCGGGTCCATCTAACGAGTATGGAAACAACATCATCTTAATGGCGTCATGTGGAACATCCTTAAACTTGCTAGTTGCGGTGAGACGATTAAAATTCCTTATGCGGTAATGCGGGTTGTCTTTCTCATGACCTCTAAACTTATTAGCTTGCAACATTGACATTAAACCCGTCTTAATCTCGAAATTCTCCGCAAGGATAGCGGGAATCACAATGGCCTCTCCAAAACCCTCGATGGGTGCTTGAAGCAACTCCATCATAGTACGATTAGCCATTACGACTTCTTGTTCTACAATAGGTTCAACAATTGGAGTTTGTTCTTCAATCAACGTCTCTTGATTTGCTTGCTTTTGAAGATGTTTACGAGCTCGTTTTGCTTGATTACGAGTGATCATAAACTTCACGAAGAACGGGAGGTGAGCAAAGAAGATTATTTTTGGGTGTTTTGTGAATTTTCAATTTTTTTGTGTTTTTGATTGTTTTTAATTTTTTTTGGATTTTGGTGTATCTTCGTAGACAACAATCTACCAAATCTCTCCTTGAATCAAACTCTTGATCAAAGAAGCCTCAAAGGAATGAAAACGATCACGTGGAGTGAACGCCTTCGAATGACTTTAGAACTTTGGTGAAAACCAAATTGTTCAAGAGGGTTTAATCACAAAGAAAACCAAGCAAATATATTATACGTAATAATACTTTGGGCGGCAAAACCCTCGATTAGCCTTCAATCTCAAAATACTCACAAGCAAGCGGGGAAACGAGGCGGCGCGAAGCACTTAAGAGCCTTTTTCCTTAGGGTATATTTTATAATACCCACCTTATACCCACCTTATAGTTCGTATTTTTCAAAATCGAGCTTCACGAAAGTACTTTATCTATTTTTGCCTTTTTCTTTTGTTTGAGATTCGAATACAATAATTAGGAGATCAAATCCCAATTAAGGTTGTGTTTTCATACTGTTGGAGATATTTTGTATTGATTGTGATACTTAATACAATATAGTAATAATAATTTCACAAGAAAAACAAAAAAAAAACCGATATTACGTATTAGTAGATTTCTACTAATACAAATACTATTTATGGTTAAAAAAACAACAAGACAAATTAATCACGACACACCTCCCCGGAAGCGGCGCCAAAAATGATTGTGGTAAAATACGACCTTTTAGGGAAAATGTGTAAAAGTGGTAAGTATTTAGTGATTATTTAGGAAAATCAAACACTAATGACCCAATGAAGTTCGTTTCCCAAGGAGGTATATGTGTGTGACTAAAATGTAGCAAGATTTGAGATTAATATTTGAAAGAAGGGGATGAGAAAAGAGGATGACGAAGACGTGAAATTAATTACTACTACGACTACACGTAAAACCGTAAAAAGTACAAAAAGAAAAATTATTTTTAAAAATTACCAAAAATTTACCAAAAATAAAAATAAATAAACTAAGAATTTACCAATGATCAAAACTTTTTCAAACCTTTTAGTTAATTAAATATTAATTTTTAAATGCTAGTTAAAGCCCTAAAAATCAAATAAATTATCAAAAATCCCAAATAAGGATTTTTCAATTGGTAAACCTCTAAAATGACCTAAAAAGAATAAAAACTATTTTTATAAATTTTTAAACTAATAAAAACTATTTAAAATGATTTAAAAACAATTAAAAATTAAAATAAATATAAAACTTAATCTAAAGATGATAAAATTAATCTAAGAGTTGCAAAATTCCTATTTTAATGTATTTAAGCTAAGAAAAATATCAAAAGTGCAAGAACGTGAAATTTGAAAAATAATAATAAAATAATATTAAAATAATATTAAAAATCCAAAAATTCTAAAAAATTCTAAAAACTTGCAAACTAGTTTACTTTAACCTAAATAACAGAAAATGAAAGTGAAATTACCAGATTACCCCTAATGGGCCCCCAAATGGGCTAAAATCAAAAACAGTCAAGCTTAATGGGCTTTTTAGCCCAAAAAGTCAAAATAAGCCCAAATGACTTGGAAAAGCCCTATCTGACTCAAAATTCAATTCTAAACACAAAACTCTAAAGGCCCAAAAGCTGAAAATAAGCTTATCACAGCTTAATGAACAAACAACTTATTCTTATTGGGCCAATAAGCCCATTAAGCAATAAGTTAATGCCATAAGCTCTAATTTGACACACAACCCTCTTTTGGGATACTAAAGAGATCTGTAAAAAGAAATTTTGGAAAAGCTCACTCAATAAGCCAGAAATAAGCAAAGAACAATTCCACAAAACGACAAAATAGTCGGGATAGAGTTCTAGGCTGTTTCAGAAGCTCTAGTTTGTTGCAAAAGCTCACAAATAGCTTAACTAAGAATAATCAATCAAGAAAATCACAAAAAGCCAAGTAGAAAAAGCTGTAAGAACCAATAAGCTGGCTGAAAAAGCCAAATAAGCTAGTTTTCTAGCAAAACCTTAACTAAAAGACTTGTAACTTTCCAGACTTGTTATTAAGTTGAGAAAAATGAGTTATATTACAAAAACCAAGTTGTTGCATGTACCAATAAGCAAAACAGATTCAATAAGCTATATGACCAAGTTTGACCAATAGTCAAACGCTGACAAGAGTAAATCCAACGCTGACAAGCACAATTTTGGACGTTGACAGACTTAATGAAGTGTTAAAACTTTTTTTCAACCTCCTGGTCAAGGCTTGAGTATAAACCTTGTGAATCAAGGTCTACTGATGTGTCGTTGATAGTATATGTGATAATTTGAGATACGTTATAGGGTAAATTAGAAAATTACCTTTAGGAAAAAGTAATAGACTAATAATAACAATGACGAATTCAATTAAACACGTGATGAACCAAGTTCGTTGTACACGAAGATCGAGTGAATTTGAGGCGTTTTGCTTTGATTTGGACAATCGATTTGAATTGGTTTTCGGTTTTTAAACTAGAAATTAATTCTACTAAATTTAAACTATTTTTAATCCTAAAGTGCATGAATCGTTAACCCCACTATATTTAAATCTAAAAACAATTAATTACTTAAAATTAAAACTATTTAAAAATTAAACTATTTTGAAAATCTATAAAAATAATTCTATTTAATAAAAACAACTTTTAATCTATTTTAACAATCTAATTAAACTTTTTAGACTTTATAAAACTTTATTAAAATTACTTTTAAAACTAATCTATTTTAAAACTAAATTTTATTTAAATCTAATTCTATAAAAATCTAATTAATTGAAAATAAACTAATTAAACTATTTAAATTTAATAAAAACATTTTTTTATTTATTTTTATTTTATTATTGAACTACTTATATTTAAAATTTCAAAATTTACTTTAATTAAAATATTAATTAAAAGTTATATAAGAAAATGTAAGTTAAACAAACAAAATCTCAAACAAATTCTGCCCAGAATGAGAAATACTATATTAATTAAATATCGGTTAAAAAACTCAAATGAGCACTGAGCTCAGTTGGTAAACACGTAGGACCTTTAAAGGGGAGGTCCCGAGTTCGAGACCCCTGAATGACAATTTTTAGATTTAATTTCTTTTTGACAAATAAATTAACTGAGTCACAGGTAGTGACTTAAGTAAAGCTTAGGAAACAACTTTTGGGCTTTTCAGATCAGTAAATCTGATAAGCTATAACTATAACATTAACAAAACACAATAACTCAAATCATCTAATCATTTAAAATCAGTTCATCAAGAATCCAGCAATTCATTCATACAAACAATAAACCAAAATAGCAGGATAATCAATTAAGCAAGATAAATAGATAACTCAGCTATCAATAACATTCAGCAAGTAAAAAAAAGACATAGAAGAACTCAAAACAGTTAACAGTTTACAAGTCCATCACATACAAGTGCAGTATTATAAATTCAAACTTTCAGTAAGAACTTAAATTAGCAATCTATTATGAGCAGACACCAAATTTATCATAATAACACAGTAGAACAAATGCATCAAGAAGCTAATCCCAACAGATACTCAAAACCTAGAGCAGTCTAAATCTAACTCAGTAACAAAAATCGTAGCATAAAAATATTAATCAGTAACATATCTTATTTATCAGCAAGCAGAATCCAAAACATTTAAATAGCTTAAACTAAAACTAAATCTCAGCAAATGCAGAAAGAACATTATCAGTATTCCAATAAAATAAAACTGTTCACTCAAAATTCCTGACTCAGATTACCTGAGTAGCAAATCTATTCAGTTTTCAAATCATACAAATTAAGCAGTAGTATCATCACTCAAATTCACAGTATAATTAAAACAAGCAGTTAATTCAAAACTAAAAGCATATAAAGCTAACATCAAAACTTACTTAAACTTATCCTAATGAGCAGATTTAATAAAACATATAAAATGAAACATAAAATGAAAAGAGATTAGCACCTTTTGGGATAACCTTTGAGACGAAGTTCAGCGTTGTGCTGCCTTAAGAACCAGAAAACGAACCACCATAACCATAGGACTCCATCAGATGAACCACCAACAATCATGAAATTCGAACAAATTTTTCTTAATCTTTCCAGTAGGGAAAAATTAATTCCCAAATTTATTTCTAATTAACTGAATAAAGCTATTAAACAGTTTTATCAATTAACCTTACCAAGTTATATATATTAAATTCAGTTTTAAAATTAAACAGTGCGAGTATAAAATTTAAGCATAAAAGGCACGATGTATAAAATAAAATTTACTTTATATTCATCAACAAGAAATTCTTACAATACTTTTAAAGAAAGAAAATAGAAAATTAAATCTAAAACTAATTCAACATTATAACATTGAAAAATAAAAAAGGGATATCAATTACAAGTAAATTGGGGGGTTTTTATAGCCATCCCCAAGGGCTTGCTGAGGAGGGATATCCGCATATTCTTGGTATATTCCTTTTTCATCATAGCCTTTAGATCATCTCTCTCTCATGGTTGTTATCATCGGATGGTTGAGAAAACGCAACTAGCACACGGATTGCCAACGTGGCATCCGTGTGTGCTAGTTGTGTTTCTTTTAAGCCCTCTGATTGGTTGAATGGGGAAATTGAGGTGTTACACCCAATCAATCACTGCCACGTAGCCTCTTCGTTCCTCATCTTTTCTTCCTATAAATTGGGGGATTTAATTCCCCCCCACGTGTATTACACGTGAGATGAAAAGCCCCATGATTAATTGACGAATTATTTAACTAGGGTTTGGGTACAGTAACATATTGTTACTAGTTATTTTTATTAGATGGGGTGAAGAAGATGGTCACATAGGAATTATCGAGAATTATTTAATATGTGTGTGGGAATGGGAGAAAAACGAGTGGTGTAAATGGGGGAGTGGGTGAGGTTTACAGTTTATTTATTTAATGTGTGAAAAGTGGTAAAACGTGTGACAAAAACGTGAGTGGTTGGAAGTGTTTATAAAGATAAAAGTGAACGTGATTTTGATAATATCACAATTCGTTTATTCCAAAACTGAAAAACCCTAAGGCCCATGATTTATTCTTCATTCGTTTTCTTTACCATTTTGGGCTTGGGCCCAATGTTAACTTTTCATCCAATACATCACATGGTGTTGGGCCTTATTTGATTTGGGCTTCATTTGATTTAGTCCCAAAAATATTTCCATGTTTTATCCAATATTTGGGCTTTTAAGCCCAAATGCTCCAATGTGGGACCCACTTGGCCCGTTTTCTTGACAAATGATTAAATCCTCTAAAGTCGAGCTCGATTTTGGCTTCATTGATCTTTTTCTTCAAACTCGTGTCGATATTTGTCGGTTTTCGCGAACTTGGTACCTACACACATTAAAACAAGAAACAAGCATATACAAGGCATTTTTGATACATTAATAGCATCATTTCATTGTTTTAAGATATAATTGATATGACTAAAATAGCTCATATCATCTACCAGTTGGGTAGACATGATGAGTTTTGGCACAAATAAGCCAATAAGCCAGTAAGCTTATAAGCTATCAACAAAGCAATCCAAATAGCCAAATATCCTCACAAGCAGCACAAAAACAGGATCCAAGCAACAAAACAAAAAGCTTTAAACTAGAAATACAAATGCAAGCACCAAATGAGGTGGTCACTTTGCTGATGCAAATGGCCACTTTAGCCAACTTTGATAAGCTATAGCACACTCAATAAGCCACCAGTTTCAACAACCAGATAATCAATAGATAGCTTATCACCCAAACTATTCCCAAACCTGATTTCAGACCTTAGATCCAACTAACAAAGAAGTTATTGGATCTGATGTGTTTGACAAATTTCAAAAACACTTTTATCAGATTTTTGCGAAACTTCAAATACCTTTTCTAAACTTTCAGAAACTTAACCAATGACTAAAACTTGTATATTATGACTTGTTTAGACTTCCCAAACCCTAAGAACCAAGGGCACAAGGCCACAAGGCCTTATGAACCAGTAATCCCAATCAATCCTTTATTAAGCACTTTTCAAACAAAATTCTTGATCCTTCAAACAACCTACTGATTTTATAGATCAAATAGCTACACTAGGTGACAACTAACATATTGCAACAATAAAACACAAAGCAAAAACACAAAATCACCAAATCACATGCCAAATCATAAAACAGATAATATCATGTGATTTTTAGGGGAAACTTAAACAAGAGCTTATACCTGTCCTCCACAACATCCTAGGAGGACCAGCAATGCTCCTTGGACCTTGTTCAACAACTAGAACAAGACCAAGGTACTTCAACAAGAAAGATGGATGACTGCCTTGGTTGATGTTTCAAAGCAGAAACTCAAGGGCTTGATTTCTTCAACACAATGAACAAACAACTCACCCAATAGCTTAAATCTCTTCTCAGGCTTGGTGTCAACAAGCTTGAAGGAGCTTTAGGCTCTTGGCTAAGTATTAGTACAAGATAATATGCAAAACAGAAACAAGGATTTCAAGGTTTTTGAACCTTTGAAAACCTATCAAACATAGACGTGCCTTAAACACAAGATTAAGGAAGGTATATAACATCAAATGGAACTCAGATTTCAGCTATTTTAACACCAACTTTTATAAAACACAAAAAAGATTTCACAATTTTTAAGAAATTCAAATTTTATTTAAATAAAAAGGAATTACAAAGATAACAGCCAAAATCTAGAACAAAGGGACTCTCACAAGTTGAGGTCTCCTTTTATAGGCCTAACAGATGGTTCTAGAATGCTAAAAACCCTAGCTATGAATTTCTAGGAATGCCCTTGAGTGCTTGATGCCGTTTGATGTTAGTGAGCTGTCTAAAATGATCAAAACCGTTCATTTTATCTTGCTAGTTAAGCAGAGAGCCTTGGCTGTTGATTTGGCCACGTGTCCTTACTTGGAGAGAAAGTTGTGTTTTCATTGGTGGACGAGGTTGAGTGTGGGGTCACTTGGGTAGTGGGATTGAGGGTTTTGTGTGTGGGATGGGTTTCTGCATGTGTGAATCACACGTGGGTGTGGGTAAATGGGATTCACCCTTTGGTTTATGTGGAATGGTAACTGGGGGTGAAAGGTGAACAGTAACACCTTTGATCCGTTTATTGTGGAAAGGTAAGTTGTTTGGCGCAATTTCCTTGTTTGAATGTTTCATTGCCCATCTTTGGTCCTTGTTCTTTGGGGAAAGTTGTAAAACACGTTTTCAGCCAACCAAACTCAATTCCCTTTGTTAATAAACTTATAAACTTCACACTTTTGCTCCAAAACTTTGGCAAAAGTGTTTCAAGGGTTGTTTTTGCCATTTTTCCATAATTGAGGGACTGATTTTGTACTTTCTTGATCTTCAAAGGTCTTCATAGTATCTTTGACTTCATGAGGGACCATATTTGAAAATTTAGAATTGGTGAGGGACTAAACTTGCCATTTCTTCAAAGTTGAAGGACCATTTTGTAATTTTGACAAACTTAAGGGACCAAACTTGTAATTATGAATATACAAGGGTTTTAAGTGTCATTTCTTCATAATTTAAGGATCAATCTTGTATTTCTTCAAGTTTTCAAGGTTTAATCTTGGATAATTCATGAACTAGGGCCCGGTTCTTTGTACGGCTTCGTTTCTCGTGTCCGTTTTTCCTTGTTTCTTGTGATCTTTTATCTTTTTCATGATATCAATACCTAAAACACAAAAGTAAACAAATACAAGCATATATATGATATTTTATGACATTTTAAAGCATTTAAAACCCAAAAAGAACGATGATATCATGTATAAATGCCATCTCATCATTCCTCAACTGGGGTGAGCACTCTAGGTGGAGGAATAAATTCCTCTTCTTGGAGTTCTAGAATACCAGTCCAAGAGAGATCTTTTATCTGAACACCATAAATGTTCCTAGCAGGTAGAGAAATAACAACATATTCATTCATCCCAATCCAAGATTTATCCCTAGGGTCTCTTTGTTCACTAACACACTTTTCTAGGGTTTGACTAGCTTAATCAAACTTTTCAATCTTAAGTCCTACATTTGATTTATCTTTAATGGCTTCATCTAACTTAAGTTGCACATCTGCTCTGGATCTCATCAAAGTGTCCCTAAGTTCAACCTTGGATTTATCAAATCCAGCTGTGTCTTTAGCATTAAAGGTCATCTTTCGTACAAATCTCCTATTCCATCTGTTGGCTCTTATGCTTGCAAGTGCCATATTCCACTTGATATCCATCTCTTCCAAATTCTCATCACTGATTTGCTCAAGATCCTCATAGGTAATTAAGGAACCATTGGGCAACGCAGCAATGTATGCACATACTGTATCCAAATCAATACCAGTAGGTTTAAGCTTTGGTGAGTCAACATTGTATCTATCAGCGTCAAAATTTGCGCCGCTGACAAAGGTTGATCCACCACTGACATAAGCTGATCCAGTAACAAGATGTACATATGAATCTCTTTCACAGGTTTGAGCTTCACTATGTGAGATAAAAGTCATATTTCCACTTGTTGACTTGCTTCCATGATCAAGTAAGATTTCACTCTCCATAATTTTTAACTTATTGTAGACGTCATCCAAGGAAGAACTTTTATGGGCATTGGTAGCAATGATTGACCTAGCTTCAATTTTCCATGCATCACCAAGACCTCTAAGGAAAGTAGCAATGATATCAGCATCATCATGTTTTGTTCCCATAAAAGACAACTTACTAGTGATGTCTAGAAGCCTGCTTCACACCTCACTTAGTTTCTCATTGGGAAGAGCCTTAAACACAACATATTCATGCAAAAGTTTCTTCTTCCTTTCTTTGGTAGTATCTTCATTACCACCATAGGTGACTTGAAGAGTTGCCCAAAGTTCTTTAGCAGACTTAAAACTTTTGTACTTGTGTTGATTATTTGGACCCAAAGAGAGTTTAATAATGCTAAATGTCTTCATGTCATTCCTTCTTGCAGCTATATCAACAGTAGAGACAGCTCTTCCATCTTCAGGTCTTTCAACACGTTCTGCAGTAGTAGAACCAGCTGTGCTTCTTCCTGCAATACCAGTAGCAATGTTGCCTGCTTTATCAAATTGATTGCCATATTCAATGATTTACCATAGAGTATGGTCATGAATTTGAAGGTATTGTTCAAAATTGAACTTCCATTGTTCAAAGTTGTCAGGGTCGAGCATAGGGATTTTTAGGTTGTGATTTGATGAGGATGAAGATTATGTGGTAGACATCTTGTCTGGTTTTAGGGTTTCTAGTGTTTTTAGGGTTTACTGTTCTTTTAGATCAAAGTTCCTCAACAAGCTCTGATACCACTTGTTGATCCAAAACTTAGATCGATTAGCTTTGTATTAAACGTGATTGAATCAAGATTAATACTTAGAGAAACTTTGTTGTAGTGAACAATCCAAGTGTTATGCGGAATCAAAACATTCTTTCCAATTTACCATTTAAATCTAGTAGTTACCTAACGATCACTATTCAACGTTCTACGAAGCTTTATTCTCATATAACCTTCTCAAATAGTTTCATGAACTAATTTGGGTTTCTTAAGTTTAAAATATCTAACTTTGGCCCAACAAATACGTAAATGGCACTTCTTTCGATAGAGTGCTTTAATTAGTATTGCTTTTATTCTAGCATGAAAACTATTGTTACACGGGAAATTTTTTCCAATGTTAAGTGTCCTTTCCAAAACATATAACACATATGTGGAGTATGTAATTTTTTATTTCGGTAGTTCTTCCACTTAACACATTTAGTACACACAAGTTTTCAGTATACTTTTAGGATCAAGATGTGAAACACACGTCAAGATCTTAGGTGATAGATATTGATTATCTACGTCGAAAAATTATTTCTTGTATAATCTCGTCAGAGTTTCATATTATCAATTTCCTAGATAGGAATAGGTCATGTAGCCTTAGTCAAACAATCGACAATGATCCGGATGGCGTCATGTCTACTTGAAGTAAACAAAATCCTCATCGTTCTTTCCTATTTCCATGGAGGAAATTCGGATTGAACTAGTAAGTTGGATGACTTTCAATATTCTGTTTCTTTTGTTAGAGCATAATATAAGGATTTCAAAGTTTCTTCGAGTTGAATGGAATACTTAAATCTACAAATTCCAAATCTAAGACAAATATTGACGTATTTTTCTAATAGATTTATTCATCTTATTAGCGCACACGTAAGTGCTTATTGACTCATGAAACTTTGGGTAGCAAGTAATAGTTTGGACACTCCTAAAATAACATATTTCAGTCAAATCATATTGTTCAAGAACACAATAATTCCAGTTTTATCAAGTCTATACTTGTCTTATATCTAATCTCTTTAATTCCATTTAAAAATTCATACTAACATAAAGATGCGTCCAACTTTATGCAAGGAAGAAATCATAAATTTGGTGATTTAGATTTATTCATTTGACTGAAGAAGCGTCTTAAATCAATCAAATAAACAGAATGTAAATCATTGACTTAGAATTTTTCGACATAACACGAATTTTTCGACATAACACGAATATATGCAAATCATTGACTTAGAATTGGCATATGTAAGATGTCTTGTATATGATATCTAAGTATATGATTTTCTAGAGACCAACGACATTGAAAAATAGAAGATGGTACTTTATTCTCAATAAAATACATAATAATCTTACCAAGCATATAATTTATAAGGCCACTTGCCCTTACAAATCCTAGTCCAATGATCTACTATGTTGGAAATCTGACACCAGATGTTGCAAATTTCTGTGTGATGCAGGGTGCATTTCTTACACAAAAGAAAATTTCCATCATATTCACCGTAGATTGGATTTATAATCCTATGTTCTGGTTTACTAGACTCTACAGACGTTCATTCACTGCCGAGTTTACGCTTAAGATTTTTCTGATTTTTGAACAGGATGTGCTTAATTACGTTTTTCATTAACTTTTGGAATATGATAATCACTGATATGTGTGTAAACACACATCTTTTCTACCACTTAATTACAATAATAACCGGACCAAAACTTGTATTTTATGTCTGTTATCTCAGAATTATGCGTGGTTTGTGTTTTTGTTGTGATTTAGGACGAAAAGGTGAAAAGTGGAGAAAACACGGGAATTCACGGCTATTTACGGGCTTTTATTGAAGAAAAAGATGAAAGACGAAGTCAAGAAGTCAAGAGTGCAAAAAGAACGGAAGTCCAAGACCAATTCTTAAGATTTATCGAAGAAAAAGTCAAAAGACGGAAGTTTATCAAAAGCCGAAGAATTCAAGTCTATTTTATTGAAGAATTTAAAGACGAGTTCAAAGAAATCCCGAATCCAAAAGTCCCTTAAGTCCAAGTTTAAAGAAGATTAGAAGAAAAGGACTAAGTATGCAATTAATGAAGATTAAAAGAAGGAGGGACTTAATCTCGCAATTAACAAGAAATGAAGGAGGGGAGGAAGCTTCCTTAATCCTCCCCTATAAATATTCATTAGTTGTAATCATTTTTCCTTGTTGGCTAAGTGTGACAATTAGTCTTCCACTTTTAATTACCTTGTCATTTAAATACTTGTCAATTTAATTACCTTCTCTTGCACCTTAAATTCATTTAATTTCAAGTAAGTTTTCATTTAATTATTGTCAATCTTTACTTTATCTTGTTAATCTCTTATCTACCTTTCTAAATCTTTGATTTTTATGTTTATGTTTGTGGTCATGTTCATGCTTTTATTTTGATCCAAGTGATTTTTGATTATTGTGGTTAAAGTTGTTAGATTTCTTGATATTGATTGTTTGTTTATGATTAATTGTTGATTCGTTATTAGTTTGATTAACTCGTGTGTTTGATTTTGTTGAATCTGTTATATATTTCTTGTTATTTTTGATCCCTTTTTCTTCGGGAAGTTTGTTGTTGTTTCTGATATTCCAAGGAAAAGTTCCGAGCCAAGGCAAGAGAGGAGTGTTCATTCGGAAGTCTGAAGTTCCGAACCAAGAGGTTTCATCCGGAACATTCAAAGTTCCGGATCAAGAGTGTTCATTCGGAACTCCAAAAGTTCTGAATCAATACTTCCGGACGAAAGTTCCGACTCAAGCATTTGTTCATTCAGAACTTAAAAGTTCCGGATCAATATACTTCATTCGGAACTCAAAAAGTTCCGGATCAAGGAGATTCATTCGGAACTCAAAAGTTCCGAACCAAGGGGCTTCATTCGGAACTTCTTAAAAGTTCCGAACCAACTTCCGGATCAAGGGCAAGTTCCGAATCAAGAAGGCTTCATTCGGAAGTCTGAAACTTCCGTATCAAGGAGGCTTCATTCGGAAGTCTGAAACTTCCGAATCAAGGAGGCTTCATTCGGAAGTCTTCCGAATCAAGGGTTGACCAAAATTTCCAAATCAAGGCAAGTTTGAGAAGTTCCGAATCAGTAAAGTTCCGAACGAAGGATTGTTTTGGATAAGTGACATATTCAGATCAATTTGTTCCGGATCAAGGATTTTGGTAATATTCCGAGCGAAGAAGAATCATTCCAACCGAAGGTGACATTCCGGACGAATGATTGTTCCAAACGAAGGATTATTCCGAATGAGCTGTATTCAGGTTCTTATTAGTTTTTGTCTTTGATTTTTATTTTCAAGCTTTATTTTTCCTGCTTTTTTCCTTAGTGCACCTTTAAGTTAAATTTGTCTTAGATTTATTTTAGTTTTGCCTTAGTTTAAGTTTTAGTTGCGTTGAAGTTTGCCTTAGATAGATTTAAGTTTGCGTCATTTATTTTAGTGCCTTTTAATTTCAGTCACGCTTTTAAATACTTGCACCATTATTTTAATTAGACTTAGATTTATTTTAAGAGCACCTTTACTTTAATTGTTCTGCACCTTTATTTTAAAACAACGACACAACTATTTGTTTCACCAAAGAACGACTAAGTCACATAGAGAGCCTAAATCAATTCGATTAGACACACATCAAAAGAACTTTTCTTACTAGCAAAATCTAGTTATCAAATGGCGCCGCTGCCGGCTCTTTTCGTAAAGATTAACGGTTTTCTGTGAGAGACGCGTTGCTTTTTGGGATCTGTTCACTTGTGAACGTTATTTTTCTTGCATTAAAAAATTCAAAAAAATCATAAAAATTAAAAAAATTGATAAAAATACATAAAAATTAAAAATTTCAAAAATCCAAAAAGATTTTATCTTTATTGTGTATATATATTGTTTTTGTGTTTGGTTTCTTTTTCTGTTGTCTTTGTAGGTGCATGCGTACTAGATCTTCTAATTATCAAGAGCCCGAGCCTCAAGAAGATTTAGCTATGTCTGGTGTTAACAACAATAATCCACTGCACCCTAATAATAACAACAATGCTCTTCCACAGCCCGATCTTCGGACCATGGAGGAACTTTGTCAACCAACAATGTTTGGACGAGGAGGACCGATTGCGCCGATGCAAATCAACGCTCCTGAGTTTTCGTTGAAGCACCACATGATTCAGCAAGTACAAACAAACCCATTCCGTGGATTGCCTGATGATGATGCCAACAAACACCTCGACAAGTTCATTACAATCACCCAAAGCATGAAGTTGGCCGATGCCACAATGGATGAACTTCGCCTACAACTCTTTCCACATACCTTATTACATCATGCCGAGAAATGGTTTGATCGTCTCCCGAAGAATTCTATTTACACTTGGGATGACATGACTCAACGCTTTTTGTCGCGCTACTTTCCACCATCCATGGTCACAAGCCTTCGCAATCAAATCAACGGTTTCATGCAAGACCCTGATGAATCTCTTTTTGATGCTTGGGAGTGATATAATGTCTTGATCGATAGATTTCCAAACCACAACATGCTCCCTGTGACCTTAATCGATACTTTCTATAATGGTTTGACTTTTCGAGATCGTGATATGATTAATGCAGCCGCCGGTGGCACATTCATGAAAAGGAGACCCGAGGAGTGTAGAGAGTTAATTGAGAACATGACTACTCACCACAAAAACTAGGATTCCTCTACTTCTTCAAGGAACAATCCGAGAGTCAATGTTTCCTCCACTTCAGCAAACCCTGATATGACCGAACTCACCCGTGTGCTGACTGAAATGAGCAGAATTATGCAACTCTTGGCTTCAAACCAACAACAACAACAACAAGTTAAAGCTGTTGCTACTCCTTGTGAAACATGCGGCGGTCCTCACTCATACACCGATTGTCCTACGACACAAGGAAATCCGGAAAATGTGTATGCGGCTTACGGTAATTATTCACTGGAAAATTACCAAGCCCGACAACAAGGGGATAGAAATCTGCTGAGTTACCGATCAAACAACTACCTTTCACCCGGTTTTTCTCCTCAAAACCAAAACTCCGCCAACAACTACAATAGAAGCAACCAAATCCCACCAAGAGCTTCTAATCCTTATCAACCAACCGCCCAACAAACCCCACCCATTAATCCCGATGTTGAAGCCACAATGAGAACCCAAGGTGAGCAAATCAAGAATCTAAAGAGCCAAATAATCAATTTGAAAGGAGATATCATGAAGCAAGGTAATGACATTAGAACCGAGGTTCGTGATAATATTCAATCCTCCTTCAGCACTCAAACGACTGAATTAAAGAATCTGTTGGCTAGTTTCTTGCCCGCCACTCAACCTTCTACTTCAAGTTCTCTACCTTCAAACACCGTCACTAATCCGCGAGCCAATGTAAGTGCTATTACTACTCGTAGTGGAGTCACCGTCGTAGGACCACCAATCCCACCACCATCATCTACACCTCCTCCACCACCATGTATCCCTACTCCTTCTACACCTAGTATTAGTGCACCATTACCGTCTCCGCCTCGTCATGACGATGTCTCTACGAAGAACCCTTCAACATCTCAACCTTTACCAACTACACCTTCACCTTCCACCTATAAACCCAGAATCTCATACCCTTCTCGCATAGGCAAGACCAATGATCTAACAAAGGAGGACTCTCAAGTGACAAAATATATCAATATGATTTCTCAAATGGGCTTCAGCATTAGTTTTCTTGAAGCACTTGTCCACATGCCCAAATTTGTTAAAGCATTTAAGGAATTGCTTAACAAGAAGGAGAAGCTGATTGAACTCGCCAATACACGCTTAAATGAAAACTGCTCTGCAGTTATTCTTAAAGAACTTCCGGAAAAGCTTGGAGATCCCGGTCGTTTTGTGTTGCCTTGCGTGTTCAACAAAACTGAAGAATTTACTGCCCTTGCTGATCTCGGGGCTAGTATAAATTTGATGCCACTGAGTGTTTGGAAAACACTATCATTGCCCGACCTCACTCCAACAAAGATGACTCTTGAACTTGCAAATCGCACTCTCACTTACCCTGTTGGTATAGCCGAAGACGTGTTCATTAAAGTTGGCGCATTTACTTTCCCGGTCGATTTTGTCGTAGTTGATTATGAAATGGACCCTCGTATTCCTTTAATACTTGGTCGGCCATTCTTGAGATCCGGACGTGCTTTAGTGGATGTTGCCGAAGGTGAGTTAATCTTAAGAGTCGGGAATGATTCACAAATTTTTAAAATGGGGAATCTTACAGGCAAATACTATGGACGAGAATCAGTGAATATGATTAATGTGCTCGATGACTTTACCGTCTATGATAATCCTCTATTCGATTCTTCCATCGATAATCCACTCTTTGAAGATAATGTGGATGATTCTCGCTCCACTTTGGAACCTTCTCCCATTTATGATTCTCCACCGGTCTTTGATGCTTATGATGATGATGATTCTAGCTCACATTCGGATGATTTAGATTGTACTTCTGAGTATCCCGAGCTGCCCACTTTCGATGATTTTGATGAGGCCGATACTCTCTCGAGCAATTCTTCACATGATGAAGATCCTCCGCCATCACTCGATCCTACTTTGGACGATTACTCATTTGAGGAAGACTTCTCTGAACTTCTCAACACTTACTTCCCTCATGAGAGTGATGCTCCTCCTTATGACTTTGAAGATTATCGTCTCGATCCTACTTTGGATTTGACGCACATTCTTTCTAAGGAGAAGAAACCGGTCGACACCAATATCCGTTGCACATATGATTTGACACCTCTTTGTCCCCCTTCTGAGGACGAGGTTGTGCTTCTTTGCGGATCTTCTTCGCACTCGGCTGAGCCTGAGTGCTAATTTCTCTTAAAGGAAAAGGTGTTCAATCCCGGTATTGAAGTCTTTAAGCCATCTCAGTATCCACCTGATGAAATAAAAGGAAATATCTTTGGACTTATTGAAGACATGCTTTCCCCACTTTATCCTTGCTTCCACCGTGCTCCGTCACTGCTTAAGGGAACCTTGCCACTTCTTATTTGGCTTGCCTTGTTCGCCTTAAGCTTGTGCTTATTCATGGACGAAAACTATGTCTTTGATCCTGGTGGATATGTTTCACGCTTCTTCCGTTGATGATCAAGGTCGAGTCAGGCTCACGACTCGGTTAACAAAAAACAAGCGCTTCTTGGGAGGCAACCCATGCATCTATCTTTTCGCTTTCGTTATCATAAGTGTAGGGGAGACCCTTTGGTTTGCTATTTCCTCTCCTCACTTCTTAATCAGGGATTCGAGCTTCAATGATCCACTCTTGATGATTCTTGACGACTCGTGATTCCGTGTTCTACTTCTTCCCGGTTCTATCCTAAACTCTTTTCGATTCACTATTTTATATTTTCTCAATATTAAAATAGGAATCTCTTTAGTTGTCTTTTCCTTAGCAAGATTTAAACAAAGTGCACAATGTCCTAAGTGTAGGGGAGTTTACTCACACATGCTTAAACATTGAGGACAAAGTTTATCTTAAGTGTAGGGGGGGACTTCTATCGAAGTTAAGTGGCCTTTTCCTTGTATTTGTCCTCATTTTAACCGGAAAATCAATTTTTCGACATTTTTAAAAATTTTGATCTATTTTGGCCTATTAGTTTTTCCCTTTGTATAGTTATTTTCTTTCCTTATTAGAATAAATGTTTAATAAGTGGTTTTAATTTTCAAACGTTGTGAATCTTTTGACTCAACCCGAGTTTACTTATCTAAGTTTGCTCTAGCTAGTACCCTTAACGTGTTTAAGTCAAGTTTTGCTAGGCTTTTATATAGGGAGCTATAAAACGCGAAAGTCTTAACTCTCACGGGTTAAGAACAAGAAATTTTCGCAAGTTCCTATAATTGAATCTAGAGAGTCGTTTATCAAGGGAACTTTAAAATGAGATTTCTAAACTTGAAAGAGTCTAAGAATTTGCAAGATCCTATAGGCAACTCGAAAACCCAAAACTTTGATTTAATAGGCTAAGCATCCACGAGTCTCATTACTTGAGATTTTAAACTGTGGAGAACGAGAGATGATAGAGCCAATTATAAGTTCGGTATTCATTCGTGAATTTATGTGAGTTAATTATAAGCCTATTCTCCCATCGCTTGCTAATAAATTTATCTGCTAATAAATAAGGTTGTACGATTTGAAAAGTTACTTAGCTTCTAGCCCAAGATCGTTTAAAAGTTGCTCGGTATGGATTAGAGTTCATAGCCAAGGCATATCTTATTGAAGCGGGATGCGAAGATTGGCGAGTCCGAAAAGGCCCTAACAAGGCATGAGGGCTATATTTTGTTGCTAAAGATCCAAAGTGATGTGAAGAATCATTTATCGAAAAACAATATGAAGGATCGAGACACACGACGAAAAGCAAATACTCCCCAAAAGTCATGGAGAAGTGTATCCGAAAAGACCCTAACAAGGCCAAGTCATAAAAGGAGGCGGATCGTTGTATATCAAAGTCCAAAATAAAGATTGGAGAAAAATGAAGAAGTCGTGGTCCAAGTATGAATCTCTCAAAACTTCAAGTGAAGAAATTCCATTATGAAGAGAAGACCATAATTTCATGAACGTCTCTCAAGGTTTGAAGTATGAAGTCGCTGCCAAATATCGGTCCGAGAAAGGTCTCAAATCGCGAAGCGAGTTATGCCAAGATATGAACTTTATGAGGTCCCGAGAAGCATTTTTAATAGATTTTGTCCTTTAGCTAACTATTGATTAAATAGTGCACTTTATTTTCAGACTTAATAACTATCGAAATAAGTCAAAAATGCATCCTCGTGATCATTCAAGACAATAATAAAATATAAGAGATACACCTAGGAATAAGGGAGTCTAAGTGAATAATTGGCCCACATGAGTTCGTGTTAGTCTACTAACTTATAATAACAATGATCTCGTTTTTAAGCTTGGTTTGGAGAAAGTGAAAACTTGAGGATGATGATTATTCATAACATTTCCAAAACCAAAGGTATGCTTTTGATTTCTTTATTTTGTATGTTTTTAATTTTCTATATCTTTAATAAAGGCCACCATGGATTGATTATGATGAAAAGTGTAAACGTGCTTTGTAACTAATGCATTGCATGAGGACATTGCAATGGTCAAGTGTAGGGGATTTGATATGTGTGTAAACACACATCTTTTCTACCACTTAATTACAATAATAACCGGACCAAAACGTGTATTTTATGTCTGTTATCTCGGAATTATGCGTGGTTTGTGTTTTTGTTGTAATTTAGGACGAAAAGGTGAAAAGTGGAGAAAACACGAGAATTCACGGGTATTTACGGGCTTTTATTGAAGAAAAAGATGAAAGACGAAGTCAAGAAGTCAAGAGTGCAAAAAGAACGGAAGTCCAAGACCAATTCTGAAGATTTATCGAAGAAAAAGTCAAAAGACGGAAGTTTATCAAAAGTCGAAGAATTCAAGTCTATTTTATTGAAGAATTTAAAGACGAGTTCAAAGAAATCCCGAAGCCAAAAGTCCCTTAAGTCCAAGTTTAAAGAAGATTAGAAGAAAAGGACTAAGTATGCAATTAATGAAGATTAAAAGAAGGCGGGACTTAATCTCGCAATTAACAAGAAATGAAGGAGGGGAGGAAGCTTCCTTAATCCTCCCCTATAAATAGTCATTAGTTGTAATCATTTTTCCTTGTTGGCTAAGTGTGACAATTAGTCTTCCACTTTTAATTACCTTGTCATTTAAATACTTGTCAATTTAATTACCTTGTCTTGCACCTTAAATTCATTTAATTTCAAGTAAGTTTTCATTTAATTATTGTCAATCTTTACTTTATCTTGTTAATCTCTTATCTACCTTTCTAAATCTTTGATTTTTATGTTTATGTTTGTGTTCATGTTCATGCTTTTATTTTGATCCAAGTGATTTTTAATTATTGTGGTTAAATTTGTTAGATTTCTTGATATTGATTGTTTGTTTATGATTAATTGTTGATTCGTTATTAGTTTGATTAAATCGTGTGTTTGATTTTGTTGAATCTGTTATATATTTCTTGTTATTTTTGATCCCTTGTTCTTCGGGAAGTTTGTTGCTGTTTCTGATATTCCCAGGAAAAGTTCCGAGCCAAGGCAAGAGAGGAGTGTTCATTCGGAAGTCTGAAGTTCCGAACCAAGGGGTTTCATCCAGAACATTCAAAGTTCCGGATCAAGAGTGTTCATTCGGAACTCTAAAAGTTCCGAGTCAATACTTCCGAACGAAAGTTCCGACTCAAGCATTTGTTCATTCGGAACTTAAAAGTTCCGGATCAATATACTTCATTCGGAACTCAAAAAGTTCCGGATCAAGGAGATTCATTCTCAAAAGTTCCGAACCAAGGGCTTCATTCGGAACTTCTTAAAAGTTCCGAACCAACTTCCGGATCAAGGGCAAGTTCCGAATCAAGGAGGCTTCATTCGGAAGTCTGAAACTTCCGAATCAAGGAGGCTTCATTCGGAAGTCTGAAACTTCCGAATCAAGGAGGCTTCATTCGGAAGTCTTCCGAATCAAGGGTTGACCAAAAGTTCCGAATCAAGGAAAGTTTGAGAAGTTCCGAATCAGTAAAGTTCCGAACGAAGGATTGTTTTGGATAAGTGACATATTCAGATCAATTTGTTCCAGATCAAGGATTTTGGAATAATATTCCGAGCGAAGAAGAATCATTCCAACCGAAGGTGACATTCCGGACGAGTGATTGTTCCAAACGAAGGATTATTCCGAATGAGCTGTATTCAGGTTCTTATTAGTTTTTGTCTTTGATTTTTATTTTCAAGCTTTATTTTTCCTGCTTTTTTCCTTAGTGCACCTTTAAGTTAAATTTGTCTTAGATTTATTTTAGTTTTGCCTTAGTTTAAGTTTTAGTTGCGTTTAAGTTTGCCTTAGATAGATTTAAGTTTGCGTCATTTATTTTAGTGCCTTTTAATTTCAGTCACGCTTTTAAATACTTGCACCATTATTTTAATTAGACTTAGATTTATTTTAAGAGCACCTTTACTTTAATTGTTCTGCACTTTTATTTTAAAACAACGACACAACTATTTGTTTCACCAAAGAACGATTGAGTCACATAGAGAGCGTAAATCAATTCGATTAGACACACATCAAAAGAACTTTTCTTACTAGCAAATTAGATTTTTGATAAGAGAAAGAGCCACCCAATTCTATATTGACGTGGAAGGATCTCGTTTCAAAATTCGTGAACCAATTTTTTCCGCCCTCTAAGACTACGCATTTGAAAAACGAGATTTCAAAGTTTTCACAAGAGTATAATGAGAGTTTTTCAACGGCTTGGAATAGGTTTAAGGAAATGTTGCACGAATGTCCTCATCATGGTTTTTCCGACTTGCATCAAATTGACACGTTTTACAATGGCTTGAACGATCATGAGCGTGATTATCTTAATGCCGCCGCGGGTGGTAATTTTTTGTGTAAGACGGTCGAGGAAGCATTGTTAATCATTGAGAATAGGTCTAAGGTCTATAGTCCTCGTAGCACGTCGAGTGTTCGTAAGACTTCGTCTTCGCCTTCGCCTTCATTGTCACACACCGTTGATGCTTGCCAAATCGAGGCTAATTTGGAGAACAAGATTTTTGATAAGCTTAAGGGATTGTTAATTGAGTTTAAAGTTGGTGAACAACCCACTCCCGCTACGGCTAAAGCGGTTGAGGTTTCTTGTATGTATTGTGGGGGAGCTCATGATTACTCCGAGTGCATTACCAACGGTGGTAACACTTCGAGTGCCTTCGCGGCCGCGGGAACTTATAACCAAAACGGTCAAGTTCCCCGCACTAATCAATTGACTCCACCGGGTTTTCCACCAAATCAAAATGCTAACAATTATCGAAACAATCAAGTTGGTTACCAAAACAATCAAAGGAACAATTACAAGGGTAATAACAACTATGGGAATCAAGGAAGTAGTAGCCAATTACAAAATCAAAATCAAAACCGTAATTTTCAAAACACAAGTCAAGGTCTTCAAAATGTTTACACTAAAGAACTTCCAATGGACTTTTTGAATTACGCCACGGCAAATGATAAGATTTTGGAAAACATACAAGAGCAATTGGCTAGTCAAGCTAGGGACACGGCTAAAAACACCAAGGAGTTAGCTAATTTTGTGAAGGAAAATCTTAACATGAGAAATGAGTTGAAAAATGATTTTGCTAATCAAATTAGAGGTCAAAACAATAAAATTGAACAAAGTCATGCTAGGCTTGAACAAAGAATTGACCAAAAATCCGCTAGTCAAGATGTTAAGTTTAATAGTCAAGATGCTAAGCTTAATGCCATTTTAGAAGCCGTCATGGGGAACAAAGCCTCTACTTCGGGAAGTTTACCTAGTAACACCGTATCAAACCCGAAGGGAGAGATGAAAGTGATTACCACACGAAGTGGTAAGGCACTTAAAGAACCGACTCCTCAACCAATTACTCCAACGGTGGAGGAAATTGAGGAAGAACCCGAGGTGGTGGTCTAAAAGGAGCATATCTCAAGCCCACAAAGTACCGCTCATGCCACACCTACGGTCGACTCTTTACCAACATTGGAACCCGAGATTCCAAAGGCTATGCCTATGCCCCAACCCACACCACCCTTACCTTATCCATCGAGACTTAGGAAGGAGAAACGACAAGAGCGCGACAACTATCAATTTGAGCTTTTTATGAAAATGTTTCTTGAGTTGCACCTTAATGTGAGTTTCGCCGATGCTTTGGTCATGATGCCTCGATTCGCCGCTAACTTTAAGAGTATGTTGAACAACAAGGAGAAATTGCATCAATTGTCTAGTTGTTCGTCGGTTTATCTTAATCGCATACCTCAAAAAGTCGGTGATCCCGGTAAATTTTTGACCCCTTGTGCAATTCAAGATATGGAAGAATGCTATGCCTTGGCCGATCTTGGTGCTAGCATTAATTTGATGCCACTTGCAATCTTCAAGTCGCTCAATCTTCCTAATCTTACTCCTTCACTAATGTCTATCGAGATGGCCGACCATTCCACGATTCGTGCATGTGGTTTGGCGGAAGACGTTTTTGTGAAAGTGGGGAAGTTCTACTATCCCGTAGACTTTATCGTCGTTGATATCCCCACGGATCCTCAAGTTCCTCTTATTTTAGGTCGTTCGTTTTCAGATACGTCTATGGCTTTAATTGATGTGCATGCTAGAAAGATCACCTTACGTTTCAACGACGAGGAACTTGTTATAAACGCAACTCAAAATTCTCAACTTTCTCATGTTTATTCCGTTGCTACCATAAACCTCGTTGATATGATCGACGTAGTTTGCGAGGAATTTTCACAAGAAGTTTTAGGGTTTGGTGATGAAGAAACTAGTGGCAATCCCACTATGTTAGATCCAATTCTTGATAATTCGACACCAACCTTCACTCCATTTGAAAGTGGTGGTTTTACGTTGGAAGAATGCAATGTTCCACGTACTTGTGACGAAGACCTCGACAATGATGAGGACTTCTCGATTATCAAGGATTTTCTTAACGATTTCCCATTTCCTCCAACTGAGGAGGTTATGAGTATCGAGCCCAAATCTTCACTTGAGGAACCACCTATCCTTGAGTTGAAAGATTTACCTCCTCACCTCGAATATGTCTATTTGGAGGAGGACGACAAGTTGCCGGTTATTATTGCGAAGGAACTTTCGAATGATGAAAAAACCGTACTTGTCGATGTTCTAAAGGACCACAAAGGGGCGATTGCGTGGAAGTTATCCGACATTAAGGGAATCGATCCCAAGTTTTGTACCCACAAAATCTTAATGGAGGAGGATTTCAAGCCCACAATCCAAAGTCAAAGGAGGGTGAACCCCAAATTCACGACGTCATCAAAAAGGAGGTCCTTAAACTCCTTGACGCGGGAATGATTTACCCTATTTCCGATAGCCCTTGGGTGAGTCCTATTCATTGTGTCCCTAAAAAGGGAGGGATGACCGTTGTGCCAAACGATGCCAACGAGTTTATTCCCACTAGACTCGTGACCGGATGGAGAGTGTGCATTGACTATCGAAAGTTGAATGAAGCCACTCGAAAAGACCATTTTCCCTTGCCCTTCATGGACCAAATGTTGGAGCGACTTGCGGGAAACGATTTCTATTGCTTTTTAGATGGTTTTTCCGGTTACTTCCAAATTCCCATCGATCCTCGTGATCAAGAAAAAACTACGTTTATGTGTCCATATGGAACGTTTGCCTATCGTAGAATGCCATTCGGACTTTGTAATGCACCGGGAACCTTTCAAAGGTACATGATGGCTATTTTTCATGATATGATCGAGAAGACGATGGAAGTCTTCATGGATGACTTTTCCGTGTTTGGTAATTCGTTCACTTCGTGTTTGTCGAATCTAGAGAGAATGTTAAAATGTTGTGAGGAAACCAACCTTGTGCTCAATTGGGAAAAGTGTCATTTTATGGTTAAGAGTGGAATCGTCTTAGGGTACAAGGTCTCGAAAGCGGGGATTGAGGTAGATCAAGCTAAGGTTGACGTCATCGCCAAATTACCTCATCCCAAAACCGTTAAGGGAGTTAGGAGTTTCCTACGCCACGCGGGCTTTTATCGTCCATTCATCAAGGATTTTTCAAAGATTTCTCGACCCATTACACATCTTCTTGAAAAAGAGGCACGTTTTGTCTTTGACGAATATTGTGTACGAGCCTTTGAAATCCTTAAGAGGAAACTTACCGAAGCTCCCATTCTTGTTGCTCCCAATTGGAACCTCCCCTTTGAGCTTATGTGTGATGCTAGTGATTACGCTATAGGGGCCGTTTTGGGGCAACGTCATGATAAGCACTTCTTGCCTATTCACTATGCTAGCAAGACGATGACCGAGGCTCAACTAAAATACACTACAACGGAAAAGGAGTTCCTTGCCGTGGTGTATGCATTTGAGAAATTCCGACCTTACCTCGTCTTGACGAAATGCATAGTGTATACGGACCATTCGGCTATTAAGTATCTTATGGCAAAGCAAGATGCTAAGCCTAGATTACTTCGTTGGATTCTCCTCCTTCAAGAATTTGATCACACCATCGTTGACAAAAAAGGAGCCGAGAATCTAGCGGCCGATCATCTCTCTCGTTTGGAAGATCCTCACCAAAGTGTTTACGAGCCCAAGGAAATCACCGAAACATTTCCGCTCGAGACACTTGGTGTAGTGAATTCTAAGCTTGATTCTTCCACCCCATGGTTTGCAGATTTTGCAAATTACCATGCGGGTAACTTCATCATTAAGGGTATGACGACTCAAGAAAAACGAAAATTCTTTCATGACGTCAAGTTCTACTTTTGGAACGACCCTTACTTGTTTCGAACTTGTGCGGATCAAATCATCCGACGTTGTGTATTTGGCACCGAAGCTTCTAACATCCTTAAAGCTTGTCACGAGGGACCCACGGGTGGTCACCACGGTGCTAATCTCACGGCTAAGAAGGTGTTTGATGTCGGCTTCTTTTGGCCTACTATTTATCGAGATGCACAAGATCTTGTGAAGTCGTGTGATGCATGCCAACGACAAGGAAAAACCTCACAAAAAGATGAAATGCCACAAAATATCATCCAAGTGTGTGAGATCTTTGACGTTTGGGGTATAGACTTTATGGGGCCGTTCCCATCATCTCGTGGTAATAAGTACATTCTCGTTGCGGTTGACTACCTATCTAAGTGGGTGGAGGCCAAGGCCTTGCCCACCAATGATGCTCGTGTGGTAGTCAAGTTTTTGAAAAGCTCGTTTTCTCAGTTTGGAACCCCTCGTGCTATCATAAGCGATCGTGGAACCCATTTTTGTAACGACCAATTCGAAAGAGTCTTAAGGAAATATGGGGTTACACATCGGCTTTCTACGGCTTATCACCCACAAACGAGTGGGCAAGTCGAGGTTTCAAACCGAGCGTTGAAGAGGATCTTGGAGAGATCCGTTGGGGAAAACCGACAATCATGGTCGGATAAGTTGGATGATGCTTTATGGGCCTTTAGGACCGCTCATAAGACGCCCATTGGGTGCACTCCCTATAAGCTTGTGTATGGAAAGAATTGTCATTTGCTTATCGAGTTAGAACACAAGGCTTATTGGGCCCTAAAGCATTGTAATGATGATATGGAGACCACAGGAAAACACCGGAAAATGCAATTGAATGAATTAGATGAATTGAGGGATATTGCTTATGAAAATTCATTGATTTATAAAGAGAAAACTAAAAAGTTGCATGATTCTAAAATTAAAAACTGGGTTTTTAACATTGGGGATCAAGTTTTGCTTTTTAATTCAAGATTAAAAATCTTTTTCGGTAAGTTGAAATCCCGTTGGTCCGGTCCATTCACCGTGACTCAAGTGTTTCCGTATGGGACCATCGAGCTAGCTCAAGATGATGGTCCTAACTTCAAGGTGAATGGACATAGGTTGAAGCACTACTTTGGCGGGGAAGTTCCATCCTTGAACTACCTCGACCAAGTCACCTTCCCCAATGATAATTAGTATTGAGGGGATCGAGTCGAGCTCATGACTCGGTAATCAAAAACGAGGTGCCTCGTGGGGGAGTCCCATGCTTATCCTATGTACATATTATCGCTTTCTAATGTAGTTAACGTGTGGGGATTTGTGCCCTTCCAACCTTTGTTCCGTGGTTGTTTGTGCATTGTGGTTTTTAGATCATGATCTTCACGATTGGAGCCTCTCGTGTTCGTTTTATGGGAGCACTCGATCGTTTGCTTTGGAGACATTTCTCAATATCCATGATATATCCTTGATTGTTCTAACCATAGGTTTATAGAACACTAAATAAACGGCTTTAAATTTAATGGTTACACCCTTTCCATGCTAGATTAGGCATTTGACTACGTCTCTAGTATGGGGGTGTTTGCACCCCTAGACTCGAAACATTGAGGACAATGTTTAACTTTAGTATGGGGGGTGAATAAATACTTGCCTTGCCAAACCTTCACGCTTTTCAAAGTTATCTTTTTGTTTATCGTTTTTTGTTGCTAAATAAGGCTAAAAATGGCCAATTTTTAAATTTTTCTCATGTTTTATAAGTGTTTGAAGACACGAATGTAGGTTTTCCGATGGCGAGAATAAGAGTAATTTTTGACTCGACCGTGCGTGTTGAGCACTTAGCTTTGATTCCTTAACTACACATTAGGCTAAGTCTCTTAAATGAGGACGAGAAATGATAGAGTTAATTATAAGTTACTATGCTAAACGTAGAGTACTCGTATTCTTTCAAAAACACATGTGTTCTCGTTGTTTGCTTATTCTCCCTTCGCATGTAAATATTTTTTGCTTAATAAATATTGACTTAGCGGTTTAGTTAGGATTGTTGGGTTTCTAGTCTTTTCTAGTAGCTTCCGTGTAATTAAATTGGGAAGACATTAAGGTATCACCAGCGTCACGGTTTTGAAGTATTGGCACCCGAATAATCAAAAGCTTCACCCAATAATAAGATTTCAAGTGCTCACCTAAATCTAGCAAACAATTTGAAGCCCCACAAGGCCGAAAAATCTATGCAAAATTGAAAGTGAATGAAGCCTTAATCTTCGAAGCTTTAAAGATCCAAAATTCGCTTTAGCGTGAGGATATACGTCTTTGGCTAATAAAACCACCGATGAGGCGGATAATAAAAGGCAAGGCAAGACCGAAGTCATAATAAAAGCTTCATGGAGAAGTTGAATAAAAGATGGAGGTAAACCAAAGATAATAAGGCCCTTCCGTTAGGGGGCGTATAAAAGTCTTGGTAATAAGTCTCATGTTCAAAACCGTTATAAAACCGTGTTTATCGATTCTTCTTGTCAACTTAATTTTTTAACATCGTTGTCTATTGGGAGGGGTTATTGATTTGATGGTCTTAGTTACACCGTTAGGACTCTATTTTTAGACCTAAATCTCTATTATCGCATAAGTCAAACAATGTATCCTCGTGAAACATTCAAGACAAAATAAAATATAAGAGATACAACTTAGGAATAATGGGAGGATAAGTACGTGATTAGGGCATATGAGTAGTGTTAGCATTACTAACTTATAATGACAATGATCTCGTTGCACTCTTGGTATGGAATTGGAGTGAAAATCAAGGACGATGAAATTATTTCTAACGAAGCATTCACGTGTTCTTATTCTATGAACCTAAACGTCCCATTTTGCGATGAAAATCATACATTATGTCTAAAACGTAAGTAGTAGCAATACTAGTAGTGTAGCTAGTTTATCGTTCAATAAAAGTGAATAAAAATGAATTTTGGAGGTGCTATGATACTTAATTCTAGTATTGCGTGAGGGCACGACAATGGTTTAGTATGGGGGAGTGATGAGACTGCTTTTATACACAGTCTCATCGTCCAAATAGGGCTTAAAATGCATTAAATATCATCAAAATACCCAAATATATGCTTGTGTTTGTTGCTTGTGTATTTTAGGTACGGATATTGAGAAAATGACAAAAGATCACAAGAATCAGTAAAAAACGAACACGGGAAACGAAGCCGCACGATGAACCAAGCCCTAATGAAGAATTTTCCAAGAAAACCCTTGAAGATTTGAAGAATTATGAAGAAGGGTCCTCCAATATGGAAGAATTGACACTTTATACCCTTGTATCTTCATAATTACAAGTTTGGTCCCTAAAGTTTGTCAAAATTACAAAAAAAGACCCTTAACTTTGAAGAATTGGCAAATTTAGTCCCTCAACAAAACTAAATTATCAATATTGGTCCTCCAAGAAGTCAACAAACAAGTCAAACCTTGAAGAATGAAGAAAATGCCAAATCAGTCCTTCAAATATGAAGAAATTGCATTTTAAGCCCTTGTTTCAAGTTTAGAAAGTATTTGTGCCAAAAGTGTCAAACTGCCAAACTTATTATAAAGGGAAATGGAGTATTGTTGCTATTTATACAAAGTGAAGAGAGTAAGAAACCTTGGGGGCTGTTTTTGCCAGACAATCAAACCCACACATCCAACCAGCTGTTGACACGTCACTAAACCCACCCATTTACCATACCCAAACCCGTAACCCAAGCCAACCCACCAGGTTTATTTAATTAAACCTGGTCAACCAGTCAACACCCCACTTATTTTTCCCACCCAAAACACTTAATTTAAAATCTATTAAACCCAAAATAGACTAAACCTGCACTAATCACCCCCATAAACCCTAATATCCCCAGAACCAATCAACCTAAAAACAAAGGGTTTTTGACCCAGCTTTTCCAGATGGATAATTAAGGTTTATGTCACCTAAACCCACATCCAAAACATGAGCCAAGACAAAACCATGTGAGTGTAGGGCCTCCCCTGCACATCACTTTCTTCCTCAAAAACAAAACCCGACCAAATAAACGTCCATGATCCTTCTACTTGGTCCCCAAGGATGATTTAACGTCTTTGATCAACAACAACAGCTGGCAACTTCACATGTATCCATCTTGACCAGATTCCAGTCAAAAATCAAGGGGCATTTCTGGAATTCTATGCATTACGGTTTTAGCTTAGTATTATTTTATTCCAGTACCTAGAATGTTCTATGAGAGGCTATAAAAGGAGGATGCGGGCTGTGCATACCCCTTTGTTCCTGATTTTTTCTCCTTAGGTCACAAACTTGTAAAGCCCATTTTTATTTATGAATAAAAATTGGTTGAGTGTTGTTGATGAAAAGAATCCAGGATCCATTTACTTTCTGCTGTTTGATTGAGTCCCATTTATTGTTTGTTTAATTTTTGAGTTTTCAAAAGTTCAGTCTTGTTTGTAGGTTTCTGAAAAAAGGGTAATTTTTGGTGAAAATTTGATTCAAGATTTGGTTTTTCAGGATTGAAAAGATATTTGGTGTAAGTGTATATTTTGTTCTTCATTTTTTTCTTAGCAGGGAATTTGTGAGAAAGGTTTTTAAAATAGAAGGGAAAATTCAGAAAGTGTATATTTTGTTCTTCATTTTTTTCTTAGCAGGTTTAACTTGAAGCTTGCTTGTTGTCCAAGAGATCTGCTCAGGCCCCAGCCTGATTGGAGGTGACATAGCAGTCACTGAGGGACCTGGATGTAGGTCCCTCTAGGTAGCATTCTCATCCCTTGTTTAAGTTTTCAGAAATTATGTGATTTATGTGATATTTTATGAAAGTTGTTTGTTTGCTTGTTATTTGGTTTGATCTTACTGATTAGGGCCTTATATGCATGTTATAAGTTGTTTCAATCAGTTTGAGTGTGATTTGAATCCATTTGCTTTGTTAAATTAAGTTTCTGAATATTAAGGGGTGTTTGGATTTGGTTTTTAGATAGACTTGTGACCTGTTTTCTTGGCTTAAAACCTGTCTGAGTTCACCTTATGTGTTAGTATTAGGATATTTGTAGTTTTGGTTGTCAGCTTTGATAGGATTCAGCAACTTGCATGTGTTAAACTTGGGTATAACAAGCTAAAATTCAGTAATCACTCATACACCCTTGTTTCAGCTTATTTTTGATCATCAATTTGCTAATCTGTTAGGGATAAGTGCAAAGTAGGATTGTGTATCATTTTTATGTTATTTGGTTAGGATTTGTGCAAATTTTGAGCTGTTGAAATTCACATTTGTGCCAATTGATTCAGTAAACAGTCACCTGACCAACTTGTATGCTTAATCAGTAACATAATTTGTCATTTTGTGCTTGAATTTGTGTTAGACTTGTGTGTTTTGTGCATTTGCTTGACTCCCTATACTCAACTGAGTATAGGGGTGCCCTTCTTATCCAATCAAACATCACAAATAGCCTAAAACAAGTCCTCTTTTTCATCTCTTCACAAGTGAAGATATCACTTTGTGTTCAAATATAAGTCGTAGCTAAATAAGCTCTCACAAGCTTATTGGCTAAGCTTATTGGCCAAGTTACATTTTTCTTAGGTTTGTCACTTAGTTTTGGATTTTTTAGCATAAAGTTTTGATTTTTCTCTTTCTTTATTTATTTTTTATCATTTTTTTCTTTACCCGTTTTTAGTTAATTAGCTTAAAAATAGTTAAAATAGTTTTAAAATTTTATAAAAAATGTTTTTAGGTTTTATTTAAGTAACTTGAGGTTTACAGCCATTTAAGTTTTCAAAAAGTCTTATTTTTTATTTTATAGGATTTTAGGGTTTTTAACCAACTTTAAAATTTAATATAAAATTATTAAAAAGGATTTAGAAACTTTTAATTGCATTTTTGTCTTAGTTACATTATTTTAGATTTTTGGTAATTTTTTTGAATTTTTTAATAAACTTTGAATTTTTTTGAATATTTTAATATTATTTTATTATTAAAAATTGAAAGTTTGATTTTTTAAGTTTTTACATTTTTCTTAGATTTAAGACACTTAATTAGGAGTTTTGTATCTTTCCAAATATTTTTGGGGCTTTTCAATTATTTTCTAGAATTAATTTAAGTTTTAATTGATTTTAGTAGTTTTTAAGTGTTTAAAAATAGTTTTATTTGGTTTTAAAATTTTTAAAAATACTTTTTAGCTTAATTAGGTTATTTTTGAGGTTTAAAAACTTTAAAATCTTGTTTAGGGCTTTTTAATAATTAATTGTGATTTTTAGGGCTTTAACTAGCATTAAAAAGTCATTATCTAATTAATTAAAAGGTTTTAGCAAGTTTGGATTTTTTCTAAACTCTTAGAATATTATTGTGGATTTTTTGAAATTTTTAGAAATTTTTAGGAATTTTTAGGTTAAAATTTTAATTTTTGCACTATTTACGGTTTTACGTGATCGCCTTTTTCGTCTTAGTTTAATCCATCTTCGTAACCGTCTTCCTTTTCTAATCTCATTTCTTTCTTTCTTTTTCAATCATATAATCACAAATCAAATCAATTCATTACACAACGCACTAGCCTCCTCGAGAACGAACTCACTTTTAGGGTCATTCACACACGGTTTTCCTAAATCGTCGTGCATACTTGCCCTTTTTTCTCTCTTTTCCTAAAGAGTAGTAAAATCACTACAATCAATCATCTTGGGTAGTGGATATAGTTTTTTATCATCAATTTATTCAGTTCACGGTAATCAATAAATATACGGAATAATAACACCATAGCTCTTCATGATGAAGAGCTCGGTAGAATAAAAGCTTTCTCCGACAACTCTCTCAATTGTACGGTAATTCTTTTAATTCAGATGGTGTTGACGTATAGTGCACATGCCACAGGTGCAGTACCTGGAATATAATCAATACAAAATTCAACTTGCCTTAATGGCGAAAGTCTAGGTAATTCACCAACAAATACCTCCTAAAGTTTCAGATAACAGAAACATCTTTTAATATTTTTACTTTAAGTTCTTTCTATATTACAAGATCTACGACTAGTTCATAGCCATTCACGGTTAAATTTCAAATCTAAATGCAGGATATGGTCATCCATCAAGAATTATTTAGATCACTTTTGATAATTAACATCTTATCTTTTAGGGGAATTCCACTCGAGTTCCCATCAATAAAGATAGTGACCTTATGTCATAGTCAATCAATCCATTCTACTTGCACTATCAACTTTCCAGTTTCGTCACCGTTGATAAGATGTGAACTTCTCAAAAGGCTAATAATAAATCATAATCCTTCTCAATTTCAAGGATATCAGGAGACATAACTAACCTTAAAAGAGTAAGGTGAACGCATAATCTACGCGAGAGAACTTAAAATCAGATACAAATGAAAACATTAACGAATATGGATATATCCCATATTTTCATGAATTGTGTACGCATTCGAAAGCTCCTCAGATCATTACCTAGGTCATTCAAATGAAATATAATCAAAAGAAATGATAGGAACGTCGGTACACCCAGTCGGGTATCAACATTCGGTAATTAGATACTTTTCCAAAGAATCTCATCATGAGAGAATTGGACAAGAAAGGGGAGGTCAATTGTCAAATAAGACAATTTCCACAGATGACTAAATTCGATTCAGAAGAATAAATAGTACGGGCACATATGTAGGTGTCCCCAACACTATGTCACTATTTTACACTTCTTGCAGATCTCATAAAATTTAATCTTTCACAATCTTCAAAGAAAATTTAGTGTTTATTAATAATTTCATGGTGACTACTAATCAGCCTTGCATGGTCCCTTCCAAATTGTATTTAGGCGCGCAACTATATACAATTTTTGGATTAACAATGCAATACTCAGTTCGTCAAAACTTTGTCATCATTTTTAAAATAAAAATATTTTAATGCTTAATTGAATAAAAATCAAAAATAAATTTACAAAGATGTTCTTTGTTTTGGAAACAATTAAGTTTTCCAAGGTTTTTCATAAACAACTTCATTTCGATAAGGATTACTTATGAATCTCACTTTGAATAATCCTTATAGTGATGAAAATTAAATTTTCTCAAAGGATACAGTTTAACTTTATAAAAACAATGAGTGATCTACAAAAGAGTGATGAAGAGCTGTTCACCAAGAACTAATCACGATACGATAGGAAAAGATCTTTGCCAAATAATCATAAGGTTCGTGACCTCGATGACACTCAAAAAGAATAGTTCACAACGCAACTCAAATCGAGATGAGTGCTTGTTCAATGGTTGCATCACTAATGCGAACATTAGGATGAAGCAATAAAAGGTAGATAACATCGATACATGTAGGATTTAGGAATCAAAGGTAGTCTTTTCATTAATCACAAACAAGTCAAAATTGTACCGTAACACATTACGTGTCACTATGTCATATAATTCCAAAAACTCATCCTACCAACTGATGTCTCAGTTAAGTTAGGGATTTTTAAAAGATACCACAATGAATACTAATCTACAAGAGTCATTAGGTGTTCCACCTGTCTTAGAGGATTCCCAATTCAGAAGAAGATTTCTTCAATTTATTTCTTGGACACTGGGCATCCTCGTCATTGGAGAATGGCTTAGGAACAACCCTTAACACGAACCAACAATGAATTAAAACCTTATAAGTCAATCACAGGACTTAACGATTTCCTCTTAACAATTTCTTATTCCATTCAAGTTAAATTTGACTTTATTCAAGTTTCAACCAACTTATACTCAATGCGATATCCTACCTCATTCTCCAATACTTTCAACCTAATTCTTAAACCTTGAAAGGGCAATAAAAGCTCGATATGAACAACACTTATATTCCAATCCTATAGCTCTTACAACAATAGTTATCAAATGAGTCACTACTATGAAATGACTCACACATTCAATTAGACTTCTCGGAAAGGTACGAGTGGCATGAGGCTTTTGGGTAATGGTTCCAATGACAGCCTCAAGTGCAACATTCACGCTTTCGATTTCAAATTTAAGAATTGGGTGACAACAAATCACATGACACATTTCAAGGTGTTAACGTTTTGTCAAACTCCACTCTATAAGGAAAGATCGTCATGACATTGATATCATATTTAATCTTGCCAATTCTTCTTCAATATCACAATAACCTAATACCAACATTTCTACGAATATCAACCATTTTGTTGGGATCCTAAACATCCACAACTTGGTTTAGATCTAGGATAGCTAGAATTCCAACAAGAATAGCTTCGATTGATTTGCTAGGGGAGTTAGGGTTTCTTGTGACAATCTACGTCGTATAAATACCTCGTATAAGTATTAAAACAATCGTCAAACAATCATGTAATCAAATATCATATATATATATATATATATATAATCCAAGTTATATATATATTAAAATAACACTTCTCAGTCTGGCCTTGTCGGTAACTCGGGAATTCTTCGGCACCGTTATAGTCAAAAGTTTTTTAGACATTTTGAGAAATATGTTTATAGTTAAAAGATTTTGAAATGTTTTATTCAAAACCTTAGTTTTAAAAAATCTTCGTTCTCTATAACGAGAGCTCTGGTACCAAACTGTAACACCCCCAAATATACATAATTCAATACAGCGGAAGAGTCGTTGGTGTTACGGGATAGCACATTACTCACATCATAGACAACGCTTAAAAATCGGGTCGTTTAATAATAAAACATTTCCATTCATAAATATCAAATTTACATAGGTCCCAAGTCATAATATTTCATACAATTTTTACAAAACATTTAAATGTAAATTGTTATTTAAGTGTGGGTCATAAATTCTTGTCGTCTTCCCGAGAATTACCTTCAAGTACCTAAGATAAAACATGTTAAAAGAAAAGGTCAGCGAAAACGCCGAGTGAATTCATAGAGTTTAATGAAAACTATTAATATATCATCGATATATATAATCGTTACCGAAAATCATTTTATACAATTCCTTGTCGTAGGCCATGAAATAGGCCAAAAACATTTTATCCAATCCTTGTCAAAATCATAATATAGGCTTTTGCCTTCAAAACCATAATACGAACCATTGTCGTAAAAATATCATATAATACGTTTTATAACGTTGTATAGAGTCAAATAAAAACCGTTATATGAATATGGTTATGTAAAACCAAAACGCGAACATAATATCAATAAGACCCTGTATTGCTAGTCAGGCAATAAATTGTAATTCAGTGCGTATAGCAGTATTTTCGTTATTTGGATTATTATAAGCCGCATGACATTGTTACCTTACTATACCAAACAACGGGTAGCTAACCCGAAACTCAATTTGCCCATCTAAGTTAGCGTGTCGTCACAAAAATCACGCTATGTAAATCTTCTCATACATAAATTCGCTTACCAATCAATGTGGCACGACGGGGATCAACCGTCAAGACGCGAACTGGGGTGATCTTCCCCAAATAGTACTATTATATGCATAAGCGTCTACCAAATACCGGTAGTTCACAATTCATGCTAATGAGACTTTTAGTAACATAACCTAACTTTAATATCCATTTTATTTCATTCATCGGGTCATATAATCATTCATCGGGTCATACAATCATTCGGCTCCAAATCAATAAACAAACAATCGGGACAACTGGTGTCCTATTTTATTAAAACTAACATGTTATCTCCCTCACAGGTTTATAAAACATTTCATAAATACATTTAAAAGAGTGCGGGGCTATGAACTCACGTTGATTGGGAAAGGCGGGTTATCAGCGATTTAGATGTACGGTACGTGCTTCAATCACGGAAACCTAGACAAATAATACCCGTCTTAGACTTTTGTCCAATGACTTTATAAAAACAATGGCTATGTATACATATCATGATTTTATAAATATGATGATGATCAAGTGAGATTGTACATCTTTATTTACTCATTCTAGTGTCAAGTGTTGGTAAACTTTTATACTAATTTCACTAGTTTCAATCCAATTCCATATTAAGGCCCAATAAGCCCATTATTAGCCCATTACATTATATTAGTCCACTTTAAACTTTTAATATCAGTATTATACTTACATGTTAGGCCCAAGTGTGTTAAGCCCAATAAGTAAATTTATAAGTTTTTCGCCAAATTAGTTGGAATAATAGTCCAATAAGGCTAACTTGGCCCGTTAATGTCCATATGTTATAAAGCTCGGGTTTTATCGGTTTTTAATTGTAATATGTACTTATATATCAGTATATGATTTATAAAAAATTTACATTAGACGGGTCCGACCATCTAAGTTTTAATTGACGAAACGTTAATTTTACGGTTTTAGCCGAAAAGATGTAAAAATCATGTTTATAGTTTTATAACTTATAAAACTTATCAAATTACCATTTTTATAAAATTTCCCATTTATTTATTATTGTACAAACTTATATAAATGTAATATATAAGTTAGTGGGTTTTAATTTACATTTTATACTATATTTATTTGAGTGCTATTATAATACTATTATACTTTAATTTCACAAATCATATTTTTAGTTTCACTTTCACCATTTTTATCATATCTTGAGTTCTACAAGGAGATAGAAGCTCATTTTTGAATGACATAAACCTCATATTATGTGCTACAAATAACTTAGTTTTAGCTACTGCTCAATTGTAAAACCCGTAAAAATAAGGTCATAATTTAATTATATTTTTCAATTATTTTGAAGTATTTTATAACGTTAAATATTATTATGTTTAACGGTTTAAGTTGAAACCGATATTAAATATTATATTTTAATATTTTGACGAGTAACAAGGACTACTAGTGATAGCGATACCGACGGATGCCAATATTTTATATTTTATTATCGATCGTTTCGATATTTAATACTTTCGACGATATCATTTTGATTACGTATCGAGTCGTTATATTATTATTTTTCGTGTGCGTTTAAACTTTTAAGTATTTTTAAGAAACCCGAGTCCCGTAAACATTTTGAAAATTTACTAATAATTATTTCCCGCTTTTTAGCTAACTATTTATATTGTTAGCCACAACTATTGCCAAATTGCAACTATGGACCCTACCCCACTATATAAAAACCCAAACCAAACACACACAACTCATTTTTCACTTCCAAAATTTCACCCACTCCTCTTTCTCTCCTAATTGCCGAAACACCACACCCCATCCCAAATCCATACAATTTTAATTTTAACTCAAGATTTAGGATGATTTGAGCTAAACCAAAGCTAGACCCATTCTTATTTTTGATCAAGGATCACATTGGTATAAAAATTTTACACATGCAAGCACTTTTTATTTTCTTGATGTTGGTAGGTAGAAACCATGATCATGCATGGTGTTTTTAGCATGATCCATGGTGGTTCTTGCTAGAAATCTTGTTAAAAACTTCATTTTGATCTAAAGATTTTTATTTTGATTATATTTTGATGTTATGATTGATGTATGATGATATTAGAGTATATAAATGATCATTTCTATGGTTGGTTTTGGTCAAAAAGTTGATTTTTTACAAGATTTTAATGGTCATTTTATAACAGTAAGTAAACTGAAAATTCCGAATTTTTAGGTTTTGAAAATGGCTTAACTTATAGTCTAGGGTTGTAGATAATTTTATTAGCTTCGATTTGATATAAGGTAGAGCTTCTAGCTCCAAACGAGCGCGAAGTTATGATGTTTTGAATGATCGTGTACCGGGAGACGAGTATCGGCACTAAAAATAGTTGTTGTCGATATTTGGATCGAATCTCGGGGACTCTAAATGGAAGTTTTGAAATATGAAACCTACTGATAATGAGGTGTTTATTTTATAGGTTGAGTTTACTTTAAAACCCGAGTGTAGGTTTTGTAAACGGAGTCGTTTAAATAAGTTAAAACGGTTGTATGAAAAATTAACGTAAATCTGTCCGGATTTTGTAGTTTGAAAATGTGTCGGGTAAAGGACTTTAAAAGTAATTTCATTAGATAAACTTATAGGAGGACTTTCTATATATATTAAGTTAGTTTATCGAGTCGTTTCACAAACGGTTGACGAGTTTAAAAGGGGTAAATAAGCTAGTACATGTAGTATGTACCGGCGGACTTTGTTAAAAGTATAAAATAGTTAAGTAAATGTGTAGTAGAGTATAATGAAGTTATTTATATCGTTTTCTCTCGAGTTTGTCGTGATTATATGAGTCGAGTTTTATATTATTATGTATGGTTTATTTCTCGAGTCTATTATTAATGAACACACCTTATTTGATAGGTTGCGGTTCTCGTGTTTGAAAGGCATCATCTATCGTCGACGATCGGCTCATTACCACTATTGGCTAAGGTGAGTCTATAGCCTCGCTTGTGCACATTAAATTGTTTTTAAAAACCCTCGAGGGTGGAATACATGTTTTTATAAACTTAGAACACAAATCTTTTATGGTATGCTTGTCCCTCTATGAATGGACCGTGGTTGCCTTTAAATTGTATTAAGTGATTGCCATTGTTAAAGCCTCAATTATGGACCGTTAATTAACCTATGATGGGTTAACCACTAGTACAATTAATATATCTATGGGGGAAGCCGCCCCGGTTCAGTTTGTGTGGACTTGTCACAGAAGCTTAGGCCCGACCTCCCCACTGTTTGAACATATTGTATTGAGACGTCAGGTATATGGCAATGTACCAATAATGTGGGGGTAACGACAATTAATAAATCTCTTGTCGTATTAGACCTAACGGAGTGTTTAAGGGCTCGGTTCCATGAGCTTATTGCAATTTATGCTATATACAATTATCATTGTTGATGAAAATTATTATTTGATGCTTATAAGCATGCCACAAACTTATAATCTTTGCTTGTGTTCAAATTGATTACATAAACCTATAGATTCACTCGGCATTTTTGCTGATTGTTTTACTCACATGTATTTCAGGTAATCAAGAAGTGGAAGCTTGGAGGTCACGGGGATTGAAGTTGTGCACTGCTTTTGTTGTTCAAACTCTTTGATTTATTTATCGTTCCATTTTTAAAACAAACTAATATGTTATTTTAACTTATCTTTTGGTAACGATTACTTGTGACTACGCTACTCTGATAAATGTTTTAGGAACGATAAATCTAAAACGTCTGTTTTCGAGTCGTTCTTTATAAATTATGTGTTGTTGTATCATTGTTTAGCACCCAAAGATGTATTCCGCTACGTGTAAATTTGGGGGTGTTAAAGATTGGTACCAGAGCCATGAGTTATAGAGAACTAGGTCTTTTTCTAAAAACCTAAACTATAACTGTCGGTTTTTAATTTCAAAGAGTCATGTGCACCGGACTTCGCGTGACTTCAGGTTCAAGCTACTTCTGGGATTACCACTTTAGTATGCGTTATTACGTATACCTTATTGGTAAGTATTTATAAATAAATACTATGATCCATTTATGGATATATATGTTTATATCTAGGATCCCTTTATCGATATATATTTATGTCGTTAAATTTTCGATAGAAGTTTATCATTTATTAAGGATTAACTTAAATAAATACAATGAATTTTTAAGATCTTTCTGTATTTATTTTTGAAGTATTTAAATTGCTTTTATTGCAAAATTTTTATATTATGACCATACATACCTTCATCTGCGCGCGTTACTTTCATTGTTTAACCCTTTGTGTTATCTATATAGATATCCAAATTATTTTCCGGCTGTTTGTGCTTGGACGTCTTGAAACGTAATCCCTAGACCATTGTGTAGCTCAATGTGTCCTTAGAATAGACTAACCGCCATCGTGTGAGTCACAAATTTTGAAACATTTCTTAAAATGGTGTTGAGTAATATCATGGTTTTTCATAATATTTTGTTGATTTTTATTATCGTTTTACACGACATGCGAAGATTTAATTCGTTGACATTTATATGTATCGACTCCGAAGTGTATTGTTCGCTTATATCTCGGTAACGTCATCGTTATTTTATAAATCATCGTCTAGATTATGGCGCTAGATTGGAATACGATTTTACATCTATAAACTTGTATTATCCTCTTTCATTAACCTTCTTGCTCTCGGAACGTAACCTATGAATGTTCCATTCTTTTCTTGTTATGTGTTGTGTTTTTGGACAATCGTGGCACCAAGGAGATTTGCCTACATTGCATTTTGAAATCTAAATTACGAACGTCTTTCACCGTTTTGCAACCTAAATTTCGTGTTGAATATCTTTAAGTATCTTATGTCATTCATTATACCATATTTTTAATTGATGCTCATTATGAGATTTATTTTTCATTGTTGTAAAATCCACAAGACATGTATATATATATATATATATATATATTTTTGAGCCGTTAGGAAATGTCAAAAATTATATTTAATGGAAAAACTACAGGGGGTGTATAAACAGGTCAAAACTTAAAAATAAAACCTGTGTTTTTAAAATAAAATAGTCAAACCTGCACAGAACATGCAGGGGTATTTTGGTCATTTTATATTGGGTTTCAGGTCTCGGGTAAAATTAGAAAGTCGTCTGAAACGTCGTTTTGCATCAAAATGCTTTTGACTCAGAGTCTTGGAGATGTCGTTTATCGGGTCAATTAATCGGCTAATATTAAAAGTTAAATCTGATAGAAAATTCAGAACATGAGTTTTAAACATTTCTAAACAGTTTTGATTTCATTTGAGATCGTAAAATTTTAACAAATATTATTTTACAACTAACGAATACTAGTTGCATGTGAAAATGTTTAAAAATAGAAACATTACAGGATTATCAATTACCGGATTAATGGTGTAATTTGAAAATGAATAATATACTTTCTTAAAAGCATGTTGTGTCGAGTATCTTACATTGAATACACATATGGATTGATTTACTCTTTTTATATATATAACTCATTTGTCATTTCGATGTTATTTTATTTTTATTTTCTTCTAACCTTCCACTGATTTGGGTTGAGTTTGAAGTTTTATCTTCACATTCTTCGTTGATATTCTTATCACGTGTCTTATGGCGTTTTCGTCTAAACCTTATAACCTTTTGAAACCTTATTAACTTGTAACCATTTCATTGGTTGTTTTATGAGCTACTATTTGTCACTTTTTGCAAACCTTTGGCTACTTTATACGTTGTCATGATGTCACCTTATAAATAAATCTGATATTGTTTTATGATTATTTCACCAATTGTTTTTACTTTGGTCTTATAAAATACTTTTCGTAAAATTAAAAGTTGCTTATTGAGTATCTCACAAATTACTTGTATCCTATAAATTTATAAACTATTTTTAAATACCATTTTTCAAATGGCATGGTTTATATATAAACATAAGAAACTTAATACTTTTCGACGAAACTGAGCACTACATTGCTATTCCTAGATTATACATGGCCTGATCACCTATATCTAATTTAGAAGGAGCCATGCTAGGCTGAATAGTAGTCACCTTAAAAATCTTGATAATAATCAACTTTTTACTTGTATTTATGATAAAGATAAATAAAATGAAATGAAGTGAAAAGAAATTTTGAAAACCTTTATATTTTACGCAAGCATCACAATTTCTATGTATCTGCATATGTTTTCTTACCTTCTCTTGGATGAATTACACGTTTACAAATACGTTTTTACTCGATGATTGTTTTTCCATTTGTTACTTCATTTTGTCTTATAACTGATTTCATTTGATTGTTCGTCTAATTGCTGATTGTTGATAAATGACTTGAAAGTCTCGATGTTTTATCCTTCCTTCTCGTCCAATCTTCTTTATGCGACTGGGTAGATCTTTGGAATGTCTCCGCACGTGAATAATGAATTATTACTAGAGTGATTTCCGTATATCCGGGATGACGTCCGTCACTCTCGTTTGTATCGAAATCCACTCTTGTGAACCGTGCTTTGACTTATCTCTTTAAACACATACATCGTTCATTTGATTTATTTTAATTACAAGTGATTATTATTTTGTATGGATCTTATTTCTGATTATGTATCGACTACCGTTAAGTTAACGAGCTGATGTTGGTGAACCACCGACCGCACTAACAGAATTGACAATTTGTTTAATCTATTATTTCTTATCGTCTTACCATCGACGCCTTTATTTTATTATTCTCTTTAAGAATTCATACGACATTTGTTTCGTCCCCTTTTGTACCGTTGATTTCGTACTAATTGTTGACCATTATTCCCATTCGTATTCAGTTGTTATCTTGTCACATTTGGAAACCCGAATATATCCCATGTTTATTTTGAAGTAATAACCACCTTTATGTATTTCTACAACGTATTATAAAATTTTCATGGAACTTTTTAAACATTTTTCTAATGATTTTCAATTATCGAAATAACCATTACAAGTAAAAGGTCAAATTTATACATCATATTTTGTATAACTAGAACTAATGTTTAAAATAAAATTATGCTCTATCTTTTGAACTAAGTGACTTATCATACTTTACTTTTAATGTAATGAAATTACCGGTTTAATTTATATTCCTAATAATGATTTAATTTGGAAATTATATTTCTAAATCGTAACCATCAATATGAGTTTAATTAATAAATTTATTTCATTCTTTCAAAGTTTCTTAAGACAACCAAAATAAATTATGAAGCTATTTAACTTCTATTTTAATATATCATCTTTATCAAGAAGTACCCCAACTGAGTTTTATGGTAATACAAATCCAGGACGGATAATTGTGACAAACGTTATTTTAATATTAATATTTATTCATTCTTCGCTCTCATTTTCCTAGTATTGTGAATTATTATGTATTACGGTTACGTGATTCGAGATCCCTCGTCGATCGTCAACCTTAAATCATTTTACCACATCTTGTCCGTTTATGCGTTTATTGAATTCATTTTATCGCGTTCTGTTCCTCATATTGAAGATCACTAATTTATTCTGAGTTTAAAATGAATCTCGGGAAGCAGTGTATAAGAAGAAACGATAAGTGTCACCAGGATTTATGTGTGTACTTGTGGAATGATTATGGACCGAATCTCTTAATGAATGGAGTTAATAAATTCGTTACGACCTCAAGGAGTATGTTGAAGACGACACCGCAAGTGGAAAGACTCTTGAGATCAAGTGGTTATTATCAAGGGTTCGTTCAAGGTTTTCTCGATGATTAACAGTGGAGATCTATACTCGATGTTTATGTTCGACCTTTTCTTTTATGTACTTATATGGTGTGTGATCTAGTCAAATGATCGTAAGTTGTGAGAACTTGAGACGGCATCATCCGATGACGTCCGATCATGTAGAACACATATTATGTAATATTTTTTTGACATTCAACGACGATGTTTATTGAGACTTTAATGCGCGTTGGCGAAAGTGAGATGGTGTCTTTGTATTATCTTTTGAGTAGGGTCCCGCGTGTGAGCACCCTCCAACGACGAAAATGTTTTTCTTGTTAGTTCTTTTCGATGTATATTCATGGCTATCCGGCCGATTGATATCCTTTAAATTGCAACCTTCCTTTTAACTAGACTTACCCGGAAATCCTGTCATCTATTCTTGTCGTCGAATGAGCTTCGTGTTATCGAAAAAAATTTGATGTGTCGAGCTTGACGAGTGACTTGTGGATAAGGATTTATTTATTCCTTTTTGGTGAGATACAACTTGACGACAAGTTGCGTTTTGTAAAAGAACCAGTGGAGATCGTGGATCGAGATTCACGTGGGAACGTGAGGATTTCGTTATAAGGAATGTCATCATCCTTCCGGGTAGTGAACAACTCGTGTATGAAGCGAGTTGAGCGCCGGGACGTCGCTCCCATAAGGTGGTGAGGATGTAAAACCCGTAAAAATAAGGTCATAATTTAATTATATTTTTCAATTATTTTGAAGTATTTTATAACGTTAAATATTATTATGTTTAACGGTTTAAGTTGAAACCGATATTAAATATTATATTTTAATATTTTGACGAGTAACAAGGACTACTAGTGATCGCGATACCAACGGATGCCAAAATTTTATATTTTATTATCGATCGTTTTGATATTTAATACTTTCGACGATATCATTTTAATTACGTATCGAGTCGTTATATTATTATTTTTCGTGTGCGTTTAAACTTTTAAGTATTTTTAAGAAACCCGAGTCCCGTAAACATTTTGAAAATTTACTAATAATTATTTCCCGCTTTTTAGCTAACTATTTACATTTTTAGCCACAACTATTGCCAAATTGCAACTATGGTCCCTACCCCACTATATAAAAACCCAAACCAAACACACACAACTCATTTTTCACTTCCAAAATTTCACCCACTCCTCTCTTTCTCTCTCTAATTGCGGAAACACCACACCCCATCCCAAATCCATACAATTTTAATTTTAACTCAAGATTTAGGATGATTTGAGCTAAACCAAAGCTAGACCCATTCTTATTTTTGATCATGGATCACATTCGTATAAAAAATTTACACATGCAAGCACTTTTTATTTTCTTGATGTTGGTAGGTAGAAACCATGATCATGCATGGTGTTTTTAGCATGATCCATGGTGGTTCTTGCTAGAAATATTGTTAAAAACTTCATTTTGATCTAAAGATTTTTATTTTGATTATGATTTTGATGTTATGGTTGATGTATGATGATATTAGAGTATATAAATGATCATTTCTATGGTTGGTTTTGGTCAAAAAGTTGATTTTGTACAAGATTTTAATGGTCATTTTATAACAGTAAGTAAACTGAAAAATCCGAATTTTTATGTTTTGAAAATGGCTTAACTTATAGCCTAGGGTTGTAGATAATTTTATTAGCTTCGATTTGATATAAGGTAGAGCTTCTAGCTCCAAACGAGCGCGAAGTTATGATGTTTTGAATGATCGTGTACCGGGAGACGAGTATCGGCACTACAAATAGTTGTTGTCGATATTTGGATCGAATCTCGGGGACTCTAAATGGAAGTTTTGAAATATGTAACCTACTGATAATGAGGTGTTTTTTTTATAGGTTGAGTTTACTTTAAAACCCGAGTGTCGGTTTTGTAAACGGAGTCGTTTAAATAAGTTAAAACGGTTGTATGAAAAATTAACGTAAATCTGTCCGGATTTTGTAGTTTGAAATGAGTCGTGTAAAGGACTTTAAAAGTAATTTCATTTCATAAACTTGTAGGAGAACTTTCTATATTTATTAAGTTAGTTTATCGAGTCGTTTCACAAACGGTTGACGAGTTTAAAAGGGGTAAATAAGCTAGTACATGTAGTATGTACCGACGGACTTTGTTAAAAGTATAAAATGGTTAAGTAAATGTGTAGTAGAGTATAATGAAGTTATTTATATCGTTTTCTCTCAAGTTTGTCATGATTATATGAGTTGAGTTTTATATTCTTATGTATGGTTTATTTCTCGAGTCTATTATTAATGAACGCATCTTATTTGATAGGTTGCGGTTCTCGTGTTTGAAAGGCATCATCTATCGTCGACGATCGTCTCATTACCACTATTGGCTAAGGTGAGTCTATAGCCTCGCTTGTTCACATTAAATTGTTTTAAAAACCCGCGAGGGGTGAATACATGTTTTTATAAACATAGAACACAAATCTTTTATGGTATGCTTGTCCCTCTATGAATGGACCGTGGTTGCCTTTAAATTGCATTAAGTGATTGCCATTGTTAAAGCCTCAATTATAGACCGTTAATTAACCTATGATGGGTTAACCGATAGTATAATTAATAGATATATGGGGGAAGCCGCCCCGGTTCAGTTTGTGTGGACTTGTCACAGAAGCTTAGGCCCGACCTCCGCACTGTTTGAACATATTGTATTGAGACGTCAGGTATACGGCAATGTACCAATAATCTGGGGGTAACGACAATTAATAAATCTCTTGTCTTATTAGACCAAACAGAGTGTTTAAGGGCTCGGTTCCAGGAGCTTATTGCAATTTATGCTATATACAATTACCATTGTTGATGCAAATTATTATTTGATGCTTATAAGCATGCCACAAACTTATAATCTTTGCTTGTGTTCAAATTGATTACATAAACCTATAGATTCACTCGGTGTTTTTGCTGATTGTTTTACTCACATGTATTTCAAATAATCAAGAAGTGGAAGCTTGGAGGTCACGGGGATTGAACTTGTGCACTGCTTTTGTTGTTCAAACTCTTTGATTTATTTATCGTTCCATTTTTAAAACAAACTAATATGTTGTTTTAAGTTATCTTTTCGTAGCTGTGACAATCCGTAAATTTATGGTTGATATTTTATTCTCAAGTATTATTTAAAAACATTATTTTAATGTTATATTATGAACTCACTTATTTTTGGGAAGAAATTTGGGTTTACATCTTGAAGTAGCATCGACTACGTCTAAACCGGAGGATTCTACGTTATGTGCTTACGTTTACATACACCGTTTTGGTGACACTCCGACACTTTAGGAAATAAATTTATCCGCGAATATTATTTTAGGATTTTAAATTTGTGTTGGTTCATAAACTCACAAATTTACGAGAAGAGATTAGGACTTACGTGCATAATTTAACGTCCTTTACGACTAAACCGGAAACCCTAGGTTTACGTATTTACGTTTTTTAACTCCGTTTTTGATGAGACAATTTTTATTAGATTCGTTTTGTAACGTTGATTCATAATTTATAAAAACGTTTTTCGTAAAACGACCCGAGCGCACGTAAATCGAGGAAACTAGAATCAAGGAGTACCCGTAAATTAGTGGAGATGAGACAAGTTTACACTTGCCTCACCCCCACTATGGGTGGCCAAGACTTAGACAACACACCAAGTGTGGTGTCAAGTTTACATACATACTAAGGACACATGTCCTTAGTGCTATGCAAAACCACTTAACCACAAAACAAGTTAACCATAAACCATTTCCCACACATGCAAACCAAGAAACTCTCCCAATTCTTCCTCTCTCCCCTTGAACGTCCAACACCACCATTATATCACCATCATCATCAAATTTTGACCATAAACAAAAGATATAATCAACATATGTTGATAACTACACAAAAAGATGAAGATTGGAGGTGATTTTAACATATAAAAAGGAGTTTTCATGGAGGTCTTTGGGCTGATTTTCAAGAAGGAGTTTAGGGATGATTTGTTGAAGGTGTCTTCATATCCTTGGTAATCTTGAAGGTGGTCTTGATATTTCATAAGATTGGTTACCAAAACCATGCCTTGTTCATCCAAAATCTCAACCATTTCATCACTTTGGTGGTATAGAGATTGTTTCTTCCTATCCTCTTGTTATTTTGATTATGTAATCTTGTATTTTCTTTATTTATATATATGTATATGATGATGAATGATGATTAAAAATATTATGTGAGGATTTGGTGTTGATAAACATGGGTATAAAGATGGAAAACCACATGTAAAAATGGTTAAATCATGCTTAAAATAATTGGCTGTATAAAAACAGTAAGTAACCAAATGATAAACCGATAAAATGGCATAGTGGAATCCATTTACAGTAAGTATTAGGTGTTATACACATGTGAGAGTTGGCCATGCAATGGAATCATCAAAATGAGTGAGATATGATCAAAACAAGATTAGAGTGCAAATCTGCCTACACTGTTTTGGATGAATTTATTAAAATATTTAGAGGTTGATTCATCAGTAGCTATAAAGGAATAACTACTGTCATAAAAATTTGAGGTCCTATCTCATTATAGAACTCTAGATATAGACATTTTAGTGGATTAAAAATTTAGGACAGATTTGATAAAATAAATAGTATATAATATAAGCACTCAAAATTTTGTATTTATAAAATATACATATATAAAACCCACTAGTTGCTAATAATTATAGATTAAGAGTTATATATATTGATATTAAAATGGGACATGTTATATAAATTACAAGTATAAATGTTTTTCCAAGTTATAAAACTATATACTTAAGTTTTACGTCTTTTCGGCTAAAACCGAAAGATTAACGTTTTTGTCAAATAAAACTTAGACGGTTGGACCCGTCTAATGTAAACTTTTATAAACTCACATACTGATGTATAAACATATATAACAAGTAAAAACCGATAAAACCCGAGCTTTACAACATATAGACATTAACGGGCCAAAGTAGCCTTAATGGACAATAAACCCGACTAATTTGGTAAAACACTTATAAACTTACTTATTGGGCTTAACCCACTTGGGCCCAACATGTAAAGTATAATACTGATAATAAAAGTGTAAAATGGACTAATATAAGGTATTGGGCTTATAATAGGCTTATTGGGCCTAAGACATGTAAATAAGTAAAACTAGTAAACTAGTATATAAATTACCAATAGATAATACTAAAATAAGTAAATGAGAATGTATAAACCCACTTGATCATCATATATATATATAAAATCATCATATATATACATAGTTATGGTTTTTATAAAGTCATTGGACAAAAGTCTAAGACGAGTATTATTTGTCTAGGTTTCCGTGATTGAAGCACGTACCGTACATCCAAATTACCGATAACCCGCTTTCCCACATCAACGTGAGTTCATAGCCTCGCACTCTTTTAAATGTTTTTATGAAATGTATTATAAACCCGCGAGGGAGATAACATGTTAGTTTTGATTAAATAGGACACCATTTGTCAGATTGTTTGTTTATTGATTTGGACCCGAATGATTGTATGACCCGATTAATGATTATATGACCCGATAAATGAAATGAAATGGATTATTAAAGTTAGGTTATGTCACTAAAAGTCCCATTATCATGAATTGTGAACTACCGGGATTTGGTAGACGCTTATGCATATAATAGTACTATTTGGGGACGATCACCCCAGTTCGCGTCTTGACGGTTGATCCCCGTCGTGCCAAATTGATTGGTAAGAGAATTTATGTATGAGAAGATTTACACAAGCGTGATTATTGTGACGAAACGCTAATTTAGATGGGCAAATGAGTTTCGGGTTAGCTACCCGTTGTTTGTTGTAGTAAGGTAACAATGTCATGCGGCTTATAACAATCCAAATAACAAAATACTGCTATACGCACTGAATTACGATATATTGCCTGACTAGCAATACGGGGTCTTATTATTCATATTATGTTTGTTTTTTGGTTTTACATAACCATATCCATATAACGATTTTTATTTAACTCTATTCAACGTTATAAGACGTATTGTATGATGTTTTTACGACATTGGCTCGTATAATGGTTTTGAAGGCAAAAGCCTATAGTATGATTTACAACAAAGATTTGTATGAAATGTTTTTGGATTATTTTGTGGCCTACGACAAAGAATTGTACAAAATAATTTTCGGTAATAATTTTATGCCGATGATATATTAATGGATTTTATTAAACTCTATGAATTCACTCGGTGTTTTCGCTGAACTTTTCTTTTAACATGTTTTATCTCAGGTACTTGAAGGTAATTCTCGGGAAGACAATAAGAATTCATGGCCCGCACTTAAATAATAATTTCCATTCAAATGCTTTGTAAAACCTGTATGAAATACAATGACTTGGGACCTATGTAAATTTGATATTTATGAATGGAAATGCTTTATTATCAAACGACGCGATTTTTAAGTGTTGTCTATGATGTGAGTAATGTGCTATCCCGTAACACCAACGAGTCTTCCGTTGTATTGAATTGTGTATATTTGGGGGTGTTACAGTAACGATTACTTGGGACTACGCTACTCTGATAAATGTTTTAGGAACGATAAATCTAAAACGTCTCTTTTCGAGTCGTTCTTTATAAATTATGTGTTGTTGTATCATTGTTTAGCACCCAAAGATGTATTCCGCTGCGTGTAAATTTGGGGGTGTTAAATCAATCCAAGTCTAAGTGTCTCTAACAGTCCTCACAATATAGACTATTCAGATTGATACATAAATTTTGTTTTCATCATATCTCGCTCATTATAATGATTCCATTGCATTGCCAACTCTCACATGTATACAAGACTTAATACTTACTGTATATCGATTAAACTATTCCATTTTATCAGTTTAAAATATGGTTGTTTACTGTTTTTATACAGCCAATTAAATTAAGCAACATTTTAACCTTTTTACATGTGGTTTTCCATCTTTTTACCCATGTTTATCAACACATGATCCCCACACAATATTTTTAATCATCATGCATCATCATATACATATACATAAATAAAGAAAGTACAAGATTACATATTCAAAATAACAAAAGGATAGGAAGAACAATCTCTATGCCACCAATATTGTGTAGGTTATGATCAAGGCTTGGATTTTGATGGCAAAACTTGTGATAAACCAATATCAACTTCAAGTCCACCAATCTTTATAAACTACTTGTGGGAAATCAGCCCTATGACACCAAGAAATATCCTCTTTGGATGTTAGAATCACATTCAATCTTCAAGTCTTCAAAGGTTCTTCATCATGTGTATGAATAACACAAGATTGTATGGTTAAAATTGATCAAATAGGGGTGTTTGTGTTGAGTTTGGGACGGAACAAAGAAGAGAGAAAAAGAGGTTTTGTGGTGGTATTGCATGTGTAGAATGAGGAAATGGTTTGAGATGGATGGTTTTGTAAAGTTATAAGACAAGTGTTAAGGCTTGTTTATGATGTTTTGACACCTCAAGGGGTGTGTTCTCTTGTGTTTAGTCGTCCCGTGAGTGGGGTGAGGCAAGTGTTAACTTGTCTCATCCCACTAATTTACGGGTACTCCTCGATTCTAGTTTTCTCATTTGCGTGTCCTTGGGTTGTTTTACGAAAAACGTTTTTATAAATTATGAATCAACGACACAAAATGAATCTAATAAAAATTGTCTCATCAAAAAGGGAGTTCAAAAACGTAAATACGTAATCCTAAGGTTTCCGGTTTAGTCGTAAAGGACGTTAAATTATTCACGTAAGTCCTAATATCTTCTCGTAAATTTGTGAGTTTATGAACCAACACAAATTTATATTCAAAATAATATTCACGGATAAATTTATTTCCTGAAATGTCGGACTGTCACCAAAAACGGTGTATGTAAACGTAAGCACGTAACGTAGAATCCTCCGGTTTAGACGTAGTCGATGCTACTTCAAGACGTAAACCCAAATTTCTTCCCATAAATAAGTGATTTCATAATATAACATAAAAATAATGTTTTTAGATAATACTTGAGAATTAAATATCAACCATAAATTGACGGATTTTCACACGGGAGGAAATTCTTTCATATAGGGTAGGACATCTTTAATTTGTTTTTCATAGGTATTTTTAGGTACGGTTTCAGATATAGGTGATGGTATATTAATAGGGTAATGTTGAAACCATTATTCATGGATAGATTAAGCTTACTAGGAATGCATCTTGTTCATATGTGATTAGCATAGCGGAATTGAACAAAACAAATAAACAAGGTGGTTACTTTCCAATGTTTACTTCTCATTAAACGTTAACACTCAAACCCTAGGCGTTTTACAAAGAACATCACACCTAGAACACACCACTCACACTTTTAGGTTTACATTGTAAGAACAAGTGAATGAATAAAACCTACGCTCATTGTATTCTTTATATACTAGAATACAAGACTTTTCATACAAGAAATCTAATTACATATGAAGTCCTTCCATCTTTTACACTTTAGTCCTCTTCCTTATGTAAAAGGTCTCCATATTCTTGTAGTGTTTTATTGCATATAAGTCCTTCTTGTTTCATTATTTATGTTTTGTCTCATCAAATCTAATTCCCAACAATCTTCCCCTATTTGATGATGACAAAATCAATCTTCAAATCTTGATCTTTCAAGAATGAAACAAGCTTCCCCTTAAAGTAAGATTTCTTGTAAAACATATCACCATATAAAAATAAGTTGTATACCTTGATCTTTGAATCTTCTTCCCCTTTTTGTCTCATCCAATAGGGGTCTTCTAAAGATAAACAACTAATAAACACTTCCCCTTAAGTGGTGCATGTAAATGAATCACGAACCATGTAGACTCTAATTGTAGACTACGAATCAAGAAAAATGAATATAACCTATTTGTTGAAGAAGATGAATCTCCCATGCTTGTACCTTATATCTTGCACTAGCCATGTGACGTCGAACTTATATGAAAACAAGAAACTATAAACAGACCTCGATCTCTTTGTCAAAATCCTTATCTTTATTATGAGATACTGAGCACGATAATGTAACTCCTTCAAGTGATAGCAAGCTGACAATTTTCTAGATTTGAAAAGTCTTCGTCACCAACCGTTTAAGCACGAACAAGTTACCTTTAAAGTCAGTGCATGAATTCACGACTTTAAGATATGATAAAATACAAACCTGCGAAAAACAACTCCAACACCAAAGAAGCAATAATCAATCATCTTCATAGAAGCCTCCAATTTGCAATGAAAAACATCTAAGTACAATATCATCCTCTCTTTTTTATGCAACTGCTTCCTCTATCGGCGTTTTGCTTCTAATTCATTTGATAAGAAGAAGTCCAAGCACTGATATGAGGATCTTGAGCAAATCAGTGATGAGAATTTGAAAGAGATGGATATTGAATGGAATATGGCACTTGCAAGCATAAGGGCCAACAGAAGGAATAGGAGATTTAGAAAGAAGATGACCTTTAATGCTAATGACACTGCTGGGTTTGATAAATCCAAGGTTGAGTGTTACAACTGCTATAGAATGGGTCACTTTATGAGGGAATGTAGATCTCCAAGAAGATCTGATGTTGGAAAGCCCTCAAGCCAAGTCGTCAAGGTTGAAGAGACAAAGGCTATGGTTGCCATGCAAGACATTGATGGCGTTGGATGGGACTGGAGCTTTTTGGCAAAGGATGTGGAAGAGAATAAGGGTTTGATTGCAGAGAAGAAAGAAGAAGAGCATGTTCACTTTGCTCTTATGGCACATTCTCATCTTCATTAGATAATGAGGTATATGATGATGCTTACTATAGTAAAGGCAATCATTTAAACACTGAAAAACTTAACAAAGAAATTTTAAAGTTAAAATCAGATATTTTTGATGAAAAATGCAAGCTGACTAATTATTAAATGGCACTTGTTCAAACTGAAAAGACTGTTGAGGAATATAATAAAATGGAATTTGACCTAAAAGATCAAATTAATGTTTTGTCTTATGATCATAAAGTTAGTGTTGAACTTGGGGACACTCTGATGAGCTCCAGAGAAGAAGTACAACCTAAGTTAGATGAGGCCATTAAGGATAAAGAGAATGTAGGGCTTAAAATTAAATTTTTTGATAAAGCGAGCCAAACCCTAGAAAAATGGGTTAGTGAACAAAGAAACCCTAGGGATATGTCTAGGATTGGATTGAATGAATATGTTGATGTTCCTACACCTGCTGGGAAATTTTATGGTGTTTAGAGAAAGGATTTCTCTTGGACTGGTATTCTAGAACTCCAAGAAGAGGAATTTATTCCTCCACCTAGAGTGCTTACCCCAGTTTAGGAATATCAACAAAAGGTGACTGACCTTGAGAAGTGGAAAGCAGACAACCCTTTTCTCTTTGTTAAGGGTGGAATGCTTAGTGAGAGTCCACTTGAGCCTACACCCATAATTCTGACTAACCCGAGCACTGGAAAACCTGTTGACCTTGGCTCATCTAATAATATAAAACCTAGTGTTAAATATGCTGAAATGTTTAGAAAACCTAGGTCACCACAAAGCCAATCTAGTGTTAATGGGACAGGGTTCTTTCTATCTAGACCTAAGGTTATGTCTATAAAAGCTTGCTATACATGTGGGAGTTTTTCTCATTTGGCATATTAATGTGTTACTGCCTCAAAAGTCAACGCTGACAATAGGTCAGTCATGGTCAAACCCAGACCTTATGTCCAACCAAGTCCACAAGTTACTAGACAAGCTCCCTTCTTTACTAAAGGGACAAATACACATGGAAAAAGGCCCTTTCAAAAGACCAATACATGGTCTAACAGACAATGGGTTCCTATATTAAACCCTAATTTGGGCGCTGGTAAGTACAAATTCAGCGCTGACAAGAACAAATTTAACGCGGTCAGGAACAATTCCAACGCTGACAGCTCTAGGTATGGTATGAAAGTGCCACAACAAGCTGGTGTTAGTTCTTAGGTTAGACCAAGTAATAATATATACTTACAGCATAAGGGAAATGGGTCTAAAGCTTCATCTAGTTTGACTTGGAGACTAAACAAGACCAAAACCCTAATTCTGATGGGCTTTCCATGACCTGTAACAGATTACATTATATTTCAAAGTTCATGACTAATCCAATTGGGATAAACTGGTTGTTCAGACCACAAAGGGATGAACAAGGGGTTGTTATAAGGACTAAATCTGCTCAGCCTTGGGTTCCTAAAGAAAACTAACTTGTTTTGTTTATGTGCAGGGCATTCAAAAGCAGGTCAATGATTATGGATATTGGGACAGTGGAAGCTCTAGGAACATGACGGGGAAGGAAGATTATTTGACTAACTTTACCCCTATTAAAGATGGTGACAAAGTGTACTTTGGAGGAGGATATGGTACAATTTCTAGCAATGGCACTCTTATCACCAACAATTTACGTTTTGAGAACGTATTTCTGGTAAAAGAACTTGACTATAATTTGTTTAGTGTGTCAAAAGTCTGTGATAACAAGAATAAGGTTCTTTTCACTGATACTGAATGCTTGGTGTTGAGTGATAGGTGTGAAAACACCCATCCTTTTACCACATAATTACAATAATAACCAAGCCAAAACGTGTATTTTATGTCGTAAATGTCAGAATTATGCGTGGTTTGTGTTTTTGTTGTGATTTAGGACCAAAATGTGAAAAGGGAAGAAAACACGGGCTTTCACGGGCTTTTATCAAAGAAAACGATAAAAAAGACGAAGTCAAGAGATCAAGAATGCAAAAAGAACGGAAGTCCAAGGCCTATTCTGAAGATTTATCGAAGAACAAGTCTAAAAGACGGAAGTTTAATAAAACCAAAGAACTCGAGTCTAATAAATAAATAAATTATAAGACGAGTTTTATTAATCCCGAGACAAAGTCGAAGAACTTAAAAGACGAGAAGACGTGAAGAAAGAAAGAAAGAGGAGGCAACACATGCACCTCCCCATTTCCTATAAATACCCTCCTAAACTCATTTAGGAGGGTTGGCTAGTTTTAGTTTTAGAATAGTTTTTCTTTCATTTTTGTAGGTGATTCTAGAGAGAGAAAGTGACAGTTTCTCTCACTAGGATCCCAATCTTTTATCTTCCTTTCTTGTTTGTAATCAAGCTTTTACCTTTGATAATTTAATTCTTGTTTTAAGCTTAATCTTATTCTACCTTTCTTAGTTTTTCTATTTGATCTTAAATCCGATTTCTTTTCTTTACACGATTTGTTCAAGTTTTATGTTTGATTTATGAAAAGGTTTATCTTTTGGTTAATCCAAGTTTCCTACGAATCAAGCTTTGAGCTTGACATGCTTATTGGCTTAATTTGTGTCTAGCTTATTGTTTTTTAAGTTTTCTTAAAAAAAGTTTGTCTCTTTACAAAGTTTATTTATTTAGTGTCGTGAAAGGTTCTAAATTTTAGCTTATTGTGTTCATCTTATTCTCGTTTATCTAGTTTCGGTTCATGCTTATTAGCCATAGCTTATTAAACTTGTGCTTATTGCAAAATTCAGTTCCATCGAAAAGTGAGGGTTTGTACACATTGCGACGCCTTATTCCGATGGGGTGCTCGTTTTTATCGCAATAACCCTTGTGGTTCTACTTTGCGATAGCTCTGGTAAGTCCCCCTTATTCCGATCGTGGTTCCGATCGCACACTGCGATCTGGATTGCGACGGGGTTTAGGTTTGTATTGCGACGACATGCTGTCCAATTTTGGACAGCCATATTCCGATGGCTTGCATTCCGATGGGATTCGATGAGTTATTCCGATGGATGGTCTTTTTCTAGTATTCCGACAGAAGATTCCGATTGTGTATTCCGATCTGAGAGTTGTTATTCCGATGGTTTTGTCGTGACAACATTCCGATCGGAGGATTCCGATAGAGTTGGATTTATTTTAATTTCTTGTCTTAGATTTATTTTTAAGTTTGAATTATTTTAAGTTTTCATTTTTTTCTGCTTTGTTAAATTAATTTTTCGTCGAGTTTTAATTTTACGTCATTTAAATTCTCGTCATTTACTTTCAAGGTTTTAAATATTTTCCGTTTACGTTTCAACTAGTTTTAATTTTAATTACTCGTCATTTATTTTAAAGTCTTGCATATTTATTTTACCAAAACCAAAAATATTATTTCCACCAAGAACAACTAATCTCACACAATTAACCGAAAATCAATTCGAGAAGATACCGAGAAAACGAACTTTTTCAACTAGCAAAAATCTAAGTTATAAAAATGGCGCCGCTGCCGGCTCTTTTCGTGAGGATCAAAGGTTTTTTGTGAGAGACGCGTTGGCTTTTGGGACCCGTTCACTCGTGAACGTTATTTTTCGAGTCCAAAAATTTTCTAAAAACCATAAACATTTGAAAAATCATAAAAAGCATTTCTTTTTCAAAAGTTTTGCACCAAAAATATTCTTCTTTCTTATCTATTTTCTTTATGGATTTTTATGTCCATTGCGTCGGGTGTGGGAGACGATTGTACGGGAACGACTCTTGTCAATGGTGTACATGTGAGCGGTGCAGAAACGATATCAAAGATACACAATTAATACCAGGATTTTGTCCTTTGTGCCACTCACTTAATTCGTCCTTTTTGAACCCACCTACTCTTTCCCCGTGCATCTATTGTGGAAGCGATTCTCATTGGCATGTTTCGTGCCCGGTTCAATACACGTCTGTTCACGGACAAGAACCGGGGTACAATTATGACAATGAAAATAGCTATCCACAAGACGCACCCGACTTTTCTCCTTACCCTTCTTGCCAAAATTGTGGGGGTCCTCATGATACCTCTTATTGTCAACTAATGAATTATTATGAGCAAAATCCGTGTCCTCAGTTTTCTTCACCGATGGATTATTATGAACCAAACCCGTGTTCTAATTCTTCCCAACCGATGAACTACTATGAGCCACAACCATGCTATAATTCAGGTTTTTGACACTTTGAGCCCCCACATCACACCCTCAATCATCAATCCTCTCAGAAAATTAATCTTGACCCACAACGCACTACTTTGAATGACGAACTACACTCCATCATTCTGCAACTTCAAGAAGCCGTTGTTCTTACAAAAGAAGCATGGGCGGAGGAAAAGCGACTGCAACAAGAGCAAGTATCTAATCTTAGTGATTATACCCCTCATCTTGTGCATCAATACTATTATGATGATGATGACGACGATGTTGTATGCACTTTCAACACATCTTCTGAAGTTGCTGCTCCTACTCTCGATGTTCCTACTGCGTCTAAGGATCTTGATTCGTTGAATGAGATTAGTGATGTTGGTCTCGACAAAGTATTGGATGATGAGGTTTGTGACTTACCTGCTATGGAGCTTCAGGAAGACATTGCTCTTACGGAAGAGGTCTATCCTAGTGATGACGATTCTTCTCTCTGCTATGAGAATTTCACTTTTGAAATTTCTCAATCTCCACCGTGAGATGCGGGTGACGACGATTTATTCTCTCCGGTTTACGAGAAGTTCACCGATGAACATGATCTTGTGGATAAGGTGGAAGACGTGCTTTTTCGCGATAGATTACGGAAAGTGCACCTTCTTATTGCTCAAATCGAAGCGTTGACTTCTCCTCCTCTTTTCGAGTCTTTGCCTCAATCTATTCCTCCCGTTGAAGATAATGACCCCTTGCTGGAAGAAATCGACATTCACTCCATACCACCAGGTAATGATGACAATGACATGGAGGGGGATATTATTTTTGATAATTTGCTACTTGAAAGTATTGACCCAAGTCCCCCTCCCGAGCACCTTTCATCCTCCCCTTTAGCCACTATCTCGGAGGATGAGTGCTTTGACCCGGGAGGTGACATTGATTATGCTATGATTGATAACAATACGGCTTTGTCGCTTGCTCAGCATCCATTGTCTTTGGGGGAGGACAATGTGCTTACTTTACCCACCCCACCTCCCGTGGATCCTGATTTCACATACTATACGTATGTTGAAAGGACATTTCTCCCTTTCAAGACTTATCCCCCCGCCTCTCCTTTGTTGATGTCCTCCGGGAACGAGGACAAAGTCTTTGATCCCGGTATTACATTTGAGGCTTCCACATGGACCATTTAATTCGGGGACGAGTCAGGCTCGTGACTCGGTTAACACAAACAAGCGCTTTTTGGGAGGCAACCCAATTATCTATCTATCTTTCCTATTTTCACCATAAGTGTAAGGGGGAGCCCCGTGGTGTTTCTTGCTTTCTTTCTATCATATGCAGGGATTAGAGCTTCAAAGACACACTCTTGATGACTTTTAACAAACCGTGATTCCGTGTTCCCTTCTTCCCGGTTCTATCCTAAACTCTTTTCGATTCACTATTTTATATTTCTTAATATTAAAATAGGAATCTCTTTAGTTGTCTTTTCCTTAGCGAGATTTAAACAAAGTGCACAATGTCCTAAGTGTAGGGGAGTTCACTCCCACATGCTTAAACATTGAGGACAATGTTTATCTTAAGTGTAGGGGGACTTCTATCGAAGTTAAGTGGCCTTTTCCTTGTATTTTTCCTCATTTTAACCGGAAAATTTGATTTTTCAACATTTCTCAAATTTTTTAATCTATTTTGGCCTAGTTGTATAGTTGTTTTACTTTTGTATAGTTATTTTCTTTCCTTATTAGAATAAGTTTTAATAAAGTGGTTTTAATTTTCAAAAGTCATGAATATTTTGACTCGACCCGAGTTTACTTATCTAAGTATGCTCTAGCTAGTATCCTTAACGTGTTTAAGTCAAGTTTTGCTAGGCTTTTATGTAGGGAGCTATAAAACGCGAAAGTCTTAACTCTCACGGGTTAAGAACAAGAACTTTTCGCAAGTTCCTATAAATGATCCTAGAGAGTCGTTTATCAAGGGAACTTTAAAAAGCGATTTCTAAACTTGAAAAAGTCTAAGAGTTTGCAAGATCCTATAGGCGACTCGAAAACCCAAAACTTTGATTTAATAGGCTAAGCATCCACGAGTCTCATTCCTTGAGATTTTAAACTGTGGAGAACGAGAGATGATAGAGTCAATTATAAGTTTGGTATTCTTTCATGAATTTATGTGAGTTAATTATAAGCCTATTCTCCCATCGCTTGCTAATAAATTTATCTGCAATAAATAAGGTTGTACGATTTGAAAAGTTACTTAGCTTCTAGCCCAAGATCGTTTAAAAGTTGCTCGGTATGGATTAGAGTTCATAGCCAAGGCATAACTTATTGAAGTGGGATGCGAAGATTGGCGAGTCCGAAAAGGACCTAACAAGGCATGAGGGCTACATTTTGTTGCCAAAGATCCCAAGTGATGTGAAGAATCAATAATCGAAAATCAATATGAAGGATCGAGACACACGACGAAAAGCAAATACTCCCCAAAAGTCATGGAGAAGTCTATCCGAAAAGACCCTAGCAAGGTATGAGGATAAATAGATCCAAGTCCTAAAAGGAGGCGGATCGTTGTATATCAAAGTCCAAAGTAATGATTGGAGAAAAATGAAGAAGTCGTGGTCCATTTATGAAGAATCTCTCAAAACTTCAAGTGAAGAAAATCCTATTATGAAGAGAAGACCATTATTTCATGAACGTCTCTCAAGATTTGAAGTATGAAGTCGCTGCCAAATATCGGTCCGAGAAAGGTCTCAAATCGCGAAGCGAGTTATGCCAAGATATGAACTTTTTGAGGTCCCGAGAAGCAGTTTTAAAAGATTTTGTCCTTTAGCTAACTATTGATTAAATCATCCCACTTTATTTTCAGACTTAATAACTATCGAAATAAGTCAAACAATGCATCCTCGTGATCATTCAAGACAATAATAAAATATAAGAGATACACCTAGGAATAAGGGAGTCTATGTAAATAATTGGCCCACATGAGTTCGTGTTAGTTTGCTAACTTATAATAACAATGATCTCGTCTTTAAGCTTGGTTTGGAGAAAGTGAAAACTTGAGGATGATGATCATTCATGACATTTTCAAAACCTGAATGTATGTTTTTGATTTCTTTACTTGTTTCGTAATTTTCTATCTCTTTAATAAAGGCCAAGACGGATTGATTATGATGAAAAGTGTAATCGTGCTTTGTAACTAATGCATTGCATGAGGACATTGCAATGGTTAAGTGTAGGGGATTTGATAGGTGTGAGAACACCCATCCTTTTACCACTTAATTACAATAATAACCAAGCCAAAACGTGTATTTTATATCGTAAATGTCGGAATTATGCGTGGTTTGTGTTTTTGTTGTGATTTAGGACCAAAATGTGAAAAGGGAAGAAAACACGGGCTTTTATCAAAGAAAACGATAAAAAGACGAAGTCAAGAGATCAAGAATGCAAAAAGAACGGAAGTCCAAGGCCTATTATGAAGATTTATCGAAGAACAAGTCTAAAAGACGGAAGTTTAATAAAACCGAAGAACTCGAGTCTAATAAATAAATAAATTATAAGACGAGTTTTATTAATCCCGAGACAAAGTCGATAAAGTCGAAGAACTTAAAAGACGAGAAGACGTGAAGAAAGAAAGAAAGAGGAGGCAACACATGCACCTCCCCATTTCCTATAAATACCCTCCTAAACTCATTTAGGAGGGTTGGCTAGTTTTAGTTTTAGAATAGTTTTTCTTTCATTTTTGTAGGTGATTCTAGAGAGAGAAAGTGACAGTTTCTCTCACTAGGATCCCAATCTTTTATCTTCCTTTCATGTTTTTAATCAAGCTTTTACCTTTGATAATTTAATTCTTGTTTTAAGCTTAATCTTAAATCCGATTTCTTTTCTTTACACGCTTTGTTCAAGTTTTATGTTTGATTTATGAAAAGGTTTATCTTTTGGTTAATCCAAGTTTCCTACGAATCAAGCTTTGAGCTTGACATGCTTATTGGCTTAATTTGTGTCTAGCTTATTGTTTTTAAGTTTTCTTAAAAAAAAGTTTGTCTTTTTACAAAGTTTATTTATTTAGTGTCGTGAAAGGTTCTAAATTTTAGCTTATTGTGTTCATCTTATTCTCGTTTATCTAGTTTCGGTTCATGCTTATTAGCCATAGCTTATTTAACTTGTGCTTATTGCAAAATTCAGTTCCATCAGAAAGTGAGGGTTTGTACACATTGCGACGCCTTATTCCGATGGGGTGCTCGTTTGTATTGCGACGGGGTTTAGGTTTGTATTGCGACGGCATGCTGTCCAATTTTGGACAGCCATATTCCGATGGCTTGCATTCCGATGGGATTCGATGAGTTATTCCGATGGATGGTCTTTTTCTAGTATTCCGACAGAAGATTCTGATGGTGTATTCCGATCTGAGAGTTGTTATTCCGATGGTTTTGTCGTGACAACATTCTGATCGGTATTCCAATCGGAGGATTCCGATAGAGTTGGATTTATTTTAATTTCTTGTCTTAGATTTATTTTTAAGTTTGAATTATTTTAAGTTTTCATTTTTTTTCTGCTTTGTTAAATTAATTTTTCGTCGAGTTTTAATTTTACGTCATTTAAATTCTCGTCATTTACTTTCAAGGTTTTAAATATTTTCCGTTTACGTTTCAACTAGTTTTAATTTTAATTACTCGTCATTTATTTTAAAGTCTTGCATATTTATTTTACCAAAACCAAAAATATTATTTCCACCAAGAACAACTAATCTCACACAATTAACCGGAAATCAATTCGAGAAGATACCGAGAAAACGAACTTTTTCAACTAGCAAAAATCTAAGTTATAATTGAGCAAAGATTTTAAGATGCCCGATGAGAAGTTTATTGAGTGTAGAACACCTAGGCATAAGGACATTTATAATGTTAATCTTAATGAAATTAGGATGAACAACAATTTGTCATGTCTGTATGCTAAAGCTTCAGTAGATGAAAGTAATCTATGGCATAGAAGGTTAGTGCACATAAACTTTAAGAACATCAATATACTTGTGAGACATGGTTTAGTTGATGGTTTGCCTTCAAAGGCTTTCCACAATGATCATTCTTGTGTTTCATGCCTTAAAGGCAAATAGCACAGAGTCTCATTTAAGTCTAAACTTGTGCATTCCAGTTCTAAACCACTTCACTTGCTACATATGGACTTATTTGACCCAACTATTATAGAAAGTTTGAATGGTAAATCTTATTGCTTTGTTATAACTGATGATTTTTCTAGATTTACATGGACTTTCTTTTTGGCCTTAAAAAGTGAAACTACCGTAGTTTTGATTAACTTTATTACCCAAATTGAGAAGAAGACAAGGATGAGGTTAAAATACTTAGAAGTGATAATGGTGGTGAGTTTAGAAACCAATTGATAGATGCCTTCTGTGTCAATAAAGGGATTACTAGGGAATTTAGCATAGCTAGAACCCCACAGTAGAATGGGGTGGCTGAAAGAAAAAATAGAACACTCATAGAAGCAACTTGGACAATGTTGGCTGATGCCAATTTTCCCATTGCTTTTTGGGCTGAGGCTAGGAATACAACTTGCTATGTTCATAATAGTGCATTGGTCAACAAAATCCATAATAAGACACCTTATGAACTATTTTGGAATAGGGAACTCAACATTGGTTTTCTTAAACCCTTTGGTTGTTATGTAGTGATTCTTGATACTAGTGATGCCTTAGGAAAGTTTAGTGCAAAAGGTGATGAAGGCTACTTTATGGGTTATTCAGTGTAGAGCAAAGGATATAGGGTTTACAATAAGAAAGAAAAATGTATTCTTGAAAAGGTACATGTTAAGTTCTTAGAAAGTAAACCTAGTGATCTTGAGAGTGGACCAGATTGGTTCTTTGATCTAGAGCCATTATCTAGAACCTTGAATTATATACCTGTTACAAATCCAGACATGGTGAAAAAGGATTCACATGTTGTGGAAGAACCTATTGTTGAAATTGCAGGTAAACAGGTTGACAAGGAAGAAGGATCACATGCAGTCAAATCAGACCCCATACTTGAGTATGTTAGATTCCTATATGGACTGATGGATTTACACAAGCTGATGCTGCTGTTGAAAAGGAGGAAGTAGGTCCACAAGCAAAGCCAGTTGATGAAAACATGTATGAATCTTCAAGCACTGACAAAGGAAAATCAGACACTAACAGGTTAAATTCAGACGCTGATAGCCCAAACACTGACAACTCGTTTGGACATTTTTTCTCTTCCAATACTTTTAAACAAGGTGAACCTTCAATACTTCATCTAGAGGTTAATTTTAGTGAGGATGGAAGTGTATATGAAGATGATATTGGCAACATGGAGACTGATATTAAAGACAAAAACTTGTTGAAGGAGGAACACTTACAACTACTATAAAAAATCATCCTCCTTCTCTAATCATTGGTGATGTTTTGTCTCCTGTTCAAACAAGAAGTCTTATCAGAATCAAGGAGGTTTCATTGCCAATATCCACAAGAAGGTTGATACCCCTCTTGTACAGGCATGTTTGTTTGCCTGTTTTCTGTCACAACAGGAACCTAAGAAGATTTTTGATGCTCTTAAAGAACCAAGTTGGGTGGAAGCAATGCAGGATGACCTTCACCAATTTGCTATTAAAGATGTTTGGGACTTAGTGGATTGACCAAGGTATGTGAGACCTATTAGGACACGTTGGGTTCTTAGAAACAACAAAGATGAAAGAGCTATTGTGGTCAGAAACAAGGCACGTTTAGTTGCTCACGGTTATACACAAGAAAAGGGAATGGACTATGAATAGGTTTTTGCACATGTTGCAAGGATTAAAGCAATAAGGACTTTCCTAGCCTATGTGTAACACCCCCAAATTTATACAACTCAATACAGCGGAAGACTAGTTGGTGTTACGGGATAGCACATTACTCACATCATAGACAACGCTTGAAAATCTCGTCGTTTAATAATAAAGCATTTCCATTCATAAATATCAAATTTACATAGGTCACAAGTCATTGTATTTTATACAGGTTTTACAAAGCATTTGAATGGAAATTAATATTTAAGTGCGGGCCATGAATTCTTGATGTCTTCCTGAGAATTACCTTCAAGTACCTGAGATAAAACATGTTAAAAGAAAAGGTCAACGATAACGCCGAGTGAATTCATAGAGTTTAATTAAATCCATCAAAATAACATCGGTATAAAATTATTACCGAAAATCATTTTGTACAAATCATTGTAATAGGCCATAAAATAGCCAAAGTCATTTTCTACAAATTCTTATCAAAATCATAATATAGGCTTTCGCCTTCAAAATCATTATACGAACCATTGTCGTTAAAAATATCATACAATACGTTTTATAACGTTGTATAGATTAAATAAAAACCGTTATATGAATATGGTTATATAAAACCAAAACACGAACATAATATCAATGATAAGACCCTATATTGCTAGTCAGGCAATATATCGTAATTTGATGCATAAAGCAGTATTTTCGTTATTTTTGGATTATTATAAACCGCATGACATTGTTACCTTACTATACCAAACAACGGGTAGCTAGCCCGAAACTTATTTGCCCATCTAAATTAACGTGTCGTCACAATAATCACGCTTGTGTAAATCTTCTCATACATAAATTCGCTTACCAATCAATGTGGCACGACGGGGATCAACCGTCAAGGCGCGAACTGGGGTGATCGTCCCCAAATAGTAATATTATATGCATAAGCGTTTACCAAATCCCGGTAGTTAACAATTCATGCTAATGGGACTTTTAGTGACATAACCTAACTTTAACAATCCATTTTATTTCATCTATCGGGTCATATAATCATTCATCGGGTCATACAATCATTCGGGTCCAAATCAACAAACAGACAATCGGGACAACTAGTGTCCTAATTTATAAAAACTAACATGTTATCTCCCTCGCGGTTTGATAAAACATTTCATAAAAACTTTTAAAAGAGTGCGAGGCTATGAACTCACGTTGATGTGGGAAGGCGGTTATCGGCGATTTGGATGTACGGTGCGTGCTTCAATCACGGAAACCTAGACAAATAATACTCGTCTTAGACTTTTGTCCAATGACTTTATCAAAATAATAATTATGTATACATATGATGATTTTATATATATGAAGATCAAGTGGGTTTATATATTCTCATTTACTCATTTTTGTGTTTATGTATTGGTAACCTTTTACTAGTTTACTAGTTTTACCTATTTACATGTTTTAGGTTCAATAAGCCTATTATAAGTTAATTAACTTGTATTAATCCATTTTATACTTGTATTATCAGTATTTATACTTTATATGTTGGGCCGAAATGGGTTAAGCCCAATAAGTAATTTTTATAAGTGTTTAACTTATTTAGTTAAATCATTAGTTCAAATATGCTAACTTAGCTCGTTAATGTCTATATGTTGTAAAGTTCGGGTTTTATCGGTTTTTACTTGTTATATATGTTTATACATCAGTATGTGACTTTTAAAAACTTTACATTAGACGGGTTTGATCGTCTAAGTTTTATTTGACAAAAACGTTAATTTTTATGGTATTAGCTGAAAAGACGTAAAAATCATGTTTATAGTTTTATAACTTATAAAACTTATTAAACTACCATTTTTATAAAATGTCCATTTATTTATATAAATGTATTATATAAGTTAGTGGGTTTTGATTCACATTTTATACTATTTTTATTTGAGTGCTTATATAATGCTATTATACTTTAATTTCCCAAAATCTGATTTTTACTTTCACTTTCACCATTTTTACCATATCTTGAGTTATAGAAGGAGATAGAAGCTCATTTTTGGACACCATAAACTACATGATATGTGCTACAATTAACTTAGATTTAGCTACTGCTCAATCTAAATCTAAATATCCATAACAGTCCGTCCAAAACTGACTATCCAGATTGGTACTCTAAACTTGTTTTAGTCATATCTCACTCATTATAATGATTCCATTGTATGGCCAACTCTCACATATGTATGACATCTTATACTTACTGTATATTGCTTCCACTTTATCATTTTATCAGTTTAACATGTGGTTAGTTACTGTTTTTATACAGCCAACAATTTAAGCAAGATTTTAGCCTTGTTTCTTATAGTTTTTCATCTTTTTAATCATATTTATCAACACCAAATCCCTACACAATACTTTTATCATCATATAATCATCATATACATATACAATAGGAAATAAAATACATGATTACATAATCAAAATAACAAGAGGATGAGGAGAACAATCTTTATACCACCAAGATGATGTAGGTTGTGTTTAAGGCATGGATTTTGATGGAGAAACTTGTGATAAACCAAGACTATCTTCAAGATCACCTATCTTCATGAACCTCTTGTGGAAAATCAGCCCTTGACTCCTTTGAAAACTTCTTTCTAGATGTTAAAACTTGCACCAATCTTCATCTCTTTGAATGGAGATTAACATATGTTAATTATAACAAATGTTTGTGGTTAAATTTTGTATGTATGGGGTGTTTCTTCTTGATTTTGGGAAGTCAAGGAAGAGAGTGAGAGGGTTTGGAGTAGTTTGCATGTGAGAAATGGAAGCATATTGTTTAGCTAGTGGTTTTTGTGGTTAGTCGGATATGAGTAGCTTCATATTGAAGCTAATGTTACAAGTATTATCTTGTAGTGTGTAAGGATGCCACATCTTTGATGTGGTGTCCTAGTTTGGGACGTCCCTAGTTAGTGGGGTGGGATAAATTATTTTGTCCCATCCCGCTAATTTACGGGTATTCCTCGATTCTAGTTTCCTCGATTTGCGTGCCCTCGGGTCATTTTACGAAAAACGTTTTTATAAATTATGAATCAATGGCACAAACGAATTTAATAAAAATTGTCTCATCAAAAACGATTTTCAAAAACGTAAACACGTAATCCTAAGGTTTCCGGTTTAGTCGTAAAGGACGTTAAATTATAATCGTAAGTCCTAATCTCTTTTCGTAAATTTGTGAGTTTATGAACCAACACAAATTTAAAATTCCAAAATAATATTCACGGACAAATTTATTTTCTGAAATGTCGGACTGTCACCAAAACGGTGTATGTAAACGTAAGCACGTAACGTTGAATCCTCTGGTTTAAACGTAGTCGATGCTACTTCAAGACGTAAATCCAAATTTCTTCCCAAAAATAAGTGAGTTCATAATATAATATTAAAATAATGTTTTTAAATAATATTTGAGAATAAAATATCAACCATAAATTGACGGATTGTCACAGCATTTACCCCTAAACAGGATCTTTGTCCTCAAAGATCATCTTACCTTACTACAAGCTTCTTATAGAGTTAAAGCCATGTGGGTATTTCCTCCACATTCGGTCTTTTCTCACAAGTGTAATTCATTACAATACGCGAGTTTCATCAAACATAACTATGGGAATAATATCAGGCTAAATGTTGACTTACTTTCTCTATCCATGATGTTCAAGGGTTTCTGATGAATGCAACTTTTCGTCGATCTAAACTTTACTGAGAAACAATCAGATTTTCACTTGATAGACATTTCATCAAGTTAGATATACGAATCATAATTTACGCAACCCTTGAAGTCCTAGGGTAGATCCAGCTTATATGCCTTTCAAACCAATCTTTTTACATCTCAATGGTCCCATATAACGGGGACTTAATTCCCATGATCTTTCAGATCTTCAATTGATCTTTCTATGGTGAAAATTTTTGACATAACTTCGCTACCCATCTGGCACTTCAAGATCTACATTTCATATTCACATAGCCTCCTGCCCACTACCGGCAGTCAATAATCAGATCCTAATTTCAAAAATCATTTCAGGTCTCGCGGGTCGAGTATCGCGTAAGGTTAGGTTCGCCATCATAGGAAACCTTAAACCTAAAAGACATGCCCAACTCACAATGGGTGTATGTCGGGTGTCTTCATCCCAACTCCTACTTACAGATGCTCTAATATATATCCTCACAAGATTCGATCTCGATCCTAATACGATAGTTTTCAATGATAATCTCTCCAAAGGAAAAAGATTATACGGTTCATTACCAAAGGTCAATCATTCAAACCTAGAACAACACTTATAGTATTTTGTATCGTTACTTTACCTCGTCCCTTCGATTGGGGTGGTACATAGTACTCTCATCAAGATTCGTTCTTAATGACTTCTGAGCAAATCTCTAGAAATTCAATTCGAAGCGAGGATCTTGATGGAGATGATCGATACAGGCACACCATGTTTACACAACTCCTTTAAATACAAAAGAGTCAATTTCTTCATCAAGAATCTATCATTAACAGGAATGATATTAGCAGATTTGGTCAGTCTGTCGACGATGACCCAAATCGAATCAAATTCAGATGATGACCTTTGTAATAGTTAGACGTTTACTAATGTATGAGGCGATGTCTACCTTCATAATTTGTCATTAGTACAACTTCTTCAGACAAAGATACATTTAGTCAGAAATGACATGAATAGAATACTTAATCTTACGAGATTCCAACATGACTAAATCTCAAAATCCTCTATATTCAGGCAACCACAAGCAGCCTTTAAAACATTTAACGCCATTGGCTTCTCAATTCTAATGGTTCACATTAGCTGCGAACCCATTTTATTATCTATATTATCCTTCTTTTCAATCATCGGCTATTTTAAATTGTTCGACAATTTATTTTGCACAGTCATTATTAAGGAACATGTCCTAATTGGTTCTTTATCCTTTCTATATAATGTGTCAGTAATTACGTTCACTTTCCTAGATGGAATAAATATCATGACCGTATTTATTCGAAAATTCTTTCTTCATATTTTCTAAGTTTTAATTTCGTCTCAGTTATCATTTTTATCCGTTTTACTCAATCCGACGTCTAAAGCGTCGATAATTATTACCAGTAATTAAATAATAAATATTTAATTTTATGAAACGAAAGCGTAAAAATTTTAAATTTTCTTAGTTTGTCCAAAAAATGTTCAAAATAAATTTGAATTTAATTAACACGATTTTTGTTGATTTATCGAAAATAATTAGTAAGATTCGTAAATGTTCGAAAAATCTTTGTTTATACTTTGGTCAAAGTTTTCTTAGTTGAAAAGCAAAAATAGTCGTTTAAAATTTCAAGTCTTGGTTTAAATGGTTTCCTCAATCCCTCTTAGGTTGTCTTGAGGTATACACAAACATTTACCCCTAAACAGAAGTTTAGTTAAATGTTCTGGGTATAAGGGAATAATCCCTCAAAAGTTTTTTTGATAAAACATTTGTCAAAACATATTTGCACTTTACTTTTTGGTCTAACCTTAAGACTTAATAGCTGTAATTTTTGAAATGTCAATATAGATCCCATTATCTTATTAACCACACGGTCAAATCATGTAAAGGATTAAGCCGTTAATCACATGTTAAATACTCAAGGTACAAGTTTTCATTGTTCGGCCAATTTAGGGCAGTCTATAACTAATTATTAACTCATTCTTATTCTTATAAACAAACAAATAGTACTGAATGATCACAAGCATGAATTTATTAATTTACAGCCTACACACGTGATTCACCCAATTTATGGATGCTACATGTGTATTAGTCAATCCAAACGACATCACGTGAAACTCATAATGTTCATTACAAGTACCGGATGTAGTGATTGGAATAGATAATATTTTTCGCGGATGCGAAATTGATGATAACCATGCCGAGGATCAAAATTTTTAAAACATACGCTAGAACCTCGTAAATTATCGAACAAATCTATCATCTTGGGTAGTGGATATAGATTTTTAGTCGTCAATTTACCTAGTTCATGGTAATCAATAAATATAAGTCTTCTCCTACAACTCCCTCAGTTGTAGGGTAATTCTTTTAATGCAGATGGTGCTGACGTACAGTGCACATGCCATAGGTGCAACACCAGGAATATAATCAATACCAAATTCAACTTGCCTTAATGGCGAAAGTCTAGGTAATTCACCAGCAAATACCTCCTAAAGTTTTAGATAACATAAACATCTTTTAATACATTCATTTTAAGTTCTTTCTAGATTATAATATCTATGACTAATTCACAACCATTCATGGTATAATTTCAAGTCTAAATGAAGGATATGGTCATCCATTAAGAATTATTTAAATAACTTTTGATAATCAACATCTTATCTTTTAGGGGAATTCTACTCGAGTTCTCATCAATTAAGACAATGTCGTCATGTCATAATCAATCAATTAATTCTACTAGCATTATCAACTTTCTAGTTTTATCACCGTTGATAAGATGTGAACTTCTCAAAAGACTAATAATAATTCATAATCCTTCACAAATTCAAGGATATATGGAGACACAACTAACCTAAATAAGAGTAAGGTTAACGCATAATCTATGCGAGAGAATTTCAAATCAGATACCGACGAAAACATTTAACGAATATGAATATATCCCATGTTTTCATAATTTGAGTACGCATTCGAAAGCTCCTCTGATCGTTACCCAGGTCATTCAAATGAAATCAAATCAAAAGAAATGATAGGAACATCGATACATCCAGTCGGGTATCAACACTCGGTAATCAGATACTTTTCCTAAGAATCTCACTACGGGAGAATTGGACAAGAAGGGAATATCAATTGTCAAATAAGACAAATTCCACAGATGAGTAAACTCAACTTATAAGAATAAATAGTACGGGCACATATGTAGGTGTCCCTAATAATATGTCCCTATTTTGCACCTTTTGCAGATCTCATAAAATTTAATCTTTCACAATCTTCAAAGAAAATGTAGTGTTTATTCATTAGTTTTATGGTGACTACTAATCAGCCTTGCATGGTCCCTTCCAAATTGTATGTAGGCACGCAACTATATACAATTTCAAGATTAACGATGCAATACTCAGTTCGTCAAATTTTATCATCATGTTTATAATAAAAACACTTTCATGCTTAATTCTTAAATAAGAATCAAAAATAAATTTACAAAGATTTTCTTTGTTATGAAAACAATTAAGTTTTCCAAGGTGTTTTATAAACAACTTCATTTCGATAACAATCACTTATAAATCTCACTTTGAATAATCCTTATAGTGATGAAAATTCAATTTTTCTCAAGGGATACTGTTTTATCTTATAAAAACAATCAGTGATCTGCAAAAAGAGTGATGAAAAGTTGCTCACCAAGAATTAACTACAATATACTAAATGAGCTTAGCCAATTAATCATGAGGTTCATGACCTCGATGGCACTCAAAAAGAATAATCCACAACGTAACTCAAATCGAGTTGAGTACTTGCTCAATGGTTGCATCACTAATGCGAACATTAGGATGAAGCAATAAAAGATAGATAACATGGATACATGTAGGATTTAGCAATCAAAGGTAGTCTTTTCATTAATCACAAACAAGTCAAAATAGTACCGTAACATATTACGTGTCACTATGTCATACCATTCCAAGAACTCATCCTACCAACTGATGTCTCAGTTAAGTTAGAGATTTTTAAAAGATAACACATGAATACTAATCTACAAGAGTCATTAGGTGTTCCACCTGTTTCGAGAGATCCATCGGTCCCAATTCAGAAGAAAATTTCTTCAATTTATTTCTTGGACACTGGGCATCCTCATTAGTTGACAATGGCCTAGGAACAACCCTTAACATGAATCAACAATCAATTAAAACCTTATAATCCTATCACAAAACTTAACGACTTCCTCTTAACAATTTCTTATTCCATACAAGTTAAATTTTACTTTATTCATGTTTCAACCAAATCATACTCAATGCGATATCCTACCTCATTCTCCAATACTTTCAACCTTATTGATAAGTGTGAAAACACTCATCAATTATGATCCATAAACCACTCAAAACACAGTCAAATACATTATTTTAACTGTTAAATATCAGAATTATGCGTGTATTTGCGTTTCATGTGTTTTCAGGTAAAAAGATACATTTTTGAGCAAAGATGCGTTTTAAGGGATTTATTTGAAGAAAAGACGAAGAAAAGGAAGAAAGATGCTTAAATGACTTTATTTGCCAATATTATCAAAGATCGAGGGCTCAAGTTGTAACTTTTGACAAAATGAAGGATGAAAAGAAAGAACTTAAAAGTTTTAACCACCTTTGAAACAAAATGTGAAGTTGAGGGACTAAAAAGGAAAATTTGGAAAGTAAAGTTTATTAAACTTGTCACTTTGACCAAACCGGTCAAAACTCACAAACAAATAAACACACGTCTTCTCCATCTTCAAGAGAGAGACGGTTTATATCTTTTTCACCTCTTAAACCTGCAAACGCGAATCAATGACTATCAAGAAGGAATCACGCGAAGACTTCAACTACAAAAATACTCACCTCTTTCTTCCCTACAAGAGGATACAACTTAATTAGATCAAGTCGCGAAGATAAAGAAACGCCCAATTTGAAGATGAAGAACGAAGAGTGTAAACCTCGTATTTACACGTGTCCATATTTGATTGGTGGAGCCACGTCACACCTTCCCACTCGACGGCTATAAAAGGAGATGAAGACTTCATTAGAAATCGGTTAGCTAGGTGTAGTCTTCACATAGTAGTTAGGAGTAGTTTAGATAAGTTTTCTTCTCAGTTTAAATCACTTGTTAGTTTTTCTTTCAATTCTGTTTCTTTTCAGTTTAGACAGTTGTAACCGAATGATTCAGTTTTCACCATTAATGAATTTTCTTTTTCTTTAAAGCTTTCTTAATCTTCTTTTCTTCATGAATCTGCTTATAGTTGTCCTTACTGTTCTTTGGATTGTTGGCAATCTTACTGTCTGTAATCTTTTGATAGTAAAGGCTTTATAGATTTTGAGTTCAGCTTTTAGGATTCTTAAGTTTTCTCGACGCTTTTTCTTGATTACTGTTACTTCAGAACGAATAATCAGTTGCGTTTTCATCATTCAGCTTTTTCATTTTTTTTTTCTATTCTAAATGATCTTTAGGTGTTAATAGAAGTATTATGAAATCGTTTTCTATTTAGTTAGTTAAAAGTTAGATTCTCTGTTTAGTTAGCTAAAAGTTAGTATTGTGATATTGAGTTACTGATTCACGCAGGATTGTAGTTTTTCAGGAAGATAAGCTCAAATGAGCTTATGAGAGAAGCTTTTGGTTATACAAGTTTTCAGAATGATTACTTTTAAATAGAAAGAATTAGATTTCGAAAGTTTAGTTTATATTGAATTCAGATTGTTCAGTTAAAGTTTTGGTTAGAAAGTTTGGAAAAATCACTCGATAAAGATCAGAGCTTGGTTTCTCGTTTTTGTATCAGTTTTGCAGGTTAACATTCTCGCAGGTGTTTGGATTTGTTGAAGATAGCAATAGAATAGACGAAATTGGTGGTGTTTGTTTTAAACCGGCTCAGCGCCGCGTTTCTCGTCTCAACGGACTAGGCTTCGGATATGTCGGTTAAGCACACGTTTAAGTTTTCTGCGTATTAATAGTGTAATCTGCTAGTTGTATTCGTAGTATAGAAAATAGTATAAACTTGCTTAATGCTTTATGTGCAATTTATAAAATTGATTAGGAGATGTTGAATTTTGCTTTTGTGTTTAACATTGAATTTGTTAGAATATGATTTTCTTTGCCATAATAGGATGCAAGTTTACTGATGTGAGTTTAAGATTCTTCCAATTTAGTCCTTAGTTTAGATATATCCAGTGTTGGTAGTAGTCACAGATCGTAGACTAATGGATCAGTTAAAGTTTTGTTGGGCTTAGTTAATTGATGGTCCATAATTGGTTAAGATGAATTTGGAACTGTAGAAATATATTAGAATTTCCATTTACACATTATAGCTAGTTGGTTTTGGAAATTAGTTTTTTTTAATAAGTAATTCGTTTTAGGTCCAAAATTTGTAGGTCCAAAATTTGTGTAGCTGTTTGTTGTTAACTCAAGAATTTATAAAATTGGTATTAGTGGATTTTTTTAAAAAGCACTTGTAGAGTAAAAATAAGTGTTTTACATTTTTTTTATTTTCATTTAAATGACGTAAGTGCAATATGTTTTAGCGTAGTATGGTTACATATATAGCTATTTTTATTTTTATTTTTAGTGTTTTGTTGTCAAATAGCTTAAATACCAAATAATCTTTGTATAACCAAAAACAATCAAGTCTTAATTAGAAATTGTTATATCAATTCGAATCGAGCTGAGAAGACAACTACACTAAAAACGGAATATTACTTATTCTTAGACCTTAATGGGGCAATAAAAGCTCGATATGAACAACACTTAATTTCCAATCCTATAGCTCTTTCAACAATAGTTATCAAATGAGTCGCTAGTATGAAATGACTCGATCATTCAATTAGACTTCTCGGAAAGGTACTAGTGGCATGAGGCTTTTGGGTAATGGTTCCATTGACAACCTCAAGTGCGACATTCACCCTTTCGATTCTAAAATTTAAGAATTGGGTGACAACGAATCAGATGACACCTTTCTAGGTGGTAACGTTTTGTCAAACTCCACTCTATAAGGAAAGATCGTCATGACATCGATATCAGATTTAATCTCGCCAATTCTTCCTTAATATCATAATCAACTAATATCAACATTTCTACGAATATCAACCATTTGTTGGGATCATAAATATCCACAACTTGGTTTAGATCTAGGATAGCTAGAATTCCTACTAGAATAGCTTCGATTAATTTACTAGGGGATTTAGGGTTCCTTGTGACAATCTACGTCGTATAAATATCAAAATAATCATCAAACAATCATGTAATCAAATTTCATCACATATATATATATATATATATATATATATATATATATATATATATATATATATATATATATATATATATATATATATATATATATATATAATCCAAGTTATATATATATATTAAAATAACACTTCTCAGTCTGGCCTTGTCGGTAACTCGGGAATTCTTCGGCACCGTTATAGTCAAAAGATTTTTAGACATTTTTAGAAAAATGTTTATAGTTAAAAGATTTTGAAATGTTTTATTCAAAACCTTGGTTTTTAAAAATCTTTCGTTCTCTATAACGAGAGCTCTGGTACCAAACTGTAACACCCCCAAATATATACAACTCAATACAGCGGAAGACTAGTTGGTGTTACGGGATAGCACATTACTCACATCATAGACAACGCTTGAAAATCGCGTCGTTTAATAATAAAGCATTTCCATTCATAAATATCAAATTTACATAGGTCCCAAGTCATTGTATTTTATACAGGTTTTACAAAGCATTTGAATGGAAATTAATATTTAAGTGCGGGCCATGAATTCTTGATGTCTTCTCGAGAATTACCTTCAAGTACCTGAGATAAAACATGTTAAAAGAAAAGGTCAGCGATAACGCCGAGTGAATTCATAGAGTTTAATAAAATCCATCAAAATAACATCGGTATAAAATTATTACCGAAAATCATATTGTACAAATCATTGAAATAGGCCATAAAATAGCCAAAGTCATTTTCTACAAATTCTTATCAAAATCATAATATAGGCTTTCGCCTTCAAAATCATTATAAGAACCATTGTCGTTAAAAACATCATACAATACGTTTTATAACGTTGTATAGATTAAATAAAAACCGTTATATGAATATGGTTATATAAAACCAAAACACGAACATAATATCAATGATAAGACCCTGTATTGCTAGTCAGGCAATATATCGTAATTTGATGCATAAAGCAGTATTTTCGTTATTTTTGGATTATTATAAGCCGCATGACATTGTTACCTTACTATACCAAACAACGGGTAGATAGCCTGAAACTCATTTGCCCATCTAAATTAGCGTGTCATCACAATAATCACGCTTGTGTAAATCTTCTCATACATAAATTCGCTTACCAATCAATGTGGCACGACGGGGATCAACCGTCAAGGCGCGAACTGGGGTGATCGTCCCCAAATAGTACTATTATATGCATAAGTGTCTACCAAATCCCGGTAGTTCACAATTCATGCTAATGGGACTTTTAGTGACATAACCTAACTTTAATAATCCATTTTATTTCATCTATCGGGTCATATAATCATTCATCAGGTCATACAATCATTCGGGTCCAAATCAACAAACAGACAATCGGGACAACTAGTGTCCTAATTTATAAAAACGAACATGTTATCTCCCTCGCGGGTTTATAAAACATTTCATAAAAACGTTTAAAAGAGTGCGAGGCTATGAACTCGCGTTGATGTGGGAAGGCGGTTATCGGCGATTTGGATGTACGGTGCGTGCTTCAATCACGGAAACCTAGACAAATAATACTCGTCTTAAACTTTTGTCCAATGACTTTATCAAAATAATAATTATGTATACATATGATGGTTTTATATATATGAAGATCAAGTGGGTTTATATATTCTCATTCACTCATTTTTGTGTTTATGTATTGGTAAACTTTTACTAGTTTACTAGTTTTACCTATTTACATGTTTTAGGTTCAATAAGCCTATTATAAGTTCATTAACTTGTATTAATCCATTTTATACTTGTATTATCAGTATCTATACTTTATATGTTGGGCCCAAATGGGTTAAGCCCAATAAGTAATTTTTATAAGTGTTTAACTTATTTAGTTAAATCATTAGTTCAAATATGCTAACTTAGCTCGTTAATGTCTATATGTTGTAAAGCTCGGGTTTTATCGGTTTTTACTTGTTATATATGTTTATAAATCAGTATGTGACTTTTAAAAACTTTACATTATACGGGTTTGATCGTCTAAGTTTTATTTCACAAAAACGTTAATTTTTACGGTATTAGCCGAAAATACGTAAAAATCATGTTTATAGTTTTATAACTTATAAAACTTATTAAACTACCATTTTTATAAAATGTCCATTTATTTATCCTTATACATATTTATATAAATGTATTATATAAGTTAGTGGGTTTTGATTCACATTTTATAATATTTTTATTTGAGTGCTTATATAATATTATTATACTTTAATTTCCCAAAATCTGATTTTTACTTTCACTTTCACCATTTTTACCATATCTTGAGTTCTACAAAGAGATAGAAGCTCATTATTGGACACCATAAACTACATGATATGTGCTACAATTAACTTAGTTTTAGCTACTGCTCAATCCAACTCTAAATATCCATAAAATTCCGTCCAAAGCTGACTATCCAGATTGGTACTCTAAAGTTGTTTTAGTCATATCTCACTCATTATAATGATTCAATTGTATGGCCAACTCTCACATGTGTATGACATCTTATACTTACTGTATATTGTTTCCACTTTGCCATTTTATCAGTTTAACATGTGGTTAGTTACTGTTTTTATACAGCCAATAATTTAAGCAAGATTTTAGCCTTGTTTCTTATAGTTTTTCATCTTTTTAATCATATTTATCAACACCAGATCCCCACACAATACTTTTATCATCATATAATCATCATATACATATACAATAGGAAAGAAAATACATGATTACATAATTAAAATAACAAGAGGATGAGGAGAACAATCTTTATACCACCAAGATGATGTAGGTTGTGTTTAAGACATGGATTTTGATGGAGAAACTTGTGATAAACCAAGACCATCTTCAAGATCACCGATATTCATGAATCTCTTGTGGAAAATCAGCCCTTGACTCCTTTGAAAACTTCTTTCTAGATGTTAAAACTTGCACCAATCTTCATCTCTTTGAATGGAGATTAACATATGTTAATTATAACAAATGTTTGTGGTTAAATTTTGTATGAATCGGGTGTTTCTTCTTGATTTTGGGACGGCAAGGAAGAGAGTGAGAGGGTTTTGGAGTAGTTTGCATGTGAGAAATGGAAGCATATGGTTTAGCTAGTGGTTTTTGTGGTTAGTGGGATTTGAGTAGCTTCATATTGAAGCTAATTTTACAAGTGTTATCTTGTAGTGTGTAAGGATGCCACATCTTTGATGTGGTGTCCTAGTTTGGGCCGTCCCTAGTTACTGGGGTGGGATAAATTATTTTGTCCCATCCCGCTAATTTACTGGTATTCCTCGATTCTAGTTTCCTCGATCTGCGTGCCCTCGAGTCGTTTTACGAAAAACGTTTTTACAAATTATGAATCAACGGCACAAAACGAATCTAATAAAAATCGTCTCATAAAAAACGGAGTTCGAAAACGTAAATACGTAATCCTAAGGTTTCCGGTTTAGTCGTAAAGGACGTTAAATTATAATCGTAAGTCCTAATCTCTTTTCGTAAATTTGTGAGTTTATGAACCAACACAAATTTAAAATTACAAAATAATATTCACGGATAAATTTATTTTCTGAAATGTCGGACTGTCACTAAAACGGTGTATGTAAACGTAAGCACGTAACGTTGAATCCTCCGGTTTAAACGTAGTCGATGCTACTTCAAGACGTAAATCCAAATTTCTTCCCAAAAATAAGTGAGTTCATAATATAATATTAAAATAATGTTTTTAAATAATATTTGAGAATAAAATATCAACCATATATTGACGGATTGTCACACTATGCTTCTTGCATGGGTTTCATAGTTTATCAGATGGATGTGAAGAGTGCTTTTCTACATGGGAAAATTGAAGAGGAGGTTTATGTGATTTAACCTCCTGGTTTTGAAGATCCAGAGCATCCAGATAAAGTGTATAGAGTCAAGAAAGTGATGTATGGACTTCATCAAGCCCCAAGAGCATGGTATGGAACATTGTCCCCCTATCTGGTGGAAAATAGATTTAAGAGGGGCACCATAGACCAGACCTTATTTACCAAGAAGATTGGTAAGGATTTTCTACTTGTTCAAGTCTATGTGGATGATATCATCTTTGGTTCATCAAATCCGAAGATGAGTGAAGACTTTTCTAAGATCATGAAAAACAAATTCAAGATGAGTGCAATGGGAGAGATTAAATTCTTTCTAGGTTTACAAGTCCAACAGAAAGAAGATGGTATCTTTATCTCTCAAGACAAGTATGTAGCAGAAATCTTGAAGAAATTTGGTTTTTCTCCACATGAAAAACGGGCTAGCACACCCATGGATAGGGAACACCCTTGGGGAAAGACTGGAGATGGAAAAGATGTGGATGTCAGGCATTATAGATGATTGGATCATTGATGTATCTTATAGCTTCTAGACCTAACATCATGTTTGCTGTGTGTGCATGTGCACGCCATCTGGTAACTCCCAAAGTGTGTCATCTTCATACTGTCAAAATGATCTTTAGATACCTTAGGTGCTATCCCACCTTGGGATTATGGTATCCAAATGATTCTCCATTGGAGCTTATTGGCTATTCAAACAGTGATTATGGAGGTGACAAGTTTGATAGGAAATCCGCAAGTGGTGGATGCCAATTTCTTTGGAGTAGGTTAATATCCTGTCAATGCAAGAAACAAACAGTTGTGGACAAGTTTTATGGATACAAAACCAGTTGTTGGATTATGGGTATAGTTTTATGCATACTAAGATATTTGTAGATAATAACAGTACATTATGCATTATTAAGAATCATGTACATCACTCTAAAACAAAGGTTCAATTCATCCAAATAGGGTAGACATAGAAGAAAATGTGACTGTTCTTTTAACTAAACCTTTTAATGTTGAGAGATTTCAGTACTTGGTAACAAGTATTGGAATGATCAATATCACCTAAACTTGTTTTTGAAGTCATTGTATAGTTTGTACAGTATGTGTATTATTATTAGTCTTTGTACAAGATTAGGTTTTCCACTTTATTTTTCTAACACTGACAAAGGTTATTTTAACGCTGATAAGTGTTAAAATGGACGCTAACAGCAATATGTTAGTTTTGTGGTTTTTGATCTAATCATGCAGGCAAAATGAGCATTGTACAAATGGATACACGTCTCACTGAAGCATCAGCAAACCCGGAAGGGTGTTCCTGCTGAAACTTTCAGTACCGAAGAACACTAGCTGATGAGTAAATACTGAAGACAAGTCTTCAGTGGTGTACCACTTACTCCCTGATGAATACCTTCAGTCCAGAGTTACACTCTCTGAAGATCATCCGCGATGCTTAAGAAACTTTAACCCCAATATGAGTCACGGTGTTCACGGACTTATGGGTGTACACTCCGTACCACCTTCCTCATTCACCAGTATGAACTGAACCCACAATTGAACTATATTTCCAACAATCCTCCCTAATATAGTACAATTCCTTTTGCATGAAAATTAACATTAACAAAACCAGTGCATAAATGAAAATATCCTAAGGATTAATTTTCCATCTTAGTACATCACTTCAAACATTCAAGAATCAGGGTATTCTAAGAATTAAACCCTTCAACTACTTTGAATACATGAAGATAAAATACACACAAGTTTTCAAATACATAACAACTCCTGACACTACTAGCCATGTGTCAATATCCAAATTCATAAATGTTGTAAGAGCCAAGTCCATGCTCCCTGAGGCGGCGAAACCTCAACATTTATGTGAGAACTCGTACTTTCCCAGCATTATTTTATTCTTTTTATTCGTGCTTCTTGAAATTTCCAACGTATTACGTTTTCTTGTATTGCTATATGTAAATCCTGAGATTTTTAAATTATACTTCATTGTTAATAACTTTGGTTAGCAAGGGACACTTGAGGACAATTATGTCTATCTTGCTTAAGCAAGTGTGCATGATTGGACAGAGCTAGCCATCCTATAGTGATTTTTAGTCTATGAGTTATCTTCACTAGGGTAAACTAATTTTTTATGGTCCTTTTTATTTTTAATTATTTTTATTTTTGGATGCTGACATTTTTCTTTCCAAATGCTGATAAGACCAATTTGAACACTGACATGGCAATTTTCCAACGCTGACAAGAATATAGCCGTTAGACGCTAATGTTTAGTTTTTGACCGTTGACAAACATTGGGTCCTACCCAGTTGTTATTTTTGACGAAAATATGGGCCATAATTTTAGGAGTTGGTAACTTTTAATTAATGTATGAGATAAGTTATATATTTTTCAAGATTTTAATCATTACTTTTTGAAAGTAATGGCCTCATATTTTAACCAATCGTATGTTTTCACCTCTCCTATAAATTTGGGTTATTTCCTTCAAACAGGGTAACTGCTATTCTTGTCTAACTATACTCTTTTAAATCTTCATATCTTCTTAACTTTTATCACAGTTTTCTTGCATCAATCTTCATGGCATCAACGTTTAAACCTGCTTTATTAGAATTGGGGTTCAGAAGTCAACACAACATGGTGGCATATTTGGAATCGAATAGTTTCCCCAATATACTCAGATGGTTGGGTATTTGAATGCGTCCCCATTAAGGTATGCACTTTCACATACTCCTCTTGTCCCTATCACACACATTAAACAGTTTTGGAACACTGTGAGTTCCTCAACAGTTAATGGAGTGATTACATTGACTGATACTGTCCATGGGGTTCCATGGGTGGTTACTGAAGCTTTGGTTCGCCAAGCTTTGCATCTTAATGATGTGGATGGCATAACCACCCTACCCATTGCAGAGCTATAGCAAGGACTCCAAGCATTGGGTTATCCTTCGCCTCTAGAAGGCCATTTAAACAAATATACAAAACAACAATTTCCCCCGGCTTGGAAGTACCTTATACATGTCATCCTTCAATTGGAAGTGCCATTGTGTGTATTCCAACTGGAAAAAATTATAATTTTTCAAAAATGATTTTTGATGGCATGTGACATAATAAGGGTAACAATAAGACACTTGCTTACCCTAGGTTTTTACAAATGGTTTTTGACTTGCAAGGATACTACAATAGGGATCATGACAATTTTTATACGATCCCTGTTCAAAAGAAGGCAATTTTTGGGAAGATGAACACTGAACCATACAGAGACCTACCCCTCACCCCAGCCATGATTGCTGTCATTGAGGCAGCTGCAAACCCACAACCTCAACCAGACCCATTACCTGAACAACCTCCATCACCCCAGCATATGGATATTGACCAAGAACCATTCGACAGTAACACTCAAAAGTTGGCGTTGACACTACCAATCTAGACACTGACACTATTTTCCCAAACACCCAAACACCCCCTAACACCCGAACAGACCCACAATCTACTTCCTCTTCTACACCACCAGCCTATTGGTTGGAAAAACGCCAAAGTAATGTTAGAGTGTTCTCCTCTGGTGGTCCTAGCCATGCAGAAGAGAGAACCACCACCACACGTGTGGTGGGTGATATGGGTGGAGTTGGGACTATTGGTTCTAGCTTAGATGCAGGCCAAGAAAGTACTTACATCATTAAGACCCCATCCATGCCCCATGAGTCTACTTTGGGAGGTCAAATTCCCATTCTAGAGGAAGGCAGATTGGAACCTTAACACCTTTTGGAATTGACGGTGGTCTGCATTAGCTTGCAAAAGCAAAATGCAGACCTTGTACAGATTGTCACAGGTCAGGGTCTTAAACTCAAGCAATTGAGGGAGAGACTAGTTGTTTTGGAGACTACCCATGATAGGAGGAGGCAAGCAAGAGTCCTTTCATCAGGGTAGGATTCTTACAAAGGGGAGGAAGATGCACCAACATAACCTTTCAACTTGAGTGACAAGAGATCACAGGATGAAGAAGGTAGTTCTTTTGGTACAGAACAGGTGGAAGTTGCTGAAGCTTTGGCAAGATTGAAGGAGAAGCCAGTTATTGATGTCTCCTTGATCACTCCAAAGAAGCTATCATTTGTGGAGATGATGGAACAGGTTACAAAGTCAGTCGCTGATGTTCAAAGTTTGAGTGCTGACAAGAGCAAAGAAGGCGTTGGCAGACCCACATGTATGATTGGTGTATTCCAACCACCAGTTATTACTAGGGATGTTGCAACACAGGTACCACCAGTTACTTTACCAGCTATTGAAGCAAAAGACAAGGGTAAAGAAGTTTTAGTGGAAGTTGAGAAGCCAAAGAAAAATGAAGCCCAAATACAATTTGATCAAGCTTTGGCTGCAAAACTGCAAGAACAGGATTGGGCTACCAAAGAGAAAGAGAAAGATGGTAGTGATGATGATGAGAGTTCTGGATCCAGTGTGATGTTAATAGAGGATCCAGAAAGGTTAGAATATCGTGAGGATGATTTAGCCAAGGAGAGACTAAGAGAGTTAAAAGGCAAAGTAGATTTTGATATGCCTAAAGTTAGAGAGATGTACTTTGCATGGGAAAACAAGACTGTAGAGAATCCAGAGATGTCCATCACTGGACAAATATAGGGATTGGAGATCTTGTTGAGAGTGCAGGAAGACTACAAAGTAATTTTGAAGCACAAGGCCAACAAAGTATTTTCTGAGCTCAAGAGAGATAGAAGAGAGTTGTACTACATGTTGCTCAGGTGTCATCAAGGTGGATGGACCTTTGATATGTTGAGAAGACTCACTTTTGAGGAATTGGAACATCGTTCTTATCCAATTTGGCTAAGAGTTTGTGAAGAAAATACTATGAAGCTTCTATCAGATGAAAGGAGAGAAGAGATTGAAGAAAATTTGCAGATCCAAAGGGCTTCTATTGCACCAAGACCAGTGAAGAAGGGAATTCCTATTGAGTTCCCAGCTCTTGACCAAGTGGATCCTAGTGAAGAGGTTATCAGAAAGAACATTAAGCTCTCACCGTTGGAAGCTTCACATGTTGAAGAGGTACTACATTTAGATTTCAGAAACCCAATAGTTAACTATGAAGAAGATGCAAGTGGGTTCTGGATGATCACCAGATATGGCAAGAAGGTACATACTTTAACTTCTTTGATCTCATGGTTTGCAAGCCTAGATAGAGAAGACTTGGTAGATCATTGGACATTGATGAAGGCCAGGTATGAGACTGAAGCACCTACTTCAGTCAATGGAATAAAGATCATGACATCCTACAAAAGGATGATTGAATCAGATGAAGCAGATCCAATATGGTTGGATCTGGATGATATTAGTAGACAACAATGGCGTCTACATTCAGCAGCTAGAGTTTACCATTTGAGCACAATCAACTTTTCTGAATATCTTCTCGTGGATGCTCAATATCCTATGTCCAAAGAAGTTTTGAAGAAGATGATGTCTACACAGCTGGAAATGGATTAGACTAGTGATGTTGGCAAAGACTTAATTAGTTTTATTTATTATCTAATTAAAAAGTGATTTGTATTTGTAAGAATCCTCCTTGTACTTAGTTTTTTATTCAGAAACTTGATTACTAGAATAGATATCAAGTTTAGGGGAGGATTGTTGGGAATAAAATAGGCCAAGACACTTAGACGCTGACAAGAGTTAAATGGACGCTGATAGGAAGAAATCAAGCGCTGACGGATCAAGCATTGACAAGAGATATCCAAGCGCTTACAAGAAGAAGTCCAAGCACTGATAGGAAAACTTAGTCTAACTCTTTCGGCTTTCTGCTTCTGATACCACTTGTTGATCCCAAACATAGATCGATTAGATTTGTGTTAACGAGATTGAATCAAGTTTAACATGTAGAGAAACTTTGTTGTTGTTATGAATAATCCTAGTGTTATGCGGAATTAACACTTAGATTAAAGAGCAAGTAAAACAAGTAAACCAAACTTTAACTCTTGATTGATAAATCGAACTTGAGTACAATGAAAGTCGAATACTGAATAATGCGTATCAATTATAAACCCTACGACCTCCTTTTATAACATAAGGAGTCGTGTAAAATGGTTAACCTATCAACTGTTATAGGAAAAGATAAATACAGAAAATACAATCTTGAGTATATATTTTCTTCAAATAACAAACGTGTTGACTAAGTTTTCCTATCAGTGATTGGACTTCTTCTTGTCAATGCTTGGATATCACTTGTCAATGCTTGATCTGTCAGCGCTTGATTTCTTCCTATCAGCGTCCAATTAACTCTTTTCCGCGTCTAAGTGTCTTGGCTCATTTTATTCCCAACAGGTAAGCTGATGAAAATCTTGGTGTCAAGGTGTAAAATCTACTTCTTCATTATATGCTCGTATAACTTGCATATAGGGGTCGTCATCAAAGGGTAAAACGGATTTTCGGATTTTCTGATCTGAAAGATCATAAGGATTATTCATCGGGAGAGTGGAAATATACTTTGGGGAGTTATTAGGAATAATTGCATAACGTTCTTCTTGAGAATCCGATAAGATGATAATAGGAGGGAGATAGGCATACCTATTTCTAGAGACGTAGATAAATCCTAACTTATTACTCAGAAGTACTTATACATAAAAATGATATCTAAAAATGAAATATCTTATGCAGAATATCAAATAAACATACACATAATCCTGGGGAGTATCAGTACAGTCATTCTTGTAGCAGCACTGGCTTTGGCACACGAGGATTTCTTGAAATTATTTTAAAAGTAGCTATAGTCAATATTTTACTTGTTCTCAATAACGATGGCTCTAATACCAATATGTAACACCTACATTTTACATTTACACAGCAGAACATTGATCTGGGGTATTACTTCATAGAACACAAGTCATAATAATAGAAGACAACTCAAAAGAGCGATGAAATCAAGTTTATTTATATTCCATTGAAAAAATCAGAGTTTTACAATATGAGGTTCCCAAAATATAGAATAATTTCAGTCTTGTGCCTCTTCATGCCATCCTTGTGCTACTCTATGCTATTAGTCACCATTTATTTGAGATATATGCTTAAAGTCAACACAAAGGTTGAGTGAATTCATAGGTTTGTATTAACAGTTTTGAATACAAGCATATCCTCCGGGGCTACGTTGTTATACACCCACATAAAATAGTCATCATACTACACTATGCTCATGCACCGCTACTTGACATAAAGAAACCAACACATTGCCCTTATGCAGGTAGTTTGCCAAACTCCTGAATTATGCAAAATAAAGTGTATTTGTTTAGCCTAGGTAGGAATCTTCAGCTGCTAGCAAGCGCGACTTTCCCAGATAGGGGATGTCAAACCCCCAATAGTACTATTCACAATATTAGCGCTCATTTTCAAGAAATGATTAACGGTTCATGATTAAATATGGACTTAATGGCAGTAGTAAACATAGTGTTAGTAATCATACCATACACTTTTAAAAGCGCTTGTATTCCAGTTTTAGCATATATCCCCCTCACGGGTTTTGAAATCACTTAGAAAGCATTTAAAAAGTGAGGATATGAACTTACCTTATGTCCATATAATCCGAGCTATTATCAGATATATTTCATTCACAGATAAACAGCTTGATCATACAAACCACAACTTGGTCTCATAAATAACAGCTTGATCTCACGCAAACCTGGATTAATACATTGTGTATAGTATCAAGTCTTTGATTTTTGGTTCAATGTTGTTAAGTCTTGGTTTAATATTCTTTCATTATTATTTGGTTGTAATTCTAGCACCAGTGTTCAGGCCATTATACTCAGAAGCCATTCTATAAACGTTTGAGGAGCGAGGGCACTATAAGTAGTAAACCCAACCACTCAGTCAGAACGTAATATAGAAACTTTCTCTCTGACCTCTCTCTAAAAATTTCTCTCTCTAACTTAAAAACCCTAAAGTTATTATTAAGAATCATTATCTAATTTAGATCCAACTATGGGATCTTGAATTTAATTTTAGATCCTTGTTCTACTATTCATTATAATCAAATTGATATATCATTTTACCATAAAATCATTCTTATTCACCAATTTAAATCCATTTTATTAGTGGGTTTTACAGTTCGTATTTTTCCCTCTTTCTTAAACCATTTATAATCATTTCATTAAACCTTCCTAAACCTCGTACTGATCATATGTTTCATGTCTGAATCACAACAAACCCCTATGGTTGTTCCACCTCCGGTGGTGGTTAACCCACCTAGTAGGAAATCTAACAGGTCTCTCAAACCAGTGAAAACTAATAGGAATATGAATCCTGATGCTATGAATACCATGAAGTATATGGATAGAGACTTTATGTCTAATTCCGCAGGGGTTGTATTGAAAAATGGTGTTAGTACTCGTTCTAGTGCTAAAGTGGGTGAGGATGATGATTATATGTATGAGCTGAGTGGTGATGTTGGTGTTATTGGTAAAGGAGATTTGGGAAAAAATGCATCGTTTAACTCAAGGGAAGAGACTATGTCTTTTTGGGGGCCAAATAAGGAGAATGTTGTTGTTGAAGAAAATAGGGGTGAATCTCAGAGTGTTGTGTTAAATGGGGTAAGCAATATAGCTAGTGATGTTTCTAGTACGTTTGTTGATAAGGTATTAGTTGTTAATGATAAGGAATTAAATGATAAGCTTAATAGTATCCCTAGTGAGATGTCGGTTCCATTTAGTGAAAATCATGGTTTGAATCCTGAGGCTAATAGTGCTGCTAAGCCTAGAAGTCCTACTAAGGTTAGCTTTGGTGGAGTTAAGGAACCTGGAATCTTTAAAGTTAATGTTAGGGATAGTTCTAGTGGTATTAAGTCTGTGTCGAATTTTGAAGTTGGGGAAGGAAGTAAGGCTAATGATACGATTATAAGTGATAAGGATAATGTGGCGAAGAAATCGTTCTCTTTCCTTACTGCTGTTACGAGTAGTTCTATTACTATCAATAAGAAGCTTTCTTTTTTTTCCTGGTACCGTTAACAGTACGGGGAAGGAGGTTGCTGCTTTGGACTCCGTGATTCTGGATGCTAATGATAGATGGGGATTGACGTTAATTTGTCATTTTGTAGGATATCATATGAGCTATAGTGAGCTTATGGGAAATTTAATAAGGATGTGGAGACCATATGCTCTTGATAAAATAATTATGAACAATAGTGGGTTATATTTCTGTAAGTTCAAGTCGGCTGATGGAATGCAAAATGTTTTAGAAAATGGTCCTTGGTTTGTGAATAGTAAACCATTTTTGTTCAAAAATGGGAGCCTGGTCTATGTTTATCAAAGCCTAGACTATCTAAAGTGCCGTTATGGGTTAAAAAAATTTATTTTCCTTTGGAAGCATGGAATGTGGAGGGTATTAGTAGAATTGCAAGCAGAGTAGGGAATCCTATTAGTATGGATAGGATGACGGCTGAGATGTGTGATAATGCTTATGGCAGGACTAGTTTTGCCAGAGTTTTAGTTGAAATTGATGCTAATGATGGATTAATTGAGGAAGTGGAGGTCTGGTATGAGAGTCTTAACAGGTCTATGATTCTTGAAGTTGAGTATGTTTGGAGACCACCTGTTTGTGAGCATTGTAAGATATTTGGCCATTCTTCAAAGAGCTGTCAAGACCATGAATCATCTATTCAAGAGAAGGAGGAATTAAAGAATAATGGTTCTACTATTGCTGGTTCAAGTGTTCCTATTTCTGTCCGTAAACATGTTGATGAGTCTAATGATGGTAATAGATGGAAAATAGTGAACTATAGAAGGGGTGGTTTTAGTAACGCTGGTAGAGGTGAGATTATTAATGGTGGTAGATGTAGTAATGGCTATGGTGGTAGAGGTGGATATGTGAATAATAGAGGGAGGATTATAGTAATGTTAGCAAGCAATTTGATACAACTAAGGTTAATGAGCAAGGTGACATTAGTACTAAGCAGGTTGTGAAGGAAAGTAGGTTGAAAGAGGGTATTAGAATTAATAATGATAGTAGTGTTCATAAAAATATGCAGCAAAGGAAGGGAGTTCAAAGCAATAAGGATAATAAAGGAAAGGGTGTGGAAGTGATGAGTTCTGATAATAGGTTTAATGTGTTAGCTAGTGTAGATAGTTCTGAAGAATTAGCAAATTGGAAGATTTTTTGTCATAAAATTGATACTATGTGTGATGCTGGTATGGCGGTTAGTAATGATACTAAAATGAGATGGTCTATTAGAGGGATTGAGTATTATGAAAAGAAATGGAAGGAATGCAATGTTGATGTGGTCTCGCCTGAAGATGTCCTTAAGAATACTATAGTAGAATTAAATGATAAAACTGTAAGTGGGAAGGAGAACATTATTGAAAAGGCTACTATTGTTGCTAAGCATAGAGTAGTAAATGAGTGTGGAGGTAGGAATAATAGTGATGCTTTCAACAAGTTTTTTGCTCAAGCTCAGCAAAAGGAGGTGGATAAAATCAGTAAATTGGAATGGGATCGAGATGTAGCTGTGGTTGATTTGTTTAGTATTTCTGGAAAACCACTGTCTGATGAAGTTAAGGCGTCATGGTCTACTGATATGGTGGATTATTTTTGCCGTGATCAGGAAGGGATAGATAGTGATAGAATTAATGGGCATTATAATGAAGTAGAGCATGGTGGGAATGCTACTGCTGAGTTTATTGCCCAAGAGGAAATTAAGAATGTTAATGATATTTCTATGACAGATGTGCAAGGTGGGGTTGCCTCCAATCATTCTAATTTTAAATGATAGGTAATCTTGCTGCTTGGAATGCTAAGGGCATGAACTTAAACCTTAGATAAAAGGAAATTAATAATTTAATCTAAAGGAATAAAATTAGTATGTTAGCTATTATTGAGACTCAATTAAGGAAGAAGTCGGTTAATTCTGTTTGTAATGAAGTCTTTGGTAGTTGGAGTTGGGTTTCTAACTCAGCAGATAGTAGGAAGGGATGTAGGATTGCTTTTGGTTTTGATCCGTTTGTTTTTAGAGCTAAGTTGATTTCTCAGTTTGGCCAAGTTATGCATTTTGAGGTTATTCATCTTCACAACCAAATGAAGTTGTATGTGTCGTTTATTTATGGGGAAAACAGAGAGAATAGCCGGAAACTCTTGTGGAAGAATTTAATGGACTATAGTGTTTCTATTGGGTTTCTACCATGGGTTTTGTTAGGAGACTTTAACGTATCTTTATCTTTTGAAGAAATTTCTAGCTGTTTTAAAGCTAGGGATAATGGTATGGAAGAATTTAAGGAGTGTGTTAGGATGCTAGAGCTGGAAGATGTGAACAGCTTTTGATTTTATTACACTTGGATTGAAAAGAGAATAAATCCAGAATGTGGTATTTTAAAGAAGTTAGATAGGGTCATGGGGAATGACTGTCTTATTCACAGTTTTTCGGATTGCTATGCTAATTTCCTTCCTTTCTTGACTTCGGATCACTGTCCTGTTCTCCTTGTATTTCCTGATGTTAGGCCTTTGAAACCTAGATCCTTTAGATTTATGAACTTTCTTGCTGATAATGATGGTTTTCTTTCCACTGTTAAGGACAATTGGTTTATTGATGTTAAAGGCTTTAGTATGTTTGTTCTTGCTAAGCGGTTGAAGAACATGAAGAAAATTATGAGAAGGTTTAATAAGGATAATGGTAATGTTTTTTAGAAGGTTAAAATTTTGAGAGCTGAGCTTATCAATGTTCAAATGAGTCTTGATAAAAATCCTCATGACGTTAGTTTAAGAGAGGATGAATTTTTCTGGTCTAAGGCTTATAATGATGCTCTTATTGATGAAGAAAAGTTGTTGAAGCAAAAAACTAAAATAGAATGGTTAAGGGAGGGTGATCATAATTCTGCTTATTTTCATCATATATTGAAAGGTAGGTGGAATAAGAAGAGGATTGAAGTGGTATATGATGGTGATGGTAAAGCTTTCCATGGTAATGATATTCCTTCAATGTTTGTGGAGCATTTTTCAAAAAAATTTCAAGCTAGTGAGGATATTATTCTAATGGAAGACTGTGAGGGGTTATTTGTTAAGAAGCTTGATCCGGTTGTGGCAGAGTTCATGATTAGACCCGTTACTGATAATGAAGTGAAAGATGTGATGTTCAGTATTAAGGATGACAAGGCTGCTGGTCCTGATGGGTACACGTTTAAATTTTTTAAGAAAGCTTGGAATATTGTTGGCCCGGACGTGTGTAGTGCTGTTAAGGAGTTCTTTTCTTTGGGGAAAATTCTAAGTGAGTTGAATTCTAATCTTATTTCCCTTATACCTAAATCTGATGTTCCGTTTAATGTTTCTGATTATAAACCCATTGCTTGTTGCAATGTGGTTTATAAATGCATTAGTAAGGTTTTAACAAATCGTCTTAAAGAGAGTATTTCTGAGCTTGTTGACTCAAATCAGTGTGCTTTTATTCTGGGAAGGCAGATTAGTGATAATGTCTTACTTGCTCAAGAGTTAATGGTTGGGTATGACTGGAATAGCGGGACTAGAAAATGTGATTTTAAGGTTGATATCAAGAAAGCTTATGATACTGTAGATTGGGGTTTTCTTAGGTCTAGTCTCTTGCATTTTGGCTTCCATGTTAAGATTATTGACTGGATTATGACTTGTCTCACCACTGCTTCGTTCTTTGTATGTATTAATAGGGAATCTCACGGGTTTTTTAAGAGTTATAGGGGTCTCAGGCAGGGTGGCCCTATTTCACCTTACCTATTTACTCTGGTCATGGAAGTATTAAATCTAATGCTTAAAAGATATATTAAGAATGATGGGAGGTTCAAGTATCATCCTGATTGCAAGAGGATTGGTTTGACTCACCTTTGTTTTGTGGATGACTTGTTATTTTTCTGTCATTGTGATATTAACTCGGCGTGTATTATCAGGAGAGCTTTGGATGAGTTAAGTATGTGTTCTGGGCTTTATCCAAGTATTGAAAAAAGTACGGTGTTTTTTAGCAATGTTCCTGATGATGTGAAGGTTCAAATTTTGATGGCGCTTCCTTTTGTAGAATGTACGTTGCCTGTCAGATATCTTGGTGTCCCAATGATGACAAAGAAACTATGCAATTTTGACTACAGAGTTCTTCTGGAGAAAGTCAAGAAAAGAATTTTAGATTGGAGAAATAAGCTATTGTCTTATACAGGTAAGCTTCAACTTATTGCTTCTGTTTTGTCTTCTGTTAATATATATTGGGCCTCGATGTTTGTTCTTCCGAAACATATATGTGAGAGTATTGATAAAATGTGTAAGAATTTTCCGTGGGGAATTGACCTAAATAAAAAGGGTATTGCTAGTGTTTCTTGGGAAGAGGTGTGTAAACCAAAATCGCAGGGTGGTTTAGGATTGAGTTCTATGTCCATTATGAATGAGGCTCTTATAATTAAGTACTTGTGGAATGTTATTAGTAATAAAGAGTCCTTATGGGTTAAATGGGTGAATGAATATAGACTTAGACGTTCATGTGTTTGGAATCTTACTGCTTGGAAGAAAAATGCTTGGACCTGGAAGGAAATTATACATTTTAGGGATAGGATTAAGAGTTTTGTAGGTTGTAAGATTGGTAATGGAAAAAGCTATTTTTTCTGGTTTGATAAATGGCATTCTCAAGGCCCTCTTAGTAAACTCATTTCAAAAAGCTTTCTTATTTCTAAAGTTATCAATTTGAACGATAAGGTTTTCAGGTGGACTGAGGATGGAAAATGGTTATGGCCAAATGATTGGGTTACCAGATTTAGGAGGGGGCTTGAGGTTCCTAGTCGTATCTTGAATGATATTGATGATAAAGCTATTTGGCTAAACAAAAAAGGGGAAGTTGTCAATTTTAGCATAAAGGAAGTCTATAATGCTTTAAGAGTGGATGGGCCTATGGTTTTATGGTATAAGCATGTCTGGTTTACTCATTGTATCCCACGACATGCCTTCATTCTATGGCTTGCGCTTAAAGGAAAACTTAAGACTCGGGATAGGCTATCTAGATGGTTCACTCTGAATGATAATCTTTTTCCTCTATGTAAATCATGTATGGATTCCCATAGTCACCTGTTTTTCAGTTGTACTTTCTCAAATGACCTATGGAACAGGGTTAAGGTCTTAGCAAAACTGGATAGTTTTTCTTAAGTTTGGGCTAAGATTGTGTCGGGATTATGTAATATCAAAGCTTGTAATTCTGTATGGAGTATTGTTCAAAGATTAGTGGCAAGTGCTACTGTGTACTTTGTTTGGCAGGAGAGTAATTGCTGCTTGTTTGAGAATAGGTTTCGTACCTCGGATGTGGTTTTTAATATCATTGTTTCTACTGTTAGGCTAAAGCTTCTTTCCTTTACTGTCAAATGGTCTAGAGACACTGATTTGATTTCAAGGCTTTGGAAGATTCCATGGCCGAATGTTAGAGGTAATGAGATTCTTCTAGATTATATGGATTGCGATGATAGTGATTCCTAACATTGAGTGTTTCCTCTTACTGCATAAGTGCTTGTATGACTTATGGCAGTTGTTGAATGGGTTGTTATTATCTTATATCTACAGGCTTTGGAGTTGCTGGTCTTACTATTGGTATGGTTACTATGATATGGGTTATTTCGTTGTTACTTATGGGTGCAGTTTTTAGGGGTCTGAAGAACCAAAGTTTCAGGAAAAACTTATGGTTTTTTTCCCATGGTTTTGTCTCGTGTAAAATCCTTTGGATTAGTTCCCGTTGTATGACAGTACTTTATCCTCGTAAGTTTTTATGGTGGATTGAAGGTTTTCTTGATGATGATATTGAGTTAGTAGTGTTGAGGTATTAGGAGGATTTTTTGGTTGTTTGGGGAGGTTTAATGTGCTACTAGTGGTCTTATAGATTGTGCTTGGGGAGTGTGTTAGGCCTTCTAGAGCGTGCTGAAAGATGTGCCGTCTTTGCAAGGTTTAACATTTTCTCTCTTTTGCCCTTTCTATTTTAATAATTTTTAGTTTCCAAACCTGTTTTTGATGATGCTTTGTCCTCCCTTATGTTTTATTTTAACCTTGTATCTGTTTATTGTCGAGCTGATAGATATATTGGTTATTGCATCTTGAGAGGATTCATGTTTAGTTGTACTCTTTCCCACTTCTATGGTTTCCCACTGGGTTTTACATAGTTGGGGGTTTTGAGGAGGCACTAAATGTGATGTGCTACACTGGCACCTCTCTTTTATTTCTGCATTTGCTCTGATGGCGTTTTTGAGTAGGTCTATTTTACCTACTTAGCTTGTTTTTTTAGCCTGGGGTGGGGTTTTCCATTGGGATGGATTGGTTGTCTTTTTGGTCTCTTCCCTTTGTGTTTTAATCAAGAACAACCATGGATTCTGAAGTAGTTTCCTCATCTCAGCTAAAAAACTAGTATTCTATTAGTAGTGCCATGGATTGCAGGAGCTTGGTCTTATCTATGGGGATCAAGATTCAGTGTTGGGAAGCAGCTATTTGTTCTTCTATTAGTTGCTTAGCTTGTTATATCTGTGTAATGAGCATGGGTGTTGTCCATTGCCATTAACAGTTGTACTATTATTGAGTATGGGACTTGTCCATGCCAATTCTTTTTGTTGCTAGAGCTTGTTAGTTGGGGATGTGTCCCATCTAATTTTTGTAAGCTTTTTAGCTTTGTTCTCTGCCTTTGTGGCCTTTTCTTAATATATTTTACCGTTAAGAAAAAAAGAACGTAATATGGAGATGGAACATCTTTGTATAAAGCCTCCTACTAATACGATACTTTCATAACTTCCTCTTATAAATGATTAATCTTCCTTAGTTTCAAAAATGGCAAAATTAGTCCTTTTGGTTATACTTTGGTATAATTGCACTTTTTAACCCTTAAAGTGTATAGTTTTAGTATTTGCATTTTAAACCTTAAATATTTAACCTTATTACCTCAAACTTTCCAAACTTTATTATTATAGCTTTAACATTCCTAAAATGAAACTTTTGGCACAAAATGTTAAATAGTTTCAAAAATGACAGTTTTAGTCCCTACACTTGTAAAAATCACATAACAACCTTAAAAATGGACCAAATGATCTAGGATTTAAATAATACATGTTTATAATCATAATAACAACATTTCTTCAGAATTATAGCTTTTGAAATGGGTTTTTGCTTATTATTTCTTGTAAATTACAAAACTAGGGTTTTAAGACATCTTTAACTTATAACTTTCATTTAAAATGATGAAATGACTTAGTTTCTTTTAGATTATCTTTCTAACATAATTTTGGCATTATAAAAACTCAAAGAAAGTATTATAACTAGATCAAAGCTTAGTTACCAAAATGATTACCTAGGATGCTCCAAAATGGCTCCTAATGGCTTCTTATGAGCACATCTTGCTATCAAAGCTTGAAGAGCTTCAATGGCTAGCTCCTAGACCTGGTTTTTGGTCTTGGAACATATCCTAGGATCTATATAGAGGTGGAAATATAATGTGTAATGGAGGTTAAGATTAAACGGGGTGCAAGTTGAAATGAAAGTTATACGCCTCTATTTATACCAATTCCAAGCCTTAGGCTCCAAGTTCTGATTAGTAACTTAGTGACTAAGGGTGCCTAGGGAAGGTCTATACACGTTTTTAGAGCCTAGCTTCATTCCAATCCTTAACTTGTGGTTAAAATGATACACGGATAGGATTAGGATAAGAACTATGAGATGTAGCAACCAAGTAGCTTACCTAACTACTTAAACACAGCCTATAATATCTTAGGATACTTAAAATATCTTATTTCATAGTTTCAATTAGTGGGAAAGAGTTTAAAAAGAGTTTTGGAAGGAAAATACAAAACCGGGTTTCAAAACTAGGGCTTATAACTTATAGTTTGTGTTTTTGGTGATTAAGGACTTGGGAAAGTGATTAGTGAATTATTAGGGTTTATACATTCTATTTAAGAGATTTGGGGTGAAAATGGGAAGTATACATTTTTAGATTAGGGTTTTCTAATGATCTACGGTTAAATATTAGAAAAAGGCTTTATCCTTAAATTATCTACTAATTTAAACTTAATTTAGGTCCTAGACATTGTGTTTTATATGTCTAATGAGTTGCCACACTTGGTTTAATAGCTTAGTTTAGGTAAACATGTCTAAAGAGTGTAAATACCCATTTTGACCTAATTTACAAGCCATGCATTAAAATCTTGGACCTTTTTCATTAGGGTACTTGTAGATTGTCTTAGTGTAATCTTATAACTTTAATGAAGTCCTAATAATAATTATATACTTGTTCAAAAAGAACTAGGTGATGATTCTATGTAGTTTTCTTAATATAAGGGTTTTTTGGTCATTAATCATAATGACTTTTTATCTTAGGTAATTAATGTTTGTAACTTTATAAACACTTATTCTAGGGATATATAGTATGTTTATGACTTTTATGGTTTCTACGTTTTTTGTTTAAGGGTTTGTATAGGTTGATCATATTCTAGGGACAATTATGGGAGCTTAAGATCCTATGCTTTGATAACTTGTACTTTATGCATTACCAACTTGTAACTTGACTTGGAATAAATGTATAATCTTAATATGATGCATAGTTGAGTTTTATAATTTATGGCAAAATATTAGACTCTAATTCAATGTGAAATGGATTATATACGATAATCTTGGTTACTAGGTCATAACTTGTGATTAGCCTTGGATTAGTGAATATTAGTATTTTATGATCAATTAACATTCCTTTATTTGATAGATTGTTATTAGTATATTGTTTTTGATAATATCACATAGATTTTATGTAGTTATATTTCTTGAATTATTGTTTATCAAGGGTTTCTAGGTGGTGATCTAGACTATTATGTACAAATACTTGTACTTAGCTTTGTATGGTTTGTTCTTGCCATTCTTAGGTATTATTATGTCTTCAAGGTGTAGTTTACAACTTGTTTGTATACCATGATGACTTTATTTATATGTGTTTTCCATTAATAGCTTATCATTCTTGAGTTTACAACTCATTTATAAGGATTCTAGGGTTTCTATGGGAATTTATGGCATCGTGGTTATATTTGAGATGTTCTTATTGATATTGAACTTATTAGATCACTTTTAGATCTTAGACATGATATATAAATTTTATTGACAACATATAGGAATATGTTGTAATGGAAGTTCAGGTTGTGAGAAGCAGTTCGTTGATACAAAAGTTAGGGTAGACCGAGCTTGACCAAAATTAGGCTTAATTTGGGGTCTTGTGGATTCCGGCTCTTGCACCAAGTGAAACTTTCTTTGAGGACCCTGCGCACTAAACAGACATCGTTAGGCTTACTGTGGAACCTATGGGGTTCCTTTTATACCTGAGAGAGTCCTGGCTGGGCTCTCCTACTCTTGCGGCCAAAGGAAGAGATAATAACCTAAATTAACTTGATCTTTATCGTATAGCCAAGGCAAGTGTATATCTCTTCACTCTAGGCGAATATATCTATATGATAGATTATACTCTTTTTTTATCCTGTCACGCTGCGCCAAGGACCTGGTTAACTAATTAACCTTATGTGTGACAGCGGCTTACCGAGCCTACTAGGCTTACGCGCGCACATCGGACAAGCCTTTAATCCATTCCTGATAGATGCGGGTAATACCCGTGGGTCGGGCTATCCAGCCCAACCATGGACTATACGTCATCATGCCCCCCCAGTCTAGTGGTCACAGGTTTCAACCACGGCTGCTAGACTCTAATTCAACAAGACCTTTCACATAGTCCAGATATGAACAAAGATTACAAACATTCCCGCCAAAAAGACATTCATCCCCCCTTTTACCTAACCTCCTCGATAACCGGAAAAAGAGTCTTCCACGTCATAGCTACCCCTTCAACTTCTACCCTTGGATCAAGCAAGTGGGAAACACGTGGCACATATCTAACCGTGAACAGTAATTCAGTAGGTATATATATACCCTTGAAGCCTCCTTTTGACTTTTTACCATTCAAAAACTCTCAAACCTCCATTAACGCCTTCAACACACGCCATCACCACTAGATCTTTTAGCGAAGGTAATCTGCGCGACTACCATTTGACACATATAGCACCATGGTGAAACAATTATCCCCCATTAAGTCAACCTTGACCATAGAGCAACTAGACCAATTCACCACAGAGTTCTATATACCTAACTATCTGCACCCTGATGTTCCAAACCCTCGACATAATATAAGTCAAGCACCTGCGGGAAAGATAGGGGTGTACACCCGGTTCTTCGGCTATGAAAACCAGCGTATACCCATGTCACGCTTCCTTCTGAGCGTGTTGATGCATTATGAGATCCATGTCTCTCAATTGCATTGCATTGGGGCGGCCAAAATTTAAAATTTTGAAATAAACTGCCGCACCCTAGACATAGAGCCCACCGTAGACCTTTTCCGTGTATTCTACCAGCGGTAATTAGCCAATGGCTAGGTGTCTTTAGCTAAGCGAAAAGGTGGAATGCAATGTTATAACAGAAAAGTAGACTCCCTAAGAAACTAGAACGACGGATTCTTCTAGCTTGGCGACGCCGTCTTTTCCTTTCAACTTTCCTTTTTTAACCTCCGAGATGGTGAGGAAGGACCCCTTACGTGGCCGCCACTCCTATGATCCTGAAGACACGTAGACTTTAAACAACAATCGTATCCCCGTACAGCCGTATCTAGAGAGTGTGCTAGTCACCCTTGGACTAAACCGCGCACCAATTTGTGGTGTGGACAGGATACCCGTCTTCTGCACCCCGGACGGATAGGGTTAGTCCCATCTACTGTAGCATTCTGTAAGTTCCTTTTTGTGCCAAGAAACTAAATTTTATCTTCCTGTTTGTTTGTTTTCGTGTTGTGCAGTTATGGATCTTCTGGAACTCGTTCGTGGTGCATTCCCGGAAGACTTGATGGTGTACTCTCGTCTTGTGAGAGAAAACGAGGAATCTCTCCCAGACCGTGCCCACAAGAACACAATGGACTTGGAAGTTGGAGAGGCATCCGCTGCCCAAGAAGATGATGACACAAGCGTGGATCAGCCACCACCTTCACCACAAACACAACAACCACTAGCAGCACAACAGCCACCAGCGCCCTTCCTCAGCTCATCGCTGTCTTAGGATGCTGAGGAAGGCGAAGAAGACTTTGATGAAGATGACACATCTACCTTGGGGAAGAGACAAAGGAGCCCCCTAATGGTTTCTCGAAAAGCTGCGCGCACCGGGCACGGTCCACCTGGACGGAGGCGCACACAACCGAAGAAGAGTTCGAGGAGAACCTCACGAAGACTCCCCCTCGAACTCCTCCAGTCACCATCAACCTAAGGTAACATTCTTCCCACACATTCTTATTGTAAGTTCCATGATGTTTTCTGTCACTTTTATCCTACCACCATTCCTATGCATTAGTGACGACCTCGAGAAGTCTTCTACGAAAGCTGAGACCACGCCTTCCCACCACAAGGAGAATTCATCAGCAGGGGGAAGTGCGTTCCTTCAAGACCCTGTCTTCGCTCCCAACTGGGAACTGCCTGCATATTCTGGCTTGACAATCACCTTTGACTGTGCAAGCTTCTTGGATAACATTGGGCCCCCTGGCCGCGTGGAAAAATTGGAAGGAATGAGTGACGCTGTCCTGGCCGATAAAGCCAGCTACCTAGCAGCGCAGCATGTGACATTAACGTCACACCTTAAGAAGAGATTCCTAGAGCTGTCTCCCCAAGTCCGCACCATAGAGGAAAGACTGAGGCAAATTGCTGAAGAAAAGTCCAGCGCGCCGGGGGATATGCAAGAAAAGATTAACTAGGAGATCGAGAAAGGTAGAAAGGATGCATCCCTACTTCATTCTTTGATAGAGGAAAGGGACAGGCTATCCAGCATTCTAGATGAAGAGCGCGCCCAGCTCAACCAGCTAAAGGCCTCCAACCAGGTTGCTATGGGGGCCTTCGAAGAAGGGAAAATAAATTTGTAGCTGATGTTGACGCATTGGGCGCCGAGGTGAAGGAGGACGTGAGCGACCTCAACGGTCAGTTAAAGAGGCTGAGCTTTGAGCTTGATGAAGACCTGTATCCCTGCTTGATGAAGGAAGTGGCTGAGAATCGATGGTTAATGCGCCATGGTTTGCGCTTAGCTGCGATGGGTGCCCTGGAAGACCCCTCCTTGCGAACTTCTTTTTCCAAGTCTGTGATAGCTGCGATTAACGAGGGTACTTCCAAGGGTTTGGTGAAAGCACACGAGGCCAAGTTGCTGAAGAAAGATCTAGCAGAGGTATCCTTTTATGACCCAAAGGCTAACTCTAATATGACAATAGCTTTGTAGGATATGAAAGCCTGTCCACTGACATCATTTGGCTTAGAGGATAAGGACCTTGAGGTGCCCCTAGAAGTGGTGATGGAGAGCCTTACACTGGCGCGCCACATATCGGAGGGCGTAGAAGCATTGCCGGACTTCCACCTTAAACCGTCCATGGAGTAGCTGACAATACATATATTTACGCATCCTAGAGACGTTCTTGATCCATTCAGGATTGAGAAGGAAGTTCCACTATCCGAGGTGCTCGCTACCCATGAGAGCCGTGCTGCTGCCAAGAGGGCCCTTTCGAACATAGAGGTTGCACCATCTGTTGGCGCGGCCCATCTTGCACCCTTCTTTCCTGTGCTGCCACTACCACTGCTAGAGAGGGACTCTCACACACTGGACCGAATGGAGAAGAGCTTAAGGGACCATCGCGCTACCGCTTACTGCCCACCGCTGCTGAAATTGAAGAGGTCGTCATCCGAGACCCATTTGCTTACCAACAACTCTACTGATTTGTAAACTTGTTGCTTATTTTGTGATGCACAAATGTTCTCTCTTGCTTGTAACAAACAATATTTTTTGATGTATGATAAGTGTGCTTATTGTTTGTAACACGACTTTGATTAAAGAGTTAATGTAAACTCATAAATGGTCCATATGGGTTTGAGAAGCTCATTACATGCGGTATACTGCTACTACCATAAGGACGGCCAGGTGAGACTGACCAATTGTTAGGTGCACAAGTTTGTGTCTTAACGGTCTCAGAGTTTACTGGCTGCATAACTTGCTACGACGTCATAAATAGCAAGGGGCCTAACAAGTATACAAGATCCATGGTCGATGGGGTTGCATCTCACTTACTCGATGAGTCTAATTAGTAGGGTACGCTCATTCCTCTTATTTCGCCTGTAAATGTTGTGTACGCGTGCGCCAAGGGGCAAGATATAAGACATAAAAAGAGAATATGTATGACAAAAAGAAATGTTTTCAGAATGCGTCGTGGAACTAGCTAGGTACCACGACAGTTTTATTAATGCTTGCAAGTTTTAATACATGAAATAAAAGAAAAAACAATACATTTATTCAAGAAATCCGCCGCTAAAGGTAGCACTTCTTTAGATGGCATATGTTCCAAGGCCTTTGTAGGTCGCGGCCATTCATGTCACGCAGCCTATACACGTCATTCCCTAATGCATTTGTCACTATGTAGGGTCCCTCCCACATAGGTCCAAGTTTTCCTATATTCTCAGCACGACTGGCCGCGTTTGAGCGATACACAAAGTCACCTGGTCAAAAGGAGGTCTTGCGCACCCTAGCATCATAATAGCCTTTCATCTTTGATATTGACTTAGCTTCGCGGATTGCTGCTTACTCTCGCCGTTCCTCGATTATGTCTAAGTTCAATCGCATCTCATCGTCGTTAGTAACCATGTCTACTTCCTTTGTGCGGAGTGTTTGCAATCTGATCTCAGTTGGAATGACTGTCTCTGTACCATATGTTACGGCGAAAGGGGTATCACCAGTGGCTATCTTGATCATCGTGCGATTTACCCACAAAACATGCGACAACTCATCGACCCACTTCCTATTGTGTTCCCCCAATCATGCTTTTATGCCATCTCCCAAACTCCTGTTTTCTCTTTCCACGAGTCTATTCGTTTGTGGATGGGCGACCGATGCGAACCGTTGGTGTATTCCATTCTTCGCGCACCAATCCTTGAATGGGTTCTCTGCGAACTGCTTTCCATTATCAGAGACTATTTCACCGTGCAGTCCGAAATGACATACTATGTTGTCCCATACGAACCTTTTCACCTGGTTCCTCGTGATCTTGCAACTGCCTTCGCCTCAATCCATCTTGTGAATTAATCCATCGCGACTATGAGGACCTTAACCCCCCCCCCTCCCCCGCGGCTACGGAAAAAGGTCCCGCGATATCTTTTCCCCATTTGAAGAATGGCCAAGGGGAGGTGATCGGCCTGAGCTCCTCCTAGGGTTGCCGAGGTTCTGGTCTGTGCACCTGGCAGTCATTGCATTTATTAATGAGCATTCACACGTCTGTATGCATAGTTGGCCAGCAGTAACCGATGCACAACGCAGTTGCTACCACGGACCTTGGTCCTGCATACATGTCGCATGACCCCTCGTGGATTTCGCTAATGATGTACTGCGCTTGTAGTGGCCCTACGCATCTTAACCATGGCTGGAGGAATGATCGCTTGTAAAGGACCCCATCTCTGACTTCAAATTGCCTCGAACGTCTTCGTATTCGTCGTGACTCGGCTTCGTCATGCGGGAGTGAATCATTCGTCAAATAATCCACAATCGGCGTCATCCATGTAGGGCTTTCTTCCTCTACGACCGACATGACCTCTTGCTCTTTAATTGACTTGTCCTTGAGAATTTCCACCAGGACTTGTTTTGATAGGTGTGCGAAGCTGGTAGATGCTATTTTACTAAGCGCGTCAGCTTTCTTATTCTCCCCCCTTGGTACTTGGCGTATTCGGAACTTATTCTTTCGCCTCGTATTCGCCATGTATATGGTTTGCTACCAATCGAGAATCTATGTTCGCTTCACGATTGCGTACACCCATTCGTGCTACGATTCTCAACCCCACTATGAGCACCTCATATTCTGCCTCATTATTTGTGGCTGTGAACTCAAAACGCAATGCGTATGTGAATTCCATTCCTTCAGGGTTGGTAAGTATGAGACCCACGCCTGATCTGTCGGTGCAAGAGTACTCATCAGTGAACAAGACCCACAGGGTTGAGTCTTCTTCCTTTTGACCTAGCTCTTGAACGCCCTGTTCTGGCTTTTCAATGATGAAATCTGTCAAAATTTTTCCCCTTTACGGCATTGCGCGGCTTGTAAGTGATGTTGCGTTCCACTAATAGAACACTCCATTTATGGAATCTACCTGCAACCTCCGGTTTTGATATTACCTGCTTTATGGGCTGGTTAATTATAACCACTATTCGGTGTGCTTGGAAGTATCGACGCAACCTCTTTGCCGCAAACACCAGTGCGAGAACTAATTTTTCCATTGGGGTGTAATTTAGCTCCGAGCATTGCAACGCTATACTTATGAAGTATACTGGGGTTTGCACATTTTCTCTATCTGTCATTAGCACTGCGCTGATCGCTCTGTGTGTAGCAGACAAATACATTATCAGCTCCTCGTTAGGCCGTGGTGCGACTAACATAGGGAGCGAAGCCAAATGTGTTTTCAATTCCTCGAAGGCCTTTTCTGCTTCCTTAGTCCAATTGAAGTCCCCTTTCTGAATGCACCTTTTAAGCGTTTTAAATAAATGGAGTGGCTTCTCCGCTGACTTAGACAGGAATCTATTTAGCCTTGCGTGTAACACCCCCAAATTTACACAATTCAATACAGCGGAAGACTCGTTGGTGTTACGGGATAGCACATTACTTACATCATATACAACGCTTAAAAATTGCGTCGTTTAATAATAAAGCATTTCCATTCATAAATATCAAATTTACATAGGTCCCAAGTCATAGTATTTCATACAATTTTTACAAAGCATTTGAACAGAAATTATTATTTAAGTGCGGGCCATGAATTCTTTGTTGTCTTCCCGAGAATTACCTTCAAGTACCCGAGATAAAACATATTAAAAGAAAAGGGTCAGCGATAACGCCGAGTGAATTCATAGAGTTTAATAAAACCATTAATATAGCATCGGTATAAAATTATTACCGAAAATCATTTTGTACAAATCCTTGTAATAGGCCATAAAATAGCCAAAGTCATTTTATACAAATCCTTATCAAAAATCATAATATAGGCTTTTGCTTTCAAAAATCATTATACGAATCATTGTCGTAAAAACATCATACAATACGTTTTATAACGTTGTATAGATTAAATAAAAACCATTATATGAATATGGTTATGTAAAACCAAAACACGAACATAAAATCAATAATAAGACCCCGTCTTGCTAGTCAGGCAATATATCGTAATTCAGTGCGTATCGCAGTATTTCGTTATTTGGATTATTATAGGTCGCATGACATTGTTACCTTACTATACCAAACAACGGGTAGCTAACCCGAAACTCAATTTGCCCATCTAAATTAGCGTGTCGTCACAATAATCACGCTTGTGTAAATCTTCTCATACATAAATTCGCTTACCAATCAATGTGGCACGATGGGGATCAACCGTCAAGGCGCGAACTGGGGTGATCGTCCCCAAATAGTACTATTATATGCATAAGCATCTACCAAATCCCGGTAGTTCACAATTCATGCTAATGGGACTTTTACTGACATAACCTAACTTTAATAATCCATTTTAATTCATACATCGGGTCATATAGTCATTCATCAGGTCATACAATCATTCGGGTCCAAATCAATAAACAAATAATCGGGACAAATGATGTCCCATTTTATCAAAAACTAACATGTTATCTCCCTCGCGGGTTTATAAAATATTTCATAAAAACATTTAAAAGAGTGTGATGTAGCGGTTTTTAGTAGTTTTACTAACCTTTAGGAAAAAGTAAGCAAACGCTAAGTCGTGGTAAGTATTAATCAATACGTTTTAGGAAAAACGTAAAGACGAATAATCGAGTTCGTTCTCGGTGGAGATATGGTGTTTAGCCAACAATAATTATAGACGTTATTTAATCGAGTGATTACGTTTTTGGAAAGAAAGGAAGAAAAGAAAACGGAGACGAATTACGCTAAAAATTACAATACGACGTAAAAAACACGAAATCGTAATATTCGACGAAAAATTAAACTCAACTAAAAATCACCAAATTTTAAATCTAAGTTAAGAAAAGTCTAATTAAAACAAAAGTGAAAACCAAATTTTGCAAAACCTTTTTAATTAATTTATATTATATTTTAAAGTTTAATAAAAAAACTCAAAAATAAATAAAATTTATAAAAAGTGAAAATAAAAATTTTATGTTTTATAAACCTAGATTATACTAAATTAAAACTAAAAATTATTTTTATAAATTTTTAAAACTATTTTTCTAATTTTTAAAGCCTAAAAACATTTTTTTAATTAAAATAATGCTAAAAAATAATAAAATAATGATAAATATAAAATTTATTTTTTTAAATATTATATTTTAACTAAATTAACAAAGGAAAAATGAAAAAGTTAAAAAAAACTTAAAAAAAATGGCTAAAAACGAAAGTACCCCAAAGTACTCCAAGGTGGAGTACTTTAGTGTTGTCCAAGATCCTACTAGACAACAGGCTTGTCCAACATCAGTGTTGTCCGATATCGGACAACACTAAAAAAATAAAAAAAATGCAGCGTTCTCGGACAACAAAGAAAAAGTTGTTGTATGGTTTTTAGGCTCGATTTTGCATGATTTGGGCTCGTTTTCGCTTGTTTTTCGATGTTTTTGGGCACAAACGGCACCCCCAATAGCAGTAGGCTATTGGGGAGTCAAATAAACACACAAAAACACAAATAATAACACAAAATCAAGCACCAAATACCACTATTGTGTACGTTGTTGACTGAATTTAGGGTTGTGGGTCTGAGTTCGAAACCTGCTTGCAGCACTTTTTTTTTGTTTTGTTATTTTGATTTGGCCCTATTTGGATACAAGCAACAATCACACTTTAGCAGTTGACTAAAGTGTGATATACAAGCATTTATAAACACAAAATTGACACACAAATCAGATTACACTAACAAGACAAGGAAAATCACATTGGTGCAAAGTGTGTAGAGTAGGATTCAAACAAGCAGGTGTCTTTTACCCCTTTTTTTTCTTGGTGTTCACTTGAATCCTATGGTTGCTGTTGGTTTGGACAGTGTGCATAGGCATGCATGTATAAGTCACACAAGCACGCCACAAAAATCAAGCAGTTACACGACCTAGTACACCAACAGTAGTAGTTAACAGCGAACACGCAGGCACCCTTTATAATTCTTTTCTTTGTTTTCACTCTCTTGGTTATTGTTTTTTTTTTGTAATGCTTTCTTTGGGAACACAGTAACTCATACTTCTCAAAACGCAATCGCAACCTACTAATTAACAGATCATGCCATGATTCGAGCTTTGATTAACACAGAAACAAAAGCGTGTATATATTCTTCTGGTATGCTTAGTTTAGTTTGCTATTGGTTGCTGTTTAGATTGCAAGGCACACAAACACACTCCAAAAAAAAAATACAAAAAAAATACAAACACACTAACACGCCTATAAGAACACTGCAAACAAACACAACAAGCACTTAACTATCTTTCTGCGGTTACTTGTTTTGCTTGTTTGCACAGACCACAACACAACCTCAATTCAAAATCAAATCACAAAAAAGAAACACAAATAATACACAGAAACTTGAAAAGGATACTGTGTGCAGAGCTAAGCTAAGATTTGGTGATACTCCCTACCCCTAAACCCTGCTGTCCCAAACACAACTTTTAATAACTTTTGGTATGCCAATTTTTTTTTTACGAGGGAAACTTGAACAAATAACACTCACAAGCTATAAAACTATCATGAACAATCTCAAATCATACCATTATCATCAATAGAGCACCAATACAAGCACAATAAACAGATTCACACAATTTCACATAAACACAAAAAAAAACGAAAAATCAAAAGGAGACTTTCGACAAACCTCCAAGGCATACATCCATGCCTTGGGTTGTTCGAGCTTATGTGCACGCGTGTGCACAAGCATCCGTAAAACCTGCTAAGATCAACAACACACAACCAAGAATAGTTTTCTTGATTGGTTAGTTCACATTAAAAACAAACCACTGATATTTTTTTTACTTTCTTTCTTTCAAAAACCTTTCACAAAACTTCAAACTTGAACAATTTAAAACTTAGATTGAACTTGAAACAAACCTTTAGAATTAAACGTGACTGAAAATTAAAAATGCGTAAATGGAAAGACAAGTTTAATAAAATGGAACTCAATAATTTCATTCAACAATTTGTATGAACATTACAAATTTTGAGAAAAAATTGGAACAAGAACATATGAGGTACAGGCACCTCATATTTATACACTAGCTAGGATAGTTCTAGAAACATAAAAATTCATAAACCCTAATACATGCTATTTCCACATTTGCCCTTGAAGATCTTGATTTTTGCTGGTAAAAATTTGTCACGTGAATATATAACTGGTACCATGTGATATTGCAGAGGTAAGAATGATCTTGGACCTTTGATTTTGTGTGGAGAACAAGTAGAATCATCTGAGCCATCCAATTGGTCTTCATCTTGTAAACTCGTGACTTGTTGTTGCTGAGAGAGGAACATGGAGATGAGTGGTCGCTTTCTCAAGCATGTGGGTGTGTTTTGGAATGGGTGTTGATCAAAAACCCTAAGCAAATGAAGCTTAATTGTTGATGATTAAGTTAATTGATTCTGGGTTTTTTTTTTAGGTTTATGGAGGTGATTTGGGGAATTAAAGGGGTGGTGATGTTAACAGTGAGTGAAACCCTCCACTATAAAACATGTTTTTATAAAAAATTGGGTTAAGTGGTGATAATAGTGGGCTCAGGTTGGGTTTGGGTATAGTTAATGGCAACAATAGTCCTTGTTTTTCCAAAACATGTGCAAATAAGATTTCCAGCTTTTATTATTCCAATCCCTTTTGTAATATCTTTGAATAGCTTGTCAAAAATGGCACATGGATTTCACAAACTTTAAGCAAGGGCCTTTTGTGCAATTTGATCATTCTTGAAGGGCTTATATTGTCATTTCTTGAAACTTTAGGACCAAACTTGTAATAATTGAGGTTTACAAGGGTCTAAAGTGACAAGTCTTCAAAAGTTGAGGCACCAATCTTGACAAAACTTCAAACTTCAAGGACTTGAATGGAAAATCATTGTTCGGGTCCGGTTCTTTGTGCGGCTTCATTTCCCGTGTTCGTTTTTGCTTCATTCTTGTAATCTTTTGGTGAATTCACGATATCCGTACCTGAAATACGCAATGAACAAATACAAGCACATTTTTGGGTATTTTGATGATATTTTAAGCGTTTTCAGCCCGATTTGGACGATGAGACTATGTATAATTACACTCTCATCACTCCCCCATACTAAACCATTGTCGTGTCCCCACGCAATGCTAGAATTAAGTATCTTAGCACTTCCAAAATTCATTTTATGATGACTTTTATTGAAGACATAAATTTAAATAAGCTACTACACGTGTTTTAGACATAATGTATTGTTTTCATCACGGTAAAGTGGCTTTTAGGATCATAGAACAAGAACACGTGAGTGCTTCGTTAGAAATAATTTCGTCGTCCTCGATTTTCACCCAATTCCATGCTAAGCGTGTAACGAGATCATTGTTATTATAAGTTAGCAACACGATCACTTGTCATGAGTGTTAATTACGAACCTAAACTCCCTTATTCCTACTTGGTATCTCTTATATTTTATTTTGTCTTAATGATCACGAGGATACATCATTGACTTATGCGTGAATAGAGATTAAGTCTAAAAATAGAGTTTTAACGGTGTAACCAAAATCATCGAATTAATAATTCACCCTAATAGACAACGATGTCAAAAAATTAAGTCAACAAGAAGCATCGATAAACACGATTTTATAACGGTTTTGAACATGAGACTTATTACCAAGACTTTTATACGCCCCCTAACGGAAGGGCCTTATTATCTTTGGTTTACCTCCATCTTTTATTCAACTTCGCCATGAAGCTTTTATTATGACTTCGGTCTTGCCTTGCCTTTTATTATCCGCCTCATCGGTGGTTTTATTAGCCAAAGACGTATATCATCACGCTAAAGCGAATTTTGGATCTTTAAAGCTTCAAAGATTAAGGCTTGATTCACTTTCAATTTGGGCATAGATTTTTCGGCCTTGTGAGCTTCAAATTTTTGCTTAATTTAGGTGAGCACTTGAAATCTTATTATTAGGTGAAGCTTTCGATTATTCGGGTGCCAATACTTCAAAACCGTGACGCTGGTGATACCTTAATGTTTTCCCAATTTAATTACATGGAAGCTACTAAAACAAATTAGAAACCAACAATAGTGACTAAACCGCTAAATCAATATTTATTAACAATTTATTATGCAAAAGCGTGGGGAGAATAAGGTAATAATTACTACACATGAGATCGTGACGATTACGAGACTTATAAATAACTCTATCATTTCTCGTCCTCATTTAAGAGACTTAGCCTAAAAAGTTAAGGAATCGAAGCTAAGTGCTCAACACGCACGGTCGAGTCAAAAATTACTCTCGTTCTCACCATCGGAAAACCTACATTCGTGTTTTAAACACTTATGAAAAGCAAGAAAAATTTAAAAATTTGGCCATTTTTAGCCTTATTTTGCATAAAACGATAACAAAACGATGAATTTTGGACTGCGTGTTGACGTAAGCAAGGTGAAGTATCTACTCACCCCCCCCCCCCCCCATACTAAAATTAAACATTGTCCTCAATGTTTCGAGTCTAGGGGTGAAAACACCCCCATACTAGAGACGAAGTCGAATGCTTAATCTCGAGCATGGAAAGGGTAAAACGAATAACCTAAAAGCCGTTTATGAATTATGCTAATAAGATAAACGTTAGAACATAAAAGGATATCATCGGATATCGGAATCTCCAAAGGCAACGATCGAAGCTCGAGTGATCCGTAAAACGAACACGAGAGGCTTCAATGATGACGATGTACCTAATGAATCACAATCACGAACAACCACGAAACAAAGGTTGGAAGGGCACAAATCCCCTCACATTAACTAATTAGAAAGCAATAATATGTACATAGATAAGCATGGGTCTCCCCCACGAGGCACCTTGTTTTTGATAACCGAGTCAAAAGCTCGACTCGAATCCCCATAAATGTGATCATTTAGGGATAATCATGGTTCGGTCATTTTTTGTGGGACTTACATGTAATCAAGGCCCAAAAGCAACCGTGTATAAAGGCAAAACCTCTATACCGGGATCAAAGATCGTGTCCTCACATTTTGTTGAAAATAAAACACGCAAAGCTGGAGGATACGTCTTGTAAGGAAGAAAACTCCTTACGACATATGTAAACTCATCATATCCGAGGGGGTGGGTAGGGTTACTTTGAAATATGGGTGAAATTGAAAGAGGATTACTCAAAATAGGAGTTTCAAAATTTCCCCCCGGGTCGAAGGCAAAAGCCTCACTAAAATCCTCATTCTCATCGAGAGGCGGTCCATCGGTAAACTCCTCGAAAATGGAAACGTCATGAGTAGAAAGAGTATTCTCAACCGTATGAGACGTCGGGAGGGTGACTAGCAAATCCGGCTCATCGAGTTTAGAACCCTTAGAATCCTCACTCTCGATGTCCTCGAACGTCTCATCAAAGAGAGGATTTACGTCACCAAAAATGAACGCGTCATCAAATTCGAATAAAGGGTTCGAAAAGATTTTAACATCGGTATTTTGAACATCCTCGTCGATTAGTGACTCGTCATCACTAGCGGAAAAATCATCGTTATTGAAAAGCAGGTTCGAAAAAGTCGTTGATTCTCTCCCCGAAGTGTCAATGGGAGAGACATCATCACAAGAAATCGATTCACATTCACTATCGTGATTTTCCTCGTTAGAATCTTCGTGGAAAAATTTATCGAGAGCAAAATTACTTACCTCATCTTCGAAGAAAACCGTAGGCTCACTTTTGATTGGAATAGGGATCTCGACACTAGGATTAGTGCTAATATTCGTCTCCCCCATACTTAGAGAGGCATCGGTTTCCGAAGTGGGTATAGGAGTAGTTTTTCCATGATAAGGGTCGAGATTGAAAACATCGCAATCATCATCGTCGTATTGGTAATCATATGGAATCTCAAGAGACGTAGAGGCATAAGTATCTATATTTGACGCTTGCACTCGTTGCTTTTCCATTTCAATCTCTCCCCTTATACTTCTAAAAATTCCCATCACACCTTGCAAGAATTCTTCTTCATGGTCTTGTAAGAAAGAGGCAAAGGAATTTTGTCTCTCGTTACTTGACTCATGAGAATTTTGGTGTTCGAGATCGTATGGTGGGGCCTCAAAATTATCAAAACCGGAATTATAGTATGAATTGGGTTCATCATAATCCATTGGTTGGCAAGAATAAGTATCGTGAGGCCCCCCAAAATTGTTGCAACACGGATTTTGAGAAAAATCCGGTTCGCTGTATTGGTAACCATCCCCATTCATACCGTGTGATTCATCAAAACCGGAAAATTGGTTGTCGAAAGACGCATTTCGGTTCATCGGTTGACAATCGTACCCATAGTGAGGTTCGTTTCCACAATTCTCGCACGACGGTGGGTATTGCGAGCATTGGTCAACGAAATTCGAATTTGGCTCGTGATTGTGACGATTTGGGTATTGAATTGGACACTCATAGTGCCAATGGGAAGGGCTTCCACAATATAGGCAATGGAGGTGACGTTCTTCATTAGAAGTATACAAACAATTGGTCGGATTACATGAGGGACAAGATCTGAAATCTACATAGTCGATATAATCTCCGCACCTTTCGCATATACACCATGGACATGTCACGGAACCAAACTTTCGTCTCCCACAACCTAGGCAATGAAAATCCATGAAGAATTAAAATTTAGAGGGGTTGAGAAAAAGAATTATGAAAATAGAGGGAAAAATCGAAGAATCTTTTTGTGTTTTTGGTATTTTAATTTTTTTTGGAATTTTGGTGTATTACGTAGAAACTAATCTACAAAAAGTATCCACTAATCAAAGGTCTCGATTAATGAATCCAAGAAGAATGAAGATAATTACGTGAAGTAAAAACCCTCGTCGACTTTGAAACGTTGGCGGAACACCAAAACGTTTCGAGGTTCAATAATTAAAACTCACAAAAATAGATTAATAATACTTGATGTGGCAAACCCCTAATTAATCGTCACTTTCAAAATACGCACAAGCGAGCGGAGAAAACGAGGCGGCGCGAAGCACTTAAGAGCCTTTTTTCCTTAGGTCGTGAAATACAACCGCCTTATACCCACCTTATAGTTTGTATTTATCAAAATTAAACCAATTAAGAGTATTTATCTATTTTGCCTTTGACTTTTGTTTGAATTCGATACAACAATAGTGACCGGAACGCTCAACTATTGAGGTGCGATTTCTCGCGTATTTGGATAATTATTGTGTATTAATTGTTCTACGTAAATACAATATATTATGCACAAGAAAACGAGAAAACGATTTTGTGTTAATTGAGTTCAATTTAACACGATTATTTATATGGCTAATAGTATATAGAAAAATAAAAAGAAGTATTTACGATAAAAACGTAAACACTCAAATAAACACGATAAATAAATATGGCTAAACACACCTCCCCGGCAGCGGCGCCATTTTTGATGTAGCGGTTTTTAGTCGTTTTACTAACCTTTAGGAAAAAGTAAGCAAACGCTAAGTCGTGGTAAGTATTAATCAATACGTTTTAGGAAAAACGTAAAGACGAATAATCGAGTTCGTTCTCGGTGGAGGTATGGTGTTTAGCCAACAATAATTATAGACGTTATTTAATCGAGTGATTACGTTTTTGGAAAGAAAGGAAGAAAAGAAAACGGAGACGAATTACGCTAAAAATTACAATACGACGTAAAAAACGCGAAATCGTAATATTCGACGAAAAATTAAACTCAACTAAAAATCACCAAATTTTAAATCTAAGTTAAGAAAAGTCTAATTAAAACAAAAGTGAAAACCAAATTTTGCAAAACCTTTTTAATTAATTTATATTATATTTTAAAGTTTAATAAAAAAAACTCAAAAATAAATAAAATTTATAAAAAGTGAAAATAAAAATTTTATGTTTTGTAAACCTAGATTATACTAAATTAAAACTAAAAATTATTTTTCTAACATTATATTTTAACTAAATTAACAAAGGAAAAATGAAAAAGTTAAAAAAAACTTCAAAAAAATGGCTAAAAACGAAAGTACCCCAAAGTACAACAAGGTGGAGTACTTTAGTGTTGTCCAAGATCCTACCAGACAACAGGCTTGTCCAACATCAGTGTTGTCCGATATCGGACAACACTAAAAAAAATAAAAAAATGCAGCGTTCTCGGACAACAAAGAAAAAGTTGTTGTATGGTTTTTAGGCTCGATTTTGCTTGATTTGGGCTCGTTTTCGCTTGTTTTTCAATGTTTTTGGGCACAAACGGCACCCCCAATAGCAGTAGGCTATTGGGGAGTCAAATAAACACACAAAAACACAAATAATAACACAAAATCAAGCACCAAATACCACTATTGCGTACGTTGTTGACTGAATTTGGGGCTGTGGGTCTGAGTTCGAAACCTGCTTGCAGCACTTTTTTTTTTGTTTTGTTATTTTGATTTGGCCCTATTTGGATACAAGCAACAATCACACTTTAGCAGTTGACTAAAGTGTGATATACAAGCATTTATAAACACAAAATTGACACACAAATCAGATTACACTAACAAGACAAGGAAAATCACATTGGTGCAAAGTGTGTACAGTAGGATTCAAACAAGCAGGTGTCTTTTACCCCTTTTTTTCTTGGTGTTCACTTGAATCCTATGGTTGCTGTTGGTTTGGACAGTATGCATAGGCATGCATGTATAAGTCACACAAGCACGCCACAAAAATCAAGCAGTTACACGACCTAGTACACCAACAGTAGTAGTTAACAGCGAACACGCAGGCACCCTTTATAATTCTTTTCTTTGTTTTCACTCTCTTGGTTATTGTTTTTTTTGTAATGCTTTCTTTGGGAACACAGTAACTCACACTTCTCAAAACGCAATCGCAACCTACTAATTAACAGATCATGCCATGATTCGAGCTTTGATTAACACAGAAACAAAAGCGTGTATATATTCTTCTGGTATGCTTAGTTTAGTTTGCTATTGGTTGCTGTTTAGATTGCAAGGCACACAAACACACTCCAAAAAAAATACAAAAAAAAAATACAAACACACTAACACGCCTATAAGAACACTGCAAACGAACACAACAAGCACTTAACTATCTTTCTGCGGTTACTTGTTTTGCTTGTTTGCACAGACCATAACACAACCTCAATTCAAAATCAAATCACAAAAAAGAAACACAAATAATACACAGAAACTTGAAAAGGCTACTGTCTTTTTGTACTTTTTTTTTCCTTTGGCTTTCTTAGCTGTTATAGACAGTGGGCAAGGACACACAGTAACTTACACAAACCTCAAATTCAAACGATGATCAAACAAACTATATGCCACAAATTAAGCATATACTTTTGGTTCGCTTTTGGTTTCTTATATGTTTCATTGAGTTCACACTTAAGGGATCAAAACCCACCTGCTGCCACTTACCTCCCCTTTTTTGGACAGTTTTATGAACCTCGAAAATTATATATAAAAAAACAGAAAAAAATGAACGCAAGCGAATGCTACTGGATTCTACCACAAATATCAACTAACAAAGCTAATGAATCATAACAATCCTAGTTGAACAGATTATGAAGATCACATTTTTTTATCTCTTTTTTTTATTTAAGCGAATAAAAAGTATTTTCAGGCTTAAGCAAACCTCAAAACAAGCTGTAAACAAAATTCAACTCTAGATTTATAAAATCACCAAATCACGCTTCCAATATGAACTAGTGAATGCTCAGTCAACAGGCACAATGATCAAGCTAAAAAAAACAGACCCAAAACACTATAAATATCAGAAGGTGGGCGATTACTAACTAAGCTTGCAGACAAACTATATATGCCACCTTTATGCATCGCAAACCTACACATACTCAAAACCAAAACGCACAGACCTTACACAATGGTTGTAAAACACTTCAACATGGCGAATATGCAGGAAACAACGCAAACACAAAATTAAAATCTTAATAAACTAAACCACACAAATTCAGTACCACACAAATCCAGTTTCTTTAAGCATATTAGCAAAACAAGATTTCAAACTAAACTACCAATCTTTATGGACCAAATGACTAACCTAAACTTATTACCAGTGTGCAGAGCTAAGCTAGGATTTGGTGATACTCCCTACCCCTAAACCCTGCTGTCCCAAACACAACTTTTAATAACTTTTGGTATGCCAATTTTTTTTTGCGAGGGAAACTTGAACAAATAACACTCACAAGCTATAAAACTATCATGAACAATCTCAAATCATACCATTATCATCAATAGAGCACCAATACAAGCACAATAAACAGATTCACACAATTTCACATAAACCAAAAAAAAAACGAAAAATCAAAAGGAGACTTTCGACAAACCTCAAAGGCATACATCCATGCCTTGGGTTGTTCGAGCTTATGTGCACGCGTGTGCACAAGCATCCGTAAAACCTGCTAAGATCAACAACACACAACCAAGAATAGTTTTCTTGATTGGTTAGTTCACATTAAAAACAAACCACTGATATTTTTTTTACTTTCTTTCTTTCAAAAACCTTTCACAAAACTTCAAACTTGAACAATTTAAAACTTAGATTGAACTTGAAACAAACCTTTAGAATTAAACGTGACTGAAAATTAAAAATGCGTAAATGGAAAGACAAGTTTAATAAAATGGAACTCAATAATTTCATTCAACAATTTGTATGAACATTACAAATTTTGAGAAAAAATTAGAACAAGAACATATGAGGTACAGGCACCTCATATTTATACACTAGCTAGGATAGTTCTAGAAACATAAAAATTCATAAACCCTAATACATGCTATTTCCACATTTTCCCTTGAAGGTCTTGATTTTTGCTGGTCAAAATTTGTCACGTGAATATATAACTGGTACCATGTGATATTGCAGAGGTAAGAATGATCTTGGACCTTTGATTTTGTGTGGAGAACAAGTAGAATCATCTGAGCCATCCAATTGGTCTTCATCTTGTAAACTCGTGACTTGTTGTTGCTGAGAGGGGAACATGGAGATGAGTGGTCGCTTTCTCAAGCATGTGGGTGTGTTTTGGAATGGGTGTTGATCAAAAACCCTAAGCAAATGAAGCTTAATTGTTGATGATTAAGTTAATTGATTCTGGGTTTTTTTTAGGTTTATGGAGGTGATTTGGGGAATTAAGGGGTGGTGATGTTAACAGTGAGTGAAACCCACCACTATAAAACATGTTTTTATAAAAAATTGGGTTAAGTGGTGATAATAGTGGGCTCAGGTTGGGTTTGGGTATAGTTAATGGCAACAATAGTCCTTGTTTTTCCAAAACATGTGCAAATAAGATTTCCAGCTTTTATTATTCCAATCCCTTTTGTAATATCTTTGAATAGCTTGTCAAAAATGGCACATGGATTTCACAAACTTTAAGCAAGGGCCTTTTGTGCAATTTGATCATTCTTGAAGGGCTTATATTGTCATTTCTTGAAACTTTAGGACCAAACTTGTAATAATTGAGGTTTACAAGGGTCTAAAGTGACAAGTCTTCAAAAGTTGAGGCACCAATCTTGACAAAACTTCAAACTTCAAGGACTTGAATGGAAAATCATTGTTCGGGTCCGGTTCTTTGTGCGGCTTCATTTCCCGTGTTCGGTTTTTGCTTCATTCTTGTAATCTTTTGGTGAATTCACGATATCCGTACCTGAAATACGCAATGAACAAATACAAGCACATTTTTGGGTATTTTGATGATATTTTAAGCGTTTTCAGCCCGATTTGGACGATGAGACTATGTATAATTACAGTCTCATCAGAGTGCGAGGCTATGAACTCACGTTGATGTGGGAAAGCGGTTATCGGCGATTAGGATGTACGGTACGTGCTTTAATCACGGAAACCTAGACAAATAATACTCGTCTTAGACTTTTGTCCAATGACTTTATAAAAATAACAATTATATATACATATGATGATTTTATATATATGATGATGATCAAGTGGGTTTATACATTCTCATTTACTCATTTTAGTGTTATGTGTTGACAACTTTTATACTTGTTTCACTAGTTCATTTTCTTTACTTGTCAAGGCCCATTAGGCCCATTATAAGTCCATTACTTTATATTGATCCATTTTACACTTTTAATATCAGTATTATACTTACAAGTTAGTCCCAAGTGGGTTAAACCCAATAAGTAGGTTTATAAGTGTTTTACTAACTAGTCGGGTTTATAGTCCAATAAGGTTACTTTCGCCCGTTAATGTCTATATCTTGTAAAGTTCGGGTTTTATCGGTTTTTACTTGTTATATAAGTTCATATATCAGTATGTGAGTTTATAAAAGTTTATATTAGACGGGTTCGATCGTCTAAGTTTTATTTGACAAAAACGTTAATATTTTGGTTTTAGCCGAAAAGATGTAAAACTTAGTATATAGTTTTTAAAACTTATAAAACTTACCAAACTACCATTTTTATATAATGTCTATTTATTTATCCTTATGCATATTTATATAAATGAAATATATAAGTTAGTAGATTTTAATTCACATTTTATACTATATTTATTTGAGTGCTTATATAATAATATTAAACTTTAATTTCACTAAATCAGTCCTAAATTTTAAGTTCACTAAAATGTCCATATCTAGAGTTCTATTATGAGATAGGACCTCAAATGTTTATCCCAGAAACTACATGATATGTGCTTCATGTTATTCCTTTATATCTACTGATGAATAAACCTCTAAATATTTTAATAAATTCGTCCAAAACAGTGTAGGCAGATTTGCACTCTAAACTTGTTTTGATCATATCTCACTCATTTTTATGATTATATTGTATGGCCAACTCTCACATGTGTATGCACCTAATACTTACTGTATATTGATTCACTTTACCATTTTATCAGTTTAACATTTGGTTACTTACTGTTTTTATACAGCCATCATATTTAGCAAGATTTTAACATTCTTACTTATGGTTTTCCATCTTTTTAACCATATTTATCAAATCTATCAACACCAAATCCCCACATAATATTTTTAATCATCATTCATCATCATATACATATACATAAATAAATAAAATATAAGATTACATAATCAAAATAACAAGAGGATAGGAAGAACAATCTTTATACCACCATTAGTGATGAAAAGATGAGGTTTTTGATGAACAAGACTTGGTTCTTGTTATCAAATCTTCAACTTTAGCAAGGAAAATTCTTGGGTCCTTTTGGATAGATGAACATCTCCATGAATTCAGCCCATTAACCTCATGAAAACTCCTTTTCATAGGTTAAGATCACCTCCAATCTTCAGATCTTCAAAGGTTCTTCAACATATGTGTGAATAACACATGATATTATGGTTAATTTAAGATCAAATGGTGGTGTTTTGGTGAATATGGGACGAATTTTTAGTGAGAGAAAGGGAGGATGAGTGGTTTTGCATGTAAGATGAATGAGGGAATGGTTTGGAAGAAAATGGTTTTGTGGTATTAAGTTAGCTTGTTATGTTAAGCATACAAGTGTAACTTGTAAGCTACCATTTGACACCTCATGGTATTGTTGTCCTTGTTTGGCCGTGGGTTAGTGGGGGTGGGACAAGTGTCCCACTTGTCTCATCTCCACTAATTTACGGGTACTCCTCGATTCTAGTTTCCTCGATTTGCGTGCCCTCGGGTCGTTTTATGAAAAACGTTTTTATAAATTATGAATCAACGGCACAAAACGAATCTAATAAAAATTGTCTCATAAAAAACGGAGTTCAAAAACGTAAATACGTAATCCTAAGGTTTCCGGTTTAGTCGTAAAGGACGTTAAATTATAATCGTAAGTCCTAATCTCTTCTCGTAGTTTATGAACCAACAGAAATTTAAAACTACAAAATAATATTCACGGATAAATTTATTTCCTGAAATGTCGGACTGTCACCAAATACGGTGTATGTAAACGTAAGCACGTAACGTAGAATCCTCCATTTTAGACGTAGTCGATGCTACTTCAAGACGTAAATCCAAATTTCTTCCCAGAAATTAGTGAGTTCATAATATAACATTAAAATAATGTTTTTAAATAATATTTGAGAATAAAATATAAACCATAAATTGACGGATTGTCACAGCATTTACCCCTAAACAGGATCTGTGTCCTCAAAGATCATATTATCTTACTACTCGTTTCTTATAGAGTTAAAGCCATGTGGGTATTTCCTCCACATTCGGACTTTTCTCACAAGTGTAATCCATTATAATACGCGAGTTTCATCAAACATAACTACGGGAATAAGATCAGGCTTAATGTTGACTTACTTTCTCTATCCATGATGTTCACGGGTTTTTGATGAATGCAACTTTTCGCCGATCTAAACTTCATCAAGAAGTGATCAGATTCTCACTTGATAGACATTTTATCAATTTTGATATACGAAACATACTTCACGCAGCTCTTGAAGTCCTAGGGTAGATCCAGCTTATATGCCTTTCAAACCAATCTTTTACATCATCTCAATGGTCCCATACAACGGAGACTTATATCCCATGATCTTTCAGATCATCAATTCATTTTTCTATGGTTAAAATTTTTGGCATAAATTCGCTACCCATCTGGCACTTCAAAATCGACATTTCATATTCACATAACCTCCTACCCACTACCGGTAGTCAATAATCAGATCATAATTTCAACAATCATTTCAGGTCTCGCGGGTCAAGTATTTTGTAAGGTTAGGTTCGTCATCATAGGAAACCTTAAACCTAAAAGACATGTCCAACTCACAATGGGTGTAAGTCGGGTGTCTTCATCCCAACTCCTGCTTACAGATGTTCTAATATATATCCTCACAAGATTCGATCTTGATCCTAATACGATAATTATCAATGATAATCTCTCCAAAGGAAAACGATTTTACAGTTTATTACCAAAGGTCAATCATTCAAACATAAAACAACACTTATAGTATTTTGTATCGTTACTTTACCTCGTCCCTTCGATTGGGGTGGTACACAGTAATCTCATCAAGATTCGTTCTCAATGACTTCTGAGCAAATCTCTTGAAATTCGATGCGAAGCGAGGATCTTGATAGAGATGATCGATACACGCACACCATGTTTACACAACTCCTTTAAATACAAAAGAGTCAATTTCTTCATCAAGAATCTATCATTAACAGGAATGATATTAGCAGATTTGGTCAGTCTGTCGACGATGACCCAAATCGAATCAAATTCAGATGATGACCTTTGCAATAGCTAGACGTTTACTAATGTATGAGGCAATGTCTGCCTTCATAAATTGCCATTAGTACAACTTCTTCAGATAAAGATACATTTAGTCAGAAATGTCATGAATAAAATACTTATACTTACAAGATTCCAAGATAACTATATCTCACAATCCTCCATATTTAGACAATCACAAGTGGCCTTTTAATCATTTAGCGTCATCGGCTTCTCAATTCTAATGGTTTATGTTAGCCGCGAACCCCTTTTTTTAATATCTATATTATCCTTTTTATAAGCATCGGCTCTATTTTAAATTGCTCGGCTATTTATTTTGCACAATCATTATTAAGGAATACATCCTAATTGATTCTTTATCCTTTCTACATAATGTGTCAGTATCTACATTCATCTTTCCTGATGAAATAATTATCATGACCATATTTATTCAAAAATTATTTCTTCATATTTTCTAAGTTTTAGTTTCGTCTCAACTATGATTTTTATCAGTTTCGCTCAATCCGACGTATAAAGCATCGATAATTATTACAAGTAATTAAATAATAAATATTTAGTTTTATTGAAATGTAAACGTAGAAATTTTAAATTTCTTATTTCGACCAATTATATAAAAATGTTCAAAATAAATTTGAATTTAATTAACATGATCTTTGTTGATTTATCGAAAATAATTAATAAGATTCGTAAATGTTTGAAAAATCTTTGGTTATACTTTGGTCAAAATTTTCTTAGTTGAAAAGCAAAAAGTGTCGTTTCAAATTTCAAGTCATGGTTTAAATGATTTCCTCAATCCCTCTTAGGTTGTCTTGAGGTATACACGAACATTTACCCCTAAACAGGAGTTTAGTTAAATGTTCTGGGTATAAGGGAATAATCCCTCAAAATTTCTTTTCGATAAAATATTTCTCAAAACACATTTGCACTTTCATTTTGGTAAAACCCAAAGTCTTAAAAGGGCTCTAAATTTTTGAAGAGTCAATATAGATTCTATTATCTTATTAATCACATGGTCAAATAATGTAAAGGATTAAGTCTTAAATCACATGCTAATTATTCAAGGTACAGGTTTTCATTGTTCGGCAGATTCAGGGCAACCTATTAATAATTATTAACTCATTCTTATTCTTATAAACAAACATATGGTTCTTAATGATCACAACCATGAATTTATCAGTTTACAGCCTACACACGTGATTCACCAAATTTATGGATGCTACATGTGTATTGGTCAATCCAAACGACATCACATGAAACTCATAATGTTCATTTTAAGTTCTGGATGTAGTGATTGGAATAGATAATCTTTTTCACGGACGTGAAGTTGATGATAACCATGTCGTGGATCAAATCTTTAGAACATACGCTAGAACCTTGTAAATGATCTAACAATCTATCATCTTGGGTAGTGGATATAGATTTTAATCGTCAATTTACTTATTTCACGGTAATCAATAAATATAAGAAATAATAACACTATAGATCTTCATGATGACGAGCTTGGTAGAATAAAAGCTTTCTCTGACAACTCTCTCAGTTGTACGGTAATTCTTTTAATTCAGACGGTGCTGACGTACAGTGTACACGCCACCAGTGCAGCATCGGGAATATAATCAATACCAAATTCAACTTGCCTTAATGGCGAAAGTCTAGGTAATTCACCAACAAATACCTCCTAAAATTTCAGACAATAGAAACATCTTTTAATAAATTTTCTTTAAGTTCTTTCTAGATTATAATTCCTATGACTAATTCACAACCATTCACGGTATAATTTCAAGTCTAAATGCAGGATATGATCATCCATCAAGAATTATTTAGATCACTTTTGATAATTAACATCTAATCATTTAGGGGATCTCTACACGGGTTCCCATCAATTAAGACAATGTCGTCATGTCATAATCAATAAATCCATTCTACTGGTACTATCAACTTTCTAGTTTCATTGTCGTCGATAAGATGTGAATTTCTCAAAAGACTAATAATAACTCATAATCCTTCACAATTCAAGGATATCTGGAGACATAACTAACCTTAAAAGAGTAAGGTCAACGCATAATCTATGCGAGAGAATTTCAAATCAGATACAGATGAAAACATTTAATGAATAAGAATATATCCCATGTTTTCATAATTTGAGTACGCATTCGAAAGCTCCTTGGATCGTTACCCAGGTCATTCATATATGAAAGATAATCAAAAGAAATGATAGGAACGTCGATACATCCAATCGGGTATCAACACTCGGTAATCAGATACTTTTCCAAAGAATCTCGCCACGGGAGAATTGGACAAGAAGGGAATATCAATTGTCAAATAAGACAAGTTCCACGGATGAGTATATTCGACTCAGAAGAATAAATAGTACGAGCACAAATGTAGGTGTCCCTATCAATATGTCCCTATTTTTCACTTCTTGTAGATCTCATAAAATTTAATCTTTCATAACTTCAATGAAAAGGTAGTATTTATTAATCAATTTTATGGTGACTACTAATCAGCCTTGCATGTTCCCTTCCAAATTGTATGTAGGCGCGCAACTATATACAATTTCAAGATTAACGATGCAATACTCAGTTAGTCAAAATTTATCATCATGTTTATAGTAAAAACAATTTCATGCTTAATTCTTAAATAAGAATCAAGAATAAATTTACAAAGATTTTCTTTGTTGTGAAAACCATTAAGTTTTCCAAGGTGTTTTATAAACAACCTCATTTCGATAACGATTATTTATAAGTCTCACTTTAAATAATCCATATGGTGATGAAAACCCAATTTTTCTCAAGGGATACTGTTTTAACTTATAAAAACAATTAGTGATCTACAAAGGAGTGATGAAAAGATGTTCACTAAGAACTAACTACAATATGCTAGGAAATGAATTTAGCCAATTAAACATGAGGTTCATGACCTCGATGGCGCTCAAAAGAATAATCCACAACGTAACTCAATTCGAGATGAGTACTTGTTCAATGGTTGCATCTCTAATGTGAACATTAGGATGAAGCAATAAAGGATAGATAACATTGATACATGTAGAATTTAGCAATCAAAGGTAGTCTTTTCATTAATCACAAACAAGTCAGAATTGTACAGTAACACATTATGTGTCACTATGTCATACAATTCCAAGAACTCATCCTACCAACTGATGTCTCAGTTAAGTTAGGGATTATTTTTAAAAGATACCACAATGAATACTAATCTACAAAATTCATTAGGTGTCCCACCTGTCCTGGAAGATCCATCGGTCCCAATTCAGAAGAAGATTTCTTCAATTTATTTCTTGGACACTGGGCATCCTCGTTAGTGGACAATGGCCTATTAACAACCCTTAACACGAATCAACAATCATTTAAAACCCTATAATTCAATCACAGGCCTCCACAACTTCCTCTTAACAATTTCTTGTTCCATACAAGTTAAATTTTTACTTTATTCAAGTTTCAATCAACTTATACTCAATTCGATATCCTACCTCATTCTCCAATACTTTCAACCTTATTCTTAGACCTTAATAGGGCAATAAAAGCTCAATATGAACAACACTTAATTTCCAATCCTATAGCTCCTTACAACAATAGTTATCAAATGAGTCACTAGCATGAGATGACTCACACATTCAATTAGACTTCTCGGAAAGGTACTTGTGGCATGAGGCTTTTGGGTAATGGTTCCAATGACAGTCTCAAGTGCGACATTCACCCTTTTGATTTCAATTTAAGAATTGGATGACAACGAATCAGATGACACCTTTCCAGGTGGTATCGTTTTGTCAAACTCCACTCTATAAGGAAAGATCGTCACTACATCGATATCAGATTTAATCTCGCCAATTCTTCATTAATATCGCAATCAACTATATCAACATTTCTATGAATATCAACCATTTGTTGGGATCATAAATGTCCACAACTTGGTTTAGTTATAGAATAGCTAGAATTTCTACGAAAATAGCTTTGATTTATTTGCCAGGGGAGTTAGGGTTTCTTGTGACAATCTACGTCGTATAAATACCTCGTATAAATATAGAAATAATCATCAAACAAGCATGTAATCAAATTACATCATATATATATATATATATATATATATATATATATATATATATATATATATATATATATATATATATATATATATATATATATATATATATATATATATATATATATATATATATATATATATATATATATATATATATATATATATATATATATATATATATATATATATATATATATATATATATATATATATATATACTAGTTACAAAACCCGTCCGATGGACGGGTATGACTTGTGATTATCGTTTACGTTTTTTGTTCTAAATGTTCGCGTTAAAAAACTATACATCATACAAATTTATTTTTTTTAATACTACCTCCGTCCTACTTTTATTGTCCTCATTTGACTTTCTCAAGTCAACATGTTTTAACTTTGATCTTGAATATTTCAGTTTGTGTTACGTAATACCCGATGATAATTATACAAATGTAAATACATGTAAAAACGAATCCATTCATATATTTTGCATCAAATATTATGTAACACAAACAAAAATATTATAGTTTAAAGTTATACAAAATTGACATTAAAAAGTCAAATGAGGACAATAAAAGTGGGACGGAGGGAGTACAAAGTTACCAACACATGCATTTGAAAATTTTAAGTGACGGTTGATCAAGTAGGACTTGTGAGTATCTAAGGTATAAACTAAGTAGCGGTTAATAAATTACGAATACCGTTTTAAAAAGTAGTCCTCGAGAAAAAAGTATATGATGTAGACCAAAATGCGAAATAAAGTTTTTTTTTTTTTTGTATTTACCAATATATCGTCCATATCAGAACGAAAGATCTTCAATTCTTAGATGGTCGTCAATCTTGAGAAAACCTAATTCATTTTGTCCATATAAGAAAATACCTTTCATTTGAGATAGACCTTCAGGTTTTCAATACACATTACTTGTCAAAGAAACCTCCTTTATCTACTTACCAAGCAACTTAGGAAAAAAGTAGAAGGGCTAGTGATTTGTTTTAATTCTTACATTATAAAAAATTCCAAAAATTCTAGTTGTGTGTTAAATGTACGTTAGGCGTTTTTAAGGTAATATGCATTTTAATAGTTTAGGGATTAAATGTACGCCAATGTTTTAAAATTCGGTTTTTAGATCGTTCCAGTTGAGTCATTGGGTCCGGAGGTCCGGGTCAACCTAGGTTCACCCGGTTATCTAAATTTTTATTTATTTATTTTTAATAGTTAATAAAAGTTATGTATAAAAACCATAAAAACTTCCGTATATTGATAATATAAATTGTTTACCAACCAATATAATATGTAAAAATAAAATTATGTCGTAAATACGTAAAATTTACATATTTAAAAACAATCCTGACAAATCGAAACCCGGACGGGTCTCGAGAACCGGGTTGACTCGGGTCACCCCAAACCCGGCGAGTCTAGCTAGGTTTCAAAAATATGAAACCTGGGTCAATATGACCCGTTTCTAACGGGAACCGGGTTTCAAAACATTGATGTACGCTGGGCACTTAGCATTCTTTTTTTAAAAAGTTAACAAAATGCCCATGATTGGAAAATTGCGCAAGATTTTTCCACCTCCACATATAGTAAAGAGTGATCATAAATCATAAAACACCATTATTTTGACTTGATTCTCATGGACCCATAACACACTTATTTAACACGCAAATTATGAGACTATATAATATAATTACATACCCTTTGCTTACATGCAATTTTAGCTTCATTTAGTAAATACTCGTGCTGAATGAACTATCAGAAGACCTACGATGTTGGTCAGTTACTTGTTGCAAGAAAAGGTTGCAGTACGTCATGATTAGCGAGAAAGAGCAACAGGTCAAAACATCAAGCCTTATTAAAAGGCTACTGATACTCTCAGTTTCTTATTTATACCTACTTGATACTGTCGATATCTCCCTTAAAACATGAACTCATGTTTCTTGAAGGCGGTTTCAAAGCTCTTTCTATCGAATCACAACGAACGGATCGACATGATAAAACACCAGTTTCACCTTTGGTCGCATAAGATCTCGGTATCCACAATTTTCGAGGGATACACGTGCCCATAACTCATATATGTCTTTAGCGAGTTCAAAAGCCACAAATTACTAACCATGTATAAGCCTACAAAATGGTCAAAAAATATATACATGTAATTCTTGAGTTAGCAAAATAAAGAAAAAATCAGGGATGAATGAAAAAAAATCTGTTTACCGAACCTTATTTGAGTGATCCTTATTACAACCACAAAAATATAATTTCAGAATGTTAAAGCATTTTGCTTCTGATAGAATGTCAGGGATGACACTGCTAAAGGTTCTAATATAGCCAGTATCAAGTTTAAGAGAAGGTTAGTTCCAAGGAGTTTTAGTAAACGCAAACGAAAATATTTTCTACCATTCTTAAAAATCCAAAATGAATGACAAAATACAATTTGATTTCTATACAACTAAAAGGCATGATTATCACATAGTTGTATATAATTTCTTGACGTTTTATGTTAGTTCAGTAATTAAGTATGATTCTGAATATCAGAGCCAGTGATGGTATATATACACTTTCGGATTACTTACCGACCCATTCGACTAATTACTTTTTAGCCATCGTTGTTTTATTTTATCTATATGACAAGTTAGAGATCAAACGTAACCCACATCAGGCTGTTCACATACTTTTACAAATGTCACCTCTATGTTTACATGGTGTCACAATCATGAGATCATGAAACTGAATCCGACTCTACATAGCAGATTATTTTTTAATAAGCTAATTGGGTTTGCATAATCAGTTGAAAGTATAAAAATATAATCACCTACATATTACTACAGCTTTAGATGAAGATGATGGATGCTGCAAGTGTGATCTTTAGAAACTATGGCGCTACACTTCAGGTACCTTTTTAGCTCATAAATCTATATCCTCATCTGTTTACAGGTTATAATTAAACCAGACTACATATTGTATATGTACTCATTATAACTTAGGAGGTGTCGACGTACAGTCGGTATTCGGCCCGGCCCAACAGGCCCGTGACCCACACACACCTAACTTATCCTTCAAGAAACCCTAAGCCTATATAAACAGGGGTAGGGGTCTCATTATAATCAGGTTCTCTCCTTCTCTACCACACCTCTTATACATTATATTGACCGGATACTAACTTGACCGTCGGAGGTGGACCCCGGGGCTCCGGCCTCGGGTCCACATCTAACCGGTTTACCTTTGTTTGCAGCATTACTCGGGACTCGGGAGGACGACGAACGGCCAGGAGAGTCGTCAGACCGGCCTAGCCAAATTATGCTCCAACAAGTTGGCGCCATCCATGGGACCATGACTAGAGCATGCCTCGTGTTCTCATACCACCGAAAAACAAAAATCAGTGTGTTCGAAATCGGTAATTCTGAATCTTTTTTATTTTTGTTTTTCACTAATTGCTTTCTGCCATGAGAAAATGTTGATTTAATAATCAGTATACAGTGTGACAAACGAGATCACCCATAAACTTGTTCAGTAGGTATCATGGCATGTAAAAACTCATATTATTAGACAAGCTTGTTTTCACATCTCTCCGATTAAACTTGATAAATTTGCTTCATTAAATAAACATGATATCTCTATTAAAAAAACATGATATCGGTTAAGCCGGTACCTTTGTTTTTCATTTTTTTTTTAACTCGATCGACGAGCTTAGTGGCCTTCTTTATCGGCGGGTTAAAAAACTGGTTTTCATAGACTCCGATCCGGAGCGTAACGAACCTCCTTTATTCACGGTTAAATTTTGTAATATCTAGATTTCCTTCATAGAAATATGTTCTAATCTCTTAAGCAAAAGAAGAAAATCTTATCGAATTAATAGAGGTGCAAGTGACATATTTTTAATTCACTGTCATGTACGTGGCAAGTAGAATATATATCCCATCATAGTGTATAATATTGAGTTTTGTCGATAGATGATTTCATATCCGTTGGTATTTATACTTTAGGGACTTTATTTTATTATCGGTGGTCACGATATGTTCAGCCGCCCTCGTCCGTACATTTAAAAATATTTTATTTTTTCTCTGTGGTCATGAATTGCGCCTTTTTTGCGTTAATCCGTACGTCTAGAGATATTGTTTATATTAATAAAATATTACGGAATCTTTTAAATATATACAAAGATTTTTAATATCTTATTTTTAGGTAACAAGATTTACCCATATCTTTTAAAATAAACAGAATATTTTATCAATATTTTTTATGTAAAAAAAGATATTACATATATCTTTTAAATTGGCAAGGAGATATTACATATACCTTTTGATTTGATTAATTATGTTTTTCATATATGTCGTACTCGGCGTAGTAATATCATGATTCACGGTCATAGCTCGTCCATCCGCACTCATCTGCACATTCAAGAATTATTTTATTTTTTATTCGCGGTCATGGTATGTCCAGCCGTGCTCGCCTGTATGTTCGGTTATATTTTATTTTTTCATTGCGGTCATGAGCCGTGTCTTCCATATTAATTCTCATGTTCGGATATACTGTTTATATTAATAACAGATATTACACATATCATAAAAAATTACTACAAGATGGTATTTAGGATATATTTTTTTTATTATATATCTTTTGAATCGGTGCGATATATTACATATGCTTTTTCAAATAAATTTATCATTCGCGGTCATGGTACGTCCATCCGTGCTAGTCCGTACACTCGGATATCTTCTGCCTACGGGCGTACATGTACACATCGTTCCCAGGCGGAATAAGAGGATTGAGTGAACCTAATAATTCAACTTTTCGTGTAAGAGGGATGCAACCCCAACGACCATGGATCATGTATCCTTGTTAGACACCTTACTTTCAAGACGTTGTAGTAAGTTACGCAAACCACATGACTCATGATGGACTTGCAAAAGACACACTGTGCACGTCTAACAAAATTTTGTCAAAACTTTGACCGTCCTTATGGTAGTAACGGTACGCCGCACGTAATAGCATAACGCATCCCATAAGTTAGTTAAGATACGTCTTATACTATGTGACAATTCGCGGTTATGGCAAGATCCATCCGCGTTGGTTTGCACGTTCGAACCTAATCTCTATCTTTTGTACGCGGCTATGGTACGTCCATTCGCGTTGGTCTACGCGACCGTAATTTTTTTTTTTTTTTTTTTTTTTTTTTTTTTTTTGAATACTTGATAAAGTTTAATATTACTAATCGAGTTTAGCACCATTAAACTTGGGGGGCTACCAGGGTATAATAATACCACTATTTCCGTGCATGACACGCAAATATCTTTGGATATATTTCTTTGCCGCAGAAGTCCGCCTTCTGCCGGGTTATTCCTTTGCCATGGAAGTATCTCTTCCATTGGCTTATTCCTTCGCCGCGGAAGTACTTCCTCTGCGCGCTTCTTCCTTTGCCATAGAAGTATTCTTCCACGTGCTTATTATCTTCGCCACGGAAGTACTCCTTCCGCGCGCTTATTCATGCGCCGTGGAAGTATTCTTCCACGTGCTTATTATCTTCGCCGTGGAAGTATCTCTTCCACGTGTTCTTATCTTCGCCGTGGAAGTATCTCTTCCACGTGCTTGTTATCTTCGCCGTGGAAGTATCTCTTCCACGTGCTTATTATCTTCGCCGTGGAAGTATCTCTTCCACGTGCTCATTATTTTCGCCGTGGAAGTATCCCTTCCACGTGCTCATTATCTTCGCCGTGGAAGTATCTCTTTCACGTGCTCATTATTTTCGCCGTGGAAGTATCCCTTCCACGTGCTCATTATCTTCGTCGTGGAAGTATCTCTTCCACGCGTTTGTTATCTCCGCCGTGGAAGTATTCTTCCACGTGCTCGTCATCTTCGCCGTGGAAGTATCTCTTCCACGTGCTTATTATCTCCGCCGTGGAATTATTCTTCCACGTGTTCGTCATCTTCGCCGTGGAAGTATTCTTCCACGCGCTTCTTATCATCGCCGTGGAAGTATCTCTTCCACGTGCTCATTATCTTTCGCCATGGAAGTATTCTTCCACGGGCTCATCCTCCTTCGCCGTGGAAGTACCTCTTCCACGTGCTCATTATTTTCGCCGTGGAAGTATTCTTCCACGTGCTCGTTATCTTTCGCCGTGGAAGTATTCTTCCACGGGCTCATTCTCCTTCTCCGTGGAAGTATCTCTTCCACGTGCTCATTATTTTCGTCATGGAAGTATCTCTTCCACGTGTTCTTATCTTCGCCGTGGAAGTATCTCTTCCACGTGCTCATTATCTTCGCCGTGGAAGTATCTCTTCCACGTGCTCATTATCTTCGCCGTGGAAGTACCTCTTCCACGTGCTCATTATTTTCGCCGTGGAAGTATTCTTCCACGTGCTCGTTATCTTTCGCCGTGGAAGTATTCTTCCACGGGCTCATTCTCCTTCTCCGTGGAAGTATCTCTTCCACGTGCTCATTATTTTCGTCATGGAAGTATCTCTTCCACGTGTTCTTATCTTCGCCGTGGAAGTATCTCTTCCACGTGCTCATTATCTTCGCCGTGGAAGTATCTCTTCCACGTGCTCATTATCTTTCGCCGTGGAAGTATTCTTCCACGTGCTCATTATCTTTCGCCGTGGAAGTATTCTTTCACGGGCTCATCCTCCTTCGCCGTGGAAGTACCTCTTCCACGTGCTTATCATTTTCGCCGTGGAAGTATTCTTCCACGTGCTCATTATCTTTCGCCGTGGAAGTATTCTTCCACGGGCTCATCCTCCTTCGCCGTGGAAGTACCTCTTCCACGCGCTTATCATTTTCGCCGTGGAAGTATTCTTCCACGTGCTCATTATCTTTCGCCGTGGAAGTATTCTTCCACGGGCTCATCCTCCTTCGCCGTGGAAGTACCTCTTCCACGTGCTTATCATTTTCGCCGTGGAAGTATTCTTCCACGTGCTCGTTATCTTTCGTCGTGGAAGTATTCTTCCACAGGCTCATTCTCCTTCTCCGTGGAAGTATCTCTTCCACGTGCTCATTCTTTTCGCCGTGGAAGTATTCTTCCACGGTGCATCATTATCTTTTTCCGTGGTAGTACGTCTTCCACTGGCTCATACTTTTTGCCACGGAAGTACGTCTTCCGTTGGTTCATATCTTTGTTGTGGAAGTACGCCTTCCACGATAAATTACTTTGCCCGACTACGGAATGATTTTTCAAAATTTTACATTTTTGACCTTAATTGGACGGGGCCTGATCAACCGTGTTTAGTGCAGGAAAAATCGTGAAAATTGTTAAGTCATTATCTAAGTCGTGGCCGCAAGACGGATATAATATCCGCATAAACATGCCACAAAAGTACGTTTACTGTTGGCTTTAAGACGAATGAAATATTCGCACTATGCTGCATCATTAGTGGGTTTAGAGGTACGTCTTCAAATGTTCACGATGCAGCATACGGGTTCCACCTTCACCTTCATAAAACCTTCTTATCATCCTCACGTTAGAGATGAATAAGAATGATACCTTGCCAATGCCAGTGTTACCCCGGCTATAGAACACGCTTTCTTCTTACGGGGTCCTTACCGTCTAATCACGGGAAACCAAGCATTCGAGCACAACCACCCGTCTTACGTATACGTGTTTTCCCATTTCTTTCGCCGTGGATACGCTCACAGGTAGCGGATATGGAGTAAAGTCTAGTAACCTTGGCGACAACCACGCATACTAGGCTGGGGGGACATGATGACGTATAGTGGCTTCGCTCACTATTTGCAACCCCAACCCATCATCCTTTTGCTAAAGGTAGCCCATTTACGAGTGGAGCCATATGTTACGGACGACCCACGAGGATGTCCTAAGCAACATGCCGCACGCGGTTGTTAGTGAGCGTGATACACAATAAGTCTAGCATAACATGATCATGGACCATATCATACTAGACTGGGGGACATGTCGACGTACAGTCGGTATTCGGCCCGGCCCAACAGGCCCGTGACCCACACACACCTAACTTATCCTTCAAGAAACCCTAAGCCTATATAAACAGGGGTAGGGGTCTCATTATAATCAGGTTCTCTCCTTCTCTACCACACCTCTTATACATTATATTGACCGGATACTAACTTGACCGTCGGAGGTGGACCCCGGGGCTCCGGCCTCGGGTCCACATCTAACCGGTTTACCTTTGTTTGCAGCATTACTCGGGACTCGGGAGGACGACGAACGGCCAGGAGAGTCGTCAGACCGGCCTAGCCAAATTATGCTCCAACAGGAGGCGTTTGGAATTGCTCATGTCTCAAGCTAATACCTTCTACTTACTAAACGAACAGATAAGAATTCTACACATGACGTACTACTAATAAACAGCGGAAAATAAATAAATAAATAGACTTGTAAAACCACCTAAACAGTTGTCATTATCCTTTATGATGAGTGGGTTTTGGATGGCTGCTGTTAGAATCAAGTGAAAGACTAACCTAGTTAATGACATGATGAGAGGTTGTTTAGATGGTTGGTATAAGGGGTGTTTTCGTGTTGTTGTAAGGGACTAATTAGACACTTTTTGAGATTAAAATGCTTCACCAAGTAAACTTAAAAAAAACAGAATATTTTTATGCATCAAGTAAATTATACCTGAAAAGAAGTGGAAGACGAAATGGTTTCTGATGATCTTTTTGGCTCATTGAGCTGATCAGCTTCTTCAAGTAAACTTTGTTGACTCTCAACCATGTTATCACCCTCGAAACCAAATATTAGGACAAATGAGATTTGTCATGGCTTGGTTCCAACGTCTAGTCCTTTTTCTTTTTGTTTACAGCTTCCTATTGGGATATTGGGATCATCCTGTTTTCTTGTATTTTGTAGCAAAGCATTAACAGATTCAAAACAGCCACCAGTTGCTCCTGGTTTTACTTTATATCATCTACAAATGTTGGTTAAAATTCATATTAAGTGTTTTAAACAGATTGCCTAAAATTTATAAAGCGTGACACATGTTTAACTGAAAAGTAAATAGGTCGATGTGATTAGATAGGTTAAAAGTCATATGAAGTGTTTCAAACAGATAAAACCTCCTCAATTTCTTTACTAAGTACTTACGAATGAATATTTAACATGTAGGAAGATTGCTTAAAATGTATAAAGCGTGACACATGTATATAAATATGAACCGCATAGATTATATGCGACCTCCCTTATAAGCCACGTGTATAAGTAGTTTAAATAAGTACTTCAAATACCCCCTATGTATAATTTTAACAAAGGGTTTGCAAACAAAAATTTAAGTAATTATTTAAGTTCTTAGCTTCTTAAGCAATTAGCCATTTTGTAATCAAGACTGAATGTTACCTTGATGAACTTTCATGTTAGCGTCAACTCTAGCATTTGCAAGCCGCCATTGCAGTTGCTTGTTATGTAACACTCTCAAAACATTCTGCTATCCCACCGTCTCAAAAAAGGCCAATGTGACATGATCAGTCAGCTTTGTTCAAAACTTCACTTCCGTACTTTCTAGCGCATGTTGCACCAGTGGAAACGGTAATACCTTCTCTGATAAAAGAAAACCTACCAATAATAATTCTATCTAAACATATTATATTCTTATGAAGGTGGTTAACTATCCGAGGGATGAAAACTTAAGAACTGACAAGTTTTTGATATAAAACGCACCTTTTTCACATTCATTCACAAGAGGCTCAACTGGAAAAAGAGAAAGCACAGATAGAATCAGCCATTTGATGAAATCCCCAGACACTCGTCATCTAGTAGTTGTGCTACAACTAAAGGAGCATTGTCACAGTTCACATGACCAGCTTCACCTTCCCTTGAAAGTTCTTGGAACTCGAAAGAAAGCTTCTTACTGTGCTCATACCTGAAGAAAACACACTACTATTTATATAAATCACGGGTTGAAGTATTGAAGAATTATCTCGAACATACCTATTTATCTTTTCAACTTGCTTTTTCTTTTGATTATGAGAACTGTTAATTACGACCTCTAGCGCAGCCGCAAGCACTTTATCGAGAAGAGAAGGCAAAGATTCCGAATCCCCAACGAAACAAATGTAATCACCTCATAGTTATCATCTTATATGTGACTACGCAGTTCGAGTGACGAACAAAAGCTACGATACATGATATTATCACCATCATTCAGTAGAGAGAGAAACACCACTTTTGATCCATTTTTTTGCATAAGAACGAAAATTATAAGATTTATAGATTTTGCGCAGTTGAAAAAACTCGAGGAATTCCAGAATAATACCATGGCAATCTGTCCATTCTTTAGAGAACTCATAGTCCTCTCCATATTCGCCTTGAGACTCCACCTTCATATCGACATTAAAGAGGCTACTTTCACCAGTTCTAGGTCGGGCAAAGATCTGCATAAACATAAGTGCTAACGTACCAAATTCAATACACGTTTATACATTTCTTTTTGTATGCGTGTGAGAAGGAAAAAGTAGACAGGCCTGATTTCCAATTCTCAAGATTGATAACCTGATGCTAATCTACAAGCTGTATCACATATTCATAGATGTGTCGTTTTCTCATTTATATGAATCCACGACTTTTTTGCTAACAAAAAATGAATGTAATCAAGCTTAATCATGCATCATAAGAAGAAAGCAAAAAAACTATGACAAATTACCATTAAACTGTACCTGCCAAGAGATAAAGGATGTAATCCTAGAAACAATGGTACTTCCGTCCGTGATAATATAAAAATATGGAAAAAGTCTACGCATCTTAGATTCACGCAAATTCGGCTTTGAAATTGAAAAGAACATAACCAAATCCAGATCGAAGATCATGACCCTTAATATTGAAACACACAAACATCAAAGGCTAAAATCAAATAACTGCTACCTGATGACCATTCGACGGGGTGATCTTGTGCAGCCTAATTAAACTTAGTTATCGGCTTAATTATAAGAGCGCAACACAAACTTACCCGTTTGACCCACGCTAGAGCACATAAATATATTTCAAAATAACGATCAATTTATGTGTATGACAAATGCACAGAACTGTGCGCAAACCCCAATAAGTTTGATCTTGTAAGACATTAAGTTTCAAGATATTTGGTAAGAATGATCTCTAATCCACGTTGCAGCTTCTATCGCCATGTTAATAAGCCAAGGTACTAACCATTCTGAAACAAATAATATTGCAAAAAGTGAAAGCTAACAAATTAAGAAATCAAAAGCCCGAAACATAAACAAAATTGTACCTCTAGTTGGATTCTCCTGAGCGAGATAGGGTCCTCAAACAATGCAAAGCTATAATACAACAATCAAACCCATGGAGAAAGGTGATTATTATACTTATGATTTTTGCGATTATAATTTAGTAATATAAAGTATTAATCAGATCAGTGGCTCGATTATTGCGATTATAATCTAGGTGGATTTTTTTTGTTATGGGTTTGATTTCTAAAATTTATCTAGGGTTTTTCTCACGGATGAGTTTTTTTAAGAACGAATGTTTCTTGTTCAGGTAGTTAGGGATTGGATTTAGAGGTTGATTTTAGGGTTACGATGACATTGATCTTAGTATGAAGTGTGGGTGTGGGTTTTAACTGGATTCGACTTATGATTTGTAAGAATGAAAGTTTAAGCCCAAAACGTAAACCCATGTGCTGACTGGGATTAGTTCTCCTGATAGATGACATGGCAAATCCCTCCTCTTATATATATATATTATATATTATAAGATATATATATATATATATATATATATATATATATATATATATATATATATATATATATATATATATATATATATATATATATATATATATATATATATATATATATATATATATATATATATATATATATATATATATATATATATATATATATATATATATATATATATATATATATATATATATATATATATATATATATATATATATATATATAATCCAAGTTATATATATTAAAATAACACTTCTCAGTCTGGCCTTGTCGGTAACTCAAGAATTCTTCGGCACCGTTATAGTCAAAAGATTTTTAGACATTCTTAGAAAAATGTTTATATTTAAAAGATTTTGAAATGTTTTATTCAAAACCTTAGTTTTAAAAATCTTTCGTTCTCTATAACGAGAGCTCTGGTACCAAACTGTAACACCCCCAAATTTTGTATAATTCAATACAGCGGAAGACTCGTTGGTGTTACGGGATAGCACATTACTCACATCATAGACAACGCTTAAAAATTGCGTCGTTTAATAATAAAGCATTTCCATTCATAAATATCAAATACATAGGTCCCAAGTCATAGTATTTCATACAATTTTTACAAAGCATTTGAATGGAAATTTTTATTTAAGTGCGGGCCATGAATTCTTTGTTGTCTTCCCGAGAATTACCTTCAAGTACCTGAGATAAAACATATTAAAAGAAAAGGGTCAGCGATAACGCCGAGTGAATTCATAGAGTTTAATAAAACCATTAATATAGCATCGGTATAAAATTATTACCGAAAATCATTTTGTACAAATCCTTGTAATAGGCCATAAAATAGCTAAAGTCATTTTATACAAATCCTTATCAAAATTCATAATATAGGCTTTTGCCTTCAAAAATCATTATACGAATCATTTTCATAAAAACATCATACAATACGTTTTATAACGTTGTATAGATTAAATAAAAACCATTATATGAATATGGTTATGTAAAACCAAAACACGAACATAAAATCAATAATAAGACCCCGTATTGCTAGTCAGGCAGTGCGTATCGCAGTATTTCGTTATTTGGATTATTATAAGCCGCATGACATTGTTACCTTACTATACCAAACAACGGGTAGCTAACCCGAAACTCAATTTGCCCATCTAAATTAGCGAGTCGTCACAATAATCACGCTTGTGTAAATCTTCTCATAGATAAATTTGCTTACCAATCAATGTGGCACGACGGGGACCAACCGTCAAGGCGCGAACTGGGGTGATCGTCCCCAAATAGTACTATTATATGCATAAGCGTCTACCAAATCCCGGTAGTTCACAATTCATGCTAATGGGACTTTTAGTGTCATAACCTAACTTTAATAATCCATTTTAATTCATACATCGGGTCATACAATCATTCGGGTCCAAATCAATAAACAAATAATCGGGACAAATGATGTCCTATTTTATCAAAAAATAACAAGTTATCTCCCTCGCGGGTTTATAAAATATTTCATAAAAACATTTAAAAGGGTGCGAGGCTATGAACTCACGTTGATGTGGGAAAGCGGTTATCGGCGATTTGGATGTACGGTAGGTGCTTCAATCATGGAAACCTAGACAAATAATACTCGTCTTAGACTTTTGTCCAATGACTTTATAAAAATAACAATAATGTATACATATGATGATTTTATATATATGATGATGATCAAGTGGGTTTATACATTCTCATTTACTCATTTTAGTGTTATGTGTTGACAACTTTTATACTTGTTTCTCTAGTTCATTTTCTTTACTTGTCAAGGCCTATTAGGCCCATTATAAGTCCATTACTTTATATTGATCCATTTTACACTTTTAATATCAGTATTATACTTTCAAGTTAGTCCCAAGTGGGTTAAGCCCAATAAGTAGGTTTATAAGTGTTTTACTAACTAGTCGGGTTTATAGTCCAATAAGGTTACTTTGGCCCGTTAATGTCTATATGTTGTAAAGTTAGGGTTTTATCGGTTTTTACTTGTTATATAAGTTCATATATCAGTATGTGAGTTTATAAAACTTCATATTAGACGGGTTGGATCGTCTAAGTTTTATTTGACAAAAACGTTAATCTTTCGTTTTTAGCCGAAAAGACGTAAAACTTAGTATATAGTTTTTATAACTTATAAAACTTACCAAACTACCATTTTTATATAATGTCCATTTATTTATCCTTATGCATATTTATATAAATGAAATATATAAGTTAGTGAGTTTTAATTCACATTTTATACTATATTTATTTGAGTGCTTATATAATAATATTAAACTTTAATTTCACAAAATCAGTCCTAAATTTTAAGTTCACTAAAATATCCATATCTAGAGTTTTATAATTAGATAGGACCTCAAATTTTTATCCGAGAAACTACATGATATGTGCTTCATTTTATTCCTTTATAGCTACTGATGAATCAACCTCTAAATATTTTAATAAATTCGTCCAAAACAGTGTAGGCAGATTTGCACTCTAAACTTGTTTTGATCATATCTCACTCATTTTTATGATTCCATTATATGGCCAACTCTCACATGTGTATAACACCTAATAATTAATGTATATTGATTCCACTTTACCATTTTATCAGTTTAACATTTGGTTACTTATTGTTTTTATACAGCCATCATATTTAGCAAGATTTTAACCTTGTTACTTATGGTTTTCCATATTTTTAAACATATTTATCAAATCTATCAACACCAAATCCCCACATAATATTTTTAATCATCATTCATCATCATATACATATACATAAATAAAGAAAATACAAGATTACATAATCAAAATAACAAGAGGATAGGAAGAACAATCTTTATACCACCATTAGTGATGAAAAGATGAGGTTTTTGATGAACAAGACTTGATTCTTGTTATCTAATCTTCAACTTTAGAAAGGAAACTTCTTGGGTCATTTGGATAGATGAGCATCTCCATGAATTCAGCCCTTTAACCTCATGAAAACTCCTTTTCATAGGTTAAGATCACCTCCAATCTTCATATCTTCAAAGGTTTTTCAATATATGTGTGAATAACACATGATATTATGGTTAATTTAAGATCAAATGGTGGTGTTGTGGTGAATATGGGACGAATTTTTAGTGAGAGAAAGGGAGAATGAGTGGTTTTGCATATAAGATGAATGAGGGAATGGTTTGGAAGAAAATGGTTTTATGGTATTAAGTTAGCTTGTTATGTTAAGCATACAAGTGTAACTTGTAAGCTACCATTTGACACCTCATGGTGTTGTTGTCCTTGTTTGGCCGTGGGTTAGTGGGGGTTGGACAAGTGTCCCACTTGTCTCATCTCCACTAATTTACGGGTACTCCTCGATTCTAGTTTCCTTGATTTACGTGCCCTCGGGTCGTTTTACGAAAAACGTTTTTATAAATTATGAATCAACGGCACAAAACGAATCTAATAAAAATTGTCTCATCAAAAACGGAGTTCGAAAACGTAAATACGTAATCCTAAGGTTTCCGGTTTAGTCGTAAAGGACGTTAAATTATAATCGTATGTCCTAATCTCTTCTCGTAAATTTGTGAGTTTATGAGCCAACACAAATTTAAAACTCCAAAATAATATTCACGGATAAATTTATTTCCTGAAATGTCGGACTGTCACCAAAGACGGTGTATGTAAACGTAAGCACGGAACGTAGAATCCTCCGGTTTAGACGTAGTCGATGCTACTTCAAGACGTAAATCCAAATTTCTTCCCAAAAATAAGTGAGTTCAAAATATAACATTAAAATAATGTTTTTAAATAATATTTGAGAATAAAATATAAACCATAAATTGACGGATTGTCACACTGCGAGTTTACCATTCAGTGACTGTACTTCCTTTTTTGTCTTTGGACTTTGGAGTTGGATGACCGCATCTGTTTTTTCCTGACATGGTTTGATGTCGTTGGGGTCAATCATGTATCCTAGGAACTTGCCTTCCGTTTCCCCAAAAGTGCACTTCTTAAGATTTAACTTCATGTTTATTCTCCTTAGTGTCGAAGATGTTTCCTCCATATCCCGGATAAGATCGCTCTGTATGTGACTTTTGATTACCAAGTCGTCGACATACACATCTAAATTTTGCCCTACTTGGCTTTCAAACGCTTTATCAACCAGCTGTTGATACGTGGCCCCTGCATTCTTGAGTCCAAATGGCATTTTTGTGTAGCAGTACACTCCCTGGGTGGTATGGAATGCTGTTTTTTCCTCGTCCTCTTCCGCCATTTGTATTTGGTGGTATCCTTTGTATGCGTCCAGGAAGCATTTGAAGGGGTATCCGCACAACGATTCCACCTTCCAGTCTATCTCTGGAAATGGATAGCAATCTTGGGGACAAGCTATATTGAGGTCTGTGAAATCAACGCACATGCGCCAGCTACCATCATGTTTCTTCACCATTACTAGGTTAGCGAGCCAGTCATGATAGTAAACATCCCTTATGATTCCTGCGTCTACTAGTTTTTTCACTTCCTCGAGTATCACCTTATTGTATTCTGGAGCCTGTCCTCTTTTATTTTGCCTAATCGGAGGGTACCCTTCGCGGATCTGGAGCTTGTGCTCGGCTATTGACCTTGGTACCCCAGTCATATCTTTGTGTTCCCATGCGACGATGTCTAAGTTGTCCTTTAAAAGGCGACACAAGTATGTCTTTCCTTTGTCAGACAGTATTCCTCCGATTGTAATCTCTTGATCCGGATACTTCGGATGTACTGCTACTTTTAGATTTGGCGGTGAGTTTACCTTAGGTTCCATTGTGACCCGTGGAGGTTCTGTGATCAAGTTACACTCCGGGGGAGTTATCGCTATATTGAAGATCGTTACGATTACTCCATCCACTGGGAATTTGATCATGCCATGAGTTGTGGAAGGTACCGCTCTCATTGCTAGTATAGTTGGTTTCCCTATAATCCCGTTATATTGCGATGGCGACCGTATGATCAGGAAACTCATGGAGATGTTTGTTGAGTGCTCATTGTCTCCCACCTTTACTACTAGCTTTAGTTGGCCCAAAGGCCACACCGCTTCTATACCGAAACCGATGAGCGGGGAGGTTGCAGGTATCATTTGGCTCTGTACTTCTGTACTAAGTTTCAGGAAGCAGTACTCATACATTATTTCTGCTGATGAACCTCCATCCACATACATGAGATGTATGTTGTGCTGATCAATGCTTATTTCTATAACTAGCGGGCCATCTGCGACGTTCCTCGCATTGAGTGGGGGGAAGGAAATGTCTTTCCCCTTCGAGAATTTCTGGCTCACCTTCTGTATATCGTCCTTCGTGGTTTCCTTGACAAGGTGTTTTAGCTCGCCTTTCTTTACCATATTCTCGATATATTTTTGAAGCTGAATACATTCATTCGTAGCATGCCCCCTCTCATCATGGTATTCGTAGTATCTATTACCGACACATTTTTCGACCAGGGTGGTCATTGGCGTTGGCCTTGGGAAACTCGCACCTTCTGATACGAGGATTTCTCTTGGGGTTAACTTAAGGCAGGTAAACCTAGAGTTATAAGATCTCCCCTCTCTTCTCCTTCCTAAGTAATCAAGGCCTAGAGGTCTGCCTTGCTTGTTGGGCCTTTCACTGGGCGCACGGATATATCTGTGATCATAAGTGTTTCGTGCTACTTCTGAAGCAACTGATTCTCCTTGTATGAAAGACCTTACACGCCTTAGCACTCCATCGAAGGTTTCAGGCGTTCTTTCATTCAACTTCTTTACTAGATCGCTGTTTCGTATACCCGCCATGAAGCAAGATACTTTCAAAAATTTTGGGCAGTCTTTTATTTGAAGACACTCATCTTGAAAAGTTCTAGAAAGTCTTTCAGGTATTCGCCCTGGTTCTGCTTTACCCTGGCAAGTGATACAGCACTCCTATCATGTCTTTTCTATTGCACATAGTTTCTTTTTAATGCTTTCTGCAACACTTCATACCCGTTGATTGTTCGTGGCGGAAGCCTATCGAACAACATCTGCGCGTTACCTACGAGTGTAGAGGTAAACATGTTGGACCATGCGGGTTCTGGCCATTGTTCGATACATGCCTGGGATTCAAAGACTTTTAAGTGGTCTGCTGGATCTGACGTGCCATCATAAGTTTTCACGTTTGATGGCATGCGGCGCTTTCTTGTGTCTCTATAATACTGTATGCGCCTCGTAAAAGCGTTTTTTCTGGCTCTTCTCCATGGTTTCGAGAAGCTTTGGTCATCCGAGGAGTACCTTGCGCGTATATGTTTTTCTGGGGGGTTACCACTTGATCCTACTATATTGCTTTATGAGGATGCGACGTGCTTCGCGCGCTTTGCTTCTATTACCATCTTCTCATGTTTAGCAACCAAAGGGATGAGGGCTTGTAGGTTACTAGCTACGTACTCCTCCATCATGCGTGCCTCCATAGCAATGACTTCACTCCCTCCTCTTGGGGCGTCTTTTTTTTGTTTATTGGGAGGAGGCTGAGTTAAGAACAATTTATAGGTGTGAAAACACCCATCCTTTTACCACTTAATTATAATAATAACCAAGCCAAAACGTGTATTTTATGTCGTAAAAGTCGAAATTATGTGTGGTTTGTGTTTTTATTGTGTTTTAGGACCAAAAGATGAAAAATAAAGAAAACACGGGTTTTCACGGGCTTTTATCGAAGAAAAAGACAAAAGACGAAGTCAAACGATAAAAAGTGTAAAAAGAACGGAAGTCAAAGGCTTATTCTAAAGATTTATCAAAGAAAAAGACTAAAGACAAAAGTTTAACGAAGTCGAAGAACCAAGTCTAATAAATGAAAAAAATTAGAAGACGAGTTCATTTTATATCGACAAATCCCGAGACAACGTCGAGAAAGTCAAAGAAATTAAAAGACGAGAAGACAAAGTGAAAGAAGAAAGCATCAACACCTATCCTCCTTTCCTCCTATATATACCCTCCTAATATGTCATTAGGAGGGTGTTAGTTAGTTAGTTAGTTTGAGATTATGAGTAGTGTAGATTTATTTTTCATATAGTAGGAGTAGGTTTAATTTAAATTTCCATGCTTTAATTTTCCTTAATCTTGTATTCAAATCTTTAAATCTTAATCTTAATTTCAAGCTTTTTAGATAATCATTCTCATTCTTCCTTTCTTGTTTTAAAATCTCTTGTTTTGGTTTGATTAATCTTGTAGTTTGTTTAATTTTTATGCTTATTGTTTAATTGATATGTTTGTTTGATTTTTCTTATTGTGCTTATTGCTTATTGTTTGATTTTCTTATTTTTGATTAAGTGTCTTTAATAGTTTATTTTTATAAAAAGTAGATTTTAAAATTTAGTTTATTTAGTGTTTTTAAAGTTTTTAAATTGTGGCTTATTAGCTTTTTCTTAAAATTAGATTTGTTAAGTTTTTGGTTGAGTGCTTATTAGTTTTTAGCTTATTTTTCTATTTTGCTTAATTTTGTTCCTTGTCCGGATTCTTAAAACCCTCTTTTCCCGGATTAGATCTTTCAAGTTATTTCGGATAGCACATAAAATAGTTATTCCGGATAGTGGCAAAATTGATATTCCGGATAGTGTAAAAATTGGTATTCCGGATAAGACCCCAAATCCTTATTCCGGATAAGCGTTTTTTTTGTTATCCGGAATAACAAATAAACGCTTATCCAGAATAAGGCTTTGGGGTCTTATCCGGAATACCAATTTTTACACTATCCGGAATATCAATTTTGCCACTATCTGGAATAACTATTTTATGTGCTATCCGGAATAACTTGAAAGATCTAATCCGGGAGAAGTGGGTTTTAAGAATCCGGACAAGGAACAGAATTAAGCAAAATAGAAAAATAAGCTAAAATCTAAAAATAAGCTAAAAACTAATAAGCACTCAACCAAAAACATAACAAATCTAATTTTAAGAAAAAGCTTATAAGACACAATTTAAAAACTTTGAAAACACTAAATAAACTAAATATTAAAATCTACTTTTTATAAAAATAAACTATTAAAGCCACTTAATCAAAAATAAGAAAATCAATCAATAAGCAATAAGCACAAGCAAAATCAAACAAACATATCAATTAAACAATAAGCATAAAAATTAAACAAACTACAAGATTAATCAAACCAAAACAAGAGATTTAAAAACAAGAAAGGAAGAATGAGAATGATTATCTAAAAAGCTTGAAATTAAGATTAAAATTTAAAGATTTGAATACAAGATTAAGGAAAATTAAAGCATGGAAATTCAAATTACACCTACTCCTACTATGTGAAAAATAAATCTACACTACTCCTAATCTAAAACTAACTAACTAACTAACACCCTCCTAATAATATATTAGGAGGGTATATATAGAAGGAGAGGAGGATAGATGTTGATGCTTTCTTCTTTCACTTTGTCTTCTCGTCTTTTAATTTCTTCGACTTTCTCGACGTTGTCTCGGGATTTGTCGATATAAAATGAACTCGTCTTCTAATTTTCTTCATTTATTAGACTTGGTTCTTCGACTTCGTTAAACTTCCGTCTTTAGTCTTTTTCTTCGATAATCTTTAGAAGAAGCCTTTGACTTCCGTTCTTTTTGCACTTTTGATCTTTTGACTTCGTCTTTTGTCTTTTTCTTCAATAAAAGCCCGTGAAAACCCGTGTTTTCTTTCTTTTTCAGCATTTGGTCCTAAAACACAATAAAAACACAAACCATGCATAATTACGACTTTTACGACATAAAATACACGTTTTGGCTTGGTTATTATTATTATAATTATGTGGTAAAAGGATGGGTGTTTTCACACCTATCAAATCCCCTACACTTGACCATTGCGATGCCCTCATGCAATGCATTAATTACAAAGCAAGATTTACATTTTCCATCATAATTAACCCGCCTTGGCCTTTATTAAACACAAGACATTAAGGAAACTTAAAAAGATATAAAATAACCAAATATTTGAAGGAAGAAACAAGTAAAGAAATCTAAGACTTACATTAAGGCTTAGGTTGTCATGAATGTTTATCACCCTCAAGTTTCACGTTCCCCATACCAAGCTTAAAAACGAGATCATTGTTATTATAAGTTAGTAAAGCTAACACAAACTCATGTGGCCCAATTATTCACTTAGACTCCCTTATTCCTAGGTGTATCTCTTATATTTTATTGTTGTTTTGAATGATCACGAGGATGCATTATTGACTTATTTCGATAATTTATTAAGGCGGAAAATAAAGCAGGACGATTTAATCAATAGTTAGCTAAAGGACTAAATCTTTTAAAACTGCTTCTCGAGACCTCATAAAGTTCATATCTTGGCATAACTCGCTTCACGATTTGAGACCTTTCTCGGATCGATATTTGGCATTGACTTCATACTTCTAATCTTGAGAGATGATCTTGAAATAATGGTCTTCTCTTCATAATAGGAATTTCTTCACTTGAAGTTTTTGAGAGATTCTTCATACTTGGACCACGACTTCTTCATTATTCTCCAACCTTTATTTGGGATTTTGATATACAACGATCCGCCTCCTTTTAGGACTTGGATCTATTTATCCTCATACCTTGCTAGGGTTTTTTCGGATAGGCTTATCCATGATCTTTAGGGGAGTATTTGCTTTTCGTCGTGTGTCTCGATCCTTCATATTCATTTTTGATAAATGATTCTTCACATCACTTTGGATCTTCAGCAACAAAATGTAGCCCTCATGCCTTGTTAGGGCCTTGTCGGACTCTCCAATCTTCGCGTCCCGCTTCAATAAGTTATGCATTGGCTATGATCTCTAATTAATACCAAGCAACTTTTAAACGATCTTGTGCTAGAAGCTAAGTAAATTTTTAAATCGTACAACCTTACTTATTGCAATTATATTTATTAACAAGCGATGGGAGTAAAAGCTCATAATTAACTCACATAAACTCATGAAAGAATACCAACTTATAATTGACTATATCATATCTCGTTCTCCACAATTTAAAATCTCAAGGAATGTGACTCGTGGATGCTTAGCCAATCAAATCAAAGTTTTGGGTTTTCAAGTCATCTATACGATCTTGCAACTTCTTAGACTTTTTCAAGTTTAGAATTCGTATTTTAAAGTTCCCTTGATAAACGACTTTCTAAGAACAATTATAGGAACTTGCGAAAAATTTCTTTTTCTTAACCCGTAAGAGTTAAGACTTTCGCGTTTTAAAGTTCCCTATATAAAAGCCTAGCAAAACTTGACTTAAACACGTTAAGGATACTAGCTAGAGTGTACTTGGATAAGTAAACTCGGGTTGAGTCAAAAGATTCATGACGGGCCTAATATATCAAAGACATCTAAACTTATTAAAACAATTTATTAAAATTTATTCTAATGAAAGAAAATAACGATACAAAGGAAAATACTAATAGGCCAAAATAGATCAACAATTTTGAAAAATGTCGAAAAATCAATTTTCCGGTTAAAATGAGGACAAATTAATAGAAAATCTCACTTAACTTCGATGGAAGCCCCCCCTACACATAATATAAACATTGGCCTCAATGTTTAAGCATGTGGGAGTAAACTCCCCTACACTTAGGACATTGTGCACGTTGTTTAAATCTTTATAAGGAAGAGACAACTAAAGTAATTCCTATTTTAATATTGAAGAATATAAAATAGTGAATCAAAAGAGTTTAGGATAAAACCAGGAAGACGGGTACACGGAATCACGGGTCGTCAAAAGTCATCAAAAGTCATCAAAAGTGGGTCTTTGAAGCTCCAATCCCTACACATCATAAGAAACAAGACAACAGATAAAAAGGATAGATTAGCGGTTTGCCTTCCGAGAAGCGCTTGTTTTTGTTAACCGAGTCACGAGCCTGACTCGACCCTGAATTAAATGGTCCATGGGGAAGCCTCTAATGTAATACCGGGATCAAAGATCTTGTCCTCGTTCCTAGAGTAAAATAATAAAGGAGAGGACGGAGGATAAGTTTTGAATGGTAGAAAAGTCCTCTCCACATACGAAAAGTATGTAAAATCGTTATCCATGGGAGGTGGGGTGGGTAAAGGAAGCAAATTGTTAACCCCCCAAGACAGGTGATGGTCATTAAGCGGCAAAGCCGTAAAGGTGTCAATCATAGAATGGTCAATGTCACCTCCCAGGTCAAAGCACTCATTCAAATGAACGTTAATCTCTTCGATTTCTTCATCATAGATAGGCGCGTCAAACCAAGGTTTGTCGTTCCCTTCATTGAGGATTTTAGAAACTCTTTCGAAAAGAACACGATCAAGTACGAAACCATTATTCATTTGTGGGGATTGTTGATAAGTTAAATCCGCACGAATGTGGTAAACGTAATTCTCATTTGAGGAGTGTTGATTAGGTAACTCCTCGAGAATTGGATGATTGGTCAAGTGAGTTGGTTCGTCATTATTATGAAAAATAAGACGTTCCAACTCATCAAGTTCGTCCTCGACGTTGGAAAAATCGTCTTCACTTGTAGATGGAAGTGGAGGTAAAAGAGCTAGCTCTCGTTCGATAATTTCCTCAATATCGGGCTCGAATTGGTAATCATTATTACGAGTGACCTCGTCCTTAGGATCTGCAGAAGTCGATTTTGATAAAGTAGGAGAGTCGTCTTCATCCGATCCCGTTGAATAATTAAAGGTATAGTCGGAATCACAAGATAACTCATCCTTATCGACAATCTCCTTAGGTGTATGACTAATTAAGGGTTCTTCTTCGATGGTCACATTATAAAGTTCTTCACAATCCTCAAAAATTTGTTTATCAAAACAATTTTTACTAAGAGAATTTGAAGAAATCATAAAGTCATTTGAAGGAGTAGGTGAAGAAATGGGGTCATCAATGGGTAAAGTAGGCTCAAGAATAATCTCGGTAATTTCTTCAAGAGGCGAGGAAGTAGGAGAGCTAAAAGTAGCCTCATCATCAACTCTCAAAGACGGCTCAATATTATTTTGAGCTTGATAGGTTTCTAAAAGGAGCATGAATTTTCCATCAGTTTCCTCTTGCCATTCTCTTAGGAATCTATCATGTTGTTTGATATGAGCTTAAACTCATATCCTTTTAATAACAAATAACCCTAAAACATGAAGCAAAATACCAATTTATTTGGCAAAAACAGTGTTATGTGGTATGTTTGTGTTTGTGTGCACTTGTGTAGGTAAAGAGATACATTTCCAAGCAAACAAGGAAAAATCAAGCTCAAATGGATGAAAAAGACATAAGAGGATCAAAAGTGACAAGACTTTAAAGTACAAGGACCTATCTTGACAAGTTATCAAAGTTGAAGGACTAAAAGTGCAAATATTGTAAAAAGTCAAGATTCAAGTCAAACTTGGTCAACTCTCAAGTCAACTCAGTCAAAGGACCATTTTGTTCAAAGAATGAAAGTTGAAGGACCAAATATGTCAAAAGAATGAAGATTCTAGCTTAAAACAATAATCTGCCAAGTACAAGGACTTGTTCTGCCAACTTTTGAAAGTTATCCAAGTTTGATCCATGTGACAAGGAATTCAGCCAATGAGAAGAAAGAAAAGGCAGCACACGGATTGAATAATTAATATCCACTCAGCCGCCTCACATTTATTACCCAATCCTAACAGTGCAATCTGTGTGACTGATTTTCAACCAATCAAATGCTTACACGTGTCATCTTCTTCAAAGGAAAATTTACCAAGGTCGCGTTTTAGCTACAAGCAATTTCATGAAAAGTTTTCAACATCAAAATTTATCGTTTTGAAGAGATAAACACAACGGTGCAAATCAATTAACATGAAATCCATCAATGAAGAAAACCCCAATTCCTTGTTCATACCTTCAAAGTGCAATATGCAGAATTCTCCACGTGGCAAGCTGGGATTGGTTCTGACACGTCACCAACCCCAACAAACTCTTACTTCATGTCTATAAATAGCTAGATTAGAACTCATTTTTCACACGTAGCTTAAATTTGTAAAAACACCTAGTTCTCCATTTCCTTTCCTTTTTCCTTCAATTTTACCCTAGCTACTCAAGAGTCTGACAAACTCTTGAGTTAGTTAGTTAGTTACTAGCTTCTAACAAACCTTGTAACCGTTTTTCCATTAATGAATTTTGAATTTAAGCTTTCCCGCCAAAACTGTTCTTATCAATCCAGTTCTATTCTTGCTGCATTTGGATACTGTTGTTGCTGTTAAGTGTTTGTTATCATCATTGATGGATCATAACTGACATTGAAGGAGTTTGATTGCTGTTTGATCAGAATTCAGTCATTTCCATAGTTTTTGAAGATTCCAAGCAGAATGATGGTTTCTAGTTGATTAGTTTTCTGTTCTTGTTGTTTGATTGATTCCTAGTGATAAGGTGGTGGTTATCACTAGGGTAAGAGAGCTCAGCGCTCCTCTTCTTCTCAGAGGATAACTACAATAGGTTTTAAATTTCCTGATTTTTGTTCCACTCAACAGTTAACTGCATGCTTTCTTTCCTAGAGTAATCTTGATGGCTGCTTGATAAAAGTTGCTTGTTGTTGCTGTTTGTTAGATCTTAGAGTGTTAGTAGTTTAATCCTGTTTACTAGTTCTTTGATTTGGATTATATTCTAGCTAACTGCCTGGATTCAGTCACTTTTGGTCTTATAATTGGTTTGTAGTTCTAGTAGAGTTAATTGTGTGCATTGAGCTCTATTACTTTTCAATTTGATCATTGAATTTAGACTGCTATAGCTTTTGAGTCAGCTTAATTCAGATCTTAATAAGTCTTTGTAAAAAGTTTGAATAACCAGTTAAAGGAGTGTTTGGGTGTAGCTTAAAAAGAGTTTTCAAGTTGTGAGTTTTGGAATTTTAGAGTTCATTTGTAGTTAATAGGTGTTATAAAAGAGTTTCAAGGCATTTACAAGTCAAGTAGAAGGTCAAACAGGCAAATGGCTCTTAAAAAGTTTGGGTCAGTTTTCATTCAGTTTTGGTTTTAGAACTTGCCATTTTCAATTGATCAGTTCTCATTCATTACTTGATGAATTTTCACCAAATTTGTTTTCATTCATAGCTTATATCATATAGTTTCATATTCCAAAAGGATTTTATACAATATTCCATAAGCACTTAGATATAAGCAATAATAAGATAAGCCAAGTTAATGCAAGTTTCTGTAACTTGGATTCTGAAAATTTGTATCTCAATATTCTCTTCATAAACTTAGCAATTTTTCTTCACAAATCCATTGAAGTAGTTGAGTTACATGATTTTTGAGATTTTTAGCTTTTTGAAAAAAAGCTGGTCAACGCTTGGTCAACATAAGCTCAATTTTAGCTTAATTCAGTTTTAGAGCTTATTTCTGGATGAAAAACGTTCTGGTTTGATTTCCCATTCTTTAAATCAATTGCTTAATCAGTTTTAATAGAAAAATCAAGTTGTGACTTATTAGATTTGGCTATAGCTTAATTTGTGCTTATTGATAAGCACTCATTTGCTTATTTCTCATTTTTAGCAAGTTTCCTTGGACACACGTAGCTTAATTGAGATTTCAAGAGTTTTGCAATTTGTTTCATCAAATTTGATTGAGTTTTAAGCTCAAACGAGCTTATTTTTAAGCTTGTCCCGTTTTTGGTTAAAAAGATTTGATAATTGCACTTTGGTCCCTATTGTTCTAAACAGTTTGAAAATTTGGCTAATCTTCCTTGTTTTTAGGGTTTGCATTTGTTTAGTCCCTGGAGTTTGGAAAGTTGTTAACTTCAGTTAGATATTTGTTAGTTTGTTACACTTTTGGTTAGTTTGTTGTAAGATTTGCATTTTTGATCCTTGTAGTTAACAGTTTTACACTTTTAGTCCCTATAATTGTTAGAGTTTACATTTCAAGCATTTATTTTTCATAGAATTTACAATTTCAGTCCCTTTAGTTTCATATTTTGCATTTTGAATTTCTACATTGAATAAAAACGTGGTATTTGCAATTTGTTTTACATATATGTAGGTAATATTTTTCAGTTTTGCAAGCATTTGATTGAATTAGCAAATAGATTAACCAAGCAAGCTTAACAACCAAGAACAATTAAAAACCCGATATTGGTTGGACTTTCTATTAGCAAGAACTGAGAAAAAAACGAATTGCATTATACTCAATTTCAAATGGCGCCGCTGCCGGTTCTTTGACTACACGAGAGACTATCGATTGACGGTTTTCATTGGCTTTTGGGATCCGTTCACTTTGTGAACGTTATTTTTACGTATTATAAATAAAAAACAAATAAAAAATCAAAAATATAAAAATATATAAAAACTAAAAAATTAACAAAACAATTCTTTTCCTAAAGAATTGACCAAAAAAAATAAAAAATCCAAAAAGCAATCTTTTTCCTAAGAGATTGCACCCAAAAATATATATTATTGGTTTCTCTCGGTTTTTATGTACATATAGTATTTTCCTTTAAAAAACTCATAAATACAAAAATATTTTCCATATATTATTATAAGTAAATACGTATACGTATAAGAACAATCAATCTACATATCTTCCATAAGTATTGCCGAGGCAATACACCGTGTTGAGGGGCGTTCCGGTCCTTGACACGTGTATCGATCAAACAAAATAAAGCAAGAATAGATAAATACTCTCAATAAGCAACAATTCGAAGAATACGAACGTTTAAGTGAATAGAAAGGCGATGTGCTATAAAATGCCATCTAAGGGTCAATAGGTACTTAAGTGCTTCGCGCCACCTAACCCCCCGTTCACTTGTAAGTATTCTAAGAAGGAAGGCTTCATTGAGGGTCTTGCACCCAAAGTAGTATATACATATATTGTTATTTTCTTGTGGATATTTAATATTGAAACTCGAAGAGGATAATCCATTTCTCTTCAAAGTCACACGAGAGCTTTTCTCTCATTCTTCGTATTGAGTTGCATGCTCACTCGCGGGCGTGCACAAATACCGATTGGTGTACAACCTCTTCCTCCGAAAAGGAAGAAAAAGAGAAAGAGTAAGACCACCATCGTTCACCAAGCCGATCACGAGAATCGTGCTTTGTCACCACCACAAGAAGCCATGGCTATTGATAATCGCACTTTGTATGAACGTATGCAATCCAACATTCATGGATATTCTAGTGCCATTAAGATTCCCGACTTTCCCGCTAACACATTTGAGCTACATACATCTATGATCAATATGGTTGCATTATCACCTTTCCTTTGTAAACACAATGAGGATCCTCATGCTCACCTTAAGAGATTCCTTTCACTTTGCAATACCATTAAGCATAATGGGGTTCCACATGAGGTCATTAGGTTGATGTTAGTGTCATTTTCCTTAGAGGGGAGTGCTAAGCATTGGTTAGACACCCAACCACCTGATAGTATCACCACATGGGATGGTTTCACCACTAAGTTTTTGAACAAGTTCTTTCCTCCACAAAAGACTATGGCTTTGAGGACTTTAATTATGAGCTTTCAACAAAAACCTAGTCAATCCTTTAGTGATGCTTGGGAAGAGTATAGTGAGTTGTTGAGGCGATGCCCTAATCATGGATTGGATCAAGTTCACCAAATAAGTCTCTTTTATGATGGCCTTAAAGCTCACCACCAAGATTCACTCAATGCTTCCGCGGGAGGGAATATTCTTCTTAAGACATACCAAGAGGCTGTGGACATCATTGAGACTAAAGCAATGGTTCAAACAAACAATCAATTTGAAGAAAGGGTTCATGTTATCCAAAACAATTCTCAAATCCCTTGTGACAACCAACTCCTCAAGTTTCAAGAAGCGATTTTTCAAAGGATGGATAGAGATAGTGAAAGGAATTTGCAAAGACAACAAGAAATGTTTCAAAATTTTAAGAGCATGACATTGAACAATTCCTCGAATAATGTGAATGCCATCACCATTTCTTGTGTTACTTGTGGAGGTCCCCATTCTTATGAACAATGTGATAAGGTGCAAGGGTATCAAGGGGAATGCTATGCTTACCAAGAGGAACATCGTGAACACTTCAAACCTAATATCAATCCAAATAACCTTTCTTACAAATCCCAAAATTACCTTACTCCACCCGGCTTCCCACCCCAACCACCCACCCAAATTCCACAAAATCCTCCTCAAATTTTAGCAAGGAATCAAGGGCAAAGACCACCATACCAAGGAAATAACTACAAGGCACCCAATCAATTTCAACCTCAAGCAAATACCTTTTATCCACCACAACAAGGATTTAATCAACCACTTCCATTTATTCCCAATCAAGCATATGCTCCAATACCAAATCAAGCTTACCCTCAAAGTCCAAATCAAGGATATGGGATGCAAGAGACTCAAGAGTATGTTGACAAGAAAATGCGTGAAATTGAGAAGAGAATGAATGACCAAATGAAACGTACATTGGAGGAACAAACCAATAGGGTTTTAATGGCATTAAATCAAAGACCACAAGGGGCTTTACCTTCTAACACACAAACAAACCCTAGAGCTAATGTCAATGCTATTACAACAAGGAGTGGAACAACAACAAAGGATCCTTCACCTCCTAATCCTACTCTTGTTCAACCCACTTGTGCTCCTACTTGTGACAAGACTTCTACTTCTACTCCACCTCCTCAAAATGCTCCTATTCACTCAAATACACCTTCTCAACCACCTCATACTTCTCTTTACCTTCCACACTTCCCAATGAAGAAGCTAACAAAGACAAATCTTCCATCACAACACCTATTCCACCTACACCAAAGCCTACTCTTCCATATCCTTCAAGGTTGAAAAAGGACAAGTTAAAGAACAAGGATGACATCCAAGTCTCCAATTTCTTAAGGATGTTCAAGCAACTCAATATCAACATATCCCTTGCGGAAGCTCTTGCTTATATGCCGAAGTTTGCTAAGATGTTCAAGGATTTGCTCTCAAAAAAAGAAAAATTGGTTGATTTGCCCAACACATCCCTTAATGAAAATTGTTCCGCGGTGTTACTTAAAACCTTACCAACAAAACATGGAGATCCGGGGCGCTTCTTGATACCTTGTAATTTTCCCGGTGTTGAAAATTGCATGGCTTTGGCGGATCTAGGGGCAAGCATAAATCTCATGCCTTTATCAGTTTGGAAACAACTATCTCTTCCCGAGCTCACTCCCACTAGGATGACTCTTGAACTAGCCAACCGAACCATAGCTCACCCCGTAGGTATAGCGGAAGATGTGTTTGTAGGTGTAGATAAGTTTACCTTTCCGGCAGACTTTGTTGTGGTCGATTATGATATGGATCCTAGAGTTCCTTTGATTGTTGGTAGACCGTTTTTGAGAACGGGTCGTACCTTGATAGATGTGGCGGAAGGAGAATTAATTATGAGAGTAGAAGATGAGAGAGTGGTGTTTAAGTTAGGGAAAGTTTGTGATAGAAAAGAGGTTAATGAGTCTAGACCTTGTGAGACTATTAACATTGTGGATGTGCTAGATGAAGTGTGTAATGAACACTTTCATGATGCTTGTAAGAGTGCTAGTGATGAGATACCCCATGTTGAAACCGTGGCCTCAATTGCTCCCTCTTTAACACCTTTTGGAGAGAGTGATTTACTCTTGGAGGAATTTGAGTCCAACTTTCTTGGTGATGATGATTCTCCCATTAATTGGGAAGAAGATATTCTTACAATCCAAAAGTTGCTCAATGAGGACCCTCTTCCTTCTTCTAGTCCACAAGAGATTACCATTGAGGAACCTTCCATAGTAAAACCTTCCATAGAGAGTCCACCTCCCATTGAACTTAAGGAACTTCCATCCCACTTAGAATATGCTTTCTTAGAAGGAAAAGACCAATTACCGGTGATTATTGCTAAAGAATTGAAAGAGGATGAGAAAGAGCAACTTATTGAAGTTCTTAAGAAACATAAGAAAGCTTTAGCATGGAAAATATCCGACATAAGGGGAATTGATCCACATTTTTGTACTCACAAAATCCTTATGGAGGATGACTATAAACCCGCCATTCAAAACCAAAGGAGAGTTAACCCAAAAATCCATGAGGTTATTAACAAGGAAGTGATTAAACTCTTAGATGCGGGTATGATTTACCCCATTTCCGACTCTCCATGGGTTAGCCCGGTTCATTGTGTTCCAAAGAAGGGTGGAATTACCGTGGTGCCTAATGAGAATAATGAGCTTATTCCCACGAGACTTGTGACCGGTTGGAGAGTTTGCATTGATTATAGAAAACTCAATGAGGCAACTAGGAAAGACCATTTTCCGCTTCCCTTTATGGATCAAATGCTTGAACGCTTAGCGGGAAATGAGTACTATTGTTTTCTTGATGGCTTTTCGGGTTATTTCCAAATACCCATTGACCCTAAGGATCAAGAAAAGACCACATTCACTTGTCCTTACGTTACATTTGCTTACAAGAGGATGCCTTTTTGGCCTATGTAATGCACCGGGGACGTTTCAAAGGTGCATGATGGCGATTTTCCATGACATGATAGAGCAAACCATGGAGGTTTTTATGGATGACTTTTCCGTATTTGGAAATTCCTTTAGCTCATGTCTCACCAATCTTGAGAGAATGCTTAAGCGTTGTGAGGAAACACGTTTGGTGCTTAATTGGGAGAAATGTCACTTTATGGTGAAAGAAGGAATTGTTTTAGGACACAAGATATCCAATAAGGGATTAGAAGTTGATCGAGCTAAAATTGATGTGATTGCTAAGCTTCCACCACCCACCTCGGTTAAAGGTGTGAGGAGTTTCTTAGGTCATGCGGGATTTTATAGGCGCTTTATACAAGATTTTTCTAAGATAGCTAGACCGATGACTCACCTCTTGGAGAAAGAGGCTCCTTTCATTTTTGACCAAGCTTGTTTAGACTCTTTTGAGACTCTTAAGGAAAAATTAACTAAGGCTCCCGTTTTGGTTTCCCCAAATTGGGAATTACCTTTTGAGCTTATGTGTGACGCTAGTGATTATGCGGTGGGGGCCGTCTTAGGACAAAGAGTTAATAAGCATTTTCGACCTATACACTATGCGAGTAAAACCATGACCGGTGCACAACTTCATTACACTACCACATAAAAAGAGTTGCTTGCTATAGTATATGCGTTTGAGAAGTTTAGACCATATCTTGTGCTTTCCAAAACCATAGTGTATACGGATCATTCCGCTCTCAAGTATCTTATGACAAAACTAGATGCTAAGCCTAGGCTTTTGAGATGGGTTTTGTTGCTTCAAGAGTTTAAGATAGAGATTCGTGATAAGAAAGGGGCCGAGAATTTAGCGGCGGATCATTTGAGTAGACTTGAGCATCCTTTTCAAGGATATTTCCCACATCAAGAAATCAATGAATCTTTTCCATTAGAGGAGCTCATGTCTATCTCTTCCCAAGAGGATGCCACACCTTGGTTTGCGGATATCGCAAACTATCTTGTGGGCAATGTGCTTATTGAGGGTCTTACTTATCAACAAAAGAAAAAGTTTCTTAAGGAAGTTAAGTATTACTTTTGGGATGATCCATATCTTTTTAGGCAATGTGCGGACCAAATCATTAGACGGTGTGTAGATGGCCCCGAGGCATTTAAGATCTTAGAGGCGTGTCATAAAGGACCTACGGGTGGACATTTTGGGCCTAACTACACCGCCAAGAAAGTCTTTGATTCGGGTTACTATTGGCCTTCCATTTACAAAGATGCCCAAGAGATGGTGAAATTTTGTGATGTTTGTCAAAGACAAGGAAAAATTACACAACGTGATGAGATGCCACAAAATTTTATCCAAGAGTGTGAGATATTTGATGTATGGGGAATAGATTTCATGGGACCTTTTCCATCCTCTAAGGGAAACAAGTTTATACTTGTGGCGGTGGATTATGTGTCCAAGTGGGTGGAGGCTAAAGCCTTACCTACTAATGATACTAGAGTGGTTGTAAAGTTTTTGAAACAATTGTTTGCTAGATTTGGTGTACCTCGGGCCATCATAAGTGATCGTGGTACGCACTTTTGTAATGATCAATTCACGAGAGTTATGAAGAAATATGGAGTGAATCATAGACTTTCTACCGCGTATCACCCTCAAAAAAATGGTCAAACCGAGGTCACAAATCGTGGTTTAAAGAGAATTTTAGAGAGAACGGTGGGAGAGCATCGAGCTTCTTGGTCGGATAAGCTTGATGATGCTTTGTGGGCGTTTAGGACGGCTTTTAAAACACCAATTGGTTGTACTCCTTATAGGCTTGTCTATGGAAAAGCGTGCCACCTCCCATTTGAGTTAGAACATAAGGCATCTTGGGCTCTCAAGTGGGCTAACTTTGATTTAAACCAAGCCGGTTCACATAGGAAAGATCAACTCAATGAGATGGCTGAGTTGAGAGCCAATGCCTATGAGAATTCCTTGCTTTACAAGGAAAAGACTAAGAAATTGCATGATGCTAAGATCAAGAATCGTGAGTTCAAAGTTGGAGAGCCGGTTCTCCTCTTTAACTCAAGATTGAAGCTTTTTGCGGGCAAGCTTAAGTCGAGATGGTCCGGTCCATTCACTATTGCTCAAGTGTTTCCATATGGAACTCTTGAGTTGTCCAAACCCGATGGTCCAAATTTTAAAGTGAATGGTCACCGTGTTAAACATTACTTTGGGGAGGACATTTCCGTTGAAATGGTCCAAGAGGTCCCCATTTTCCCCATGAATTAATTCATTGAGGGACGAGTCGAGCTAGAGACTCATTAACTCAAGCATCGTATAACTAGGTTTAGAGTGTTGTAGGTTAGAAATAAAGGCATAGACTTGGAGATAAGTGTAGGGAGACCTTCTTTTGTCTTCATGATTGTTTGTAGGGTTGCTCACTCATTTCATGCTTTGGAGCTTATGGAGGAGGCCCTTGTATCCGGTTCACTTCGTTACTTTAGTGAATTTTCATTGACACCTTGTGCTTAAACATGATTTCACTAATAGTTGTCCTTTCCTTAACTTGGGTTAAGCAAAGTCTATTCATTGTCATAAGTGTAGGGGAAGTTTTTATACTTCCATGCTCTTAAACATTGAGGACAATGTTTAATTTAAGTGTAGGGGGGTCTTCTATCGAAGTGACCTTACCTAGAACTTGTCATTGTCTTGCATGATAACATGAAAAAAATTGAATTTTCAACATTTTTCAAATTTTTGATCTACTTTGGCCAACAAAAATATGCATTCATAATTTTTGCATCAATCATTTTTCATTTTGCATATCACATTTGCATTGTATATATCTTTTATTTTTCATCAAAATATATAAAAAGGAAAAAAAATATAATAAAACATGGTTTTAACAAGTTTAGACTTCTTTGTCATATTAGGCCCACCATGGATATTTTGACTCAACCCGAGTTTGCTTATTTTAGCACTCTCTAGCTAGTATCCTTAACCATGTAGTCCTTCATTGGTCTATTAGGCTAAGCATCCACCAATTTCATTAATTGAGATTTTAAATTTGTGGAGAATGGGAAATGATAGAGTTGAAGCAAGTGTAAAAGGGCTAGATAGACTTCATGGCAATTACTTGTGGCTAAACCCTTCTCTTCTTTACCTCTATTTTCTTCGCATGTATATAATTGTTAATAAATAATCAAGTACGGTTTTAGTTGGTTTGTAATCTCTTATGCATTTTTGACCTATCATTTATGGTTGATATGAGTACGTCTTAAGATTCTAAGTTAGCACGTTTTATGTGTACTAGACTTATGTCATGCTCAATATTTAGCGGGTGTTTTTCCTTTTATTCTTTTCAAATTTCTTTGTGAGGAATAAAGAAAAATAAGAGCGGCTTATGAAAAAGAATGAGTGGCTAGAAAAAAAGAAAAAGAAAAAAAATAAATAAAAAAAATAATGCAAGACTCCCAAGAGGGGCAGTGTGGTGTTAATTATAGTGACTATTGAGTTCCAATATTACCTTGACGGGTTGAGGGGATTCAATAGATTGCTCCAATCCAATATTACCTTGACGGGTTGCAGGGTTGAAGATCCAAAGTCTCAAAAAGATGGCGGATGTAAATTATTGCGTGAGTTTTATTTTTCTTTCCTTAGCGAGTGTGTAGCTACTTATGAAAGCATGACATGAGGATTTTACACATAAGGCGAATGACTTATTACTCTTGAAACGGACTTGTATTAATTGTGAGCGGTTTTTCAAGTAATGGATGAGAAGATTACTTAGGAATAAAACCGTGCTTCCTTATTTTTGGATTTTACACTTCTTATACTTCACACTTGAAATAATGACAAATTTGCCTCCAAGCAATTTGCTCAAATAATAACCGGTTCCACATTTAATTGTCATGAATAAGTTGATGCACTTTTTACTTGTGAATGCAATGATCCCATTTTTTTAAGCTTGGTATGGGGAAAGTGAAACTTGAGGGTGATAAATGTCCATGGTACCCAAGCCCTAATCTAAGCCATTGAATTCTTTATGAGTTATTTCCATCAAAACCATTTCAAGAAAAATCAAAAAGATATAGATAGAATTGTAATTTTGTTCATTGCATTATTAAAAGTCAAAATCATGCATCATTTAGTTTAGAGTAGCATAGATGCATCTCATATGGCCAAGGTGGATTAATTATGAGGGAAATGTAAAAGTTTGAGCCTTAAAATATAATATTGCATGAGGACATGACAATGTTCAAGTGTAGGGGAATTTGATATGAGCTTAAACTCATATCCTTTTAATAACAAATAACCCTAAAACATGAAGCAAAATACCAATTTATTTGGCAAAAACAGTGTTATGTGGTATGTTTGTGTTTGTGTGCACTTGTGTAGGTAAAAAGATACATTTCCAAGCAAACAAGGAAAAATCAAGCTCAAATGGATGAAAAAGACATAAGAGGATCAAAAGTGACAAGACTTTGAAGTACAAGGACCTATCTTGACAAGTTATCAAAGTTGAAGGACTAAAAGTGCAAATATTGTAAAAAGTCAAGATTCAAGTCAAACTTGGTCAACTCTCAAGTCAACTCAGTCAAAGGACCATTTTGTTCAAAGAATGAAAGTTGAAGGACCAAATATGTCAAAAGAATGAAGATTCTAGCTTAAAACAATAATCTGCCAAGTACAAGGACTTGTTCTGCCAACTTTTGAAAGTTATCCAAGTTTGATCCATGTGACAAGGAATTCAGCCAATGAGAAGAAAGAAAAGGAAGCACACGGATTGAATAATTAATATCCACTCAGCCGCCTCACATTTATTACCCAATCCTAACAGTGCAATCCGTGTGACTGATTTTCAACCAATCAAATGCTTACACGTGTCATCTTCTTCAAAGGAAAATTTACCAGGATCGCGTTTTAGCTACAAGCAATTTCATGAAAAGTTTTCAACATCAAAATTTATCGTTTTGAAGAGATAAACACAACGGTGCAAATCAGTTAACATGAAATCGATCAATGAAGAAAACCCCAATTCCTTGTTCATACCTTCAAAGTGCAATATGCAGAATTCTCCACGTGGCAAGCTGGGATTGGTTCTGACACTTCACCAACCGCAACAAACTCTTCCTTCATGTCTATAAATATCTAGATTAGACCTCATTTTTCACACGTAGCTTAAATTTGTAAAAACACCTAGTTCTCCATTTCCTTTCCTTTTTCCTTCAATTTTACCCTAGCTACTCAAGAGTCTGACAAACTCTTGAGTTAGTTAGTTAGTTACTAGCTTCTAACAAACCTTGTAACCATTTTTCCATTAATGAATTTTGAATTCAAGCTTTCCCGCCAAAACTGTTCTTATCATTCCAGTTATATTCTTGCTGCATTTGGATACTGTTGTTGCTGTTAAGTGTTTGTTATGATCATTGATGGATCATAACTGACATTGAAGGAGTTTGATTGCTGTTTGATCAGAATTCAGTCATTTCCATAGTTTTTGAAGATTCCAAGCAGAATGATGGTTTCTAGTTGATTAGTTTGCTGTTCTTGTTGTTTGATTGATTCCTAGTGATAAGGTGGTGGTTATCACTAGGGTAAGAGAGCTCAGCGCTCCTCTTCTTCTCAGAGGATAACTACAATAGGTTTTAAATTTCCTGATTTTTGTTCCACTCAACAGTTAACTGCATGCTTTCTTTCCTAGAGTAATCTTGATGGCTGCTTGATAAAAGTTGCTTGTTGTTGCTGTTTGTTAGATCTTAGAGTGTTAGTAGTTTAATCTTGTTTACTAGTTCTTTGATTTGGATTATATTCTAGCTAACTGCCTGGATTCAGTCACTTTTGGTCTTATAATTGGTTTGTAGTTCTAGTAGAGTTAATTGTGTGCATTGAGCTCTATTACTTTTCAATTTGATCATTGAATTTAGACTGCTATAGCTTTTGAGTCAGCTTAATTCAGATCTTAATAAGTCTTTGTAAAAAGTTTGAATAACCAGTTAAAGGAGTGTTTGGGTGTAGCTTAAAAAGAGTTTTCAAGTTGTGAGTTTTGGAATTTTAGAGTTCATTTGTAGTTAATAGGTGTTATAAAAGAGTTTCAAGGCATTTACAAGTCAAGTAGAAGGTCAAACAGGCAAATGGCTCTTAAAAAGTTTGGGTCAGTTTTCATTCAGTTTTGGTTTTAGAACTTGCCATTTTCAATTGATCAGTTCTCATTCATTACTAGATGAATTTTCACCAAATTTGTTTTCATTCATAGCTTATATCATATAGTTTCATATTCCAAAAGGATTTTATACAGTATTCCATAAGCACTTAGATATAAGCAATAATCAGATAAGCCAAGTTAATGCAAGTTTCTGTAACTTGGATTCTGAAAATTTGTATCTCAATATTCTCTTCATAAACTTAGCAATTTTTCTTCACAAATCCATTGAAGTAGTTGAGTTACATGATTTTTGAGATTTTTAGCTTTTTGAAAAAAAGCTGGTCAACGCTTGGTCAACATAAGCTCAATTTTAGCTTAATTCAGTTTTAGAGCTTATTTCTGGATGAAAAACGTTCTGGTTTGATTTCCCATTCTTTAAATCAATTGCTTAATCAGTTTTAATAGAAAAATCAAGTTGTGACTGATTAGATTTGGCTATAGCTTAATTTGTGCTTATTGATAAGCACTCATTTGCTTATTTCTCATTTTTAGCAAGTTTCCTTGGACACACGTAGCTTAATTGAGATTTCAAGAGTTTTGCAATTTGTTTCATCAAATTTGATTGAGTTTTAAGCTCAAACGAGCTTATTTTTAAGCTTGTCCCGTTTTTGGTTAAAAAGATTTGATAATTGCACTTTGGTCCCTATTGTTCTAAACAGTTTGAAAATTTGGCTAATCTTCCATGTTTTTAGGGTTTGCATTTGTTTAGTCCATGGAGTTTGGAAAGTTGTTAACTTCAGTTAGATATTTGTTAGTTTGTTACACTTTTGGTTAGTTTGTTGTAAGATTTGCATTTTTGATCCTTGTAGTTAACAGTTTTACACTTTTAGTCCCTATAATTGTTAGAGTTTACATTTCAAGCATTTATTTTTCATAGAATTTACAATTTCAGTCCCTTTAGTTTCATATTTTGCATTTTGAATTTCTACATTGAATAAAAACGTGGTATTTGCAATTTGTTTTACATATATGTAGGTAATATTTTTCAGTTTTGCAAGCATTTGATTGAATTAGCAAATAGATTAACCAAGCAAGCTTAACAACCAAGAACAATTAAAAACCCGATATTGGTTGGACTTTCTATTAGCAAGAACTGAGAAAAAAACGAACTGCATTATACTCAATTTCATTGTTCAATCTTTTGAAAAATTAATTCCACTTGAGGTTGTGAAATATTCCCTTGATTATAGTTTTGAAAATTGCCTTCATTTTGAAAACTTTCATGATTTGAAAACCCTTGATTTTGAAATTCCTCATAAAACCCTTGATCAAAATGTGGAGGATTACTCGTTGTGGTAAAACTAGGGGAGTCAAAATAAGTATTAGTAGCATAGTACATACCTTCCTCATTAGGATAAACTTCCCCATAGGTTTTGTCTCAATTAAAATAAGCATGAGATCCACCACAAGTCGTACATTCTTTGGACATAATCTGATAACACTCTTCTTGCAATATTTTCCAAATCGGACGATTATCCATGATAGCACGAGTCTTGTACACCTACAAAAGAAAAAAGATAGAAAAGAAATAGAAGAGATAAAGTTAATGTGAAAACAAAATATTTTTGGTGCAAAACCTTTGAAAAATAAATGCTTTTTATGAGTTTTAAAATGTTTTTGGATTTTTGAAATTTTTAATTTTTATGGATTTTTGAAAATTTTTGAGCAAGAAAAATAACATTCGAAAGTGAAAGGATCCCAAAATCCAACGCGTCTCTCACAATAAACCGTTAATCTTGACGAAAAGAGCCGACAGCGACGCCATTTGATTGATTCATTTTCGTACACCCGAAAGGTTATCATAGTTCCTGGCGAAGTGTGAATGGAAATATGCGTTTATGTCTCAAGTTTGATGCTCAAACAGAAAAGGTTATGATTTAAATATCTAACTATAAGATGAAAACTAAGTATAATCCTAATCTAAAGGGAAGCAAAAGGAAATCTTAATCAAACTACGGGGACAAGCATACGACTTTTAAGCATAAGAGATGCAAATAAAAATGATCCAAAACTAATAAAAATGACATTAATGTATTTCTAAAAGAATAAGAGTGAAAGAAAGTAGATACCGAAACGAAACGAAGAACGGAAAATGTTGTAGAAGAAACGCCAAGATCAAAAGACATCAAACGGCTAACGATAATTAAGCTAAAAGACATTTTTTTAAGAATTATAAAAAAACTATATTTTTCTATAAATCTTATTTATCTTTAAAACATTTAGATTTTTTTTAATTATTAACTGCTTTTAAAACATGTTATAAACTAATATAAAACTTTGACCCTTTTAAATTAAATAGATATTATCTAGATTGACTAATTGTAATTACCTATATTAATGCCAAAAATAAAAAGCTACACTACTGCTACTTCTACCATACGAAAATTCAAAACGGAAAGATAGAAGAGATAGATGTGTTTTTTATATCAATCCCCATGTATCTTCCGAAATAAAAATCATGAAAACAGGGAATAAAATATGAAGTCATAATGTCAAGTGGATCTATCCTAAGAAAACGCAGGTTTATATATAAAAAACAGGGAAGAAAAAAAATAAGCGAGGATCTAAAAAAAATAATGGAATGATTTGATTCTATTTAAAAAACTGGACCTCTATCTAAAAATAAAAACAGGGAGAAGGTATGCGTACATCTAAGCTTCTTAAACAAAACATAGGAGGAAAATTCAAAAAGTGATGCTTGATAAAATAAAAATGGAATGGAATATATGCTTGTTATCTACGTAGCTTAAAAAAAGAAGGAAATACAAATATTGAATATATATAAAACTCCAATCTTATCACTACCTATATCTACTCTAAATAAAAAAATGCATACTGCTACGACGCAACACCCCTTTTTTCCCCAGTGAGGATCCCTGTCTGCGCGTGTATAACTTAAGCACCCCCATATCTGATCTTTTTCCTTTCTTTCTTGGGCCTATGGACTGTTGCATTTTCTTCTTTGTTATTGGGCCTTTTTGGTCTCATTCCTTCGTTGGGCAGCAGCTTGCTTGATGGGCCTCCAATAAACAAAGGCCGGGCTCTACTTTGGTTATATTAATGGGTTGGTTCGACCTATTTAAATGGTGTCACACCGGCCCTATAAAATATGAATGCATCGTCAAACTCGAATTTTCGCGCTCTTTCCATTTCTTGTGCTACTTTTTGGCTCTTTGGCTTCGTTTTTTCTCCTTTCTTCATATCTGTACCAACAATAATAAATAGCAAATATAAACAATCTATGCACTAAAAATACACTTTTGTTATTTATTATTCCATAAATGAAGGGGTATTAGCACTAAAAACACGAATAATTACGTGTTTAACAACAGTCCTCCTGTTCTTATGATTGGAGGGTTCTTTACATCACGAGTGTTTGCTTCATTGGTAGATCCAGGAGTAGCATTTACGGATGTGATACGGCCATCTACCGTCGAGGATCCCTTACGGCCTTCATTCATACCGCTTTTCGTCATTAGCTAGAGATTAGTGTGGGTCCCATGGACGGCGCCAACTTGTTGGTACAAAAGTTGGGGTAGACCGTGATTGACCCAAATTAAGCTTAATTTGGGGTCTTGTGGACTCTGGCTCTTACACCAAGTGAAACTTGCTTCGAGGACCTGCGCACTAAACATACACCGTTTGGCTTACCGTGGGTTTGTGACCCACGATTAGACTCCAGCATGAGAGTAAGTAGTCGATTTGAGTATGTATTGTTTAGGGTATTGTGTGTATCGTACCTTTGTGGAACCTCTGGGGTTCCTTTTATACCCAAGAGAGTCCTAGCTGGGCTCTCCTACTATTGCGGCCATATGAAGAGATAATGACCTAAATTAACTTGATCTTTATCGTAAAACCAAGGTAAGTGTATATCTCTTCACTCTAGGAGAATATATCTATATGATAGATTATACTCTTGTCTAATCCTGTCACGTTGCGCCAAGGACCTGGATAAGTAATTAACCTTACGTGCGACAGCGGCTTACCAGGCCTACTGGGCTTACGCGTGCACATCGCACAAGCCTTTAATCCATTCCTGATAGATGCGGGTAGTACCCGTGGGTCGGGATATCCAGCCTAGCCAGGGACTATATGTCATCACAGTTCATCTTACCAAGTAAGGTATAGAAAGCAAAAATTTCTAGCCAAATTTTCATATTGAGACAGTTATAGCTTATATTACAGATGTGAAATTTGAGGAATATCACAAGGGATATCTTGAAATGGCATTTCAGGTTGTGAAAACTCATTCATTTTACCATGTAAGGTACAAAAGTAAAAATTTCCAGTCAAATTTTCATATTCGTTCAAATCATGGTACATAACATATATGTGAAATTTGAGGACTGTCACACATCTTATCTACCATTGGACTTGTTTCGAAAGTTTTTACCTTTTCTTTATACAAAGCAAGCTAAACAAAGAGTGTGTATTCACATTTAGGGTAGTTAAGACATCGGTATTCATTTCATTTATCACAATTTTGGGTACCATTACCACCTCATGTTCAGAAGAAGCTACCATAGCTGTCATAGCATCCGAGTGAGGTTCACTCAAATGCTTAGGATGCTTAATTTATCCCAACATTTAAGCTATTAGCTACTGTATGTTGTTCGGGGTTGTTAGACTTATACCTAACTTGAGGTAAATTATCATGAGAAGTATTGATTGTGGTTGGTACATCACAGACAACATCTGAACCATAGAAAGAGAGATTGGCAACGACATAAGCTTGAGCTGAGTGAAGATAATCACAATCCGAGTCATATGCATCAAGTTCATCTACTTGATATCGTGCATTTGAAGCAGATATTCTTTGAATGCCTTCCTCTTCTTCTGCCCCTGGGTATGCTAAAAACGCCAATTCCTCTACATCCAAATTCTTTCCATTTGCTTGAGCTTCCACTAACATCATCTTGTATTATAACCATGGGGTATCCCCTTCTCCTTTTTGGTTGAGTACACTGCGTTGCTATGTGTCCTTCCCCTTTGTAGCTATAACATGTCATAACCCTTGTATTACCATTATAACTCCCACTTTTTGTAGCGGTTAAGGTCCTAGTACCTGTTCTAGAAGAATTTTGTCTTCCCTGGATTGATTGCACCGTGGCATGGCCGTCTTGAATTGTTCCTTGTTGTCGAGGATTCAAAGATGTGCGGAGTTGATTGTTTGTAGGTGGAAGTCCTATGTAAGTAACAAGGTTGAACAAGTAAGTTGTAAAGTGGTTTAAAGCATCAATGAGATTATCGTTTTGTTGGAGCACATGTACTTGAACATCTGGATATTTATTGGTGTAGAAGGATTGTGCTTGTGGACTTTCTATTGGATAGTAACCATGATGAGGAGTGTATCCCATTTGAGGAGAAATAGGTGGATGTGAATAAGCATTCTAAAATACTTCCCTTGGTTGATATGTGATTTAGTGAGATGATAGTGCTTGATGAGTAAGTTGCTAAGGACACGAATGTTGTGGCATTGTCTGTGGTTGATGTGGTTGCTGCTGATATGATTGTTGTTGATAAGGATACTGATGAGATGGCATTTATACATGATCTCATCGTTCTTTTCGGGCTTTAAATGCATAAAAATGTCATAAAATACCATATATATGCTTGTGTTTGTTTACTTGTGTATTTTAGGTATGGATATCGTGAAAAAGACAAAAGATCACAAGTTACAAGGAAAAACGGACACGAGAAACGAAGCCGTACAAAGAACCGGGCCCTAATCATGGAATTCTCAACAAAATACCTTGAAGACTTGAAGACAAACAAGATTGATCCTCCAAGAATGAAGAAATGACACTTAAAACCCTTGTATATTAATAATTACAAGTTTGGTCCCTTAAGTTTGTCAAAATTACAAAAAGGTCCTTCAACTTTGAAGAAATGACAAGATTGGTCCCTCAACAAAATCAATTTGTCAATTATGGTCCCTCATGAAGTCAAAGATGCAAAGAAGACCTTTGAAGATCAAGATTGTTCAAGATCAGCCCTTGAAATTACTCAAAATGGCAAAAATGATCCTTGAAAACTTTTTCCAAAAGATTTGTGCCAAAAATGTAAAGTGGTGAAAGTTATTTGCAAAGAAAAAAACGTTTATAAGGCTGAAAAACCTTATATGCCAAAAAAGTCAAAAGATAAGGGCTAATGTTGACACTTTGAAACGTTAAACACAAATTGCGCCAAACAAAACCTGTTCTCCCAAAATCGGATCAAAAATCTTACTATTCACCTCTTTCACCCCCCAGAAATTACTTTACTTAAACCTAGGTTAAAATTCAATTAACCTTGCCCACGTGTGATTCACACACGCAGAAACAAAACCCACACCAAAAACCCTCATCCCACTCACTGTAGACCCCACCCCCAATTCCCCTTTCAACCAATCAGAGCACACCTTGGGCTCCAAGTTTAGTGACGTGTCCCAAATCAACAACCATGATCTTATGCTTACTCACAACGCAAAACGGAACGTCCAGGATCAAATTTGGACAGCTCACCACTCAAACACGTCTAAGGGCATTTTGGAGATTTTCTAGTGATTAGGGTTTTGTTTTTAGGATTCTAGAATAGTCTATGAGTAGTATAAAAGGAGACCCAAGCTTGTGGTGATCCCTTGTTCCAGTTTTCAAGCTTTGCACTTGTAATTCCTTTTTTATGAAATAAAAGTTTGGTGTTTGAGAAAATCAAGTGTAATTCCTTTTTATTCTTTTAAAAAGTTGTGTGTTGTGTAAAAGCTAAGAAAACTGAGTTCCATATTTAATTTGGTTAAGTAACTTTGAGGTTCAAAGTTATTTAAAAGTTTCTGAAATTGAGATTATTTGGTATAATCTGTTTCAGGTTTTGGTGGTAAGAAGTTTAAGTTTAATTGGTGAAATAGTGTTTATAAAACGTGTTAAGAAGTCTCAAAAGTTTTTGGAAAATTTTTAGAAAGAAAGAAATGAAATCAGAATAAAGCATATATTGCATATTATTGTGTTCTTGTTTGATTTGTCTTAAACAGGTTTGAAGGTGTGTTGCTGTTAAAGGATCTGCACCAACCCCAGTTGGTATTGGAGGTGGATTTACATCCACTAGGGCCTTGGATGTAAGGCCCTAAGGTATTCTCTTTTACCTTTGTGAAAATTTCAGAAAAAGTGATTTTCATGTGAATTGTTTGATCTGCTGCTATAAGTGTGTTAAAGCTGTTGGATTTGAGTTCTCTTTGATGAGTATGCATGTTAGTAGTTATATGAATCAGTTTTGCCAAGTTTGTGAGTGTTTTGGTTTGTTAAAAGTGGAAAGGATTTTTAAAAGGGTGTTTGGATATAAGTTTTAGCAAGGCAAAAGGATTTGATTTGTGTTTTACAAAGGTGTTAGAGCAGTTGAAATAGGTTGAGATAGTTAGAGTGTTAGTTTGTAGTAGGTTTGGATCAAGTTTTGAAGCTAAGTGTGAGACAAAAAAGGAAAAGTGAAGCTCAAATCTGCATAACCACCTTTCTGCTTGATTTTCCTTGTTTTGGTGCTTGAATCTTTGTTATCTGCTTAGTGTTAGGTTAATCTAGGGTTGCTTATTGATTGTGTGCTATTTGGAGATTGTATGTGCAAAATTTGTGGGTTCAAAACTCACTAGTGTGCAAGTAAGTAGCTAAGTAAGCCACCAGACCTGCACAAGTACATCAGCAACTCATATGTGCCTTGTGTGCTTGGTCTGTTGATCATTTTGAGTCCTAAGTGCTTATTTGCTACTTGATCTTGACTCCTTGTGCTTCTATAAGCACAAGGGTGCCCCCATTGTCCAAAATCATCCACCAAATAAGACAAGCCAAGCCCCTCTTGGCTAAATCCTCAAGCAAACACAAAGCCACAAATCTGCTAAGTGTTTAAGTTGAAACTGGCAACATTTTTTATCTTCATTTGGACTTAATCTTGCATAAAAGGTGAATTGGATTAAGTTTAGAAGTTTGTTAAGGTCACATATTGATTTGAAAAAGAAAAAAATAAAAAAGAAAATAAAAGCAAAAAGTCACCCGTAGCAGGACTCGAACCCCAGACCTCTCGTTGGAGGGTTAGGAGCTCTACCGCTAATCTAGATGCTTTTTTACGTTTATGTTTGATTTGAAAAGTTATTTAACACGTTTTGTTTTTCTAGCTTATAATAAAAGCCGTAGCTTATTTACCATTTTCCAGCTTATATGCTTTTTGTTTTTGGCTTATTTTATTTTTCCTAGGACCTAGATAAACTTAGGGATTTTTCTAGCTAGTTTTCTTAATTTTCCCTTTATTAAATTATTTTCTTTGCATTTTTCTTTATACGTTTTTTATAAAATCATTAAAAAATAGAAAAAAGATTTTTAATTTTTAGGAAAAATAATTTTTAGCCTTTATAATAATATTATGAGGTTTACATTAGGTTTTGGTTTTATAAACTTTAATTTTTAATTTTATATTATTTTAAGGTTTTTTATAAACTTTAAACATTTTTATAAAATTATTAAAAAGGTTTTAGGAACTTTAATTTGTGTTTTTCTCTTAGTTAGATTATTTGGGATTTTTAGAATTTTTTTAGAATTAATTTTATAAACTTTTTATTTTTAGTATTATTTTAATATTATTTTATTATTAAAAAATCAAAATTTTATTTTTATTTCTTTTTCAATTTTCTTAAGTTCTTTAGCATTAATTAAGATCTTTTCCATTTTTAGAATAATTTTATAGCTTTTAGATTTATTTTTATAATTATTTTAAGTTTAATTAGTTTTTAATCATTTTAAATCATTTTTAGAGTTTTAAAAATAGTTTTAATAGCTTTTAATTTTTAGAAAATTACTTTTTAGTCTTCTAATAATATAAGTTAAGTAATTATTCAGTAAAATCATATTTTAGACATTTGAATTAGTTATATTTAATTTTAGGGCTTTAATTAGCATTTAAAATTAAATATTTAATTAATAAAAGGTTTTAAAATATCTTTGTTGGATTTTTATCTTTATTTATATTATTTAAGACTTCTTTTTAATCTTTTATTTTGTTTTTGGTTTTAGTTAAATTTTTAATTTGGGTAGTTTTTCACGGCTTTACGTTTACGTCGTAGTGTAATTTTAACGTAACCGTCTTTTCATCTTCTCATCCCCATTCTTCTCAATATTAATCTCAAATAAATACAAGTTAAAACACACACATATACCTCCTTGGGAAACGAACTTTCTCTCTTTTTATTTGATTGGGTCATTAGCGTTGATTTTTCCTAAAAATCATCACTCGATACTTACCGCTCATATACGTTCTTTTGTTTTCCTAAACAAGAGTCGTGTTTTAGACTACAACCATTTTGGCGCCGCTGCCGGGGAGGTGTGTTGTGCTTTAATTTGGAAGCTTTTGTTTTTGATATTATCCATAATAAGTATTTGTGTTAAGTGGAACTCCCTTAACACGTATTATCGGTTTTCTTGGTTTTTTTTCTTGTACAAATATTAATATATTGTATTAAGTATCACAATCAATATACAATATCTCCAAAAGTGTGAAAACACAACCTTAATTGGGATTTGATCTCCTAATTATTGTATTCGAATCTCAAACAAAAAGAAAAAGGCAAAAATAGATAAATACTTTCGTGAAGCTCGATTTTGAAAAATACAAACTATAAGGTGGGTATAAGGCGGGTATTATAAAATATACCCTAAGGAAAAAGGCTCTTAAGTGCTTCGCGCCGCCTCGTTTCCCCGCTTGCTTGTGAGTATTTTGAGATTGAAGGCTAATCGAGGGTTTTGCCGCCCAAAGTATTAATACGTATACTATATTTGCTTGGTTTTCTTTTTGATTAAACCCTCTTGAACGATTTGGTGTTCCACCATCGTTCTAAAGTCATCGAAGGCGTTCACTCCACGTGATCGTTTTCATTCTTTGAGGCCTTTTTAATCAAGAGATTTGATTGAGGAGGAGATTTGTGGACTCATTGTCTACTTAATAGATACACCAAAATCCAAAAAAATTAAATATCATCAAAAACACAAAAAAAATGAAAATTCACAAAACAACCAAAAAGAATCTTCTTTGCTCACCTCCCATTTCGTGAAGTTTATGATCACTCGTAACGAGCTCGTAAACGTCTTCAAAAGCAAGCAGATCAAGGATCGTTGATTGTTGAAGAACCTCCAATTGTTGAACCTATTGTAGAACAAGAAGTCGTCATGGCTAATCGTACTATGATGGAGTTGCTACAAGCACCCACCGAGGGTTTTGGAGAGGCTATTGTGATTCCCGCCATCCTTGCGGAGAATTTCGAGATTAAGACGGGTTTAATGTCTATGTTGCAAGCAAATAAGTTTAGAGGTCACGAGAAAGACAACCCGCATTACCACATTAGGAATTTCAACCGTCTCACCGCCACTAGCAAATTCAAAGATGTTCCACATGACGCCATTAAGATGATGTTGTTTCCATATTCGTTGGATGGACCCGCAAAAATTTGGCTCGAGAAAGAACCGCCAAATTCGATTTTGACATGGGCCGATCTCGTTTCTAAGTTTGTGAACAAATTTTTTCCACCATCTAAAACAACACACTTAAAAAATGAGATTTCACGATTTGTGCAACGTAATAATGAAAGTTTTTCAATGGCATGGGAACGATTTAAAGAGATGTTACATGAATGTCCTCACCATGATTTTTCGGAATTGCATCAAATTGATACTTTTTATAATGGGCTTAATGATCATGAGCGTGATTATTTGAATGCCGCCGCGGGTGGTAATTTTTTGTGCAAGACGACAAATGAGGCTTTACAAATCATTGAAAATCGATCTAAGGTTTATAGCCCTCGTAACACACCAAGTGTTGCCAATATGGGTTCGTCATCTTCGTCACAATCGTCTCGTAGCATTAACGCCTTACATGATGAAGCTAATGAGGAAAATCGGTTTTTTGATAGATTTGCTCATCTAATGTCCCATTGGAAGGCTCAAGAAGCTTCCAATTCCGCTTCGGTTAAAGCGGTTGCTAAGAGTTGTTTATCTTGTGGGGGAGCTCATGATCTTTCCGAGTGCATTACCGCGGATGGTAACACTTCGAGTGCTTATGTAGCAACGGGAACTTACAACCAAAACGGCCAAGGTTCTCGTCCAAATCAAGCTCCACCAAACCAAAATGTTAATAATTATCGAAACAACAACCAAGGTAATTACCAAGGCAACACACGCAATTACAACAAAGGGAATTATCAAAGTGGGAATGGACAAATCTCTAATCAAAAACAAAACCGTGATTTTCAAAACACTACACAAGGTTTTCAAAATGCTCACACTAAGAATTTGCAAGGAGAATTTTTGGATTATGCAAAAGCAAATGATGCTAAATTTGATAATATGCAACGTGAGATGATTAGCTTAAGGTCCGAGTTGAAAAACGAGCTTAAAAATGAACTTGCTAATGAACTTAAAACTCATGCAAACAAAATGGAAGGAAATGTCCAACGTCTTCAACAAAACCAACAAAAGATGGAATTAGGACAACATGAGATTAAGCAAGAGTTATTAAAAGCGGATGCTAGGCAATCAAAATTTGAGGACCGAATGGCTAAGATGTTTGAAGCTATCATGTGTAAGCCCTCTTCTTCGGGTGGTCTTCCTAGTGATACCATTGCAAACCCGAAGGGAGAAATGAAGGTTATTACTACACGAAGTGGTAAAACTTTCAAGGAACCAATCTCTCGTCCAAGTACTTCTACGGAGAAGGAAATCGAGAAAGAACCCGAGGTGATGGTCGAAAAGGAGCATATTACAATCCCACGAAGTACCGCTCAAACCACACCTACGGTTGAACCAACACCAATTGTGGAACCCGAGTTTCCAAGGCCGTTGCCTAATGACCAACACACACCACCTTTACCCTACCCTTCAAGACGAAACAAAGAGAAGTTGCAAGAACGTAACAAACAACAAATCGAGCTTTTTATAAAAATGTTTCAACAAGTGCATTTTGATGTGAGTTTAGCCGACGCGTTGTTATATATGCCTCGTTTCGCTTCCACTTTCAAAAGTATGATGAGCGATAAGGAAAAGCTTTCAAAGCTTGCTAATTGTTCTTCGGTTTATCTTAACCGCATACCGGAAAAAGTTGGTGATCCCGGAAAGTTTCTCATTCCTTGTGACATACAAGATATGAAAGAATGCCTCGCCTTGGCCGATCTTGGTGCGAGCATTAATTTGATGCCATTTTCCATTTGGAAATCGCTTTCGCTTCCGGCTCTCATTCCTTCGAACATGTCCATCGAGATGGCCGATCATTCTATGATTATGGCATGTGGAATAGCCGAAGATGTTTTCGTGAAAGTGGGGAAGTTCTACTATCCCGTTGATTTTATAGTAGTCGACATCCCCGCGGATCCTCAAGTTCCTCTAATTTTAGGTCGTTCATTTTTAGATACTTCGAGATCGCTTATCGATGTTCATGCGAGAACTATCACTTTGAGATTCAACGAAGAGGAACTTGTTATAAACGCTACTCAAAACTCGAAACCTTCTCATGTTTATGCAATCGCTACCATCAATCACATTGACATCGTTGATGTGGTTTGCGATGAGTTTTCACAAGAAGTGTTAGGTTTTTCCGATAGCTCGTCAAGTGGCAATCCCACTATTTTGGATCCGATTCTTGCTAATTCCACACCAAATCTCACTCCATTCCAAGGAGGCGCTCTCACTTCAATTGAAATCGACAATGAAGATGAGGTGTTGATTAGTGATGATACTTCTATTCCACCATTTCTTTCGCCGATGGAAGTTATGAGTGTTGAACCAAAATCTTCAATCGAGGAACCACCTATCCTTGAATTGAAAGATCTTCCTTCTCACCTTGAATATGCATTCTTGGAAGGTGATGACAAGTTGCCGGTTATTATTGCAAAAGATCTTGCTAATAATGAAAAAACCGCGCTCTTGAAAGTTCTTAAGGCTCACAAAGGGGCAATTGCGTGGAAAATATCCGACATTAAGGGTATTGACCCAAAATTTTGTACTCACAAGATTTTAATGGAGGAGGACTACAAACCCGCAATTCAAAGTCAAAAAAGGGTGAATCCCAAAATTCACGATGTCATTAAAAAGGAGGTCCTTAAACTCCTTGACGCGGGAATGATTTATCCTATATCCGATAGCCCATGGGTGAGCCCAATCCATTGTGTCCCTAAAAAGGGAGGAATGACCGTTGTGCCTAATGACAACAACGAGTTAATTCCCACTCGTGTTGTGACCGGTTGGAGGGTGTGTATTGACTACCGAAAGTTAAATGACGCCACTCGTAAAGACCACTTTCCTTTGCCCTTCATGGATCAAATGTTGGAGCGACTTGCGGGAAATGAATTCTATTGCTTTTTAGATGGTTTTTCCGGTTACTTTCAAATCCCTATCGACCCTCGTGATCAAGAGAAGACTACGTTTACGTGTCCTTATGGAACGTTCGCTTATCGTAGGATGACTTTCGGACTTTGTAATGAACCCGGTACGTTTCAACGGTGTATGATGGCGATTTTTCACGATATGATCGAGAAGTCGATGGAAGTGTTTATGGATGACTTCTCGGTGTTTGGTAATTCGTTCACGTCATGTTTATCTAATCTCGAACAAATGTTAAAACGTTGTGAAGAAACCAATCTTGTGCTTAATTGGGAGAAATGTCATTTCATGTGTAAACAAGGAATCGTCTTAGGACATAAGGTGTCGAAGGCGGGGATTGAGGTCGATAAAGCTAAGGTAGACGTCATCGCCAAGTTACCTCATCCCAAAACCGTTAAGGGAGTTCGTAGTTTCCTAGGCCACGCGGGCTTTTATCGTCGTTTCATCAAGGATTTTTCGAAGATTTCTCGTCCTATGACACACCTTCTCGAGAAGGATGCTCCTTTTAACTTTAATGAGGATTGTGTTAAAGCTTTTGAGACTCTAAAAAGGAAACTTACCGAAGCTCCCATTCTTGTTGCTCCTAATTGGGAATTACCCTTTGAAATTATGTGCGATGCAAGTGATTATGCTATAGGGGCCGTCTTAGGGCAACGTTATGACAAGCATTTTCGTCCTATCCACTATGCTAGTAAGACGATGACCGAGACTCAATTAAAATACACCACAACAGAAAAGGAATTCCTTGCCGTGGTCTATGCTTTTGAGAAATTCCGACCTTATCTCGTCTTGACTAAAAGCATCGTGTATACCGACCATTCGGCTATCAAGTATCTCTTAGCTAAGCAAGATGCTAAGCCGAGATTGCTTCGTTGGATGCTCCTCCTCCAAGAATTTGATGTCACCGTGCTTGACAAAAAAGGAGCCGAGAATCTAGCGGTCGATCATCTCTCTCGTCTAGAAGATCCTCACAAAGATGTTTTCGAGAACAAGGAAATTACCGAAACATTTCCTCTTGAGACTCTCGGTGTAGTGAATTCTAAAGACACCACCCCATGGTTTGCCGACATTGCAAATTACCATGCGGGCAATTTCATAATCAAGGGTATGACGACACAACAAAAACGAAAATTCTTTCGTGACGTCAAGTTCTATTTTTGGGACGACCCTTATCTCTTTCGGATTTGTGCGGATCAACTCGTTCGACGTTGTGTGTTTGGTGCCGAAGCTTCTAATATCCTTAGATCTTGTCACGAGGGACCCACGGGTGGTCACCACGGTGCTAATCTCACGGCTAAGAAAGTGTTCGATGCCGGTTTCTTTTGGCCTTCTATCTATCGTGATGCACACGCACTTGTGAAGTCGTGTGATTCGTGCCAACGTCAAGGAAAATCGTCTCAACGTGATGAAATGCCGCAAAATATAATTCAAGTGTGTGAGATTTTAGACATATGGGGAATAGACTTTATGGGGCCGTTCCTATCGTCTCATGGCAATAAATATATCCTCGTCGCGGTGGACTACCTTTCTAAGTGGGTGGAAGCTAAGGCTTTGCCTACTAATGATGCTCGTGTGGTAGTGAAGTTTTTGAAGCAACTATTCTCTCGGTTCGGAACCCCTCGTGCTATTATAAGCGATCGTGGAACCCATTTTTGTAATGACCAATTCGAAAAGGTTCTAAAGAAATATGGGGTTACACATCGTCTTTCTACGGCTTATCACCCGCAAACGAGTGGGCAAGTCGAGGTTTCGAACCGAGCTTTGAAGAGGATTTTAGAGAGGTCAATTGGAGAAAACCGTGCTTCATGGTCCGACAAACTCGATGACGCTTTATGGGCCTTTAGGACCGCTTATAAGACACCTATCGGTTGCACTCCTTATAAGTTAGTATATGGGAAGAATTGTCATTTGCCCATTGAATTGGAGCATAAGGCATATTGGGCCCTTAAGCATGCTAATTTTGACTTGAAGACCGCGGGAGATCACCGGAAAATACAATTGAATGAATTGGATGAATTAAGGGATAATGCTTATGAAAATTCATTAATTTTTAAAGAAAAGACTAAAAAGTTTCATGATTCAAAGATTAAAAACCGGGTTTTTAACGTTGGTGATCAAGTGTTGCTTTTTAACTCTCGTCTTAAGATATTTTCCGGGAAATTGAAATCTCGTTGGTCGGGTCCGTTCACCATTACACAAGTGTTTCCATATGGGACCATTGAGCTAGCTCAAGATGATGGCCCCAATTTTAAGGTGAATGGACATAGGCTTAAGCACTACTTTGGTGGGGAAATTCCTTCAATGGTTGCCCCCGACCAAGACACCTTCCCCAATGATAATTAGCATTGAGGGGATCGAGTCGAGCTCATGACTCGGTAATCAAAAACGAGGTGCCTCGTGGGGGAAATCCCATGCTTATCTTTTATATTCACTAATAAGGGGACTTGTACCCTTCCAACTCGTTTTCTCGTGGTTGTTTGTGATTGTGTTATCTAGAGCATCATCATCATCTACGATTGAAGACTCTCGTGTTCGTTTACGTGAGCCTCCATCGTTCGTTTGAAGAAGTTTTTCACGAATCCATGACATATCCTTTATTGTTCTAACAATTATCTTTTAGCATAATTAATAAACGGCTTTAGATATATTGTTGATCACCCTTTCCATGCTAGATCCTAAGCATTCGATTCTTCGTCTCTAGTATGGGGGTGCTCCACCTTTAGACTCGAAACATTGAGGACAATGTTTAATTTTAGTATGGGGGGGTGAATAGGTACTTGCTTTGCTACGCCCTCACGCTTTCCAACTTTCAATGTTTTGTTAATAAGGCTAAAAATGGCCAAATTTTAAAATTTTTCTTAGTTTTCATAAGTGTTTTTAAGACACGAATGTATATTTTCCGATGGGTAGAATAAGAGTTAATTTTTGACTTGATGGGCATTTGGAGCCATTTACATTCCTTAACCCGCTCAATTCAAGTTTTGCTAGACTTTTATATAGGGAGCTTTAAAACGCGAAAGTCTTAATTCATTCGGGTTAAGAACAAGAACTTTTCGCAAGTTCCTATAAATGATTCTAGAAAGTCACTTATCAAGGGAACTTTAAAACGCATTCTCTAAACTTGAAAAAAGTCCAAGAAAGTGCAAGATCCTATAGGTGGCTTGAAAACCCAAAACTTTGATTTGATATAGTCTTAATGAAAGCTAATCCAAATTTGGCTTAATTTTGACTTGCATGGCTAAGTATTCACGAGTCTCTTTAATTAGAGGTCTTTATATAGTGAAGAACGAGAAATGATAGAGTTAGACAAGTGATCATGCTAAACGTAGAACATGAAAGTGTTCTTTCAAAAACTCATATGTTTTTAATTGTGGCTTTTTCTTCCCATAAGATCAATGCATTAGGAATAAATCATAATTGCAATAAGTAAGGTCGTACGATTTGAAAGGTTACTTAGCCTCTAGCGCAAGATCGTTTAAAAGTTGCTCGGGGTTGAATAGAGTTCATAGCCAAGGCATAACTTATTGAAGCGGGACGCGAAGATTGGCGATTATCCAAAAAGGCCCTAACAAGGCATGAGGAGCTCTATTTTTGCTAAAGATCCAAAGATGATGTGAAGTATCATTATTACTAAATCAATATGAAGGATCGAGACACACGACGAGAAGCAATTACTCCCCTAAAGAATGGAGAAAGTCTATCCAAAAAGACCCTAACAAGGTATGAGGATAAATATATCCAAGTCCGAAAAGGAGTCGGATCGTTGTATATCAAAATCCAAAATAAAGATTGAAGAAAAATGATGAAGTCGTGGTCCTATATGAAGAATCTCTCAAAAACGTCAAGTGAAGAAATTCCAAAATATGAAGAGAAGACCATAATTTCAAGAACGTCTTCCCAAGATTTGAAGTATGAAGTACATGCCAAATATCGGTCCGAGAAAGGTCTCAAATCGTGAAACGAGTTATGCCAAGATATGAACTTAAGGAGATACACGAGAAGCCGTTTTAAAAGATTTTCTCCTTCGGCTAACTATTAATCAAATCGTGCTACTTTGCTTTCGGACTAATAACTACTCAAATAAGTCAATATGAATCACTTGTGATCCATGACAAATAGATAAAAAATGCTAGTAACCCATTTCCTTTTATAATAACTAGGATTGCGGGGAGAAAAAGTATTACACAATTTGGACGTATGAGTAGTGTTAGCATTGTGACTTGTACCAACAATGATCTTGTTTTTGCACTTAGCATGGAATGTATGACAATCAAGGATGACGAAGTTTACTCTAAGGGACATTAACTTGTTTCTATTCTTTGACCCTAAAAATCACCTTTTGGTGATGAAAATCATACATTATGTCTTTACACATTCTCGTAGTATGTTGCAAGTCTTTTACTCTTCAATAAAGGTTAATAAAATTGAACTTTGGTGATGCTTAGATACTTTATTCTAGCATTGCGTGAGGGCACGGCAATGGCTTAGTATGGGGGAGTGATGAGATGGCATTTATACATGATCTCATCGTTCTTTTCGGGCTTTAAATGCATAAAAATGTCATAAAATACCATATATATGCTTGTGTTTGTTTACTTGTGTATTTTAGGTATGGATATCGTGAAAAAGACAAAAGATCACAAGTTACAAGGAAAAACGGACACGAGAAACGAAGCCGTACAAAGAACCGGGCCCTAATCATGGAATTCTCAACAAAATACCTTGAAGACTTGAAGACAAACAAGATTGATCCTCCAAGAATGAAGAAATGACACTTAAAACCCTTGTATATTAATAATTACAAGTTTGGTCCCTTAAGTTTGTCAAAATTACAAAAAGGTCCTTCAACTTTGAAGAAATGACAAGATTGGTCCCTCAACAAAATCAATTTGTCAATTATGGTCCCTCATGAAGTCAAAGATGCAAAGAAGACCTTTGAAGATCAAGATTGTTCAAGATCAGCCCTTGAAATTACTCAAAATGGCAAAAATGATCCTTGAAAACTTTTTCCAAAAGATTTGTGCCAAAAATGTAAAGTGGTGAAAGTTATTTGCAAAGAAAAAAACGTTTATAAGGCTGAAAAACCTTATATGCCAAAAAAGTCAAAAGATAAGGGCTAATGTTGACACTTTGAAACGTTTAAACACAAATTGCGCCAAACAAAACCTGTTCCCCCAAAATCGGATCAAAAATCTTACTATTCACCTCTTTCACCCCCCAGAAATTACTTTACTTAAACCTAGGTTAAAATTCAATTAACCTTGCCCACGTGTGATTCACACACGCAGAAACAAAACCCACACCAAAAACCCTCATCCCACTCACTGTAGACCCCACCCCCAATTCCCCTTTCAACCAATCAGAGCACACCTTGGGCTCCAAGTTTAGTGACGTGTCCCAAATCAACAACCATGATCTTATGCTTACTCACAACGCAAAAAGGAACGTCCAGGATCAAATTTGGACAGCTCACCACTCAAACACGTCTAAGGGCATTTTGGATATTTTCTAGTGATTAGGGTTTTATTTTTAGGATTCTAGAATAGTCTATGAGTAGTATAAAAGGAGACCCAAGCTTGTGGTGATCCCTTGTTCCAGTTTTCAAGCTTTGCACTTGTAATTCCTTTTTTATGAAATAAAAGTTTGGTGTTTGAGAAAATCAAGTGTAATTCCTTTTTATTCTTTTAAAAAGTTGTGTGTTGTGTAAAAGCTAAGAAAACTGAGTTCCATATTTAATTTGGTTAAGTAACTTTGAGGTTCAAAGTTATTTAAAAGTTTCTGAAATTGAGATTATTTGGTATAATCTGTTTCAGGTTTTGGTGGTAAGAAGTTTAAGTTTAATTGGTGAAATAGTGTTTATAAAACGTGTTAAGAAGTCTCAAAAGTTTTTGGAAAATTTTTAGAAAGAAAGAAATGAAATCAGAATAAAGCATATATTGCATATTATTGTGTTCTTGTTTGATTTGTCTTAAACAGGTTTGAAGGTGTGTTGCTGTTAAAGGATCTGCACCAACCCCAGTTGGTATTGGAGGTGGATTTACATCCACTAGGGCCTTGGATGTAAGGCCCTAAGGTATTCTCTTTTACCTTTGTGAAAATTTCAGAAAAAGTGATTTTCATGTGAATTGTTTGATCTGCTGCTATAAGTGTGTTAAAGCTGTTGGATTTGAGTTCTCTTTGATGAGTATGCATGTTAGTAGTTATATGAATCAGTTTTGCCAAGTTTGTGAGTGTTTTGGTTTGTTAAAAGTGGAAAAGGATTTTTAAAAGGGTGTTTGGATATAAGTTTTAGCAGGGCAAAAGGATTTGATTTGTGTTTTACAAAGGTGTTAGAGCAGTTGAAATAGGTTGAGATAGTTAGAGTGTTAGTTTGTAGTAAGTTTGGATCAAGTTTTGAAGCTAAGTGTGAGACAAAAAAGGAAAAGTGAAGCTCAAATCTGCATAACCACCTTTCTGCTTGATTTTCCTTGTTTTGGTGCTTGAATCTTTGTTATCTGCTTAGTGTTAGGTTAATCTAGGGTTGCTTATTGATTGTGTGCTATTTGGAGATTGTATGTGCAAAATTTGTGGGTTCAAAACTCACTAGTGTGCAAGTAAGTAGCTAAGTAAGCCACCAGACCTACACAAGTACATCAGCAACTCATATATGCCTTGTGTGCTTGGTCTGTTGATCATTTTGAGTGCTAAGTGCTTATTTGCTACTTGATCTTGACTCCTTGTGCTTCTATAAGCACAAGGGTGCCCCCATTGTCCAAAATCATCCACCAAATAAGACAAGCCAAGCCCCTCTTGGCTAAATCCTCAAGCAAACACAAAGACACAAATCTGCTAAGTGTTTAAGTTGAAACTGGCAACATTTTTTATCTTCATTTGGACTTAATCTTGCATAAAAGGTGAATTGGATTAAGTTTAGAAGTTTGTTAAGGTCACATATTGATTTGAAAAAGAAAAAAATAAAAAAGAAAATAAAAGCAAAAAGTCACCCGTAGCAGGACTCGAACCCCAGACCTCTCGCTGGAGGGTTAGGAGCTCTACCGCTAATCTAGATGCTTTTTTACGTTTATGTTTGATTTGAAAAGTTATTTAACACGTTTTGTTTTTCTAGCTTATAATAAAAGCCGTAGCTTATTTACCATTTTCCAGCTTATATGCTTTTTGTTTTTGGCTTATTTGATTTTTCCTAGGACCTAGATAAACTTAGGGATTTTTCTAGCTAGTTTTCTTAATTTTCCCTTTATTAAATTATTTTCTTTGCATTTTTCTTTATACGTTTTTTATAAAATCATTAAAAAATAGAAAAAAGATTTTTAATTTTTAGGAAAAATAATTTTTAGCTTTTATAATAATATTTTGAGGTTTACATTAGGTTTTGGTTTTATAAACTTTAATTTTTAATTTTATATTATTTTAAGGTTTTTTATAAACTTTAAACATTTTTATAAAATTATTAAAAAGGGTTTAGGAACTTTAATTTGTTTTTTTCTCTTAGTTAGATTATTTGGGATTTTTAGAATTTTTTAGAATTAATTTTATAAACTTTTTATTTTTAGTATTATTTTAATATTATTTTATTATTAAAAATCAAAATTTTTTTTTTATTTCTTTTTCAATTTTCTTAAGTTCTTTAGCATTAATTAAGATCTTTTCCATTTTTAGAATAATTTTATAGCTTTTAGATTTATTTTTATAATTATTTTAAGTTTAATTAGTTTTTAATCATTTTAAATCATTTTTAGAGTTTTAAAAATAGTTTTAATATCTTTTAATTTTTAGAAAATTACTTTTTAGTCTTCTAATAATATAAGTTAAGTAATTATTCAATAAAATCATATTTTAGACATTTGAATTAGTTATATTTAATTTTAGGGCTTTAATTAGCATTTAAAATTAAATATTTAATTAATAAAAGGTTTTAAAATATCTTTGTTGGATTTTTATCTTTATTTATATTATTTAAGACTTCTTTTTAATCTTTTATTTTGTTTTTGGTTTTAGTTAAATTTTTAATTTGGGTAGTTTTTCACGGCTTTACGTTTACGTCGTAGTGTAATTTTAACGTAACCGTCTTTTCATCTTCTCATCCCCATTCTTCTCAATATTAATCTCAAATAAATACAAGTTAAAACACACACATATACCTCCTTGGGAAACGAACTTTCTCTCTTTTTATTTGATTGGGTCATTAGCGTTGATTTTTCCTAAAAATCATCACTCGATACTTACCGCTCATATACGTTCTTTTGTTTTCCTAAACAAGAGTCGTGTTTTAGACTACAACCAGATACACTTAGTTGTGATATGAACTCATTAGGTTGGAAACAACAAGAGCAAGTGGATCATGAACTTGTAGTTTAGACAACCGAGCCTCATGCACGTGGCATTCATGTTGTTGTAGAGAATATTGAAGTTGATTCATGTTGGTTGTATGCAAATCCTTTACCAATTACAAAATTGATCCATTCATGAGGGAGAGTGTTTAGATATTTGGTGTTAATATGAAACCGAGGAATCTTCATGTCAAAAATATTAAGCTCATTCAATAATAAAGTGAATCTCATGTAGTAGTCATGAAGAGACTCCCTTGGAACATAGGTGATCATATATTTTACACTCTCGTTCTTGTTGAGTCAACGAGGTGCCTTGCATCAAAGTACGAATTCTCTCCCATAACTCTTCTGCTACACGATGATGACTAATGAGCTTATGAATATCTGGTGGAAGACCTTGGAGAATAATGTTAGTAGCGCGAACATCACAATCTACTTGAATCTTATCATCGTCAGTCAACTCTTTGTATTTGCGTTCACGAGTCACAATACCCTCCGTGATTGTAGACCAAGTTAATGGCCCATTTCTCACTGAGTCTAGAATTATACACCCATGTTGTCGATTCATCATATGTTGCTCCATTCTTAATGTCCATGCATCATACATCTCTTTTACTAACATTGGTGGACGGGTATCCGTAGCCGATAAGATGGATTTATCCGAAAGAGTTGTAAAATCCATGGCTAATTAAGGATTACTTGACGATAGAACGGTGAAAGAAAGTAGTTGTGATTATTGAAGTAAGAACAATACGGGATTTTAAATTCGTCAAGAAACCGAGTAATTAAATTCTCGGGATTTTACAAACCAACAAAAAATCATGAAATTCTTAGAATACTTGTTTGTTGAATGATTAAAAGCCTCTAAAATTGTCTTGACTCCAAATAAGCCAAAACAGGAAATGTTATGTCCAATGTCCAAAATCTGTTTGAATTCAAAAGAAAACCCGTCTTTATTTCGGTATGGTCTTTTTTGGTATGGCTTATTTTGGTATTCTGTATATTTTAGTAATCTGCATGTTTAGGTAATCCTAACTGAAATACTATTTCAGTACACACTTAAGTTATTTCGGTATGATAACTTTTCTTATTTCGATAAAGCTGCAAAAGTCCTATTTCGATACCAATAATTACCTATTTCGGTATGCAATAATTTCGGTACACTTTGGCTCCTCTTTCGGTACTAGGTACCGAAATACTATTTAGGTATGGTTGATGCTTATTCGGTAATGAACAAATACTGAAATACTATTTCGGTAAAACTAGAAATGCCAAAAAAAATTATTTCGGTAATAATACAGAAATATTTATTTCGGTAAAAGATGGGAGAAAGAAATTTGTACTTCCAAGTAAAATACACCTCAAGGAACTTTAAAAATGAAAACCTTTCGAAATTTGAAGCCGGAAAATTTAAATCAAGAACCGTACTTGATTTATTTGTTTTTTCAAAAAATTAATCAAACAAAGGAGATGTTTTGTGCTTTATGTTAAAAGATGAAAACCAAATCGATACTCAAGCAAAGTAGAGGATTTAGATGAAGTTTTTCAGCATAAAAACACATAGTTTTAATCGATACCCTATATAGTATATATGTCACGAATTCATCCAACAAACACAAGAAAAAGATCAATCACCCCATGGCTCTTCGTACCAATTGTCGATTTATGGTAAACCTTAACTAGTATTTTAGAGAGAGAGAGAGAGAAAGAGTAGAGAGAGGTTGACACACACAATTGTAGAAAGATGAAACTAGATAAATAAAGTGAAACTACTATGTGTAAAATAGAATGAACCAACACGATCTCTATGTGTGGAGAGGGTTTATATACCCATGACATAAAGTCATGGGCTTGCATGCATATGGGGTTAGTCATGGACTAAGGCCCATCAGGTTTACTTCTATTTTTTCTAACCACGAGCCCTTACATAAAAATAGCATTGGAGCGACCGATCCTTGTAAAATACGTAAAATGTATTTCCAACACATTTATTGTTACGACATTATTTTTTAACCTTATCATTAAGAAGCATTTCATTTTAGAAGAAGATTCTTGACATTTTCCTTCGGTCAAACAATGACCCGTTTTCTATTTAAAGAGTTATAGTCGTTGTTTGAGAAGTCAAATATCCACGAAGAACATTTTTAATGATGACTTTTTGAAATGATCATTTCTGGTGTGAAAAATAAGATTTCTCTTATTGCAACAAATAGATGCACTGAAGCGCACACGAATTTGTGTTAGACCGTTTTATTTGGTAAACAGGATTTATTACATGGTTATAAAGTGAACCATGCCCTAGAAAATTAATTCACGTTCTTGAGCCAAAAATTTCCGAAGAAATACTTGACTTGAATATGAAAAGCGGGTTGCAGTCTGAAATAACTACAAGCCATATAGGCATGTTTTTATAATATGTACAACTTATGTACGAACTCTATTTATGGCTCTGGTCATTATTAAACGACATTTATAAGGCCGTAAATATTATCTTCCCAAAAGACATTCCTTTTGAAAAGAAAAGATACTTTTGAGTTTTCTTGATTTTCTGATTTTTATAGGTTTTATATAGTTCTCTTTCTCTTTTTGGTGTTTCAAATATGTACAATATACACATGATCACCAATAGATACTTCAAGAATAGTTACCACCGCTATTCTTGTGCCTCATCTGCCAACTCTTTGAGACTGTCAGGGGATAAGGTTCTCATTCCCAGCTTTTCGGCCAAATACTTAATTCGTGCTCGATCTAAAGCCTTTCTGAAAAGATCTGCCAGCTGATACTCCGTGTTGACAAAGTAGAGCTTAATTACTCCGTTCTTCACTTGCTTTTTGATAAAGTGGTGGCGAATGTCAATATGCTTCGACCGGGAGTGTTGAACGTTGTTGCACCATAAGGCAATGGCACTTCGATTGTCGTAGTACATCGATATTTTGTTGAAACCTATACCATAGTCGGTTAATTGTGACCAAATCCAAAGGACTTGAGCACAACAACTGGACATGCCTATGTATTCCGCCTCCGTACTTGAAATTGTACCGCTTTTCTGCCTTTTGTATGCCTAACTTATCAAATAGTCTCTAATTAATTGCACACTCCCAGAAGTGCTACGTCTTGTATCTTGACAATCGACGTGGTCTGCATCTACATATGCCATTAGTGCAATAGAGGAGTCCTACAAATACCATAGTCCCTGATTAACGGTTCCTTTGAGATATCGAAAGATACTTTTTACAACATGTAGATTCTTTTCGGTATGCATGTAACACCTCACTTTGATAAGTGGACCGTTACGCGTAATTACGGTGTGTCATCAAAGCATGCAAGGTAATATGTACTAAAACATACATGACCATAGGGAAAACCGGAATCAAACATCGGTTCCCAAACATAAGCCCAAAACATATATAAAGTAAAGGAAATGAGAAATGACTAAATAAGCATAAGTATATGAAGGCAAAAGGAGAAGAAGTCTATGGCAGCTTCCATCATATGCACGTCCTCCAAATGCTCGAGTCCTGGTTACCTGCGGTTTTGGGACATGGAAAGGAAAATAACGGCAGAGCAAAACGCTCAGTGCACGGGTATATGACATGGTATGAATGACTGAAACATAATAAAGACTTAATAGCAGCAGAAATGTATAAGTCATGGAAAACCTGGTATAACTTAGTAAAACTAGTTTTATAGTCTGAAAAGCCATATGTTTATCTTATAAAAATTGTTTAAAATGTTTACCATTAGCCAATATAGGTCATGAAATATCCACGTGCATGAATACTTGGAGGGGGTGACCATGTCATGCAAATTAGAGGGGCTGCCTTTAACTAATATAACTGTTTGGGTAGGAGGGATCAGCTCCTTGTGAAGGATGCAAGGCACACACCACATTCATCTGAATAATCTACTGAAAACATGTAAACTAGGATGGACCCATACGCCCCACGTGATAATAATAATAATATGGCCAAAAGCTGAAGGGACGCCATGAGCTATCACTCCGTCGTGGTGGAGTCATAACACTAGTACCTCCAGTGTTATGGTGATGGTACCTCCATAACTAGGTGAAACTGGTCATGCATGTATATGGCTTTAGGTGTCTAATTAAACATAAGCAATTCAAAACATATAAAACATATACTAGGGATAACAATTGGCTGCATACGGGAAATCCTAATAAGGAAGAATGTCCATACTGAAAGGACGGAGAATCCGTACCTTAAGTCCAATGAACGAAGAAGACGAACGGAAGAGAGTCCTATGTCGATCTCACTAATGCTACATACATAGGATACATGTATAAGTATTCTTGATTACTGAGTACGTAACTTGTTTTATATCATGTTTTAGCTTGTTTTATATGTTCATGTCTTCTTTTACTGATTTTAACGTCATATTGTGTTTATCGTGTATTCTGTATATTCTGATTAAGTATTACTTGTATTTCTTGTATTATTATACTTGTTGTGTAATAATAAGTAACTTTATAAAAATAGCAGGTTTCTTAAAATAGAAGGTTTCCAAAAATAGAAAGTTTCCAAAAAATAGATTTACTGCTTAAAATAGATAAGTTTCTAAAAATAGAAAGTTTCCATAAATAGAATTAAGCTGGATTATTAAGCTAAAAAGATAAGCTTAAGTTTTACTTATTTATATTCTAAGTCATGGGATTAAATAGTATAGTTTTAATTATAACATTTAAATTACATAAACTATAGGTTATAAGATTTAATTAAATTTAAACATGAGTTAATTAAATTAAGTGTATAATATACTTAGGTTAAAACATGTATTAATATTAATATTAATATAACCTAAGTCATGATAATTAATTAATTATAAGTCATGTTTAATAATTAATTAATTACTATAGTCTAAATTAAATAATAAAATACATAGGTTAAAATCATGTATTACTAATTGATAATAATAAAACTAAGTCTATGTTTTAATTAAATTAATTACATAGCATGTTAAATTAATTTGATTAATCTTGTAATAATAAGTCATGATTTATTAATTTAATTACCTTGTAATTAGTATACATATAAAGCTAATTAAACTTGTAAAAATAATAACCCGAACCCGTGTATTATTTTATGAAAACGTGTCGTAAACCGAACACGTGATAACCCGTCAAACTCGTGTTGTGTTTACATATAAGCCGAACCAAACAACCCCTTAACCTTTTTTAAAATCCACAGCCAAACAGTCCCTTAACTGTTTAATAAACCCATAGCCAAACACCACCTTAACTCTGCCGGTTACCCCTGGCAGTTATGCTACTGCCACCAGTAGTAGCCGGTTTCCCCTGCTTGTTATAAATTTCCCACCGAGAGCTGTGAGGCTCTAGATTGCTACTGCTAGAACAAACACCCCTGCCGGGTTCCCACTGGTAGCACAAACCACCACCCCTGTTGGGGTTTGAGTTGCCCTCGTCTGAACAAAAACCCAGCCAACACCCGTCTAGGGTTGCGGCTGGTGACTGAAATTCACCACCGAGACCGTGGATGGTCTCGGTTTGCGTGCAGTTAGAACACAACAACATTACAACGATTTCCCCCCTTAATCTCATTTGTTTTATCATGTTTTTTATAGATTAGGGTTTTAACAAATTAACAAAATCAATAGGAAACACAAAAAAATAAGATTAGGGTTTCTTACATGCTTTTAGGGTTTAAGAACAACAAAACATGAACCATATTTGATCTTCTGGATTCAAAACCACGTTTGATCTTGTTTCTTTTGGTGTTGGTCGACGGCAGCAAGGAAGACAAAAGAAGAAGAAACAAAAATATACGGATGTTTTTATTTTGTTTTAGGGTTTCCTGTTTGTGGTGTTTGTGTCGACTTAAAGAAAAAAAACAAATCCCCCGTCCTTTTTATTATTGTTATACGGTTTGGAGCCCAAGTGGGCCTTGAGCCCACTTCCTTCTTTTTGGACGCCGGCCCAACACCACACCCCTATTAATATTTTTAGTTATTCCCGCGACAAGTTAAATATTTCATGTATTCGTGGTTTAAGTGTCGTGCCTTTTCACAGTTATCCTTATACGTGTTAAACGTAACCATTATGTACGTAATTACTTGTCGTGTTAATTTAAATATACGTAATAATAATAATCGTGTTAAATGTTCGTGTTTACGTGTTACGTAGTTATTAATTATTCATGTTATTATAATTACTTGTACGTAACGACATTCGTCGTATTAATAATTACGTAAGTACATAATTATCTGTTCGTGATTTCATGTTCATGATTTTATGTTCGTGATTATAATTATTATTGTTAATAATTATCTTGTACTAACACATATTTAATACTTGTCGTGTAATAACACTTACGTAATTCTTGTAATTAATATTCGTGATACATGTTCATGTTATATAAGGAAAGTTTTTATCTTGTACGTACGATCATAAGTGTACTGTTCATGGTAAAGCATGCGGGTTTTACAACTCATGCGTAACATACCTGGAAGCGTAACATACCTGACTCAAAGGACATATCTATAGATATCGTAACTGGAAGCGTAACATACCTGACTCAAACTGGAAGGGTATGCAAGATAAAAGGAAATGAAGGTGACATGAAACGTGCCGTAGCTTAAAAGGACATGGAACGTGACGTGACTGAAAGGACATATCTAATCGACAAGAGAAAAATGGTAAGAAGTCCGGATGAACTTGTCCGTTTCCAAGTGGCTTCCCTCTTGGACGATTCCTTTTCAAGATCTTGACACAATGTAATATCTTGGTCAGTTCATCCTGACTTTGACTGGTAAATACGTAAAATTTTCTGGATGTCAATGTAAGATAGATCTGCATGAATTTGGTCGAGTGGATAAGAATTAACATGCAAGGGGAACTAAAACATTACGATACAAAAATATTCTAACCTAACTGATAATTAGCAACGATGCGTGAGACATATTGAATGTGATACGTGGAGATATGGTGAGTGTCATATGGGCAACCTATCGTGATCCATGATACGTGTAACATATCATGAACTTGATATGAGAAGAGTGGAATGAACATGACATGTGAAACATATCGTGAACATGAAATACGACTGTGGTAATACAAAACGTTACAAGGTGAGACGTGGAATGTGACGTGAAACGTCTTTCTGCGGATAGGGAGTTATACTAAACTTGAGTCTGGTCTCTCCAGTTCTTGCAAAACTTCACAGAATGAAGATGAACGTAACATCGTTAGCCAAGATACGATCATGAACATAAATAGTGTCATGAACGTGAGAGTGAAAGCAAGTCTAAAAATTAGAACAAGGACGTGAACATAAATAAGGAGCACAAATGTGAACCTTCGTCTAGCCCGATAGTTGAGGGATTACCAAGTGATCGGATGAGCCTTGGCTGGAACATGTCCGATCAATCTGTTGGTTCTAAAATCCTTGCGGATGTAGAGATTCTGTAGACTTGATCAAACCGTTAACAATTCTGATGGTGGATAAACATCCCACTCCGTTAGTGTTCTATCTTGGCCTGCTGGTATGTCAGGTACTTAGATATGAACGTAACTATATCTTGCTTCGTAAAAACTTGATACATAGAAATTTGCGGAACTTTGAGTCCCCAAAAATAGACTTTTCTTAGCGTAGGGTTTTCTTTGAACACCTAACGTAATGTAGGGTTCTCACCTTTATGCATAAGCTGAATTATGGTAAGATTAACCGTGAGAATCCATGTGATTCAGCGTGTCACTGTAATCAACCAGAATTTATATTGGAAAATTTCAAGGTGAAATTTCTCCTGTCGTAAAATTTGCAACATAGTGCAAGTATGGTCTTCCTTCTCTTTTCTAGAATTAGAGAAAATTCAGGTTGTTCTCGATGAAAATACTGATGAATTTGTTTATGAGTTCATGGCAACTTAATTTATTAAGTCTATAATGTTGCTGGGCATTTATGAAACTAATACAAAATCATGAATCTAGCATGACCGAGTCATGAACGAATAGCAGTCATGGAAATGTCCTGCTCTTTCACTCGTCACTATTAGCAGTATGATCATGAGTCCGATCTTGGAAAAGGGTTTGACACCCTAAAGTCGATTAGACATGTTGTCAATACGTGGAGGAGAATAACGGTTATGGAGCGTGATTTGTTTTAAATCGATGGTAGTCGACACATAATCTTATGTTACCGTCCTTCTCCTAGAAGGTTCTTCTGGAATGTATGGTAAGATTTTGGTATAATCGGCTGGATATGCGTAAGAGGAACTTCAGTGGTCGTGTCTTAACTGACAGCTAGAAAATTTAGCAGTCATGGATAACAAAGCACGTGCTTGGAAGGCATAGATAATTTGTACAGATTTTCCTGATGGAAAACCATGCTGAATGTATTCAGGAGCCTGAACATTACTGTACAAAATCATGAATCGTAGCAGGGTGTGTTGTTTATAGTCCATGATTAGGATTAAATTCAACTCGCATATGTCCGAGGTAATGCGTTAGCAGCTTGGATCTCATCCTTAGGCTGAAGGAAACCTTCGTATACATGGGGGATATGAATGGCATCCTTTATGGTCATGAATATATGAAATATGGGTGCAAGAGATGAAAGTTTCAACGAGCAAACGTGACAGATCTCAAAGATACGCCGGTGATGGTACTGAATTTCTTGTGGCCTGATTAATACATGGCACAACAAAATGGATATACCCTTTGGAGGGTACCCTGAAATTCTTAGGGATGTTCCAGGATTGGACGTGAGTCATGTGTCTTGACTCGTGTCTTGGGAAATTAGGCGTGACATGTATCTTGACTAGTGTCTTAATATGAGTCTTCAGAGAGTATTTGTGAGACATGTATCTTGACTGAGTCTTAACATGTGTCTCGAGATGTGAAACGAATAGAACTACAAATATTATGCCAGAATTGGCGGATCAGTTGGACTACTAATCCTTTGTATATCTGATCACGTCCGTGGCCAGAGCTTCGATTGCGATTGCTAGTATAGTTACTATCATAGTAGTGATTATTATCGTCTTGTCTGTCAGTTCCATGACGGTCATTCTCATGACTCTGATTCATGTAACTATTCAGCTGATTGGCCGGCTGGTACTGGTCTTCACTCATATGACTGAAACAACAACTGTATAACGTGTGACATGCAACTAAGAATTTGGGACAATGATTGATAGAAATCGTTTCGTGGTGAAGCATCTTCTCGTCCGATCGCTCTGATCTAACGCCTTTGTCTTCGTCTTGTGAGATCTCCAGGTTGTGAACAACATCAACATCTAGTAGCGTCTCCAAACATCAGCATCATCAACCTTAATAACATCTCTAAGCTATGAGCGGCATCAACAATTTGTAGAGTATCAGCAAGTGGAAATACACACTTGGGATACGGTACATGGAGTACGCATGGAATGCACATGAAATGATCGGTATGGGGTCGATCATCTGACATGGTTTTAAAGGAAAATAATTGGTTAAACGGTTTAAAAGACCATCATGATAACCTGGCAATGCCAGTATATACCTCATTCTGGTTGCATAGATAAATGCTAACTTGTGGTTAATGAATACAACGATGATTTTCCTGAAAGCATGATTAATGATAACCAACCATGACTATCATGAAAGCAGGATTTAAATGAATTCCAACAGTGTCTTGCATGAAAGCATAAGCAACAAAAGAGATGTAAGACGTAATCAACATGAAGATGAAATCATCATGAATAAATATGAAACAACTTAACATGAAGGAGTGTATAACATAATGAGCATGATGCTGAAGTTAACCATGACAGTATGAAAACATACTGGACATAAAAACATATTAACCTATAAGGGGACATGAAAAAAAAATTATTCCAATAAATCATGAGAAAAATTTTATGCATGAAAAAAACAGTGCATGAATGCATGATGTAGTTTATAAAAACTTTTATATGTGCGAGGGGACGCCTATGGGTCGGTCCCAAACAAAAGACATGGCGAGGGGACGCCTATGTGTCGGTCCCAAAGTTAAAAGTTTCGATAAAAGCACATGCGACTAAATAGGGCCAGTCCTGTACCAACCATTACTTAGTCATAATTCCTCTAACAATGATACATGAAATAAATGACTGAAACTCAACTGTCAAAACTTAATAGAAAAAATTTTATGTGACCAATTATGAACTACTGGGGTTCAGTTCACATTAGTCACAATTCACGAGGAACATCATGCATGAAACAATGACACGTAACTAAATATGAATGACGGTTGTCCATCCATATAAGTGAAACAATATCGATGAAAACATCAAGGTTCTGAAAACATCATGATTAAAACAACAATGCGCTGAACACATCAATACATGGAATAACAAGCGTTGGCTTAGGAAGCTCCTGGTGACTACCCACTAGTCACAGGTCAAGGTTTAGAGCCTACAGGTCGAAGCCTTGTCTCTTATATATTAATTGTAACACCTCACTTTGATAAGTGGACCATTACGCGTAATTATGGCGTGTCATTAAAGCATGCAAGGTAATATGTACTAAAACATACATGACCATAGGGAAAACAAGAATCAAACATCGGTTCCCAAACATAAGCCAAAACATAAATAAAGTAAAGGAAATGAGAAATTACTAAACAAGCATAAGTATATGAAGGTAAAAGGAGAAGAAGTCTATGGCAACTTCCATCCTATGCACGTCCTCCAAATGCTTGAGTCCTGGGTACCAGCCGTTTTGGGTCATGGAAAGGAAAATAACGACTGAGCAAAATGCTCAGTGCACGAATATATGACAAGGTACGAATGACTGAAACATAATAAAGACTGAATAGCAGCGGAAATGTATAAGTCCTGGAAAACCTGGTATAACTTAGTAAAACTGGTTTTATAGTTTGAAAATCCTTATGTTTATATTATAAAAACTGTTTAACATGTTTACCATTAGCCAATATAGGTCATGAAATATCCACGTGCATGAATACTTGGAGGGGTGACCTCGTCATGCAAATTAGAGGGGCTGCCTCTAATTAATATAACTGTTTGGGTAGGAGGGATCAGATCCTTGTGAAGGATGCAAGGCACACACCACATTCACTTGAATAATCTGCTGAAAACATGTAAACTAGGATGCACCCATACGCCCCATATGATAATAATAATAATATGGCCAAAAGCTGAAGGGACGCCATGAACTATCACTCCGTCGTGGTGGAGTCAAAACACTGGTGCTTCCAGTGTTATGGTTATGGTACCTCCATAACTAGGTGAAACTGGTCATGCATGTATATGGCTTTAGGTATCTAATTAAACATAATCAATTCAAAACATATAAAACATACACTGGGGAAAATAATTGGTTGCATACGGGAAATCCTAATAAGGAAGAATGTCCATACTGAAAGGACGGAGAATCCATACCTTAAGTCCAGTGAACGAAGAAGACGAACGGAAGAGAGTCCTACTTCGATCTCACTAATGCTACATACATGTATAAGTATTCTTGATTACTGAGTATGTAACTGGTTTTATATCATGTTTTATCTTGTTTTATATGTTCATGTTTTGTTCTACTGATTTTAACGTTTTACTGTGTTTATCATGTATTTTGTATATTCTGATTAAGTATTACTTGTATTATTATACTTGTTGTGTAATAATAAGTAACTTTCTAAAAACAGCAGGTTTCTTAAAATAGAAGGTTTCCAAAAATAGAAAGTTACAAAAAATAGATTTACTGCTTAAAATAGATAAGTTTCTAAAAAGTTTCTATAAATAGAATTAAGCTGGATTATTAAGCTAAAAAGATAAGCTTAAGTTTTACTGATTAATATTCTAAGTCCTGGGATTAAATTGTCTAGTTTATTAATTATAACATGTAAATTACATAAACTATAGGTTATAAGATTTAATTAAATATAAACATGATTTAATTAAAATAAGTGTATAATATACTTAGGTTAAAACATGTATTAATATTAATATTAATATAACCTAAGTCATGATAATTAATTAATTATAAGTCATGTTTAATAATTAATTATTACTATAGTCTAAATTAAATAATAAAATGCTTAGGTTAAAATCATGTATTACTAATTGATAATAATAAACCTAAGTCCGTGTTTTAATTAAATTAATTACATAGCATGTTAAATTAATTTAATTAATCTTGTAATAATAAGTCATGATTTATTAATTTAATTACCTTGTAATTAGTATACATATAAATCTAACTAAACTTGTAAAAATAATAACCCGAACCCGTGTATTATTTTATGAAAACGTGTCGTAAACCGAACCCATGAAACTTGTGTTGTGTTTACATATAAGCCGAACCAAATAGCCCCTTAACCTTTCTTAAAATCCACAGCCAAATAGTCCCTTAACTGTTTAATAAACCCATAGCCAAACACCCCATTAACTATGCTGGTTACCCCTGGCAGTTATGCTACTGCCACCGGCAGTAGCTGGTTTCCCCTGCTTGTTATAAATTTCCCACCGAGAGCTGTGAGGCTCTTGGTTGCTACTGCTAGAACAAACACCCCTGCGGGGTTCCCACTGGTAGTACAAACCACCACCCTTGTTGGGGTTTGAGTTGCCCTCGTCTGAACAAAAACCCATCCAACACCCGTCTAGGGTTGCGGCTGGTGACTGACTTTCACCACCGAGACCGTGGATGGTGTCGGTTTGCGTGCAGTTAGAACACAACAACATTAAAACAATTTCCCCCCTTAATCTCGCTTGTTTTATCACGTTTCTTTATAGATTAGGGTTTTAACAAATTAACAAAATCAATAGGAAACACAAAAAAATAAGAATAGGGTTTCTTACATGCTTTTAGGGTTTAAGAATAACAAAACATGAACCATCTTTGATCTTCTGGATTCAAAACCACGTTTGATCTTCTGGATCGTCTCATGCAGGAACTAGTGCAATCTCGAGACGAGGGGGAAAGGTCTGACGGTTCACCCGAACGACCGGATCAGGAACTGACCAGAGCCAATCGCCGCACGAGTGTATGGGATAGGATGAACATCGGGAAGAAGGCCCCTGGCTCTTCTCACAAGAGCGGTCCTCACCCAAGAGATGGGGCACCGCCTACTTCTCCTGATCCATCAGGAGAGGATTCGGATGACCATCCGCCCAAGCGCTGTCGGCCAAGGCGTACTCCTCTACCGCCACCAAACGATGAGGAGTACTATGGCGGTCCTTATTACCGAGAGACGGAAGCAGAAGATCTTTCCCAACCGTGGTGTGACCCTAGGCTCACCCGTCCATGGGCAGATCCCAGGGAAGATCCTTTTACTCTCCGCATACGGAATTACTCCGAGGACACAAAACGTCGCATGCCGGTGTGTGTCAAGACTTATGATGGAACGGGTGATCCTGATGATCACCTCAAGATATTTGATACGCAGGCGAAAATTGAGCGATGGCCCATGCCAATATGGTGCCAGATGTTCAATTCAACCTTGATTGGCAACGCTCGCGACTGGTTCGAAGGACTTCCTCCGCGAAGCATTGATAGCTTCACTGAATTACGCACTGCGTTCAAGAATAATTATACTCAGCGGAAGAAGTATAATAGGGACCCTGTCTCATTGGCAACCGTCAAGCAACGACCGGGAGAGTCTACGGAAGCCTTCACTGAGCGCTTCAATGACGAGTGCACACACACAAAGACAATGCCGGAGCTCCTGAAAATTTCCGACTACATGCATGCTATAACAGACAGGGAACTAATCAGGCATCTCAATGACAAGCGCTCGGAGAGGTATGACGACCTCATGGAAAGAGTCAAAAACTTCATAGAAGGAGAAACCGCGGTTGCCGCGGCCTACCCTTAAAAAGGAAACGGCTACCGATCGAACGACCAGTCAAGGAGACAGTCGGGCGGTCAGAGCAATCAAAACAATGGTAGGGGCTCAGACTATAAGAGCCAAAACAAGGGAGGACGGCCGGACGATAAGTTTACCCCTCTAAAGATGTCTTACCGGGAGATCTTGCTCATGGAAGGTGCTAATTTTCCGAGGCCTCCCCCAATGACGACTCCGCTGGACCGTCGCCAAGGAAATCGCTTTTGCGAATTCCGTAACGACAAAGGCCATGGTACGGAGGAATGTATCCAGCTCAAGAAGCACATTGAGTCACTGATCAAGTCAGGTAAACTCAAGCATTTGGTTTAGGATTGGAAGGATGGGAAAGACAACAAGAAGTATGACAAGAAGGATCCCCAAAAGGACAAACCTTCAACTATGTACATGATCCAATCCAGACAGCGCCGCACGAGGCAGAAAATTAGTCAAAAATTTTCACGCGGCAGGGAAATCTCATTCCCTCCCATCACAGCAAGCGATGTGATTGATGCGCCTCTCACTATTGAGATAAGCATTGGAACACACAATATTCGTCGCATGTATGTGGATGGGGGGTCATCAGCAGAAGTACTGTACGAACACTGTTTTGTGCAGTTACGACCAGAAATAAGAAGCCAATTGGTACCGGCCACGACGCCGCTCATTGGTTTTAATGGAGACACCATCTGGCTGATAGGGCAACTGCGTCTGCTTGTAACCATTGGGAATGAAGAGCACTCCACCACTGCGTGGATGAACTTTATGGTGATACGCTCACATGATGGGAGCTGGCGCATGTGTGTGGATTTCACGGATCTGAACAAAGCCTGTCCACAGGATTGTTACCCGTTACCGGAGATTGACTGGAAGGCGGAATCCCTATGTGGATATCCCTTTAAGTGCTTCTTAGACGCATATAAAGGATACCACCGGATCGAGATGGCGGAAGAGGACGCAGAGAAGATGGCGTTCCATACTAGTCAAGGCGTATACTGTTATACAAAAATGCCATTTGGACTAAAGAACGCCGGGGCTACATACCAGCGGCTTGTGGACAAAGCCTTTGACTCACAGATAGGCCGCAACCTGGAGGTCTATGTGGATGACTTAGTCATAAAAAGTCATACGGAGGACGCACTTCTCCGGGATTTCCAAGAGACATTTGACACATTGAGGAGGATTAATATGAAGCTAAATCCAAAGAAATGCACGTTTAGGGCGACAGAGGGAATGTTTTTTGGATATATGATTGATCCAAATGGCATTAAACCTTGCCCAGAAAAAACGAACGCAGTAATACAGCAACCATCCCCTCAGACACGGAAAGAGGTGCAGTTCTTAAATGGAAAGTTGGTCGGGCTAAATAGGTTCTTATCAAAGTCCGCAGAGAAGTCTAATACTTGACTTTTAACACCTCGTATAAAATAATTTCGTTGTTCCGATCTTTTCGAATTGAAAACCGGTCTTAAGTGCGACTCAATCGTCTTTTGGTGAATCAAGAGAATGGTTTGGTTTGTTTGTTTTAGACTATTAACAAGTAATTAAAGTGTCGTTGAGTAAAATGGAAGTTAAAAGATTAATTCTGAATGACGAGTAAAAATAAATGCATATAAACTTAAAGGTAAAATGGAAAAGTACTAACACACTAAATAAAACTAACACTTGGGAAATTTTCTGAAAATAAAAAGTACTATAAGAAAGTAAGATCGAAAGAAACCAAAACAAGCCAAAAGAGGCCCCGATCGGAATGTATTCCGATCGGTTGATCGGAATATTAGAGTAAGTGCAATCGGAATGAGCACGAAAAAGGTCCCAATCGGAATATGGAAGAAATCACACTAATCGGAATCACTGAACTAGGGCACAATCGGAATGTGCCAAAAGCTGTCAAATCGGAATACTTGCAAAATACCCAATCGGAAAGTTCATCAAGGGGCAGATCGGAATATTATAATTCCACCCGTCGGAATACTACAAACCCTAATCCGATTGGATCAATCGGAATGTGAAGATGGGGTCCGGTCGGAAAATGGGCCAATCGGAAAGGGGTTTTAAACTCCCTTTTCCGAAAATAATGGGATTCGGTTGGAAAGCAAGTAAATAAGCTATAATTGAGAGCTTATTTCCAAAACTAGATGAATCAACATACACGAAATCAAATAAGCACTTTAATCAACTTATCAAACCTCAAATTAAGCAACTTTTTAGATCAAACAATAAAAACATAAACTTTTTAATAAAACTTTTTAATAAGTAAAATAAGCTAATCATAAAAATAAGCCAATAAGCACAAAAGTCTTAAAGCTTAATCAAATGAAAACTTATGAAATGATCAAAAGATTAACTTTTTAAGCACGAAATCAATTAGAACAACACGGATCTTATGATATACGCACCAAAATCAATCTAAAATCAAAGAAAAGTAGAATGAGATTAAGAAATAAAAGCTTAAAATGAACTTGATTAATAAAAATAAGCAATACAAAGTGTTTAATCTTTGAAAGATTAAGAAAAAGATGAAATTTAGTGAGAGAAAGTTTAAGAAAACTTTCTCTCTCTAAAACTAGAGAAAACTAAAGAAAGTGAAAAATTAACTAAAATCTAACCACCCTCCTAATGACTATTAGGAGGGTATTTATAGGGAAGGTGGAAGGAGTGCATGTGTTGCATCTTCTTTCTTGCTTTCTTCACGTTTTCTCGACTCGACTTTAATTCTTCGTCTTTGTCGTCTCGGGATTTGAACTTGTCTTTTAATTTTCTTCTTCTATTAGACTTAAGTTCTTCGACTTCGTTAAACTTCCGTCTTTTGACTTTTTCTTCGATAAATCTTCAGAATAGGCCTTGGACTTCCGTTCTTTTTGCACTCTTGATCTTTTGACTTCGTCTTTTCCCGTTTTCTTCGATAAAAGCCCGTGAAAGCCCGTGTTTTCTTCCTTTTTCATATTTTGGTCCTAAAACACAATAAAAACACAAACCACGCATAATTCCGACTTTTACGACATAAATCACACGTTTTGGTCTTGTTATTATTGGAAATAAGTGGTAAAAGGATAAGTGTTTTCACACTTATTAAATCCCCTACACTTGACCATTGCAATGCCCTCATGCAATGCATTAATTTTAAAGCACGGTTTTCATTTTCCATCATAAATAACCCACCTTGGCCTTTATTAAATACTAAACGTAAAAGATAGAAATAAGTAAAGAAATTAAAAACTTACATTGGGTTTTGGTGGCCATGAATGTTTATCATCCTCAAGTTTCACGTTCCCCATACCAAGCTTAAAAACGAGATCATTGTTATTATAAGTTAGCAAACTATCACGAACTCATGTGGGCCAATTACTTACTTAGACTCCCTTATTCCTAGGTGTATCTCTTATATTTTATTTTTGTCTTGAATGATCACGAGGATGCATTGTTTGACTTATTTCGATAGTTATTTAGTACGAAAATAAAGTGAACGATTTAATCAATAGTTAGCTAAAGGACCAAATCTTTTAAAACTGCTTCTCGGGACCTCATAAAGTTCATATCTTGGCATAACTCGCTTCGCGATTTGAGACCTTTCTCGGACCGATATTTGGCAGGGACTTCATACTTCGAATCTTGAGAGACGTTCTTGAAATTATGGTCTTCTCTTCATAATAGGAATTTCTTCTCTTGAAGTTTTGAGAGATTCTTCATCTTTGGACCACGACTTCTTCATTTTTCTCCAATCTTTATTTTGGACTTTGATATACAACGATCCGCCTCCTTTTAGGACTTGGATCTATTTATCCTCATACCTTGTTAGGGTCTTTTCGGATAGACTTCTCCATGACTTTTGGGGAGTTCTTACTTTTCGTCGTGTGTCTCGATCCTTCATATTGATTTTCGATAAATGATTCTTCACATCACTTTTGGATCTTTAGCAACAAAATATAGCCCTCATGCCTTGTTAGGGCCTTTTCGGACTCGCCAATCTTCGCATCCCGCTTCAATAAGTTATGCCTTGGCTATGAACTCTAATCCGTACCGAGCAACTTTTAAACGATTTGGGGCTAGAAGCTAAGTAACCTTTTAAATCGTACAACCTTATTTATTAGCAGATAAATTTATTAACAAGCGGAGGGAGAATAGGCTTATAATTAACTCACATAAATTCACGAAAGAATACCGAACTTATAATTGACTCTATCATCTCTCGTTCTCCACGGCTTAAAATCTCAAGGAATGAGACTCGTGGATGCTTAGCCTATTAAATCAAAGTTTTGGGTTTTCGAGTCGCCTATAGGATCTTGCAAATTCTTAGACTTTTTCAAGTTTAGAAATCGCGTTTTAAAGTTCCCTTGATAAACGACTCTCTAGGATCAATTATAGGAACTTGCGAAAAGTTCTTGTTCTTAACCTGTGAGAGTTAAGACTTTCGTGTTTTATAGCTCCCTATATAAAAGCCTAGCAAAACTTGACTTAAAAACGTTAAGGATACTAGCTAGAGTAGACTTAGGCAAGTAAACTCGGGTTGAGTCAAAATGTTCATGACTAAGAAAAATCTAAAACCACTTTATTGAAAAACTATACTAGCAATGGAAAGAAACTAAACATGATAAAGGAAAGTACGACTATACAACTAGGCCAAAATAGATTAAAAATTTTGAAAAATGTCGAAAAATCAAATTTTCCGGTTAAAATGAGGGCAAATTCATGGAAAAGACCACTTACTTCGATAGAAGTCCCCCCTACACTTGAGATAAACATTGTCCTCAATGTTTAAGCATGTGGGAGTAAACTCCCCTACACTTAGGACATTGTGCACTTTGTTTAAATCTTGCTAAGGAAAGGACAACTAAAGTGAGTTCAATGTAAACATATAAAATATGAAATATTGAATCACAAAAGTTTAGGATAGAACCGGGAAGATGGGAACACGGTATCACGGTTCGTCAAAAGTCATCAAGGTGGATCTTTGAAGCTTTAATCCCTGCACAGCACAAGAAACAAGACAACAAACATATGCAGGGCTCCCCCTACACTTATTGTGAAAGCAGTAAAGGATAGAACACGGGTTGCCTCCCGAGAAGCGCTTGTTTTTGTTTACCGAGTCATGAGCCTGACTCGACCCAATTTTAGTTCATGGGGAACGTGGTGAGGGATGGAATCATCTCATGGGAGATGTCCTCACCAAAGTACAGCTTCAGACGCTGGCCATTCACCTTGAAATTGGGCCCATTAGGCTGAGAAAGCTCAATGGTCCCATATGGAAAGACTTTGGCGACGGTGAATGGACCAGACCAGCGGCTCTTCAACTTGCCAGAGAAGATCTTCAACCGAGAGTTAAAGAGTAATACTTGATCACCAACGTGGAACTCTCGGTTCTTGATTTTAGCATCGTGGATAACCTTCGTCTTCTCCTTGTAGATCAGCGAGTTCTCATAAGCTTCATTCCTCAGTTCATTTAGCTCATTGAGTTGAACCTTGCGATGATCACCGGCTTTGTTGATGTCGAAGTTAGCCCACTTCAAGGCCCAGTGCGCCTTATGTTCCAGCTCGATGGGTAGGTGGCAAGCTTTCCCGTACACAAGACGATAAGGTGTACAACCGATCGGGGTCTTGTAAGCAGTACGGAAAGCCCACAAAGCATCATCTAACTTATCGGCCCACGCGGCGCGATGTTCTCCCACAGTACGCTCCAAAATTCTCTTCAAGCCACGGTTGGAAATTTCGGCTTGCCCATTGGTTTGGGGATGATAGGCGGTGGAAAGACGGTGATTGACACCATACTTAGCCATGACTCTTGCAAATTGATCGTTGCAAAAATGAGTCCCGCGGTCACTAATGATAGCACGAGGAACGCCAAATCGAGCGAAAAGCTGCTTCAAAAAGTTCACAACCACCATCGCATCATTCGTAGGAAGAGCCTTAGCTTCAACCCATTTAGAGACGTAGTCGATGGCGACGAGGATGTACTTGTTCCCTTTGGAGGATGGAAATGGCCCCATAAAGTCGATGCCCCATACATCAAAGATTTCACATTCCTGTATGAAATTTTGAGGCATCTCATCCTTATGTGTGATCTTGCCCTGACGTTGGCAAGCATCACAATGCTTAACCATTTCGTGAGCGTCACGATAAATGGTGGGCCAGTAGAATCCAGAATCAAACACTTTCTTGGCGGTGTAGTTGGGACCAAAGTGACCACCGGTGGGTCCTTTGTGGCAAGCTTGGAGGATGTCAAAAGCTGCCGGTCCATCAACACAACGACGAATAATCAGATCAGCACACTGTTTGAATAGATAAGGGTCATCCCAAAAGTAAGTCTTAACATCATTCAAGAACTTCTTCTTTTGTTGGGATGTTAACCCTTGGATGAGAATACCACCCGCTAAGTAGTTTGTAATGTCTGCAAACCACGGGGTGCCATCAAGATTGAGATTTATAGACATTAAGGTCTCAAGGGGGAAAGAGTCATTGATCTCTTGGTTCGGATGATCCCCCTGATATGGATCCTCAAGTCGAATCAAATGATCCGCGGCCAGGTTTTCGGCTCCCTACTTGTCACGAATTTCAATGTTGAATTCTTGAAGGAGTAAAACCCAGCGAAGAAGTCTTAGCTTAGCATCATGCTTTGTCATCAAGTACTTCAACGCGGAATGGTCCGTGTATACGATGGTGGTGGATAAAACAAGATAGGGGCGAAATTTCTCAAAAGCATAGACAACAGCTAAAAGCTCTTTTTCGGTTGTCGTATAATGCAATTGAGCCCCCGTCATTGTTTTGCTAGCATAGTGGATTGGTTGGAAGTGTTTATTCACTCTTTGGCCCAAAACCGCACCAATAGCAAAGTCACTAGCATCGCACATCAATTCAAAAGGCAGCTCCCAATTAGGGGTAACCAAGACCGGTGCCTTAGTTAGCTTGTCCTTAAGAAGATTGAAGGCTTCGAGACACTCTTTAGAAAAGATAAAAGGAGTATCTTTTTCCAAGAGGTGGGTCATCGGGCGATCGATTTTAGAGAAATCCTGAATGAATCGATGATAGAAGCCCGCATGACCCAGAAAACTTCTCACACCCTTCACGGTTGAAGGTGGAGGTAATTTGGCTATGACATCAACTTTAGCACGGTCGACTTCAAGACCGGCTTTAGAGATTTTTTGTCCTAGCACAATGCCTTCTTTTACCATAAAATGGCCTTTTTCCCAATTCAGAACAAGGCGAGTGTCTTTGCACCGCTTAAGCATACGTTCCAAATTGGCAAGGCAAGAAGAGAAGGAATCCCCGAAGACCGAGAAATCATCCATGAAGACTTCCATGGTTTGCTCAACCATGTCATGGAAGATAGCCAACATGCACCTTTGGAAAGTCCCGGGGGCATTGCATAAGCCAAAAGGCATTCGTTTGTAAGCAAAGGTGCCATAGGGACAAGTGAATGTTGTCTTCTCTTGATCTTGGGGATCGATGGGTATTTGAAAATAACCCGAGAAACCATCCAGAAAGCAGTAATATTCATTACCCGCTAAACGTTCAAGCATTTGGTCCATAAAAGGTAGAGGGAAATGATCCTTTCTCGTGGCATCATTGAGTTTGCGGTAGTCTATACAAACTCTCCACCCAGTAACGAGACGGGTAGGAATTAACTCGTTGTTTGCATTGGGCACAACGGTGATTCCGCCTTTCTTAGGCACACAATGGACATGACTAACCCATGGTGAATCCGAAATAGGGTAAATCATACCCGCATCAAGAAGTTTGATAACCTCTTTTTTGATGACTTCATGGATTTTAGGATTCACCTTTCGTTGACTTTGAATTGTGGGCTTAAAGTCGTCCTCCATGAGAATTTTATGTGTGCAAAAGTGAGGATCAATTCCACGGATGTCGGAGATTTTCCAAGCGATAGCTCTTTTATGCTTCTTTAACACGGCAACAAGTCGGGCTTTTTTCGTCTTATTTCAGATCCTTTGCGATGATGACCGGTAGCTTCTCGTCGTCTTCCAGGAAAACGTACTCAAGATGAGGAGGTAGGTCCTTAAGCTCGAGAGTCGGAGGATCCTCAATAGATGGTGAAACTAACGATGGATCATCATTTGTCACCTCTTTAGGGGCAGGAGGAGAGAACGGGTCTTCATTGAGAAGTCTCTCAATAGTACTAATGTCTTCATCCCAATTGGTGGACAAATTATGATACTTAATATCAAGAGGACCCAAGCTAGATTCGAAGTCATCCAAGTCACTTTCTCCAAAAGGAGTCAATGCTGGAGCAATTGAGGCAACGGTCTCAACATTGGGTAGAGAAGAAGGAGTACTTTTGCAAGCATCATGAAAATGTTCTTCACAAGCCTCATCGAGAACATCAATAGCATTAACACTCTCATATGAATAAGGTTGCTTAGAAATCTTACCCATGTTAAAGACAATTTTATCGTCACCAACTCTCATGATTATTTCGCCCGCGGCTACATCAATAAGAGTGAGACCGGTCCTCAGAAATAGACGTCCAACGATTAATGGAACACGGGGATTCATCTCGTAGTCAACGACAACAAAATCCGCCGGGAAGGTGAATTTATCAACGCCAACAAAGACATCTTCGGCTATCCCCACTGGATAAGCAACCGTACGGTTGGCTAATTCCAAAGTCATTTTGGTGGGGACTAGCTCGGGGAGAGATAATTGCTTCCAAACACTTAAAGGCATTAAGTTTATACTGGCACCTAGATCGGCTAGGGCCATGCAATTCTCTACTCCCGGGAAGTTGCAAGGAATCAAGAAGCGACCCGGATCACCAAGTTTGGTGGGCAATTGCCTTAAGAGCACTGCGGAGCAATTCTCATTAAGGTGGGTCTGAGCAATGTCAAGGAGTTTCTCTTTATCACTTAGAAGATCTTTAAACATCTTAGCGTATATGGGCATGTGAGCGAGAGCCTCGGCAAAGGAGATGTTAAAATTCAATTGTTTAAACATTTTGAGAAAGTTTGAAACCTGAATATCATCCTTGCTCTTTTGCTTCTCTTTCCTCAACCTTGAAGGATAAGGTATATTGGATGAAGAAGAAGGCTTTAAGGGAATAGGATCACTCACAACCACGGGTGGTGGGGGAATGGGGATAGAAGGTGAAGGAGGCGGGGAAAGTTGCTCTTTTTCCTTGTTCACAATCACCGGTGGAGGTGTAGGAAGCTCGGGTTCCATATAACCTTTTCCACTACGAGTGGTGATTGATTTCATCTCCCCTCTTGGATTCGCAACGGTGTTACTCGGAAGAGTACCCGAGGAAGAGGGTTGATTACTTTGGATGAGCGAACCAATCATATCACGAAGGTGAACAGCTTGATTATTAAAAGAGTTTTGCATGTTGGCATTAATTTCATTGCTGTGCTTGGCCATATCATTCCTTAGCTCGGCTTGAATATCGCTCCCTTGTTTCACCATGTCATTCTTCAAGTTGACAAATTGACTCTGAAGATTCGTCACCATCTCACGATTAGTCTTCATGAACGTCTCGACGTCTTGATTCACAGCAATCGGTTGATTGAGAGGTGGAGCTTGGTAAGCTTGAGAATTTCCTTGAGTTGGGTATGGGTTTCTTTGGGATTGATACTGATTGTTTGCACGAGGTTGGGATTGATTGTTTCGGTTAAAGCTTTGTTGTTGGTTTTGGTTGGTAGGAGGGAAACCAGGAGGATCAAGATAATTGTTGGAACGATAACTTAGCAAGCCACGGTCTCCTTGAGGGCGGGCTTGATAGCCTCCCGTGGGATAAGTGCCGTAAGCTGCGTTAACGTTTTCAGAATAATTGCCTTGGGTAGAAGGACAATCATTATAAGAGTGAGGGCCACCACATGTGTCACAAGAAATAGCAACGGCTTTAGCTTGTTGAAAGTGGTTTGTGGCCATGGCCATGAAATTCTTGTTCATTTCAGCGAGTTGTCGAGAAATTTCAGACATTTCAGGATTGGAGGTAGTAGAAGAAACATTGACTCTCGAGTTAGATCTTGAGGATGCGGATGAATCCCAATTCTTGTGGTGAGTAGTCATGTTTTCGATCAACTCTCGGCACTCCTCCGGTCTCCTTTTCATAAAAGTACCACCGGCGGCGGCATTGATCGTGTCACGATCACGAAAAGTGAGACCATTGTAGAAGGTGTCAATGAGAGTGACGGGGAGCATATTGTGATTAGGACAGCGGTCGATCAAATCATTGTAGCGTTCCCAAGCATCGAAAAGCGATTCATCATTCTCTTGCATAAATCCACTGATTTGGTTACGAAGGCTAGTGACCATGGATGGGGGAAAGTAGCGCGATAAAAAGCGTTGAGTCATGTCATTCCACGTGTGAATAGAATTCTTAGGAAGACGGTCAAACCATTTTTCGGCATGGTGAGAAAGCGAGTGTGGAAAAAGTTGGAGGCGAAGGTCATCCATAGAAACACCGGAGCACTTCATGCTTTGGGTCATGGTAATGAATTTGTCGAGGTGTTTGTTGGCATCATCATCCGGAATTCCACGAAATGGGTTCGTTTGCACTTGCTGGATCATGTGATGCTTCAACGAAAACTCCTGAGCCGTGACGTGCATTGGCGCAATCGGGCCTCCGCGTCCGTTCATGGTGGGTTGACACAATTCCTCCATGGTTCGTAAATCAGATAAAAGAACATTGTTGTTGTTGTTGTTGTTGTTGTTGTTGTTGTTGTTATTCAAATTGTGTTGAGGTGGGTGATTATTGTTGTTATTAACACCAGCCATATCTAAATCTTCAAGAGTCTCGGGCTCAGAATAGTTGGAAGATCTAGTACGCATACACCTGCAAAAGAAAAATATACACAAAGAATATCTATATAATCTTTTTGGTGCAAAACCGTTTGAAAAGAATTGCTTTTAAATGATTTATAATGTTTTTTTACTTTTTGAAAAGTTTTATATTTTTTATGGATTTTTGGAAATTTTTATAGCAATGAAAATAACGTTCAAAGAACGGATCCCAAAATTGAATGCGTCTCTCACTAGAAACCGTTTATCGTAACGAAAAGAGCCGGCAGCGGCGCCATTTAATACTTGGCTTTTAACACCTCGTATAAAATAATTTCGTTGTTCCGATCTTTTCGAATTGAAAACCGGTCTTAAGTGCGACTCAATCGTCTTTTGGTGAATCAAGAGAATGGTTTGGTTTGTTTGTTTTAGACTATTAACAAGTAATTAAAGTGTCGTTGAGTAAAATGGAAGTTAAAAGATTAATTCTGAATGACGAGTAAAAATAAATGCATATAAACTTAAAGGTAAAATGGAAAAGTACTACCACACTAAATAAAACTAACACTTGGGAAATTTTCTGAAAATAAAAAGTACTATAAGAAAGTAAGATCGAAAGAAACCAAAACAAGCCAAAAGAGGCCCCGATCGGAATGTATTCCGATCGGTTGATCGGAATATTAGAGTAAGTGCAATCGGAATGAGCACGAAAAAGGTCCCAATCGGAATATGGAAGAAATCACACTAATCGGAATCACTGAACTAGGGCACAATCGGAATGTGCCAAAAGCTGTCAAATCGGAATACTTGCAAAATACCCAATCGGAAAGTTCATCAAGGGGCAGATCGGAATATTATAATTCCACCCGTCGGAATACTACAAACCCTAATCCGATTGGATCAATCGGAATGTGAAGATGGGGTCCGGTCGAAAAATGGGCCAATCGGAAAGGGGTTTTAAACTCCCTTTTCCGAAAATAATGGGATTCGGTTGGAAAGCAAGTAAATAAGCTATAATTGAGAGCTTATTTCCAAAACTAGACGAATCAACATACACGAAATCAAATAAGCACTTTAATCAACTTATCAAACCTCAAATTAAGCAACTTTTTAGATCAAACAATAAAAACATAAACTTTTTAATAAAACTTTTTAATAAGTAAAATAAGCTAATCATAAAAATAAGCCAATAAGCACAAAAGTCTTAAAGCTTAATCAAATGAAACTTATGAAATGATCAAAAGATTAACTTTTTAAGCACGAAATCAATTAGAACAACACGGATCTTATGATATACGCACCAAAATCAATCTAAAATCAAAGAAAAGTAGAATGAGATTAAGAAATAAAAGCTTAAAATGAACTTGATTAATAAAAGGGGTGGTTCATTCATTTTACAACTTTTCATTTAATCTAATTTCACTTTCTCTCTCTACTTTTTCTTTTCTCTCCTTTCTCTCTCTACCCCTCATCTCCTTCTTCCCCATTTCCACCATCAAATCAATAGATTAATTCAACCATTACCAAATCCTTAGAAAACGTAGACCTTCATACAAGATAATCTTATTCTTTTATCATACTAATTTATGACTTTCTCCGTTTATTTGTAATTATTCGATAGGCACGAGGCAGAATTCTATTCATCATTGCACCCCGCCTATTGATAACAGTAATTTGAAGTCTTCAAATCTTCTTGTCGATAAAGATTCGGTTAAGGTATGCTTTGACGACCCTACAAGCACGTTTGGACTTTGTCAAAGTTTTTTCCTACTATAGTTATTATAGGTCAATGCCTATGGCCTCTCTCGTATAAAGCATGAAACTTATCTGAAGACAAAGACAAGGAAACAATAATATTGCAATGCTCAGTCTAGACACTATTTAACTTTGTGATCAAATGGGTCATGTTTGACTTCGAAATACCAAATGTACCAAGCTAATTAACTGATTCCGTGTGATTTTAGATCTTGATGATCTTTTGCTTTAATTTCATTTTGTAGCCTAGCTAAGCTCCAGAAGTTTTCAGATTGAGGCACTAAGCAGATTTGATTTGAATTTGACAAGGGTAATATAGTAATTTCAGGAACATATTGGTAAAGTCTACAATGAATTTGAAAGTTCAGTGGTAATGTCTAGCGATTAAATTGTAGGTGTTTAAAGTCGGTACATTTTGATAAGTACGATTGTCGTGTATAGCTTTTACCCTAAAAAATTAGAACAAAGTTTAAAAAATTGCAACTTCCAACTTTTATTAGAAAAAAAATTTATACGTCAACATTTTTATTAAGCAGATTAGTAATCACACACTATATGATTATTGGAATGTAGACTTTGGATATTTCTGGACACTAATCAACTACATTATTTTGTGATTATTGTTTTTTTATGTATATAGTTTATATTTAAAAAACAACAATCTCAGTTTATAAAAGATTTAAGTTCATTTTGATGCTAAATTTTATTTAGATATCAAGAGAACAATCTTCACTTTTATATCCATTTTAAGCAAATGGATAAGATTAAACACAAATTTTATAACATTTTTTTTCAATTATTAATATCTATTAACCGTTAATCGTTATGCGAAAGAAATATACTATTACGAAAATCATTTAATTATTTTTCTATAGATATCCTAAAAATGTTCGCACTTTAGAAACAACTCAATGATGGCATCAACTAAATGCAGTAGAAACTTAATATGATTTGTATGTTTATAAGCACCAGACAACATTTGTAAATGTTCAATCATTGATTAAAAAGTGAACATTGTTTTCACTAAAGAACCTACGTTGAATTTAGAACTAAATAGCATATGTTATTTCATTTCAGAACCAACAAAACACATATCATATTACGAGTCATGACTTTTTTATGGAAATTAAATCGACATAAAATATGAAAATATATATAAAGTTAAGAAATTACTTTTGAATGTTATTTTTTTCTATATATAAAAAATACGATTTTTATGAAAATTGAATTAGAAAAAAGCCTAAACGCATCCTGTTTTATTGCAACTTATCAAGTTTTTTAACCTATAATCTCACGTTTTTACAAAGCTTTTACAAGCCTTTTAAAACCTTGCCAATAAGCAAAAACTCTATGAGTATGTTTTCTGATATCATATTATAGGAAAGCTATATATTTATAACATTTGGATGTCTTATGATGTCATACTATAAGAAAAATTCATGGGCATTTACTTTGCCAAATCACATTTTCGCTACACTTTCCTTAAATTACATATATTAAATATAAGTCAAACAAATGACCACACTATGAGGATATGCAGAGTATTATTCTACTTCAATATCATAAAATATACTAAAGTAGTTACTTTAAACCTTCTCACAACTCCCACCGTTAAAAAGCAGTTAGAAAAATCGGATACACAAATATGATAAAACAAAAATGTATTTAAAGCTTGCCTTATAACATTATCGCTTTATACAAAACATGACAAAAAAAATACCAACTTCTGCCTAGCAGAGTTGGTACCATTCCCCCTCCCTAAATGCATAGTTGACCGGTCAAAGAGTGTCTTTGGAGAAAATGATCAGGGTTCAATCCCAACTCTTGGCTAATTAGGTCGCTAGGACATGAGCTCATTGCTTGGGGCCGGGTCCTTAGGGAAGGGTCCGGTTGGCATCAAAAGATGCATGAGATCAGGGTGTTCCCACCAATTTACACCTTTTGGAGACAAAACATGACAAAAATGAAAATGTTTAATATATTCAAGAGAATAAATCAACGAACCAAATATCTTTATACTATGTACATGATAAAAAATATAGTCTGACACGGCCAAATTGAAGGTAAAGACAAAATTTTAAAACCGTTTCTTTAATAAAATCAAAAAAAAAATAATTATGACTACAATACAAAATGAAAAACACATTTCTATATTAAAAAACTTAAGGCATTTTGAAGAAAAAACTTAAGCCAATCATGCGTTAAATAAAAAATATACGAGCACTAAAGAATGCATTAAATAAGCAACGTTATGCTTAAAAATAAACAAATATTACCCAAACAAAAAACTTATAAACAATGAATTTCGTAAATAAAAAACTTAAACAACAAATATAAGTTATCGACTGATAATGGATTAAAAGACCACAATACTAAAAAGATCATTACAAACAAATATTTAGCAAATAAAAAAAGTTAAAAGACAATCATAAGTCATACCCGTCCATCGGACGGGTTTTGCCACTAGTATATATATATATATATATATATATATATATATATATATATATATATATATATATATATATATATATATATTCTTGTTGAAAGCATACCTTCTCGTTAGATGCGGCTACGAGGGCCTCAAGCTTGGCGATGCGTTTTTCCCGATTGTTGGCGTGATGGGCTTGCTCCTTCACTGTGGCCTCGGCCGTAACCAACGACGTTTGCAAGGAAGCAATGGTCTTCTCATTCTTCAAAACTAATGCTTCACGACGAGCTATCCTTTTGTCTTCACGCTTCACATTCGCCAAGGCCTTGATCAGACGGCGTCTTAAGGCGGCACCCACTGTCACTTGATGTGCGGATGACACATCAAACTGCTCCAGCAAGGACTCATGGTCTAGATCGTCCAAGTCTTGAGCAAGGGCCAGAGGAGTGATATGCTCGATAAATTCCAAACACTCAGACTTCGCCTCCAACCTTGTTAAACTGGAGAGATTCCATGCTGGGCGCAGGCTGTTCTCTGGTCCTTCGGGAAGTGGCTCCTCGGCACGTGTCGCAGGAGGGGATGGGGGTCTGATTGATGACGTGTGGGAAGGGTCCCTTTCCACCTCTCCCTCTCGAGCTACAGTCGACAGATCCGCCCTGTTATTGACATATTCAATTTCTGTTTAGGCATTCTATATTTACAAAAACAACAAGACAAGGAAAGAATGAAAGACGAGAGGGTGCTTACGTGGTACCAGTTGCAGGTTCTGGGGCGGTAGGAGCTACGGCACTCACGGGGGTAGCTCGCCAGACTTGTTCATCCATGTGCGGTGTGGGGTTGGCCTGAGCCGTCGTAGTACCACTTCCCTCATGCTACTGAGGATGGTCTTTCCTTAGTTTCTTTGGGGGAGCATTCGAGGCCCCCGCCTCATCCCCTAGCGTCTTTGCCACCCTCCTGGTGGTCTTTCTGTTTCTGGATGTGGGCTTGGGGGATCCAGAGGCTTGAGTGATGCCTTCATCCTCAAGATTGAGGAAATCACCTTCTCCTTCATCTTCCTGGTGCGTCACGGCGCCCTCCAACAGCAACTCTCCACCATCTTTATTATGGAAATCCAGAGGGGATATCTCGATAATAGGCTCCTCTTCATCCGATCTTAGCTCGGAAGTTTCTTCGAGTGGAATGGTACGGTCTGCGGTCGCGTCGAGAAGGGGGAGTTCATTCTCCTTCAACGGGCGGAATCCTTCAGGCACTTTCATTAGGTCGCCCTGACGCAATAATCCGTGTAGGTTCATCTCTGCGAACAATTACCATTACACGGGTCAGTAAGGTCCTAAAATGCAAATGACATTTATCACATCTACAAAGTATAAGTAAACCTACCCTGTCCACGATCCGTCGGAAAGCACGGATATAAGTTCTCCCTCCCGTAATAACGACGGCTTAATCCCACTAAGCACAAAAAATGTTCCGGCAACCCCTTATGGAATTCTGTGCGGTGGGTATCTAGTATTTTCAGGTCTTTGCTGCTATAGTCTTTGGATTTGGGCGGAGAATCTTTGGGTACTCTGGTTTTAAGGACGAAAGGAGTGGGGAATACTTTTTCATCAACAAAAAAGTAATGGTCGTACCAGTTCTTAAGGGAGTCTAAAGGCTTCCTATCCGTCATGGGGGCGTTCTCGGATCATTTTTTAAACGATAGCCACCCATTCACTAATTGGGGGGAGTAAAAAGCCCTAAATAGGTTCACGGTCGGAGTTACACCGCATGTATGGCATGTAATTTCAAATTGATTGATTTTAGACGCCCCTATGCAGTGAAGCTGGGTTATGTGGAAATCATAGTATGAAAGCAGATCTACCAGGAACTTAGATAGGGGGATACGGTAGTTGGCCGAATCAAATAGGCGCGTGTACACGCCTATCTTTCCCTTTGGCGCATCCGTGATTGCCTCACCTTCACCTGGATAGGTTGGGTGTACGCTTACGGGAATATAATACTTAGACAAAAAGTCTATGTATTTTTCCGCAGACATCACGTTCAGGACATCCGTGATAAGAGGGTTGTCCTTTACCATGATTTATAAAAAGGGTTTGTAAGGCGGGATGATCTAACCTGCGGCGGAGGAAATCCGTGGAATAGAAGGCAAAAGTTTGAAGGAAGGAGCTTGGAAATAACAATGGCGGAAAGAGTGTGAACTGTGTGTCTAACAAACGCACACACCAACTCTTATATAGGGTTGCCTCGATTTCCGATGTAACATGGATGTTTGACACGTGTAGGCCACTACGCCTATCCAACGGATGGGATTTCTGACACTTCTGAAACATCAGAAGGGACCCACGGGTCACTTCTTAGCAGTTTTACGTGGCTCAATGGTGGGCTTTAATGGTGCACTTTTGCAGAAGTGCGACTGACCAGTTGACTACCATTAATGCATTTATTCTTGTGTCCGGATATGCGTTACGTAAGACCATATTCAATGCTACATTTAATTTGTCTCGGCCGTTACGTGCGGCTGAGGTCCTATTGGAATAACATTCCTAAGACAGGCAGCCACGTGCGGCCAAAAAAAATATTAAATGTTTATCATTCCCTAGATCTTTCTTGGTATGTCCGGAGAGCATATTGATAGTCTAGAGGTTACGCCTACGGCTGTAACAACTAGACTGGGGGGACATGATGACGTATAGTCCCCAACCGGGTCAGGAACCCGGCCCACGGGTACTACCCGTATCCGGCCCATCACAGATGGGTGGGAATAATGTCATTTGAGCTTATGGGCTTAGATGAACAGTAACCGCACACACGTGTGCGGCCCACGGCCCGGCATGGCCGGTACAGGGTTAGACAGAATCATATTTTGTCTATGAATAGGATTTACCCCAAAGAAGAGGATATTCACTCACCATAATTAGAAGATAACAATCAATCTAATTCTGGTACTTATCCTTTCCTTGGGGCCTAAGTATCAGTGACAGCTCATTAGGGTTTCACTGCCTATAAAAGGAACCCACAAGGGTTCCACAAAGGTATTACGTTCTATACACTCTCAACCCATCTGATTCCTATAAACCCTAACCGATTACTTACTCTCACGCCGGAGTCTAATCGTGGGAAACATTCCCACGGTAATCCTAACGCGTGTTGTTTAGTGTGCAGGATCCCAACCATACAGTTCACTTGGTGCAGGAACCGGAGTCCAGCCAACCCGAATTAAGCCTAATTCGGGTCTAGCAAGGATCACCCAACTTTTGTATCAACATCTTCATAGCAGCAAACTCACCACTTTCTAACACAGATAGCCTCCTAAAAGCCTCATTCAACCCACGCTCTACATCAGTCAAATCCAAACTAAGCAATTCCCGCTCTTTCTCACCAACCTTAGTCTTCGACTCCAAATAAGCAACATGAGTCTGAACAACACCTAATCCAATCTCTGTCATACTACTCTGAGCACGGGAAGCATCTAAATCAAGTCTCAAGGCCCAAGGTGCAAGACCATCCATATGAGTAGCCTCTAGAACACTAGACGACTCTCCTATCACACGTCTACGAGTAGCAATACCATCAGTACCGTCAGGTGCATTATCATCCTCATCTTCCTCTAATTCAGAATCAGATTCAGACGATTCAGACATTTCATCTCTAGGTAGCTTAACCTCAGAATCAGACAAATAAACTGGAGGGGGTAAGGGCTCGCCCTCCGGAACATCATAAGGGTTAATAAGCTCAGCTTCCTCATCATCATCAACCTCATCATTTATACCTATATCCTCCTCGACATCCTCGTCGTCAATCTCATCATCTAAATTATCTATCCCAATCTCATCACCATTCTCAATATCAACATTATCAATCTCATTCTCTACCATATGAACCTGAGGGGCAATCTGATCTCCTAGTTCTATCTCGGGCTCGGGATCCTCAAATGGTTCCTCCTCATCATCATCCATATCATAATCTACTAAGTCTAAATAAGGATCATCATCTACATTAGGTTCGGGAATAGCATGGTTCTCTATAGGAATATTAGGGTCAGCCATGACAATCTGCATTTATATATATATATCTCGTATTAGGATAACATACTTATTAAACATTTACATACTGAAATCAGGATATATACATATATATAAATTAAATTATATATATCAAAATATATATCTTCTCAATAGGGCTTGTTGGTAACGTCGGAGATCTTTGGCACCGTTATAGTCAAAAGATTTTTCAAATATTTTCTCAAATGTTCATAGTTAAAAGATTTTGAAAAGTTTTGTTCAAAACCTTGGTTTTTAAAATCTTTCGTTCTCTATAAGGATAGCTCTGATACCAAACTGTAACACTCTCAAATTTCGTATCGGTATAGTGGAAGAGTCTTTTAGAGTGTTACGGGATAGCACAATAACTCCAATCATAGACAACACATAAAAATGGTTGTACAAGGTTTAACATACATTCATTGGATAAAAAGTTTTAAAGTGTACAACAGGTCCCAAATTATACAGGTCATTAAGTTTACAAAACATAGATCGAATGAACATTTTTATTATTATGTGGGCCATCAGAGTCGATCTCCATCCGAATTACCTTCAAGCACCTGAGATAAAAGCATACAAAAATCATATCAGCGAATGCCGAGTGAATTCATAGAGTTTCATCAAACCGTTATATAAAACAATCGTTGAAATCAGAACACAAGTATGATATCAGAAGCAAGTCCTCGTATTGCTAGTCAGGCAATATATAAATCAAAACACACATCTTAAACCGTCCATGAGACCGTAGCCTCAATATTACCATTATAGGTATATATATCATCGTTATTAGCATCAATATTAAATCGTATTGGATTACATTTTTGGATTCATTTTGGATTATTATTAGCCGCATGACATTGTTACCTTACTATCACAACAACGGGCCGCGAAACCCGACAAACAATTTGCCCATCTAAGTTAGCGTGTCGTCACAAAAATCACGCTATGTAAATCTTCTCATACATAAATTCGCTTACCAATCAATGTGGTACGACGGGGATCAACCGTCAAGGCGCGTACTGGGGTGATCGTCCCCAAATAGTAATATCATATGTATAAGCGTCTACCAAATCCCGGTAGTTCACAATTCATGCTAATGGGACTTTGAGTGACATAACCTAACTACTAATAATCCTTTTTAACTCTTCTATTGGGTCATCGCATCATTCGGGTCCATATCATTAAGCATACCATCGGGACTACTTGTGTTTTATTTTATCAAAAACTAGCATGTTATCTCCCTCGCGGGTTTACAAATCATTTTCTAAAACATTTAAAAAAGTGCGAGGCTATGATCTCACGTTGATAATGAAAGGCGGATTATCGGCTACGGGCGTGCTTCGGTCACGGAAACCTATATAAATAATAATCGGTCTTAAACTTTTGTCCAATAACTTTATCAAAATAACAAATATACATATGATGATTTTGTACATATGATGATGATCAAGTGGGTTTATATATTCTTATTTACTCATTTTAGTGTTTATGTATTGGTAACTTTTTACTAGTTTACATAGTTTTACCTATTTACATATTTTAGGTCCAATAAGCCTATTATAAGTTCATTAACTTAAATTAATCCATTTTATACTCGTATTATCAGTATTTATACTTTATATGTTGGGCCCAAATGGGTTAAGCCCAATAAGTAATTTTTATAAGTGTTTAACTTATTTAGTTAAATTATTAGTCCAAATATGCTAACTTAGCTCGTTAATGTCCGTATGTCATAAAGTTCGGGTTTTATCGGTTTTTACTTGTATTAGGTACTTATATATCAGTATATGACTTTTAAAAACTTTACATTAGACGGGTTTTATCGTCTAAGTTTTAATTGGCGAAAAACGTTAATTTTACGGTAATAGCCGAAAAAGTCGTAAAAATCATGTTTATAATTTTTATAACTTATAAATCTTATTCAACTACCATTTTTATAAAGTGACCATTTATTTAACCTTATACATATTTATATAAATGAAATTTATAAGTTAGTGGGTTTTAATTCACATTTTATACTATATTAGTTTGAGTGCTTATATAATACTATTAAACATTAATTTCACAAAATCTGATTTTTAGTTTCATCTTCACCATTTTTATCATATCTTGAGTTCTATAGAGAGATAGAAGCTCATTTTTGGATGGCATGATCTTCATATTATTTGCTACAAATAAGTTAGTTATAGCTACTGCTCATTCCATGTCTAAGTATCCTTAACAGTCCCTACAAAACAGACTATTCAGATTGGCACACTAATCTTGTTTTGATCATATCTCACTCATTTTGATGAATCCATTGCATGGCCAACTCTCACATGTGTATGACATCTAACACTTACTGTAAATGGATTCCACCATGCAATTTTATCAGTTTATAACTTGTTTACTTACTGTTTTTATACAACCAACATTTTAAGCAAGATTTTAGCATTGTTACTTATGGTTTTTCATCTTTTTAATCATATTTACCAACACTTGATCCCCACACAACATTTCTATCATAATATATTCATCATATATATATAAAATAAGAAAGAAAACACATTTGATCTTTACAGAAATAACCAGAGAAACGGAAAGGATGATCTTCTTTACCAACCAAGATTATATCTTGTTTTTGGATGACAATAACTTGATGAACACCAAATATATCTCCAAGATCATCAACCACCAAGATTGTTTGTTGAGAAATTAGCCCTAGGACACAAGCAAATCACCTTCTTTTTTGTTAATATGGCAATCAATCAATCAAGGCTTCAAGGTTTCTCCATAATATGAATAGATAACATAATATTTGTGGCTAGAAATGATGAAATGGGGTGTTTGATGGTGGATGTGGGACGGAAATGGGGGGTGGGAGAGAGTATGTGTGAGTTGTTTTGCATGTGAAATGGAAGCAAATGGTAAGGGTTAGTGGTTTTTGTGGTTTACTGGAAACTTGTAGCTTACTTGTTAAGCTTATGCATACAAGTGTAAGGTACTTGTTATAAGGGTGCCACATCAAGTGATGTGGTGTCCCTCTTTGGCCGTCCCTTTGTTAGTGGGGTGGGATAAACTTGTTTTGTCCCATCCCGCTAATTTACGAGTATTCCTCTATTCTAGTTTCCTCAATTTGCGTGCCCTCGGGTCGTTTTACGAAAAACGTTTTTATAAATTATGAATCAACGGCACAAAACGAATCTAATAAAAATTGTATCATCAAAAACGGAGTTCAAAAACGTAAATACATAATCCTAAGGTTTCCGGTTTAGTCGTAATGGACGCTAAATTATGCACGTAAGCCCAAATTTAAATCCGTAAATTGTGAGTTCATCAACCATCACAAAAATAAGTTTCAAAATATTATACGAGAAAATAATTCACTACCTGAAAATGTTAGATTGTCACAAAGAACAAGGTGCTCTTTACAAGTACAGACTGCTTGGTGCTTTCCAAAGCCTTTGAGATGCCAAAAGAATCTCAAGTACTTCTTTAGGTACCCAGGCAAAAAAATATGTACACCTTTAATCTTCATACAATTACTCTAACAGGGGGTATTACATGTTTGCTGGCTAAAGCTTCTAATGATGAGTCTAATTTATGGCATAGGAGGTTAGGTCGTGTGAATTTCAAGAATCTTAATAGATTGGTGAATAAAAATTTGGTTATAGGGTTACCTAACAAATCTTTTCAAAATGATTTCACATGTACTGCTTGTCAAAAAGGTAAACAGCATAGAGCCTCTTGTAAGACCAAGACTGTCAATTCTGTGACTAAGCCTTTGCAACTTTTGCATATGGATTTGTTTGGTCCAGTTTCTGTTAAGAGTATTAGTCATAAGACCTTTTGCCTAGTTATAACTGATGATTATAGTAGATTCAGTTTGCTTTTCTTTTTAGCTCTTAAAAGTGAAATCAATGAATTACTTAAGGATTTTATCACTTTAGTTGAAAAGCAATTCACTAAATAAATCTTAATCATTAATACAGATAATGGGACAGAATTCAAGAATGCTGAATTTGATGAATTATGTAGGTCTAAAGGTATCAAGAGACAATTTAGAAATCCTAGGACTCCACAACCAAATGGAGTAGCTGAAAGGAAAAATAGGACACTAATTGAGGCTGCTAGAACTATGCTAGCTGATTCTCTTTTCCCAAATACCTTTTGGGCAGAAGTAATCAATACTACACGTTATTTGTTAAATAGAGTTTTAGTGACCAAGCCTCAAAACAAGACACCTTATGAACTTTTGACTGGTGTTAAGCCAACCATAAGTCATTTAAGACCTTTTGGATGTCATGTGTCTATTTTAAATACTCTTGATAATTTGTGGAAGTTTAATGGAAAATCTGATCCGAGATATCTTGTAGGATATTCATTGCAAAGTAAAGCATATAGGGTTTATAACTTGGCATCTAGAAAGGTTAAAGAAAATGCCCATGAAAATTCATTAGAAAATATGCCCAATGTCCCATGAATAGGTTATGCTTGGATGTTTAATTTAGATTATCTAACTAACTCAATGGATTAATATTCTTTGCAAAACGATTATCAAACTAAAAATGCAGGTGAGGAGATTGGTACAACAAAGTTAGGTACTCAAGGAGGACCTTCTGCATCAGATTCTCAGGATGATGATGTTCACATTTATGTACCTTTTATGCCTATTGTTTAACCTATGTATGCTACCCCCTAGAAGCAAACAATGCCATCAACTGATGATCAGGCCTCCCAAGAGCTTCAAAGGCCTCAAGATCAAGAGAAGAACGCTACAATTGCTAATAATCATTCAGGAGAAGAATCTTTGGAATCACAACACTCAGCAGTACATATTAAACCTAGCGGTACCTCATCTGCAAGTACTGCTAAGTCAAATTCTGCAAAGTCTGCTGATTCATTAGAAGATATTCTACAAGCTATGGACAGTGAAGATGCTTATACTAGTCCAAATGAAGGAATATTCTCTAAAGCTTCCTATGATGAGCAGGGTGCAGTAACTGATTTCAATAATTTGGAAACTGAAATTCCACTCAGTTCTATTCCCACTCATAAAGTCAACATCAACCATCCTACTGCTCAAATTATTGGAGACCCTAAGTCTATTGTTCAAACCAGAAGACAACTTCAGGCCAATACTGAAACTCATGCACTTGTGAGTTATGTCAAACAACAGTAGAGAACAAATCATAAGGATTCAGCATTGTTTGTTTGCTTGTTTCTTATCACAAGTAGAGCCTAAGAACATTTCTCAAGCTCTTGATGAAGAAAGTTGGGTAGATGCCATGCAAGAAGAACTAATGCAATTTGAACTACAAAAGGTTTTGATTGTGGATCTTTCCTCATGTAAAAGAGTCATTGGTACTAGATGGGTTTTCAAAAATAAGAAGGATGAAAGAGGTGTTGTTGTGAGGAACAAGGTAAGGCTTGTTGCTCAAGGCTATAGACAGGAAGAAGGGATAGACTATGATGAGGTTTTTGCACCAGTGGCAAGAATAGAAGCCATTAGGTTATTTTTGGACTTTGCATCATATATAGGTTTTATAGTCTATCAGATGGATGTGTAAAGTGCCTTTCTTTATGATACTATGTCAGAGGAGGTATATGTTTCACAACCTCCAGGTTTTGTAGATCCTAAATTCCCCAACAGAGTCTACAAAGTTATCAAAGAACTTTATGGTTTACATCAAGCTCCAAGGGCTTGGTATGCAACCTTATCCACTTTTTTGTTGAAACATGGATATAGGAGAGGGGCCATTGACAAAACTCTCTTCATCAAAAAGAATGTTAAGGATATTATCCTAGTTCAAGTCTATGTTGATGACATAATTTTTGGTTCAACCAAGAATTCATGGTGTGAAGAGTTTGAAGCTTTGATGAAAGGAAGATTTCGGATGAGTTCTATGGGAGAACATACATTCTTTCTAGGACTACAAGTCAAACAGAGGAAGGATGGAATATTTATCAGCCAAGATATATATGTTGCGGAAATCTTAAGAAAATTTTCATGTATGGATACAAGAAGTACAAGCACACCTTTTGAAGCTAAGAAATATTTGTTAAAAGATGAACATGGTGAAAATGTTGATATTCACCTATATAGGTCAATGATTGGTTCATTGATGTATTTTACTCCTTCAAGACCATATATTATGTTTGCTGTGTGTGCCTGTTCAAGGTTCCAAGTCAATCCTAAGGTGTCACATCTACATGCTTTGAAAAGGTTTTTTAAGTATCTTAAAAGTCAACTTAATTTAGGATTATGGTATCCTTGAGACTCAACATTTGATTTGAAATCTTTCTCAGATAGTGATTATGCTAGAGCCAATCAAGATAGGAAATCCACAACAGGAGGTTGTCAATTCCTAGGCAGAAGACTCATATCATGGCAGTGTAAGAAGCAAACTATTGTTGCTACTTCTACAACTGAAGCTGAATTTTAGATGTTGCTCATTGCTGTGGACAAGTACTTTGGATTCAAAATCAGCTGTTAGACATTGGGTTCAACTTCATGAACACCAAGATCTACATTGATAATGAAAGTACTATTTGCATTATCAAAAATACAGTCTTGCACTCCAAGACCAATCATATTGAGATCAGACATCACTTTATAAGGGATGCCTATGACAAAAAGATTATACAAGTCTGGAAGATTCATACAGATAACAATGTAGCTTATTTGTTGACCAAGGCATTTGATGCAAAGAGATTTGAGGTCTTGGTAACACAAATTGGTATACTCAACCAATAAACTGTTGCATATGTTAAGGGGTTGTAATAGCTGTACAATTTTTATGCTAATTTTTATTATATAGTGTTTGTTTTGTGTTTTGGATGTGATTACAGGTTTATAGAATAAGATAAAAGAGGTTATAATGATAGTGGAATGCATGAACTGGTCAAATTTGTGAGGTACCGTTTTGGATCCAAGTACCGCTAGCACGAATCCAAGTACCGAGTGTTCTATGTACTACTACATATCCGTTGTGCCGTTGAGGGACTCTTTTGTAAATTTGGCAGTTTCTTCGCGCTTGGGTTTATTATTCACATAAATACTTACTCCAATTATACAATTGATTCACCTAATCTTTTATTCTTATCTCTTAATTCTATAACCTTCTCTCTAACTTTTCGATCATCAAAAATATTCATGGCTGCTTTACAAGTGATCTCTAAGCACAAACGAGTTGCGAACCTTGCTCAGAATGATGATTCTCTTTGTTTGCATGAGATACTTGGACTTCTATCTCGAAGTCATATTCATTTTGGACTTACTGTAAGTCCCATTGTCTCTATTCCTATTGTTACACAATTTTGGAATACTTCTGTCTTAGGTACTCACCATAATCAACCTTTCATTAGGGCTAGGGTGAATAATAGAAATATTTATGTGACTGAGGTACTGTTAAGGGCTAGTTTAAGGCTTAATGATGCAAATGGACTTAGTATGTTGAATAACATAGAGATACATGATGGCCTTGTAGCCATGGGTTATGAGGGTGGTAGGGAAACTCTTACTTTCTTTAAAGCTTTATTTTCACCAGAATGGAAATTGCTTTTTCATGCCATTATTCATTGTTTAACCTCAAAAAGTAATTCTTTTGATCAAATCCATGCTGCATTAGCATTAGCTGGTATTTGTCTAGTAATTAACAGAGTTTTTAACTTTTCAAAATTAATTTTTGAAGCCATGACTAGGAATTTGGAAGGAGTTAAAAAGTTTTTGATATATCCTAGATTCATTCAAGCTTTAGTTAATGATTAAATCCCTAACAAAGAGAACTTTCTCTTTCTTGACCAAATAAGGCAATGCCTTTACAGGAACTGTAACACCCTTATTTGCAAACATGTTAGCCCAACCAGCCAACCAAGAAGGTGAGGAACCTAGCTCAGCAAGTGCTTCTCAGCAAACTCCTTCTCACCAGAGTCCCCAATCCTCTGAAGATACTCAATCTTCTTCTCATAATGTTGGTGGTCAACCACATTCAGATGAGATGATCCACACACCTGCTGCTTCAATTGTTGCTAGTGCTTCACCACAAGCACAAGCAACAGAGGTGGTGGATGCTGCAAATTTAACTGCTTTGTGCACCAGTTTGTCCAAACAGGTACATGTATTGCAAAAGGAGAAGCTTGCTCAAGATAAGAGAATTTCTGAATTAGAAGCCAGTTTAATCAACCTAAGGAATAAGGTAACTCCTTGGATGAGGCAAAACAAAACAATTCATAAAGCTGCTCTTAGGAAGTAAAGATTCAGGAACCTCAAGAAAATGCAACCAAACAGGGGAGGAATGATGAAGAACAAGGACCTTCTTCTAAAATTCATACAAGGATCTATGGCAATGACATCAATTTAGAAGCTGATGAAGCCATTATAAATTTTGAAGATGGTGATGGCCTAGAGACTAATGTGGATAAAAACGTTTGGAGTCTACAAATATGGAGCTTCAACAAGAGGAACCACAATCTGCTCACGATGAACCACAAAATTAAGAAGTTTTAGTGACGCAGCCACAACCACAACCTAAATCATCACAACTACAACTTAGTTGGACTAGTTTCTATGAGAAGCTAGAGGAAATCAATGTTCAATTTCCTGTGTCATCAACTCCACCTCAAAGATAATTTTGGTTTCATAAGAAACAGTCTTTCCAAGTACTGTCAAGATCAAGAATGAGTTTTAGATCAGACAAGACTGAGGAGTTACAAATTGAGAAGACAACATCAAAAGAATAAAAAGTATCTGGAGATACTTTGGTGATTCAAGAAACAAGTGTCTCTTACACTGGTGGAGTAAATACAGTTGAAGAGGCATGTACTGGTAAGCTGTAACACCCCCAAATTTATACAACTTAGTACAGCGGAAGACTAGTTGGTGTTACGGGATAGCACATTACTCACATCATAGACAACGCATAAAAATCGCGTCGTTTAATAATAAATCATTTCCATTCATAAACAACAAAGTTACATCGGTCCCCAGTCATTACATTTTATACAAAAGTTTTACAAAGTGTTTGAATGGAAAATATTGTTTAAGTGCGGGCCATGAATTCTTGTCGTCTTCCCGAGAATTACCTTCAAGTACCTGAGATAAAACATGTTAAAAGAAAAGGTCAGCGATAACGCCGAGTGAATTCATAGAGTTTAATAAATTCCATCAATATAACTTTGGTATAAAATTAGTACCAAAAATCAATACGTACAAATCATTGTAATAGGCCGTAAAATAGCCAAAATCATTTTATACAAATCCTTATCGAAAATCATAATATAGGCATTTGCCTTGAAAATTATTATACGAGCCAATGTCGTAAAAACATCATACAATACGTCTTATGACGTTGTATAAAATCAAATAAATACCGTTATATGAATATGGTTATGAAAACCAAAATACAATCATAATATCAATAGTATGACCCTGTATTGCTAGTCAGGCAATACATCGTAATTCGGAGCGTCTATTATTATTTTGTTAACTTGGATTATTATAAGCCGCATGACATTGTTACCTTACTAAACCAAAACGGGTAGCTAACCCGATACCAATTTTGCCCATCTAAAGTAGCGTGTCGTCACAAAGGTCACGCTATTGGAAATCTTCTCATACATAAATTCGCTTACCAATCAATGTGGCACGACGGGGATCAACCGTCAAGGCGCGAACTGGGGTGATCGTCCCCAAATAGTACTATTAAATGCATAAGCGTCTACCAACTCCCGGTAGTTCACAATTCATGCTAATGGGACTTTTAGTGACATAACCTAACTTTAATAATCCATTTAATTTCATCTATCGGGTCCATTAATCATTTATCAGGTCATACAATCGGGTCATTCAATCATTCGGGTCCAAAATCAATAAACAAACAATCGGGACAAATGGTGTCCAAACTTTTATAAAAATTAACATGTTATCTCCCTCGCGGGTTTATAAAGCATTTATAAAACATTTAAAAGAGTGCGAGGCTATGAACTCACGTTGATATAGGAAGGCGGTTATCGGCGATTCGGATGTACGGTACGCGCTTCAATCACGGAAACCTATATAAATAATAATCGGTCTTAGACGTTTGTCCAATGACTTTATAAAAATATCAATTATGTATACATATGATGATTATATACATATTATGATCAAGTGGGTTTACATATTCTCGTTTACTCCTTTTAGTGTTATATGTCGATAACTTTTATATTAGTTTTCTCGTTGTACTTATTTACGTGTCTTAGGTCCAATAAGCCTATTATAAGTTCTTAACTTGTATTAATCCTTTTTGTACTTATATTATCAGTACATACACTTTCAAGTTGGGCCCAAATGGGTTAAGCCCAATAAGTTCTTTTTATGGGTGTTTATCTTATTTAGTCCATTTATTAGTCCAAGTATTAGTCCAATATGTTTACTTAGCTCGTTAATGTCCGTATGCCCTAAAGTTCGGGTTTTATCGGTTTTTACTTGTTATACATGTCTATATATCAGTATATAAGTTTTATAAAGTTTTCATTAGACGGGTCCGACCATCTAAGTTTTATTTAACAAAAACGTTAATTTTACGGCAATAGCCGAAAAAGTCGTAAAAATCATATTTATAGTTTTTATTACTTATAAACATTATTTCACCACCATTTATATAATTTATCCATTTGATTAACCTTTTATACATTTATATAAATAAGTTTTATAAGTTAGTGGGTTTTTATTTTACATTTTATATATTAAAATGTGAGTGCTTATATAATAGTATTATTCTTTAATTTCTAAAAATCTGATTTTTAACTTCATCTTTACCAAAACTGCCATATCTTGAGTTCTATATGGAGATAGAAGCTCAAATTTTTATCACATAAACTACATGATATGTGCTACAATTAACTATTCTATAGCTACTGTTGAATCATCTTCTAAATATTTTTTAAAAATCGTCCAAAACAGTAACTTCAGATTTATACCCTAAACTTGTTTTGATCATATCTCACTCATTATTTTGATTCCATTGCATGGCCAACTCTCACATGTGTACAATACCCATATCTTACTGTAAATGGATCATACTTCATCATATTATCAGTCCATGACTTGTTTATTTACTGTTTTACACAGCCAACATATTTAGACAAGATTTTAGATTTGTTTCTTATAGTTTTTCACCTTTTTATCCATGATTATCAACAACAAATCCCCACATAACATTTTTATCATCATATAATCATCATAAATATATACAATAGGAAATAAAATACATGTTTACATAATCAAAATAACAAGAAGTTGAGGAGGACAATCTTTATACCACCAACTTGATGTAGGTTATGAGTTTGGCATGGTTTTTGATGGAGAAACTTGTAGACAACCATGACCATCTTCAAGACCATCATGCTCCATGAACTCCTTGTGGAAAATCAGCCCCAAGACACCATGAATACTCCTCCTTGGATGTTATAAGTACCACCAATCAATAGGGTTTTAAAAGAGCTTCATCTTATGTGTAAATAACATAAGATTCCATGGTGAATTTTTGATCAAAGTGGTGTTTTAGGGTGAGGATGGGACGGCAAGAATGGAGGAGTGAGAGAGAGTTGAGTGGTTTTTGCATGAGTGGAATGAGAAAATGTGTGAAGGTTTGATGGTTTTGTGTGTTGGTTAGCTTAGGATGTAAGCTTGTTACATGTGTAACTTAGCTAGCTTAAAACTTGACACCAAAGTGTTGAGGTGTGGTGTTGTAGCCGTCCCATGTAAGCTAGTGGGGTGGGATAATGTATTTTGTCCCATCTCACTAGTTTACGGGTATTCCTCGATTCTAGTTTCCTCGATTTGCGTGCCCTCGGGTCGTTTTACGAAAAACGTTTTTATAAATTATGAATCAGCGTCACAAAACGAATCCAATAAAAATTGTTTCATCCAAAAACGGAGTTCGAAAACGTAAATACGTAATCCTAAGGTTTCCGGTTTAGTCGTAAAAGACGTTTAAAATAAAATCGTAAGTCCTAATCTCTTCTCGTAAATTTGTGAGTTTATGAACCAACACAAATTTAAAACTCCAAAATAATATTTACGGATAAATTTATTTTCTGAATTGTCGGACTGTCACCAAAGACGGTGTATGTAAACGTAAGCACGTAACGTTGAATCCTCCGGTTTAGACGTAGTCGATGCTACTTCAAGACGTAAATCCAAATTTCTTCCCAAAAATAAGTGAGTTCATATTGTATCATTAAAATAATATTTTCAAATAATATTTGATAATAAAATATCAATCGTAAATTGACGGATTGTCACAGCATTTACCCCTAAACAGCATCTTTGTCCTCAAAGATCATCTTACCTTACTACTCGCTTCTTATAGAGTTAAAGCCATGTGGGTATTTCCTCCACATTCGGTCTTTTCTCACAAGTGCAATCCATTATAATACGCGAGTTTCATCAAACATAACTACGGGAATAAGATCAGGCTTAATGTTGACTTACTTTCTCTATCCATGATGTCTACGGGTTTTTGATGAATGCAAATTTTCGCCGATCTAAGCTCTACTAAGAATAATCAGATTTTCACTTGATAGATATTCCATCAAGTTCGATTTACGAAACATAATTCACGCAGTTCTTTGAAGTCCTAGGGTAGATCCAACTTATATGCCTTTCAATCCCAACTTTTACATCATCTCAATGGTCCCATACAACGGGGACTTATATCCCATGATTTGTCAGATCATGAATTCATTTTTCCAAGGTTAAAAATTGTGGCATAACTTCGCTACCCATTTGGCACTTCAAGATCTACATTTCACATTCACATAACCTCTTGCCCACTACTGCAGTCAATAATCAAATCCTAATTTCAACAATCATTTCAGATTTCGCGGGTCGGGTATTTTGCAAGGATAGGTTCGCCATTATAGGAAACCTTAAGCCTAAAAGACATGTCCAACTCACAATGGGTGTATGTCGGGCGTCTTCAACTCAACTCTTGCTTACAGATGCTCTAAGATTTAGATCCTAACAAGATTAGATCTCGATCCTAATACGATAGTTATCAAGGATAATCTCTCCAAAGGAAAACGATTATATGGCCTATTACCAAAGGTCATTCATTCAAACATAAAATAGCACTTATATTACTTTGTATCGTTACTTTACCTCGTCCCTTCGATTGGGGTGGTACATAGTACTCTCATCAAGGTTCGTTCTCAATGATTTTTGAGCAAATCTCTAGAAATTCGATGTGAAGCGAGGATCTTGATATAGATGTTCGATACAGGCACACTATGTTTGCATAACTCTTTTGCATTTATCATTGACGGGAATGATATTAGCAGATTTGGTCAGTCTGTCGATGATGACCCAAATCGAATCAAATTCAGATGATGACCTTTGCAATAGCTAGACGTTTATTAAAGTATGAGGCGATGTCTGCCTTCATAATTGCCATTAGTACAACTTCTTCAGACAAAGATACTTTTAGTCAAAAATGACATACATAGAATACTTATACTTACAAATTCCAACATAACTATATCTCATTATCCTTCATAATTAGGCAACCATAAACGGCCTTTTAAAACATTTAACGCCATCGGCTTCTCAATTTTAATGGTTCACATTAGCCGTGAAACCCTTCACTATTTATATTATCCTTTTTACAAACATTGTTTATTTTTATATTGTTTGGCAATTTATTTTGCACGTTCATTATTAAGAAATATATCTTAATTGATTCTTTATCCTTTTTATATAATACGTCAGTATCTATATTCACTTCTCATGATGATGTGATTATCGTGTCCATAATTCACTCAGGTATTCTTTATATATTATGCGTCAGTAATTACGTTCACCTTCCTGATGAAATAAATATCACAACCGTATTTATTCAAAATTCTTTATTCATATCTTCTATGTTTTAGTTTCGTCTCAACTATCATCTTTATCAGTTTTTACTCAATCTGACATCTAAAGCGTCAATAATTATTACAACTAATTAAATAATAAACATTTAATTTTTATGAACATAACGTAAAAATTTTAATTTTCTTAGTTCGACCAATTATAAAAATGTTCAAAAATAAATTTGAATTTAATTAACAAGATTTTCGTTGATTTATTGAAAATAATTATTAAGATTCGTAAATGTTCGAAAAATCTTTGATTATACTTTGGTCCAAATTTTCTTAGTTGAAAAGTAAAAATTGTCGTTTCAAATTTTAAGTCATGGTTTAAATGGTTTTACTCAATCCTTCTTAAGTTATCTTGAGGTATACACAAACATTTACCCCTAAACAGAAGTTTAGTTAAATGGTTTGTGTATAAGGGAATAATCCCTTTAAAAATCTGAAATTGAGTATAATGCAGTTCGTTTTTCTCAGTTCTTGCTAATGGAAAGTCCAACCAAAATCGGGTTTTTAATTGTTCTTGGTTGTTAAACTTGCTTGGATATTCTATTTGCTAATTCAATCAAAGACTTGCAAAAAGGAAAAATATTACCTACTTATATGTAAAACATATTGCAAATACCAAGTTTTTATTCAATTAAGGACAAGGAACTAGTAAGCAAAGCACAAGTAACCAACTAACAAATTTAACAAGAAAATGTAACTAATTCAACAATCTAACAAATTTACCAAATTTAACAAACTTTTAACCAACTAGAAAGTGTAACAAATTCCAACAAAATTTCAACTAATTATTTTTAACCAAATCTAACAAACTTTTAACAAAATTTTAACTAACTTTTACAGAAAATACAATTAAAACAAATCAACACTAATTTGAAATGTCCTACTACCTTTAATTTCACACACACACACACGTGAACTACTATTAAAACAAATCAAATCTACTACCGAATAATAGGTTCTTCTATAGACTCAACTTTGATATGTGTAACACTGCTATTAAAATCTCACACGTGAACTACTGACTTTTAGCAAATCTACTTATTAAGTGTGAAATGATTAATTCCCATAAAATTCTGCAGCTTAAACCTCGGACCTGTATCAATCAGTTCCAACTAAATCGCATTAATTCCAATCATGACTTATCTAACTAACATATTTCACCTATAACTGCATGCATGAAACTATCCAATGCAACTAACAATTAATACAGATTTCATAACTACGGTAGATTTAAACTATCAACTAACAATTAACAAATTGAACTGAGCAATGAAACAAAAACAAAGAGCTAAACTATATCAGATATCAATGAAACACAAAAAAAAACATTTTAAGCAATCAACCATAACTAACTAGAAAAGATGTAAAATGGTAAATACCTTCATCCGAAGTTAAGTCCTCTGTTGACGCGACACAGCGCTGAGCTGGCCTGAATCAAACACCACAATCTGCTATCGAAATCGTCAATACTTACTAATCTCGAACCAAACTAGTACTCTTGATCTAGAATTAAACCGCAGCTACACCGGACCTTTTACTACTCAAACTCTCGATCAAATGCTACTCCTTGCTACTGAAAACAATGAGCCAATCTTCTCGAACTACACTTAACCAACATGAACTGTCAACATCAACTGAACAGTGGCACTTTTAACTATCATCACCGTAACTTCCTTCGAAAAGGTCTATATCGAACACTTCTCTTCTGTTTGCTAACAGGTCTAAGGATCTTTATGAATTGAACGCTAAACACGACTTCAACTTCAATTACTACAAGAAATGGCTTCGAACAAATCTTTCTATACAACAAGCTCCATGAAACTCTCTCTAACAACTCCAAACTCCATGTAACCACCTCACGAGAATTTGATCAAGTGATCGTCATCTACTACTCAAAATTCGATCACTTCGTCACAAACTATCATCAAAATCCAATCAGTAGCTTGGAATGTTAAGACTCGCAGCAACGACTTCATCAAATGTAGAACCACAACAGAATAACAGGATTCATCTTGTGAAGAATAATGGAAGGATATTATTAAAATCATTCAGTTGAACAACTCATCATCAAACTTCTTCAATATGAACTATAAAGAATCACGTAACAAGTTCCTTAGATATGTGTGTAATGAATAGGAAATTGATTGAGAATGAAGGAGAATGTGTTATTTCATCAATGGAAGCTTTTTACACTTTCTGTTACAACAAACTGTAACTGTCTAACTGATCTAAGTATGAGTGTGTGTGGAACTGTGTGTAAAAACACACAGTAAAATGAAGAGGAAAAGTAAGTGAAACTAATTTTCGTAATTAACTACTCCTAACTGTGTGTGAAATTACACACTATGTCTACGTTTTTAAAATGAAGTACAAAAGGAGGTATTTATAAGCGAGAGAACATGCAGGGGCTAAAAGGTGATGATGTGTTATGACCAGTAAGCACTTGCCACGTGGCATGGATTAATTGGTGTTGGGATGTTTTGATCCGGATTATAGTATTGTTGAAATGTGATTGGCTATTTGAAAGAATAATGGGATTCGGTTTTGTTTATTAAATGGGGTGAAGTAATGGGATTTAATTGCCATCATTTTATGCTTCAATCCGTGTGACATACCACTTTGCATTGTGATTGGTTAATGTGTGTACACTTGGATCACCACTTTCTGCTGTTGGCGAATTCAGTCCCTGGAATTTACAGATTTATAATTTGAGCTTGGCACTTTATAAACTTGTCATTTCTGATCCTTTGAGCTTCAAACTTGAACACAAATGATCCCTTGACTTGACGACTTGACTTTTGACCAGGTTTAACTTTGATCTTGACTCTTTAAAAAATTGCACTTTAAGTCCCTTAACTTTTGAATGTTGTCAAGATAGGTCCTTTGTCTTTTTCATCCATTTGAGCTTGATTTTTCCTTGTTTGCTTGAAAATGTATCCTTTTACCTACACAAGTGTACACAAACACAAACATACCACATAATACTGTTTTTTGCAAGATAAATTGGTATTTTGCTTCATGTTTTAGGGTTATTTGTTGATAAAAGGATATGAGTTTAAGCTCATATCAAATTCCCCTACACTTGAACATTGTCATGTCCTCATGCAATATTATATATTAAAGCTCAAATTTACATTTCCCTAATAATTAATCCACCTTGGCCATTATGAAATGCATCTACACTACTCTATACTATATTATGCATGATTTTGATTTTTAACAATGCAATGAACAAATTACAATTCTATTTATATCTTTTTGAATTTTCTTGAAATGGTTTTGATGGAAATAACTCATAAAGAATTCAATGACTTTGATTAGGGCTTTTGTACCATGGACACTTATCACCCTCAAGTTTCACTTTCCCCATACCAAGCTTAAAAATAGGATCATTGTATTCACAAGTAAAAAGTGCATCAACTTATTCATGACAATTAAATGTGGAACCGGTTATTATTTGAGCAAATTGCTTGTGGGCAAATTTGTCATTTATTTCAAGTGTGAAGTATAAGAAATGCAAAATCCAAAAATAAGGAAGCACGGTTTTAATCCTAAGTAATCCTCTCATCCATTACTTGAAAAACCGCTCATAATTAATATAAGTCCGTTTCAAGAGTAATAAGTCATTCGTCTTATGTGTAAAATCCTCATGTCATGCTTTCATAAGTAGCTACACACTCGCTAAGGAAAGGAAAATAAAACTCACGCAATAATTTACATCCGCCATCTTTTTGAGACTTTGGATCTTCAACCCCGCAACCCGTCAAGGTAATATTGGATTGGAGCAATCAATTGAATCCCCGCAACCCGTCAAGGTAATATTGGAACTCAATAGTCACTATAATTAACACCACACTGCCCCTCTTGGGAGTCTTGCATTATTTTTTTTTTCTTTTTCTTTCTTTTTCTTTTTTTTTTTCTAGCCACTCATTTTTTTTATAAGCCGCTCTTATTTTTCTTTATTCCTCACAAAGAAATTTGAAAAAAAGAAAAAGAAAAACACCCGCTAAATATGGAGCATGACATAAGTCTAGTACACATAAAACGTGCTAACTTAGAATCTTAAGACGTACTCATATCAACTATGAATGATTAGTCAAAAATGCATAAGAGATTACAAACCAATTAAAACCGTACTTGATTATTTATTAACAATTATATACATGCGAAGAAAATAGAGGTAAAGAAGAGAAGGGTTTAGCCACAAGTAATTGCCATGAAGTCTATCTAGCCCTTTTACACTTGCTTCAACTCTATCATTTCCCATTCTCCACAAATTTAAAATTTCAAATAATGAAATTGGTGGATGCTTAGCCTAATAGACCAATGAAGGACTACATGGTTAAGGATACTAGCTAGAGAATGCTAAAATAAGCAAACTCGGGTTGAGTCAAAATATCCATGGCGGGCCTAATATGTCAAAGAAATCTAAATTTGTTAAAACCATGTTTTATTATATATTTTTTTTCCTTTTTATATATTTTTGAAAAATAAGAGAAGAAATATATACAATGCAAATGTGTTATGCAAAAATGATTGATGCAAAAATTATGAATGCATATTTTTGTTGGCCAAAGTAGATCAAAAATTTGAAAAATGTTGAAAATTCAATTTTTTCCATGTTATCATGCAAGACAATGACAAGTTTTAGGTAAGGTCACTTCGATAGAAGACCCCCCTACACTTAAGCTAAACATTGTCCTCAATGTTTAAGAGCATGGAAGTATAAAAACTTCCCCTACACTTATGACAATGAATAGACTTTGCTTAACCCAAGTTAAGGAAAGGACAACTATTAGTGAAATCATGTTTAAGCACAAGGTCTCAATGAAAAATCACTATAGTAATAAAGTGAACCGGATACAAGGGCCTCCTCCATAAGCTCCAAAGCATGAAATGAGTGAGCAACCCTACAAACAATCATGAAGACAAAAGAAGGTCTCCCCTACACTTATCTCCAAGTCTATACCTTTATTTCTAACCTACAACACTCTAAACCTAGTTATACGATGCTTGAGTTAAAGAGTCTCTAGCTCGACTCATCCCACACTTAAAAGTGACTAAAACCTATCATGGAGAAGAAAAATTTTGCCCTTTTTAAGAAAAATCTCCATGATGAGGTAAAACAAGTGTTCATTTATCAAAACTCCATAAATATCCCCCAGGATCAAATACATAATTACCGTCCCACTTATAACACAATTCAACAACTAGCTTCCCAAGCAATGGTGAAAAGAATGAGGTGTAGTTCTCTAAAATGGTTTCCCATATGTTCTTCCCAAGGTGATAGTGTAAAACTCTCAAATCTTTCACAAGTTTTCCTTTTGTTGCATCAGGCGGATACTGAGATGGTTTAGCAAGCTCTATACCAGGATCAAAAATCCGTTCCTTGATGGGAAAACAACAAGTGTTGGTTGCCTTAGAAGATTCTCCTTTGTAAATCACATTGTGAGAGAAAGGTTGTGAAGGCATGGGTAACAACAAGCTCTTGGAAGGAACCATCATGACTTGTTTTCCTTTATCACTTTGAAAGGTTGAGATGGGCAAGGAAGAAGGTAAAGGATCTTCTTGCAATAGAGATTCTAAATAGAGTATGTCCCCCTCCTCATCAAAATATCCAAGAGTATACTCAAAAGGTATATCCACCTCTAAAAACTCATCAATCTCATCAATGATAGAATCCTCCTCATCACCATAAACATCATAGATAGGTCTATCAAAGATTGGTGATTCCTCAAAACCCAAAGAAGTATGATCATCAACAAATGGAGAGTCACAAGTAAAAATCTCATCATCACTATAGTCATCATATATTGGTGTATCACAAAGAAGAGATTCTTCATCACTAAAATCCGCATGAATATCATCATTATCATGGAAAAGTGGATTGTCATATGGGGTTTCACCAAGGTTTAGCTCTTGAGGTTCATGAAAATCCAAGGATGAAGTAATGGAAGCTATGGTCTCAACATATGGAGGATCATAATTACCACTTGTGCAAGCTTCATGAAAATATTCACCACAAACTTCATCAAGGATATCAACTTGATTTACCTCCTTATCAATAACATCAATATGCTTCACGGTCTCGTGTTCATTGGATTTCTTAGACAACTTCCCCGTGTTAAACACAACTCTTTCATCTCCTACCCGCATTATGAGTTCACCTTCCGCCACATCTATTAGAGTTCGACCCGTTCTCAAAAATGGCCTACCAACAATCAAAGGAACTCTCGGATCCATATCATAATCAACTACCACAAAATCCACGGGAAAAGTAAATCTATCAACCCCAACAAAAACATCCTCCGCAATTCCCACCGGATAAGCTATAGTACGGTTGGCCAACTCAAGAGTCATCTTAGTAGGAGTGAGCTCGGGAAGTGAAAGTCTCTTCCAAACCGATAATGGCATAAGATTGATGCTTGCTCCTAAATCCGCTAAAGCCATACAATTTTCCACCCCCGGGAAATTGCAAGGAATCAAAAACCTCCCAGGATCTCCAAGCTTAGTAGGCAACATCTTAAGCAAAACCGCGGAGCAATTTTCATTCAATGAAGCATTAGGCAAATCCACCAATCTTTCCTTGTTAGAAAGCAAGTCCTTAATCATCTTAGCAAACTTAGGCATATTGGCTAAGGCTTCCGCAAAGGAGATATTGATGTTAAGTTGCTTGAACATCCTCAAAAAGTTAGAAACTTGGATATCATCCTTGTTCTTAAGCTTTTCTTTTCTCAATCTTGAAGGATAAGGAAGACTTGGTTTGGTTGTGGTTGAGGTGTGGATGAAGGATTTTCCTTATTGAGTGTTTCATGAATAGGCTTTGAAATTGGAGAAATGGGAGCATTTTGAGGTGATGAAGTAGAAGTAGAGGGCTTGTCACAAGTAGGAGCACAAGTGGGTTGAACAATAGTAGGTTTAGGAGGTGAAGGATCCTTTGTTGTTGTTCCACTCCTTGTTGAAATAGCATTGACATTGGCCCTAGGGTTTGTTTGTGTGTTAGAAGGTAAAGCCCCTTGTGGTCTTTGATTTATTGCCACTAAAACCCTATTGATTTGGTCATCCAATGTACGTTTCATTTGGTCATTCATTCTCTTCTCAATTTCACGCATTTTCTTGTCAACATACTCTTTAGTCTCTTGCATCCCATATCCTTGATTTTGAAATTGAGGGTAAGCTTGATTTGGTATTGGAGCATATGCTTGATTGGGGATAAATGGAAGTGGTTGATTAAATCCTTGTTGTGGTGGATAAAAGGTATTTGCTTGAGGTTGAAATTGATTGGGTGCCTTGTAGTTATTTCCTTGGTATGGTGGTCTTTGCCCTTGATTCCTTGGTAAAATTTGAGGAGTATTTTGTGGAATTTGGGTGGGTGGTTGGGGTGGGAAGCCGGGTGGAGAAAGGTAATTTTGAGATTTGTAAGAAAGGTTATTTGGATTGATATTAGGCTTGAAGTGTTCACGATGTTCCTCTTGGTAAGCATAGCATTCCCCTTGATACCCTTGCACTTTATCACATTGTTCATAAGAATGGGGACCTCCACAAGTTACACAAGAAAGGGCAATGGCATTCACATTATTTGAAGAATTGTTCAAGGACATGTTCTTAAAAGCTTGAAGCATTTCTTGTTGTACTTGCAAATTCCTCTCACTATCTCTATCCATCCTTTGAAAAATCTCTTCTTGAAACTTGAGCAGTTGGTTGTCACAAGGAGTTTGAGAATTATTTTGGATAACATGAACCTTTTCTTCAAATGGATTGTTTGTTTGAACCATTGCTTTATTCTCAATGATGTCCAAAGCCTCTTGGTAGGTCTTAAGAAGAATATTTCCTCCCGCGGAAGCATTAAGTGAATCTTGGTGGTGAGGTTTAAGGCCATCATAAAAGAGACTTATTTGGTGAACTTGATCCAATCCATGATTAGGGCATCGCCTCAACAACTCACTATACTCTTCCCAAGCATCACTAAAGGATTGGCTAGGTTTTTGTTGAAAGCCCATAATTAAATTCCTCAAAGCCATAGTCTTTTGAGGAGGAAAGAACTTGTTCAAAAACTTAGTGGTGAAACCATCCCATGTGGTGATACTATCGGGTGGTTGGGTGTCTAACCAATGCTTAGCACATCCCTCTAAGGAAAATGACACTAACATCAACCTAATCACCTCATGTGGAACCCCATTATGCTTAATGGTATTGCAAATTGAAAGGAATCTCTTAAGGTGAGCATGAGGATCCTCATTTTGTTTACCAAAGAAAGGTGATAGTGCAACCATATTGATCATAGATGTATGTAGCTCAAATGTGTTAGCGGGAAAATCGGGAATCTTAATGGCACTAGAATATCCATGAATGTTGGATTGCATACGTTCATACAAAGTGCGATTATCAATAGCCATGGCTTCTTGTGGTGGATTCAAAGCACGATTCTCGTGATCGGCTTGGTGGACGATGGTGGTCTTACTCTTTCTCTTTTTCTTCCTTTTCGGAGGAAGAGGTTGTACACCAATCGGTATTTGTGCACGCCCGCGAGTGAGCATGCAACTCAATACGAGGAATGAGAGAGAAGCTCTCGTGTGACTTTGAAGAGAAATGGATTATCCTCTTCGAGTTTCAATATTAAATATCCACAAGAAAATAACAATATATGTATTTACTACTTTGGGTGCAAGACCCTCAATGAAGCCTTCCTTCTTAGAATACTAACAAGTGAACGGGGGGTTAGGTGGCGCAAAGCACTTAAGTACCTATTGACCCTTAGATGGCATTTTATAGCACATCGCCTTTCTATTCACTTAAATGTTCGTATTCTTCGAATTGTTGCTTATTGAGAGTATTTATCTATTCTTGCTTTATTTTGTTTGATCGATACACGTGTCAAGGACCGGAACGCCCCTCAACACGGTGTATTGCCTCGGCAATACTTATGGAAGATATGTAAATTGATTGTTCTTATACGTATACGTATTTACTTATAATAATATATGGAAAATATTTTTGTATTTATGAGTTTTTAAAGGAAAATACTATATGTACATAAAAACCGAGAGAATCCAATAATATATATTTTTGGGTGCAATCTCTTAGGAAAAAGATTGTTTTTTGGGTTTTTTAATATTTTTGGTCAATTCTTTAGGAAAAGAATTGTTTTGTTAATTTTTTAGTTTTTATATATTTTTATATTTTTGATTTTTTTTATTTGTTTTTGATTTATGATACGTAAAAATAACGTTCACAAAGTGAACGGATCCCAAAAGCCAATGAAAACCGTCAATCGATAGTCTCTCGTGTAGTCAAAGAACCGGCAGCGGCGCCATTTGAAATTGAGTATAATGCAGTTCGTTTTTCTCAGTTCTTGCTAATGGAAAGTCCAACCAAAATCGGGTTTTTAATTGTTCTTGGTTGTTAAACTTGCTTGGATATTCTATTTGCTAATTCAATCAAAGACTTGCAAAAAGGAAAAATATTACCTACTTATATGTAAAACATATTGCAAATACCAAGTTTTTATTCAATTAAGGACAAGGAACTAGTAAGCAAAGCACAAGTAACCAACTAACAAATTTAACAAGAAAATGTAACTAATTCAACAATCTAACAAATTTACCAAATTTAACAAACTTTTAACCAACTAGAAAGTGTAACAAATTCCAACAAAATTTCAACTAATTATTTTTAACCAAATCTAACAAACTTTTAACAAAATTTTAACTAACTTTTACAGAAAATACAATTAAAACAAATCAACACTAATTTGAAATGTCCTACTACCTTTAATTTCACACACACACGTGAACTACTATTAAAACAAATCAAATCTACTACCGAATAATAGGTTCTTCTATAGACTCAACTTTGATATGTGTAACACTGCTATTAAAATCTCACACGTGAACTACTGACTTTTAGCAAATCTACTTATTAAGTGTGAAATGATTAATTCCCATAAAATTCTGCAGCTTAAACCTCGGACCTGTATCAATCAGTTCCAACTAAATCGCATTAATTCCAATCATGACTTATCTAACTAACATATTTCACCTATAACTGCATGCATGAAACTATCCAATGCAACTAACAATTAATACAGATTTCATAACTACGGTAGATTTAAACTATCAACTAACAATTAACAAATTGAACTGAGCAATGAAACAAAAACAAAGAGCTAAACTATATCAGATATCAATGAAACACAAAAAAAAACATTTTAAGCAATCAACCATAACTAACTAGCAAAGATGTAAAATGGTAAATACCTTTATCCGAAGTTAAGTCCTCTGTTGACGCGACACAGCGCTGAGCTGGCCTGAATCAAACACCACAATCTGCTATCGAAATCGTCAATACTTACTAATCTCGAACCAAACTAGTACTCTTGATCTAGAATTAAACCGCAGCTACACCGGACCTTTTACTACTCAAACTCTCGATCAAATGCTACTCCTTGCTACTGAAAACAATGAGCCAATCTTCTCGAACTACACTTAACCAACATGAACTGTCAACATCAACTGAACAGTGGCACTTTTAACTATCATCACCGTAACTTCCTTCGAAAAGGTATATATCGAACACTTCTCTTCTGTTTGCTAACAGGTCTAAGGATCTTTATGAATTGAACGCTAAACACGACTTCAACTTCAATTACTACAAGAAATGGCTTCGAACAAATCTTTCTATACAACAAGCTCCATGAAACTCTCTCTAACAACTCCAAACTCCATGTAACCACCTCACGAGAATTTGATCAAGTGATCGTCATCTACTACTCAAAATTCGATCACTTCGTCACAAACTATCATCAAAATCCAATCAGTAGCTAGGAATGTTAAGACTCGCAGCAACGACTTCATCAAATGTAGAACCACAACAGAATAACAGGATTCATCTTATGAAGAATAATGGAAGGATATTATTAAAATCATTCAGTTGAACAACTCATCATCAAACTTCTTCAATATGAACTATAAAGAATCACGTAACAAGTTCCTTAGATATGTGTGTAATGAATAGGAAATTGATTGAGAATGAAGGAGAATGTGTTATTTCATCAATGGAAGCTTTTTACACTTTCTGTTACAACAAACTGTAACTGTCTAACTGATCTAAGTATGAGTGTGTGTGGAACTGTGTGTAAAAACACACAGTAAAATGAAGAGGAAAAGTAAGTGAAACTAATTTTCGTAATTAACTACTCCTAACTGTGTGTGAAATTACACACTATGTCTACGTTTTTAAAATGAAGTACAAAAGGAGGTATTTATAAGCGAGAGAACATGCAGGGGCTAAAAGGTGATGATGTGTTATGACCAGTAAGCACTTTCCACGTGGCATGGATTAATTGGTGTTGAGATGTTTTGATCCGGATTATAGTATTGTTGAAATGTGATTGGCTATTTGAAAGAATAATGGGATTCAGTTTTGTTTATTAAATGGGGTGAAGTAATGGGATTTAATTGCCATCATTTTATGCTTCAATCCGTGTGACATACCACTTTGCATTGTGATTGGTTAATGTGTGTACACTTGGATCACCACTTTCTGCTGTTGGCGAATTCAGTCCCTGGAATTTACAGATTTATAATTTGAGCTTGGCACTTTATAAACTTGTCATTTCTGATCCTTTGAGCTTCAAACTTGAACACAAATGATCCCTTGACTTGACGACTTGACTTTTGACCAGGTTTAACTTTGATCTTGACTCTTTCAAAAATTGCACTTTAAGTCCCTTAACTTTTGAATGTTGTCAAGATAGGTCCTTTGTCTTTTTCATCCATTTGAGCTTGATTTTTCCTTGTTTGCTTGAAAATGTATCCTTTTACCTACACAAGTGTACACAAACACAAACATACCACATAATACTGTTTTTTGCAAGATAAATTGGTATTTTGCTTCATGTTTTAGGGTTATTTGTTGATAAAAGGATATGAGTTTAAGCTCATATCAAAATCCTTTGTTAAAACATTTGTCAAAACATATATTCCATTTCTTTTTGGTAAAATCCAAAGTCTTAAAAGGGCTCTTAATTTTTGAAGAGTCATTTTATATTCCATTATCCTTTTAATCACATAGTCAAATCATGTAAAGTATAAAGTCTTTAATCACGTGTTAATTATTCAAGGTACAAGTTTTCATTGTTTAGCCAATTCAGGGCAATTTATAACTAATTATTAACTTCATTCTTATTCTTATAAACAAACAAATAGTTCTTAATGATCACACGCATGAATTTATCAAATTTCAGCCTACACACGTGATCCACCAAATTCATGAATACTACATGTGCATTGGTCAATCCAAACGACATCACGTGGAACTCACAATGTTCATTACAAGCACCGGATGTAGTGATTGGAATAGATAATCTCTTTCGCAGATGCGAAGTTGATGATAACCATGCTATGGATCAAATTTGCTAGAACCTTGTAAATGATCGAACAATTCTTCCATTTCGAGTTATGGATATCGTTTTCGATTGTCAATTTACTCAGTCACAGTAATCTATAAATATAAGGAAAGATAACACCATAGCTCTTCAGGATGACAGGCTTGGTATAATAAAATCTTTCTCCGACAACTTTCTCAGTTGTACGGTAATTCCTTTAATTCAGATGGTGCTGACGTACAGTGCACAAGGCACAGGTGCAACACCGAGAATATAATCAATACCAAATTCAACTTGCCTTAATGGCGAAAGTCTAGGTAATTCATCAACAAACACTTCCTAAAGTTTCAGATAACCGAAACATCTTTTAATAATTTTTGTTTAAGTTCTTTCTAGATTATAATATCTATGACTAATTCGCAACCATTCACGGTATAATTTCGAGTCTAAATACAGGATATGGTCATCCTTCAAGAATTATTTAGATCACTTTTGATAATCAACATCTTATCATTTAGGGGAATTCTATTCGAGTTCCCATCAATTAAAACAATGTCGTCATGTCATAATCAATCAATCCATTCTACTGGCATTATCAACTTTCCAGCTTCATTGTCGTCGATAAGATGTGAACTTCTCAAAAGTCTAATAATAATTCATAATCCTTCACAAATTCAAGGATATATGGAGACACAACTACTATCCTAAGATTAAGGTCAACGCATAATCTACGCGATAGAATTTCAAATCAGGTACAGACGAAAACATTTAACGAATATGAATATATCCCATGTTTTCATAATTTGAGTACGCATTCGAAAGCTCCTTGGATCGTTACCCAGGTCATTCAAATGAAATCAAATCATAAGAAATGATAAGAACGTCAATACATCCAGTCGGGTATCAACACTCATTAATCAAATGCTTTTCCTAAGAATCTCACGACGGGAGAATTGGACAAGAAGGAATTGTCAATTGTCAAATAAGACAATTTCCACAGATGAGTAGATTTGACTCAGAAGAATAGATGGCACAGGCACATATGTAGATGTCTCTAACATTATGTCCCTATTTTTCACTTCTTGCAGATCTCATAAATTTTAACCTTTCACAATCTTCAAAGAAAATGTAGTGTTTATTAATCAGTTTTAAGGTGACTACTAATCAGCCTTGCATGGTCCATTCCAAATTGTATGTAGGCGCGCAACTATATACAATTTTAAGATCAACGATGCAATACTCAGTTCGTCAAAATGTTATCATCATGTTTATAATAAAAACATTTTCAGGCTTAATTCTTAAATAAGAATCAAAAATAAATTTACAAAGATTTTCTTTGTTATGAAAACAATTAGGTTTTCCAAAGTACTTTATAAACAACTTAATTTTGATATCAATCACTTATAAATCTCACTTTAAATAATCCATATAGTGATGAAAATTCAATTTTTCTCAATGGATACGGTTTTATCTTATAAAAACAATGAGTGATCTGCAAAAGAGTGATGAAGAGTTGTTCACCAAGATCTTAACTACAATATGATAGGAAATGAGCTTAGCCAAATAATCATGAGGTTCATGATCTCGATGGCGCTCAAAAAGAATAATTCACAACATAACTCAAATCAAGATGAGTACTTGTTCAATGGTTGCATCACTAATGCGAACATTAGGATGAAGCAAGGAAAGATAGATAACATCGATACATGTAGAATTTAGTAATCAAAGATAGTCTTTTTCATTAATCATAAACAAGTCAAAATTGTACCGTAACACATTACGTGTCACTATGTCATACAATTCTCAAAACTCATCCTACCAACTGATATCTCAGTTAAGTTAGGGATTTTTAAAAGATACCACAATGAATACTAATCTACAAGAGTCATTAGGTGTTCCACATGTCCCAGAAGATCCATCGGTCTCAATTCAGAAGAAGATTTCTTCAATTTATTTATCGGACACTGGGCATCCTCGTTAGTGGACAATGGCCTAGGAACAACCTTTAACACAAACTAACAATCGTTTAAAACCTTATAATTCAATCACATAACTTAACGATTTCCTCTTAACAATCTTATATCCCATACAAGTTAAATTTTACTTTATTCAAATTTCAACCAATTTTATACTCAATTTGATATCCTACCTCAATCTCCAATACTTTCAATCTTATTCTTCAGCCTTGTAAAGGCAATACAATCTCAATATGAATCAACACTTAATTTCCAATCCTATATCTCTTACAACCACACTTATCAAATGAGTCATTAATATGAAATGACTTGATCATTCAACTTAGACTTCTCGGAAAGGTATTAGTGGCATGAGACTTTTGGGTAATGGTTCCAATAACAGCCTCAAGTGCAACATTCACCCTTTCGATTTCAATTTAAGAATTGGATGACAACGAATCAGATGACATCTTTCCAGGTGATAACGTTTTGCCAAACTCCACTCTATAAGGAAAGATCGTCATGACATCGATATCAGATTTAATCTCGCCAATTCTTTTTTTAATATCACAATCAACTAATATCTACATTTCTACGAATATCAACCATTTGTTGGGATCATAAATATCCACAACTTGGTTTAGATCTAGGATAGCTAGAATTCCTACGAGAATAGCTTCGATTAATTTACTAGGGGATTTAGGGTTACTTATGACAATCTACGTCGTATAAATACCTCGTATAAAAATCAAAATAACCATCAAACAATCATGTAATAAAATTACATCATATATATATATAATCCAAGTTATATATATATATTAAAATAACACTTCTCAGTCTTGGCCTTGTCGGTAACTCGGGAATTCTTCGGCACCGTTATAGTCAAAAGATTTTTAGACATTTTTAGAAAAATGTTTATAGTTAAAAGATTTTGAAAAGTTTTATTCAAAACCTTAGTTTTAAAAATCTTTCGTTCTCTATAACGAGAGCTCTGATACCAAACTGTAACACCCCCAAATTTATACAACTTAGTACAGCGGAAGACTAGTTGGTGTTACGGGATAGCACATTACTCACATCATAGACAACGCATAAAAATCGCGTCGTTTAATAATAAATCATTTCCATTCATAAACAACAAAGTTACATCGGTCCCCAGTCATTACATTTCATACAAAAGTTTTACAAAGTGTTTGAATGGAAAAATATTGTTTAAGTGCGGGCCATGAATTCTTGTCGTCTTCCCGAGAATTACCTTCAAGTACCTGAGATAAAACATGTTAAAAGAAAAGGTCAGCGATAACGCCGAGTGAATTCATAGAGTTTAATAAATTCCATCAATATAACTTTGGTATAAAATTAGTACCAAAAATCAATACGTACAAATCATTGTAATAGGCCGTAAAATAGCCAAAATCATTTTATACAAATCCTTATCGAAAATCATAATATAGGCATTTGCCTTGAAAATTATTATACGAGCCAATGTCGTAAAAACATCATACAATACGTCTTATGACGTTGTATAAAATCAAATAAATACCGTTATATGAATATGGTTATGAAAACCAAAATACAATCATAATATCAATAGTATGACCCTGTATTGCTAGTCAGGCAATACATCGTAATTCGGAGCGTCTATCATTATTTTGTTAACTTGGATTATTATAAGCCGCATGACATTGTTACCTTACTAAACCAAAACGGGTAGCTAACCCGATACCAATTTTTCCCATCTAAAGTAGCGTGTTGTCACAAAGGTCACGCTATTGGAAATCTTCTCATACATAAATTCGCTTACCAATCAATGTGGCACGACGGGGATCAACCATCAAGGCGCGAACTGGGGTGATCGTCCCCAAATAGTACTATTAAATGCATAAGCGTCTACCAACTCCCGGTAGTTCACAATTCATGCTAATGGGACTTTTAGTGACATAACCTAACTTTAATAATCCATTTAATTTCATCTATCGGGTCCATTAATCATTTATCGGGTCATACAATCGGGTCATTCAATCATTCGGGTCCAAAATCAATAAACAAACAATCGGGACAAATGGTGTCCAAACTTTTATAAAAATTAACATGTTATCTCCCTCGCGGGTTTATAAAGCATTTATAAAACATTTAAAAGAGTGCGAGGCTATGAACTCACGTTGATATGGGAAGGCGGTTATCGGCGATTCGGATGTACGGTACGCGCTTCAATCACGGAAACCTATATAAATAATAATCGGTCTTAGACGTTTGTCCAATGACTTTATAAAAATATCAATTATGTATACATATGATGATTATACACATATGATGATCAAGTGGGTTTACATATTCTTGTTTACTCCTTTTAGTGTTATATGTCGATAACTTTTATATTAGTTTTCTCGTTGTACTTATTTACGTGTCTTAGGTCCAATAAGCCTATTATAAGTTCTTAACTTGTATTAATCCTTTTTGTACTTATATTATCAGTACATACACTTTCAAGTTGGGCCCAAATGGGTTAAGCCCAATAAGTTCTTTTTATGGGTGTTTATCTTATTTAGTCCATTTATTAGTCCAAGTATTAGTCCAATATGTTTACTTAGCTCGTTAATGTCCGTATGCCCTAAAGTTCGGGTTTTATCGGTTTTTACTTGTTATACATGTCTATATATCAGTATATAAGTTTTATAAAGTTTTCATTAGACGGGTCCGACCATCTAAGTTTTATTTAACAAAAACGTTAATTTTACGGCAATAGCCGAAAAAGTCGTAAAAATCATATTTATAGTTTTTATTACTTATAAACATTATTTCACCACCATTTATATAATTTATCCATTTAATTAACCTTTTATACATTTATATAAATAAGTTTTATAAGTTAGTGGGTTTTTATTTTATATTTTATATATTAAAATGTGAGTGCTTATATAATAGTATTATTCTTTAATTTCCAAAAATCTGATTTTTAACTTCATCTTCACCAAAACTGCCATATCTTGAGTTCTATATGGAGATAGAAGCTCAAATTTTTATCACATAAACTACATGATATGTGCTACAATTAACTCTTCTATAGCTACTGTTGAATCATCTTCTAAATATTTTCTAAAAATCGTCCAAAACAGTAACTTCAGATTTATACCCTAAACTTGTTTTGATCATATCTCACTCATTATTTTGATTCCATTGCATGGCCAACTCTCACATGTGTACAATACCCATATCTTACTGTAAATGGATCATACTTCATCATATTATCAGTCCATGACTTGTTTATTTACTGTTTTATACAGCCAACATATTTAGACAAGATTTTAGATTTGTTTCTTATAGTTTTTCACCTTTTTATCAATGATTATCAACAACAAATCCCCACATAACATTTTTATCATCATATAATCATCATAAATATATACAATAGGAAATAAAATACATGTTTACATAATCAAAATAACAAGAAGTTGAGGAGGACAATCTTTATACCACCAACTTGATGTAGGTTATGAGTTTGGCATGGTTTTTGATGGAGAAACTTGTAGACAACCATGACCATCTTCAAGACCATCATGCTCCATGAACTCCTTGTGGAAAATCAGCCCCAAGACACCATGAATACTCCTCCTTGGATGTTATAAGTACCACCAATCAATAGGGTTTTAAAAGAGCTTCATCTTATGTGTAAATAACATAAGATTCCATGGTGAATTTTTGATCAAAGTGGTGTTTTAGGGTGAGGATGGGACGGCAAGAATGGAGGAGTGAGAGAGAGTTGAGTGGTTTTTGCATGAGTGGAATGAGAAAATGTGTGAAGGTTTGATGGTTTTGTGTGTTGGTTAGCTTAGGATGTAAGCTTGTTACATGTGTAACTTAGCAAGCTTAAAACTTGACACCAAAGTGTTGAGGTGTGGTGTTGTAGCCGTCCCATGTAAGCTAGTGGGGTGGGACAATGTATTTTGTCCCATCTCACTAGTTTACGGGTATTCCTCGATTCTAGTTTCCTCGATTTGCGTGCCCTCGGGTCGTTTTACGAAAAACGTTTTTATAAATTATGAATCAACGTCACAAAACGAATCCAATAAAAATTGTTTCATCCAAAAACGGAGTTCGAAAACGTAAATACGTAATCCTAAGGTTTCCGGTTTAGTCGTAAAAGACGTTTAAAATAAAATCGTAAGTCCTAATCTCTTCTCGTAAATTTGTGAGTTTATGAACCAACACAAATTTAAAACTCCAAAATAATATTTACGGATAAATTTATTTTCTGAATTGTCGGACTGTCACCAAAGACGGTGTATGTAAACGTAATCACGTAACGTTGAATCCTCCGGTTTAGACGTAGTCGATGCTACTTCAAGACGTAAATCCAAATTTCTTCCCAAAAATAAGTGAGTTCATATTGTATCATTAAAATAATATTTTCAAATAATATTTGATAATAAAATATCAATCGTAAATTGACGGATTGTCACATAAGCCAACTGCAAGTACCGCTGGTGAAAAATCTTCACTACCTTCTTCTGCAGAAAGTTAAACTCCATCTTTTGGAGAGGATGAGACTTAAGCACAAGTACTTCTTGATCTTAGGGAGAAGAGTTCAGTTGAAAAAGCAAGACAAGAAGAAGCAGAGATAAAGATAAAACAAGAAATTCTTGCCAATAAAGAGAAAATCTAAAGCCAAGAAGATTCAAGCTTCACAGCCCTCTAAAGGTGTTATCATCCAACAACAATCAAATGAAGATGAAGAAAGAATATCTTCAAAGCTAAAGAAGAAACTACCCAAGATATATCCAAAGGATAAGGGAAAAAAGGTGTTACAATCTGAATCTGAAGAAGAAAGTGATTCAGATGATTACATAAGCAAAGTCATGAATAGATTCAATCAACTAGAGCATGATGAAGAAGTGGCTTTCAGACTACAAGCACAAATGTGTGAAGAAGAGCTACAAGAAGAACTTCTAGCAAAGCAACAATTGCTTGAAGCCCAAAGAGTGCAGTAAGAATGCAACATTGAAGAATATGATAGGATTCAAGCTGAACTTAAAGCAAGTGAGCTTCTTGCAAAATCATTGCTAGCTGAAGAAAGGAATGCTTATGATGAAGAGGAAAAAGACAAGCTAATTTATGATTTGGTGAGGGAGCATCAAAGATTCTTTGTAGAAAAGAGAAGAAAAGAAAGGCTTAAGCCTCCAACCATTGTGCAAATCAGAAATCAGATGATGTCATATCTCAAGAAAGTTAAGCATTTTACCCATGCTCAATTGGTCAGAAAGACTTTTGAGGAAATCAAGACTTTGTATGAACAACACAAGAGGACCAAGTTGAATTTTTATGAAATTGGTTCTGAAAAGGAAAAGAAGGAGATTGAAGAGGTAATGAAGCATCTTCGACAACAAAGACAATTTGGAAGTACCCCAAGGCTTGATGCAAGTAATATTGGACAAAAGGAAGCATCTCTACCTATCAATACTACCTATGTTAGGAAGAAGAAAAGGGTTATAGAAGTTTCAAAGGGAGCATAGATAAATCAAGAAATGGATGAGGGAAATACAATTCATAATGTTGACAAGAAGACTAAAAATGTACAAACAGTACATACACAATCAACAATACTTAAGGAAACAGTACATACTGATTTGGAGGAGGGATCAATCGAGTTTGAAGGAACCTCCAAGGGTATTAAAATGAAAAGATCAACCAAGAAAAAGCAGGAAGCTAAGGAAAAGCTAAGGTCTATAGAACAAGATAGTGATGATGATGAAAGATGCAAAAAGCAATTAAAGATAATGAAATTTGAAGATCAGTGTATTGACACAGAAATCTTTGGAAAGAAGTCAGATATCATAAGATGGACAAGTGTTATGAAGGATGGAATAGAAATTTATGGAATCACTAGATCAGATGGTATATTCAGGATGTTCAGACGGCTAGAAGAGATTCTACATATCCTTGACAGACAAGACTGTTGTCCTATATTTTATGATGATTAACAAGAAATAAAGAAGAAAAATAGATGAAAATAGATGAATTCTAGAGGTAGAAAGTAGAGAGGGAACAGTGAGAGATGTATGAAACTTAGGGAGGACTAGATTTAGAAAATGAACAACCAACACCCTTCCTAACATGCTAGGAAGGGTATTTATAGTCCCCCTACATGTGGGCTTCTTTATGGACTATATTTGTAGATATGTAAATCTTGCTTATGTTTTAGAGAGAGAAAGAGATAGAGAGATGGTGGATTTCACACAACTCTAGAGAGAGAAAAATGAAGTTTATTATGTGTAAAATGAAGAACCACTACCCTCTCCATCAAAGGAGAGGGTTTATATACCCAAGCCCTTGTCATGGTCTTGGGCTTACATTTGGGCCGGCCTACACATGTTGTAGGCTAGGCTTGGTCTTGTTTGTTAAATAAATATAATTAACTAAACTACGAGCTATTACAAGGACTATCGTTGGAGTGACCGATCCTTCTTAATACGTAAAACGTATTTCCAACAATCTCCCCCTAAGGGAGGTCACTCCAAACAAGGGCATTACCCAAGTTACACAATTGAGATAAACCTAGCATACTATGCTTGTCTTGAGCTCGTAGTCTTCGTCTTTCTTTTCTTTTTCTTTTCAGGTGAACATGTTGAAGTGATATTTGATATCAATCTTGAACATTAATCTCTTGCCTTGATCTTGTGCATCCATCACTTGTGATCTTCGCCTCCTCGTGACAGCATGTCCCACATACTTATACCTTTGTAATTCTTGAAAGCTTTGGTGTTCGATACAGCAGAAGACTTAACTTTTAGGCTTTCTTGAATTAGATGAGGTATTAAGTGCATAAAGTATAAGCATGTGGGGACGACTTCTTCTCGGATTCTGCAACGCCACCGTCTTCAAATACCGCAACATAAGTAGACACGAACAAAATGGCTTTAAACATTTCATTCTAATTCGGTAGAATTTTACCTCCGGTCGATGAAGACCGTTGAATGATATAAAATATCGTACTTGTGGCAGGTAGATTTAATTAAAAATCTCCTTGACAAGATTTTGCGGGTAAACCCGTTCTCTTTACTCGACCGTCCAAAGCTGACTGCGAACGTAAAGAGTGAATCATTTGGATAAAATTATCCGCATGATTGAAGTCGTCAATTATGATTCCTGTAACAAGTTTGATTCATTAAAGAATCGCACCATCGTTGCTTTCCAGTTGCCACGAGCTTGATTCATATTGAATCTTGCAAGTTACATACCAAGTGCTGTTTAAGGTTAACACTAGAAGGATTTCCACTCATCAATGTGAACACTAAGGTATCACTCTGAGTGTTCTGGCAAGATCGCTAAGATATTGCGTAGAGGCCTGGAACGTGTTTAAATTCATTTAAGAATTAAACCACTGTTGCTTTCCAGTTATCACAAGTTTGATTCATAAAGAATCGCACAAGTCACCTACCATGAGCTTTTTGATATTCGCTCAAGAAGGATTTCCATCTTCATTGTAAATACTTTCGTATTACTCGGATGTTCAGGCAAGATCATGAAGATTTCGCGTAGGACTCTTAAAATCTTTCTTACTTTTCACAGTGTGTGAAGAAGCAACGAAATGTGAAAGTGTGTCCTAATGAGATATTTGATGATCTCAAATGGCTCTAGACTCGATCGTGCATTTTAGATTTTAGTGATCGGAGGCTGGAGAGGAGTGCCACCATTTCAATACCAATTTATTCGGAGTGAATAAATCGATAGATAATGTGTTGTCTCCATGTGATTAAAACAAATATCTTTTAAGAGATATCTGAGTTAGCTGGGATGGGTTGTGCATTGCATCACTGGGTCCATGATGTCTATCTTCAATATCAAGAATCATTAAAAATGATCTCAATAGCATATGTATTGACCCGGTTTCTGCCTAAGGTTGTAAGGAGGGCTTCTTTCTTTACACCCTTTATCTTTACAATTCTTTTTCATTCTTCAACCCCTTCAATAATTACCAATACGTCATAACTAGCACCTTGTTGTGATTGTTCCAGTGCTAACTTAAGTACTTGGTCGGCATTCAGCTACGTTCACAATCTTTCTCCATCTTTCCTAAGGACTACTATTTCTAGCTATGGAATGTCCTTGGGAAGATTCCTCTGGTTCTGGAAGAATCATAGGACTTAACCTATCCTACCATCCTTATGTCACCACAATCTTCATCGTCATGAAATAAATGGGTTGTGGGTAAGTATAAATCACCATGAAATCCATTTTTGATGTGCAAATCCATTTTGCTCCCCCTTAACATATGCCACGATATTTGAAAACATTTCGCATATGTCGGGAAAAGCCAGCACGTTAAGTCAAACCATTTTTTATAATTTCCTATATTAAATCACATTTTCTCCCCCATATTAAAAATATTAACCTAATCGATGTTTTTAATATCAATTGATTTAATGAAGTTTTAACAAAGGTTTTGGGAAGAAAAATGAAAGTCCGTTTTATCTTCATGATACCAAATGTATGAGATATGATATCGATTTGTAACATGATCACATATTCACGATATTAAAAGAAATTGACAAGGTTGGACCTGATTGATGAGAACATCATATGATAAGATCAAATGGTTCCTGTCGGCATATGTTGGTCGCCTCGTCATGTCTGAAGTCATCTCTTGACACCACGTGTACGATTGGTATTGTTGTCTTGACACCAATTAGTGAGCTTGGCACTTTCGGCATCAAAGATTCTGAATGCTTGACAATTGCTCCCCCTCAATTGTTGACCTGTGTTCTATTGAAAGAGTTGTAGTCGTCGTGTGAGTAGTCGCATCATCGAGTATGTAGATACCAATTGTAGATAGCTATGGTTGTAGAGATGATAGCTTCATAAAAAACAAGAATTCTCTTGTTTTAACACATAAATGCACTAAAACGTACATAGATTTGTGTTAGACCAAGTTATAAAGTAAACTTGATCCCTTACAAGGTTTTAAAGTAAACCTTGCCCGAGAAAATTAATTCCCGTTGTGAGCCAAAGCTTTCAAAAGAAATACTTGACTTTAATGTGAAAACCGGGTTGCAGTTAGAAATAACTACAAGCCATATGGGCATGTTTTATGAAATATTTACAACTTTTGTACGAACTCTATTTATGGCGCCGTGTCGATATTAATCAACATTTCTAAGGCTGTAAAATTATCGTACCAAAAGACATGCCATTAAAAAATAAAGTAAAAATATTTTTTGATTTTTATGAATTTTTCAATTTTTATGGTTTTTATATGATTTTATATTTTTGTATTTTGCTTTTGTGGATAAAAATATAAACAATATATACCAATGATCACCAAGGATACAAAGAATAGATTACCACCACTATTATTTCGCTTCATCTGCCAGTTCCTTAAGAGTCTCAGGCGAGAAAGTTCTCATTCCTAGCTTGTCGGCCAAAAATTCTATTCGAGCGCGATCTAAAGCCTTTGTGAAAATATCCGCCAATTGATACTCAGATCGGACAAAGTAAAGCTCTATAACTCCATTTTCCACTTGCTCCTTGATGAAGTGGTAGCGAATGTCAATATGCTTCGACCGGGAGAATTGAACATTGTTGCAGCATAAGGCAATTGCACTTTTGTTGTCGCAGTACATCGGAATTTTGTTGAAACCTAGACCATAGTCGGTTAATTGCGATCTCATCCAAAGAATTTGAGCACAACAACCGGACATAGCTATGTATTCTGCTTCCATACTTGAAATTGCAGCGCTTTTCTGCCTTTTCGATGCCCAACTGATTAGTCGATCTCCTAGTAGTTGCAAAGTTCCACTCGCGCTACGCCTTGTATCTTGATAACCCGCGTGATCCGCATCTGCATATGCCTTATAGTGCAATCGAAGAGTCCTTCGAATACCAAAGTCCCCGATTAATGGTTCCTTTAAGATATCGAAAGATCCGTTTCACAGTAGCCAAGTGTAACTCAGTAGGTCGAGTTTGATACCGAGCGCACATACATATATCAAACTGAAGATCGGGTCGACTAGCTGTGATATACAGAAAAGTACCGATCATTCCACGATAAAGTGTTGGATCAGCGGCAACTCCATGTGGATCTGCATCAAGCTTAGTTCGTTCCACCATTGGAGTATCCACGGGGTCGCAAGATTCCAACTTATACTTCTTTAGCGATTCAAGGACATACTTGGATTGATTGATAAAGATGCCGACGGGACTCTGAGATATCTGAAGACCTAAGAAGAATGATACCTTGCCCATCATTGACATCTTAAACTTGGAAGACATGAGTTTCCCAAATTCATCAGATAAAGTTTAGGACGAGGCTGTAAATATAATATCATCAACATATATTTGTACCATAATCATATCTTTACCTCGTTTCTGAATGAACAGCGTGGGATCCACCTTGCCTTTTGCGAAGCCTTGTGTAATGAGTAATTGTGACAATAGATCATACCATGCGCGTGAAGCTTGCTTCAACCCATAGAGAGCCTTCTTAAGCTTGTACACATGATTAGGATAATTAGGATTCACAAAACCATCCGGCTGTTGAACATAGACCTCTTCCTTGATTTCACCATTAAGAAATGCCGTCTTCACATCCATTTGATAGACGATCATATTCATGTGGGTTGCATAAGCGAGGAATAGTCTAACAACTTCCAAACGGGAAACAGGTGCAAAGGATTCCATAAAGTCGATGCCTAATAGTTGCTTGTATCCACGAGCTACTAGTCGAGCTTTGTTCTTCAATATTCCGCCTAACTCATCGAGTTTCACCTTGTAGACCCATTTCAAAGTGAGTAACTGCACTTGATCCGGGCATGGGACAAGTTCCCATACTTCAAGACGTATAAATTCATTAAGTTCTTCTTGCATAGCTTCTATCCAACAAGATTGAGTAAAAGCTTCTTGCCACGTCTTAGGTTCAACTTCAGTGAGAAAAGCATCAAAATGACAAAGCATTTCACTTTCTTGTAACTGACTTCGTGTGGATACCGGACGATTAGGGTCACCAATAATAGAATCAATACGATGATCCTTTGTCCACTTGCTGTCATATTCCTGAATCCATGGATTGGAGTAAATCGTAGTAGGAGCTTCCTCTGAGGTGGACGACCCGGCTTGATTAGGGTCGGGAATTGGTACACCAAAGAATGGAAGTTCACGCATTTGATCGAATTCCAAATCGTGATCATCATCATCCTCTTCATCATCAATAGGCATGACATGGGTAGTTGAAGTAGGTGTTGGTTGAGAATTACTTGATGATGGTATATCTAGACCTATTGTAGGTGCAGACGTATCTGTTTGTGAAACGGTTGCTGGAGTGACAACTTCGGTTACCGGAGCGATTACCTCAGGTTCTGGAGCAACAATATTTGGAGGAGTAAAGAATTCATCAAAGAACCATTGAAACAACGTATCCCATTCAGTCCTAGAAGGTGGCATAAATGATGATGAAGTAGGGTTGTTTGGGACAAGACCAGAACTAATATTACTGGGTCCCATTTCATGAAGTGCAGGTTCAGAGCTGCTTTGCTCAGAAGCCATTGCTGTCAGCTCATCAAAATCAACATTCATAGTTTCGAGGATCTTACGAGACTTACGATTGTAGATTCGGTATGCCTTCTTTGTGGGTGCGTAACCAATGAAAATACCAATATCAGCCTTTCGTTGAAGTTTTCTCAAATTGTCACCATAATTATTTGGATAGCAAAGAGAACCAAATACATGAAGATATGATAAATCTGGTACTTTTACATGGAGAAGCTCATAAGGTGTTTTACCATGGCGTTTACGAATTAGTGACCGGTTTTGGGTGTACACTACGGTAGATACTGCTTCTGCCCATAAAAACAATGGAGCCTTTGCGTAAATTAACATCGTTCGAGCAGCTTCCATAAGTGTGCGATTTCGCCTTTCAACGACATCGTTTTGTTGTGGAGTGCGTGCAACGGATGTTTCATGAGATATGCCAACTTCTTCATAATAATCACGCAAGATTTGATTCACAAATTCGGTTCCATTATCTGTACGAATGCGTCGGACAGTAGTGTTGAGACGCACTTGAATCATCTTGAGAAATCCGATGATGAATTTAGGTGCCTCATTTTTTGTTGTAAGAAATTTCACCCATGTAAACCGAGAGTAATCATCGACAATTACGAGGATGTACTTTTTGCCACTAAGACTTTCAACACGCATTGGCCCAAAAAGATCCATATGCAACAGATAAAGTTTCACTTGGTTGGTGTCTTCCATCTTGGGTCTGTATGATTTCTTGGTGCTTTTCTCCATTGTACATGCCGAACACAAATGATCCTTGTGAAATGAAAGTTTAGGAAGACCAGAACAAGTTCGTTTTTTGCCAAATGATTAATAGCGTCAAAGTTAAGATGAGATAACCGTCGATGCCATAACCATGACTTAGTCTTTGATGCTTTGGAGAGAATACATACGGGAGAAGCGGCCATCATGTCTTGTATAGACAAAGTATACAAATTATTCCCTCGATTACCTTTCAATAAATCAACCCCTTCCAAATTACGAATGAAGCAGGTATGCTCTCGAAAAGCAACTTCTAGGTTTGCATCACAAAATTATCCCACATAAAATAAGTTGTGACCGAGACCCTCCACATAGTACACTCTTGAAATTATAACATTCCCAATATGATATTCACCGTAACCCATTATCTTTGCAATACGATCATTTCCAAATCTAACCGTACCAAGAAACTTGCTGATGAAATTTCTGAGCTCAGAGCGATCTCCGGTCATATGCTTGGAGCAACCAGAGTCCAAATACCAGAGAACAATTTGGACCACCTATTTTCAATAACAACAGTAGACAATGCATTGGAAACTATTGGTTCTAGAGTGTTAGCAGATAGAGATATAAGATTATCATAATTGCTAGCATTTATGAGACCCTTAGATTTCCTGCGTTTTCTAATGTGAGTTTTAGCACTAACAGGTTTTACCGTTCCAACTTTCTTAGGTTTTGGATTATTCGCGGGCACTACAGTGGGAGTAGACCTATTTAAAGGGCACTTGGTTCCTACAGTAGTGTCGGTGTTCCTAGTTAAAGGACACGCTTGTGTTTTGGTAGCCTTGGTACTCCTAGATAAAGGGCACGCTTTCTTCGCTTCAGTGGGAGTGATCCTAGTTAAAGGGCACATATTTCCTACTATAGTGAAAGTTCTACCAGTGGGGCGCCACAACCAACCAACTTGGGTTAACACTTTCCCAGTCGGTTTCCATTCTAATCCATTTTTCCGGGCATTCATCTCATTCACATGGTCAACAAGGCAAGAATCATGACGACTAGAAAACATACATTCATTGCAATTCCAACATTTTAAATTAAAATTCACAGTAGGCTTAGAACTCTGCACAACCGTAGAGCCTTTAGGTTTAGCTACATGATTCTTTTTATTCAAAACAGAAATAACATTCCTAGGATGGGCTTCTACTTTCTTCTTCTCTTGACTACTAGATGCGGGCAAGATTCTATCATTCTTCTTGTTTCTTTTAAGCTTAGATCTTTGCGCCTTAGTAGTGGTGATTACTCCTGTGGAAGGCAACACGGGAATATTAGAAGCTGGTTTTGATTCCGCCTTATCTTTAGTGACCAAAGTTTGAGATGGTTTAGTCCTAGGGCCCTTATTAAATGGTGTGACAGCTATAAGGTTCCTTTTGATTTCACTAGGGGACGATGCTGAGATACTGGTTGCGTTATCCACAACATTCTTACCTTTTAGAGTACGAAGTGTTTCCTTTAACTAAGCCAGACCAGATTCTTATCACAAATTTGTTCCCTCAAATCAGATATTTCCACCGACTTTCGATTCAATTGTTCAATCAATGATTGATTATGTGTAGTGGTATCAACACATGCGGGCTTTACTGAATCGAAGAGTTGTGTATTTTGCTGTTTTAAGTTATCAACTTTGGACAAAATCTTGGAAACTCGATTATCTAGATCAAGTTTAAAATTCTCAGCGGCCTCAAGTACGTTGACACAATTAAGGTCCTTAGATTTTTCTATTTCTATCGGCAAAGATTTAGCAACTTTGTCACTTGGCTGACGCTGTTTTGATTGTAAATTCAATCGAAAATTCTTTTCAAAGTTTGCATCATCGATATTAACGCCTTTGAATGACGTTTCAAAGATTTCATAAATAACTTGTTGCTTGCATTCAAGCGAAATACAATGTGTTTGAATCTCATCAAAACGTTTTGAAAGCGAAGAATATGAATCTTGAAGCTTTAAAAATTCAGCGTCAGATTCATGACAAGTACTATCTACCACATTATCCACAGATTCAACATTATGCACAATAGAATCATTATCAACACTTTTATTCACACAGACGGAAACTATATCATGAGACATCACTTGCTTCAGAAGCTGATCATTTTGGCGAGAAACCCGTTCTATTTCAAGTAAACTGTTTTCATAAGCATCATCCATTTCATTGAAAACACGTCTAACTTCTTCTATTTCCAAAAGCAAATCTTGATCAAGATTACTAATACAAGCTTTAACATTCTTTACAAACGGAACAATTTCGTCTCGAAACGCAGCTCTAGTCTGCTCGAAATTCCAGTCACCTTCCGTTATGGCCGAAGCCGTCGTACGTTCCAAAATGACCTTGTCAAAGTCGGCTAAGTGTTGGTGTACCGCATTTAAGTTAACGGACGCCTTACTTACCGGTAGAATTAACTTCGTTAAATCCGTTTTGACAAGTGTAGGAGACGTACTAGGAGGGTTTTCATTTGACAAACTTTGAGGCACAAGAACTGTCAATTCAGCTAATTCCTTTTGTAAGCGAATGCGGGTCTTTTTAGACAATTTATCTTTGTTATACTAATCATAATCAATCGTATGGAATTTTGAAAGCATCTTAAAATGAGTTTCTTTCGCAAGTGACTGTGTCTCCTCAGTACTACGAACAAAGGTGCTTCTTTCGATTTGCCAATTAAGGTCATATCATAAAGACACGGAATATATTCCTGAGCTTGTTTTGCATAACCGGGATTAGGTGGTAAATCTTGAAGACGCTTAAGTTCGAGTTCTTTAAATGATTTAGTTAAAAGATGAACCTTTTCTGTGGAAGCGTATTGTTTTAAAAGCTGTTGTTTTTTGAATTTAAGAAGTTTGGTAGCATTAATTTCCGATTCAAACTTTTTAGACTCGAGAGTTTCAAAATCCATTTTAAGTTTCTGAAAATCATTGACAACCGACTCTTTTGCTCTTAATTCATTAGAAAGATTAGCTTTTAATGATTCTATTTCTTTCAAGTGTTCAATCTTTTCAAAATGAAATTGGTCAAATTCAGAACATGTTATTTTCTCTGCTCGAGGGACCATTTCAAAAGTTTTGACCTTTTCTTTATGCAACGCAAGCTCAGCAGTTAGGGTAGAATTCGTATCTACGGATTGTATGAGAGCCATATGCATTTGATCAATAATATGTTTAGGCACCATGACCAAATCATGTTGAGCATAATATTCCATACCTGTCGTAGCATTTGGTTGAGGTTCACTCAAATATGTAGGATTGGATACCACATCATTTGAGTTACTAGTTCCCGAATGCTGTTCGAGGTTGTCATTTTCACGCCCAACTTGATGTGGGTTATCATTATTACCAAGATTGGTAGTGGTGGGTACCTCACTGACGACATCAGAACCGCAGTGAGAGAGATTAGCAACAATAGCAGCTTGGGCTAAGTGAATGTCATCACAATCCGAATCATATGCGTCAAGATCATCTGCTTGATAAGCTGCATTAGAAGTGGAAACGACTGCAATGCCTTCAGTATCTGCTGCCCCTGGGTCTGCAAGAAATGCTAACTCCTCGGAATCCAAAATCTTTCCCTTAGACTGAGCATCGACCAAATACATCTTCTCACGAAACCACGCATCATCCCTTCTCCTTTTCGGCTGAGTGCATTGCCTAGCCATATGACCTTGTCCTCGGCAATTGTAGCAAGTCACAACCTTTTGGGGACCGATGGGGCTTCCATTTCCATTAGCTTGAGAATTCACAGCTTGATCATTCACAGTCCTTGTAGGAGGTCCATATAAAATTTGCCTTCCCTGAATAGGTTGCACTGTTACTTGACCATCTTGAACAGTAGCTTGTTGTCGAGGATTTGAAGAGGTGCGGAGCTGATTGTTTGTTGGTGGAAATCCTCTAGTTGCAACAAGTTTTGACAAGTAGGCAGTGAGATGGTTTAGAACATCAGCTGGCGTATCATTTGGAGTAAAGACCGGTGCTTGGATTGGTGGAAGTTCATTAGAGTAGAAAGCTTGTGCTGGTTGTGCTTCAATTGAAAAATATCCTTGCTGAGGAGTATAGCCCATTGGAGAAGTGTTGGCTGGTGATGGTGATGTCTGATATGTTGGTTGCTGTGGAAAAGATTGTTGATGAAAACTTTGTTGAAATGCTTGTTATGGCATCATTGGTGGTTGATAAGATGGTTGTTGTGGTTGCTGATAGATGTGTGGTGGTGGCTGCTGCAAGTATGATGTTTGTTGATAAGTATAAGCAATGTTTTGTTGAGAAACATACATGGCAAGTGGATCATGAACTTGAGGTTTAGACAACCGAGCCTCGATCACATGGCATTCGTGTTGTTTAAGAAAAGAATGAAGTTGATCCACATTGGTGTTATGCAAGTCCTTAGCCAATTTAACATCCGTCATATACTTTTTCCATTCTGAAGGAAGAGTGTTCAAATACTTGGTGTTCAATTGAGACGTAGGAATTGCCATGCCATAGATATTTAGCTCATTCAACAATAGTGTAAATCTCAGATAGTAGTCATTGAGAGTCTCCCCTGGCACATAGGCAAACTTATCAAAAGTATCATAAAGCTTACACTCTCGTTCTTGTTTAGTTAACGAGGTGCCTTGCATTAGAACACGAATTCTATCCCATAACTCTTTGGCAAATTTATGTTTGTTGACGAGTTTGTAGACATCTGGAGGAAGGGCTTGGAGAATGATGTTTGTAACATACTTATCACATTTGTCTTGAATCTTCATATCTTCAGTCAATTCACCCGTTGTGCGAGGACGAGTAGTTGTACCTTCCGTCACTGTACCATAATCTAATGGTCCATTGAGCACCGATGCCCAAATGAGATGTCCATTCTCTTTGTTCAACATGTAAATTTCCATTCGGGAAGTCCAGTCCTCGTACATAGACTTCTCCAACATTGGTGGACGATTATCCGTACCCGAGAGGACGAACTTATCCGTAAGAGATGTGTACTCCATTTGGATAAGTTAAGATTTACAAACGATGATCGAACAATGAGAGATAGTAAATGTGCTTGTTGTCGTGTGTTGAGGTCGAGAAACTATGTTAAAATCCCCTAAAATTGTCTTCTTGAGAAACCAAAAATTCCACTGCAAAATTACACACGAATGTGTCAAAATCACGTTTTTCGAAAATCTTAAAAAATCTTGAAAAATTCCAAAAATTTCGCAATGTGTGAAGGTCCTCAATTATGTTCAATGATTTCGAAATCCTAGAGTTGATTCTAATTCGCAATCCTAAAATTGATAGATTTCGCAATCACTCAAAACATAGGATTTCGCAATACCCAATTGCAAGAATCCACAATACACAAATCCGCAACTCTTGAATGATTTCGCAATTCCTTGGATGTTTCAAATTCGGAATTCACTATATTTCTCAATTCACAAGAATTCTCAATTAACAATATTTCACAACTTAGCAGAATTCCGCAATTAAGTGACAATTCCGCAATGCTACGAAGAGTTCAATTCCGCAATTCTGTTTGGATTCAATTCCGCAATCGGTTGAAGCTACCCAATTCCGCAATCCTTTATGCACTCAATTCCGCAATACAATAAATCCGCAATGAAGCAAATCCGCAACTAAGCACAAATCCGGAATTAAGACAAGATTTCGCAACTCCTAAATCCGCAATTAATCAAATCCGCAATTAATCAAAGAGTGCAAGATTTCGCAATATAACAAACAATTGCGAATTTATATCAGAAATTGCGAAATGTTGAGAAAATCAAGGAATTCGTATTGTACTTAAAAAAGACGAATCTTGATGCCAAAAATGAATCCAAACACTAAACAAATTTGCGTTTTTGAGCGATCCAAGTAACCTAAATCACTAACACGTATATGTAGATGATATTGGTGAAGATCAAACCACAAAAAAAACACCAAAAAATTTTTTTGGACGTGGGATTTAGGGATCAAAAAACACACGAATCTTTATGAACGCAATTACATAAACAATACAATCATCCCATGGCTCTTGATACCATTTGTAGATATGTAAATCTTGCTTATGTTTTAGAGAGAGAAAGAGATAGAGAGATGGTTGATTTCACACAACTCTAGAGAGAGAAAAATGAATTTTATTATGTGTAAAATGAAGAACCACTACCCTCTCCATCAAAGAAGACGGTTTATATACCCAAGCCCTTGTCATGGCCTTGGGCTTACATTTGGGCCGGCCTACACATGTTGTAGGCTAGGCTTGGTCTTGTTTGTTAAATAAAGATAATTAACTAAACTACGAGCTATTACATGGACTATCGTTGGAGTGACCGATCCTTCTTAATACGTAAAACGTATTTCCAACAATATTTTTTAGGTCGGGCTTGAATAAATGCTTAGTACCTTGAAAGAGGCCTTTTAAGCTAGCCATCAAGCCGGTAATGTCACGACTATTATACTACATATTACAACATTCTAATAAACGATACATAATAAACCTATGACCGATAATTATTGTTTGACTCAATATTTTGAGGCTAACAATCTCACCCAATGAGAGGTCATTCCTCTTTGTCATTTGAAGATTTGTAGAGATTACTAATCTCGCCATAACTGAGTCTTGAACGTGTAATAGTAGTCTGGTTCCTTCATGTTGTGATGTTTGAGCCTTTGTAATTCTCTTTCGACCTTTTCTTTTAATCTTGAGATCTTCAAATCATTCTTGACTTGTCTTTTCCATCTTGCAATCTTGTGTCTTCATCCACATGCTCATACTTTTCACCATCTTGAAAGCTTGCTAACACTCTCCTTTAAAGAAAGGTCATTCCCCTAAATTAATTGATAAGGAAGATTTTGTTCATCAGAGTTGCAGAAGTCTTTAGCTTTCTTAATTGTTGAATATGTCCTTGGGCAGGAGTATGTGGTTTTGAATCTTCGACTTTGCTGAGTACACCGTAACACCATCTTCTTGAGACAAAACATCGACACGGACTGAATGGCTTTGACATTCGTCTTAAATCGGTAGCGTTGTACCTCCGGTCGGTGAATACCGTTGGACGATATCAAATATTGTACCTGTGATTAGGTAGATTCAGTTAAGAACCTCCTTGACAGGGTTTCGCGGTTATACTATCCGTTCTCTTTACTTAACCGTCTCAAAGAAAGACTGCGAACATAAAGAGTGAATCAATTGGATAAATATCCGCTTGATTAAAGTCGCCAATTTAAATTCTTGGAACAAGTTCGATTCTTAAATAATCTTACCATTGTTACTTTCTAGTTGACAAAACGTGATTCATAAAGAATCTCGCAAGTTACATACCGTAGCGCTGTTTGATGTTGAAGCTAGAAGGATTTCCATTCGTCACTGTGAATATTAACGAATATCACTCTGGATGTTCTGGCAAGACCGTAAAGATATTGCGTAGAAACCTGAAACGAGTTTGAATGTAATCAGAATCAAACCACTGTTGCTTTTCAGTTTACACATGTTCAGTTCTAAAAGAATCTTACACATGACCTAACGTAGTGCTGTTAGATGTTAACACTGGAAGGATTTCCACTCATCATTGTGAATACTAAGTAGTATCACTCTGAATGTTCTAGCAATATCGCAAGGATATAGCGTAGGACTCTCTTTATCGTCATTCCGTGTGTCCTAACGAGATTTGATTGATCTCTTGGCTCAAGACTCGATTTGTGCACTTTTAGTGGTCGGAGGATGGAGCAGATGCCACCTATTCAATATCAACTATCTTAGAGTGAGAAACTTAATAGAAGTCTTGTTGATCTCCGTGACAATAAAACAAACTTCTTTTGAGAGAAGCCTGAGTCAGCTGGGGAAGGGTTGTGCATTCCATCACTGGGTCCATGATGTGTAGTCTTCATGATGTGTTGACCCTATTTCTGCCTAAGTTGTATGGAGGGCTAATTTCTTTACACCATTTATCCTTACATTTCTTTTTGATTCTTCAACCCCTTCAATGCTTACCAAGAGATCATCACTAGCACCTTGTTGTGATTGTTCCAGTGCTAGCTTTAGTACTTAGTCGACATTCAGCTACGTTTACATTCTACTCCATATTTTTTAAGGACTTCTAATAATCTATTGGATTGTCCCAGGGAAGATCCCTTCGGTTCTGGTTGGATCGTAGGACTTAATCCTAACCACCCTTTTGACACCAATAACGTCGTGGATTAAAGATGTTTTGGGTATTTGATCATAACCATAAGTGCTTGAGTCTTTAGATCATATTTTAATCACATTTTCTCCGCTATCTCTAGTATATAAAATCGTTTGATATTAGAGATACAAAATTTGATTAAAATGTATTGTGAAAAATAGTCTTGAAAACTTTCGGAGAAAAATGTGTCAAACTTAGAATGACTTAGGAAAGCTCTCCCTTAAAAATTGATCCAATTGAATTATCATTATGAGGATATGATCGACATTAAACTTTTGATGATTGGAGTTGTTGAACACACAATTTTTAAAGATTTTGAATATCATAGAAAAAATCTTGAAAAAATTGTGTTCAACGCTTTTTGAAAAATCCATTCTTTTTGGCGAAGTGGTTTTTCTAAAGCATAAACTTGAGTTCATAGACTTTAAATGTCTTGACGAATCTACTCAAGTGTAAGAAGATTTCTCTTCTTTTGCTGAGGGTAAGCCCACTAAATTGTACACTCCCCCGTGAATATCAAGCCGGGTTGTAATCTGAAAGTGATTACAAGCCATTGTGTTGAGCTCAAAACGTTGAATGTTTTGTGACAATCTCAACCCAAAATAGATTACTCTACCTGTTGTTCGAAAAATTGGCCAAAATAGACATTTTCCTTTATTAAAAGTGGAAATGACATGTTTTGAAAAATATTTACAACTTTCGTTCGAGATTTATGTACACACCCGTGTCATTATTGAGCGAAATTTCTAGGGACGTCCATATTATCGATACTGAAAGACATGTCGAGAAGAATATTTTTGGATTTTCAAAGATTTTTAATTTTGTGTTTTGTTTTTATATTTGATAGGTGTGAAAACACCCATCTTTTCTACCACTTAATTACATTAAAACAGGACCTAAACGTATATTTTATGTCGTAAATGGCGGAATTATGCGTGGTTTGTGTTTTTATTGTGTTTCAGGGTCGAGAAGGTGAAAAGTGGAGAAAACTCGGCTTTCACGGGCTTTTATTGAAGTAAAAGACAAAAGACGAAGTCGAAAGATCAAGAGTGGAAAAAGAACGGAAGTCCAAGACCAATTCTGAAGATTTATCGAAGAAAAAGTCAAAAGACGGAAGTTTACTAAAAAACCGAAGAACTCAGGTTTAAATTATGAAGAAATTACAAGACGAGTTAAAAGAAATCCCGAGACAAAGTCTTAGAAGTCGAAGAATTTGAGAAGACTGAAAGACTGAAAGACTGAGGACCAAGATAGAAAGAAAGAGGAAGCCACCAACCCTTCCCCTCTCCTATAAATACCACCCTCACAACATGTGAGAGGGGTGGTTAGTTTTAGGATTAGATTAGGAGTAGGTAGTTTCTCTCTCTAAACTTCTACTTTCTCTCTCTAGATTAATTTGTGTTTTAAGCTTTTGTTATTGAATCCATACTTTTTAATTAAGCTTTTAATTCATCATCTTCTTCCTTTCTTGTGTGATTTGTCTTATTTTTCATTGTTCATGTTCTTGAGTTTTTATGATTTTGATCAAGTGGGTTTTGATTAATTTGGTTATGTTTGTTAGTTTTGATGATTTATTTTGATTGATTATTGTTAGTTGATGCTTATTGGTTGTTTTAGTTTAATCGTTCGTTTAATTTTAATTGATTTAAGGATAAAGCGTATTCACTGTGCGTCTCCTGTTGCCCAGATAGATGTTTCTGTATTTTACTAATTCCCAGGCAACCTTCATCCGGAACTTGAAAAGTTCCGAATGAAGGAACCTTCATCCGGAACTTGGAAAGTTCCGAATGAAGGAACCTTCATCCGGAACTTGGAAAGTTCCGAATGAAGGAACCTTCATCCGGAACTTGAAAAGTTCCGAATGAAGGAACCTTCATCCGGAACTTGAAAAGTTCCGAATGAAGGAACCTTCATCCGGAACTTGAAAAGTTCCGAATGAAGGAACCTTCATCCGGAACTTGAAAAGTTCCGAATGAAGGAACCTTCATCCGGAACTTGGAAAGTTCCGAATGAAGGAACCTTCATCCGGAACTTGGAAAGTTCCGAATGAAGGAACCTTCATCCGGAAGTCCAAAAGTTCCGAATGAAGGTCTGTCATCTTCTTTCTGTTTTTTTAATTTTAAGTTTTCCTCCTTTAATTTCTAGTTTGATTTTTCTCGCCTTTTTATTTATTTAAATCTTTTATTCACTTTTCTTTTAGTTTACGTTTTTATCTGCATCATTCACTTCTTGTTAAGTTTTAACTTTACGTCCTTTCATTTTTCGTCATTTATTTTTAAAGTTTTAAATATTGCACCGTTTACATTTAACTTGTTTTAATTTCTCATCATTTATTATTTAGTCTTGCTCATTTATTTTCCAAAACCAAAAATATTTGTTTCACCAAGAACAACTAATCTCACACAATCAACTGGAGATCAATTCGATTAGACACCGAGAACAACAATTGAACCTAGTAAACCTAGTTATCAAATGGCGCCGCTGCCGGCTCTTTTCGTGAAGATTGAAGGTTTTTCGTGAGTGACGTGTTGGCTTTTGGGACCCGTTCACTTGTGAACGTTATTTTTCTTGTCAAACATTTTCAAAAATCCAAAAACATTTGAAAAATCATAAAAAGCATTTCTTTTTCAAAGTTTTGCACCAAAAATATTCTTCTTGCTTATCTATCTTTCTTTATGGATTTTTATGTCCTTTGCGTCCGGTGTGGGAAACAATTATCTGGGAACAACTCTTGTCAATGGTGTACATGTGAGCGGTGCGGAAACGATATCGACTACACACAATCCGGATTTTGTCCTTTGTGCAACTCGACTAATTCGTACTTTTTGAACCTACCTCCTGTTCCCCCGTGCATCTATTGTGGAAGCGATTCTCATTGGCATGTTTCGTGCCCGGTTCGATACCCGTACCGGGGTACAATTATGACAATGACAATAGCTATCCACAAGACGCACCTGATTTTTCTCCACACCCGGTTTGCAACAACTGTGGGGGTCCTCACGATACCTATTATTGTCAACCAATGAATTATTATGAGCAAAATCCGGATCCTCAGTTTTCTTCACCTAGGGATTATTATGAACCAAACCCGGTTTCTAATTATTCCCAACCGATGAACAACTATGAGCCACAACCGTGTTATAATTCCGGTTTTCACAATCTTGAGCCCCCACCACACTCACTCGATCATCAGCCTCGTCACGGGATGAGTTACCCAGAACCAATTGTCGATCTTGCTACAGCTTTCCAAGCACAATCAAAAGAGCTTTTACACACGCTGCGAACTTGTATGGAGTCATTTGTACAGCAGCAAGATCAGACGAGTACCCATATCCCTGAGCACCTTATTGGCCCTATAAATAATGAAGAGAGTGATGACGACATTGAGGTCATTTTCGACGAGGAGGAATTTCTAAAGCAACATACTTCACTCATTAGTGATGATAATTTTCACATTCCTGAGATCGATGAGTTTCTTGCTATTGATACACCCGTGGAATACACATCCGGGTATGCTGATGTGGATGGAGATATACTTTTTCTAGAAGATTTACTACACGATGACACAACACCTTCTATCCCAGAGGTGGAAAGATGTGAATCTACTGAAAAAGGGACACAGGTGGAAGGTAATTGTTCTCATACTTCTCATATTATATTGCCACCTCATCCTCCCACGTGTACACCCAAGCGGGTGATGTATCACTTTTACTCTACTCTTTTTATACCGGGAAATAAGGATGAGTGTTTTGACTCGGGAGGTGACATTGATTATGCTATGATTGATAACAATACGGCTTTGCCGTTTGCTCAGCATCTATTGTCTTCGGGGGAGGACAATGTGCTTACTTTACCCAACCCACCTCCCGTGGATCTTGAATTCACATACTATACGTATGTTGAAAGGACCTTTCTTCCTTTCAAGACTTATCCCCCCGCCTCTCCTTTGTTGATGTCTTCCGGGAACGAGGACAAGGTCTTTGATCCCGGTATCACATTCGAGGCTTCCCCATGGACCATTTAATTCGGGGACGAGTCAGGCTCGCGACTCGGTTAACAAAAACAAGCGCTTCTTGGGAGGCAACCCAATTATCTATCTATTTTCAACATAAGTGTAGGGGGGAGCCCCGTTGGTGTTTCTTGTTCTCTTTCTTATCATATGCAGGGATTAGAGTTTCAAAGACACACTCTTGATGACTTTTGACGAACCATGATTCCGTGTTCCCTTCTTCCCGGTTCTATCCTGAGCTCTTTTCGATTCACTATTTTATATTTCTCAATATTAAAATAGGAATCTCTTTAGTTGTCTCTTCCTTAACGAGATTTAAACAACGTGCACGATGTCCTAAGTGTAGGGGAGTTTACTCCCACATGCTTAAACATTGAGGACAATGTTTATATTAAGTGTAGGGGGGACTTCTATCGAAATTAAGTGGCCTTTTCCTTGTATTTGCCCTCATTTTAACCGGAAAATCAAATTTTCGACATTTTTCAAAATTTTTAATCTATTTTGGCCTAGTTGTAGTTTCCACTATTTTTGCTATTTTTCTCTTATTTTAATAAAATGGTTTTAGCAAGTTCAGATATCTTAGATATATTAGGCCCGTTGTGAATATTTTGACTCAACCCGAGTTTACTTATCCAAGTTCACTCTAGCTAGTATCCTTAACCATGTAGACCTTAATTGGTTTATTAGGCTAAGTATCCACGAGTCTCATTCCTTGAGATTTTAAATTGTGGAGAACGAGAAATGATAGAGTTGGTTACAAGTTTGGTATTCTCTCATTAACTTATGTGAGTTAATTATGATCTTTTGCTCCCATCACCTGCTAATAATTTATCTGCAATAAGTAAGGTCGTACGATTTGAAAAGTTACTTAGCTTCTAGCCCAAGATCGTTTAAAAGTTGCTCGGTAATGACGAGAGTTCATAGCCAAGGCATAACTTATGAAGCGGGGTGCGAAGATTGGCGAGTCCGAAAAGGCCCTAACAAGGCATGAGGATTCCATTTTATTGCTGAAGATCCAAGGTGATGTGAAAAGCATTATTCCCGAAATCAATATGAAGGATCAAGACTCACGACGAAAAGCAATCAACTCCCATAAAGATCATGGAGAAGTCTATCCGAAAAGACCCTAACAAGGTATGAGGATAAATAGATCCAAGTCCGAAAAGGAGGCGGATCGTTGTATCTCAAAATCCCAAATAGAGATTGAAGAAATAATCATGAAGTCGTGGTCAACAAAGTTGGAGTACCCCTCAAAAGTCTCCAAGTGAATAAACTCTATAACGAAGAGAAGACCATTATCTCAAAAACGTCTCTCGAAGATATGAAGTATGAAGTACATGCCAAATATCGGCCCGAGAAAGGTCTCAAATCGTGAACCGAGTTATGCCAAGATATGAACTTTTTGATATCCCGAGAAGCAGTTTTAAGAGATTTTGTCCTTTAGCTAACTATTGATCAAATCGTCCTACTTTGCTTTCAGCTTAAATAAATTATCGAAATAAGTCAACAATGCATCCTCGTGATCATTCAAGACATCAATAAAATATAAGAGATACCCATAGGAATAAGGGAGTTTAAGTGATTAATTGAACCGCATGAGTAAATGTTTGTTATGCTAACTTGTACTAACAATGATCTTGTTTTTAAGCTTGGCATGGGGAACGTGAAACTTGAGGGTGATAAACATTCATGACACACAAGCCCTAATGTAAGTCTTAGATTTCTTTACATGTTTCTTCCTTGTTGCATCTTGTTATTTTCTATCTTTTTGATTTTTCTTTAGTTGTTTAATAAAGGCCAAGTAGGTTGATTATGATGGAAAGTGTAAACCTTGCTTTATTGCTAAGCATTGCATGAGGGCATTGCAATGGTTAAGTGTATGGGATTTGATAGGTGTGAAAACACCCATCTTTTCTACCACTTAATTACATTAAAACAGGACCTAAACGTATATTTTATGTCGTAAATGGCGGAATTATGTGTGGTTTGTGTTTTTATTGTGTTTCAGGGTCGAGAAGGTGAAAAGTGGAGAAAACTCGGCTTTCACGGGCTTTTATTGAAGTAAAAGACAAAAGACGAAGTCGAAAGATCAAGAGTGGAAAAAGAACGGAAGTCCAAGACCAATTCTGAAGATTTATCGAAGAAAAAGTCAAAAGACGGAAGTTTACTAAAAAACCGAAGAACTCAGGTTTAAATTATGAAGAAATTACAAGACGAGTTAAAAGAAATCCCGAGACAAAGTCTTAGAAGTCGAAGAATTTGAGAAGACTGAAAGACTGAAAGACTGAGGACCAAGATAGAAAGAAAGAGGAAGCCACCAACCCTTCCCCTCTCCTATAAATACCACCCTCACAACATGTGAGAGGGGTGGTTAGTTTTAGGATTAGATTAGGAGTAGGTAGTTTCTCTCTCTAAACTTCTACTTTCTCTCTCTAGATTAATTTGTGTTTTAAGCTTTTGTTATTGAATCCATACTTTTTAATTAAGCTTTTAATTCATCATCTTCTTCCTTTCTTGTGTGATTTGTCTTATTTTTCATTGTTCATGTTCTTGAGTTTTTATGATTTTGATCAAGTGGGTTTTGATTAATTTGGTTATGTTTGTTAGTTTTGATGATTTATTTTGATTGATTATTGTTAGTTGATGCTTATTGGTTGTTTTAGTTTAATCGTTCGTTTAATTTTAATTGATTTAAGGATAAAGCGTATTCACTGTGCGTCTCCTGTTGCCCAGATAGATGTTTCTGTATTTTACTAATTCCCAGGCAACCTTCATCCGGAACTTGAAAAGTTCCGAATGAAGGAACCTTCATCCGGAACTTGGAAAGTTCCGAATGAAGGAACCTTCATCCGGAACTTGGAAAGTTCCGAATGAAGGAACCTTCATCCGGAACTTGAAAAGTTCCGAATGAAGGAACCTTCATCCGGAACTTGAAAAGTTCTGAATGAAGGAACCTTCATCCGGAACTTGAAAAGTTCCGAATGAAGGAACCTTCATCCGGAACTTGAAAAGTTCCGAATGAAGGAACCTTCATCCGAAACTTGAAAAGTTCCGAATGAAGGAACCTTCATCCGGAACTTGGAAAGTTCCGAATGAAGGAACCTTCATCCGGAACTTGGAAAGTTCCGAATGAAGGAACCTTCATCCGGAAGTCCAAAAGTTCCGAATGAAGGTCTGTCATCTTCTTTCTGTTTTTTTAATTTTAAGTTTTCCTCCTTTAATTTCTAGTTTGATTTTTCTCGCCTTTTTATTTATTTAAATCTTTTATTCACTTTTCTTTTAGTTACGTTTTTATCTGCATCATTCACTTCTTGTTAAGTTTTAACTTTACGTCCTTTCATTTTTCGTCATTTATTTTTAAAGTTTTAAATATTGCACCGTTTACATTTAACTTGTTTTAATTTCTCATCATTTATTATTTAGTCTTGCTCATTTATTTTCCAAAACCAAAAATATTTGTTTCACCAAGAACAACTAATCTCACACAATCAACTGGAGATCAATTCGATTAGACACCGAGAACAACAATTGAACCTAGTAAACCTAGTTATCAATATGTTTTATATTTTTGTATTTTTCTTTTCAATGATATTTACATGTAGATGTTTGAAAAATGAATCAAGCAGGCTTCTTTGCCAGAATCTCTAGTTCTGCTGGAGTCTAACATCTCATACCAATTTACCTAACTAGATACGCAAACCTCTCTTTAGAAAGAGCTTTTGTAAACAAGTCAGCTAATTGGTAATCAGTTCCAACAAAGTATAATTCAATGATACCCCTTTCAACTTGTTCCTTAATGAAGTAATATCTGACATCAATGTGCTTCTTGCGGGAATGTTGTACCGGATTGCAAGAGATGGCTATGGGGGACTTTGAGTCACAGTACATAGGTACTTTATCAAAGTGGAAGCCATAATCCGTGAGTTGTGTTCTCATCCAAAGAACTTGAGCACAATACGCAGATAGAGACACATACTCTGCTTCGGCTGATGACAGTGACGTGCAATCCTGCTTCTTGGAAAACCATCCCACGAGCTTATCTTGACCTAGAAATTGTGCACCACCAGAAGTACTTTTTCATGTATCAAGACACCCTGCATGATCAGAATCTGAATATGCCGTTAGAAATAAACCGGTTTCCCTCTGATACCAGAGTCCCAAATGAATGGTATTATTGAGGTACCGAAAGATCCGTTTAACCTCCTTGGGGTGCTTTTCAGTGGGTCGTGCTTGATATCGTGCACAATAACACGTAACATGTGATATATATGGTCTGCTTGCTGTTAAGTACATGAGGTTGCCGATCATGGAACGATATCTTGTTTGATCTTTGGCATCTCCCTACAAATCAGCATCTAGGAATGTGGTTGATAATGGTGTCCCAACGGGGTCACATGAGGTCATACCATGATTTTTGATTATCTCTTGACAATACTTAGCTTGGTTAATAAAGATACCACTTAGGGATTGGTGAACTTGAATTCCTAGAAGGAGTTTTTGTTCGCCCATCATAGATATTTTAAATTTGATGTGCATTACTTTTTCAAACCATTTTGAATGTTTTAGGTTTGTAGACCCGAAAATAATATCATCAACATAAATCCGCACTAGCAAAATTTCATCCCCATATTTATAAGTGAACAAAGTAAGATCAATGGAACCTTTTGAGAAACCTTTGGATACCATAAATTTCGAGAGCTCATCGTACCACATCCTTGGAGCTTGTTTGAGTCCATAAAGTGCTTTGTGGAGACGATACAACTTGTCAGGATAAATAGGATTGACGAATCCTTCCGGCTGTGTGACATATACTTCTTCCTTCAAAGGACCGTTAAGAAACGTCGTCTTTACGTCCATTTGATAAACGATGAATCCCTTATGTGCAGCATAAGCAATGAAAATCCTGACCGCTTCCATACGAGCTACTGGTGCAAATAATTCTTCAAAATCAATACCCTCTTTTTGGCCATACCCTTTAGCCACTAGCCTAGCTTTGTTCTTGATGATTGTGTTTTCTTCATCCATCTTGTTTTTCCAGACCCAAAGAAGATTTAATGGAATCACATCGTATGGTCTGTCAACAAGTTCCCAGACTTTAAGTCTTTCAAATTGAAGAAGTTCATCTTACATCGATTCAATCCAAGCATGATCAGCCATGGCTTCTTTGATGTTTTTCGGCTCATCTGTACTCCTGGCGAGTGCGAACATACAAGCATCGCCATCAGTTTCTAATTGTCTTCTTGTACGAACAGGCTGTGAAGGGTTTCCAATTACTTGAACCAAAGGATGATCTTGGGTCGAATGATGCGTTGAAGGATTTCGTTGGTAAAATGTATGCATATTTGACGGATCAACATGGCGAGTAGAGGACTCTCCAGTTTTGTGTACCGGTGTACCGAATGGGTTGATAAAGTCGTCTTCGTTATTTAATGCATGGTCTGCTTGATTTGTGTTCTCTGGAGCAATGAGAGTAGTTGTGGATCTTGTAGGATCGATTGTTGGGGTGATATTTTAACGAGGTAAATCTGTAGCAACCCGTGTTGACGTAGATGAAGTTGTATCCTTTTATTGACGATGGTCGGTATCATCATTATTCTCATGAGTGACAGCGGAAGACTTCGATACAACATGTTTCTCCCCCGTGAAATATTCATCATACACTGGTCCATATAAAATTTCCAACTCTTCAATTGTCGTGTCGACTGTCATATCTGCTCTTGGAACATTTCCTTGAACCAACTTTGAACTTGACGGTTCATTGATGTGGTCTTGAGTGCCGAGTTCCGTGCGGTTGTGCACATAAGTCTTTTGTCGTTGTGGATCAGGATATAAACTGTTTTGTTCAAGTGCCATTTCTTGTAATTCATCAAATCTGATATGAATAGTCTTGACTATGAATTTTGTTCTCTTGTTGTACACTCTATATCCTTTTGACTAAGTTGCATATCCCACTAGAATTTGTGCATCACCTTTCTCTTTCATCTTGTCCAGATTTTCACCATCTCGTATAATGTAACAAGTATATCAAAAAATGTGAAGGTGTTTGAGTGAAAGTTTCGATCATGAATTATATGATATGGTGTCTTTTCGTGTCTTGGAATAATTAAGGATCGGTTGTGTGTGTAGCATGCGGTTTTGAAGCGGATAATAATGTTCGAGCAGCCTCAACTAAAGTACGGTTTCGTCATTCAACAACGCCGTTTTGTTCGGGTGTTCGATCAATATATGTTTCATTTTCAATACCTTCGGCTTCAAAATAATTCTTTAGAGTTGAATTCAAGAATTATGTTCCTCTGTCAGTACGTACCACTTTTACTTGAGCTTGAAGACCATGTTGTATCTACTTAAGGAATTTGATGAGAACTTCGAGTGTTTCATCCTTGGACCTAAAGAAGTGAGTCCATGTGTACCTTGAGTAGTCATCGACAATTACTATAATGTATTTCTTCCCATTGATACTTTTAACACGCATGGGACCACGCAAATCCATATGAAGAAGATCTAACCATCCTTTAGAGCTTGGTGTAGTTTTTGTCTTGAAACTACTTCGTTTAGCTTTACAAAGCTCACAAGAAGAACAAAGATGATCTTTGATGAATTTCAAGCTTGGAAGGCCCCTTACAAGATCTTTCTTGGAAAGCAAGTTGATGGTATCAAAATTGAGATGAGATAGACGTTGATGCCATAACCATGCCTGAGTCGTTGAAGCTTTAGCCATGAAACAAATTGGAGTTGTTGAAGTTGTGTATTGAAGTGAAATTATGTAGAGATCAGTACCCCGTGAACCGGTAAGTAAGTCATTCTCAGTATAATCACGAACAAAACATGTCTTCTTTCTGAAAGCAACTTCCAAATCTGCATCACAGAATTGACCAACCGAGAAAAGATTATGATTGAGCCCTTCAACATAGTATACCCTTTTGATCGTTATATTCTCTAGAACCAAATCTCCATATCCTAGGATCGGTACAAATTGATCATTTCCGAATCGGACCGTACCCAGGAACTTCTCCACGAAGTTAATTAGAAGCTTGAGATTCCCCGTCATATGCTTCGTGCATCTGGAGTCCAGTATGAAGAGAATTATTTCGATCACCTTATCGATTGGCTCAGTGTCAAAGATAGGACCATTGTCATCTTCAGTAACTTTAAAAACTTCTTCAACCTTTGCCATGTACGAGTAATGTGCTTCAAGTTCTTGATCGAAGACTTCATCATCAGTGTCATCAAGCATTGCTCCTTCCTCTGCCAACAATTTGACCCATGAATCCATCTTCTTGCATAGCAGCATTTTCTCCTTATGATATGCATTATCCTTAACCCGTTTCGGCTTTCTACATTCCTTTGCCATATGCCCAAATCCATTGCATTTATACCACTGAATCCCACTTTGCTGAACCACTTGAGTACCAACGGTTTCCCTATTCCCAGTAATAGTAACAGCCCTATGATTATCATATCTAGCATGTTGTCGATCATAACGTGTAGAACCCTCAACATGCGTTGGATTACGTTGATCATACCTTGAAGACACTCCCCACGCCTACATGTATCATACCTTAGAGGGCTCTCTACATATTGGTTGCGCGTATTAGATGAAGTTCGGAGGTTGTTGTTGGTGGGTTTGTAAATCTTTTTGTAAGATTTCATGATGAAAGCAATTTGTTGCTCCATTTCCCTATCCTTCTGAGCTTGTTCTTCATCACTATCTTCTTCTGTTGAGTGCTCAGATTGTGGTGATGGTGCTCTAGGATGTTTACCTCTTGATCATATGGGAGCAGATGTCTTGGATGCAATGGAGTATCTTTGTGATGATGAATTAGTAGAGTATGACTTTGGAGCACGAGAGCGATGATTTGGATAATGTTGAGTAGTAGACACCAAAGCAAGTGGATTAGCAGTCATTGCTACCCGTTCAGCTCGAAGTTCATTTGCCCTCATTTTGAAATTGTTTTTAAATGTCAAAGCGTGTGTGATAGTTGACCTAGTCTAACTTATATTGTTGTTTCACCAACGTTACAAATCGTATCCACTCAGGCTGAAGTTGTTGTAGAAATTACACATTGACTTGCATGGTGGAGACTTCCAAGTTGTTTCGTGTCATGTCATTCATCATCTTGTAGAATCTGGAGTAATATGTGTTGATCCCAAACTTAGATCGATTAGCTTTGTGTTAACGAGATTGAATCAAGTTTAACACGTAGAGAAACTTTGTTGTTGTTATGAACAATCCATGTGTTATGCGGAATTAACACTTAGATTAAAGAACAAGTTAAACAAGTAAACCAAACTTTCACTCTTGATTGATAAATTGAACTTGAGTACAATGAAAGTCGAATACTGAATAATGCGTATCAAATATAAACCCTACTGTAACACCCCCATAAAGCGGGTATCACAGTTGTGGATCGATGATCAAATAGCTTACAAAGCACAGATCATAATTATATGATTTTTGAAATACAATTGATATAAACATTATCTTGGTACAATCGTTCAAATCGTTGAATAACAATTGTTATAAATATCCCAATAAAGTAATAAATTTCTCGTCATTTTTATGCTCCTATATGATGCTCAATCCATTCTAAATTAATATTGCTTAATAACCTGGAAAAAACATGCTTCAAACAGTCAACATAAATTTGGTGAATTCATAGAGTTTTATAAAAGCATAGTTTAGGATTTTATGTTGTCCTACATGGTGGTTGTTCATTATTTGATATAAAAGTCAAATTCAAAGTTTCCAATTATTCCATTCCTGAGTGTACTAAGCAGTATAAAATCAAATTCATTAAGTTTATTAAGCAGTGCAAGATTAGGTTTAGTATTTCCTATATTTCCATTTCAGTATTTTACTAAGCAGTGTAAAATAATCAAGTTTAGCATATCCAATATTTCCATTACAGTATTTTACTAAGTAGTGTAAAATAATCAAGTTTAGCATATCCAATATTTCTGTTACAGTATTTTACTAAGTAGTGTAAAATAATCAAGTTTAGTATATCTAATACTTCCATTACAGTATTTTACCAAACCGTGTAAAATAATCAAGTTTAGCATATCTAATACTTCCATTACAGTATTTTACTAAGCAGTGTAAAGTCACCAAGTTTAGTATTTCTGCTATTAATTTCCATTATTCCCATTACAGTATTTGCTAAGTAGTATATGATTAAGTTTAGTAACGCAAACCTTATAGATAGTAGCAATGCACAAAGCATTTATACAAAAGATAATTACATTTTCTATTACTCTAAACAAAAGCTTAACCTTCCATAGTTCTCAACAGATGAGAACGTAGTGTCCTACAAAAAGACATCCAAACCTATTTCCAACATGGTATACATCTGTTGTCCTGGCTAAGGCACAGTGAGCGCTACTCACCCAAATGGGGATCGTCAAACCCAATAGATCTATTTATAACATTCGAGAAATTACAATAATTTAACAGTTTCAACAATAGGCAAATGTAATTAAAGCTGGCAGATCAGTTTGCGTTCTATAAAATAAATTAATATCATTTTTATCAAATCAAGTTACAGTTATCGAATAGCATGTCTCCCACTCGCGGGTTAGTAAAAACATTAAAGGATATAAAATGCGAGGCTATGAACTCACCTGTATAATACAGCTCGAGGATGATCAAGTATACAATCACAAAGCACATAGTACATCAAATACCTAAGTAATTAAGTACGTCTCAGTATATGCATAAATAATAAATGCATGCAGTTTAATTGGTTATACGTTTATTCTTGTTATCACAGTATATTTAATTATCTTCCTATATACTTGTTATGATGATAGTTAGGTGTGCATGTTGCCCATTCACTGTTTCCACGTACCCTCGATGTTTATAAAACACGTACAATATTATAGTCTTTATAAATAAATTATTAAATTTATTTAATAGTTTATATGATTTCACATGTAATTAATAATAATTTATTATTAATTAAATCCCGATTTAAACATGTTTCCTGTTAGTAAAAATATAATATTTTTATTCCGAAATTATTAAAATAATCATTCGTGTACCAACAGTGGCTTAATAAAGCCAACAGTGGGTTCTTAAGTAAAAACAGTGGGTATTTTAATAGAACAGTGGCTATCTTATAAAATCAGTGGGTACAAATATGAAAACAGTGGCTAAGTTAAGCTGTCAGTGGTAACTTTTGGTAGTATAACACTAACAGTGGCAATTTTAAAGTTATCAGTAGCCATTGTAAAGCTAGCAGTGGAAACTGTAAAGCTAACATTGGAAACTTATAACTGACGGTGGAAATAATACACTAATGGTGGTAATACACTACATGCAGTTTTATAAGCAAAGCCGAGACATACCCCTAAGCTATAATCCCACATGCTACGCACCCTTGTCGTCCACAGCAGTCCCAAACGCCCCCCCCCCCCCCCCCCCCCCCCCCCTTAAGGATGCTGTTAATCCCAAACAGTCCCTTAAGCTTCCAGCAGTCCCAAACAGCCCTGCATGCTGCTGCTAATAAGCAGATCCAAACACTCCTTCTGTTTGCTGTAAACGCAAATCCAAACTCTCCTTCTGTCTGCTGTAAACGCAGATCCAAACACTCCTTCTGTCTGTTGTAAACGCAGATCCCAACACTTCTTCTATCTGCTGTAAACGCAGATCCAAACACCCCCTGCTACGTTTTTCAGTCAGCCATCAAACACCCCATACCACCCCTCACCGATCTATAGAACAAGGAAAACACCCCATCGGCTGAGTATAAATCTGAAATGAAAAAGAAACCCTAATGTTTGTGAGTTTTAGGTGGAGGCTAGGGTTGAAATGAATAAGAAACCCTAATGTGCCTTTATATACCCTCAAAAGTTATAAAAATCAATTTGCAAGGTTTCTTATAGTTTAGGGCTTATGTTGGAATTATTCTATAACGGCCTAAAGTGTAACTTTCACTACACGTTAGTTAATAAACGGTTCGGAGCCCGTTCATGTTTTATCAAATTCGATTCGTCTCACGAAAATCGCGTCATTAATCTTAAAATGATTTCTCCGATAAAATGAAGTATTTACATGACTTATAAATACGAATAATGTGTGCGTTCATTTAAATGACGATTATTTGTCGAATATCGTTTTAATAAGAAAAGGTATCCTTTCAATAGAAGTTCTTCTTGTTTACTCTCTTCGTACATTATTAAAATGAAATATTAAATAATTTAATACATCATTTTATCAAGTATCCCTTGACAATAAATTATGTAATTAAATTACTCAATTGTCGGTACGAAGATTGTGCGACCTTTGTCTTGTTTTCAATTCCAATAACTTTCGTATTGCTTCAAAATAGGTTTTGAAGTATACTACATTTTTATTTAATGGACGAAAAGTCTCGGGTTTTACACCATCCACATGCCGTCTTGAGTTTCGTCCTCGAATCTCGATTAATATTACTAGGTTGAGAAATGATCTAGAATCATTGCGTAGACATTTATTACATTTTATCATGGTAAAATCATGGATTTTACAGCACCACCCATTTATTTTAGCTTCGTCCTCGAAGCTTATTAAAAAATTTGTCATCTGTTAGGGTATAGATGTCATAGGTTTCAAGGTTTGTTTTGGAAAAGCTCAGAAACAAATGGTGCCAACAATGTAAAGAGATAGTTATCTGGATTGTCTATACATCCGATTGATCAGTAATTGGGTGTTGTTTCCATTACGGATGAAAGGAAAACAACACAAAGAGATCTTTATCCAGGTCGCTCTATACATCCGATTGAGTAGTATTTGGATGATGCTACTACTATGGATGGATAGAAAGCGATGCAAAGATATCTTTATCCGGTTAGCACTATACATCCGATTGAAAAGCATTTGGATGTTGCTACTACTATGGATGGATAGTATTATCCGAAGGTTTGACCTTCAACGACAAAGCGTTAGAAGCTCAGTGAATGATTAATGACAATTAAGAGAGCACAAACTAGGAAGTTGTCAACTAGGAAAAGTCGATGTAGGGTCGACTACACTTAGTTGGTTAAGCTCACGACGATAGATGTTCATTTGGAAAACCTACAAGCCAAGATTTGAGGTCAGAGAGGGTTCCGGAACTAGACATGCTGATCCTGTTCAAGTTCGGATTGCTGCTCTGGCCATGAGCCAGGAGCAGGATATGACGGACGTCCGCAGCCTGTTGATAGCAGGCCAGGCGGGGTACACTGTCATCCATGAGCGCGTAGACTCTCTCTCTTGGACCATATGGGTAGATGCCCAGATAGCACGAGGTTTTTGGGCACGATCGACGAGGTCTTTCAGTGGTTGTTGGAGGAGAACTACTTCCTCCATCGGCATATTCACACCTTGGAGGGGGTCTTCAGCATAAGACCCACTCTTCTTTTACTGCACAAGGGCAGTCCTTGCCCACCTTCTTTGATCTTGTAGCTGTTTGTCACGATGGAGTGACAGCAGAGACCGCCTACCTTCGAGGAGTCGTTGGTAGACTGCGGTCCCAGTTGCTGATTGTACTCAATTTCCTTAAGGAGTCCTGATTGGCTTATACAAGCATTGCAGAGTACCCTGTCGGCACCTGCCTTTCTAGGTTGTATTCCAGCTATCATGCACAATTCACGAGTCATATGGAGTTTAAGAAAATCATTCGCCAAAGACACAATAGGTCTTGTGATGATATATTATAACGGTAGTCTGTTAAAATATAGTATGATGAATGATAACAATAATGAAACCGGTGACGTGTGTAAAAACCCAATTTTTAGGGGTTTTACACCACCCCGTCATTTTAGTTTCGTTCTTGTTGATACAAAATGTTAATGCAATAAATGCCTAAAAACGTTACTTGCATTTTTCGGTTTCGCCTTGTTTTGATTACGACAATATGTAAAAACAAGCATTTACAAAAACAACGAAAAACGAATTCCTGAGTTCAAGTATTTTTCATTTTACCCATTTTCACTTAAGGTATGGATAAACAAGTACTAACCTTAATCAAGTGATCAAGTGATTTAATCTTTTCTTAAAACTCACTTTTTATTAAGTGTGACAAGTTTTTATTAAACTTTCTTTTTAAGAAAATGTTTTATTAAATTAATTATTTGAAATTTGAAAATGGCATATTCTTATTTGGTTAAGAATATCCTTTCAGGATATTTTTTATATCCAGATAAGACCTCCACCACTAAAGGACAAAAAGGAGCGGAGTCTAGTCCGGCGGTACCTTAGCACCTAGGCGGTACCTTATCGATAAGGTACCGCGGGCTAAGATAAGGTACCGCGGGCAGAACTAGCCGTTGGCTCCTTTGTCCTATAAATAGTGGACCATTCTCAGCTTTTCATCTCACCTCTTTTGCACATTTATTTCCAGATTCAAACCCCTTCTTTAATCACTCAAATCTTTGATCATTTGTTTGATTATTACTTGTTTAAGAAGTGAATCTTGTTCTTCCATCCCTTCCTCTCCAAGTGCAAAGAGAAGAACACTATCCTTGTGAAGTGTTGAGTCCACCACCAAAGATCCATTGAAGATCTAATTTTATACATTTGTAGTTGTGTCATAGTTGTGAAGATCCAAGTAGTTGTGTCTATTTGGAAGTTGTGTATGTACTAAGTATAGTTGTGTAGATTGGTCCTAGCTACGATTAGGGCTCGACTTTTAGCTTAGAGTCAGAAATTGGTTAAGCTACGTGTACGGTTTTCTCCACCATAAGGAGCTTGTTGTGTAGTGAACTCTCGAGTAAGGATTACTCGAGGAGTGGAGAAGGAACGAGGAGTGAGCTTCGTTTCCGAACCACTATAAATCCTTGGTGTTCGGTTTGATCTTTCTTTACCCTTAACTCTTTACATTCGTTATTCTTTATGCATATACATGTGTTAGTATTAGATTAGTTACATTATCATTCTTTATTCTTTGTGGATATATTTTTGTTAGTATTAGTTTAGTTACACTATCATTGTTCATATTGTGCATAAGAATATTTCACATATTTCCTCAAGCCTAAGTTTTTGAAAAAGGATTTTTGGAAACCACATTTTAACAATTAAATATAAGAAACTATTCAACCCCCCCCCCCCCTTCTAGTTTCTAAAATTGGTATCAGAGCGGGTTGCTCAAGAATTTTTAAAGTATATTGTATTTTAAAACTTGAATCGATCTATGGATTCCAACAAATACCTAGAAGGGCAATCTATGCAAAGACCACCACTTTTTGAAACCGATAGTTTTGTTTATTGGAAAAATAGATTTGAAACTTATGTGAAATCAAAAGATTTAGATCTTTGGCATGTTATTACCAATGGTGATTTTTTACCCTTTCAATTTAATGAAGTTTCTAAAACAAAAGAATTGGTCACTTTTGACAAAGCTAATGATGATACTAAAAAGAAACTTTCAAAAAATAATGAGGCTAAAGTGGTGATTTATAATGCTTTGCCTAAGAAAGAGTATGAAAGAATTTTTATGTGTGGAACCGCTAAAGATATTTGGAACACTCTTTTAGTAACCCACCAAGGTAATAGCCAAGTCAAAGAAAGCAAAATCGATCTTCTTGTCCAACAATATGAACAATTTGTCATCTTAGAAGATGAAACTATTGATAGTGCATTTGCTAGGTTTAACACCATTATTACTAGTCTAAAAGCACTTGATGAAGGTTTTTCTAGCAAGAACAATCTTAGGAAGTTTCTAAGGGCCTTACATCCAGAGTGGAGAGCAAAAGTCACGGCGATTGAAGAGTCGAAAGATCTCTTAACTTTATCACTCGATGAACTCATAGGAAACTTGAAGGTTCATGAGATGATAATTTTGAAGGACTCGGAATTAGTGAAAACCAAGAGTGAAAGGAAATCTCTTGCACTTAAAGCCAAGAATGCACAAAGTGACCATGATAGTTCCTCGGAAAGCGATGACGAGGAGTATGCATTGGCGGTGAGAGATTTCAAGATGTTCTTCAAGAGACGAGTTCAACACGTTAGGCAACCCAACTATGACAAGAAACCATTGTCAAAGAATCGGTTTGTCAAGAACGAAAAAGGTGATAGGAATTGCTTTAGATGTGGTGATCCAAATCACTTTATTGGTGATTGTCCAAAGCCCGCTCGTGATAAGAACCACACGGCGTTCGTTAGTGGCGCTTGGAGCGATAGCGGTGAAGATGATGATGACAACCCCAAAGAGGAGAAATGTCTAATGGCTCACACTTCTAAAGAGGTACATTCTGAAACCGAATATTATAGCAATGATAGTTCCACTTGTGATGATATTGAATTAGAAGGCAAATATAATAGTTTACACAAACTTAGTCTTAAATTCATAGAAAAGAATAAAACCTTAAAAACAACCAAAACTAAGCTTGAAAATGAGATCAATGAACTTAGGGAGAAATTGGCTAAACTTGAGAAAAATAAAGAGGTTGATTTAAGTTGCTTAAGTTGTGAGAAACTTATATTAGAGAATGAAGATCTCAAGAGCACCTCCATTAAATTGGAAAAGTTCATGAAAGGAACTAGTGCTCTTGATGATATGTTAAACAAACAAGTTCATTCTAAGGAAAGACTTGGTCTAGGTTTTAACTCAAATGAAGCCTCAACTAGTGAACCAAAACAAGTCAGGTTTTCACAAAAAACGCCCACTGTACGCGGTTCCAAATTGTATGGCGCGGTTCCTTATCACTATGGAACCGCCGCCATAGATAAGGTACCGCGGGAAGAGGATGATTTTGGTGAAAATCCTGAACTTTCTGAAAAGTCTAAGTTAGATGAAAAACTAAAGCATCTTACTGTTAATAAGGTAAAATTACCCATACTTGACGACAATGCTATTGGTAAGTTCTACAAGCCATTAAGTAAACCTCTCATGGGAAATAGAAGTTTATCTAGACTATCCTCTACTTCACCTAGAGTACGGAATGAGTCTAAGCCTAGAAGTAGAACGACAACGCCTAGAAGAGATAATCAAAACAATTCACGATCTAGAAGTAAAACTCCAACACCTGGAAGGAATAATCATAACTCTAAACCTAGATCAAATACACCTAGGAGAAATAATGAACAACAAAATGGTTACATGAATTACTACCCTCCTCTATTTTGTTCTCCATGGGGAACCCCTTCTTCATTCATGCATCCCAACCAAATGCAAGGGATGTTTGGAACTAACAATTTTGGACCCATGAGATATTGGGGACCAAATGTTTGATCTTGTGTGTTGTTACCTAGATATGCTTGGGAATTGATTTGGAGCCCGATGAGTGGATTAAGGATAGTGGATGTTCTAAACACATGACGGGTAATCGAAGTTTGTTCTCGCATTACAAAGCATATGATGGAGGTAACGTCACATTCTCTAGTAGTCTACGTGGTAATATCATTGGCAAAGGTACGGTTTCTCTTGACTCCATGACCATTGAAAATGTTGAGCACGTAGATAACTTAGGATTTAACCTTTTAAGTATAGGTCAAATTTGTGATAATAAGTGTAAGGTCATCTTTTCGGAACATGACAGTGAAATCGTAAAAGATGGAAAAGTCATTGGAAAAGGCGTTAGAAAGCACGGGCTTTATGTCATGAAGGTTAATAAGAAGTCAAAAGACAACATATGTCTTGCGACTATAGATGATAGTTCTACTCTTTGGCATAGGAGATTAGGTCACGCTAATATGCGTTTAATTCAATCTTTAGTCTCTAAGGAGTTGGTAAGAGACCTCCCCAAGATTAAGTTTGATAGTCACTTTTGTGATGCTTGCAAAGTTGGAAAGCAAGTTCACTCAAGTCACAAAGCCAAGAATTTGGTTTCGACCTCTCGGTGCTTAGAGCTCCTACATATGGATCTTTTTGGACGTTCCGCCATACGGAGTTATGGAGGTAACCTTTATACCCTAGTTATAGTTGATGACTATTCTAGATTCACTTGGACTAGATTTTTGGCATCTAAGAATGAAGCTTTCGATCACTTCGAAATCTTTAGTCGAAGAACTTAAAATCAACTAGGATGTTCAATTGTTTCTATTAGGACGGATCATGGTAGGGAATTTGATAATGAAGTGCAATTTGGTGCCTTTTGTGAAGCTCATGGTATTACCCATAGCTTCTCGGCTCCTCGCACTCCACAATCAAATGGGGTAGTTGAAAGGAAGAATAGGACTATTCAAGAGATGAGTAGGACGATGTTAAACGAGCAATCTTTGCCTCAAAAGTTTTGGTGCAATGCCATGGACACATCAACTTATATTCTCAACCGAATTCTTATTCGACCTTTCCTAGGAAAGACCCCCTATGAGATTCTTAAAGGTAAGAAACCCTCATTGGAATACGTTAGGGTGTTTGGAAGCAAGTGCTTTATCCTCAACACCAAAGACTACCTTACCAAGTTTGACCCAAAGTCTTACGAAGGTATCCTTTTAGGTTATTCCCAAACTAGTAAAGCCTACATAGTCCTAAATAGAACCACGGGGGTTATTGAAGAATCACTCAACGTAACCTTTGATGAAACCCCTCCTTCGCCCAAGACACCACCATTGGTTGATGATGACTTGGATGAATTAGAAGTAGTTAAAGCCAAAGAGGTTAGAAAAATAGGAATTGAGGACCTTAGTGTTGAAAAGGAAGTAAACATTAAGGAATCTAGGGATCATACTCTCAATAATGTCATTGGTGACTTAAATCAAAGGACCCTAAGATCTCAAGTCCAAAACCAAAGCAACTTCTTTTGTTTTGTCTCCTTGATTGAACCAAAGAAAGTTAAAGAAGCTTTGACGGATGAGAGTTGGGTCATTGCGATACAAGAAGAATTGAATCAATTCGTTGCCAATGATGTTTGGGAACTTGTTCCTCCACCTAGAAGTTCTACCATTATAGGAACCAAATGGGTATTTAGGAATAAGCTAGATGAGAATGGTGTTGTGTCTCGTAACAAGGCTAGACTTGTAGCTCAAGGCTATAATCAACAAGAAGGGATTGATTATGACGAGACATATGCACCGGTAGCTAGATTAGAATCAATTAGAATCCTTTTAGCCTACGCTTGTGCCTTAGATTTTAAGCTTCAACAAATGGATGTAAAGAGTGCAGGTTTGATCAATGAGGAGGTATATGTGGCTCAACCTCCCGGCTTCATTGATTTTGAGAAACCGGACCATGTTTACAAGCTTAAGAAAGCACTTTATGGACTCAAACAAGCACCCAAAGCATGGTATGATAGATTTAAAGCGTTTCGTTTTAAACATGAGTATACCATGGGGATGGTAGACAATACACTCTTTACAAAGAAGAAAGGTCCTCACCTCATAATCGTACAAATATATGTTGATGACATTATATTTGGCTCAACTTGTCAAGAATTGTGTGATGACTTTGCCAAAATCATGCATGATGAGTTTGAAATGAGTATGACGGGAGAACTTAACTTCTTTTTAGGACTCCAAATTAAACAAATGGACGATGGTATTTTCTTTAGTCAATCTAAGTACGTTAAAGAAATGCTAAAGAAATTTGGATTAGAAGAATCTAGACCAATGAAGACCCCTATGGCCTCGGATACTAAACTCACCGTAGATGATGATTTTGAGTCGGTAGACAACACCAAATATAGAGGTATGATTGGTAGTTTGTTATACCTAACGGCAAGTCGACCGGATATCATGTTTAGTATTTGCCTTTGTGCTCGCTTCCAAGAGGCTCCCAAAACCTCTCACCTTGAAGCGGTTAAGCGTATCTTCCGATACATTAAAGGTGTAACACTCTCATTTTTCGTATCGGTACAGCGGAAGGGTCTTTTTGAGTGTTACGGGATAGCACAATAACTCCAATCATAGACAACACATAAAAAAGGTTGTACAAGGTTCAACATACATTCATTCGATAAAAAGTTTTAAAGTGTTCAACAGGTCCCAAATTATACAGGTCATTAAGTTTACAAAACATAGATCGAATGAACATTTTTAATATTATGTGGGCCATCAGAGTCGATCTCCATCCGGATTACCTTCAAGCACCTGAGATAAAAACATGCAAAAATCATATCAGCGAATGCCGAGTGAATTCATAGAGTTTAATAAAAACCGTTATATAAAACAATCGTTAAAATCAGAACACAAGTATAATATCAGAAGTAAGTCCACGTATTGCTAGTCAGGCAATATATAAATCAAGCATACATCTTAAACCGTCCATGAGACCGTAGTCTCTATATTACCATGATAGGTAATATATTCATCGTTAATAGCGTCGTTATTGGATTACATTATGTATAGGATACATTTTATTTGAATTATATAGGATTATTACTAGCCGCGTGACATTGTTACCTTACTATGAAAACAGCGGGTCGCGAACCCGATAAACAATTTGCCCATCTAAGTTAGCGTGTCGTCACAAAAATCACGCTATGGAATCTTCTCATACATAAATTCGCTTACCAATCAATGTGGTACGACGGGGATCAACCGTCAAGGCGCGAGCTGGGGTGATCGTCCCCAAATAGTACTATCAAATGCATAAGCGTCTACCAAATCCCGGTAGTTCACAATTCATGCTAATGGGACTTTAAGTGACATAACCTAACTACTAATAATCCTTTTAGTCTCGTTTATAGGGTCATAGCATCATTCGGGTCCATATCATTAAGCATACCATCGGGACTACTTGTGTTCTATTTTTATCAAAATCTAGCATGTTATCTCCCTCGCGGGTTTACAAATAATTTTATAAAACATTTAAAAGAGTGCGAGGCTATGAACTCACGTTGATAATGAAAGGCGGATTATCGGCTACGGGCGTGCTTCGGTCACGGAAACCTATATAAATAATAATCGGTCTTAGACTTTGCCCAATGACTTTTATCAAAATAACAATATACATATGATGATTTTGTACATATGATGATGATCAAGTGGGTTTATATATCCTTGTTTACTCATTTTAGTGTTTACGTTTTGGTAACTTTTTACTAGTTTACTAGTTTTACCTATTTATCTATTTTAAGTCCAATAAGCTTAGTATAAGTTCTTTAACTTGTTTTAATCCCTTTTATTCTTATATTATCAGTATCTATACTTTCCATGTTGGGCCCAAATGGGTTAAGCCCAATAAGTTCTTTTTATAAGTATTTATCTTATTTAGTCCAATTATTAGTCCAATATGTTTAGTTAGCTCGTTAATGTCCGTATGTCCTATAGTTCGGGTTTTATCGGTTTTTACTTGTATTAGTTACTTATATATCAGTATATGACTTTTAAAAACTTTACATTAGACGGGTTTGATCGTCTAAGTTTTATTTGGCGAAAAACGTTAATTTTACGGTCATAGCCGAAAAAGTCGTAAAAATCAAGTTTATACTTTTTATTACTTATAAGTATTATTCCACAACCATTTATATAATTTATCCATTTAATTAACCTTTTACATATTTATATAAATAAGTTTCATAAGTTAGTGGGTTTTTATTTTACATTTTATACAATAAAATTTGAGTGCTTATATAATAATAATAAACATTAATTCTCAAAATCTGATTTTTATCTTCATGTTCACCATTTTTATCATATCTAGATATCTATAATGATTTAGAAGCTCATTTTTGGGTGACATGTTCTTCATATTATGTGCTACATTTAACTTAGTTATAGCTACTGCTCATTTTAAGTTTATCTATGCTTAACAGTCCCTACAAAACAGCTTATTCAGATAGCACTCTCATCTTGTTTTAATCATATCTCACTCATTATATTGATTCCATTGCATGGCCAACTCTCACATGTGTATAACATCTTATTCTTACTGTAAATAGATCATACCATGCAAGTTTATCAGTTCAAGTTTTAGTTATATACTGTTTTTATACAGCTAACTAAATAAGCATGATTTTAGCCTCATTTCTTATAGTTATTAACCTTTTTAAGCATATCTATCAACACTTGATCCCCACACAACATTTTTATCATCATATATACATAATATACATATACAATAAGAAAGAAAATACATTTGTTCTTTACAAAAATAACAAGAGAAAATGGAGAGAATGATCTTCTTTACCAACCAAGTGTATTTCTTGTTTTTGGAAGACAAGAACTTGATGAACACCACAAGTAACTCCAAGATCATCAAACACCAAGAACAATAGTTTAGAAATCAGCCCTAGGACACAAGAAAATCACCTCCAATGTTGATAATATGGCCACCAAATGATCAAGGCTTCAAGATAACTCCATGATAGAGCTAGTTAACATGTATTTCATGGCTAGAAAAGATCAAAAGGGGTGTTTGTAGCTTAAAAGTGGACGGAAATGGTGAAGGTTTTTGAGAGAGTTTGAGGTTGTTTGCATGTAAGTAAATGGTATGTGTGAAAAGTGGTTAATGGTTTTGTGTTGGTGGGAAGATGTAAGCTTAAAGAGTAAGCTTAGTTACACTTGTAACTATCTAGCTAACATGATGCCACATATGGTTGTGGTGTCATGTTGGTGCCGTCCCATAGTGCTAGTGGGGTGGGACAATGTATTTTGTCCCATCTCACTAGTTTACGGGTATTCCTCGATTCTAGTTTTCTCGATTTGCGTGCCCTCGGGTCGTTTTACGAAAAACGTTTTTATAAATTATGAATCAACGTCACAAAACGAATCCAATAAAAATTGTTTCATCAAAAACGGAGTTCAAAAACGTAAATACGTAATCCTAAGGTTTCCAGTTTAGTCGTAAAGGACGCTAAATTATGCACGTAAGCCCAAATTTAAATCCGTAAATTGTGAGTTCGTCAACCAACACAAAAATAAGTTTCAAAATATTATACGAGAAAATATTTCACTACCTGAAAATGTTAGATTGTCACAGCTTTTCCTCCTAAAAGGGATCAACGTCCTCGTGATCCATTTCATTTGGATGTCCGTTTCTTATTGAAATCGAAGAGGTGCGGATATTTCTTCCACATTTCATCCTCTCGTTCCCAAGTATACTCCGGTCCATGCTTTGAATTCCATTGGATCTTGACAATAGGTATCCGACTTTGTTTCAGTTGCTTTACCTCACGGTCCATAACTTCTACGGGCTCTTCGATAAAATGAAACTTCCCATCTATTCGAACCTTACCTAACGGAATTTTCTCATCACTCACTGCTAGACATTTCTTCAAATTAGATACATGGAATGTGTTGTGAACACCATGAAGTTCTGGGGGTAACTCTAGTTTGTAAGCCACCGAACCTACTCTAGATAAAATCTTAAAGGGTCCAATATAACGGGGATTCAATTTTCCTCGCTTTCCAAAACTTATAACGCCTTTCCATGGCGATACTTTCAACATTACTCGGTCACCCACTTTAAACTCCATTGGCTTCCACCGCACATCCGCGTAACTTTTCTGTCTATTACGGGCAGTCAACAACCTATTCTTAATCTGAACTATCATCTCCGTAGTCTCCCGGATCAATTCCGGTCCCGTGAGCTGGGTATCCCCAACTTCACTCCAACATACAGGAGATCTACACTTCCTACCATACAAAGCTTCAAACGGTGCAGCCTTAATACTAGAATGGTAACTATTGTTATACGAAAACTCTGCTAACGGCAAATGTTTATCCCAATTCTTACCAAAGTCTAACACACAAGCTCTCAACATATCTTCCAGTGTTTGTATCGTCCTTTCACTCTGCCCATCAGTCTGGGGGTGATAAGCAGTGCTCATGTCGAGATTCGTTCCCAAAGATCTTTGGAGAGATTTCCAAAAATTCGATGCAAATCTAGGATCTCGATCTGAAATGATCGATACAGGCACTCCATGCTTGCATACAACATTCTCAAGGTATATACGAGTCAGCTTCTCCAGTGAGAACTGCTCTTTAACCGGAATGAAGTGTGTTGATTTGGTCAGTCTATCGACAATAACCCAAATCGAGTTGTTTCCAGATGATGTTCTAGGAAGCTTGGTGATAAAGTCCATCGTAATTCGCTCCCACTTCCATTCAGGAATTTTTGGCTGTTGAAGTAGTCCTGATGGCTTTTGATGTTTAGCTTTGACTCTAGCACAAGTCAAGCATTGAAGAACATACATAGCTATGTCAGCTTTCATATTCGGCCACCAGTACAACTTCTTCAAATCATGGTACATCTTATCAGATCCCGGATGAATGGAATACTTAGATTTATGGGATTCTAACATAATCAAGTCTCTTAAGCCTCCAAACTTAGGTATCCACATACGACCTGTTAAGCATTTCACTCCATCGGCTCTAACCTCTAAAGGATCTCCTTCTCCTCGGAACCCTTCATTAACAAAATTCTCCTTCTTACAAGCTTCTATTTGCGCATTTCTAATTTGCTTAGGCAAATTATTGTGCACGGTCAAGACTAGAGAACGCACCCTGATAGGCTCTCTATCTTTCCTACTCAACGCATCGGCAACAACATTGGCTTTTCCTGGGTGATATTTTATATTACAATCATAATCACTTAACAACTCTATCCATCTTCGTTGCCTCATGTTCAATTCCTTCTGGTCGAGAATATACTGTAGGCTTTTGTGATCGGTGAATACCGTACACTTGGTGCCATACAGATAATGTCTCCACAACCTAAGAGCAAAGACTACATCTCCTAACTCAAGATCATGAGTAGTATAATTCTCCTCATTCTTCCTTAATTGCCTAGAAGCATAAGCTATCACTTTCTCTCGCTGCATCAAAACAGCTCCATAACCTCTAAGAGATGCATCACAATACACTACAAAATCTTCACTCCCGTCGGGTAATGATAAGATTGGCGCACTACATAACGTTTGCTTCAATGTCTGAAATGCTCCATCTTCATCACTTCCCCAAACGAAAGGTTTATTCTTCTAGGTAAGCTTAGTCAAGGGTTTAGCTATCAAAGAAAATTCTTTAATGAATCGCCTATAATAGCCAGCCAATCCTAAGAATTGTCGCACTTCCATTGGCGTTGGCGGTGCAGACCAATTCTTAATGGCTTCAACCTTTGCAGGATCAACATGAATTCCATCTTTGTTAATCACATGACCAAGAAATTGCATAGAATCTAACCAGAAATCACATTTCGAAAACTTAGCATACAACTTTTCATCCTTCAACAAATTCAAAACAATCCTTAAATGTTCTCTATGTTCATCTTCATTCTCAGAATAGATCAGAATATCGTCAATAAACACAATCACAAATTTATCCAAGTAGGGCTTGCACACTTGATTCATTAAATCCATGAAAACCGCAGGTGCGTTAGTTAACCCAAATGGCATTACTTGAAATTCATAGTGTCCATAACGAGTTATGAATGCAGTTATAGGAATATCTTCTTCACGGACGCGAAGTTGGTGATATCCTGACCGAAAATCTATCTTAGAATACACACTAGATCCTTGTAGTTGATCAAACAAATCATCAATCCTAGGTAAAGGATATCGATTTTTAATTGTCAACTTATTCAGTTCCCTATAATCAATGCACATACGAAAAGATCCATCTTTCTTCTTAACGAACAAGACTGGAGCTCCCCAAGGCGACGAGCTCGGTCGAATAAAACCTTTATCAGACAACTCCTTAAGTTGCTCAGATAACTCCTTTAATTCAGAAGGGGCTAATCGGTAAGGCGCACGTGCCACCGGTGCAGCACCAGGAATTAAATCGATTCGAAACTCTACTTGCCTTATCGGTGGAAGTCCGGGTAAATCTTTAGGAAATACCTCAGGAAATTCACAAATAATAGGTACATCTTCCAATCGTTTCTCCCTAGACTCATTCCCGGTCACTTGAGCTAAGAATAACTCACAACCGTTCCTGATGTACTTTTGGACTTTAATACATGAAACGATTTTCAAACGGGATTCACCTCGATTACCATCAATTACTAACGTCCTATTCCTAAGAGGAATCTTAACTTTCTTCTCTCCACATAAAATAGTTGCATTATTCAACGACAACCAATCCATACCAATAATAATATCAAAACTACCTAATTCTATCAACATCTAATCAATCGGAAAGGAATGCTTCAAGAGATTTAGAGAGCATCCTTCTAATAGCTTATTAGTTTTTACTAATTTACCATCAAACAATTCCACCTCGTAACTGGTACTTATCTCAACAGGTTCAATATCAATAAGGGCACTAAATTTAGTGGATACAAAGCCCCTATCAGCACCCAAATCAAATAAAGCAACAGCATAATGATTGTTGAGTAAAAACATACCGGTAACGACATTTAGATCCTCTTTCTTCACCTCAATTGTTCCAAGTTGATAGATACGACCCTGGGGGTTTCTTCCAGGTACAATCGCTTTCAACTTGGGGCATTCCGATTTCCTATGACCTTCTTCATTACAGTTGAAGCAAATGGTTCCCTTCTTACACCTTTCAACCTTGTGTCCAAGCTTTCCGCAATTTCGGCACTTCCAACAGTCGCCAGCATGCCTCTTGTTGCCACACTTAGGACATCTATCATCGTTGCGCGGTGTGTTGTTGGTAAGAGCATTTGCATTCCCCTTTCTCTGGTTCTGACGGCGATTGAAATTCTTCCTATTATCACCTCTATCTACACGATCACCGTCTCCCTTTCTTTTCTCACCAACACGGGCTTCATCTTCCCTATCCTGAATTATTTGTCCAATGAGTTGGTAGGCCATTCGAACAGCATCATCAATGGTTAGTGGTTTCGATGATGTCACGTCCCCCCGGATATTCCTGGTCAACCCTTTAATATATTGTTCAATTCGGATCTCTTCGGGTTCAACCAATCGAGGACATAGCAAGGCCAACTCATGAAATCGGTTCGTGTTACTATCAATGTCCACACCTTTCATTCTCAAATGAATCAAATCCTGTTCTAACCTAATGATCACACTACGAGGACAAAACTCCAAAGTCATCCACTTCTTAATTTCAGCCCAAGGAGTAGCATTAGCAGCATCAAGACCCATGAAAGCAATTCTCCCGTTCCACCAAGTCAACGCACGACCTTTAAGAGTAGCCATAGAAAAAGTCACCTTATCTTCCTCCTTACACTTACTAATCCGAAACACCGACTCAATCTTCTCAATCCACTGGCTTAGTCCTACAACACCTTCAGTTCCATTAAAAGGTAGAGGTTCACACTTCATGAACGTCACATAAGTATAGCCACCAACTTCAGGTGCATTAGCTCCAAGTCCTCCTACATTTCCTCCAGCATTAGCATTCACATTATTAGCATTCACATTCACATTAGTACCGCCAATTCCACTACCGCCAGCTCCACTACCGCCAGCTCCACTACCGCCAGCTCCACTACCGCCAGCTTCATTTCTAGCCTTTGCCATAAATTCAGTCATAGATGCGGTAACTTGCTCCGTAATAATACTACGTACATCATCCTCAGTCACAGCCTTCTTGGGCGGCATAGTTCTATAATTCCACAATTTCAAAATATTAAGCATTCACCCAACAAGGATTCATATAATATGGATTGAATTCATAATCAAGATACAAATAAGGCACAATATGGAATTCAAGACAAGATACATATTTCATTCGATTTGAAACAAAAGTATTGTCTTAGTTACATTCCATATCAAAGTTTAGCACTATATACACTCAAAATTCGTGCCAAGTCTACTACTAACAAGTCGGTTCAGTCAAAGCTACAAAAGTACAAAATATACAAAGGTCACTACTAAATACAGACTGGTCTACTGAGAACCGCCAGATGGTCCATCATCCATCGTCTTCTGAATCTTCGTCGGACGATCACTAGACACATCTTCAGCTGGGCGCTTACGGATCACTCCTCTTTCAACCATGTCAGCATAAAATCTACTATTTCAACCCACGGATATATTCAACTCCTTCTCAGCTTTCTCACGCATCGCACGAGCCACACTCAACTGAATCTCCATAGAATTCACCTTTCTCTTCATTTCAGCAAACTCACCACTTTCCAACACCGATAACCTCCTAAAAGCCTCATTCAAACCACGTTCTACATCAGTCAAATCCAAACTAAGCAATTCTCACTCTTTCTCGCCAACCTTAGTCTTCGACTCCAAATAAGCAACCTCAGTCTGAACAACACCTAATCCAATCTTTGTCATACAACTCTTAACATGGGAAGCATCTAGATCACGTCTCAAGGCCCATGGTGCAAGACCATCAATATGAGTAGCCTCTCGAGCACTAGACGACTCTCCTATCTCACGTCTACGAGTAGCAATACCATCAGTATCGTCAGGTGCATTATAATCCTCATCCTCCTCTGATTTAGAATCAGATTCAGACGATTCAGACATTTCACCCCTAGGTAGCTCAACCTCAGAATCAGACAAATAAACTGGTGGGGGCAAAGGCTCGTCCTCTGGAACATCATAAGGATAAATAAGCTCAGCTTCCTCATCATCATCTACCTCAACGTCTATACCTACATCCTCCTCGACATCCTCGTCGTCAATCTCATCATCTAAATTATCTAACCCAATCTCATCATCATTCTCTATATCAACATTCTCAATCTCATTCTCTACCAAGTCAACCTGAGGGGCAATCTGATCTCCTAGTCCTAACTCGGGCTCGGGATCCTTAAATGGTTCCTCCTCATCATCCATATCATAATCTACTAAGTATAAATAAGGATCATCATCTACATTAGGTTCGGGAATAGCATGGTTTTCTACAGGAATATTAGGGTCAGCCATGACAATCTGCATTTATATATATATATCTCGTATTAGGATAACATACCAGTTAAACAATTACATAATGAAATCACGATATGTACATATATATAAATTAAATTATATATATCAAAATATATATCTTCTCAATAGGGCTTGTTGGTAACGTCAGAGATCTCTGGCACCGTTATAGTCAAAAGATTTTTCAAATATTTTCTTAAATGTTCATTGTTAAAAGATTTTGAAAAGTTTTGTTCAAAACCTTGGTTTTTTAAAATCTTTTGTTCTCTATAACGAGAGCTCTGGTACCAAACTGTAACACTCTCATTTCTCGTATCGGTACAGCGGAAGGGTCTTTTAGAGTGTTACGGGATAGCACAATAACTCCAATCATAGACAACACATAAAAAAATGTTGTACAAGGTTCAACATACATTCATTCGATAAAAAGTTTTAAAGTGTACAACAGGTCCCAAATTATACAGGTCATTAAGTTTACAAAACATAGATCGAATGAACATTTTTAATATTATGTGGGCCATCAGAGTCGATCTCCATCCGGATTACCTTCAAGCACCTGAGATAAAAACATGCAAAAATCATATCAGCGAATGCCGAGTGAATTCATAGAGTTTAATAAAAACCGTTATATAAAACAATCGTTAAAATCAGAACACAAGTATAATATCGGAAGTAAGTCCACGTATTGCTAGTCATGCAATATATAAATCAAGCATACATCTTAAACCGTCCATGAGACCGTAGTCTCTATATTACCATGATAGGTAATATATTCATCGTTAATAGCGTCGTTATTGGATTACATTATGTATAGGATACATTTTATTTGAATTATATAGGATTATTACTAGCCGCATGACATTGTTACCTTACTATGAAAACAGCGGGCCGCGAACCCGACAAACAATTTGCCCATCTAAGTTAGCGTGTCGTCACAAAAATCACGCTATGGAATCTTCTCATACATAAATTCGCTTACCAATCAATGTGGTACGACGGGTGATATGAGCTTAAACTCATATCAATTTATCAACAAATAACCCTAAAACATGAAGCAAAATACCAATTTATCTTGTAAAATCAGTATTATGTGGTATGTTTGTGTTTGTGTACACTTGTGTAGGTAAAAGGATTCATTTTCAAGCAAACAAGGGAAAACCAAGCTTAATTTGATGAAAAAGACAAAGAAGGATCAAAAGTGACAAGACTTTGAAGTACAAGGACCTATCTTGACAATCTGCCAATGTTGAAGGACCAAAGTGTAAATATTGTAAAAGTCAAGATCATAGTCAAACAAGGTCAACTCTCAAGTCAACTCAGTCAAAGGACCAATTTTGTTCAAGAATGAAAGTTGAAGGACTAAAAATGCCAAAGAAATGAAGTTGCTAGCCTTTAAATGCAATCTGCCAAAGTTAAGGGGTGATTTCTGCCATATATGGAAAGATAATACAAGTGATCCATGTGAAATAGCTATGGACCAATGAGAAGACAGCAAAACAAGCACATGGATTGCCACATCACAAGCATTAAATACCCACTACTGCAGCCATCATTTATTAACGAATCACAACAGTGTGATCCGTGTGCTTCCATTTCAACTAATCAAAGCTTGACACGTGTCATCTTCAAACATTCAAAAATTACCAGGATCGTTTTAGAGCTAGAGTGGATTTCATGGAAAGTTATAAACATCAAAGTTGCTTATTTTTTAGAGATGAGTCCATTGGTCATGATCAATTAACATGGAATCAACTCAATCAAGAAACCCCAATTCAAGTTCATACCTGTAAATTCAAAGGAGCATAATTTCGACACGTGGAGACCTGGGATTGGTCCCAACACGTCACCAACCTCAACTGACCTCCTTCTCAAGCCTATAAATAGCTGTTTAGTCTTCATTTCTTGTTAAGTAGTTGTAAGTGTGAAAACACACACATTTACATTTTTCTCTCATCATTTTATTTTTTTAGCTAAACTACTCAAGAGTTTGACACACTCTTGAGTTAGTTAGTCAGTTAGTTACCTTCTCAATAGCTTTGTAACAAATTTCCATTAATAAAATTCAAATTCAATTTTTCCCGCCAAATCTTCTCATCATCCTTACTGTTCATTCCTTGCTTCCATTGATACTATTGTTGCTGAATTGAGTTTGTTATGATCATTCATTGATCATAACTGACTTTGATTGAAGAAAGTAGCTGTTTGATTGATTTCAGTCCAAATCCATAGCACAAGTGATGAATTCAAGCCATTTTGATGATTCTAGTTGATGAGTAGCTGTTGTTGATTGTAGATAAGTGAATCTAGTGCTAAGGTGGTGGTTAGCACTAGAATAGAGAGTACAACACTCCTCTATTGCTCAAAGGTTCCTTCACAAGGTACTTAAGCTTCTGATTTTTGGTTCCACTCAAATTGCAAATGCATGCTCAATACCTAGCTTAAATCTTTGGTGTATGCATGATAAAACCTGTTTAGTTTGATCTTTACTTGATTCTAGTAGTTTGTAGCTTAAGTGTAGCTAATCTGCTTATTGCTTTGATAACTGTTCTAGTTGTTAGCTTATTCCTGTCACTTTTTAGCCTTACTTCCTTATTTGAGTCCTAGTTGTTTTCATTACTTGCAAACAGCTTTTATACATCTCATTTTGAACACTAAGTTTGGTTTGATATAGGTTTTCATTCAGTGTAGACTTGTGCTTAAAAAGTCTTAACAAAAGTCTTCAAAAGATCAGTTAAAGGGTGTTTGGCATTAGATGAAATTTGATTTTCAAGTGTTATATTTTGGCAAATTGAAGTTCATTTCTAGTTAATAGGTCAGAACAAAAGGTTTTAAGTCTTTTTCAAGTCAACTTACAGGTCAAAAAGGCAATTGGCATATAAAAGGTTTGGGTCAATTTCAGTCATTTTTTGCTCTAAAAAGTTGTCAATTTCATTCACTTAGCATATGTTCATTTCTTGATGAAATTTAACCAAATCAGTTCTCATTTCTAGTTCATATTATGAAGTTTCGTATTCCATAAGCTCTTTGTACAGTATTCAGTAAGCAAAGAGAAATAAGCAATAATCTGAACACATAAGCAAAGTGAAGTTTCTGTAAATGAAATCTGATTTTTCAAATCTCTTAATCCACTTCACAAACTTGGAAATTTTATTTTACAATATCACTTAGTAGGTGTTGTTGGTTGATTTTTGAGATTTTCAGCTTTTTGGAAAAAATCTTGGTCAACGCTTGGTCAACATAAGCCAAATTTAGCTTATTTCATTTTCCAAGCTTATTAATGGGTGATTTTTGATGAGAGTTGATTTCCCGTTCATGTTTTAGGCTCATTAATCAGTTTTAATACAAAAATCCAGTTGTGCATGTCTAGATTTTCTTAGAGCTTATTTTGAGCTTATTTGAAAGTGCTTATCAGAGTTTTAGCAAGTTTCAGTAAAATTCCTCTTACAGACCTAGCTTATTTTGAATTTTAAGCGTTTTGCAAGTGGTTTGATTGATTTTGGTTGAGAAATAAGCTCAAACGAGCTTATTTGTCATTGGAACCCGTTTTTGCTTAAATACTTTCAGAAATTGCAACTTAGTCCTTGATGTATTAAAAGGGTTCTAATCTTGGCTAAACTTACATTTTTTTAGGGTTTTCAACAATCAAGTCCTTAAAGTTTGATTTTTGTTAAAATTTAGTTAGTAGTTTTGGAATTTGTTACAATTTGGTTAGTTTGTTACATTGTTTACATTTTTGATCCTTTTGGTTAACTGTTTTGTCAATTTCAGTCCTTATACTTGTTAGATTTACATTTTAAGCATTTACTTTTCATAGAATTTACATTTTCAGTCCTTTTAGTTCTAAAATTTACATTTTGAATTTTACTTGAATAAAAACTTGGTATTTGCACGATGTTTTACATATAAGTAGATAATATTTTTTCAGTTTTGCAAAGCTTGTTTGAATTAGCAAATAGAATATCCAAAAAAAATATTAACAACCAAAAACAGTTAAAAACCTGAAATTGTTAGGACTTTCAATTAGCAAGAACTGAGAAAAACGAACTGCATTATACATAATTTCAAATGGCGCCGCTGCCGGTTCTTTAACTTTACGAGAGACTATCGATTGACGGTTTTCATTGGCTTTTGGGATCCGTTCACCTTGTGAACGTTATTTTTACGTATCATAAATAAAAAAAAATCAAAAATCAAAAATATAAAAATATATAAAAACTAAAAAATTAACAAAACAATTCTTTTCCTAAAGAATTGACCAAACAAATTAAAAAATCCAAAAAGCAATTTTTTTCCTAAGAGATTGCACCCAAAAATATATATTATTGGATTCTCTCGGTTTTTATGTACATATAGTATTTTCTCTTAAAAATTCATAAACACAAAAATATTTTCCATATATTATTATAAGTAAATACGTATACGTATAAGAACAACCAATCTACATATTCTCCATAAGTATTGCCAAGGCAATACACCGTGTTGAGGGGCGTTCCGGTCCTTGACACGTGTATCGATCAAATAAAATAAAGCAAGAATAGATAAATACTCTCAATAAGCAACAATTTGAAGAATACGAACATTTAAGTGAATAGAAAGGCGATGTGCTATAAAATGCCATCTAAGGGTCAATAGGTACTTAAGTGCTTCGCGCCACCTAACTCCCCGTTCACTTGTGAGTATTCTAAGAAGGAAGGCTTCATTGGGGGTCTTGCACCCAAGTAGTACATACATATATTGTTATTTTCTTGTGGATATTTAATATTGAAACTCGAAGAGGATAATCCATTTCTCTTCAAAGTCACACGAGAGCTTCTCTCTCATTCCTCGTATTGAGTTGCATGCTCACTCGCGGACGTGCACAAATACCGATTGGTGTACAACCTCTTCCTCCGAAAAGGAAGAAATAGAGAAAGAGTAAGACCACAACCGTCCATCAAGCCGATCACGAGAATCGTGCTTTGATTCATCCACAACAAGAAGCCATGGCTGTCGATAATCGTTCTTTGATGGAACGTATGCAAACCAATGTTCATGGATATGCTAGTGCTATTAGGATTCCCGACATTCCCGCAAATACATTTGAGCTCAAAACGACTATGATTACTATGGTTTCACAATTACCTTTCTATGGTAACAAGAATGATGATCCTCATGATCACCTTAAGAGATTCCTTTCTCTTTGCAATACCATTAAGCAAAATGGAGTTCCACATGATGCTATTAAGTTGATGTTAGTGCCATTTTCACTTGAGGGACAAGCTAAGCATTGGTTAGACACTAAACCACCCGATAGTATCACCACATGGGATGGTTTCACCACTAAGTTTTTGAACAAGTTCTTTCCTCCATCTAAGACCATGGCCTTGAGGACCTTAATTATAGGCTTTCAACAAAAACCTAGTCAATCCTTCAGTGATGCTTGGGAAGAGTATAGAGAGTTATTGAGGTGATGCCCTAACCATGGATTGGATGATGTTCACCAAATCAATACCTTCTATGATGGCCTTAAACCTCACCACCAAGATTCACTCAATGCTTCCGCGGGAGGGAATATTCTTCTTAAATCTGTGCAAGAGGCCTTGGACATCATTGAGACTAAGGCAATGGTTCAAACAAACAATCAATTTGAAGAAAGGGTTCATGTTATCCAAAACAATTCTCAAATACCTTGTGATAACCAACTCCTCAAGTATCAACAAGAGATCATTCAAAAGATGGATAGAGATAGTGAGAGGAAATTGAAGATACAACAAGAAATGCTTCAAGCTCTTAAGACCATTTCATTGAACAATTCTTCAAATGATGTGAATGCCATTACTCTTTCTTGTGTAACTTGTGGAGGTCCCCATTCCTATGAACAATGTGATAAGGTGTATGGTTATCAAGGGGAATGTTATGCTTACCAAGAAGAACATCGTGAACACTTCAAGCCAAATATCAATCCAAATAACCTTTCTTACAAGTCCCAAAACTACCTTACTCCACCGGGATTCCCACCCCAACCACCCACCCAAATTCAACAAAATCCTCCTCAAATTTTACCAAGGAATCAAGGGCAAAGACCACCTTACCAAGGAAATAACTACAAGGCACCCAATCAATTTCAACCTCAAGGAAATAACTTCTATCCACCAAACCAAGGATTTAATGCACCACCTCCATCTTTTCCACAACAAGGTTTTTATCAAGGAAATGTGCAATTTAACCCTATGGATTTGATGCTTCAAAAGTTTACTTGTTTTGAGAAACAATTGAAAGATAATCAAGAGGAAAATAACAAGAAATTTGCTCTTCTCCAAAACCAAATTATGTTTAATCAAAGACCACAAGGGGCTTTACCTTCCAACACACAAACTAATCCAAGGGCAAATGTCAATGCTATTTCAACAAGAAGTGGAAAGACAACAAAGGATCCTTCACCTCCTAAACCTCCTATTGTTCCATCCACTTGTGTTCCTAATTGTGACAAGCCTTCTACCTCTACTTCACCACCTCAAAATGCTCCCATTTCTCCAACTTCAACACCTACTCATGAAGCACTCAATAAGGAAAATCCTTCATCAACCACTCAACCACAACCAAAACCAAGTCTTCCTTATCCCTCAAGATTGAGAAAAGAAAAGCTTAAGAACAAGGATGATATCCAAGTTTCTAACTTTTTGAGGATGTTCAAGCAACTTAACATCAATATCTCCTTTGCGGAAGCTTTAGCCAATATGCCTAAGTTTGCTAAGATGATTAAGGACGTGGTTTCTAACAAGGAGAGATTGGTGGATTTGCCTAATGCTTCCTTGAATGAAAATTGCTCCGCGGTTTTGCTTAAGAAGTTGCCTACTAAGCTTGGAGATCCGGGGAGGTTTTTGATTCCTTGCAATTTCCCGGGGGTGGAAAATTGTATGGCTTTAGCGGATTTAGGAGCAAGCATAAACCTCATGCCATTATCGGTTTGGAAGAAACTTTCACTTCCCGAGCTCACTCCTACTAAGATGACTCTTGAGTTGGCTAACCGTACTATAGCTTATCCGGTGGGAATTGCGGAGGATGTTTTTGTGGGGGTTGATAGATTCACATTTACCGCGGATTTTGTGGTGGTTGATTATGATATGGATCCTAGAGTGCCTTTGATTGTTGGTAGGCCATTTTTGAGAACGGGTCGTACTTTAATCGATGTGGCGGAAGGAGAACTTACAATGCGGGTAGGAGATGAGAGAGTTGTGTTTAACATGGGGAAGTTGTCTAAAAAGTCTAATGAGCCTGAAGCGGTAAAACATATTGATGTTGTGCATGAGGAGGAAACACAAGATGATCTTCTTGATGAAGTTTGTGATGAGTACTTTTATGAAGCTTGCTCAAGTGGAGATTATGATTTACCGCATATTGAGACCATTGCTTCCATTACTTCATTTTTGGATTGTCATGAACATCAAGAGCTAAACCTTAGTGAAATCCCATATGACACTCCACTTTTCCACAATGATAACCATGTTCATGAGGACTTTAGTGATGGAGAATCTTTTCTTTGTGATTCACCAACATATGATGATTATAGTGATGATGAGCTTTCTACTTGTGACTCTCCATTTGTTGATGATCATACTTCCGTTGGTTTTGAGGGATCACCAATTTTTGATAGACCAATCTATGATGTTTATGGTGATGAGGCGGATTCTATAATGGATGAGAGTGATGAGTTTTTAGCGGAGGATATATCTTTTGAGTACACTCTTGGTTATCTTGATGAGGAGGGGGACATACTCTATCTAGAATCTCTATTGAATGAAGATCCTTTACCTTTTTCCTTGCCCACCTCAACTTTTCAAAGTGATAAAGGAAAACAAGTCATGATGGTTCCTTCCAAGAGCTTGTTGTTACCCATGCCTTCACAACCTTTCTCTCACAATGTGATTTACAAAGGAGAATCTTCTAAGGCAACCAACACTTGTTGTTTTCCCATCAAGGAACAGATTTTTGATCCTGGCATAGAGCTTGCTAAACCATCTCAGTATCCGCCTGATGCAACAAAAGGAAAACTTGTGAAAGATTTGAGAGTTTTACCCTCTCACCTTGTGAAGAACATATGGGAAACCATTTTGGAGAACAACACCTCACTCTTTTCACCATTGCTTGGGAAGTTAGTTGTTGAATTGTGTTATAAGTGGAATGGTAATTATGTATTTGATCCTGGGGGATATTTATGGAGTTTTGATCATTGAAAACTTGTTTTACCTCATCATGGAGAATTTTCTTAAAAAGGGGCAAAATTTTTCTTCTCCATGATAGGTTTTAGACACTTTTATGTGTGGGACGAGTCGAGCTAGAGACTCATTAACTCAAGCATCGTATAACTAGGTTTAGAGTGTTGTAGGCTAGAAATAAAGGTATAGACTTGGAGATAAGTGTAGGGGAGACCTTCTTTTGTCTTCATGCTTATTTGTAGGGTTGCTCACTCATTTCATGCTTTGGAGCTTATGGAGGAGGCCCTTGTATCCAGTTCACTTTGTTACTATAGTGATTTTTCATTGACACCTTGTGCTTAAACATGATTTCACTAATAGTTGTCCTTTCCTTAACTTGGGTTAAGCAAAGTCTATTCATTGTCATAAGTGTAGGGGAAGTTTTTATACTTCCATGCTCTTAAACATTGAGGACAATGTTTAGCTTAAGTGTAGGGGGGTCTTCTATCGAAGTGACCTTACCTAGAACTTGTCATTGACTTTCATGATGACATGGAAAATTGGATTTTCAAACATTTTTCGAATTTTTGATCTACTTTGGCCACCAAAAATATGCATTCATAATTTTTGCATTAATCATTTTTCATTTGCATATCACATTTGCATTGTATATATTTCTTCTTTTGTTTTTCATCAAAAATATATAAAAGAGAAAAAATATAATAAAACATGGTTTTAACAAATTTAGACTTCTTTGACATATTAGGCCCGCCATGGATATTTTGACTCAACCCGAGTTTGCTTATCTTAGCATTCTCTAGCTAGTATCCTTAACCATGTAGTCCTTCATTGGTCTATTAGGCTAAGCATTCACCAATCTCATTCTTTGAGATTTTAAATTTGTGGAGAATGGGAAATGATAGAGTTGAAGCAAGTATAAAAGGGCTAGATAAACTTCATGATAATTACTTGTGGCTAAACCCTTCTCTTCTCAACCTCTATTTTCTTCGCATGTATATAATTGTTAATAAATAATCAAGAACGGTTTTAATTGATTTGTAATCTCTTATGCATTTTTGTCTAATCATTCATGGTTGGTATGAGTACGTTTTAAGATTCTAAGTTAGAACGTTTTATGTGTACTAGACTTATGTCATGCTCAATATTAACGGGTGTTTTTCCTTTTATTCTTTTCAACTTTCTTTGTGAGGAATAAAGAAAAATAAGAGCGGCTTATGAAAAAAAATGAGTGGCTAGAAAAAAAGAAAAAGAAAAAGAAAAATAATAATAATACAAGACTCCCAATAGGGGCAGTGTGGTGTTAATTACAGTGACTATTGAGTTCCAATATTACCTTGACGGGTTGCGGGGATTCAATAGATTGCTCCAATCCAATATTACCTTGACGGGTTGCGGGGTTGAAGATCCAAAGTCTCAAAAAGATGGCGGATGTAAATTATTGCGTGAGTTTTATTTTTCTTTCCTTAGCGATTGTGTAGCTACTTATGAAAGCATGGCATGAGGATTTTACACATAAGGCGAATGGCTTATTATTCTTGAAACGGACTTGTATTAATTGTGAGTGGTTTTTCAAGTAATGGATGAGAGGATTACTTAGGATTAAAACCGTGCTTCCTTAGTTTTGGATTTTACACTTCTTATATTTCACACTTGAAATAAATGACAAATTTGCCAACAAGCAATTTGCTCAAATAATAACCGGTTCCACATTTAATTGTCATGAACAAGTTGATGCACTTTTTACTTGTGAATGCAATGATCCCATTTTTAAGCTTGGTATGGGGAAAGTGAAACTTGAGGGTGATAAATATCCATGGTACCCAAGCCCTAATCAAAGCCATTGAATTCTTTATGAGTTATTTCCATCAAAACCATTTCAAGAAAAATCAAAAATATATAGATAGAATTGTATTTTGTTTATTGCATTGTTAAAAGTCAAAATCATGCATCATGTAGTTTAGAGTAGTGTAGATGCATTCCATATGGCCAAGGTGGATTAATTATGAGGAGAATGTAATTTTGTGCTTGGAAATATATAGAATTACATGAGGACATGACAATGTTCAAGTGTAGGGGATTTGATATGAGCTTAAACTCATATCAATTTATCAACAAATAACCCTAAAACATGAAGCAAAATACCAATTTATCTTGTAAAATCAGTATTATGTGGTATGTTTGTGTTTGTGTACACTTATGTAGGTAAAAGGATGCATTTTCAAGCAAACAAGGGAAAACCAAGCTTAATTTGATGAAAAAGACAAAGAAGGATCAAAAGTGACAAGACTTTGAAGTACAAGGACCTATCTTGACAATCTGTCAAAGTTGAAGGACCAAAGTGTAAATATTGTAAAAGTCAAGATCATAGTCAAACAAGGTCAACTCTCAAGTCAACTCAGTCAAAGGACCAATTTTGTTCAAGAATGAAAGTTGAAGGACTAAAAATGCCAAAGAAATGATGTTGCTAGCCTTTAAATGCAATCTGCCAAAGTTAAGGGGTGATTTCTGCCATATATGGAAAGATAATACTAGTGATCCATGTGAAATAGCTATGGACCAATGAGAAGACAGCAAAACAAGCACATGGATTGCCACATCACAAGCATTAAATACCCACTACTGCAGCCATCATTTATTAACGAATCACAACAGTGTGATCTGTGTGCTTCCATTTCAACTAATCAAAGCTTGACACGTGTCATCTTCAAACATTCAAAAATTCCCAGGATCGTTTTGGAGCTAGAGTGGATTTCATGGAAAGTTATAAACATCAAAGTTGCTTTTTTTTAGAGACGAATCCATTGGTCATGATCAATTAACATAGAATCAACTCAATCAAGAAACCCCAATTCAAGTTCATACCTGTAAATTCAAAGGAGCAGAATTTCGACACGTGGAGACCTAGGATTGGTCCCAACACGTCACCAACCCCAACTGACCTCCTTCTCAAGCCTATAAATAGCTGTTTAGTCTTCATTTCTTGTTAAGTAGTTGTAAGTGTTAAAACACACACATTTACATTTTTCTCTCATCATTTTCTTTTTTTAGCTAAACTACTCAAGAGTTTGACACACTCTTGAGTTAGTTAGTCAGTTAGTTACCTTCTCAATAGCTTTGTAACAAATTTCCATTAATAAAATTCAAATTCAATTTTCCCGCCAAATCTTCTCATCATCCTTACTGTTCATTCCTTGCTTCCATTGATACTATTGTTGCTGAATTGAGTTTGCTATGATCATTCATTGATCATAACTGACTTTGATTGAAGAAAGTAGCTGTTTGATTGATTTCAGTCCAAATCCATAGCACAAGTGATGAATTCAAGCCATTTTGATGATTCTAGTTGATGAGTAGCTGTTGTTGATTGTAGATAAGTGAATCTAGTGCTAAGGTGGTGGTTAGCACTAGAATAGAGAGTACAGCACTCCTCTACTGCTCAAAGGTTCCTTCACAAGGTGCTTAAGCTTCTGATTTTTGGTTCCACTCAAATTGCAAATGCATGCTCAATACCTAGCTTAAATCTTTGGTGTATGCATGATAAAACCTGTTTAGTTTGTAGCTTAAGTGTAGCTAATCTGCTTATTGCTTTGATAACTGTTCTAGTTGTTAGCTTATTCCTGTCACTTTTTAGCCTTACTTCCTTATTTGAGTCCTAGTTGTTTTCATTACTTGCAAACAGCTTTTATACATCTCATTTTGAACACTAAGTTTGGTTTGCTATAGGTTTTCATTCAGTGTAGACTTGTGCTTAAAAAGTCTTAACAAAAGTCTTCAAAAGATCAGTTAAAGGGTGTTTGGCATTAGATGAAATTTGATTTTCAAGTGTTATATTTTGGCAAATTGAAGTTCATTTCTAGTTAATAGGTCAGAACAAAAGGTTTTAAGTCTTTTTCAAGTCAACTTACAGGTCAAAAAGGCAATTGGCATATAAAAGGTTTGGGTCAATTTTCAGTCATTTTTTGCTCTAAAAAGTTGTCAATTTCATTCACTTAGCATATGTTCATTTCTTGATGAAACTTAACCAAATCAGTTCTCATTTCTAGTTCATATTATGAAGTTTCATATTCCATAAGCTCTTTGTACAGTATTCAGTAAGCAAAGAGAAATAAGCAATAATCTGAACACATAAGTAAAGTGAAGTTTCTGTAAATGAAATCTGATTTTTCAAATCTCTTAATCCACTTCACAAACTTGGCAATTTTATTTTACAATATCACTTAGTAGGTGTTGTTGGTTGATTTTTGAGATTTTCAGCTTTTTGGAAAAAATCTTGGTCAACGCTTGGTCAACATAAGCCAAATTTAGCTTATTTCATTTTCCAAGCTTATTAATGGGTGATTTTTGATGAGAGTTGATTTCCCGTTCATGTTTTAGGCTCATTAATCAGTTTTAATACAAAAATCCAGTTGTGCATGTCTAGATTTTCTTAGAGCTTATTTTGAGCTTATTTGAAAGTGCTTATCAGAGTTTTAGCAAGTTTCAGTAAAATTCCTTTTACAGACCTAGCTTATTTTGAATTTTAAGCGTTTTGCAAGTGGTTTGATTGATTTTGGTTGAGAAATAAGCTCAAACGAGCTTATTTGTCATTGGAACCCGTTTTTGCTTAAATACTTTCAAAAATTGCAACTTAGTCCTTGATGTATTAAAAGGGTTCTAATCTTGGCTAAACTTACATATTTTTAGGGTTTTCAACAATCAAGTCCTTAAAGTTTGATTTTTGTTAAAATTCAGTTAGTAGTTTTGGAATTTGTTACAATTTGGTTAGTTTGTTACATTGTTTACATTTTTGATCCTTTTGGTTAACTGTTTTGTCAATTTCAGTCCTTATACTTGTTAGATTTACATTTTAAGCATTTACTTTTCATAGAATTTACATTTTCAGTCCTTTTAGTTCTAAAATTTACATTTTGAATTTTACTTGAATAAAAACTTGGTATTTGCACGATGTTTTACATATAAGTAGATAATATTTTTTCAGTTTTGCAAAGTTTGTTTGAATTAGCAAATAGAATATCCAAAAAAAATATTAACAACCAAAAACAGTTAAAAACCTGAAATTGTTAGGACTTTCAATTAGCAAGAACTGAGAAAAACGAACTGCATTATACACAATTTCAACGGGGATCAACCTTCAAGGCGCGAACTGAAGTGATCGTCCCCAAATAGTACTATCAAATGCATAAGCGTCTACCAAATCCCGGTAGTTCACAATTCATGCTAATGGGACTTTAAGTGACATAACCTAACTACTAATAATCCTTTTAGTCTCGTTTATAGGGTCATAGCATCATTCGGGTCCATATCATTAAGCATACCATCAGGACTACTTGTGTTCTATTTTTATCAAAATCTAGCATGTTATCTCCCTCGCGGGTTTACAAATAATTTTATAAAACATTTAAAAGAGTGCGAGGCTATGAACTCACGTTGATAATGAAAGGCGGATTATCGGCTACGGGCGTGCTTCGGTCACGGAAACCTATATAAATAATAATCGGTCTTAGACTTTGCCCAATGACTTTTATCAAAATAACAATATACATATGATGATTTTATACATATGATGATGATCAAGTGGGTTTTTATATCCTTGTTTACTCATTTTAGTGTTTACGTTTTGGTAACTTTTTACTAGTTTACTAGTTTTACCTATTTATCTATTTTAAGTCCAATAAGCTTAGTATAAGTTCTTTAACTTGTTTTAATACCTTTTATACTTATATTATCAGTATCTATACTTTCCATGTTGGGCCCAAATGGGTTAAGCCCAATAAGTTCTTTTTATAAGTATTTATCTTATTTAGTCCAATTATTAGTCCAGTATGTTTAGTTAGCTCGTTAATGTCCGTATGTCCTATAGTTCGGGTTTTATCGGTTTTTACTTGTATTAGTTACTTATATATCAGTATATGACTTTTAAAAACTTTACATTAGACGGGTCTGATCATCTAAGTTTTATTTGGCGAAAAACGTTAATTTTACGGTAATAGCCGAAAAAGTCGTAAAAATCAAGTTTATAGTTTTTATTACTTATAAGTATTATTCCACAACCATTTATATAATTTATCCATTTAATTAACCTTTTAAATATTTATATAAATAAGTTTCATAAGTTAGTGGGTTTTTATTTTACATTTTATACAATAAAATTTGAGTGCTTATATAATAATAATAAACATTAATTCTCAAAATCTGATTTTTATCTTCATGTTCACCATTTTTATCATATCTAGAGTTATATAATGATTTAGAAGCTCATTTTTGGGTGACTTGTTCTTCATATTATGTGCTACATTTAACTTAGTTATAGCTACTGCTCATTTTAAGTTTATCTATGCTTAACAGTCCCTACAAAACAGCTTATTCAGATTAGCACTCTCATCTTGTTTTGATCATATCTCACTCATTATATTGATTCCATTGCATGGCCAACTCTCACATGTGTATAACATCTTATACTTACTGTAAATAGATCAAACCATGTAAGTTTATTAGTTCAAGTTTTAGTTATATACTGTTTTTATACAGCCAACTAAGTAAGCATGATTTTAGCCTCATTTCTTATAATTATTAACCTTTTTAAGCATATCTATCAACACTTGATCCCCACACAATATTTTTATCATCATATATACATCATATACATATACAATAAGAAAGAAAATACATTTGTTCTTTACAAAAATAACAAGAGAAAATGGAGAGGATGATCTTCTTTACCAACCAAGTGTATTTCTTGTTTTTGGAAGACAAGAACTTGATGAACACCACAAGTAACTCCAAGATCATCAAACACCAAGAACAATAGTTGAAAAATCAGCCCTAGGACACAAGCAAATCACCTCCAATGTTGATAATATGGCCACCAAATGATCAAGGCTTCAAGATAACTCCATGATAGAGCTAGTTAACATGTATTTTATGGCTAGAAAAGATCAAAAGGGGTGTTTGTAGCTTAAAAGTGGACGGCAATGGTGAAGGTTTTTGAGAGAGTTTGAGGTTGTTTGCATGTAAGTAAATGGTATGTGTGAAAAGTGGTTAATGGTTTTGTGTTGGTGGAAAGATGTAAGCTTAAAGAGTAAGCTTAGTTACACTTGTAACTATCTAGCTAACATGATGCCACATATGGTTGTGGTGTCATGTTGGTGCCGTCCCATAGTGCTAGTGGGGTGGGACAATGTATTTTGTCCCATCTCACTACTTTACGGGTATTCCTCGATTCTAGTTTTCTCGATTTGCGTGCCCTCGGGTCGTTTTACGAAAAACGTTTTTATAAATTATGAATCAACGTCACAAAACGAATCCAATAAAAATTGTTTCATAAAAAACGGAGTTCAAAAACGTAAATACGTAATCCTAAGGTTTCCGGTTTAGTCGTAAAGGACGCTAAATTATGCACGTAAGCCCAAATTTAAATCCGTAAATTGTGAGTTCGTCAACCAACACAAAAATAAGTTTCAAAATATTATACGAGAAAATATTTCACTACCTGAAAATGTTAGATTGTCACAAAAGGCACTATACATTTAGGATTATGGTATCCTAAAGAGACCGGCGTAGAAACCATTTTCTACGCGGACTCGGATCATGCGGGAGACTATGTGGACCGGAAAAGCACTAGTGGAGTTTGTACCTTCATGGGTTGTTGTTTAACTTCTTGGTTCTCCAAGAAATAAACCGCTCTTGCGATATCCACCACGGAAGCCGAGTATGTGAGTGCCGGAAAAGCATGCCAACAAGCTCTATGGATGAAGCAAGCGCTTGTTGATTACGGGATTTCTCTTGATGATGTTCCCATCATGTGCGATAATAAAGGCGCTATAGACCTTAGCAAGAATCCCGTGCAACATTCGCGAACCAAACACATAGAAATTAGACACCATTTCCTTAGGGATAATGTTCAAAAGGGGAACATTTCTATTGAAAAGGTGCCCTCCGAGGACAACTTAGCCGATATCTTCACTAAGCCACTTAAGAGGGAACCTTTTAATTACTTGCGTCTAGGTCTAGGATTAATGGAACATCTTCCTTAAATTCTTTTCTTCTTGTTTGTTTTCTTTTACCACTTTGAGTCTTTGAGTCTTTTAAACTCCTTTTGAAAAATCTTCTCCTCTCCTTTTCAAAATTCTCAAAGTCTCTTTCAAAAATGGTTGAGAAATTCGTTTGACATTGTTAATTCAATCTAAAAACGATTTTTCATAGATTCTCGCTATTAATCTAGAGCTTACATAATTCATATGTATGATTCTCTCAAACATAGCAAGAACAAGATAGAATCATGGAGGATCATTGTGTCATGACTTAAGGAATTGTCTTACACACCTCCTACATCGATTTTTTAATCCATGTATTTTGGTCAAATCTCTATTTGGTAAGTTTGCATATGTTTTCTTTGTCTATCTTTGCTTTTAAGCATATCCCTATGATAAGTTAGACTAGAAAAATAAGATTTGCTGAAAAATCTTCCTCCAAGCACCAAACCCTGCCTCTGCAGGCGGTTCCATATGTGAACTGCGGTACCTTATTGATAAGGTACCGCCACCCTAGATAAGGAACCGCCTATAGTGCCTTCCTTTTTCGGGTTTTTGTCTGAAACTCCAGATTTGCTCCAACCTTTTTGAGAATCTTTGTTTCAAACCCTTTGACCACCCCAAAAATACCCTAAGCCTTCCCTATTTAAACCATAAGCATTTTGCATTACTTCACATCCAAAATGTCTTATTCTCCCAATGAAAGCCTTGATTCTCCTCCATTTTCTCCAATTTCTTTCAATCCAAACCCACCCAAGAACACTCTTAATCACATGTCTCCTACCAAGAATGTTGATTGTGGAACATCTTTTCTTCCACCACCACCCTTTAGTGTTCTTCCTCCTTCTCATGATAATGTCATGCATCATGAAACATATTGTCAATGTTGTCAATATCAACACCTTGCTATGGCACACATCTATGAGGAGTTGAGCTACATCAAGAGTCTCTTAATCAAGCCTTCTCTTCACTTTGATTATGAGATCTCCAACAAGCCACCACCACCACCCTCCGCTATTACCTTGTCTTTCATATAAGCATTGGTTGCTTATCCACAAGACACCAAATTCAAGCAAATCTTAGAATTCTAGAATAACTAGGATAAGATTTATGCTTTTGGCTTGTTTCTTTTTCCATACTTCTTTGTATGATGTTCTTTTAGTAACCTATCTTGGATCTTTGTCTTTGTGTTTTCTTCTCTTTTATTTTTTTATGTGACCTATTGCTATATATTGCTGGTTGTTTCTTTTGTTCAACTAACCCTTCTATGTAGCTTGTCACCATATCTCGATTCCTCGGTGCCCCAAGCTAGGGGGAGTAAGCACCAAGGGGGAGTCTTTGCGAAGTCCGTTTCTTCAAACACCGACTTGTGCAACATTTTTGCTTCGACAAAGGGGGAGAAATGAATAAACTCGTCTTCGAAAATCTTGTTTTTGTGTGATTGAGTTTATGTATTGTCAGAATCAAAAAGGGGGAGATTGTTAATGCAATAAATACCTAAAAACGTTACTTGCATTTTTCGGTCTCGCCTTGTTTTGATTACGACAATATGTAAAAACAAGCATTTACGAAAACAACGAAAAACGAATTCTTGAGTTCAAGTATTTTTCATTTTACCCATTTTCACTTAAGGTATGGATAAACAAGTACTAACCTTAATCAAGTGATCAAGTGATTTAATCTTTTCTTAAAACTCACTTTTTATTAAGTGTGACAAGTTTTTATTAAACTTTCTTTTTAAGAAAATGTTTTATTAAATTAATTATTTGAAATTTGAAAATGGCATATTCTTATTTGGTTAATAATATCCTTTCAGGATATTTTTTATATCCAGATAAGACCTCCACCACTAAAGGACAAAAAGGAGCGGAGTCTAGTCCGGCGGTACCTTAGCACCTAGGCGGTACCTTATCGATAAGGTACCGCGGGCTAAGATAAGGTAGCGCGGGCAGAACTAGCCGTTGGCTCCTTTGTCCTATAAATAGTGGACCATTCTCAGCTTTTCATCTCACCTCTTTTGCACATTTATTTCCAGATTCAAACCCCTTCTTTAATCACTCAAATCTTTGATCATTTGTTTGATTATTACTTGTTTAAGAAGTGAATCTTGTTCTTCCATCCCTTCTTCTCCAAGTGCAAAGAGAAGAACACTATCCTTGTGAAGTGTTGAGTCCACCACCAAATATCCATTGAAGATCTAATTTTATACATTTGTAGTTGTGTCATAGTTGTGAAGATCCAAGTAGTTGTGTTTATTTGGAAGTTGTGTATGTACTAAGTATAGTTGTGTAGATTGGTCCTAGCTACGATTAGGGCTCGACTTTTAGCTTAGAGTCGGAAATTGGTTAAGCTACGTGTACGGTTTTCTCCACCATAAGGAGCTTGTTGTGTAGTGAACTCTCGAGTAAGGAGTACTCGAGGAGTGGAGTAGGAACGAGGAGTGAGCTTCGTTGCCGAACCACTATAAATCCTTGGTGTTCAGTTTGATCTTTCTTTACCCTTAACTCTTTACATTCTTTATTCTTTATGCATATACATGTGTTAGTATTAGATTAGTTACACAATCATTCTTTATTCTTTGTGGATATATTTTTGTTAGTATTAGTTTAGTTACACTATCATTGTTCATATTGTGCATAAGAAGATTTCACATATTTTCTCAAGCCTAAGTTTTTGAAAAAGGATTTTTGGAAACCACATTTTAACAAGTAAATATAAGTAACTATTCAACCCCCCTTCTAGTTTCTACAGAAAAGTTGGATGATCCTTGCTAGACCCGAATTAGGCTTAATTCGGGTTGGCTGGGATCCGGCTCTTGCACAAAGTGAATTATCTTGCTGAGATCCTACAAAGCAACACGCGTTAGGATTACCGTGGGAATGTATCCTACGATTAGACTCCAGCGAGAGAGTAAGTAATCGGTTAGGGTTTAAGAATCGTGTGTGAGTTTGGAGAATGTAATACCTTTGTGGAACCCTTGGGGGTTCCTTATATAGGCAGTGAAACCCTATTGGGCTTACTGCCTTACTTCGGCCCCAAGCATAAGATAATCACCATAATTAACTTGATTGTTATCTTCTAATTATGGTGAGTGTATATCCTATTATTTAAGGAAAATCCCAATCCTGATAGGATTTTGATTCTGTCTAAACCTGTTCCGGTCGTGCCAGGTCGTGGGCCGCATACATCTTATGCGACCACTATTCATTCAAGCCCATAAGCTGAGATATCATTAATCCAACCCATTCGTGATGGGCCGGATACGGGTAGTACCTGTGGGACGGGTTTATGACCCGGTTGGGGACTATACGTCATTATGTCCCCCCAGTCTAGTTGTCACAGTCGTAGGCGTGACCTCTAGACTAATGAATGTCCCGTTAACATTGCTGTCGTAAACATACCCACTCCAAGAAAGGCCGGCCGAGGCAACATTAATGAATGCACTAATGGCAGTCATTAGTCGGACGCCTCGTCTGCAAAAGTGCACCAGTCAGGCCCACCCTAAAGCAACGTAAAACTGGGTAAGAGATGACCCGTTGGCCCCTTCTGATGTTTCAGAAGTGTCAGAAATCCCCACCGTAAGATATGCGTAGTGGATTACACGTGTCAAACATCCATGTTACCTCATAAATCGAGGCAACCCTATAAAAGAGCTGGTGTGTGTTACTGTGTAAACACACAGTTTATACCCTTTTCCGCCATTGTCACATTTGAGCTCAATTCCTCATTCCTTCCTTATTTTTTCACGGATTTCCACCACCGTAGGTTAGATCATCACGCCTCTCTAATCCTTTTTATAAAACATGGTGAAAGATAACCCTATCATTACGGATGTCCTCAACGTGATGCATGCGGAGAAATACGTAGACTTTTTGTCTAAGTATTATATTCCTGAAAGCGTACATCCGACCTATCCAGGTGACGGTGAAGCTATTACGGATGCTCCTAAAGGAAAGATAGGTGTGTATATCGTCTATTTGACTCGGCTAACTACCGTATCCTATCTAGGTTCTTAGTAGATCTGCTTCTGTACTACGACTTCCACATAACCCAACTTCATTGCATAGGGGCATGTAAGATCAATCAATTTGAGATTACCTGATATACATGTGAGGTAACCCATACCGTGAATCTATTCAGGGCTTTCTACGCCCCCCCCCCCCCCCAAATGGTGAATGGGTGGCTATCGTTTAAAAAATGATCCGCAACCGCACCCATGACTTATAGGAAACCCTTAGATTCCCTTAAGAGTTGGTACGACCACTATTTTTTCGTAGATGAATAATTATTCCCCACCCCTTTTGTTTTTCAAACCAGAGTGCCCGTCGACTATCCTCCTAAATCCAAGGACTATAGTAGTAAGGATTTGAAAATATTAGACACCCACCGCACTGAATTCCATAGGGGTCTGTCGGAGCACTTCCTCTGCTTAGTAGGGATCAGCCGCTATTACTATGGGATGGAAGATAGATATCCATGCTTTCTAACCGAGCGTAGACAGTGTAGGTATTATGTACATTAGATGCAAACATGTTTAGGAATACTTTTTGAATTTACTAACCCTTATGCATAAAAATGTCCGCAGAGATGAAGTTGTTCGGCTTATTACGCCAAGGCGATCCAAGCAAAGTTCCACAAGGATCTCGACCACTGAAAGAAGGTGAACCCCCTTACTAGAGGCCACCGTCAACATGACCATCCCACTGGAAGAAACAACTGAGCAGCGGTCGTATGAGGGGGAGCCTGTTATCCATAAGTCCCCCCTCGATTTCTATAAGGAAGATGGAGAAAAACTGCTGTTGGAGAATGCCCCTCCGCACCAAGATGAAGAAGAACAACTCACCGATCCATCTATCAATCACACCGGTGAAGAAGATGAAACAATACAGGATTCTGGATCCCCCCAGACATCAAAGCCCAAATCTAGAAAGCACAAGACCACCAGGAAGGTAGCGAAAAACATGGAGGCTAAGGCAGGGGCACACAATGCTCCCCCAAAGAAACTAAGGCAGGACCACCCGCAGTTCCAAGAGGGAAGCAGTACCTCTATGGCCCAAGGCAACCCTTCGCCGCATGTTGATGATCAAGTCTGGAAGGAAACCCCTGTGAATGCCGTGGCTCCTTCTACCACAGAACCTATAATTGGCACTACGTAAGTACCAACAATACTCCATAAGATATAATCCACGAACAAAAACTAACAAGTGTGTTTTAATAAAAGGGCGGACCCGTCGATAGTAGCACAGGAGAAGGAGGTGGAAGGGGAACCCTCACCCATGATACCAATGAGACCTCCATCCCCTCCTTTAACTCATGAAGAGGAGCCACGCTCTGAGGGACCTGACACCAACCTTCGTCCAGCCTGGAACTTGTCCAGATTAACAATATTAGAGGCAGCGTCTGAGTGCAGAGAATTTATGGATCACATAACTCCTCCTGCACTGGCAAAAGACTTGGATGAACTCGAGCACGAGACGCTGCTAGAGTAGTATAATGTAGCCACAGCGCACCAGGTAACAGTCGGCGCGGACCTATGGCGCCGTCTGGAAGGAGCCTTGGCCAACGTAAGCCGTGCTGAGAGGAAGATTGCTCGCAGAGAGGAACTGGTGGAAAAGCATGAGAAGACTATAACGTCCTTGAAGGCATCTTTGGTTGTAGCGAAATCAATAGTCAAGGAACAAGCCAACCACGCCAATGCACGCGAGGAACGCATTTCTGAGCTGGAGGCCCTCCTAGGTGCATCCAATGAGAAGGTGCGCGCTTCTATTGATACTCATTTGTTCACATAAGACCCATATTGTCTTGTAGTAATTCCAATTATTATTTATAGGTATCCGCAGCCGAAGCTTCCACTAAATCCGTAACAGTACAAGCCTTCACCATTGCTCAAGAACGCAATACGCTTAAGGACGAACTCACCCATGCGCAGACTGTCATGGAAGAGCGAGCTGCGGTAGCGGAGGGAGAACTGAGTAGGATAGCAACGGACTACGCCGAAGTGTTGTGCCCTCCCTTGCTCACGGACATAGCCGGGCGTAGATGGATGGTGGGCCATGCGATGCGCCTTACCGTGACCCAGGTAACGGAGGCTCCTTTCTTGTTGTAGGCTGTTGCGGATGTTGTATCAGACGACATTCACCGTGGTAGGCACGAGGGTTTGATCAAAGTTTTGGAGCTGATAAGCAAAAATGAAGACATCACCCAACACGCCTACTATAACCCTCTAGCTGAAGATAAGATGACCGCCTCTATGGCCTCCCTTGGGGAAATCCAGCACCCATTCCTAGACGATCTTGAGTCGCTGAAGGATGCTCCTAACGAGACAGTCATGGCTAAGTTCACAGCCAACCCCATCCAACTGACCCTGCCAACGTATGACTCAACCTCGAAGGTGAAAAAGGGTGAGAAACTCTTAACTGAGGCGTTGGATGCCAACATGACTAGGGTTCAGGATGGTAAAAATGCTCACGGCGAGGTCCTCCGTGCTTTGATTGCCGAAGGAAAGAGGGAAATAGGAGAGTTCCTACCACCTCTGTAACTTATATTGCAAACATGCGTACCTTATTCGCCCGTGCATGTACACGACTAGAACTGACAATATTGTTATAACTCGTTATATTTATGTAAGGCGTGATGACCACGGCTATTTTGTGTTTTGAATTTGAAACTTGTTTATTTTCTTTAGATATCATGTATCTATATTGCATGACATGTCACGTCTTACCCAGAATAAAACCAAGTCTATATTTTACTAGACGAGCGGCGTGCGTCTTTACCATGCAAAGCACTATGTAAGTGTGGCATATATGAACTTATTACAACATCTTGTAAATAAGGTGTCTAGTAAGCATACCTGATCCGCGTCACTGGGGTTGCATCCCTCTTATGTGACAAGTTGAATTATTAGGTTCTCTTAATCCTCTTACCCCGCCTGGAGGCGAATAGTACACGTACGGTTTTGAATGAAATCATATGAATAAGAGGTAGCATACTAAATCTATAAGACAATATTTTGCACAAGGAATCTGAAAAATATGACAATAATTTGCACAAGAACGAGCCGTGGATCTAGCTAGGCACCACGACATTTTATTAGAACGTTTATGATTTTTGTTTTTTTTGACAAGAATGAAAAATCCTAAAACAAATAGATCCTAGAAAGCAATAAAACAAAAGAGAATACATGGATCTTCATTGATGCCAACTATGTAGCGAAGTGTCCATGCGGAAGCCGTAGCCTTTCAAAGGTAGCATTTTTTAAGGTTGTAGATATTCCATGTGCGTTCCAGGTCACGGCCATTCATGTCACGCAACTTGTACGCGCCCCGTCCTTAGGCTTCCGTAACCTCATACGGCCCTTCTGTAACACCCGCAATTTCACAAGGCAGCGGAATATCAACTTTGGGTGTTACATCATAGCACATCACACATAGTCATAGTAAACGAACTCAAAAGAGACGTTTTATTAAATAAACCATTCGATAACTTTATTAAATCAGAGTTTAATATAAATAGGCCCCAACAATTTATACAAACTTTAATAAATATATAAAAGTTTGTCAAAATGTATCGAATGGAAATTGTTTGTTTTGCCTTTACTTTATCCCGTGCGACTCCATGCTCCAGCTGCTCTTAACCTATACACCTGAGAATACATGCTAACATGTCAACACAACGGTTGAGTGAATTCATAGGTTTTTAAATAAACAATAATGGGGTTTTAAATAAACCATAAAGCTTTTGAACACAAGAATCTCATCCATTGTCAATAGTGCAACACATGCAATACCCAAAGTCCACGCTATTCTACTAAGCCATGACACCGAAGCCTTAAGTATAATAATGCCCTAGTCAGGTATTTTGCCGAATACCCCCTTACTTCTAATACAACACACCTGGCTGAGCCTCCAACCCACAGGTGCAACCTGCACAGGTGGGGGCCATCCCCGATGGATCTATCCGTCTGTACTAGCGCCTACCCATCATAGGTTGTTAGCGGTTCATGGGTTTATAGGGACTTTCCAAATTTCGGCAATACAACACTTAGCAAATAGCGGTTCACAATCAATACAATCAACGGTTGTGTTCATCTTTCAAAGGCATTTAGTCAAACATCTTACATTCATTTACAACAACATGTATTCGTTCACAGTATATAGTCAAACCTCGCATGTTTATTCATAAACATGTATCCTTTTAAAAAGGATATATATCTATAATATATATATATGTGGCTAAGTTTGACTAGGAAAATGAAGAGGTGCCACGTCATATGCCTACATGGCCATTTAGAGGCATCTCATTGGCTAATCTACATAAAAATTCGGATGACAAATTATGGAAACAAATATCATAGTATTCGACTGTTTCTCAGCATGAACTACCGTTTCTCAAAACCCTAAAAAAAACATTCGACATTCATAAAAAACATTCCGTATTCATAAACCCTAACAGAATTCTTGAACTACGTTTCCTCAAAACCCTAATAGCATAACATTCATTCTGTTAAAACCAAGGTAAAAATATCTTTCTTTGTATTCCCCATATCTTATTAATCGTTATTAAGATTTTTCACTTAATTATATGTCCAGAATGATTCACTCCAACGATTGGTTGTATAGGATTCTCAAGTAGGTTTTTTTGTTTTTTTTTTCCAATCGGTAAATTTTTTTCTTTTACTTCATCAAATATGCATATGTATTTGATGTTTTTTTATAAATCATATATTCATCAAACCCTAATTTAAATAAAACGCATCGTTATTCTTTTGTACAGGTAACCCTAAAATCAATCAACTTCTATTCTAGATATCATTCATTCGAGTATATGGAAAATCAATAATTCATTCGTTCCTTTAAACCCTAATCCATGGTTTCTTTAGACACAAAATAAATAATCCATCATCAATAGAAGAAACTAACGAGGCTTACAGTTTTTCAAATCATTATCATATATTTTTTACATATGTTTTTGTTGCAGTTCTGAATTTGTGGTTCGTGTTGGTTCTCATATAATTCAAATCACATCAGGGTGATCAAAACATGGTTGCACGATTGGCAACAGCAATGTTCAACTCACTGAGAAGAAGACCAATTCAGGTAGTATATCTATGATATTTTTTATTGATCACAGCTTTTATCTTTGAATCATAGAAACACTCGGTTCACTTAAAGGATTCGAGTCATACGGTTCTTCAATCCAGCAGGAATATTCTTTTGGAAAGGTATATGTTTCACCTTATCCTAGATGTGAATTAGGAAGCGTGCATACAAGATTTATCATTTTATATAAATGCATCGACTGCTAATATGTACACTTGTGTGGAGTAATCTATTCCACCGGTTCTTCCTTCTTTACCGCTGACATTTACTTTCTTGGGTGAGTTTCTATCTTAAAAATTAAAGCTTGATCCCAACAATTATTCTAAATTTTACACCTTTTAAACCAATCAGACATAACAAACCTTAAATCATCTCTAACCTAATCCTTCAAGTGTTTTGGTCGATTAGGGTTTGCTGTGTTTTCAGGGTTTACTATGTTGGATTGTGTTATGTACGCGTAGAAAGCAGTCATATTTAGGACCACAAGCTGCTGATTGGGGTTTTGTGACCATGTCTGAACCATATCGGTATTGGCAGTAATGACTTTGGTTATCTCATCTTTCAAATGTTGTATTTGGAACTCATATTTATTATCTGATGCTTCGTAGAGAAATAAAGTTGCATAGAACAAACGACTGGCCAGTGATCAGCTAACATACACTTCCAGGCATGCTTTGTTGATGATGAAGATGGCGGCTTAACCATTATCTGTTTTAGAACAACTGGATTTAGTGCATGCTGGGAGCAATTGATACTAATGTAAGTTGGATTTAGTGTTTTCTGAAAACCCTAATGATAATAACGTTATGTATGTCATTGCTTTGTAGCCAAATCGACACTACAATATGATTTATAGAACAAAAATCAATCTGGAGATTATGAGTATGTATCTTCATAGTTGCACCTATTACTGTTATTAAGTCAATGTTTTTATTGATGATATCATTCTGCTGATCAATCTCTAGTTAGACCTATCGGTGTTCTAGCAGCACTGTGGCTAAAGAGAAGGGTGTTCATCTGCAGCAATGTTTAGAGGTGTTTTTGTATGGTGTTGGTTCTATTATTCCAGGGTTATTGGAGACTATGATTGTTGATATTCAACGATTATCGAAACAAGTTAGTTGTTTAACACCAGGTTGAGGTGCTGGCTTCAACAACTAAAAGCTTTAAATTAATTGGTTGTTCAGGTATCTATGTATCCGGTTACTATCTAGAGGTATGCAAGTTTTTGGTTTATTCGATGATTTCATGCTAATATATTTATTTGTTTCATTTGCTTTTTTGATAATTTTTCCAAACACATGACTCATCATTTTACTCAAGCCTAATGATGTATTATTGTCTTTTTCAAAAAGCCCTAACGATCTCATGTTGGTTTATTGTATTTGCAGGTACAATCTTTATGTGTAATTTAGATGGAAAAAGTTATGCTAAATATGTTTTTGATAATTTGTATTGTTTGTTTTGATTATGTTATGTTTATTATCTTTGTATGTTTCTTTGCGAATTACGCAGCAGAAACGAGAGTGGCTGCACCGTGTGCCCTTTGCGAATTTTGCGTAAGAATAAATAGTTATATTTTTGTAGGTTTCTTCATGGTGGTTTCGCTATATTCATCAAATGGTTGCTAATCATTTAAATGTTTTGTTGATCTTTTTATCTTTAAGGCTGCAGCTAACTGGTATGAAGTATACATGCATCTAATAAACAGAAAGTGGTGAACCAAGCATCTAATAATCAGGTAAGGCTGAAACTCGATCAGTGAACACATATACCCCCTAAAATATAGTACACGTTGTCTTATATGCGAATACTAAATTTGGCCTTTATTTGATCCTTTAAACTTGCAGTAAGCTACACGATCTGTTTCTTTGAATTACTTATCCTTCATTTTTTATGAATGTTTATTTAATTCTGATCAGTTCGTCATATCAGGTACAAATATGCGCCAACAGATTTTATAGTTGCTTACCTTGAATCAAGTTTTGATACTTTGATATGACAAGGTTTCATATTTGTTTAGGTTTGGCCCAGACTTACTATTTTATTTCTTTACATTTAGCCTGTATATACTGTATTTATTATCACTTTGTTGCAGCTTAAGTACCCTCAGCTCTCAACTCTTTTGATCATTCTCGAGCTCTGCACATAAACATCAATTAGTATAAGAGAAAATATACTAGCAAAAAGAAATACATCATTACCAAACACGCTTATAAATTAATAAAAAACAAATCTTTACCTGTACGAGTTCCATTCGTATTTGATGAAGCAATAATTGAACCGGTCGTTTGTGTTTTAAAGAGCAGGTAAGGAGATTTTTGGATAAGTGAGCCATCTCCATTTGATATATGCCTCGAGAGCACAAGAGTGACATATTTGGGGACAATGTGAGCCTAACCTCTCTCTTTTGGCTCCTTTTTTTTAAAATCTTTTAACTTGCTGAGGCGAGTTGATGACTCGACTAGCTATTAGCAAGAGCAGAAGTATGGAAGTGCTAAAAACATTCCTGCTCCCATATTTGTTACTCCCACATTCATACCCGGATAACCCTGTACATTCTTACCGGGATAATCAATTAGCACTATGATTGGGTTGATTTTCGGTTGATTTAGAGAAAGGGTTTCTCAAGAATCCGTTTTTGTGAGTGTTCTTTTGTTTTGTTTCAGGATTAAGCTGTTCGATTGAGATATGTTGCTATTAAAAATGCGTACGAGCGATTGCAACTGCTCTCAATTCTTCAGGTAAGATATATACCATGGTGTTTAATAGTAACAATCTTTCACCGTAGATCTGGTTGTTCTCTGGCTGTTTTAAGGTGGGTTATTATGCTCCTATACCCGGGTTTAAATCCAACTGTGAACAGAAAGAGGAAGGTAGGCGTTTCTTTCTCTCTTTACGCGTTTGGTGTAGAATTATATTTTCCCACAGTAGGAGACTTGGCATGAAAATCAGTTTCTTTTTACGATTTTGCATCTTTAGTTTAAGGGTCAAAAATATCTGTTTTGTTTTATTTAATCTTTCAAATTTGTAGCCTTTTAATTTTTCTTAAAAATAAATTAACATCATTACGTACAGTTGGAAGCAGAAACAAATTTTAGACAAAAAGGGATTTTGGTCGACCTGACTGTTTTGGCACCTCTATTCGTTAGGTTCAAATAAATCAGTGGTCATGTCTTGTGTATTATTTCACTTGAGGAGGAAATTTGAAGATCTCATAGAGTCGCTGAAACTTTTGTAGGCCAATATATTCTGGAATGAGTTTGGCAAATCAGTGAAGCTCGGTATCATTGATAGTGCTCCAAACAGGAACTATTTGGCGAAACTTCTTAGATCTAAGACGTGGCTTGCTGAAGTATTTTATATAAATAAGCGAAACTTATTGAACATCCAGGAATCTTTAGATATTGTTCATGTGAAAGCAAAGAGGAGCAAGAAAATGTTTTTGCAACCTGACTGTGCTTGCAGCCCAACTAAGTAGGTAATTTCATCACCATTAGGTGGTGAAACTCGAATTGTATTGGTTTGGTTTTTATTGATCAAACATCATTCTTTCGGTAAATATTTTATAGTAACTCTAATAGCTGCTACTTGTGGATTAAGTCATATGAGGCTGCTTGGACGCCCTGATTATCAATTTAGATGAAGGTTCCTACTTTGTTCCTAATATTCTTAAAAAAGATGATCTAAAGTTTGTTTTAACTTTTATCCTTATGCTTGATGTGGTTGGATTTAAGATAAGAGTATTGCCAATAACAAACAGCATAAACCATGCAGAAAAAAGAATTTGACTAATCATTACGGTGCATATCCCTATAGAAACATTTCAAGACATCGTCATCAGACACACAAATTTATCAAACCCACCTGGAACTCCTTTCATTTGCTTTATCATTTTCTTATGTTGTTCTATTGCAGAATTCACAATCATTAACAGATCATCCATTAGCCACTGCCAGCTCTTTCCAACAGGATTAGAGTGATGTCTCCAACAGAAAACACACTTATTTGCACATGCCAAACCTGGTGTTGCCTCCATGCACCTGTTACCGTACGAGTTAAATTTCAATTTTCACTACATAAATATCGGTATAAATAATATTAAACTTATCCTCGAAATGCATGAAACAAAACAGATTTTTTTTGTTGAATAATAGCGCAATTATGACACATTAGAAACCGTTTTTATACAAATCTGATAAAAGAAACTTTCCGAAAACAAGAACTACATATCACTAATTTCAAATGGTTACCTACACTATAAACCGACAAGTGAGTAAGAGTGTCAAATTAGCACTTGCTTAGTATCCACTGTGCGTTTTTATTATCTTTACTTCTAGCTTGATAAACCAAAATTAGAAGTAACGTGTTACTGACAATAATGATGACTAGGATTCATAAAACCACTCAAATTAAATCAAAGATGGTGAGTGATTTTCTTTCATGCCTATCTCCTTTAACTCTAGATAGTCATGATCACTATTCGAACTAATGTTTAATAGACTATTTTAGTACAAGTTTGAATACTATGATATTTCTTAGCTATGATATTTTTTCCTACTAAAAAAATACCAATACTATAATGAGTGCATATCTACAATGGGGTATGTTTTTTGTACAAACCTATCTCGACACATAGGAAAATTGGCAAAAGTCAATTTTAAGGTAGTTGAACAATTTCAGCATTTTTATATTTTAACATTTTTATATATTAGCATTTTCATATTGACCCGGGTTTCGCTTTTCGAAACCCGGTTAGACCCGCCGGGTTTAGGTGACCCGGATCAACCCATTTCTCGAGACCCAGCTGGGTTTTGATTTTTCTAGGATTTTTTAAAAACATATATATGTAAATTTTATGTATGTGCGACGGAATATTATTTTCACATATTATATTAGTTGGTAAACAATTTATATCTTTAATATACGGGAGTTTTTGTATGGTGTTTATATATATTTTTGTTAATTATTAAAAGTATAAAAAAATATTATGATTTGAAATAGGAGTGTTCCAAGTGCTAAATTATCTTCAAATTTAAGACCCTCTGTCAAATCGGTTGATTATAGTTGAAACAATATGATTATTTGAGCAACACTGGTTAAAACCAAACCAAACCGATTAAAAACAATTTAGAACGAAATAAATCCGGTTAAAAATAGGTTAAAAACAAACCGGTCTGGTTAAAAACATGTTGAAACCAAACCGATCGGTTAAAAAAAGAGTTGTTTTGGTCAAACCGATTAAGCGAAAAACCAAACCATAACTGTAAAAACATAAAACTAAGACACAAACATACTCTTAGAAAAGATTTACGAAAGGAACCCGCCCATTGGGCGGGTTACGCTGCTAGTATATATATATATATATATATATATATATATATATATATATATATATATATATATATATATATATATATATATATATATATATATATATATATATATATATATATATATATATATATATATATATATATATATATATATATATATATATAGATTTACGTTTAAATGCGTTACACCTTAAAATGCAATACAATAGGCACCAATGACAAAGAGACACGTGTCCTTTTTGTTTAAAGAAAATACTAATTAATTTTAGTTTAATTAAGGATATCATGGTAATTTTATTTTTGATGTAATGCCATTTAATATGACATGTATAGAAAATGCCGTTATTTTGCATCTGCCCTTTTTTTCCATGAAAGCATCAACACCATTTTTTTTCTCTATTCTAAAGCCACCATCATTCATGTATATATTTTTTTGAGAAGTATTGTATTTATCAAATAACATCTACAAACGGTTGATTCGTCATCTCTTTTCTTTTGCATTTAATTTCTGACGAGTATATAAGCCATTGAAATCATCATCTGACGAATTGTTTATTACTTATGTGTACCATGAGATCGTATATGTCGATACACATTCGGACGCATCTATTTTATGTTTGGTTCCAAAGGATTCGTCTTGTCAGAATGGTGTTTTATGGGTCTTTTGTGATCGACACCTTACTAGCCTCTATAATCCGCATCTTCATTTACGCTCGTCGTTTTGATTATTGTCGCCATCGGTCGAGACCTTACAGTGCGGGATCTATGTTTCAGATCTTTTCATGTGGTTACCATGTCCATCACCTTCTTCGTGAAGTTCGACCGGTTTTTGGTATTTCTGAAAACGATCTAACCTCCTTTTTTTGGTCGGGATTTGGGTTTAACGAGGTTCTTACTTATTTTTTGTTTTTGAAAGAGTTGGTAATGAATAGGGTTTATCAATGGTTATGCTTGTGGATCAACATTGATAGATGAACGAAGTTTATATACTGATTAGATTTTGGGCATTAGTACATGTTAGTTAATTTCGAAGATGGTGAGTAGTTTTCGATAACTAATCAGGACTAATCAGTTGTCTTGTCGCTTCGTCATTATTGTAATTGACCTCGAAATCTGGTTCTAGTGATACATGCTCTTTAAATTCCGATGAGGTTTCGAGTGAAACGTCGTTTTGTCAAAGTTTCAAATGAAAAAGGTGATACACGTTCATCAAATGTGGTATATTTGTATCCCAAGTCCCTCAATGCCGTTATAGGTTACAAGATCCATGGTTATATACACATACTAGGTGATATACAATAATGTGTCACTAATATATAAATTTCGTCATTAAGCATACTACACTAAAAAATTGTGTTACTAAGCATACTACACTAAAAAAAATGTGTCACAAATAACCCATTAAGCATACTACACTAAAAGAATGTGTCACTACTAATATTGTCTCTGTAATATTGTGTGTCACCAATACATAAAAAAACAAATAAATAAATTAACGAAAGTATGAAAACATGATTAACAGTTTGTTTTTGGTTATTTAATATAATGGATTCAACAAATAACATGGAAAACATATAATATATAATACAAAGATTTATTTTAGATAAATAGAAAAAGTCGATATTGTGATTTCAAGTAATCTTTTCAGACTCGGTCGATCCGTCCGGGTCAACCGATTGACCCGGTTTCAATCGAGAAAACAAATCATATTAAATCAAGTTTCATATTTTTGAACCCGACAAAACTTGTCGGGTTTGGGGTGATCCAGATCAACTCGATTCTCCAGATCCGATTTTCAAAACATTAATTTCAACATGTTTATTTGAGTTTATTGATTGTTTGTTGTGTATCACAGTTACGTAGAAACTCACGTATCATGAATTTTGTGTGTAGCTTGGGTTTTCTCATGAAGGTTTGCATTTCATTAAAAATTACAAATATCAACGAGATGTGTCAAAAGAAGCGCTACCAAGTATAGCATGAAAAATGATAAAGTATCAAAACATTGATCGATACGTAAATGTGTGTATCAAATATATATTTGGTGGGATAAAAATGGTTGTATGATAAAATATATTTTATTAATTATTTCGGTTGTGCATTATTATGTACCACTAATAGGTTATGATTATTGTTGGTATTATATTGTGTCATCAGTATCATAATTACAATTGAGAAAAAGCATATTTTGAAGCAATTACGACAGATCATGGATGGTGTTGGTGTACACTTGAATCTCAGGAATAGAAAAACTCTTAATGTTTCAGTTATTTACATATATGCCATTATCAATTAATTATTTAGATGCAATCAAATCTTATATTAAATAGTTAATCTAACGGCTCACAAGTGTGCTTATTATAACGCATTATAAGTGTGTGCACCACGATAACGCCACCCTATATATATATATATATATATATATATATATATATATATATATATATATATATATATATATATATATATATATATATATATATATATATATATATATATATATATATATATATATATATTTACCAAGAGCATGTATTCCCCCTCGCGGGATTATAAACACATAAAAAGTAGTAAAAGCGAGGCTATGAACTCACCTGATATAGCTATTACACGTAGATCAAGGAACAAACGTCCAATAGTCGACACACGACTTCACGAGATATCAATCAGTCATTGATCGAGAACGAGTTGCCCAACGGTCGAAATATGACCGAACGAGACCTATAAGACGAGCGCTATACATAAGTTATATATATATGTAATTCACTTTTGGACATTGTATAATCATATATTAGTCCATCAAAGTCCTAAACCTACTGATGAGGACCTAACAATTCGTTTGCTACTAAATTAAAAAGATAAACATTACAACTATGATCTATGGCTTGTTCAAGCTTGATTTTCATGTCAAAAGTTATGTACAAAAAGATTAGGTGTAAACACCTTCGAAAGCAATACCCATTCATTTAATCATGTTGGCTTCTATGTTTAGGCTAGCTTATAGAATACTAAACACATGCCTTCATCTATTAAAACCGAGTATAATTCTCTTGGTTTATAAAATTAACTAACACTTTATCCCATCGGAACATAGTTCATAATTCTTGGTAAGCACCAATTCTGACCCATATTAGAAAATAAACATTCTGATATATTTCTGTTATGAATCAGGTCAAGGGATGAGAATCACATGAAAGTAGACTCTTAGACCTTTTAAACGACGTATGGAACGCCTAAGTCGGAGCTACGTTTGACTTTATATGAACTTTAGAAACAAACATATAATCCGCGCAAAGCTGTCAATCTGCACAGCCTGCACTTTACCTATTTTAACCAAGTTACACTTTAAACCAGCCCATGATCTTATTTTTTTGTAAAAGTATACTCTTTTAGCTTTCCAAAAATATAAGGCACACTTCCAACGGAGCTACGGTTTATCCGGTATGGATTTTTAAAGTTCTGGTCGCTGCACTTATCATAATCTGACCTTGCTGCACTAATTTGCATTTTACACCAATTTGACTACTCGACTAGTCAAAACCTAAACAAGAAAAGTTAAACTAGAGTCAAAGAGCTTTATATTTCGTTTAGGCCTCAAGTAAATCCCATTAACGGTTAGTTCTCTACAGCCCACCCACGTTGACTGATTTTCTACAATGCTTGCTGTCCGAAATTTTAATATCACCTAAACGATCCAAAACCCAACCATAGCTTATATAGAACACTTTCTTACTAACCTCAGCTTATGAAACATCTTAGCATCATTTTTCGTCAGGTATTAAGCCATGTTTTCTTGTTTATGCGCTACTTTAAGCTTGAGCTAAACACGCCTTTGTTAACCTAAAGTAAATTGATGTCGAGTACAAGCAGTAACAATTGGAAATAGTAAATTCATACCGAGTGATACCTAAGCCGCGTGCGAGAATACGAGTGATTCGGAGTCGTGATGCACGAGTAAGAATACGGGCATAAACACGATTATTAGCGAATCTGCCCGAGCTCGAACCAAAAACACGAACTTGAATCCACGATATACAAACCAGAAACTCGATTGTACATATAAGCTAGGCGTGATCCAATACTTTCGAGTCACAAACTATAAGCTTCCCACAAATGAAAATTAAAGCAAAATACGAGCGTCAACATGAAAACCGAACACGAATACCAATGAAGTTAAACCTGCCATTGACTCGATCAAACATGACCTCGAGCCTTAAGCAAACGAACCAAAATTAGTGAGCACGAGCCGACCGAACCGAGCAGACTCCATACTCAAACAACTCAGCGTGAACCATACTCGAAGTCGATCATATCGTAAAAACTAAATGGTCGTTCTTGCTACTAGATGAAATGGGTAAACATGCTTTCTTTGCTACTAGATGGTTATCAAAACATTCATCTGCAATCTGTATATCGAGGCTACTTGCATGATTTCTCGCATATAGATTAAAAATAGGAGCAAGTTGAGTTTGTATATGTTATAGTTCTATGAAGATAAGATGGGAATATATTTGAGATATTTGAAGTTAAATATACCACTTCCATATCTACGTTAGCATTTAAATGCCACGAGGCAACACCAAACAAAACTGGTCCCTAAACATAAATTAAAAAGAAATTATGGCGTGAAGTGGCAATGAAATGTAATAGTAATAGCTTCGTAAATTTATAAAAGCGGGCATTATCATCGATGTCTAATATTTTTAATGTTACGCGATTTGAAAGATACGTGTGAAACACGAAAAATAAACGCTTAATATGAAATAAAAACATCGACATTCGGAGAACTTTAATATTTTTATATATAAACGAAGGCTTATAATTAAATAAGGGTTAACGTGTCCCATATATGAATGACACTTAAAGGCTTAACGTAAATTACAAAGAATGCTCGTAAAATGAGAAATTTAAACGACGACAATAGAAAATATTTCTATGTCATAATGAAAATGTTCACTGTCGATGACGGACATAGGCTTTGCTAATAAATAATAAATGACACGTATCGGATACGTTAAAGCCTTAACCTTACCGGTTAACCGAGAAATCAATATTATTCGTAGAACGAAGATGACAAATAAAAGTCAATTAATAAATATTGATCCGAATAATAGAATTAGTATTAGAACTCGGTCTAAATGTTGATTTTAAAGTTCGGGTTACTACATTATCTACCCCTTTAGGAAGCGATGTCATAGCGCTTAATTCGTCTCAATAGTCTTCGGTTAAAGGGCGAAGAGGTGAGAGATAGACAAGTCATCGCTAAGGTTTCTAGCGAATGTCAAATGAACAAAATTTAAAGCAACGAGTATACATAACGGTCACAAGAGAATGGTTTTGAATGTTGTTTCAATCCTTTTAAGGAAAGAATAATACATAACTCGAAGAAGAAGTCATTGGAAGCGAAAAATTAACAAGTCATCAACTTTTGGATGTGCTTCGAGGTACATTACTACAAACTTATCAAACAAGTGACGGTCGATATAAATTCGAAAAATTCCTCATGACAAGTAATGAGTCGAGAGAAATGGGTGCATTTGGAATATTTTCAATGCGGCAATCAATTCAAAACTATCCGTGATCACATAGATCAAATCGAAACATATATCTTCCACGAGTTTCAATAAAAACAATTTCGTCGGAAAATCGCAAATCAATACCTCCATCGAAAATGTTACGAAATATTCAAGACGAGGTAATTACTACTATTCGTACAAAATCAACCAGTTGCATGATCTTAGTTTTCTGTAAAAGTATACTCTTTTAGCTTTCCAAAAATATAAGGCACACATCCAACGGAGCTACGGTTTATTTTTTCTGTTAACCGGCAAGGTTAAGGCTTTAACGTATCTGACACGCGTCATTTATTATTTATTAGCAAAGCCTATGTCCGTCATCGACCATGAACATTTTCATTATGACATAGAAATATTTTCTATTGTCGTAATGAAAATGTTCACGGTCGATGACGGAAATAGGCTTTGTTAATAAATAATAAATGACACGTATCGGATACGTTAAAGCCTTAACCTTGCCGGTTAACCGAGAAATCAATATTATTCGTAGAACGAAGATGACAAATAAAAGTCAATTAATAAATATTGATCCGAATAATAGAATTAGTATTAGAACTTGGTCTAAATGTTGATTTTAAAGTTCAGGTTACTACATGAGGCTACAAAGAAGAAGAACAAGAATCAAATGCTTAATCAATTTGCTTCTTTCAAAGCAATTTGTGATGAAACAATTGGTGCTATCTACAATAAGCTTCAAGATCTGGTTGCTCGGTTGGAGTTCTTTGAAATAGAAGTGTTAAGAGAACAGGTGAATACCATATTACTCAACAGCCTTCAGAAAGAATGGTTTGTCTACAAATCCATTTGGCAGAATAGGGATGACATAGATGACAAGAACATTGATGACATATACAATAACTTGAAAGTTTTTGAGCCAGTGGTTAATGAGATGAAGTCATCAGGAACCATCCGAACTACTTCAAGTGGATCTGTTGATTCCCTTGCTAACATGGCCTTCATATCTCACAGCAGTGGAATCTCCAAAGGCAGTGGAATCGGAGTTTCCCCTGCTACCCATTCCCCTGTTGCTAGATCTGGATCATCCTATGATGAAGAAAGGCCTGCAACATTCAGCCTTGACATTGTTTGTGCTTTCATAGCATCCCAAGGATCACAAGGATCTACTGTATTACATGAAGATCTAAGTCAAATCAGTAAGCAAGGACTGGAGGAGATGGACATCAAGTGGAACATGGCTCTACTCAACATGAGGGCCAACAGATTTTACAAGAAATATGGGAAGAAGATTTCCATAAATCATTCTGATGTAGCTGGATTTGAAAAATCAAAGGTGGATCGCTAAAATTATGGCAAGAGAGGCCATTTTTCTAGGGAGTGCATAGCGCCAAAGAATGGAAGCAACTATAGGAAGGAAAGCAGGGATGATGATTCTAGTGTTAAGGCTATGGTAGCCATGCAAGGGATTGATGGAGCAGGTGGATGGGACTGGAGTGCTATGACAGAGGATGTTGAAAGAAATCAAGCATTTGTTGCTGAGGAAAAAGAGGAAGATTTTGCTCTTATGGCCATGTCAAGCTCTAGTTCAGAAAATGAGGTATATGATGATTCATATTGTACTAAAGCTTGTAGAAAAAATACTGAGTTATTGTGATCAAATAAGAAAGATAAAAGTTGTTAGCCGTATATTTTATATAGTCGAACAAGAATGTAATAGGTCATCTTAGTCGTTATTGGTCTTGTATTGTAATAGCTTATTCGGGAAAACCGGGCTTGGACTTTAAGCTAATATTGTATAAGTTAGGGGCGTAAGCCCAAGACAAAGCCAAGCCCGGCCCAAGTCACTTAAACCCACGGCCCATATGCCAAGGGTATATATACCCTCTTCCATGTGTGGAAGAGGGTGTTGGTTCATTTTACTTTCTCTCTTTAGTAAACATTAACCTTCCAAATTCTCTCTTGTTTCTCTCTCTACTTTTCTTCTCTTTTTCTCTCTAAATATCTCTTCTAAATCTTGTGTTATGGATTAAATGGGATTAACATTTGGTATCAAGAGCATATAGTGTATAGGTGATTGAAGATTCGTGTGTGGTGTTCTTGATTTTTTCGTGGCTATTTTGATCTATATCTCAGGTCCCAAATTTTTTTTGTGTGTTTTTCATGGTCTATTCTTGATACAAATCATCTACATACTAGTAGTAGTGATTTGGGTATCTTGGTTTTGGCTAAAACACAAGTCTTTTGGATCAAAAGTTGCGAAATTTCTTATTTTTTCTACATTCCGAAATTCAAGCAAGGTTACCATCGGAAAGTACAAAGTGTGAGGCTCAATCGCAATAATCCAAGGATTCTACTTTGCGATCACCCTGATTTCGATACCTTATTCCGACGAGATATTCCGATCGTACATTGCGATCTAGGATTCCGACGGTTTCAAGGGATATTGAGTCGTTACTCTGTCCAATTTGTTCTAGCCATATTACGATCTAAACATTCCGACAGCCACATTCCGACAGCCACATTCCGACAGAACATTCCGATCTGGACATTCCGATCTAACATTGCGACAGTGCATTGCGATAGAACATTCCGATCCGGACATTCCGACATGTATTCCGATGGACATTCCGATGGATATTTTGTTTGAGTAATTTTTAGACTTAGCCACTATCTAGACTAGTTTCGGAACATAGTTTACACGAAGATTAAAATTTTTAGGTCAAGTAAAATCAATTTTTTTCCCTACTAGTTTTTGGCTATTTCTAACTCAAATTCAAAATTTGGTGATACAAAATTTTTTCGGCTTATCGTTTTGTTAGACTGAGGAATTTATTGTCGGACTGAGAAATTTTTTTTTTGAATTTTCGTAATTTCAATTTTAACCACACATCATCACAACAAATCCACTAAGATCTGCAATTCATCCACAAGTATTCACCATGTCTAACAACAACATCAACATTGCAACTGCTAATCAAATTCGTTTGGAACAAGGTGGCAACGGTAATCCACCTGTGCTCACTGCCGGTTGCTGCGTTCAATGGAGATCTCGTTTTCTCAGATTTCTCGACGGAAAAGAAAACCAAATTGCACTTCGTCACTGCCTTGAGAATCCATCTCCAGTTTTTGAATTTAGACCAGTTACAACTCAGGCAGAGGATGGTACTTCATCAACTATACGAGCTATGGAGGATTTTGACACATGTTTTGCTGAGAAAAAGAAACTCCTCCAAGCTGAAGCTAATGCTGTAAACTTCATACTCACTAGAATTGATAACGATATCTATTCCACAGTTGATGCATGTCCTAATGCTATGGAAATGTGGAATGCAATTCATCGATTGAAGCAAGGTGAGTCGATCAATGTTCAAGATCTCGAGACTAATCTACTTTGGGAGTTTGGAAAATTCACATCTGAAGATGGTGAATCCATTGACTCATATTACTCGAGATTCTACAAAATGATGAATGAGCTTGTCAGAAATCAGTGCACCATCTCCAATCATCATGCCAATGTTCAGTTTCTACTTCAACTCAAACCGGAATGACAAAGGTTTGTGACCTTGGTTAAACAAAGGGAAGATATCAAGACCATCTCCTATCACAAACTTTATGATATCTTAAAACAACATCAAAATGAAGTGAATGAACTAAGGGCTGAAAAGGCAGAACGGTCTGCAAATTCTATTGCTTTTGTGGCTACTACTTCAATAAAACCCGTTCCTCGTCAACAACCACCTAATCATTCCTCGAAGTCATCAAGCTCATCCACCAAACCTCTAGCTGCTACTAAACACAAAGCAAAAGCAATTGTCCCCACTCCACCTCCAAAGTATGACACCGAGTCAGATGGAGACAGTGATGATGAACAAACTTCAAGGGACAAGAAGATTGAAGAACTCATGTCTTTACTCACCACAACTTATAAGAAGATCTAAAAACCTACCAACAACAACCTCAGATCATCATCCAATGCTAGATATAAGGAAGTTGATCATGCACCTAGGTATGATCGCGATGCTAGGTATGATAATCAGAGGATGTTGAATCAAGTTGGGGCTAGAGATATTGTAGGCACTCCGGTTGTGCAGAAGACTGGGATTCAATGCTTCAATTTCAAGGGATTTGGGCACATGGCTAGGGAATGCAAGAAGCCAAAACGGGTTAAGGACTCAGGGTATCACAAGGAAAAGATGCTGATGTGTAAGAAAGAAGAAGCAGGAATTCCACTCACAGCAGATGAAGTTGACTGGCGTGATGACACTGATGATGAAGCCGATGATCAAGAGTTAGAGGCACATTATGTGTACATGGCAAAGATTCAAGAAGTGATCCCAGAAACTGATGATACTTCTGGACCCATCTATGATTCTGAGCCACTTGAAAAGGTACCATCACATGAAAACTATAATGTGTTTGCTAATGAACGACGACATCCTGAGCAACCTGAAAGCATCAATGACACATATGTAATGGACACGTAGGATAGCAATATCTCTACGGATTCACAGCATATGTGTAATGATGACGGAAAAGTTGTTCAGGATACTGACTCGGATGAGGACCATGATTTGCTTGCGTCTATTATTGATTCTTTAAAACATGAAATTGAGGAAAACAAAGAGGCTAATAAACGTTTGAAGCAAGCAAACACATCCTTAGCCGAGGAGATAGACACGCTTAAAGAGTGTGATTATGTAAAAGAAGCTGATCGACGGGTTGCAATAGCTAATGGTTTGGTATATGAATGTAAGGTGCTCAACGAACAATATTGTTCTGAAGTAACACACGAAATTCATATGTCAAAACAGAAGATATCGGAACTTGAAGAACAACTGCTGCTACATAAACTCCAAATTACTGAATTAGTTTCGGTTAACAAAGAACAAACTAAGCTTTATAAAACTCTTGAAGAAAAGGATATTGAAAAAATTCTTGATTTGGAAAAGAGAGTCGACACGTTAAACAACATTGTTTACAAAACGGGTCAGTCTATTCAAACTAGGAATATGCTCAATAGAAATATGAAAACGAGTTTTGTCAAGCCTGAATATCTCAAGAAAGCTCAATGTACCAAGCCTGCTCTTTATGATATCGGTTGTTATGTTGATAATCTTGCTCTTATGCTTTCCCCTGACTGCGACGAAATCATTCGTCAACAAGAAGAAAGTCGATCAAACTTAAGTGATTTAATAAACCTTTCTGAATCTGATAATTATATTAAGTTTGTTCCTCAAAAAGAACTTTCCAAAGAACAAAAAATGTACAATAGTGTTCCACCACCAAGTAATGAACCCCAAAAGAAAGTTTCTTTAAAAAGGAGTTTCAAAAAGCAATCAATTTTGTTAGAAAAACAAATTTCGGATGAAAAACGTAAATGGGATGAGAAAAGCAAAAGTGTTCAGCAATTTGAGTTTATAAAACAAGGGGTTTTAAATTTGTACAAATGTGCCGTCGACTATGAAAAAGTTTCTAGGGATACCATTTGGAATATTAAACCTAACCCACAAGTAGAAGTCGTCATTCAACAATGCATTGTTCCAACCATAGATGATCTTTCAAAAAATGTGGAAATGTTTTATAATGCTCTCACAGAGGAAATGTTAACTGATTTAAGCTATGTCAAATCTCTTAAAGATGAAGTTGATTTTCTTCAAACTAAATTAAAGACACAAGAACACCAACTTTCTAACGAAATTGATCGACTTTCTAAGGAATACTTTTATGCTGACCATATGAATAATATACTTGGTGTGTATACCGATCTTGATCAATATTGTCATGTAGCATGTCTAGTGTCAGAATCGGACGCAAAATGTCGCAATCTTGAAGTAGAGCTTTCGAAACAAATTCAGTCATATAACAAACTTTCAAAAAGTTTTTCTCAACTTGAAAAACACTCCATTTCTCTTGAACTTACTTTACAAAAAGGTGAAAAATCTCATAATCATAAAAAGTGTCAAGACATGTCAGCTTCTTCGTTTCGTCTACTAAATGAAAAAGATTTCGAAATAAATGTTTTGAAAGCTCAGCTAAAAGAAAGGGACATAGCCATAAGTGAGTTACAGAAACTCATTGAGAAAATTAAAGGAAAGTCTGTTTTGGGCAAACCATCCGCCGTTCGTCAACCGAATGCGGTTAAATGCCCTAAATCATCTATTTTGGGACAATCCCCACAGACTTTGCCTAAAATAGGAAATGATAAGAGTACAAATGTGATAGCACCAGGAATGTATAAGATGAACACTAAGCCCACTCAAACAGGAACATCGCGGTTACCTGAGAATATTAGGAAAACTAATCAACGTGTGTCTTCTTCTACAGGTGTAATCCCCACTACTAGCGTTAGCGGACCACAGCTTAAGAGCAATAGAATGCAAGATAAGGTCATGCCTAACAATAGTCAAGGAAAGAAGTTGGAAGTAGAAGACCACCGTAGGAATTTTAAGTTTTCTAAGAATAAAACGTCTGTAACTGCATGTAATGACAGTTTAAATGCTAAGACCTCGAATGTTGAATTTGTTTGTGTTGAATGTGGCAAATGTGTTCGTACTTTCAATCATGATGCTTGTGCTCTTAATCATAATGGTGTGAACACTAGAACTAGGAAGCCTATTCGTGTTCCCACTAGTACTAGTGAACCCACAAGAACTTTGAACAAATCCACTGCTCAACCACTTAAGAAACTAAGTGCGTTAGAATCCACTACTCTACGTAAACAAAGCAGGTTAAAGAAGCTTTATGAGAACATGATTAGGACATGTACACGGGGGTATTCAAGATTTACACCACCCGGATACAAATGGGTACCTAAGACAACCCCTATTCTAATTGGGTCTATGAATGTTAGCTTGCCTTTAGAATCTAGGTCCACTACTATTTTGGAACCCGTCTCTATCAAGGGCTCCCATTTGTCAAATGCTACATTGTCTTCTAATTCTTCTGCAGCTCGTCGAAATCATCCTATTCATAATGGACTCCGGGTGCACAAAGCACATGACGGGCAATCTCAAGCTTCTCATTAACTTCGTGGAGAAGTTTCTGGGTACGGTGCGATTTAGAAATGATCAATTTGCACCGATACTTGGATATGGCGATTTGGTTCAAGGAAATCTCACTATCAAACGGGTTTATTACATCGAGGGACTGAATCACAATTTATTCTCGGTTGGTCAATTTTGTGATGCGGATTTGGAAGTGGCTTTTCGGAAATCTACTTGCTATGTTAGAGACTACGATGGAAATGACCTTCTTACAGGTTCTCGTGGTTCTGATCTCTACACAGTAACTCTTCAAGACACATCTTCAACAAATCCAATTTGCTTAATGGCTAAAGCCTCATCATCTCAAGCATGGTTATGGCATCAACGATTGTCACATCTCAACTTTGACACCATCAACTTTCTTTCTAAGAATGATATTGTGACCGGTCTTCCTAAGTTAAAATTCGTCAAAGACCATCTTTGTTCTTCTTGTGAGTTGGGGAAAGCAAAAAGGAAGTCTTTCAAATCAAAGACTACCCCAAGCTCAAAAGGACGATTAGTACTTCTACACATGGATTTATGTGGTCCCATGCGTGTAGAGAGTATTAACGGGAAAAAGTATATTCTCGTGATTGTTGATGATTACTCTAGATACACATGGACTTTCTTCTTAAGGTCCAAAGATGAAACACCAGAGGTTCTCAAAAACTTTCTCAAGATGATACAACGCAATCTTCAAGCTCAAGTCTTAACCGTAAGAACGGATAGGGGTACTGAATTTTTGAACAAGAACTTGCAATCTTACTTTCAAGAAGAAGGCATCGAACATCAAACGTCTAATGCTCGAACTCCTGAACAAAATGGCGTTGTCGAAAGGCGGAACCGTACTTTGGTTGAGGCAGCTCGAACAATGCTTTCTGCTTCAAAATTACCGCTATTCTTTTGGGCTGAAGCAATTGCAACTGCCTGTTATACTCAGAATCGTTCTCTCGTTATCCCTAGACATGAAAAGACACCTTACCACATCATCAATGGCAGGAAACCTACTGTCAAATTCTTTCACGTATTTGGATCTTTATGCTACATTCTTAAAGACGGTGAGAATCTCGACAAGATGAAAGAAAAAGGTGATGCATGTATTTTTGTGGGGTATGCTACATTGTCGAAAGGATATCGAGTCTATAACAAAAGAACAAAGATTATTGTCGAAACAATTCATGTGAACTTTGACGAATTGCCACAGATGGTACTTGATCACAACAGCTCAAGTCCCACACCTCATTGTCCAGCAATGGCACCTACACATAACAGTGTACGTCCCGTGCAAGAATGTCAAGAAAATACTCCTACAGCAGACTCGACGGATACGGCAGAAATGAATGAGTTGGTTGATTTATATGATCCAATGTTTGATGAATATTACTATGGAAACAATCAAGTTGTGTCAAAGCCTTCCGCTATCAATACTGCTGATGCACCCGCACAAAGTCAACCAGACACAACTGCATCTACTTCAGCAACCGTTGCTCAAGAGACAATTCCAGTGGATACTCAACAAACTCAAGAAACTGTCATACAACCAACATCACCAACCGTCAATGCTGAAGGAGGAAACAACAATCAAGCAGTCGATGCACAACCTGACGATGAAGAATTTATCAATCCGTTCGGTACACCGGTACACGAAGTCGGAGAGTCTTCTACTCATGTTGATCCGTCCAACATGCATACATTCTACCAACCATATCCATCCACTCACCATTGGACACGTGATCATCCATTGGAGCAAGTCATTGGAAATCCTTCACAGCCGGTTCGAACACGCAGACAACTTGAAACCGATGGCGATGTGTGTATGTATGCACTCACCGTGAGTTCAACTGTACCTACAAACATTAAACAAGCCATGACTGATCATGCATGGATTGAATCAATGGAAGACGAAATTCATCAGTTTGAACGCCTAAATGTTTGGGAACTTGTTGACCGACCCTATGGAATGTCAACTTTAGATTTCAAATGGATCTGGAAAAACAAACTGGATGAAGAACAAACCATCATCAAAAACAAATCTCGTCTTGTGGTTAAGGGATACCGTCAACAAGAAGGAATAGACTACGATGAATCATTCGCTCCAGTCGCTTGTTTGGAAGCTGTCAGGATATTCCTTGCTTATGCTGCACATAAGGGCTTCACGGTTTTTCAGATGGACGTTAAAACTGCTTTTCTCAACGGTCATTTGAAGGAAGAAGTGTATGTTAATCAGCTGGAAGGTTTCATCGATCCTCATCATCCTGACAAAGTCTATCGTCTCAAGAAGGCTGTATATGGACTAAAACAAGCTCCAAGGGCATGGTACGAAGAACTTTCAAACTTCTTGGTGTCCAAAGGATTATCCAAAGGTTCTATTAATCCTACTCTCTTTACTAATAAATATGGGGATGACATAATGCTGGTGCAAGTTTATGTTGATGACATTATTTTTGGTTCTACGAACCCAAAACTTTCAAAATGTTTTGAAAAATTAATGCACAGCAGATTTGAAATGTCAATAATGGGGGAGCTAAAATTTGTTGATCCCAAAGTCAGATCTTAAACCTTAATAGCTTGTTTAAGGGTTGTGATAGAAAGAAAGAATTCAATCTAACACTAGAGAAACTTTGCAAAGCAAAGTAACCAAACAAGATGCGGAATATAATGTTTAGCACAAGAACAATATGATTGAAACGTTGAACTTTAATATATCAATGATATACGAATACCCTAAAATGGTATTAGGGTTTACAAAACCTTAAAGTGTGATAATGAAAGACAATAGAGAAAAGACACACATTGCATGCTAACCTAGTGAGTCCTTTTATAGCCATAAGGACTCACGTACAAGATCACTACTAACAAACTTGGAAAGTATTAAGGAATAGTAACAAAAACGCGTAAAAATCTATTCCAAGTTTATCTCTGATAGCAGGGCCTTTGACTTCAGCAGGGGAACCAATCCCCCTGCCTTTGTTATTTAGCAGGGGGAACTTACACTAGCAGGGGTACGGATAATCAACTAGAAGGGGTAACAAGTAAGCGTAGATTTATTCCCAACAATCCTCCCCTAAACTTGTGCTTTCCCCTAAAGACAAGTTTCTGAATAAATCCTAGTTGATGAGGATGCTTACAAACTTTCTGGCCAAATCTGACTATGAATCATTCTTACCAGATCATAAACAACAGGCGTTTTAGCATCTACAATCAAGTTAGCCTGTGCTAGTTTCTTCAAGGTCTCCTGAATGAAGGGATAATACCTATGATTGATCAAGTACACACTTACTCCTTCCATTACTACCTCATAGACCCCAGAATTGGTAAACAGCTTCCAATACAACAAATCTTCTTTATTCACTGCATCAAATATAGGATCAAATAACTCATGCTCATACATCCTCTTCATGCACTCCCATATTACCCAATCCTTCTCCACACCGTCCATGGTAGGAGGTTTTGCAGCAAACGTCTTCTTTAAAATTTTCCACAGATCTTCTAAGTCCTCATTATCCAAGGTCTGAAACATGACATCTAGACTTAGAAATGTATGTGCTGTATTGTCAGCTCTTGTAAGCTTCCACCAAGTCCTCCCTTTGTGTTCATAAACAGCATACTCTATGATAGCAAACTTCTTTCCAAGTTCACTGGGTGAGATATCATCATTTTCCTGCAGAATTAGCTGTTTATCAATTTCATCATTTGAAGGCCGTTGAGATTCCTTAGTAACTGTGCCAACCTTCTCCATTCTCTTGAGTCTTTTGGCTGCTCTTTGTACATTAAGTACAGACTTCTTAATTTCTGGAAAACTTTCACCTGCTTGATGTAATGCCCCTGCTTGTGATGATGCACCTGCTTGGGATGATGCACCTGCTTGTGTAGTTTCCAAAGTTGTTCCTTCAGCTTTTCTTTTCTTAGATTCCCTAGCTTTCTTTAGCATTTCACTTTGTCTCCTAAGATACTCAGCTTCCTCAGGAGAATTCATAGTCATCCAGTCTTCCACATCATATTCTCTTAAGACTGGTCTGACTGCTCTTTTTATGGCTTCAAAACTCATATCTCCGAAGTCACCATCCTTCCACTTCTTATGTCTCTTGAGCAAAACTTTGTAGTGTTCAAGTTGCCCTTTCTCTGAAGTTAAATACTTCTCTCTCTGAATTTGATTTGCCCTTCTTTCCAGATACTCAGTTTGATATTTGTAAACAAGGCAAGTCAACTCATACCTGTCTTCCAAAGGAGCATTTATTAACTCCTTCTCCCATTGATCAAGAAATTCTCCAATATGAGGTACCCTGTGATCCAACTCTCTATGCATAATCTCAACCTGCTTGAGCATATCTTTAGGCCTCATCTTTTGCATTCTTTGATCCTGCATATCCATCTCCTCTTGTTGTAGCCTGAGAGCTACTTGTGCATCATGTGCTTCTTGAGCCCTTTGCTGTTCAGGAGTTAGATGCTTGTATTTTCTCTTGGGCTGTTCAACCATGATTCCTTTTCCTTTGTCTTTTGGATCCACTGCTGGTGCTGGTTTAACTTTAGATGCAGGTTCTTTGATTGTAATCCCCTTCTGAGCTGGTTGCTTTCTGTTCTTTCTAACAAAAGTTTGAGTAATATTCTTAGCAGGGGAACGACTTACAGCAGTGGGATCGGCAACAGCAGGGGAAACTTTTGAAGCAGGGGCTTCTTCTTGATTACCCATGGTGAGCAATGTTTGAGCAATCTCTTTGGTTGCACTCCCCTTATCACTTCCCTTATCAGCACTTCCTTTCCCAATCCCTTTCTCAGCTCTTGCTATCTTTCCATGTACACCACCAGGATATGAATAGTACTGAGTAGACTCTTCTATATTTGGAACTTCCTCCCCTTTGGAAGCATCCTCATCTGTGGATATGATAAGTCTAGGCTTTCTCCTCCCCTCAAGGGTAGCAAGTCTGGTTTCTAAGTTATTGATAACCAGATTTTGCTTTTTGATATTTTGTACCAGTTGTGCATTCTGCCTTTTCAGACTCATGCACATTTTCGTCAATTCCAAATTAGTCAAAGGTTTCATGCTGCTCTCAATCCTAGAAGGGGATTTCTCCCATTTTTGGATATCATGGAGTGAGGGAGAGGACTTACTGATGATGTCACTGTCCTGCTCACCCCTTGAGGATGAGACAGTAGTGGCAACCAAACCCTCAGTTTGCTCCAAACCCTTGGAGACTCTCCTCTCTACTGCTTGTGAAGATTCACCAGGCAAGGGAGACCTGGCAAACCTGGATTTAGATCGCCTTTCATGTTGTGGATCAGCAGGGGGTAGACAACTGGCAGGGTGTAGGTTCTTGGCAGGGGAATCAGAAGGTTTGTGTCTAGCTATTTGATTCTTGGCTTCTTCCTGTCTGATTTGTTGCATCATAATTGAAGTGAGTGGAATGGACCTGCCAGAAAACTGTGGTGATGGTGCAAGAAGTGTGGAGAATAGTTTGGTGGTATGTTTGGTTGCTGAAAAATAGTTTTTGTGTTTAGTTGGACCATGATCACTCATATTCAGCAGAAGTTCTATAAACCTTGGGTACATACAAAACGTTGAGTTGCTTGAAACAATTTTAACCATTCCTTTGAAAATCATTTGAGAAAAACAATACTTCCTCCTTGTTGCAAAGCAGATCAGGGCATAAGCCATCTCACTACCAAATTCATTAAAAGCAGTGGTTTTTGGTGACAAACATTGCAAAACTGTATGAATCAAATACTTCCAATGAGGGGCAAACTGACCTTTAGCAAACTTACATTTTTGGTTTTTAGAAAGAGTGTACCCCAATTTAACAAGACCCGCAAAGATTTCAGCCTCAGATAGGTTGGTGATCCCATCCTCATCATCAAGAAGAAGATTGTCCCTGATGGAGGCAAGTGTAATCACCTTGGGATGACCATCTACAGTGCTTTGAATTGTAACCTCTCCATTCACTGTTTTGGTCATGGATTTAGACCAGAACTGCTGAATGTGTGAGGTATAAATTCTAGGGTTGATGAGAAGGGCCACTCTAAAGTACGAGGACTTTAGAAAGGCCACAGCATCAGCAAACTCTACTGGTTCGTCATGTAACAAAGCGATTTGGTTATGATTAGCAGCAATTTTGAGAGTCATGATAAAGTTTGAAAATATTTTGAAGGTTTATAAAGGTGAGAGGTAGGTGGGATTAAGTCGAGAGAGAGATGGACCTGCTGGTGAAGGGAATTAAGTTTTTATAGGCAAATTGGAGAGCTGTGATTGGACCAAATTTTCAAATTGCAAAAATATCAAAGATAAATCTTGATAAAAAAGTAATTTATTTGAAGTAAGAAAGAAAAGATTACCAATCAGCGAAGAAAGCGCCTTAAATATCTTTTAAAAACAATAAAATATTCCCTAACCAAAATTTGTGCAAGCAGGCCCAACGGCTATGAACAGGGTAACAGTATTGTCGGTCAACGGTCAAACAGGGGAATGTTATGAAAGCAGGGGAAGCAAAAGGTGAAAGCAGGGGAAACTTTCCTAGGGGTATTGGACTAGTCATGGAGAGACCAATGCTAACTAGCTCTTCTCTAATGCACACACTTGTATACACAAGATAGATACATAGAAACTCAAGAGTCCTCTAATCAGCAAAGGTCTCAGCACAAAAAGTCAACACATAAGTCACCCTGCACCAGGTCAGCCCAAGAAAATATGCATACCCTAGTCACCATCCCTACCTTTTTCCTTACCTATGGTCAGTTAGTCTTGGCAATGTGTACCACACATCTGTACTTGAACAGCAAGCTGTTTTGATAGAGAAGTGTAAGCACCTATTACAGTGCCTCAAGGTTTCAGAGTTCTGACAAGCTTTGCAGCAAGTCATCATCACCCTGAACCCTTACTCACCAATGGATATGATCTAAGATCATATATGAGCATCCTAAGGATACCCTGAGTTCTAAAGGTGTGACCTAACCTCCCCTTAAACATAGAGCATATACCTGATTCACCAATGAGAATGGTATGCACCACATGAAACTTTGCATTGTTAGTCTAAAACCACATATAACCACTTTGTAAAAAGAACAAAGCCAGTTTAAAGAGAAAAATTCTCTTAGCAGGGGAATGAACCCCCAGCAGGGGAATCTGTGTTAAAAAGAAGTGGAATAAAAAGTGATGGAAAAAATGACTAACAACTACACAATAACAGTAGTAAAGCAACCCTGAAAATACATGACATAATAGACATCAGTTTTTAGGGAGTAACCATTCCAATACCTGCAACCAGGTACTGAAACCTCCCTACTTCAAAAGCTTTTGTTAAAAGATCAGAAACATTAAGTTCTGTATCAATTTTCTCAGGGACAATCAGTCCTTTTTCAAAACAACCTCTGATAAAGTGATGTCTAATTTCAATATGTTTAGTTTTGCTATGAAAAACAGGGTTCTTAATAATGCAAATGGTGCTGTTGTTGTCAATGAATATCTTGGTTTTAAGAAAGTTATACCCATAATCAAGCAGTTGATTTAGCACCCAAAGTACTTGACCACAGCATGCAGCAGCTGCTACATACTCATCTTCAGTTGTGGATGTGGCCATAATAGTCTGCTTCCCAAAAATTGGCATCCCCCTGTTGTGGACTTCCTATCATTGTTGTCACCAGCATAGTCACTATCTGAGTAAGATATCAACTCAAATGGTGACTCCTTGGGATACTAAAGTCCTAAGGTGGGATGACACTTTAGATACCTAAAAATTCTTTTTACAGCAAATAAGTGACACTCTGTTGGTGTCACCTGGTATCTTGCACATAAACAAACAGCAAACATGATGTCAGGTCTTGAAGCTGTTAGATACATGAGAGACCCAATCATAGACCTGTAGTTCCTGACATCAATAAGCTTTCAAGGACCATCTCTACCCCATGGATGATCCTTGTCCATTGGTGTGGATACCTTCTTTCCATCAGACATGCCAAACTTCTTGACAATCTCAGCCACATATTTGTCTTGTGAGATAAATATCCCATCTTTCCGCTGCTGAACTTGTAACCCCAAAAAGAAGTTTAGCTCTCCCATGGCACTCATTTGAAATTTATCCTGCATTAGTTTGGCAAACTCTTTGCTAAGCATAGAGTTAGTGGATCCAAAGATGATGTCATCAACATAGACTTGTACTAGCAGAAGGTCACCCTTTTGTTTCTTGGTAAACAGGGTCTAATCAATCTTCCCCTGCTGAATCCATTATCTAGGAGATATTTAGAGAGAGTACCATACCAAGCCCTGGAAGCTTGGTGAAGTCCATACATAGCCTTTTTCACCTTGTATACTTTGTCTGGATGTTCTGGGTCTTCAAACCCTGGAGGTTGCATAACATAGACTTCTTCATCAATGGTTCCATATAGAAAGGAACTTTTCACATCCATTTGGAAAACAGTGAAATCCATAAATGAAGCATAAGCAAGGAATAATATAATGGCTTCAATCCTGGCAACTGGAGCAAATACCTCCTCATAGTCAATTCCTTCTTCCTGTGTATACCCTTGTGCCACTAGTCTTGCTTTGTTCCTAACAACTATCCCCGTTTCATCCTTTTTGTTCCTGAGTACCCACTTTGTCCCAATGGGCCTTGCCCATTTGGGACAATCTACCAGAATCCAAACCTCTTGTATGTAAAACTGTAAGAGCTCCTCTTGCATGGCTTCAACCCAGCTTGGGTCATTTAAAGCCTGGAAAATCTTCTTTGGCTCTTCTTGTGACAAGAATGCAGTAAACAAGCAACACTGCATGTTGTCATGATTGAACTTCATGGTGATGTTAACAATGAAGCTGTGCTCCTTTGCTGTATACCTTGTATGTCTAGGGGCTCCAGGATTACCAATGATTTGAGAGATAGGGTGATCCTTATTGATTCTGTAGGTAGGATGCATGATTACTTCTGTTTCATCTTCTTCCAAATCAGAATTGATGGGGCTATTTTGATTAGGAAAGAAGTCCTCAAAGGAACTTCCAAAAGATACAACATGACCTAGAGATGGGTGCTGGTGAGCTGAATGTAGCTCTGAGTAACTTGGGCCTCCACTCTTGATTATTCTTCTTCCACTGCTAGATATAATAGGACCATCAGATATGGGTGTAGATGATAAAATGAGTGGGGATTCTCTTTCTTCATCATTAGTATCATTAGCAACAGGATCCTTTGTGGAAGGGGAAGTAGTTGGTCTAGCAGGGGAATCCTGGATTCCACTGTCTTCAGCCATTCCGCTGCTTTCAGGAGGTGACATAGCAGGGGATGAGATTGGCTGTTCTTTTCCTAGAGAAGGATTATCTTCTTTATCATCAGCTTCAATAGGAAATAGTAAGGGTACATTCATGTACCTCAGGGGTGACTTCTCTGCACCAGTTGGTTCTTGAGTACCTGAAATATTAGTATTCTGCAATGCAACAGGTACATAATTCATAGATTTTGAAAGTACTTCTATATCAAAGAACCAGTCAGGACCTGTTTGAACATCTTCAGGTCTGTCTTCAAGAAAGTTCACATGAAGATTGTCTGTGATTTTGCTTGTCTTCTTGTTTAAGACCCTATATCCCTTGCTGTTTAATGAATAACCCACAAAATATCCATCATCTCCCTTTTCACTAAACTTGCCCAGGTTGTCAATAGTGGTCAAGATGATCACCTGACATCCAAAAGGTCTGAAGAAGTCAATTAAAGGAGGTCTTCCATTGAACGGTTGATAGGGGGTCTTGTTGTGTGCCTTAACCACCAAGGCCCTGTTTTGTACATAACAAGCAGTGGATACAGCTTCAGCCCAAAAGATAACTGGAAGTTTGGAATCAGACATCATAGTTCTTGCAGCTTCAATGGGTGTCCTATTCCTTCTTTCTGCCACTCCATTCTATTGAGGTGTTCTTGCAATGCTGAATTCCCTCTTGATTCCTTTGTTTATGCAGAAAGAGTCCAGTTTCTGATTTCTGAACTCACCACCATTATCTGATTCATGGTGACTACCTTCATGCTTTTTGATAGTTCAATCTGATTGATGAACCCAATGAGTACATCAGCTGTGTCACTCTTCTGAAATAGAAAGAATGTCCATGTGAACCTTGAAAAATCATCTGTAATCACTAGGCAGTACTATTTCTTCATTATGCTTGCCACAGAAGTAGGACCAAAGAGATCCATATGCAGTAGTTCCAATGGCTTTGTGGTGGACATACTTGTTTTTGATTTACAAGATGCTCTGTGTTGCTTCCCTTTCAGACAGGCAGCACAAGTATGATCATTGACAAAAGACTTGGAAGGAAGACCATGAACCAGATTATATTTCACTAGTTTGTTCATGTTCTTGAAATTCAGATGACCAAGTCTTCTATGCCATTTCTTACACTCATCTACTGAGGCTTTGGCAATGAAACATGTTTCATTATCTTGGAGAGAGATGTCCTTGAGGTCAACTGTGTACATGTTCTTTTGTCTTGGTGTTCTGAGTACAATAGGAGTGTCTGGTGGTAAGACAAACTCCTTTCCCAATACCAAGCATTCAGTGTCAGTAAACAAGACAAAATTCTTGTTATCAGTCATCTGTGACACACTGAAGAGATTGTACTTGAGTTCTTTCACCAAATAAACATTGTCAAAGGTCATCCCATTGGTGACAATAGTTCCTTTTCCTGTAATTGTTCCATGACCATCTCCAAAAGAAACACCATCATTGTCATGCAGGGGCACAAAGTTAGACAGATAAGATTTTTTTCCAGTCATGCTTCTTGAGCATCCACTGTCCCAATATGCTCTATCATCCTTTGTCTTCTTTGTCACCTGCAAAAAGAAAAACAAATTAGTTTTTCTTGGGGACCCAAGCCATTACAGACTTGGATCTACCTCGTGCATCAATGTAGGATAGATTATCAAAAACTAGAGATACACCATTAGATTGAGTATCCCTTTTGGGTACCCAAACCCAACGAGCTGAGGCTTTCACAGCTTTTCCCCATCTACCCATGCTCCTAGAAGGCAAAACTTTTTTAGCAGGGGATACCCTAATTTAGCAGGGGAATCCCTATGCTTAGCAGAGGGAACCCATCTTTTGTTTTGGCCTCTATTCATGTGTTGGTAAGGTCTAGGGCCAGATCTATATGCATTATAAGGTGTTGGGATGGTCACAGAAGTGCTGGGCTTGGTGTGAACATCATTTTCCTTTCTAAGTGCAGGAACAACATATTTGTCAGTCATCCTGTCTCTCAAGGCAGGGGCAACATACTTGGCAGGGGAAAATGATTTTGCCCCTGCATTCAGAAGAATGGTTTTAGGTTGCATATCCTTTAAAGGATTTGCAGCCACCACTTCCAATGGTGCCTTACACTCTTGATAAGTGTGCTCAAAACTGCCACATGTAAAGCAGGGCTTGGTGTTAATCACAAAGTCTTCTCCTAATTGATGAGACTTTTGGTCATTCCAATTTCTTTGATTACCTCTGACAGTCCTGTACATACCAGCATATTTAATGGTGGACTTAGGAGACTGTGATCTGGTTTTAGATTTGGGTGAGCTACTCTTAGAACTAGAATCACTACCAAAAAGTCCTTCTCTTGAAAATAGAACAAGGTTATCAATTTTCCATTGTTTTAAAGCAACCTGTTCCTTTTCAAAATCCCTAATAACACTAGTTTTTACTAGAGGCTCTTCAGTATCAAGATTATTAGGTATGTAAGCACTCAAGTTAAACTCAATATCATCCTGTTTTTGAAAACAAGAGAGACCAGTCCAAGATAGGTCTTTTCTAGGAAAAGGTGCATGGATGTTGGCAGGGGGTGGTGGTATGGTAGCATGCTCATTTTTAATCCCAAACCCTGTTTTATCCCTTGGAGATTGACCAATTTCAACTGCTTTGGTTAAATCTTTTGAAACTTTTCCAAATTTTTCAACAGTGTCCTCATCTATCTTTTTGTTAGATTTAAAAATTTCAAGTTCAGTAGTCAACTCCTTAATGGATTGGTTATTCTCCTTGGCATCTCTTTCTAGAATCACAATGTGATCCCTATAATCACTTTCTCTTTGCTTAAGCTCTCTTATGGTGGACTCTAACTGTTCTAAAGCACGTCTATAATTATCAAGATCATTATCACAATTGATATAGTCAGCTTTTACCTTTCTGATTTGATTATTCAAAGACTAAGTATTTTTCCTACAAGCTTTAGTATAATATGAATCGTCATATACCTCATTGTCAGAGCTGGAACTTGACATGGCCATTAGTGCAAACTCTTCATCTTTTTCCTCAGCAACCAAAGCTTGATTTCTTTCCACATTCTCTGTCATGGCACTCCAGTCCCATCCACCTGCTCCATCTATCCCCTGCATGGCTACCATGGCTTTAGCACCAGAATCATCATCTCTGGTTTCCTTCCTATAGCTGTTTCCAGTCTTAGGTCCTCTGCATTCCCTTGCAAAATGACCCTTCTTGCCACAGTTGTAGCATTAAACTTTTGTTTTGTCAAACCCAGCCACATCAGAGGGATTGATTGAGATCTTCTTCCTATACTTCTTGTAGAACCTATTGGCTCTCATGCTCAGTAGAGCCATATTCCACTTGATATCCATCTCTTCTAGCCCTTGCTTACTGATTTGACTTAGATCTTCATGCAACACAGTAGATCCTTGTGGCCCTTGCGATGCTATAAAAGCACAAGCAGTATCAAGGCTGAATGTAGCTGGTCTTTCTTCATCATAAGATGATCCAGACCTAGTAGCAGGGGAATAAGCAGCAGGGGCTACTTTAATTCCACTGTTTTTGGAGATTCTAATGCTTTGTGATATGAATGCCATGTTAGCAGGGGAATCAGTGGATCCACTTGAGTTGGTGGGAATCGTTCCTTTTGACTTCATCTCATTGACAACAGGTTCAAAAACTTTTAAGTTATTGTATATGTCATCAATGTTCTTGTTGTCCAAGTCATCCTTATTCTGCCAAATTGCCTTGTAGACAAACCATTCTTTCTGGAGGCTATTAAGAAACCTGGTATTCATCTGCTCTCTTGATACCTCAATATCAAAGAATTCCAACTGGGCCACCATGTCTTGAAGCCTATTGTAAATAGCTCCAATTGATTCATCACCAATTGCTTTGAAAGAAGCAAAATCATCCAGCATTTGATTCTTCTTCTTCTTCTTTGTGGCTTCATTTCCTCCAAAGGTTGTGCCTATGGCTTCCCATAGTTCCTTAGCTGTTTTGTATTTTCTGAATCTTAGTTGATGTCTATCAGGTAGAGCCAACAGCAATGAGCTGTGAGCCCTGACATCATGCCTTCTAGCCAGTATTTCCTTATCACAAAGAGCAGCAGATTTCTTTTTGTCCTTACCTTTGGAACTTTCACCTTTCTCTTCTTCCTTTCCCTCTTCAACTGCTAACACTTTGTTGAATTGATCACCAAATTCTATGATCTCCCAGAGAACATAGTGTTCCATTTTCAGGTATTGTTGGATTCTGAATTCCCATAATTCAAAGTTTTCAGGATCCAACATAGGTAACTTGAGGTTATTGTGGTTGTTGCTGTTTGAGGAAGAGTCTAAAGACATGGTTGCTATGAGGGTTTTGTTCTTGATTTAGACAAAGTTTCTCAACAAGCTTTGATACCACTTGTTGATCCCAAAGTCAGATCTTAAACCTTAATAGCTTGTTTAAGGGTTGTGATAGAAAGAAAGAATTCAATCTAACACTAGAGAAACTTTGCAAAGCAAAGTAACCAAACAAGATGCGGAATATAATGTTTAGCACAAGAACAATATGATTGAAACGTTGAACTTTAATATATCAATGATATACGAATACCCTAAAATGGTATTAAGGTTTACAAAACCTTAAAGTGTGATAATGAAAGACAATAGATAAAAGACACACATTGCATGCTAACCTAGTGAGTCCTTTTATAGCCATAAGGACTCACGTACAAGATCACTACTAACAAACTTGGAAAGTATTAAGGAATAGTAACAGAAACGCGTAAAAATCTATTCCAAGTTTATCTCTGATAGCAGGGCCTTTGACTTCAGCAGGGGAACCAATCCCCCTGCCTTTGTTATTTAGCAGGGGGAACTGATTGGAGTAAATTTAGTCAACTTACTTTTAGGAAAAAGTAAGCAACTAAATTAGGGCAAGTGCACGACGATTTAGGAAAACCGTGTGTGAATGACCCTAAGTGAGTTCGTTCTCAAGGAGGCAAGTGCGTTGTGTTAAGAGTTGATTTATGATGTTTGTGATTATGATAATTGAAAAAGAAAAGAGAAAGGAAAGAAAAGACGGTTACGAAAACTAATTAAACTACGACGAAAAAGGCGTAAACGTAAAACCGTAAAAACGACGAAAATTAAAATTTTCAACCTAAAAATTAATTATAAGCTAAAACAAGTCTAAAATAATATAAATAAGGAATAAAATCCAATAAAAATATTTTAAAACCTTTTATTAATTAAATATTCAATTTTAAATGCTAATTAAAGCCCTAAAATTAAATATAATTAATCAAAATGTTTAAAATATGATTTTATTGAACAAATAACTTACTTATATTATCTAAAGACTAAAAAGTATTTTTTTGTATTTTTAAATTACTTTTTACTATTTTTAAATTACTTAAAACTATTTTAAAATTAAAATAATTATAAAAAATAATTAAATATTGCTAAAAATAATCTACCAATTTTAAAAATCCTATTTTACTCTAATGAAGAGTAGAAAAATGAAAAACCTTGAAAAATATTAAATTTCCCACTAAATGACAAAACTAGTTTAATTAAAACCCTAATTAACTTATATTAATTCTAAAAATTAATAAAAAGATGAACAGTAACTAAATTTTAAACCAAAAACCTTAAAATATTATTCTAAGTTCAGAGAAATTGATTAAACTTAAAAATATTACTTTTTGGCACTAAAAGACAAAAACAGAAACTTTAAAATTAATTAAAAATAGCTAAATAACCTAAAAATTACTAAATGAACAGTAAATAAAAATTTAATTAATCAGAAAAATCCTAAATTAAATAAGTAAAATAATGGCACTGGTTTCAAGGTCTAATTCCACTTTTTGGGCACTAAAGACAAAAAAGTAAGAAAACAGATAGTGACATGTGATGGACTTTTGTCCTTTTGCTCAGCAGTGGTAACAAAGACACTAGCAGTGGGAAAGGAGTTCCCACTGACAGTGTAAAATTTTGATGTGATTTCCAATAAGCTTAGGAAAGCTTATCTTGATAGCTTTTTTGGACAATAAGGCACCCTTATACTCTTTGGAGTATAAGGAGTCTGATAAGCACAAAAAACAAGCAGCCACTTAACAAGAATAAGCACAAATCAAGCTTACAAGTTTCTGATTAAGCCAAGAGTAGTCTGATGAACAGTAAACACAATTTTCATGCACAAATCCGGATTTCAAGAGCCTTAAGCTTGCATACCAATCCACAATCTAGCATAAAACTGATTCACAACTCTAAAACAACCTATCTCCTAACAATCTACCAAGTTTGAAGGTCAAATCAACACAAAATCAGGCTCAATATGCAGTTTTCTGGTTTTAGCAATATTTTACCCTTTTAAGCATGCAAAAGTGTTAGAAACCTACTCAAACCTAAACCAAAGAACACATAGCACTCCAATATAACCTAAGTGATGTTTCTAGACAGGTTTTAAGCATGAAATCTTAACACAAATCCTGCTAATCTCTTGTCCCAAACACCCCTTAAAAATCCTAAATCAACTTTTTTTCAAATCAAACCAATACACAACTAAACCAAACTGAAACCAAGGACTTGTAACATGCATATAACATCCAAATACACCAAATACAAGAACTTAAGCAGACTTATAACAGCTTAATCATAAAAATCACACAAAGCATGAATATTTTCAGAAACATAAAAAATGAAAATGGGTAACAAGGGCTACCTTGTTGGGCTTACTTCCAAGCCCAACAGTGGCTGATAAGCCACCTCCTTACAAGCCCGGGCTTGTGCAGATCAAGTATGATTTGATTGGCTTGAGTACAATAGGCAAGAAAAATGATGAGAATGGATTTTGAGTGATCTTTGTTTCCTGCACACCACAAACAACCAAAGAAGAAAGAACAAGCTATAAGTTATTCAATAAGCTTGGTTTAATAAGCTTAGTGAATAGCTTATAGCAGTAAGCTTAAACATAAGTTTCTGAAAATTTTTTGAAAACAAGTGAAATATCAAAAACAAACTTGAGGATTTGAAAATGTTTCAATGAAAACAAACTTGAAAACGTAAATGCTGGAAAGTAAATGTGGATCACAGTTTCATGTAGGGTAAACAAAGCTTTTCATTAATTTAAAGAAAAATAAAAATACATGAAAACTGGAACAAGAGAGATGCTAACAGGCTAGCACTCTTTTTATACTACTCAAGTGAAGATTCTAGATACAAGGTAAAATTGATAAACCCTAATCCTGAAAGTCCTAAAAAGCCCTTGGTCAAAAGTCTTCATAAATTGTCAAAGTGGCATCTTGTGAGTTTTCAGGGAGCATGTGAGTATGCCAGTGAGGAGAACTGATCTTGGCCATTAATTTGAGCTTGGGGAGCACTCAGTTGATCTAAAACGTTGATTTTGTCTCCTTCTTGAAATTGAGGGAAAGGGACGTGAGCAGGGTAGTGGGGTTTGGGGACCATAGGTGAGCTGGCAAGGTTTTGTGGGTGGGACTGGGTTTAGAAGGTGTCTAATCAGTGTTCTGGAGGAGATGGGGTTTAATCATGGAAGGATTAAGAAAACCCTAATTGGAGTTCTTGGGGAAAGAGGTGTGAGTTTAATCTGTTTTAAGAGAGAAAAAGGTGTTTCCCACGTAATTTGAATTTTTAAAAACGGATTAAACAATGTTTAGTGAGTGGATTGTGACGTGGGGCAAAGGAGGCGTGTGATTGGTTAAGAGGTTGAGTGGGGTGATGTGTCAGGCTGTAAGTGGCTGGGACAAGTTTGGTTGTCTGGCCATGAATGGTCCCTCATCTCCTTTCACTTCTTCAAGTTGTAATAAACAGCCAATTCTTCTTTTCCTTTGTGAATAACTTTGGCAATGTGTCATTTTTGGCACAATGTTTTTGTAATCTTGAAACAAGGACCATTTGTGCAATTTCTTCATTTTCCAAGGACTGATTTTGCCATATCTTCAAACTTCAAGGCTTTGACTTGTTGGTTGACTTCTTGGAGGACCATATTTGACAATTTAGATTTGATGAGGGACTAAATTTGCCAATTCTTCAAAGTTGAGGGTCCTTTTTGTAATTTTGACAAACTTTAGGGACCAAACTTGTAATTATGAAGATACAAGGGTATAAAGTGTCAATTCTTCAAACTTGGAGGATTAATCTTCAACATTCTTCAAATCTTCAAGGGTTTTCTTTGGAAAATTCCTCACTAGGGCTTGGTTCATCGTGCGGCTTCGTTTCCCGTGTTCGTTTTTGCGTGATTCTTGTGATCTTTTGTCATTTTCTCAATATCCGTACCTAAATTACACAAGCAACAAACACAAGCATATATTTGGGTATTTTGATGATATTTAATGCATTTTAAGTCCAAAAAGGACGATGAGACCATGTATAAAAGCCGTCTCATCACTCCCCCATACTAAACCATTGCTGTGCCCTCACGCAATGCTAGAATAAAGTATCGTAGCATCTCCAAAATTTATTTTATTCACTTTATTGAAATGATAAACTAGCTATACTACTACTATTAATACTACTTGTGTTATAGACATAATGTATGATTTTCATCGCAAAATGGGACGTTTAGGTTCATAGAATAAGAACACGTGAATGCTTCGTTAGAAATAATTTCATCGTCCTCGATTTTCACTTCAATTCCATGCTAAGCGTGCAACGAGATCATTGTCATTATAAGTTAGTAATGCTAACACTACTCATATACCCTAATCACGTACTTATTCTCCCATTATTCCTAAGTTGTATCTCTTATATTTTATGATGTCTTGAATGTTTCACGAGGATACATTGTTTGACTTATGCGATAATAGAGATTTAGGTCTAAAAATAGAGTCCTAACGGTGTAACTAAGACCATCAAATCAATAACCCCTCCTAATAGACGACGATGTTAAAAAATTAAGTTGACAAGAAGAATCGATAAACACGGTTTTATAACGGTTTTGAACATGAGACTTATTACCAAGACTTTTATATGCCCCCTAACGGAAGGGCCTTATTATCTTTGGTTTACCTCCATCTTTTATTCAACTTCGCCATGAAGCTTTTATTATGACTTCGGTCTTGCCTTGCCTTTTATTATCCGCCTCATCGGTGGTTTTATTAGCCAAAGACGTATATCCTCACGCTAAGGCGAATTTTGGATCTTTAAAGCTTCGAAGATTAAGGCTTGATTCACTTTCAATTTTGCATAGATTTTAGGCCTTGTGGGGCTTCAAATTGTTTGCTTGATTTAGGTGAGCACTTGAAATCTTATTATTAGGTGAAGCTTTCGATTATTCGGGTGCCAATACTTCAAAACCGTGACGCTGGCGATACCTTAATGTCTTCCCAATTTAATTACACGGAAGCTACTAGAAAAGACTAGAAACCCAACAATCCTAACTAAACCGCTAAGTCAATATTTATTAAGCAAAAAATATTTACATGCGAAGGGAGAATAAGCAAACAACGAGAACACATGAGTTTTTGAAAGAATACGAGTACTCTACGTTTAGCATAGTAACTTATAATTAACCCTATCATTTCTCGTCCTCATTTAAGAGACTTAGCCTAATGTGTAGTTAAGGAATCAAAGCTAAGTGCTCAACACGCACGGTCGAGTCAAAAATTACTCTTATTCTCGCCATCGGAAAATCTACATTCGTGTCTTCAAACACTTATAAAACATGAGAAAAATTTTAAAATTTGGCCATTTTTAGCCTTATTTTGCAAGAAAACGATAAACAAAACGATAAACTTTGGAAAGCGTGAAGGTTTGGCAAGGCAAGTATCTATTCACCCCCCCATACTAAAGTTAAACATTGTCCTCAATGTTTCGAGTCTAGGGGTGCAAAACACCCCCATACTAGAGACGTAGTCGAATGCCTAATCTAGCATGGAAAGGGTGTAACCATTAAATTTAAAGCCGTTTATGAAGTGTGCTAAAAACCTAAGGTTAGAATAATAAAGGATATATCATGGATATTGAGAAATGTCTCCAAAGCAAACGATCGAGTGCTCCCATAAAACGAACACGAGAGGCTCCAATCGTGAAGATCATGATCTAAAAACCACAATGCACAAACAACCACGAAACAAAGGTTGGAAGGGCGCGAATCCCCACACGTAAGCTACATTAGACTAAGAAAGCGATAATATGTACATAGGATAAGCATGGGACTCCCCCACGAGGCACCTCGTTTTTGATTACCGAGTCATGAGCTCGACTCGATCCCCTCAATACTAATTATCATTGGGGAAGGTGACTTGGTCGAGGTAGTTCAAGGATGGAACTTCCCCACCAAAGTAGTGCTTCAACCTATGTCCATTCACCTTGAAGTTAGGACCATCATCTTGAGCTAGCTCGATGGTCCCATAAGGAAACACTTGAGTCACGGTGAATGGACCGGACCAACGGGATTTCAATTTACCGGAAAATATTTTCAATCTTGAATTAAAAAGCAATACTTGATCCCCAATGTTAAAAACCCGGTTTTTAATTTTTGAATCATGCAACTTTTTAGTTTTCTCTTTGTAAATCAATGAATTTTCATAAGCAATATCCCTTAATTCATCCAATTCATTTAGTTGCATTTTCCGGTGTTTTCCCGCGGTCTCCATGTCATCATTACAATGCTTTAGGGCCCAATAAGCCTTGTGTTCTAACTCGATAGGAAAATGACAATTTTTTCCATACACAAGCTTATAGGGAGTGCACCCAATGGGCGTCTTATGAGCGGTCCTAAAGGCCCATAAAGCATCGTCTAACTTATCCGACCAAGATTGTCGGTTTTCCCCCACGGATCTCTCCAAGATCCTCTTCAATGCTCGGTTTGAAACCTCGACTTGCCCACTCGTTTGTGGGTGATAAGCCGTAGAAAGACGATGTGTAACCCCATATTTCCTTAGAACCCTTTCAAATTGGTCATTACAAAAATGGGTTCCACGATCGCTTATGATAGCACGAGGGGTTCCAAACCTAGCAAACAAACTTTTCAAGAACTTGACTACCACACGAGCATCATTGGTGGGCAAGGCCTTCGCCTCCACCCACTTAGAAAGGTAGTCAACCGCAACAAGAATATACTTATTACCACGAGATGATGGGAACGGCCCCATAAAGTCTATGCCCCAAACGTCAAAGATCTCACATACTTGAATGATATTTTGTGGCATTTCATCTTTTTGTGAGGCTTTTCCTTGTCGTTGGCATGCATCACAAGACTTCACAAGATCTTGTGCATCTCGGTAAATAGTAGGCCAAAAGAAGCCGGCATCAAACACCTTTTTAGCCGTGAGATTAGCACCGTGGTGACCACCCGTGGGTCCCTCATGGCAAGCTCTAAGGATGTTAGAAGCTTCGGTGCCAAATACACAACGGCGGATGATTTGATCCGCACAAGTTCGAAACAAGTAAGGATCGTTCCAAAAATAGAACTTGACATCACGAAAGAATTTTCGTTTTTCTTGAGTTGTCATACCCTTAATGATGAAGTTACCCGCATGGTAATTTGCAAAATCCGCAAACCATGGGGTAGAAGAGTCAAGCTTAGAATTCACTACACCAAGTGTTTCAAGCGGAAATGTTTCGGTGATTTCCTTAGGCTCGTAAACACTTTGGTGAGGATCTTCCAAACGAGAGAGATGATCGGCCGCTAGATTCTCGGCTCCTTTTTTGTCAACAATTTTGTGATCAAATTCTTGAAGGAGGAGAATCCAACGAAGTAATCTCGGCTTTGCATCTTGTTTAGCCATGAGATACTTGATAGCCGAATGGTCCGTATACACTATGCATTTCGTCAAGACGAGGTAAGGTCGGAATTTCTCAAATGCATACACCACGGCAAGGAACTCCTTTTCCGTTGTAGTGTATTTAAGTTGAGCCTCGGTCATCGTCTTGCTAGCATAGTGAATAGGCAAGAAATGCTTATCATGACGTTGCCCCAAAACGGCCCCAATAGCGTAATCACTTGCATCACACATTAGCTCAAAGGGGAGGTTCCAATTTGGAGCAACAAGAATGGGAGCTTCGGTAAGTTTCCTCTTAAGGATCTCAAAGGCTCGTACACAATCTTCGTCAAAGACAAAACGTGCTTCTTTTTCGAGAAGATGTGTAATGGGTCGAGAAATCTTCGAGAAATCCTTGATGAATCGTCGATAAAAGCCTGCGTGGCCTAGGAAACTCCTAACTCACTTGACGGTTTTGGGATGAGGTAATTTGGCGATGACGTCTACCTTAGCTTGATCTACCTCAATCCCTGCTTTCGAGACCTTGTGCCCTAAGACGATTCCACTTCTAACCATAAAATGACACTTTTCCCAATTGAGCACAAGGTTGGTTTCCTCACAACGTTTTAACATTCTCTCAAGGTTCGACAAACACGAAGTAAAGGAATCACCAAACACGGAAAAGTCATCCATGAAGACTTCCATCGTCTTCTCGATCATATCATGAAAAATAGCCATCATGCATCGTTGAAAAGTTCCCGGTGCATTACAAAGTCCGAATGGCATTCTACGATAAGCAAACGTTCCATATGGACACGTAAACGTAGTTTTTTCTTGATCACGAGGATCGATGGGAATTTGGAAGTAACCGGAAAAACCATCTAAAAAGCAATAGAAATCGTTTCCCGCAAGACGCTCCAACATTTGGTCCATGAAGGGCAAGGGAAAATGGTCTTTTCGAGTGGCTTCATTCAACTTACGATAGTCAATGCACACTCTCCATCCGGTCACGAGTCTTGTGGGAATCAACTCGTTGGCATCGTTTGGCACAACGGTCATCCCTCCCTTTTTAGGGACACAATGAATAGGACTCACCCAAGGGCTATCGGAAATAGGGTAAATCATTCCCGCGTCAAGGAGTTTAAGTACCTCCTTTTTGATGACATCGTGAATTTTGGGGTTTACCCTCCTTTGACTTTGGATTGTTGGCTTGAAATCCTCCTCCATTAATATTTTGTGTGTACAAAATTTGGGATCGATTCCCTTAATGTCGGATAACTTCCACGCAATCGCCCCTTTGTGATCCTTAAGAACATCGACAAGTGAGGTTTTTTCATCATTCGAAAGTTCCTTCGCAATAATAACCGGCAACTTGTCGTCCTCCTCCAAATAGACATACTCGAGGTGAGGAGGTAAATCTTTCAACTCGAGGATAGGTGGTTCCTCAAGTGAAGATTTGGGCTCGATACTCATAACCTCCTCGGGTGGAGGAAATGGGAAATCGTTGAGAAAATCCTTGATAATCGAGAAGTCCTCATAGTTGTCGAGGTCTTCGTCACAAGTACGTGGAACATCGAATTCTTCCAACGTAAAACCACCACCTTCGAAAGGAGTGAAGGTTGGTGTCGAATTATCAAGAATAGGATCTAACATAGTGGGATTGCCACTAGTTTCTTCATCACCAAACCCTAAAACTTCTTGTGAAAATTCCTCGCAAACCACGTCGATCATGTCAACGAGGTTTATGGTAGCAACGGAATAAACATGAGAAAGTTGAGAATTTTGAGTTGCGTTTATAACAAGTTCCTCGTCGTTGAAACGTAAGGTGATCTTTCTAGCATGCACATCAATCAAAGCCATAGACGTATCTAAAAACGAACGACCTAAAATAAGAGGAACTTGAGGATCCGTGGGGATGTCAACAACAATGAAGTCTACGGGATAGTAGAACTTCCCCACTTTCACAAAAACGTCTTCCGCCAAACCACATGCAAGAATCGTGGAATGGTCGGCCAACTCAATAGACATTCGTGAAGGAGTAAGATTAGGAAGATTGAGCGACTTGTAGATTGCAAGTGGCATCAAGTTAATGCTAGCACCAAGATCGGCCAAGGCATAGCATTCTTCCATATCTTGAATTGCACAAGGGATCAAGAATTTACCGGGATCACCGACTTTTTGAGGTATGCGATTAAGATAAACCGACGAACAACTAGACTTTTGGTGTAACTTTTCCTTGTTGTTCAACATACTCTTAAAGTTAGCGGCAAATCGAGGCATCATGACCAAGGCATCGGCAAAACTCACATTAAAGTGCAAATCACGAAACATTTTCAAAAAGAGCTCAAATTGATAGTTGTCGCGCTCTTGTCGTTTCTCCTTCCTAAGTCTCGATGGGTAAGGCAAGGGTGGTGTGGGTTGGGGCATAGGCATAGCCTTTGGAATCTCGGGTTCCAATATGGGTGATGGGTCAACCGTAGGTGTGGCATGAGCGGTACTTTGTGGGCTTGAAATATGCTCCTTTTCGACCACCACCTCGGGTTCTTCCTCAATTTCCTCCACCGTTGGAGTAATTGGTTGAGGAGTCGGTTCTTTAAGTGCCTTACCACTACGTGTGGTAATCACTTTCATCTCTCCCTTCGGGTTTGAAACGGTGTTACTAGGTAGACTACCCGAAGTAGAGGCTTTGTTCACCATTACGCATTCTAAAATTGCATTAAGCTTAGCATCAAAATTATTAAACTTCACATCTTGGCTAGCGGCTTTTTGGTCAATTCTTTGTTCAAGCCTAGCATGACTTTGCTCTATCTTGTTGTTTTGACCTCGAATTTGGTTAGCAAAATCATTTTTCAATTCATTCCTCATGGCTAGATTTTCCTTAATGAAATTAGCTAACTCCTTTGCATTCTTAGCCGTCTCCTTAGCTTGATTAGCCATTTGCTCTTGAATGTTTTCCATAATCTTATCATTTGAAGTAGTGTAATTCAAAAAGTCCAATGGAAGTTCTTTGTTATTTTGAAGAGCTTGACTTGCATTTTGAAAATTACGGTTTTGATTTTGATTTTGCAATTGGCTATTACTACTACTCCCTTGATTCCCATAGTTGTTATTACCCTTATAATTGTTCCTTTGATTGCTTTGGTAACCAACTTGATTGTTTCGATAATTGTTAGCATTTTGATTTGGTGAAAAACCCGGTGGAGTCAATTGATTAGTGCGAGGAACTTGACCGTTTTGGTTATAAGTTCCCGCGGCCGCGAAGGCACTCGAAGTGTTACCACCGTTGGTAATGCACTCGGAATAATCGTGAGCTCCACCACAATACATACAAGAAACCTCAACCGCTTTAATCGTAGCGGGAGCGGGTTGTTCACCAACTTTAAACTCAACTAACAAGCCTTTCACTATATCAAAAATTTTATTCTCCAAATTAGCCTCGACTTGGCAAGCATCAACGGTGTGTGACAAACTAGGTGAAGATGAAGACGAAGCCTTACGAACACTCGACGTGCTACGAGGACTATACACCTTAGACCTATTCTCAATAATTACCAATGCTTCCTCAACCGTCTTACACAAGAAATTACCACCCGCGGCGGCATTAAGATAATCACGCTCATGATCGTTCAAGCCATTGTAAAACGTGTCTATTTGATGCAAGTCGGAAAAACCATGATGAGGACATTCGTGCAACATTTCTTTAAACCTATTCCAAGCCGTTGAAAAACTCTCATTAAACTCTTGCGAAAACTTTGAAATCTCGTTTTTCAAGTGCGTAGTCTTAGAGGGCGGAAAAAATTGGTTCACGAATTTTGAAACGAGATCCTTCCACGTCAATATAGAATTGGGTGGCTCTTTCTCTAACCAAAATTTTGCGGGCCCCGCTAAGGAATACGGAAAAAGCATCATCTTAATCGAGTCGTTTGAAACATCCTTAAACTTGCACGTGGCGGCGAGACGATTAAATTGGCGAATGTGGTTATGCGGGTTGTCCTTTTCGTCCCCTCGAAACTTGTTGTTTTGAATCATGGACAACAAACCCGTCTTAACCTCAAAATTCTCCGCAAGGATAGCGGGAATCACAATCGCTTCTCCATAACCCTCGGTGGGTGCTTGAAGCAACTCCATCATAGTTCGATTAGCCATGGGTGCTTCTTTCACTACAATGGGTTCGTCAATAGGAGAGTCCTCACTAGTAGGAGTGAGTGATTTGTTTCTTCGTTTACGAGCACGTCTTGCTTTAGAGCGAGTTTGCATAAACGTCACGTACAACGAGAAGGCGAGCAAAGAAGATTCTTTTTGGTATTTTTACTTTTTCAATTTTTTTTTTGTGGTTTTTGATTGTTTTTAACTTTTTTGGATTTTTTTGGAATGTATTAAGTAGACCAAAATCTACAAATCTCCTCACTAATCAAATCTCTTGATTAACGAAGCCTCAAGGAATGAAAAGGAACACGTGAAGTGAACGTCTTCGATGACTTTAGAACGATGGTGGAACACCAAATCGTTCAAGAGGGTTTAATCAATTGAAACCAAGAAAATATATATGATACTTAGTAATACTTTGGGCGGCAAAACCCTCGATTCACTCTCAAAATCAAATACGCACAAGCAAGCGGAGGAAACGAGGCGGCGCGAAGCACTTAAGAGCCTTTTTCCTTTAGGTCGTGAAATACAACCGCCTTATACCCACCTTATAGTAAATTTAGTCAACTTACTTTTAGGAAAAAGTAAGCAACTAAATTAGGGCAAGTGCACGACGATTTAGGAAAACCGTGTGTGAATGACCCTAAGTGAGTTCGTTCTCAAGGAGGCAAGTGCGTTGTGTTAAGAGTTGATTTATGATGTTTGTGATTATGATAATTGAAAAAGAAAAGAGAAAGGAAAGAAAAGACGGTTACGAAAACTAATTAAACTACGACGAAAAAGGCGTAAACGTAAAACCGTAAAAACGACGAAAATTAAAATTTTCAACCTAAAAATTAATTATAAGCTAATACAAGTCTAAAATAATATAAATAAGGAATAAAATCCAATAAAAATATTTTAAAACCTTTTATTAATTAAATATTCAATTTTAAATGCTAATTAAAGCCCTAAAATTAAATATAATTAATCAAAATGTTTAAAATATGATTTTATTGAACAAATAACTTACTTATATTATCTAAAGACTAAAAAGTATTTTTTTGTATTTTTAAATTACTTTTTACTATTTTTAAATTACTTAAAACTATTTTAAAATTAAAATAATTATAAAAAATAATTAAATATTGCTAAAAATAATCTACCAATTTTAAAAATCCTATTTTACTCTAATGAAGAGTAGAAAAATGAAAAACCTTGAAAAATATTAAATTTCCCACTAAATGACAAAACTAGTTTAATTAAAACCCTAATTAACTTATATTAATTCTAAAAATTAATAAAAAGATGAACAGTAACTAAATTTTAAACCAAAAACCTTAAAATATTATTCTAAGTTCAGAGAAATTGATTAAACTTAAAAATATTACTTTTTGGCACTAAAAGACAAAAACAGAAACTTTAAAATTAATTAAAAATAGCTAAATAACCTAAAAATTACTAAATGAACAGTAAATAAAAATTTAATTAATCAGAAAAATCCTAAATTAAATAAGAAAAATAATGGCACTGGTTTCAAGGTCTAATTCCACTTTTTGGGCACTAAAGACAAAAAAGTAAGAAAACAGATAGTGACATGTGATGGACTTTTGTCCTTTTGCTCAGCAGTGGTAACAAAGACACTAGCAGTGGGAAAGGAGTTCCCACTGACAGTGTAAAATTTTGATGTGATTTCCAATAAGCTTAGGAAAGCTTATCTTGATAGCTTTTTTGGACAATAAGGCACCCTTATACTCTTTGGAGTATAAGGAGTCTGATAAGCACAAAAAACAAGCAGCCACTTAACAAGAATAAGCACAAATCAAGCTTACAAGTTTCTGATTAAGCCAAGAGTAGTCTGATGAACAGTAAACACAATTTTCATGCACAAATCCGGATTTCAAGAGCCTTAAGCTTGCATACCAATCCACAATCTAGCATAAAACTGATTCACAACTCTAAAACAACCTATCTCCTAACAATCTACCAAGTTTGAAGGTCAAATCAACACAAAATCAGGCTCAATATGCAGTTTTCTGGTTTTAGCAATATTTTACCCTTTTAAGCATGCAAAAGTGTTAGAAACCTACTCAAACCTAAACCAAAGAACACATAGCACTCCAATATAACCTAAGTGATGTTTCTAGACAGGTTTTAAGCATGAAATCTTAACACAAATCCTGCTAATCTCTTGTCCCAAACACCCCTTAAAAATCCTAAATCAACTTTTTTTCAAATCAAACCAATACACAACTAAACCAAACTGAAACCAAGGACTTGTAACATGCATATAACATCCAAATACACCAAATACAAGAACTTAAGCAGACTTATAACAGCTTAATCATAAAAATCACACAAAGCATGAATATTTTCAGAAACATAAAAAATGAAAATGGGTAACAAGGGCTACCTTGTTGGGCTTACTTCCAAGCCCAACAGTGGCTGATAAGCCACCTCCTTACAAGCCCGGGCTTGTGCAGATCAAGTATGATTTGATTGGCTTGAGTACAATAGGCAAGAAAAATGATGAGAATGGATTTTGAGTGATCTTTGTTTCCTGCACACCACAAACAACCAAAGAAGAAAGAACAAGCTATAAGTTATTCAATAAGCTTGGTTTAATAAGCTTAGTGAATAGCTTATAGCAGTAAGCTTAAACATAAGTTTCTGAAATTTTTTTGAAAACAAGTGAAATATCAAAAACAAACTTGAGGATTTGAAAATGTTTCAATGAAAACAAACTTGAAAACGTAAATGCTGGAAAGTAAATGTGGATCACAGTTTCATGTAGGGTAAACAAAGCTTTTCATTAATTTAAAGAAAAATAAAAATACATGAAAACTGGAACAAGAGAGATGCTAACAGGCTAGCACTCTTTTTATACTACTCAAGTGAAGATTCTAGATACAAGGTAAAATTGATAAACCCTAATCCTGAAAGTCCTAAAAAGCCCTTGGTCAAAAGTCTTCATAAATTGTCAAAGTGGCATCTTGTGAGTTTTCAGGGAGCATGTGAGTATGCCAGTGAGGAGAACTGATCTTGGCCATTAATTTGAGCTTGGGGAGCACTCAGTTGATCTAAAACGTTGATTTTGTCTCCTTCTTGAAATTGAGGGAAAGGGACGTGAGCAGGGTAGTGGGGTTTGGGGACCATAGGTGAGCTGGCAAGGTTTTGTGGGTGGGACTGGGTTTAGAAGGTGTCTAATCAGTGTTCTGGAGGAGATGGGGTTTAATCATGGAAGGATTAAGAAAACCCTAATTGGAGTTCTTGGGGAAAGAGGTGTGAGTTTAATCTGTTTTAAGAGAGAAAAAGGTGTTTCCCACGTAATTTGAATTTTTAAAAACGGATTAAACAATGTTTAGTGAGTGGATTGTGACGTGGGGCAAAGGAGGCGTGTGATTGGTTAAGAGGTTGAGTGGGGTGATGTGTCAGGCTGTAAGTGGCTGGGACAAGTTTGGTTGTCTGGCCATGAATGGTCCCTCATCTCCTTTCACTTCTTCAAGTTGTAATAAACAGCCAATTCTTCTTTTCCTTTGTTAATAACTTTGGCAATGTGTCATTTTTGGCACAATGTTTTTGTAATCTTGAAACAAGGACCATTTGTGCAATTTCTTCATTTTCCAAGGACTGATTTTGCCATATCTTCAAACTTCAAGGCTTTGACTTGTTGGTTGACTTCTTGGAGGACCATATTTGACAATTTAGATTTGATGAGGGACTAAATTTGCCAATTCTTCAAAGTTGAGGGTCCTTTTTGTAATTTTGACAAACTTTAGGGACCAAACTTGTAATTATGAAGATACAAGGGTATAAAGTGTCAATTCTTCAAACTTGGAGGATTAATCTTCAACATTCTTCAAATCTTCAAGGGTTTTCTTTGGAAAATTCCTCACTAGGGCTTGGTTCATCGTGCGGCTTCGTTTCCCGTGTTCGTTTTTGCGTGATTCTTGTGATCTTTTGTCATTTTCTCAATATCCGTACCTAAATTACACAAGCAACAAACACAAGCATATATTTGGGTATTTTGATGATATTTAATGCATTTTAAGTCCAAAAAGGACGATGAGACCATGTATAAAAGCCGTCTCATCAGGAACTTACACTAGCAGGGGTACGGATAATCAACTAGCAGGGGTAACAAGTAAGCATAGATTTATTCCCAACAAAATTCTTTTTAGGCCTCCAGATTCATCAATCCCCACGTGGTATCTTCATTAACCAAGCTAAGTATTCTCAAGAGATACTTAAAAAACATGGTATGACCTCATGTGCTCGCGTTGGTACACCATTGTCGACCACATCCCTAGACGCTGACTTGTACTCATATCCCGTAGATCAAACGCGATATCGCAGTATGATCGGGTCACTTATGTACCTTACAGCCAGCAGGCCTGATATTCATCATGCCACATGCTATTGTGCACGATATCAAGCCAGACCTACTCAAAAGCACCTCAAAGAGGTTAAACGGATCTTTCGGTACCTTAAGAATACCATTCACATGGGACTCTGGTATCCGAGGGAAACCGGTTTTCATGTAACGACTTTTTCTGATTCTGATCACGAAGGTTGTCTTGATAGTCGTAAAAGCACTTCTGGTAGCATACAATTTCTAGGGGAAGACAAGCTTGTCAGCTGGTCGTCAAAGAAGAAGGATTGCACTTCGCTCTCATCAGCTGAAGCAGAATATGTGGCTCTATCCGCGTGTTGTGCTCAAGTCCTCTGTATGAGAACTCAACTCACGGATTATGGCTTCCAATTTGATAAAATACCTATGTATTGTGACTCAAAGTAGGCCATAGCCATATCTTGCAATCCGGTTCTGCACTCCCGCACCAAGCACATCGATGTCAGATATCACTTCATCAAGGAACAAGTGGAACGCGGCATCGTGGAATTATACTTTGTCAGAACTGAGTACCAGCTGGCAGACTTGTTTACAAAAACTCTCTCGAAAGATAGGTTTGCGTATCTCGTTGGCCGTCTTGGTATGAAGTATATGACTCCAGAAGACTTGGAGGTTTTGGCAAATGAAGTTGCTTGATATTCTCTCATAATGACTTATAAGCGCATCACAGCTTAGGACTCGGACCTCAACTAAGGAAAGTTTATCTCGGACGATAACTTATCCTTCTTAACGAGAAAATCATATTTCTCGGTCATGAGCTTCTCATAAAAACATTCAAAGTTTTTAAGTTCATGAAAAACGACTTCTAAGTAAATGTTAGCTTAGAACTCGTACTTCCACTTAAGGAATGTTCATCACAGATGATAACTTATCCTTCACAACGTGAAATTAATTTTTCTCGGTCATGAGCTAGTTACAAAACATTCAAAGTTTTGAGCTCATGTAAATCGGAATTTATTTTAAAACCGTTGAACATAATTTTTCAAGAATTTCTCAAAAGATTTTTCTAAATCTTTCAAAATTTCTCAAAATTGTCATATGTTATTTTGATCAATTTTTGAGGGGGAGTGTTTTAAAATCAAGCCTTTTAATGTTGTTGGGTACATCTCTAAAATTGTCATATTTTATGTATCCAACACATTCCGAAAATGATATTAAATCTGTCATATATTATCAGTAAAGGCATCTCAACTCCGTACCTCAACATATTTTGTGGTGTCGTTTTTCCAAAATTTTGTCAAATTTTGTCTCAAGACACACATATATTGTTGAGGGGGAGCGACCCGACTGAAAATGTTCCATGATTCATGCGTGCACACATGTTTCTCTCCCGTCGATTTTTTGGAAAATGTCAAATTTTAATCAATTGGTATCTCTAACATTATATTTTTATATTAGAGATAGGCGAGAAAATGTGATTAAAATGTAATATATCGCAACATGTGATCTTAAAGACTCAAGTGCAACTCTTTCCTTCACATGCCAAACTATTTCGTATATCGATGCATGTGTGTAGGGGGAGCTTTTCGGAAATGTAAAACTTTCAAGTGTTAAAAGTTTTGATTTTTATCAAACACTTTGAATGGTTTTCAATGGTTTATGGTTACGATCTATACCCAAAACAACCTACTATCCACGATGGAATGATGGAGTCAAAAGGTGGTTTAGGATAGGAAACTAAGTCCTATGATCCAACCAGAACCGGAGGGATCTACCCAAGGACATTCCATAGCTAGAAATAGTTGTCCTTAGGAAACATGGAGTGGAATGAAGCTGAATGCGGACTAAGTACTTAAGTTAGCACTGGAACAATCACAACAAGGTGCTAATGATGACGTATTGGTAAGCATTGAAGGAGTTGAATATTCAATGCAACTTAGGCAGAAACTGGGTCAATACATCTATTGAAGACAAGTGATCATGGACCCAGTGATGCAATGCACAACCCTTCCCAGCCATTCGAGTTTCTCTCAAAAGAAACTTGTCTGATTGTCACGGAGATCAACACGTATCTATTGACTTTCTCACTCCGAGTCAGTTAATATTGAAAAGGTGGCAGTCTGCTCCAGCCTCCGATTACCAAAATGCACTTATTGAGTCTAGAGCCAAATGAGATCAATTTATCATCTCATTAGGACACAATCGAGTCCTACGCATTATCCTTGTGATATTGCCAGAACATCTGAGTGATACGATTCACAATGAAGATGGAAATACTGCTTGAGCCAGCATCAAACAAGCTCATGGTAGGTAACTTGTGTGATTCTACACGAATCAAACTTGTGAGAATTGGAAAGCAACTAAGTTTCGATTCTTAATTGATTCAAACTTGATTCCAGGTTTCTTCGCAAAATCCGTGTGATCTTGCCAGAACATTCAGAGTGACACTCTTTAGTGTTCACAGTGACGAATGGAAATCCTTCTAGTGTCAACATCAAACAGCACTGCGGTAGGTAACATGCAAGATTCTTATGAATCGAGCTTGTGGCAAACTGGAAAGCAACAATGGTGCGATTCTTATAGAATCAAACTTGTTCCAGGAATTCTGAATTGACGACTCTAATCAAACGGATAACCGTATCCTTTTTGATTCACTCTTTACGTTCGCAGTCTGCTTTGAGACGGTCGAGTAAAAAGAACTGGCTACTACCACCGTGAAACCCTGTCAAGGAGATTCTTAAGAGAATCTACCCGATCACAGGTACGGTAACTAATACCGTCCAAACGGTCTTCACCGACCGGAGGTAAAATGCTACCGAGTTAGGATGAAATGTTCAAATCCATTTTATCCGTGTCTATATATGTTGTTGTTGCATATCAAGAAGGTGGCGTAGCTGTGTAACCGATGTCGATTCAGAAGTCACAAGATGGTGATACACAAGATACCTAAGAATGTAAGAATGTAATTGGTCATCTTAGTCACAAGGAGCACAGATGAAGATCTGAAGCACTCAAAGTCAAATGACAAAGGCTCAAGATAAAGATCACGAAAGCATGGAGGAACAAAACCGTTACAAACAAGATCAAGACCAAGATACAAGACCAAAGCAGGAAGATCTCCTCTACGAGAATGTATTCACTCAATCATCTTATGCTTTTTAAGCTTTTTAAGATGACCGATACATTGGGGGAGATTGTTAGCCGTATATTTTATATAGTCGAACAAGAATGTAATAGGTCATCTTAGTCGTTATTGGTCTTGTATTGTAATAGGTTAGTCGGGAAAACCGGGCTTGGACTTTAAGCTAATATTGTATAAGTTAGGGGCGTAAGCCCAAGACAAAGCCAAGCCCAGCCCAAGTCACTTAAACCCACGGCCCATATGCCAAGGGTATATATACCATCTTCCATGTGTGGAAGAGGGTGTTGGTTCATTTTACTTTCTCTCTCTAGTAAACATTAACCTTCCAAATTCTCTTGTTTCTCTCTCTACTTTTCTTCTCTTTCTTTCTCTAAATATCTCTTCTAAATCTTGTGTTATGGATTAAATGGGATTAACAACTACAAACGTGCTTTAGAACAACTAGAGTCCACCATAAGAGAGTATAAACAAAGAGAAAATGATTATAGAGATCATATTGTCGTATAAGAGAGAGGTGCTAAAGAAAATAATTATTCCATTAAGGAATTAACTGCTAAATTAGAAGTTTTTAGATCTAATAAGAAGTTAGATGAACAAACTGTTGAAAAATTTGGAAAAGATTCCAAAGATTTAATAAAAGCAGTTGAAATTGGGCAGTCTCCTAGGGAAAAAATAGGTTTTGGTGTCAAAAATGAGCATGCCACTATACCACGACCACCTGCCAATAGACATGCACCATTTCCTAGAAAAGATTTGTCTTGGACTGGTCTTTCTTGTTTCAAAAAGCAGGAAGATATTGAATTTGACTTAAATGCATACATACCTAATAATCTAGAAACAGAAGAACCACTAGTGAAAACCAGTGCTGTTAGGGACTTTGAAAAGGAACAAATTGCTTTAAAGCAGTGGAAAATAGATAACCCTGTTCTATTTTCAAGATAAGGACTTTTTGGAAGTGATTCAAATTCTAAGACTAGTTCACCCAAATCTAAATCAGGATCAAAGCCTTCTAAGTCTACTGTTAAATATGTTGGTATATATAGGCCTATTAGAGGTAATCAGAGAAATTGGAATGACCAAAAGTCTCATCAATTAGGAGAGGACTTTGTGATAAACACCAAACCTTGTTTCACATGTGGTAGTTTTGATCACACTTATCAAGACTGTCAGGCATCAATGGAAGTGGTGGCTGCAAATACTTTAAAGGACATGCAACAAAAAGCCATTCTTTTGAATGTAGGGGCAAAATCCTTTTCCCTTGCTAAGTATGTTGCCCCTGCTTTGAGAAACAAGGTATCTGATCAGTATGTAGTTCCTGCTCTAAGAAAGGTGAATGATGCATGTCCCAAGTCTAGCTCTTACATGACCAAACCAGCACCTCATACTACATATAAATGTGTCTATAGACCCTACCATCACAATAATAGAGGCAAAAAAAAGATGGATCCCCTCTGCTAAGCACAGGGATTCCCCTGCTAAGTCTAGGGTATCCCCTGCTAGCAAAGTTTTGCCCTCTAGAAACATGGGAAGATGGGGGAAAAGCTGTGAAAGCTTCAGCTCGTTGGGTTTGGGTACCCAAAAGGGGTACTCAATCCAATGGTGTATCTCTAGTTTTTAACAAGCTATATTATATTGATACACGAGGTAGATCCAAGTTTGTAATGGCTTGGGTCCCCAAGTGAAACTAAATTCTTTTTCTTTTTGCAGGTGACAAAGCAGACCAGGAATGATAAAGTCTATTGGGATAGTGGATGCTCAAGGAGCATGACTGGACATAAATCCTATTTGTCGAACTTTGTTCCCCTTCATGACAATGATTATGTTTCTTTTGGAGATGGGCATGGAACAATCACAAGAAAAGGAACTATTGTCACGAATGGAATGACATTTGATAATGTCTACTTGGTGAAAGAGCTTAAGTACAATCTCTTTAGTGTGTCCCAGATGACTGATAACAAGAACTTTGTCCTGTTTACAAATATTGAATGTCTTGTGTTGGGGAAGGAGTTTGTTTTACCACGAAACACTCCTATTGTGCTCAGAACACCAAGACAAAAGAATATGTACACAGTTGATCTCAAGGGCATCTCTCTTCAAGATAATGAAACCTGTTTCATTGCCAAAGCCTCAGTTTATGAATGCAAGAAATGACATAGAAGACTTGGTCATCTTAACTTCAAGAACATGAACAAACTGGTCAAGTATAATTTGGTTCATGGTCTTCCTTCTAAGTCCTTTACCAATGATAATACTTGTGCTGCTTGCCTTAAAGGGAAGCAACATAGAGCCTCTTGCAAGTCAAAAACAAGCTTGTCCATTACCAAGCCATTGGAATTACTACACATGGATCTATTTGGTCCCACTTCTGTGGCAAGCATTGTGAAGAAATGGTACTGCCTGGTGATTACTGATGATTTTTCAAGGTTCACATGGACATTCTTTCTGTTTGAAAAGTGTGACACTCATAGGGTTCATCAATCAGATTGAACTTTCCAAAAGTATGAGGGTAGTGACCTTGAGATCGAAAATGGTGGTGAGTTCAGAAACAAGAAATTGGACACTTTTTGCACAAACAAAGGAATAAAGAAGGAATACAGTATAGCAAGAACACCTCAACAAAATGGAGTTGCAGAAAGAAGAAACATGACAATTATTGAAGCTGCAAGGATTATGTTATCTGATTCCAAGCTTCCAGTTATCTTTTGGGCTGAGGCTGTAGCCACTGCTTGTTATGTTCAAAACAGGGACTTGGTGGTTAAGGCACACAACAAGACCCCTTATCAGTTGTTCAATGACAGAACCCCTTTGATTGACTTCTTTAGACCATTTGGATGTCATGTGATCATTCGGAACACAATTGACAATTTAGGCAAGTTCAATGAAAAAGGGGATGATGGGTAATTTATTGGTTATTCATTAAACAGCAAGGGATATAGGGTCTTCAACAAGAAGACAAGCAAAGTGACAGAATATCTCCATGTAGATTTTTTTTAAGACAAGCCTGAAGATGTACAATTAGGTGAAGAAGATGATACATCTCCAAGGAAGGAGCAGTCAATCCCTTCCCTGCTATGTCAACTTTTGAAAGCAGGGGAATGGCTGAAAGTAGTGGAATCCCGGATTCCCCTGCTAGTTCATATGCTTCCCCTACTATTAAAGAACGCGCTGTCAATGATGTTAATGAGGAAGAAAGAGAATCCCCAATCATTTCCTCATCTTCACCTATCTCTGGTGGTCCACGTACATCCAGCAGTGGAAGCAGAATAATTAGGAATGGAGGTCCAAGTTATTCAGAGCTGCATTCAGCTCATCAACATCTATCCCTCAGTCATGCAGTATCATTTGGAAGCTCTTTTGAAGAGTTCTTTCCCGATCAAGATAGTCCCATAAATCCTGATTTGGAAGAGGATGAAACAGAAGTAATCACGAGCATGCAGCCTACCTACAGAATCAATAAAGATCACCCCCAATCACAAGTCATAGGTGATCTTGAAACTCCCAGACAAACAAGGTATTCAACCAAGGAACACAGCTTCATTGCAAACATCACTATGAAGTTTAACCATGACAATATGTAATGTTGTCTGTTTACTGCCTTTTTGTCGCAAGAAGAGCCAAAGAAGATTTCTCAGGCTCTAAATGATCCAAGTTGGGTTGAAGCTATGCAAGAAGAACTCTTACAGTTTGATATCCAAGAAGTATGGATCCTGGTTGATTGTCCAAAATGGGCAAGGCCCATTGGGACAAAGTAGGTGCTCAGGAACAAAAAGGATGAGAGGGGTATTGTAGTCAGAATCAAAGCAAGGCTGGTAGCACAAGGATAGACTCAGGAAGAAGTTATTGATTATGAGGAGGTCTTTGCTCCTGTAGCCAGAATTGAAGCCATCAGATTGTTTCTGGCTTATTCTTCCTTCATGGACTTCAAAGTATACCAAATGGATGTTAAGAGTGACTTTTTATATGACACCATTGATGAAGAAGTCTATGTTATGCAACCTCCAGGATTTGAAGACCCAAAACACTCAGACAAAGTGTATGTGACAACCGCGGTTTTGAGGTTCGTCACTTAGTTTTATTTTGTGCTAGTTACGTGTCTTTACGTGTTTATGTGCTAATTGGTGTGTATAGATTGTGGTTTGGACGTCGTTTCTGGTACGGGGTACCTTGTGAGTGAAACTATGTGTGATGATTTCATGTTCATGAGCTCACATGGTAGTGACTATGAAATGAGATGGTGTTATTTAGTGGTTTACGTATACGTATATGTATTATAGAAAATCGTATTTTTACGGTTTAAGGTTTAGCATTTAGAGGTCTCGTGTAAGGTGTTTAGTCATGTGAGTATTTTTCGGGATGGTTTTAAGTCATTTAGGACATAGTTATAAAGTTTATTTCAAAATTTATGATTTTTTTAAACTGTATATTTTACGTCTTTTATGTTAAACGCGTAATAATTGACTAGTTTCACGGTTTTGAGGTTTTGAAAGTTTTAGGAGCTGAAATAAATTAAGGTAAATTAAGGTATTGTTAATAACATAATATTAAACAATAAAAAGAAAAAAAACTAAAGGGAAGTCGGTTTAGGGCCGAATAAAGATAAAAAAAAGGAAAAAAAGGAAAGTTGGGTTTGGGTTGGACTAGGATTTACTCACACCCTATATATTGTTTTATTCACAACCAAAATTCATTATTTTTCTCCTGGATATAAAGAAAATTCGTGGGTTTCAACAAAAATTAGTGTTCTTCATAAAATTTTGGGGGTTTTCATAAATCAAAGGTAAATCTTCAAATCCATTTTCAATTTAATTGTTTTTGATGTTTTTATAATCAACGTATGATGGATTTAGGATTTATTCTAAATTAAAACCTGAGTTTTTATGATTAACAATGATTAGAATAATTAGGGCTTATGATTAGACATGATGAGGGTAATTAATTTGGTTAATTATGTTAAACCCGTTTTTAAAAATTTGGCAGAATTTAGGGTCAATTGTTTTGATCATATAAGAAGTTCTACAAACTCTTATTTTGAGATCCAAGTATCCCTGGAAAGGTAATTGAAGTGACTTTCAAATAAAAGAAACGAGAACTAAATTGGACGTCGGGAAGTGGGTCAAAAACATGTTACAACAGTCGGAGGTCAAAACAGTTTTGAAATCAGCCTGTTTTCTTTTTAAGTTTTTGGTTGTTTGGGGTACTTAGGTTTGCATTGGGACTTTCAAACGAACATGGGAGTTGGTTTGTATATTATAGAAAGTATCTGCCTTGGGGCTAAGAATGTGGGTTAGGGTAAGACCCCCTAATCATAACAAACTTTTTGTATGTTCAAAATCAGTAAACTCCGGATAGACGAAAGTATATATATATATATATATATATATATATATATATATATATATATATATATATATATCGGGGCCTTAACAGTAGCTTTACGGTTCGGGCAAAAGGGAGGAGTTAACTAACATATGTAAGGGCATAAGTTTTCCTTTTACCTAGATCATGGGTATGTTTAGGTGGGCATTTGGCTTATAGTTTGGAGACCTAAAAACTGGGGCTGTTTTGGGTAAAATGTTAACGGGACGGGTTATGAAGTAAACTAAGTTAAGGGCTTTATAGAGGGGTTTAATGAGATGCTTAGAGCATATGAATGAGGTATATATATAGGAGAGGTCTAGATGTCCATCATAGGTTGATGAGCCGTTTTAGTGTTTGGTTCATGTTTTGATTGTGTACTTTTGTTTGTTAGCTTTTTGCTAGTGCGTGGGTTTTTTAGAGAAGCTCAATCAGGTGAGTTTCATAGTCCCATGTCTACTAATGATTTTTAATTCCAGATGGGATGGAAGAGACATTGTCTTGTTTTTATAAACTATGCTGTGAATTTTTTGTGTTTGGTGATGGACTTGTGCATACTTATGTGATTAACTGCTAACTGATTCATGATTGTTTTGTGATTTGACTTGGTACCAAGGGGATGTTGACAAGGCGGGGCCTTGGGGAGGTACATAGATATGTGAACATCTATGGGACCAATGGATAATGACAAGGCGGGCCCTTGGGATTGGTACATAGGTGTATGGGCGCCTATGGTACCATGGTGTTTGGTAAGGCTGGGAGCCTTGGATTTGGTTTGGTTTGTTAAATCTTGAATATTAGTTGTTAATGCATGTTTGTATCACATTGTCCATATGTTCATTTGTTAGTGGTTGTTGTTTACAGCTTATGGTTTAATTTTAGCGTTAGAGTCTAAACCTATGACTCTCACCAACTTTATGTTGATGTGTTTTAGTGTCTCTTTCAGGTGAGAATGTGGTTAAGCTTGAGAATAGAAGTGGTTAGTTTTGGAGGCATTAGGATTGCATATAGAAGGAGATCCCCGTTCCTTCTTAGTTTATTTCTATGTGTTTTGAATAAGTGATACTTTGTGGACACCTTTATGATGTTTTGTTTGTGGTAATTGTTTGTCTTGGGTAAGAGGTAGGACTGTTACCTACTTGCCTAGACTCCTGCATTTTTGTGGAGATATTTTCATGACATTTATGTCACCATTTTCTGACATTTCTTATTTCATTTAGTTATCTCTATAGACATGCCATGTTGTGATGATATCCATACGTCGCGCCCCATATTCCGCCATGGTGGGGTGTGACAGAATGGTATCAGAGACAATGGTTATAGAGAATTAGGTTGCCTAGTCGTGTAGCCTAGTCTATAGCTTAAGGGTCCTTGCATATAGGCGTCATAGGAGTATGTGTGCATTTTATATTAATTGATGTGTTTGGATGTTATTTATTGCGATGTTTTGACTAGTATGAATTGAACCATAGTATGTTCATACTTTCCACATGTTATTTTCTTTTCGGGTTGTGACTAGTGCGGGTTGAACCATAATCGTCCACGCTAGTCATTGTTGTATTTTTCTTAAATTGTACATTATAGTACATAATTTGGTACAAGGTAGTTTCTATCTTTTGTTGAGTTATTTGATGTACCTGAGGTATGTTATTTTTTCTTTTGATGTTTAAGTCATGTTCCCTAAGAATCGTGTGGTGGTTCGAGTTACTAGGAGTACATGGGTAGGAAGGATTTTAAGGTGTTTCCATTCTGATGGGCGACATGACTTATAATTGATTATGTTTTCGTTTTGGATTTTGTCTATGCTGTTTTAGCTAGACTATGGATTTCTGTATTCCAAGAGTTTGACTATGTAATTTTATCAGTTGGAGTTTTTGACCTTATTGTTTATGTGGCTATGTGCTTAGGTGAGTTGATGGATTTATGTGTTATGTATTGTATTGATTCTTATAAGTGTCATCATAGGAGGGAGTGCATTGTGGAAAGGATAATTGTATAAGTATGGTGGCCAACATAGTTATACAAGTACCACAACTTCAATGGGTTCCTAAGTATGATTGCATGAAAGAGGGTTAGTACATGCTTGTATATGATGAGATGTGGATTATTGGTATATGTATAGTATATGGGTTTATGTAACGGTTGTAACACCCCCAAATTTACACAATTCAATACAGCAGAAGACTCGTTGGTGTTACGGGATAGCACATTACTCACATCAATGACAACGCATAAAAATCGCGTCGCTTAATAATAAATCATTTCCATTCATAAATATTAAATTTACATAGGTCCCAAGTCATTGTATTTCATACAGGTTTTACAAAACAATTGAATGGAAATTATTATTTAGACGCGGGCCATGAATTCTTGTTGTCTTCCCGAGAATTACCTTCAAGTACCTGAGATAAAACATTTTAAAAGAAAAGGTCAGCGATAACGCCGAGTGAATTCATAGAGTTTAATGAAATCCATCAATATAACATCGGTATAAAATTATTACAGAAAATCATTTTGTACAAATCTTTTTAATAGGCCATAAAATAGCCAAAGTCATTTTATACAAATCCTTATCAAAATCATAATATAGGCTTTCGCCTTCAAAATCATTATACAAACCATTATCGTTAAAAACATCATACCATACGTTTTATAACGTTGTATAAAGTTAAATAAAAACCGTTATATGAATATGGTTATGAAAAACCAAAACACGAACATAATATAAATAATATGACCCCGTATTGCTAGTCAGGCAATATATGGTAATTCAGTGCGTATAGTAGTATTTCATTTATTTTTTTATTATTATAAGCCGCATGACATTGTTATCTTACTATAACCAACAACGGGTAGCTAACCCGAAACTCATTTGCCCATCTAAATTAGCGTGTCGTCAGAATAATCACGCTTGTGTAAATCTTCTCATACATAAATTCGCTTACCAATCAATGTGGCACGACGGGGATCAACCGTCAAGGCGCGAACTGGGGTGATCATCCCCAAATAGTACTATTATATGCATAAGATTCTACCAAATCCTGGTAGTTCAAATTCATGCTAATGGGACTTTTAGTGACATAACTTTACTTTAATAATCCATTTCCTTTCATCTATCGGGTCATAAAATCATTCATCAGGTCATACAATCATTCGGGTCCAAATAAATAAACAAGCAATCGGGAAAACTAGTTTCCTATTTTATAAAAACTAACATGTTATCTCCCTCGCGGGTTTATAAAACATTTCATAAAAACATTTAAAAGGGTGCGAGGCTATGAACTCACGTTGATGTAGGAAGGCGGTTATCGGCGATTTGGATGTACGGTACGTGCTTCAATCACATAAACCTAGACAAATTATACTCGTCTTAGACTCTTGTCCAATGACTTTAGAAAAACAATGTCTATGTATATATATATGATGATATCATGAGTATGATGACAGTCATGTGGGAGTTTATATCTTTATACACATTATAATGTCATGTGTTGGTACATTTCTAGACTAGTTGTACTAGTTCAATTTATTTACATTTTGAGGCCTAATGGGCCCATTACAAGCCTAATACTTTTCATTAGCCCAATTATACTTTTATTATCAGTATTATACTTTACATGTTGGGCCCAAGTGGTTTAAGACCAATAAGTAAATTTATAAGTGTTTAGCCAAATTAGTTGGATTAATAGTCCAATAAGGCTAACTTAACCTGTTAATGTCCATATGTTATATAGTTCGGGTTTTATCGGTTTTTACTTGTATTAAGTACTTATATCAGTATATGACTTTTAAAAGTTTACATTAGACGGGTCCGACCGTCTAAGTTTTAATTGACGCAAAACGTTAATTTTACGGTATTAGCCGAAAAGACATAAAACTTAAGTATATAGTTTTATAACTTGGAAAAACATTTTTACTTGTAATTTATATAATGTACCCATTTTAATATCAATATATATGTAACTCTTTATTTATAATTTTTATCAACTAGTGGGTTTTATATATGTATATTTTATATAAATTTTTGAGTGCTTATATTATATATTATTTATTTACAAAATCAGTCCTAATTTTTAAGTTCACTAAAATGTCCATATATAGAGTTCTATAATGAGATAGGACCTCAAATGTTTATCACAGAAACTACATGATATGTGCTTCATTTTATTCCTTAGCTACTAATGAATCAACCTCTAAATATTTGAATAAATTCGTCCAAAACAGTGTAGGCAGATTTGCACTCTAAACTTGTTTTGATCATATCTCACTCATTTTGATGATTTCATTGCATGGACAACTCTCACATGTGTATAACATCTAATACTTACTATAAATTGATTCCACCATGCCATTTTATCAGTTTATCATTTGGTTACTTACTGTTTTTATACAGCCATCATATTAAGCAAGATTTTAACCTTTTTACCTATGGTTTTCCATCTTTTTAACCATATTTATCAACACCAAATCCCCACATAATCTCTTTATCATCATTCATCATCATATACATATACATAAATAAATAAAATACAAGATTACATAATCAAAATAACAAAAGGATAGGAAGAACAATCTCTATACCACCAAAGTGATGAAAAGATGGGATTGATGATGAACAAGGCTTGGTTTTGGGTAACCAATCTTATGAGATATCAACACCACTTCTAGGATCACCAAATATTTGTAAACTTCTCCAAAAATCAGCCCTTGATCTCCATGGAAACTCCTTGCTAGTTGTTAAAATCACCTCCAATCTTCATCTTTTTAAGTAACTATCAACATATGTTGAATATAGATGATGCTTATGGTTGAAAAGTTGATGAGGATGGTGATTTGTGGTGATTTTTGGACGTTCAAATAAAGGGAGGAAGAGAGTGTTGAGAGTTTTTAGCTAGTTTGCATGTAAGAGATAATGAGGAATGGTTTTTGGGTAGTGGTTTTTGGTTTTGTAAAGTTTAGGAGGACAAGTGTCCTCAAAGTTAATATAAACTTGCCACCAAAGGTGGTCTTGTGGCTTATTCTTGCCATCTATTAGTAGGGGTGGGACAAGTGTCTCACTTGTCTCATCTCCACTAATTTACGGGTATTCCTCGATTCTAGTTTCCTCGATTTGCGTGCCCTCGGGTCGTTTTACGAAAAACATTTTTATAAATTATTAATCAACGACACAAAACGAATCTAACAAAAATTGTCTCATCAAAAACGGAGTTCAAAAACGTAAAATCCTAAGGTTTCCGGTTTAGTCGTAAAGGACGTTAAATTATTCACGTAAGTCCTAATCTCTTCTCGTAAATTTGTGAGTTTATGAACCAACACAAATTTAAAATCTCAAAATAATATTCACGGATAATTTATTTTCTGAAATGTCGGGTTGTCACCAAAATCGGTGTATGTAAACGTAAGCACGTAGTAGAGTCCTCCGGTTTAGACGTAGTCGATGCTACTTCAAGATGTAAACCCAAATTTCTTCCCAAAAATAAGTGAGTTCATAATATAAAATTTAAAATAATGTTTTTAAATAATACTGGAGAATAAAATATCAATCATAAATTGACGGATTGTCACATCATTTACCCCTAAACAGGATCTTGGTCCTCAAAGATCATTTTATATTCCTACTCGCTTCTTATAGAGTTAAAGCCATGTGGGTATTTCCTCCACATTCGGTCTTTTCTCACAAGTGTAATCCATTACAATACGCGAGTTTCATCAAGCATAGCTACGGGAATAAGATCAGGCTTAATGTCGACTTACTTTCTCTATCCATGATGTTCACGGGTTTTTGATGTCAAATTTTCACTTGATAGACAATTTATCAAGTTCGATTTACGAAACATAATTCACGCAGCCCTTGAAGTCACAGGGTAGATCCAGTTTATATGCCTTTCAAACCAACTTTTATATCATCTCAATGGTCCCATACAACGGGGACTTACTTCCCATGATCTTTCAGATCATTAATTCATTTTTCCAAGGTTAAAATTTTTGGCATAACTTCGCTACCCATTCTGCACTTCAGGATCTACATTTCATATTCACATAACCTCCTGCCTACTACCGGCAGTCAATAATCAGATCCTAATTTCAACAACCATTTCAGGTCTCGCGGGTCGGGTACTTTGTAAGGTTAGATTTGTCATCATAGACAACCTTAAACCTAAAAGACATGTCCAACTCACAATGGGTGTATGTCGGATGTCTTCATCCAAACTCCTACTTACAGATGCTCTTATATTTAGATCCTAACAAGATTCGATCTCGATCCTAATATGATAATTATCAATGATAGTCTTTCCAAAAGAAAACGATTATACGATTTATTACCAAAGGTCAATCATTCAAGCATAAAACAACACTTCTAGTGTTTTGTATCATTACTTTACCTCGTTCCTTCGATTTGGGGTGGTAAACAGTATTCTCATCAAGGTTCGTTCCCAATGACTTCTGAGCAAATCTCTAGAAATTCGATGCGAAGCGAGGATCTTGATAGAGATGATCGATACAGGAACACCATGCTTACATAACTCCTTTAAATACAAAGAGTCAATTTCTTCATCGAGAATCTATCATTAACAGGATTGATATTAGCAGATTTGGTCAGTTTGTCGACGATGACCCAAATCGAATCAAATTCAGATGACGACCTTTGCAATAGTTAGACGTTTACTAATGTATGAGGCGATGTATGCCTTCATAATTTGCCATCAATACAACTTCTTCAGATAAAGATACATTTAGTCAGAAATGACATGAATAGAATACTTATACTTATGAGATTCCAACATAACTAAATCTCGAAATCCTCCATGTTTAGGCAACCGCAAGCAGCCTTTAAAACATTTAACGCCATAGGCTTCTTAATTCTCATGGTTCACATTAGCCGCGAACCCCTTTTATTATCTATATTATCCTTTTTACAAACATCGTTTATATTTAAATTGTTCGGTAATTTATTTTGCACCTTCATTATTAAGGAACATGTCCTAATTGGTTCTTTATCTTTTCTACATAATGTGTCAGTATCTACATTCACTTTTCTTGATGAAATAATTATCATAACCAAAATTCACTCATAATTTATTTCTTCATATTTTCTAAGTTTTATTTTCGTTTCAACTATTATTTTTATCAGTTTTACTTAATCCGACGTCTAAAGGGTCGATAGTTATTACAGGTAATTAAATAATAAATATTCAATTTTATAAAACGCAAGCGTAAAATTTAAATTTCTTAGCTTGACCAATTGTATAAAAAGGTTCAAATATAAATTTGAATTTAGTTAACACGATTTTTGTTGATTTATTGAAAATTATTAATAAGATTCGTAAATGTTCGAAAAATATTTGGTTACACTTTGGTCAAAATTTTCTTAGTTGAAAAGCAAAAATTGTCGCTTCAAATTTCAAGTCATGGTTTAAATGGTTTCCTCAATCCCTCTTAGGTTGTCTTGAGGTATACACAAACATTTACCCCTAATCAGGAGTTTAGTTAAATGTTTTAGTTATAAGGAATAATTCCTTAAAAATCCTTAGTTAAAACATTTGTCAAAACGTATTTGCACCTCCTTTTTGGTATAACCCTAAGCATTAATGGCTCTAAATTTTGAAATGTCAATATAGATCCCATTATCTTATTAATCACACGGTCAAATCATGTAAAGGATTAAGCCGGTAATCACATGTTAAATACTCAAGGTACAAGTTTTCACTACTCGGCCGACTCAGGGCATTCTACAAATAATTATTAACTCATTCTTATTCTTATAAATAAACAAATGGTCCTTGATGATCACAAGCATGAATTTATCAAATTACAGCCTACACACGTGATTCACCAAATTTATGGATGCTACATGTGTATTAGTCAATCCAAACGACATCACGTGAAACTCATAATGTTCATTACAAGTACCGGATGTAGTGATTAGAATAGATAATCTTTTTCGCGGACGCGAAATTGATGATAACCATGCCGTGGATCAAATTCCTGAATATACGCTAGAACCTTGTAAATGATCGAACAATCTATCATCTTGGGTAGTGGATATAGATTTTAATCGTCAATTTACTTAGTTCACGGTAATTAATAAATATAAGGAATGATGATACCATAGCTCTTCATGATGACGAGCTTGGTAGAATAGAAGTCTTCTCATACAACTCTCTCAGTTGTAGGGTAATTCTTTTAATGCAGATGGTGCAGACGTACAATGCATATGCCACAGGTGCAACGCCGGGAATATAATCAATACCAATTTCAACTTGCCTTAATGGCAAAAGACTAGGTAATTTACCAACAAATACCTCCTAAAGTTTCAGATAATAGAAAAATCTTTTAGTACATTTACTTTAAATTCTTTCTAGGTTATAATATCTATGACTAATTCACAACCATTCATGGTATAATTTCAAGTCTAAATGCAGGATATGGTCATCCATCAAGAATTATTTAGATCACTTTTGATAATCAACATCTTATTATTTAGGGGAATTCTATTCGAGTTCCCATCAATTAAGACAATGTCGTCATGTCATAATCAATCAATCTATTCTACTGGCATTACCAACTTTTCAGTTTTATTGCCGTCGATAAGATGTGAACTTCTCAAAAGACTAATAATAACTCATAATCCTTCACAAATTCAAGGATATATGGAGACACAACTACCATTAAAAGAATAAGGTCAACGCATAATCTACGCGAGAGAATTTCAAATCAGATACAAATGAAAACATTTAACGAATATGAATATATCCCATGTTTTCATAATTTGAGTACGCATTCGAAAGCTCCTCGGATCGTTACCCAGGTCATTCAAAGGAAACCAAATCAAAAGAAATGATAGGAACGTCGATACATCCCGTCGGGTATCAACACTCGGTAATCAGATACTTTTCCTAAGAATCTCACTATGGGAGAATTGGACAAGAAAGAATTGTCAGTTGTCAAATAAGACAATTTCCACAGATGAGTAAATTCGAATCATAAGAATAGATACTACAGGCACATATGTAGGTGTCCCTAACACTATGTCCCTATTTTTCACTTCTTGCAGATCTCATAAAATTTAATCTTTCACAATCTTTAAAGAAAATGTAGTGTTTATTAATCAGTTTTATGGTGACTACTAATCAGCCTTGCATGGTCCATTCCAAATTGTATGTAGGCACGTAACTATATACAATTTCAAGATTAATTATACAATACTCAGTTCGTCAAAATTTTATCATCATGTTTATAATAAAAACATTTTCATGCTTAATTGTTAAATAAGAATCAAGAATAAATTTACAAAGATTTTCTTTGTTATGAAAACAATTAAGTTTTCCAAGGTGTTTTATAAACAACTTCATTTCGATAACAATCACTTATAAATCTCACTTTGAATAATCCTTATAGTGATGAAAATTCAATTTTCTCAAAGGATACTGTTTTATCTTATAAAAACAATGAGTGATCTGCAAAAGAGTGATAAAAAGTTGTATACCAAGAACTAGCTACAATCTAATAGGAAATGAGCTTAGCCAATTAATCATGAGGTTCATGACCTCGATGGCGCTCATGAATACAAAGAGAATAATCCACAACGTAACTCAAATCGAGATGAGTACTTGTTCAATGGTTGCATCACTAATGCGAACATTAGGAAGAAGCAAGAAAAGATAGATAACATCGATACATGTAGAATTTAGTAATCCAAGGTAGTCTTTTCATTAATCACAAACAAGTCAAAATTGTACCGTAACACATTACGTTTCACTATGTCATACAATTCCAAGAACTCATCCTACCAACTGATGTCTCAGTTAAGTTAGGGATTATTTTTAAAAGATGCCACAATGAATACTAATCTACAAGAGTCATTAGGTGTTCCACATGTCCTAGAAGATCCATCGGTCTCAATTCAGAAGAAGATTTCTTCAATTTATTTCTTGGACACTGGGCATTCTCATTAGTGGACAATGGCCTAGGAACAACACTTAACACGAATCATCAATCAATTAAAACCTTATAATTCAATCACAGGGCTCAACAACTTCCTCTTAACAATTTCTTATATTCCATACGAGTTAAATTTTACTTCATTCAAGTTTCAACCAAATCATACTCAATGTGATATCCTACCTCATTCTCCAATACTTTCAACCTTATTCTTAAACCTTAAAAGGGCAATAAAAGCTTGATATGATCAACACTTAATTTTCAATCCTATAGCTCTTACAACAATAATTATCAAATGAGTCACTAGTATGAAATGACTCACACATTCAATTAGACTTCTCGAAAAGGTACTAGTAGCATGAGGCTTTTGGGTAATGGTTCCAATGACAGCCTCAAGTGCAACATTCACCCTTTCGATTTGAATTTAAGAATTGGATGACAATGAATCAGATGACATCTTTCTTGGTGGTAACGTTTTGTCAAACTCCACTTTATAAGGAAAGATCATCATGACATCGATATCAGTTTTAATCTCGCCAATTCTTCTTCAATATTACAATAAACTAATATCTACATTCCTATGAATATCAACCATTTTGTTGGGATCATAAATATCCACAACTTGGTTTAGATCTAGAATAGCCAGAATTCCTACGAGAATAGCTTCAATTGATTTGCTATGGGATTTAGGGTTCCTTGTGACAATCTACGTCGTATAAATACCTCGTATAAATATAGAAATAATCATCAAACAATCATGTAATCAAATTATATCATATATATATATATATAATCTAAGTTATATATATATTAAAATAACACTTCTCAGTCTGGCCTTGTCGGTAACTCGGAAATTCTTCGGCACCGTTACAGTCAAAAGATTTTTAGACATTTTGAGAAAAATGTTTATAGCTAAAAGATTTCGAAATGTTTTATTCAAAACCTTAGTTTTAAAAATCTTTCTTTCTCTATAACGAGAGCTCTGATACCAAACTGTAACACCCCTAAATTTACACAATTCAATACAGCGGAATACTCGTTGGTGTTACGGGATAGCACATTTCTCACATCATAGACAACGCATAAAAATCGCGTCGTTCAATAATAAAGCATTTCCATTCATAAATATTAAATTTACATAGGTCCCAAGTCATTGTATTTCATACAGGTTTTACAAAACAATTGAATGGAAATTATTATTTTATGTGCGGGCCATGAATTCTTGTTGTCTTCTCGAGAATTACCTTCAAGTACCTGAGATAAAACATGTTAAAAGAAAAGGTCAGCGATAACGCTGAGTGAATTCATAGAGTTTAATGAAATCCATAAATATAACATCGGTAGAAAATTATTACCGAAAATCATTTTGTACAAATCTTTTTAATAGGCCATAAAATAGCCAAAGTCATTTTATACAAATCCTTATCAAAATCATAATATAGGCTTTCGCCTTCAAAATCATTATACAAACCATTGTCGTTAAAAACATCATACCATACGTTTTATAACGTTGTATAAAGTTAAATAAAAACCGTTATATGAATATGGTTATGAAAAACCAAAACACGAACATAATATCAATAATATGACCCCGTATTGCTAGTCAGGCAATATATGGTAATTCAGTGGGTATAGTAGTATTTCATTTATTTTTTGATTATTATAAGCCGCATGACATTGTTACCTTACTATAACCAACAACGGGTAGCTAACTCGAAACTCATTTGCCCATCTAAAATAGCGTGTCGTCACAATAATCACGCTTGTGTAAATCTTCTCATACATAAATTCGCTTACCAATCAATGTGACACGACGGAGATCAACCGTCAAGGCGCGAACTGGGGTGATCGTCCCCAAATAGTACTATTATATGCATAAGAAAAAGGATGGGTCATATTCCTTGTTCCAGTTTTTAGCAATCAAACATTTGTAATCCTTTTTTTTCAAATTTATAAAGTTGGTATTTTATTTAAATTGTAATTCCTTTTATTTGTTTTTAAAAGTTGGTGTGTGATTGATTGCTAAGCTGAGTTCCATTATCATCTAACAAAACATTTTGTGTTTTGAAAATTTCAGAAAGAAAGTTTTTGAAATTGGGAAATTTTTGGTGAAAATCTTGTTCAAGGTTTGGATTTTCAGGAGTAAAGTTGGTTTGTTTAAGTGTTTTTCAAAGGATTAAGTTTGAGAAAGTTTTTGAAAAAGGTTTGAAAAAGAGGAAGTAAATCAAAAACATTGGGATATTGTGCATTTTTGTGTTTGTTCATTGATTTTTGGCAGGAATTCATTGAGTGCTTGTTGTCAAAGGCTCAGCACAGGCCCGGGCCTGTTTGGAGGTGGTTAAGCAACCACTAAGGGACCTGGATGTAGGTCCCTTAAGGTAAAAATCTTGTCCCTATTTCAGTTTTTGGTTACTTTTGTGAATTGGTATGATTTGTATGCAAAGTGTTCAAGTGACTGATTATTTAGTTTGAATATGTTTATTTGTTCCTTTTATGCATGTTATAAGTGGTAGAAATCAGTTTGATTAGGATTTGAGTTGATTTGCTTTGAAAAGGTTACTTCTCTGATTTTTAAGGGGTGTTTGGATCTGTTATTTATTTGAGATTTGGTGAAAGATTTTTGGAGATAACTGGTTTAAAACACTTCTTTGGATACTAGTAGGTTATATGATAGTTTAGTTTTCATTTTGGAGGAGTTTTAATCAAGTTTGCATGATAAAAATGGCCTAAACTAGCTAAATCAGTAACTGCTCTTCTTTGTGCTTGATTTCATGAAATTTTGACCACCAATCTTGCTAGTTGTTAGATTCTAGGTTGTTTGAGGGTTGTGAACTGGTTATATGCTATTTGGTAAGCTTATTTTCAAATTATTGGCCATAGAAATTCGGATTTGTGCATGTAATTTGTGTTCACTGTTCACATACAAGTGCATAACTTAATCAGTAACTTGGTGTGCTTTGTTTGTGTGATTCTTGGCTAGAACCTGCTTGTTTTTGTGTTTGATTTGACTCCTTATACTCAACTGAGTATAAGGGTGCCTTTTGTCCAAAAATAAGCCACTAAAAAAGCTTTCCTAAGCTTGAAAGGTCTCCTGACCAAAATATTACACTAGCAGTGGGAACAAACTTCCCACTGGTAGCTCATCAGTTTGTACTGCTAAGCAAAAGGACAAAAACCAGATTAATGTCACTATCAGTTTTCTTGTTTTTTTGTCTTTAGTGCCCAAATTTTGGAAGTAGGACTTGATTTTTGTTTCTATATTTTTCTTATTTTATTTTTGATTTTTCTGATTAATTAGATTTTTAGTTACTGTTCATTTTATATTTTTTAGATTAAATAGCATTTTTAATTAACTTTAATACTTCTATTTTTGTCTTTTAGTGTCAAAAAGTAATATTTTTCAGTTTAAACATTTTTCCTAGACTTAGAATATTATTTTAAGATTTTTGGTTAAAAAAGTTTTTATTGTTCACCTTTTATTTAATTTTTAGAATTAATTTAAGTTAATTAGGGTTTTAATTAAACTAGTTTTGTCATTTAGTGAAAAATTTAATATTTTTTAATCTTTTTCATTTTTCTACTGTTCATTAGAGTAAAATAGGATTTTTAAAATTGGTAAATTATTTTTGGCATTATTTCATTATTTTCTATAATTATTTTAATTTTAAAATAGTTTTTAGTAATTTAAAAATAGAAAAATAGTTTTTAAAAATTAGTAAAAATACTTTTTAGCCTTTAGATAATATAAGTAAGTTCTTAGTTCAATAAAATAATATTTTGGACATTTTTATTAATTATATTTAATTTTAGGGCTTTAATTAGCATTTAAAATTGAATATTTAATTAATAAAAGGTTTTAAAATATTTTTATTGGATTTTTATTCTTATTTATATTAATTTAGACTACTTTTAGCTTTTAATCAATTTTTAGGTTTTAAATGTTTAATTTTGTAGTTTTTACGGTTTTACGTGAACGCGTTTTCGTCTTAGCTCGATTCGTCTTCGTAACCGTCTTTTCTTTCTTATCTCATTTCAATTTTCTTCTCATAACAATAAAATCATAATTAATCAATTCATTACACAACACACTAGCCTCCTCGAGAACGAACTCACACTTAGGGTCATTTACACACGGTTTTCCTAAATCGTCGTACACACTTGCCCTATATTTTAGTTGCTTGTTTTTTCTAAAGCAAGTATCTAATTTTACAACTATCATTATTTGATATTCGTGATTTGCTATGGGTTCTCGATATCCTCTCGAATTGATCTCGGTTCTAAGTGGAATGATTGTTCTTGGTTACTAAGAAGGGGGGGTTGGTTTTCTAATCTACTAAAAGGTTTAAATACATTAACATGAAAACTTAAATCAAAAACAATTAATTTAATGACAATTAATAAAACTAGAATTAAAATTAAAATATAAATATAAAATGAAGAAACAGTAAGTAAGAAGAAACAGAAAGTAAGACTTAAAAATGCTCAAAAGAAAATTGATTCGGAAGTTGACCTTGATTCGGAAGTTCACTCGGAAGTTGGTTCGGAAGTATTGACTCGGAAGTTGATCCGGAACTTTTAAGGAAAATTGATTCGGAACTATTAAAAATCATTCATTCAGAACTTTGAAAAATCATTCACTCGGAACTTTCGTCCGGAAGTTCACTCGGAACTTTCGTCCTGAAGTTTATCCGGAAGATTGACTCGGAAGTTGATCCGGAAGTTGGTTCGGAAGTTCACTCGGAACTTTCGTCCGGAAGTTCACTCGGAACTTTCGTCCGGAAGTTCACTCGGAACATGGTTCGGAACTTTTGAAGATAAAACTGATTCGGAACTTAAAGACTGATTCGGAACTTTTTAACATAAAACTTATTCGGAACTTTTGAAAACTACATTCATTCGGAACTTTCTGTTCATCCGGAACTTTGTGTTCATCCGGAACCTGGGAAATACTCAAGAACAGTAGCAGCAGAAATAAGCAGGGGAACACGAATCCAATCCAAAAATCAACAAGTTTTTAACCAAGACTTAAATAAAACTAAACACGAATCATATACTAACCAATAACAACAAATCCCATCAATAAAAACATAAAACCCAACAACTTTTGAAGATCAAATTTAACAAAATAAACTTTAAGACTTGGAATAAAAAAGATTAAGATGAACAAGATGAAATGGAAAGATTGATATATTGAATGATTAAGGTTTTAACAATCACAAGAAAAAGATTAAACTACAAGATTCTTGGAACAATAAAAATCAAAATCACCAAACACCCTAGTGGTGTTGGTGATGACTACGAACAGAAAGGGAGAAAAAGATGGGAAAAGAAAAAAACTAAAAAACTGAATGAAAAGTGTGAAGGGTGGACTTTATATAGTCTTGTCTTTTGGTTGGTGAGTGGGCTTTCTCCCGTTCTTCTTGTCTTCTCGTCTTTTCAGAAAAGTTGACGTTTCCGATTCTGATTCGGGATTTGTCGTCGATTAAATTCAACTCGTCTTTTAATTTCTTCGTTTAATAGACATGAGTTTCTTCGACTTATGTAAATCTTCCACCTTTGGTCCTTTTCTTCGATAAATCTTCAAATAGGCCCAGTGACTTCAAATCTTTTGCATCTCTTGGACAATAGACTTCGTCTTGAGTCTTTTTCTTCGATAAAACCCGTGCAATCCCATGTTTTCTTTAATATTCATCCGGTTAGCTCTGAAAACACAATAAACACAAAAACCACGCATAATTCCAAACAAATGATATTAAATACGTGTTTTGGTCTCGTTTTAGCCAGAATTAAGTGGAAAAAGGATGGGTGTTTACACACCTATCAAATCCCCTACACTTAACCATTGCCATGCCCTCATGCAATGCTTAGTGATAAAGCAAATTTACACTTTTCTCATAATCAATCAACCTTGGCCTTATTGAAATACTACTAAACAAAAATTAAAGTACTAGGAGAAATTAAAACTTTAAAGTAACAAAAAGATAGAAAACCATTTTCACTTGAAAATAGCTACATGGAAATAACTTGCAGAGAGATCAAGGACTTACATTAGGGCTTTGGTGCTGCGAAGATTTATCACCCTCAAGTTTCACGTTCCCCAAACTAAGCTTAAAAACGAGATCATTGTTATTATAAGTTAGTAAATCAAACACTTACACACATGGCTTAATTATATGCTTAAACTCCCTTATTCCTAGGTGTATCTCTTATATTTTATTTTTGTCTTAGAATGATCATGAAGATGCATTTTTGGACTTATTTCGATAGTTTATTTAGGCTGAAAGCAAAGTAGGACGATTTGATCAATAGTTAGCTAAAGGACAAAATCTCTTAAAACTGCTTGTCGGGATATCAAAAAGTTCATATCTTGGCATAACTCGGTTCACGATTTGAGACCTTTCTCGGGCCAATATTTGGCATGTACTTCATACTTCATATCTTGAGAGACGTGCTTGAGATAATGGTCTTCTCATCGTTAATAGAGTTTCTTCACTTGGAGACTTTTGAGGGGTTCTCCAACTTTGTTGACCACGACTTCATGATTATTCTTCAATCTCTAATTGGGATTTTGAGATACAACGATCCGCCTCCTTTTCGGACTTGGATCTATTTATCCTCATACCTTGTTAGGGTCTTTTCGGATAGAGTTATCCATGATCTTTATGGGAGTTGATTGCTTTTCGTCGTGAGTCTTGATCCTTCATATTGACATTGGGAATAATGCATTTCACATCACCTTGGATCTTTAGCAATAAGATTGAATCCTCATGCCTTGTTAGGGCCTTTTCGGACTCGCCAATCTTCGCGACCCGCTTCATAAGTTATGCCTTGGCTATGAACTCTTATCATTACCGAGCAACTATTAAACGATCTTGGGCTAGAAGCTAAGTAACTTTTCAAATCGTACGACCTTACTTATTGCAGATAAATTATTAGCAAGTGATGGGAGAATAGGCAAATAATTACACCAAGTGAGCTTGTGCAAGAATACCGACTTATAATTGACTCTATCATTTCTCGTCCTCCACAATTTAAAATCTCAAGTAATGAGACTCGTGGATACTTAGCCTAATAAACCAATTAAGGTCTACATGGTTAAGGATACTAGTTAGAATAAACTTGGATAAGTCTATTCGGGTTGAGTCAAAATAAACGCAATGGGCCTAATATGTCAAAGATTTCTAAATTAGCTACACCACTTTATTAATATTTTTGACTTTATTGCGGGATATATACATATGAAAGCAACGATAAAAATTTAAAAATTACGACTAAATGGCCAAAATTAATTAAAAATTTGAAAAATGTTGAAAAAGATGATTTTCCGGTTAAATGAAGGCATTTTCATGGAAAAGTCCACTTAAAACTTCGATAGAAGTCCGCCCTACACTTAAGATAAACATTGTCCTCAATGTTTAAGCATGTGGGAAAAGTCTCCCCTACACTTATGACATTGTGCACGTTGGTTAACTCGAGTTAAGGAAGAGACGACTAAAGTGTTCAATTTCAAATGTGAGTATGAAGAAAATTGAATCACGATAGTTGAGAGATAGAACCGGTTTCGGATAACACGGGAGCACGGTTCTTCGAAAGTTTCAAGAGTGCAATCATCCTTGGAATCACATCACCACACAAAGAAAGCAACCTATATAGGTCCCCCTACACTTAGGAGGTTAAAACATAAAAGGATAGATACTCGGGCTGCCTCCCGAGGAGCGCTTGTTTTTGATAACCGAGTCACGAGCCTGACTCGACCCAAAATTAGTTCATGAGGAACGTGGTGAGGGATGGAATCATCTCTTGAGAGATGTCCTCACCAAAGTACAATTTTAAACGCTGGCCATTCACCTTGAAGTTGGGCCCATTTGGCTGAGAAAGCTCAATGGTGCCATAGGGAAAGACATTGGCGATGGTGAATGGACCAGACCAGCGGCTCTTCAACTTGCCTGAGAAGATCTTCAACCGAGAGTTAAAGAGTAAGACTTGATCACCAACGTGGAACTCTCGGTTCTTGATTTTAGCATCATGGATAATCTTGGTCTTCTCCTTGTAGATCAATGAGTTCTCGTAGGCTTGATTCCTCAATTCGTGTAGCTCGTTGAGTTGAATCTTGTGAAAATCACCGGCTTTGTTGATGTCGAAGTTAGCCCACTTCAAGGCCCAGTATGCCTTATGTTCCAGCTCGATAGGGAGGTGGCAAGCTTTCCCGTACACAAGACGATAAGGCGTAAAGCCGATCGGGGTCTTGTAAGCAGTACGGAAAGCCCACAGAGCATCATCTAACTTATCGGCCCACGCGGCGCGATGCTCTCCCACAGTACGCTCCAAAATTCTCTTCAATCCACGGTTGGATATTTCGGCTTGACCGTTGGTTTGAGGATGATAAGCGGTGGAAAGACGATGATTGACACCATACTTCGCCATGACTCATGCAAATTGATCGTTGCAAAAATGAGTCCCGCGGTCACTGATAATAGCACGAGGAACACCGAATCGAGCAAACAGTTGTTTCAAGAAATTACAAACCACCCTCGCGTCGTTAGTGGGTAAAGCCTTGGCTTCAACCCATTTGGAAACGTAGTCAACAGCGACAAGGATTTATTTGTTGCCTTTAGAAGAAGGGAATGGCCCCATAAAGTCGATGCCCCATACATCAAAGATTTCACATTCTTGTATGAAATTTTGAGGCATCTCATCTTTATGTGTGATCTTGCCTTGTTTTTGGCAAGCATCACAATGTTTAACCATCTCGTGAGCATCACGGTAAATGGTGGGCCAATAGAATCCCGAATCAAACACTTTTTTGGCGGTGTAGTTGGGACCAAAGTGACCACCGGTGGGTCCTTTGTGGCAAGCCTGGAGAATGTCCAAATCGGCCGGTCCGTCAACACATCGGCGAATAATCAAGTCAGCGCATTGTTTGAATAGAAAAGGGTCATCCCAAAAGTAAGTCTTAACATCGTTCAAGAACTTCTTTTTTTGTTGGGATGTTAACCCTTGGATGAGAACACCACCCGCTAAGTAGTTTGCAATATCGGCAAACCACGGGGTGCCATCAAGATTGAGATTTATAGACATTAAGGTCTCAAGGGGGAAAGAATCATTGATCTCTTTGTTTGGATGATCCCCTTGATATGGATCCTCAAGTCTGCTCAGATGATCCGCGGCCAGGTTTTCGGCTCCCTTCTTGTCACGAATTTCAATGTTGAATTCTTGAAGGAGTAAAACCCAGCGAAGAAGTCTTGGCTTAGAATCATGCTTTGTCATCAAGTACTTCAACGCGGAATGGTCCGTGTATACGATTGTGGTGGAAAGGACAAGATAGGGGCGGAATTTTTCAAAAGCATAGAAAACAGCTAAAAGCTCTTTTTCGGTTGTCGTGTAATGCAATTGAGCCCCCGTCATTGTCTTGCTAGCATAGTGGATTGGTTGGAAGTCTTTATTCACTCGTTGGCCCAAAACCGCACCAATAGCAAAGTCGCTAGCATCGCACATCAACTCGAAAGGCAGCTCCCAATTAGGAGTAACCAAGACGGGTGCCTTAGTAAGCTTATCCTTAAGCAAGTTGAAGGCTTCAAGGCACTCTTTGGAAAAGATAAAAGGGGTATCTTTTTCCAAGAGGTGGGTCATCGGGCGAGCAATCTTAGAGAAATCCTGAATGAATCGACGATAGAAGCCCGCATGACCCAGAAAGCTTCTCACACCCTTCACGGTTGAAGGTGGAGGTAATTTGGCTATGACATCTACTTTAGCACGGTCGACTTCAAGACCAGCGTGAGAGATTTTGTGTCCTAGCACAATGCCTTCTTTTACCATAAAATGGCATTTTTCCCAATTCAGAACAAGGCGAGTGTCTTCGCACCGCTTAAGCATACGTTCCAAATTGGCAAGGCAAGAAGAGAAGGAATCCCCGAAGACCGAGAAATCATCCATGAAGACTTCCATGGTTTGTTCAACCATGTCATGGAAGATAGCTAACATGCACCTTTGGAAAGTCCCGGGGGCATTGCATAAGCCAAAAGGCATTCTTTTGTAAGCAAATGTGCCATAGGGACAAGTGCATGTTGTCTTCTCTTGATCTTGGGGATCGATGGGTATTTGGAAATAACCCGAGAAACCATCAAGAAAGCAGTAATATTCATTACCCGCTAAACGTTCAAGCATTTGGTCCATAAAAGGTAGAGGGAAATGATCCTTTCTCGTGGCATCATTGAGTTTGCGGTAGTCTATACAAACTCTCCACCCAGTAACGAGACGGGTAGGAATTAACTCGTTGTTCGCATTGGGCACAACGGTAATTCCGCCTTTCTTTGGCACACAATGGACTGGACTAACCCATGGTAAATCCGAAATAGGGTAAATCATACCCACATCAAGAAGTTTGATAACCTCTTTTTTGATGACTTCATGGATTTTAGGATTCACCCTTCGTTGGCTTTGAATTGTGGGCTTAAAGTCGTCCTCCATGAGAATTTTATGTGTGCAAAAGTAAGGATCAATTCCACGAATGTCAAAGATTTTCCAAGCGATAGCTCTTTTATGCTTCTTTAACACGGCGACAAGGCGGGCTTTTTCTTCTTCTTTCAGGTCCTTCGCGATGATGACCGGTAACTTCTCGTTGTCTTCAAGGAAAACGTACTCAAGATGAGGAGGTAGGTCCTTAAGCTCAAGAGTGGGAGGATCCTCAATAGATGGTGAAACTAACGATGGATCATCATTAGTCACCTCTTTAGGAGAAGGAGGATTGATACACAGCTTTTGCCGTATAAAAATTAAAGATTAAAGATTAAGTTCGTGTTCTCGGTATCTTAACGAATTGATCTTAGTTCTCTATGTGTGACTTAGATGATCTTTGGTGAAAAAGAATAGTTTTGGTTGTTTTTAAATTTAAATGCAAAGACTTAAAAGTAAAAGTGCTCTTAACGTAAATCTAAGTCTAATTAAAGTAAAGTGCAAGTATTTAAAAACGTGACTAAAATTAAAGGGCACTAAAGTAAATTGATGTAAACTTAAATCTATCTAAGGCAAACTTAAAGTGCGACTAAAACTAAGGCAAATAATCTAAAAGTGCAATTAAATAAAAAGGCAAGAAAAATAAAGCTTGAAGATGAAAATCAAAGACAAAAGCTAATAAGAACCTGAATACAGCTCATTCGGAATAAACCTTCGTTTGGAACAATCACTCGTCCTAAATGTCACCTTTGGTTGAAATGATTCTTCTTCACTTGGAATATTACCAAAATCCTTGATCCGGAACAAATTGGTCTGAATATGTCACCTATCCAAAACAATGCTTCGTTCGGAACTTACTGATTCGGAACTCTCACTTGTTGCCTTGATTCGGAAGTATTAGGTCACCCTTGATTCGGAAGTTTCCGAATGAAGCTCCTTGATTCGGAAGTTTAGAACTTCCGAATGAACACCCATTATTCGGAAGATTACCTTTGATCCGGAACTTTTGGAAGTTCCGAATGAACAACCTTGATTCGGAAGTTTTGACTTCCGAATGAGCAGCCTTGATTCGGAACTTTGGTCCTTGATTCGGAACTTTGAGTTGATTCGGAACTTTTGAAAAGTTCCGGATGAAACCCTTGGTTCGGAACTTTGGAGTTCCGAATGAGTATGTTTGGTTCGGAAGTTTTCACTTCGTCCGGAACTTTGAAAGTTCCGGATGAACAAGTTTGGTTCGGAAGTTTTTCAAATCCCAAATCTTCCGGATGAAGCCTTGATTCGGAACTCTAGAAGTTCCGAATGAACACTTTCCTTTATCTTGGTTCGGAACTATATCTGGAAAGATCAGAAACAAGCAAACATTCCCGAAGAACAAGGAAACAGTAGCAGCAGGTATAATAACAAAATAATCAAAATCAAACACACGGATAATAAATAACAGTAACGAATCAATGAAATAACATCAACAAATAATTAAAAACATGAAATCAAACAACTTTTACCACAATAATCAAAAACCACTTTGGATCAAAATAAAAGCATGAACATAAACATAAACACAACAAATCAAAGATTAAGAAAGGTAGATAAGAGATTGACAAGATAAAGTAAAGATTGACAATAATTAAATGAAAACTTACTTGAAATTAAATGGTAATTAAGGTGCATAACATGAATTTAAATGACATGAAAAGTAAATGATAATATATGAAAATGGTGGAAGACTAATTGTCACCTTAGCCAACAAGAAAGAAAAGTAATCAAGCCTAATCTATTTATAGGGGAGGATTAAGGAAGCTTCCTCCCCTTCCTTTCTTCTTAATTACAAGTTTAAGTCCCTCCTTTTATTAATCTTCATTAATTGCGTCATTAGTCCTTTTCTTCTAATCTTCTTTAAACTTGGACTTAAGGGACTTTTGGCTTCGGGATTTCTTCGAACTCGTCTTTGAATTCTTCAATAAAATAGACTTGAATTCTTCGGCTTTTGATAAACTTCCGTCTTTTGACTTTTTCTTCGATAAATCTTCAGAATTGGTCGTGGACTTCCGTTCTTTTTGCACTCTTGATTTCTTGACTTCGTCTTTTATCCTTTTCTTCAATAAAAGCCCATAAATGCCCGTGAATGTCCGTGTTTTCTCCATTTTCACCTTTTCGTCCTAAATCACAACAAAAACACAAACCACGCATAATTCCGACATAAAAGACATAAAATACACGTTTTGGTCCGGTTATTATTGTAATTAAGTGGTAGAAAAGATGGGTGTTTACACACCTATCAAATCCCCTACACTTGACCATTGCAATGTCCTCATGCAATGCATTAGTTACAAAGCAAGATTACACTTTCCATCCTAATCAATCCACGTTGGTCTTTATTAAAGAGATAGAAAATTAAAAACATTCAAAGTAAAGAAATCAAAAGCATACCTTGGGTTTTGAAAATGTTATGAATAATCATCATCCTCAAGTTTTCACTTTCTCCAAACCAAGCTTAAAAACGAGATCATTGTTATTATAAGTTAGTAAACTATCACGAACTCATGTGGGCCAATTTTTCACTTAGACTCCCTTATTCCTATGGGTATCTCTTATATTTTATTATTTGTCTTGAATGATCACAAAGATGCATTGTTTGACTTATTTCGATAGTTATTTAGTCTGAAAATAAAGTGCACGATTTAATCAATAGTTAGCTAAAGGACCAAATCTTTTAAAACTGCTTCTCGGGATATCAGAAAGTTCATATCTTGGCATAACTTGGTTCGCGATTTGAGACCTTTCTCGGGCCGATATTTGGCAGCGACTTCATACTTCAAATCTTGAGAGACGTTCATGAAATAATGGTCTTCTATTCATAATTGGAATTTCTTCACTTGAAATTTTTGAGAGATTCTTCATATATGGACCACGACTTCTTCATTTTTCTCCAATCTTTATTTTGGACTTTGATATACAACGATCCGCCTCCTTTTATGACTTGGATCTATTTATCCTCATACCTTGTTAGGGTCTTTTCGGATACACTTCTCCATGACTTTTGGGGAGTTTTGCTTTACGTCGTGTGTCTCGATCCTTCATATTGATTTTCGATAAATGATTCTTCACATCACTTTGGATCTTTAGCAACAAAACATAGGCCTCATGCCTTGTTAGGGCCTTTTCGGACTCGCCAATCTTCGCGCCCCGCTTCATAAGTTATGCCTTGGCTATGAACTCTCGTCACTACCGAGCAACTTTTAAACGATCTGGGGCTAGAAGTTAAGTAACTTTTCAAATCGTACAACCTTATTTATTAGCAGATAAAGTTATTAGCAAGCGATGGGAGAATAGGCTTATAATTAACTCACATAAATTCACGAAAGAATACCGAACTTATAATTGGCTCTATCATCTCTCGTTCTCCACAGTTTAAAATCTCAAGTAATGAGACTCGTGGATACTTAGCCCATTAAATCAAAGTTTTGGGTTTTCGAGTCGCCTATAGGATCTTGCAAATTCTTAGACTTTTTCAAGCTTAGAAATCGCATTTTAAAGTTCCCTTGATAAACGACTCTCTAGGATCAATTATAGGAACTTGCGAAAAGTTCTTGTTCTTAACCCGTGAGAGTTAAGACTTTCGCGTTTTATAGCTCACTATATAAAAGCCTAGCAAAACTTGACTTAAACACGTTAAGGATACTAGCTAGAGTAAACTCGGATTGAGTCAAAAGATTCACAACGTTTGAAAATTAAAACCACTTATTAAACATTTATTCTAGCAGAGAAAGAAAATAACTATACAAAGATAACAACTAATAGGCCAAAATAGATCAAAAATTTTGAAAAATGTCGAAAAATTGATTTTCCGTTTAAAATGAGGACAAAAACAAGGAAAAGACCACTCAACTTCGATAGAAGTCCCCCCTACACTTAAGATAAACATTGTCCTCAATGTTTAAGCATGTGGGAGTAAGCTCCCCTACACTTAGGACATTGTGCACGTTGTTTAAATCTCGCTAAGGAAAAGACAACTAAAGAGATTCCTATTTTAATATTTGAGAAAATATATAAAATAGTGAATCGAAAAGAGTTTAGGATAGAACCGGGAAGAAGTAGAACACGGAATCACTGGTCGTCAAGAATCATCAAGAGTGGATCATTGAAGCTCGAATCCCTGATTAAGAAGTGAGGAGAGGGAATAGCAATCCAAAGGGTCCCCCCTACACTTATGCTAAAGAAAGCGAAAGGATAGATGCATGGGTTGCCTCCCAAGAAGCGCTTGATTTTTGTTAACCGAGTCGTGAGCCTGACTCGACCTTGATCATCAACGGAAGTAGCATGAAACAAATCCACCTGGATCAAAGACATAGTTTTCATCCATCAATAAGCAAGGGCTTAAGGTGAACAAGGCAAGCCAAAAGAGAAGTGGCAAGGTTCCCTTAAGCAGTGATGGAGCACAGTAGAAGCAAGGATGGTGCGGTGCAAGCATGTCTTCAATGGGTCCAAAGATTTTTCCTTTTATTTCATCAGGTGGATACTGAGATGGCTTAAAGACTTCAATACCGGGGTCGAACACCTTTTCCTTTAGGGGAAAATAGCACTCAGGCTCAGCCGAGTGTGAAGAAGATCCGCAAAGAAGCACAACCTCGTCCTCAGAAGTGGGACAAAGAGGTGTCAAATCATACGTGCAACGGATTTCGGTGTCGACCGGTTTCTTCTCCTTTGACAAAATGCTCTTCAAATCCAAAGTAGGATCAAGACGATAATCTTCAAAGTCAAAAGGAGGAGCATCACTCTCATGAGGGAAGTAAGTGTTGAGAAATTCGGAAAAATCTTCCTCAAATGAATAATCGTCCACACTAGGATCGAGTGATGGCGGAGGATCTTCATCATGTGAAGAATCACTCGATAGAGTATCAGCCTCATCAAAATCATCGAAAGTGGGCAGCTCGGGATACTCAGAAGTACAATCAAAATCATCCGAGTCTGAGCTAGAATCATCATCATCATAAGCATCGAAGACCGGTGGAGAATCAAAAATGGGAGAAGCGTCCAAAATAGGGAGAGAATCATCCACATTATCTTCAAAGAGTGGATTATCAGTGGAAGACTCGAATAGAGGATTGTCATAGACGGTAAAGTCATCGAGCACATTTATCATATTCACTGATTCTCGGCCTCCAAAGGATTTGCCTGTAAGCTTCCCCATTTTAAAAACTTTAGAATCATCCCCGACTCGTAAGATTAACTCACCTTCGGCCACATCTACTAAAGCACGTCCGGTTCTCAAAAATGGCCGACCAAGTATTAAAGGAATACGAGGGTCCATTTCATAATCAACTACGACAAAATCGACCGGGAAAGTAAATGTGCCAACTTTGATAAACACGTCTTCGGCTATACCAACGGGGTAAGCGAGAGTGCGATTTGCAAGTTCGAGAGTCATCTTTGTTGGAATGAGATCGGGTAATGATAGTGTTTTCCAAACACTGAGTGGCATAAGATTAATACTAGCCCCGAGATCAGCAAGGGCAGTAAATTCTTCAGTTTTGTTGAACAGCAAGGCAACACAAAACGACCGGGATCTCCAAGCTTTTCCGGAAGTTCTCTAAGAATGACTGCAGAGCAGTTTTCATTTAAGCGTGTGTTGACGAGTTCAATCAGCTTCTCCTTCTTGTTAAGCAATTCCTTAAATGCTTTAACAAATTTGGGCATGTGGACAAGTGCTTCAAGAAAGCTAATGTTGAAGTTCATTTGAGAAAGCATCTTAATATAGCTAGTCACTTGAGCATCATTCTTAGTTAGCTCGTTGGTCTTGCCTATGCGAGAAGGGTATGGGATTCTAGGTTGATAAGGGTTAGGTGAAGGTGTAGTTGGTGAAGGTTGTGATGTTGAAGGGTCTTTCCGAGATACATCGTCATGACGAGGCGGAGACGGTAATGGTGTACTACTACTAGGTGTAGGAGGAGTAGGGATACATGGTGGTGGAGGAGGTGTAGATGATGGTGGTGGGATAGGTGGATCAACACTTAAACAAGAACACACAAGATGTAAACAAACTTTCACTTTGATTAATGATATCAAACTTGCTTACAATGAAAATAGTTTACGTATGAAAACTTATATATTGAACATTAACCTAAAGGTCTTCTTTTATAGACATAAGAAGCCTTGTAAAATAATCTACGTATCAACTATTCTAGGTAAAGATAAATATAGAAAATACATTGTTGTTCCTATCTTTACTAGAAGTAATCTAGAATACAATAAACGCGTAGAGTATATCTTCCCATCAGTGCTTGTCTTCAATGTATCAACGCTTGACTTTGTCTTGTCAACGCTTGAGCTGTCAGCGTTTGTTTTACTCCTATCAACGCTTGTTTTACTCTTGTCAGCGCTCAAGTAGACTGGCTATAATTTATTCCCAATAATCTTCCCCTAAACTTGATATCTACTCCAGTGATCATGTTTCTGAATAAACATTAAGAACTAGGAGGAATCTTACAAACCTTCTCATATTGGTAATAAATAAATCTGATCAAGTCTTTGGCCACGTCACTTGAATAATCAATTTCCAGCTGAGTGTTCTTCATCTTCTCCAAGATTTCCTTGGACATGAAATACTGACCATCCACAAGTACATACTCAGCAAACTTTGTAGAACTCAAATAATAAACACCAGCAGCTGAATACAATCTCCATTGAAGACCACTGAGATCATCTTCAAGATCCTTCCAAATAGTAGGATCCTCATATTTTGGTCCACACATTCTCTTGAATGTAGACAACAGTTTTATTCCATTGACTGAAGTTGGTACTTCAGCCTCATACTTGGCCTCTAACAATCTCCATAGGTCTACCAAGTCTTCTCTGTCAAAACTTGCAAACAAAGATATAAGGGTGGTAAAAGTGTGAATCTCTTTTCCATACCTGCCAATCCTCCAAAACCTACATTCATCTTCTTCATAGCTTACAATTGGGTTTCTGGAATCAAGTGGTAACACTTGTACCATATCTGAAGCTTCTAATGGTGAGAGCTTGAGGCTCTTTCTTATGACAGCGTCACTTGGATGTAATGGATCCATATCTTTAGGAAACTCAAGAGAAACTCCATTTTTCACTGGTCTGGGAACAAACATTGCTTTCTTGAGCTCCATTTCCTCTGCAATTTCTTCTTTTCTTTCATCAGAAAGAAGTCTTAGAGTGTTTGCTTCCTGTACTCTAACCCAAATGGGATAAGCTCTACATTTCAACTCATTAAATTTCAATGCCATCAACTTCTTATAAGTACACCCTGTTCCATGACACCTGAGCAACATGCAGTATAACTCCCTTCTATCCCTTTTCAAATTTGAGAGAACATTGATGGCTTTGTGTTTCAGAATAACTTTGCAATCCTTTTGGACTCTTAGAAGAATCCCCAAACCCCATATCTGATCTGAAATGGTCAAGTGTGGATTCTCCATACATCTTTCTTCCCAAGCAAAGTACATCTGAACCACCTCTGGCATATCAAAATAAACCTGCAATTTCAACTTATTCAATTTCTCCTTGGCCAACTCATCTCCATACTCAAGTCTTTCTGGCTGTTCTATGATCATAACACTTGAGTCTGAACTGGCATCATCACTTCCTTCTTGCTCTTCTGAAGTGACAACAAAAAGTGATTCACCCACCTTTTTCTTTTCTTATTCCACAATTTGTGCAGCCAACCTTCTATCAAATTCAATTTGTGCTGCATTCTTTAGAGCAACCTCTTCTACCATAATACCCTTACCCTTATCTAATGGATCAATTGTTGGTAAGGTAGATGGTGATACCTGTAAAGAAACCTCCTTGATGATGGATGATGACTGGGATACATCAACCTCATTTGCAGGTCTGTCAACGCCCAACTCTGCTTTGTCAGCGCCCAAAATAATCATGTCAGCGTTCAAATTCTCCTTGTCAACGCTCAAATTTCATGCCTCAGCGCCTTTTGCAATTTCCTCCAACATGGCTGTAAATGACAAATTTAAGTTTGTAGGAGAGACTAGAGACGTATCAAAACCTGTCTGTTTCTTCAAACTTGTTAGGGCCTCAGCAACATCCAAAGACTGACCATCATGGCTGTCCTTATCACTCACATTTATTTGATCATCCTCCCCTTTGGAAGATTCCTCCATCCCTCTCCTTGTACTAGCAGTCTCCAAGAAAACAATCCTCTCCCTCAATTGCTTGAGTTCAAGGCCTTGTGTGCTGACAACTTGTACCAAGTCTGCATTTTGCTTTTGCAAGATCATGCAGACAGCCGTCAATTCCATTAGGGTCATTGGTTCCAATCTGCCCTCTTCTAAAGTGGGTATTTGACCTCCCAAGTTAGATTCATTGGGCATGGATGAGGTCTTAAGTATGGTAGGATTGTCTTGGCCAGCTTCTAAGCCAGAACCAATAGTCCCATCCTCATCCATAACACCAACCACACTTGTGGTGGTGGTTCTCTCTGCTACATGGCTAGGACCACTAGAGGAGAACACTCCAGTAGTCCTTTGGCGTTTTTGTAACCTATATTGTGTGGGTGGAGATGATGATGTGCATTGGGTGGATGTGGGTTGGTTAAGGGGTGTTTGGGTCTGCGAAGGTTGTGTGTCAACGTTTGAAATAGACACATCAACGCCAACATTTAACGTATCAGCGTCGAAGGGTTCTTGGTCAATTTGCATATGTTGTCGGGAAGGTAAAGGTTCAGGGATTGGGTCAATTTGGGGTTGGGGGTCTGGTTGGGGTTGAGCTGCTTCAATGACAGCAATCATAGCTAGGGTTAGGGGTAGGTCACGATGTGGGGGTGAGTTCATCTTCATAAAAATTGCTTTCTTTTGCACAGGGATCGCATAATTATCATTATGATCCCTTGTGCAATATCCTTGGACATCAAAAACCATTTGTAAAATTCTGGGATAAGCTAAAGTCATTTTGTTCCCTTTATTTTTACACATGCCCTCAAAAATCATTTTAGAATAATTAAATTTTTGCCCAGTAGCAATACACACAATAGCACTTGCAATAGATCTATTGATCTCATTGTGTGAAGTGCATTTGGGAATCAAACATTGTAGGAGGACATGTATTAGGTACTTCCAGGATGGGGGAAACTCCTGTTTATGATATTTATTTAAAGTTCCTTGAGCAAGAAAAGGATAACCCAAAGCCCTTAGTCCTTGTTCTATTTCACTAATGGGAAGGGTGGTTATACCATCAGCATCATCAAGATGCAAAGCTTGGCGTACTAAAGCTTCAGTAACCACCCAAGTTCTCCCATGAACAATAGAAGATAATGTAGTTACTCTATTAACTGTTTAGGAACTTACATTGTTCCAAAACTGTTTAATATGTGTGACAAGAATGAGTGGTGCATGAGAAAGAGCATATCTAAAAGGAGATGCGTTCAAATACGCCACCATTTGTGTGTATTGGGGAAACAGAGCATCATCAGCTTCAAGATACGCGATCATGTTGTGTTGGCTTTTGAACCCCAATTCCAAATCTGATGGTTTAATCTTTGGTGCCATTGTTGAAAGCTGTTAAAATGATTGATAAAGATGAAGTTGATAAGAGAAAATTGTGTTAGGCAAGAATAATAGGTACCCTGTTTAAAAATAGGAGCCAAATATATAGGAGAAGAAAATGCATGTGATTGGCTCAAAAATAGGCAAGTATTTTCAGAATGTAATCATGAAAATATTGAAAAAGAATAAGTGTATCTCATGCATTAAATGAAAATTATCAGCTCCCAAAATTACGGCCTAAAAATATGTCAAAAAGTAACAACTGGGTAGGTCCCATTGAGTGTCAACGGTCAAAAATAACCTATCATCACCCAACGGCTATAATCTTGTCAACGTTTGCCATAGCCATGTCAGCGTCTAAATTGGTCACAACAATGCTTGGAAAAATACTTGTCAGCGTCCAAAAATAAAAATGTTTAAAAATGAAAAATGACCTTAACAAAGTAATTTATCCTAGAGAACATAACCAAAAAGCTGATAATTATTATAGGGCGGCAAGCACTGTCCAGTTATGCACACTTGCTTATGTAAGATAGACATAATAGTCATCTAGTGTCCCTTGCTAACCAAAACTCTTAACAACTAAGTTACCTTATTAAATTCCTTGTTACTCCCAGGTAAACCCCATGACAAAATCATTCCCAAGTCTCCCAACAGACCACAACCAAATCTAGGCCAAAAATGTCTTGGTAGCATGCATAGTATATCAACTTTGCATGCTACAGTGCCTCATGATTTAGGAAAACTAACTCATACTCACCTGTGGACACAATCTAGAATTGTGATAAGAGTATCATATGGATACCCAAACATCCTAAAGGTTCCGAAAACCTCCCCTTAAACTATGATACATAAGTTGCTAAAAATATGCATGAACATAAAAATTTATGTCAAGATAGGAATTAAAAATTCCAACCATCATCCATAAATAAAAAAACATGTCCAAATGCTTCTCCGATGATCCATAAGCAACTCTGTATCCAATGGTATACTGCTAACACCATCTGCACATTTAGATTGAAAACCACAAAACTAACATTGTTGCTGACAACACCCCGAACACATGACAGCGTTGAGGGAAGCTTTATCAGCGTTAGACAAATATATTGCTGACAACGTCACAAAAACACTTATCAGCGTTCAAGCAACCTTTGTCAATGTTAGAAAAATATAGTGGAAAATCTAAATCCTCAAAAAGACCAATAACAATGCATTATCCTGTACATACTTTTACAAAAAGACTCCAAAACACATATTATGTGAGATTGATCATTCCAATACTTGTTACCAAGTATTGAAACCTCCCAGCATCAAAAGGTTTAGTTAGTAAATCTGACACATTCTCTTCTATGTCAACCCTATCTGGTTGTATTAAACCCTTTTCAAAACAATCTCTTATAAAATGGTGTCTAATTTGTATGTGTTTAGTTTTAGAATGATGTACAGGATTCTTAATAATGCATAAAGTGTTGTTATTGTCTACAAATACCTTGGTATGCATGAAATTATACCCATAGTCCAACAACTGGTTCTGAATCCACAAAACTTGTCCACAACAAGCAGCTGTAGCCACATACTCAACTTCAGTTGTAGAATTAGCCACCACTGTTTGTTTCTTGCATTGCCAAGATATTAATCTGCTCCCAAGAAACTGACATCCACCAGTTGTGGATTTTCTATCAAACTTATCACCTCCATAGTCACTGTCTGAATATGCAATCAACTCCAATGGTGAATCCTTTGGGTACCACAAAACAAGACTAGGATAGCATCTTAGGTACTTAAAGATCCTCTTCATAGCATAAAGGTGACATTCTTTGGGAGTCACTTGATGACGTGCACAAGCACACACAACAAACATGATGTCAGGTCTGGATGCTGTAAGGTACATCAATGATCCAATCATGGATTTATAGTGCCTGACATCAACATCTTTTCCATCTCCAATTTTTCCCCAAGGGTGTTCTCTATCCATAGGAGTAGTAGCCCTCTTTTCATGTGGAGAAAAGCCAAACTTCTTCAAGATTTCTGCCACTTACTTATCCTGAGAGATAAAGATACCATCTTCTTTCTGCTGGACTTGTAAACCAAGAAAGAAGTTCATCTCCCCCATAGCATTCATCTTGAATTTGTTTGTCATGAGCTTGGAGAAATCCTCATTCATCTTTGGATCAGTAGACCCAAAAATAATGTCATCAACATAGACCTGAACAAGCAACACATCCTTACCTTTCTTCTTTATAAACAGTGTCTGATCTATGGTGCCCCTCTTGAATCCATTGTCCACTAAGTAAGTAGACAAAGTACCATACCATGCTATTGGGGCTTGATGAAGTACATACATAGCCTTCTTGACTCTATACACCTTGTCTGGATTCTCTGGATCCTCAAAACCAGGAGGTTGCATTACATATACCTCCTCAACAGTTGTTCCATAGAGGAAGACACTCTTGACATTCATTTGATAGACAGTGAAGCCCATGCAGGATGCATAGGCTAAGAATATCCTAATAGCTTCAATCCTTGCAACTGGTGCAAAGACCTCCTCATAGTGTATCCCATCCTCTTGTGTATATCCCTGAGCCACTAACCTTTCCTTATTTCTGACCATAATGCCTCTTTCATCTCTCTTGTTTCTTAGAACCCATCTTGTCCCTATAGGTCTGACGTATCTGGGACAATCAACCAGCTCCCAAACATCCTGAATTACAAATTGATGAAGCTCATCCTGCATTGCTTCCACCCGACTTGGTTCTTTGAGAGCATCAAATATCTTCTTGGGTTCCTGTTGTGACAGAAAACAGGCAAACAAACATGCTTGCACAAGAGGGGTATTAACCTTCTTGTGAATATTGGCAATAAACCCACCAAGACCTTGATGAGATCTTCTAGTCTGAACAGGAGTCATAATATCACCAATGATTTTAGAAGTTGGGTGATTCTTCATAGTAGAAGTGAGAACTCCTCCTTCAAAAGTCTGGTGTCCTCAACCTCATTCTCCATGTTGCCAATATCTTCTTCTTCAGACTCTCTTTCATCAACATGAGGATGAACATCTTCATATAAATTGGAAGGTTCACCTTGTTCAAAAGTGGAAGAGAAAAGATGTGCAAAAGTGTTGTCAACGCCTGAACCTTGTTTTTACAGCGTGAGAGCTAACAACGCTTGAACTGTTGTTCTCAACGTCTGAGCCATCAACGTCTGAATTGGTCTTGTCAGCGCTAGATTTGCCTTTGTCAGCGCCTGAAGGACCATGCATGTTGTCATCTGGTGGTACTTGGGGACCACCATTATCTTTTCCAGAAGAAGCAGCAGCAGCAAAAGCATCTGTCCATATGGGGATGGTAACATATTCTTTAATAGGAGATGACTTTTCTGCTTGTGATCCAACCTTTTCATGAACCTGTGTACCTGAAACATCAACAACTTGTTCTTCTACAACATTTGAAGTTACCTTCACAATGTCTGGATTAGTGACAGGCATATAATTTAAAGTCCTAGATAAAGGTTCCAAGTCAAACAACCAATTTGGACCACTTTCAGGATCACTAGGTTTACTTTCTAAAAACCTAACATGTACTCTTTCAAGAATACGTTTTTCCTTTTTAAGATAAACCATATATCCCTTGCTCTGCACAGAATACCCCATGAAGTAGCCTTCATCACCTTTTGCACTAAATTTTCTTAAGGCATCACTAGTATCTAAAACTATTACATGACAACCAAAAGGTCTGAGAAAACCAATATTAGGTTTTCTTCCCCAAAGTAACTCATAAGGTGTTTTTTTCTGAATTTTGTTGACCAATGCTCTATTTTGAACATAGCAAGCTGTATTAACAGCCTCAGCCCAAAAGGCTATTGGAAAATGAGCATCAGCCAACATGGTTCTGGCTGCTTCAATTAGGGTTCTATTTTTCCTCTCAGTAACCCCATTTTGCTGTGGGGTTCTGGCAACACTGAATTGCCTAGTATTTCCTTTTCTGGCACAAAAATCATCTAACACTTTATTCCTAAATTCACCACCATTATCACTCCTAAGCATTTTAACTTCATTACCTGTTTTCTTCTCAATCTGAGTGATAAAATCAATTAAAGTGTCAGCTGTGTCACTCTTCATAGCTAAAAAGAAAGTCCAAGTGAACCTAGAAAAGTCATTTGTGATGATAAAGCAGTAGGACTTACCATTCAAGCTTTCTATATTGGTTGGACCAAAGAGGTCCATATGAAGCAAGTGAAGAGGTCTAGTACTAGAGTGCACCTGTTTGGACTTGAATGAGACCTTGTGCTGGTTGCCTTTAAGACATGCAACACAAGAGTGGTCATGGTGGAAGGCCTTCTCAGGCATACCATCAATAAAGCCAAGTCTCACAAGCCTGTTTATATTCTTAAAATTTATGTGCCCTAGTCTCCTGTGCCATAAATTACTCTCATCTACTGAAGCTTTAGCATAAAAACAAGACATATTGTTATTCATTCTAATCCCATTTAGATTCACATTGTATATGTCATTATGCCTAGGTGTTCTATAGTCAATATATTTCTCATCAGGTATCTTATAATCCTTGCTTAACACCAAACATTCAGTATCAGTAAACAGAAGTTTATTTTTGTTATCACAAACTTGTGATACACTAAAAAGATTGTAATCAAGTTCCTTTACCAAAAATACGTTTTCAAAACGCAAGTTCTTGGTGAGAAGTGTTCCTTTGCCTGTGATAGTACTATATCCGCCTCCAAAGTAAACCTTATCACCATCCTTAATGGGAGTGAAGTTGGTAAGATAATCTTCCTTCCCTGTCATGTGCCTTGAGCATCCACTATCCCAATATCCAAAATCATTGACCTGTCTTTGAATGCCCTGCACATAAAGAAAACAAGTTAGTTTTCTTTGGAAACCCAAGCCTAGGAAGACTTGGATTCATCTAGTTGTTCAATAAGAATAGACTTAGTTCCCACAACAACCCCATTTTCATCCTTCTTAGGATGAAATACCCAGTTAACCCCAATAGGTTTTGTAATGACCTTTGAAATGTAATTAAATCTGTTGCAGGTCATTGAAATCCCATTATCATTAGGGTTTTGATCTTTCTTTGGTCTCCATGTCAAGCTTGAAGAAGCTTTAGACCCCTTACCCTGTGGTTGCAAATATTTAGGTCTGGTCACGTTTCTATCAGCGTTGGAATTGGTCTTGTCAACGCTGAAATTTCCCTTGTCAGCGTTGAACCTAGGGTTTGCTACAGAAACCCATTGCCTATTAGACCAAGTATTTGTCTTTTGAAATGGTCTTTGTCCATGAGTGTTAGACCCTCTAGTGAAGAATGGGACATGTCTAACAACTTGTGGACTTTGCTGCACACAAGGTTTGGGTCTGACAACGTTTGACTTTCTAACAACATTGACTTTGTTACTGTCAGTGCTGAATTTGCTCTTGTCAGCGCTGACTTTGGAAGCATTGACACACTTATATGCTAAATGTGAAAAGCTACCACAAGTGTAACAGGCTTTTCTAGACACAACCCTAGATCAAGAAGAGAAGAAGCCTGTTCCATCATTGCTAACTTGGCTCTTAGGAGACCTAGTATTCCTATACATCTCTGCATACTTAATGCTAGGTTTTCTAACAGTGTTTGAGCCAAGGTCAACAGCCTTACCAGTGATTGGGTTTGTAACCTTAATGGGAGTTGACTCATTAGGACTTTCACATAGCAAGCCACCCTTAACAAATAAGGTAGGTTTAGCTTTCTTCCATTCATTCAAGTCAGTCAACTTTTTTTGATACTCTTCAACTGGGGTGACAACTCTTGGTGGAGGAATGAATTCCTCCTCTTGGAGTTCTGGCAAACCAGTCCAAGATAGGTCCTTTTGTTGGACACCATAGAAGTCACCAGCTAGTGGTGGAACCACTGAGTAGTCTTTCATCCCAATCCCAGTCATGTCCTTAGGATCCCTTTGTTTACTCACACATTCTCCTAGGATTTGTGTGGCCTTATCAAATCATTGAATTTTAAGGCCAATATTATCTTTATTCTTAATGGCCTCATCTAGCTTAGCCTGTAACTCACCATTAACCCTTTCCATAATGTTCTAAATATCCATACTAGCATTTAACTCATGTTTTAAGATATTTATTTTATCTTTTAAGTCAAATTCCATTTTCTTGTATTCAGAAACTGTCTTCTCAGTTTGAGTGAGAGCTATTTGATAGTTAGACAGTTTGCATCTTTCAGTACTCATATCATCTAATAATCATAACACCTCTTTGTTAAGTCTCTCAGTATTTAACCTACAACCTTTACTACAAAAAGAATCATCGTATACCTCATTATCAGATGAAGAGGAGGAGTGTGCCATGAGAGCATATTGAACATGCTCTTCTTCTTCTATCTCAGCAACCAAAGCTTTATCCTCTTCCCCATCTTTAGCCAAATAGCTCCAATCCCATCCCATACCATCAATTCCTTGAACTGCAACCATGGCTTTAGGATCCTGAGCCTTAACAATTTGGCTTGAAGGTTTGCCAGCATCAGATCTTCTAGGAGATCTGCATTCCCTCATGAAGTGCCCCATACGATGACAGTTGTAGCATTCAACTTTGGATTTATCAAACCCAGCTGTGTCCTTTGCATTGAAGGTCATCTTCTTCTTAAACCTTCTGTTCCACCTATTTGCTCTTATACTAGCAAGAGCCATGTTCCACTTAATGTCCATCTCTTCCAAGTGCTCATCACTTATCTGCTCAAGGTCCTCATATGTAATCACTGAACCATTGGGCAAAGAAGCAATATAAGCACATACTGTAACACCCCCACATTTACAACGCAGTGGAATACGACATTGGGGTGCTACTTCATAATACAAGCTCACGAGTCACAGTAAACGTATTTTAATATAAACGTTTACCAACGATGATTTCATCGAAAGATCAGAGTTACAAGGTCCCAATAAATTAAGAAAACTTATTTTCAAATAAGTTGCAATATACAAGTTTTTGTTTTATCTTTTTAAAAGAAAAGATTTTTATCCAATGTACAAATTTCACCAAGTCCACTTCCTTCGATATCCGCATCCAATCCTATCCAAGCATGCCAATATAAACCTGAGATAAACATGCTTAAATCAACAAAAATGTTGAGTGAATCCATAGAGTTTATAAATAGAAACCTTGAACACAAGCTTAATAAACATTTTATTCATAGAACAATCAAACGATGCTAGAGCCACGAACCGAACCTTAACCATGTGCCCAACCTGGAGTGAGACACTCCCAAAACTAAATACAATATATCCTCGTATGCTTGTCGCAAGACAACATACTCCGGATAGGTCGTTAGGCCAAAATAGATCTATTATTATTGCACTAGCGTTTACCGGTTATCGGTAATTAACGGTCCATGAAGGAAAGGCCACTACATAACACTCATAGCAACGTTCACATAAAAGCTACTTGTGTTCGATTTTCTAAAACAAGCATGTATCCCCCTCGCAGGTTTGAAAAGCATTAAAGAATTTAAATGCGAGGCTATGAACTCACCTTAGATGCAGACAATCAGCAGAATAATAGTATCAATACCACACGGCATATCGTAACCCAATACTGCTTCACATAATTATCAACACAGCATCATAATCTATACGACTTGATTCCAATAGTCGTAATACACCATAAATAGCTAATAATCATGTAGCGTCGACTGTATCCTTTCGCGGTTGTAGTTAACTCCACAGCTATGCTCCAATCGTTTTGTGAGGTTTAGGTTTTGGTGTTTTCCCTATGGATGGTTACATCAACTCGACACAAAATAAATTAATAAAATTCAACTCGTAAAATCTTTGGTGGTTGGCCAAGTAAAATAAAATAATAAAACAAATTATATAATATATATATCGTATATAATTTATAAGTGAAAATGACGCAAATGATTCATGTCATAAGTTACTATTTAGAACAAACATTCAAAAATGTATTTCTTAAATTATTTTATATAATTCGACACTCGTTCAAAATTAATAGTGTATATAAGGTTATTTTTATATAATTCGACACTCGTTCAAAAATTATTATGTAACTCATTATAATTTATTTACGATAATTATGCGTTAAATGTCATCTTAACTGGAATAATACTTTTCGAAAGTTATTATATAACGTAGTGATTCGTTACCAATTTCTTTTATAGAAGTATATTTTTTTAGAAAATTTCGACATGACCTTGCCGTTTTTATAACGCTTCCATGTATATAAAATACATAATTTTTCCCACTTTGTCTCAATCAATACCCAATTAATACTTTTGTCAATCAATAGTCTAATTAAGGTATTCTTAATCAATATAATTATTATATTAATTATATATTCCTACCATTAATATTTTAATTACTTTCCATATTTCCTTAATTATTTTCTTTCCATATTTCAATTAATACCATAATTAATATATTAATTATCTACCATGAATTATTTCATTACTTTCCATATAACATTAAATAATTTTATATTTTAATATACCATTTATTAATAATAATATTAATAACAATATTCTTTAAATATGTATTTATTTATTTATTTCTTATATGTCCTCAAATAATTATATATCTCATTTTATCAAATAATAATAATAATTATTCTTATAGTATTCTTAAAATACATGTACTTCATACATTTCATTTCTATTATACCCTTTTATTTATTTATATAGTCCATATTTCCTCAAATAATAATTATATAACCAAAATTAATTATATTTATTTATTATAGTCCAACTCTTTTTATCTTATTGTATCATTTATTTATTTATTATCTCTTTTATAAATCACCCTTTTTACAATAATAATAATACATTATATAAATTTATTTATTCTTTTATTCATTGTACTTTTTATTTATCATATCATTAAACAAATAATAAAAACAAATAAAAATATACAAATATCATTATACATTTAGATCTACACTCAAAAATAAAATAAGTAATAAATTATAAAACAATTTCAAGAACATCACCACCACAAGCCCAACACCACCATGGTGCGGCTGTGCTTGCTGTTGAGGGTCGGCCGCCACCACAATGGTGGTCCAAGGCGGCGGTTCACGAAGAGGGTACACCGGGGTTCACACCACCACGACCCGACACCATAGGTGCGTCGGAGGTGGCTGTCTCGTCGTCCGGCCGCCACCACAGCGGTGGTTTGGCGGCGGGCAGCCCCTTTTTGGTCAATTACAAGGTCAAACCATCATGAATTAAATAAAATAATAAAGATCTTTATTAAAAACACTTGATGTAACCACCCTTGCATGGGTAGATCTAGACTAGATCTAAATGTTTTAGGGGTTTTTATGGTTAACCCGCATGTAAAAATGATAGACCCACCACCCACACACCACCAATCAGCAGCGGCGGCGTAGATACACCACCACAGCGGCGGCGGACGTGGTGGTCCAAGGAGGCAGCGGCGGTTTGGGGATAAAAGGGAGGAGGAGAGGCGGTTTTAGGGGTTTTGGAACAAGGGTTGTCTCGGACTAATTTTAAGCACGCCGGAAAAAATGGAGTTCGCCGGAAAACTTTTCCGGTGGCGGCGGCGGCGGCAGCCATGGTGGCCGGCGGCTGGAAGTGGGAGAGAAGGGAGAGAGTGTTTTTGTGTGTGTGTTTTTAGTTTGTGTTAAAAATGAATGAAATGTATGGAAAAGTATATATATACTAAAACAATAAAATGCAAATAGCAACTAAACAATAGTTAAGGGTAAAATCTGTAAATGTTTTATTTACTTTTGTAAAGTAAGCGTTCAAGGCTCGTTTGGACGACTTATCGGACGATTCAAGACACGAGACTTGCGCCATCGTTTTTAAAAATCATTTTTCCAATAAATATGAGTCCTTACTTTGTCGAGTTTCGAAAACATTTGCTATTATTTATTCAAATGTTCGTTTAATCGTTTTTGGCTATTTCGGTTAGATTTCACCGTAAAAATAAAACGTAAATTCTTTTACTCACGTTATTAGCAACGTTTTAGGATACAATGAAAAATACTATTTCTTCATATTTTCAAAATTTTATTTTTAAATCGCTTCAACTATTATTTTTATTATTTTCGTTCAATCCGACTCTAAAACGTCGAAAAATACTCCAAGTAATTAAATAATAATTATTTAATTTATAAGACGTAAACGTAAAAAATTAAGAAATATCAAATATCGAAATAATCGATATAAAAATATAATATTTGGGCATCCATTGGCATCGCGATCATTAGTAGTCCTCGTTACTCGTCAGAACGAAAAACTAAAACGTTCAATATTGGTTTCAACTTAAATCGTTAAACGTCATAATAATTAACATTATCATATACTTCAAAAATATCCGAAAAATAGAATTAAATTATGACCTTAGTTTTACGGAGTTTACATCCTCACCACCTTAAGGGAGCACCGTCCCGGGGCTCGTTAAAAGATATTGCGTCATAGAAAATCTTCTCGAGAGTACATAACTTCATCGAATGCGTTACATAATTACTTAAAACAAGGTAATCGTTACTAATCATACGAAATCACCTAATCACATGATCGCTAGGGAAACCATCCATCAAAGGAGATTTCTTCGAAGCAGAAATCATTCGGAGTATACATTACTCCATCGAACGCACTACGACGTAAATTATAACATTGAATGCTATCATTAAGCACATATAATCACGTTACGACATGCTTGCAAACTAACCAAGCCATGTCGAATCAATTAGTTCAATCAAGTTAATTCATGCTTGCTAAATAATCAAGCCATGATAATTATGAATATTTGACAGGATTTCTGGATATGTCCAGTCAAAAGAATGTTTGCATATTAAAGGATGTCCACGGGCCTGATAGCCATGGATGCACATCCAACACGACTTTTGTCATAGGAGGGTGCTCACACACGGATCCATACCCAAAATTTATTACGGGGTGTTCACATACGGATACATACCCAAAATGATATTACGGGGTGTTCACAAACGGATGCATACCCAAGGTAATATAGGTACGCATTACCTTCCGATCGGGCAGCATTTCACAATGCCACCTCGAGCTCACACCATGTACGATCACTCGACTAAGTCACATATCACATAAACACATATCAAGCAAGGTTTTGCACATAATTTCAACTATGGATATCCGCCGTTTTATCATCGACGGTCAAAGGGGATCAAGTCAAGCACAAGGATTCCTCAACTGAATAAACGAAGACGGCAACCCGGATTGTCTTTCATCTACCGATGCGCGGTCGGCAAACTTCAACTATCCATCGCATACCGTTTTATTCCCTACAGATGATGATGACGGACGACACCACTGGATCTAGTAGGATCCGACCATTGTGCTTGGCTCTCGCGCTGAAGGCTCTCCTTTTTGAACCATCCTTGTGTGACCCTACGTTGGTATACAAGTCAGCACTCTACGTTGGTATACGAGTTCACAAGGCAGAATAGGAACAAATCAAACACCTCGAATTCAAAACTCGAGTCTATGTAGATTCGTCCGTGACATAAGCTGACCGAACACATACGTTTAGGGGGAAGATGTCTTCTTCAATGGCCTCGAAGTTACTCAAACTCGACTTTCCTCCGGTTTGGCTGTCTGCTGATCTTGTTAAAATTTCTTCTTAGTTTCGGTACGAGGTTCCTTGCTAATTCATCGCCAACATGGTGATTTAGACGGGATTCACACGTTGTACATGACACCATAAAAATGTTTTACGAAAATATTCGGTCAAGGTTACTTTCTAAGCTAACACTAGTCGAAAGAGAATATGTCAAAGGATACAAGGAAATTTAGAACATGTTCTTACGGAGTCGAATCGAACATGATTACTTGCATAAGGATCCACCATTTGGAAGTGTTCTCACCCAAACATTTATTCAAAACCACGATTTTAAAGACAACGACTGATTTGACACGACGTGGCTCTTCCTACATTATGCATAGTTAGCTAGGCTATGTATAATTAAGGACCAAGCAACGACACATCTAATACGTCACGACTCTTCCTGAATTATGCATAATTAGCTAGGCTATGCATAACTGAGGGCCGAGTAACGACATATTCAACGCTACAAAAAGAAACTTTATGATTATTGCACAATCATACAAGATTATGAACATTTTTTACTTATTTTTGAAAACAAGTAAATCACGTGACATAGAAATCAGAAATTATTTTTAACCTGTTTCTAGAAATACATCAACTATTTGTATATTCATTCTTGGGAAACATATTTTTCCTTCGCCTTCTTGTAAAATATATATATATATATATATATATATATATATCAACACAACTTGGTATTTGGTTTGAAAAAATACTTTATATATTAATATATATTCTAGAAAAATTTTACATCATAAAATGACGCTAAGGTGGTTTGGAATCAAGGATCAATGCAAGTATAAATAGTAGGAATCAAGAATCAATGAGACTGAATGAGGTGAACGAGCAATATATTTGCTACTGAATTTGCGTGCACTATGAGTCAAGATACACCTAAGATATGTCAAGAGTTTCTAGGTAACAACGACATCTACAAAATCATGAAACGAACATCGCGCATCATCACAATCACCAAAAATTGAAGAACGGTCATATTCTCCATTATGAAGCCAAGTGTAGTACATGCGCTCCCCAATTATACATTCAGTATATGGAAGGTTATCTCCACTGTTTCGCGTGACACGCACATTCCACCAAATTTAGTTTCCAATAACAAGCGAAGGAAAGGTTGCGGGGTCTGTGAAGGGAACAAAAATATAACGTGCAACATATCCTTACTAACATGTACTAGAAAAAAAATAATGATCTATATAAAATGGTCCTATACCAAGGACAAGATCAAAAGTGAATACATGACAGGACTACTCAAGTCCAATGATTGAATCGCGAAATCAGAGAAGATAAAGTATAATCAAACTATACGCATCCAGAACGTTTAGACATATTAATTATATATCCTTAATAGAAATAATACGACTCTGCATGTGATGAAAAATCCACTTGCGCGTTCTAATTAATATCATTTATCATATTGTAAAAGAGATTATTTTTACATATTTAAAATATGTTACATCATTGAAAACTTTCTAACTTTGTCATTTTTTTTACAAGTCTCGTAGCAACGTAAAACGACATTTTGAAAAACAATCGTGTTTTGCCGGATGGCTAAGACTGACTCGAAAGTGCTCGGTAATTAGCCGTACATTAAAATATTCGTAAAAATAGATTTTATCTTATTTTGAAATTAAGAATAAGTTTTTACAAAATCTCAAACCTCCAAATACGTGACAAAGTATCCATTCACAAGCGTATATTATGAAACGTGCCAAAGTTTATATTTGACGCAAAAATCATTTTATATCATGTTTAGACCCATGTATACACGCGTTTCAAATCGTGAAAATTTTCTCAACCATTTTTTTTTGCAACTAATCTAAGCAAGTTTTCGACGGCTCTCATCACATACATTTACCAACAACAAGTTATGTCGTAAAACAAATGATTACATTAGTAATAGAGATTACTTTTAATGATTCACTAAAAAGACCAGAGAGTAAATAGTTTCGCCTTCTTCATGCGTTCCTTAGTCACGGCTCAAAAGAGAAAAACCAAACCAGAACACAACAAAATCTAACCAAGTTACATAAATATAGATGTACATATAATACCGTAACGTATATATGTATTGCATATGTACGAGATTTACCATATCGGATGATAATGGAAACACTATTATTTAGTATGAGTAGTACAATTGAAAGTACGTCCATAGGGATGATCGTAAGGTGTAAATAGAGATCTAGTAGTTCGTCAAAGAACGACATCGTAAGTATACAATTATAATTTATACCACGCACGCATATGGTATAAAATATACAATTAAAGACCTAGCACCAAGCACATAAAGAAGCTTGAAAAATTGCACGCGCGGATATCGGACATCGGTGAACGACTCGTGAAAAATTTTAGTAAACAGTCATAGTCCAGGTTTTTAAAAACGACCTAGTTCGCTATGACTCGAGCTCTGATACCAATCTGTAACACCCCCACATTTACAACGCAGCGGAATACAACATTGGGGTGCTACTTCGTAACACAAGCTCACGAGTCACAGTAAACGTATTTTAATATAAACGTTTACCAACGATGATTTCATCGAAAGATCAGAGTTACAAGGTCCCAATAAATTAAGAAAACTTATTTTCAAATAAGTTGCAATATACAAGTTTTTTTTTATCTTTTTAAAAGAAAAGATTTTTATCCAATGTACAAAGTTCACCAAGTCCACTTCCTTCGATATCCGCATCCAATCCTATCCAAGCATGCCAATATAAACCTGAGATAAACATGCTTAAAGTCAACAAAAATGTTGAGTGAATCCATAGAGTTTATAAATAGTAACCTTGAACACAAGCTTAATAAACATTTTATTCATAGAACAATCAAACGATGCTAGATTTACGAACCGAACCTTAACCATGTGCCCAACCTGGAGTGAGACACTCCCAATACTAAATACAATATATCCTCGTATGCTTCTCGCAAGACAACATACTCCGGATAGGTCGTTAGGCCAAAATAGATCTATTATTATTGCACTAGCGTTTACCGGTTATCGGTAATTAACGGTCCATGAAGGAAAGGCCACTACATAACACTCACAGAAACGTTCACATAAAAGCTACATGTGTTCGATTTTCTAAAACAAGCATGTATGCCCCTCGCGGGTTTGAAAAGCATTAAAGAATTTAAATGCGAGGCTATGAACTCACCTTAGATGCAGACAATCGGCAGAATAATAGTATCAATACCACACGGCATATCGTAACCCAATACTACTTCACATAATTATCAACACAGCATCATAATCTATACGGCATGATTCCAATAGTCGTAATACACCATAAATAGCTAATAATCATGTAGCGTCGACTGTATCCTTTCGCGGTTGTAGTTAATTCCACAGATATGCTCCAATCGTTTTGTGAGGTTTAGGTTTTGGTGTTTTCCCGATGGATGGTTACATCAACTCGACACAAAATAAATTAATAAAATTCAACTCGTAAAATCTTTGGTGGTTGGCCAAGTAAAATAAAATAATAAAACAAATTATAATATATATATATATATCCAGTATATATTTTATAAGTGAAAATGACGCAAATGATTCATGTCATAAGTTACTATTTAGAACAAACATTCAAAAATGTATTTCTTAAATTATATACATAATCCTTCAGAATTAATAGTGTATATAAGGTTGTTTTTATATAATTCGACACTCGTTCGAAAATTATTATGTAACTCATTATAATTTATTTACGATAATTATACGTTAAATGTCATCTTAACTGGAATAATACTTTTCGAAAGTTATTATATAACGTAGTGATTCGTTACCAACTTCTTTTATAAAAGTATATTTTTTTAGAAAATTTCGGCATGACCTTGCCGTTTTTATAACGTTTCCATGTATATAAAATACATAATTTTTCCCACTTTGTCTCAATCAATACCCAATTAATACTTTTGTCAATCAATAGTCTAATTAAGGTATTCTTAATCAATATAATTATTATATTAATTATATATTCCCACCATTAATATTTTAATTACTTTCCATATTTCCTTAATTAATTTCTTTCCATATTTCAATTAATACCATAATTAATATATTAATTATCTACCATCAATGTTTTAATTACTTTCCATATAACATTAAATAATTTTATATTTTAATATACCATTTATTAATAATAATATTAATAACAATATTCTTTAAATATGTATTTATTTATTTATTTCTTATATGTCCTCAAATAATTATATATCTCATTTTATCAAATAATAACAATTATTCTTATAGTATTCTTAAAATACATGTACTTCATACATTTCATTTCTGTTATGCCCTTTTATTTATTAATATAGTCCATATTTCCTCAAATAATAATTATATAACCAAAAATAATTATATTTATTTATTATAGTCCAACTCTTTTAATCTTATTGTATCATTTTTTTATTTATTATCTCTTTTATAAATCACCCTTTTTACAATAATAATAATAATAATAAATTCATTATATAAATTTATTTATTCTTTTATTCATTGTACTTTTTATTTATCATATCATTAAACAAATAATAAAAACAAATAAAAATATACAAATATCATTATACATTTAGATCTACACTCAAAAATAAAATAAGTAATAAATTATAAAACAATTTCAAGAACATCACCACCACAAGCCCAGCACCACCATGGTGCGGCTGTGGTTGCTGTTGAGGGTCGGCCGCCACCACAACGGTGGTCCAAGGCGGCGGTTCACGAAGAGGGTACACCGGGGTTCACACCACCATGACCCGACACCATACGTGCGTCAGAGGTGGCTGTCTCGTCGTCCGGCCGCCACCACAGCGGTGGTTTGGCGGCGGGCAGCCCCTTTTTGGTCAATTACAAGGTCAAACCATCATGAATTAAATAAAATAATAAAGATATTTGTTAAAAACACTTGATGTAACCACCCTTGCATGGGTAGATCTAGACTAGATCTAAAGGTTTTAGGGGTTTTTATGGTTAACTTGCATGTAAAAATGATAGACCCACCACCCACACACCACCAATCAGCAGCGACGGCGTGGATACACCACCACAGCGGCGGCGGACGTGGTGGTCCAAGGAGGCAGCGGCGGTTTGGGGATAAAAGGGAGGAGGAGAGGCGGTTTTAGGGGTTTTGGAACAAGGGTTTTCTCGGACTAATTTTAAGCACGCCGGAAAAAATGGAGTTCGCAGTAAAAATTCGCCGGAAAACTTTTCCGGTGGCGGCGGCGGCGGCGGCAGCCATGGTGGTCGGCGGCTGGAAGTAGGAGAGAAGGGAGAGAGTGTTTTTGTGTGTGTGTTTTTAGTTTGTGTTAAAAATGAATGAAATGTATGTGTATTTATATACTAAAACAATAAAATGCAAATAGCAACTAAACAATAGTTAAGGGTAAAATCTGTAAATGTTTTATTTACTTTTGTAAAGTAAGCGTTCAAGGCTCGTTTGGACGACTTATCGGACGATTTAAGACATGAGACTTGCGCCATCGTTTTTAAAAATCATTTTTCCAATAAATATGAGTCCTTACTTTGTCGAGTTTCGAAAACATTTGCTATTATTTATTCAAATGCTCGTTTAATCGTTTTTGGCTATTTCGGTTAGATTTCACCGTAAAAATAAAACGTAAATTCTTTTACTCACGTTATTAGCAACATTTTAGGATACAATGAAATATACTATTTCTTCATATTTTCAAAGTTTTAGTTTTAAATCGCTTCAACTATTGTTTTTATTATTTTCGTTCAATCCGACTCTAAAACGTCGAAAAATACTCCAAGTAATTAAATAATAATTATTTAATTTATAAGACGTAACCGTAAAAAATTAAGAAATATCAAATATCGAAATAATCGATATAAAAATATAATATTTGGGCATCCATTGGCATCGCGATCACTAGTAGTCCTCGTTACTCGTCAGAACAAAAACTAAAACGTTCAATATTGGTTTCAACTTAAATCGTTAAACGTCATAATAATTAACATTATCATATACTTCAAAAAATCCGAAAAATAGAATTAAATTATGATCTTAATTTTACGGAGTTTACACATACAGTATCCAGATCCAAACCAGTAGGTTTAACTCTTGGTGAGTCACTTTTGAATGTGTCAGCGTCTGAAAAGGAGACGTTGACAGGACATGTTCCAGCGCTGACACATGATGATCCAGTAACTGGATGCATGTAGGAGTCCTTCTGATTGAATTGACCTTCACTATGAGAAAAGAAAGACATGTTACTGTTGGTGGACTTGCTTCCATGCTCTAAAAGAGTTTCATCTTCCAACAGTCTCAGTTTGTTGTAGATATCATCAAACGTGGAACTTTTGTGAGTATTATTGGTAAGAATAGATCTTGCCTCAATCTTCCATGCCTCACCAATACTTTTAAGAAAAGTATCTTTAGTGTCAACATCACCAAGTTGTGTTCCCATGAAGGACAATTTGCTTGTAATATCAAGCAATCTGCTTCTCACACTACTAAGCTTTTCATTAGTTTGAGCTTTGAAGACAGCATAATCATGCATGAGTTGCTTCTTCTTCTCTTCCTTAGTATCTTCATTGCCACCATATGCAACTTCAAGAGCTGCCCAAAGGTCCTTAGCAGATTCATAACCTCTGTATTTATGCTTGTTCTCTTGTCCCAAAGAGAGTTTCATAATATTTAGGGTTTTCATATCAACCCTTTTCTTTGCTATGTCTTCAGCAGACACAGCTCTATCATCATCAGGATTTTCCTTCTTATCTGCTTCTGAACACCCAACAACAGCTGTTCTTGTAGCAATGGCATTGGCAATCTTTTGAGCCTTATCGAATGTGTTTCCATATTCAATAATCTCCCAGAGTGTATAGTCATAGATCCCCAGGTATTGTTTAAAGTTGAATTTCCATAATTCAAAGTTGGTTGCATCAAGCATGGGGATCTTGATGTTTGGTAAAGGTGAGGAGGAGGAGGTTAGTTCTGGATTTGACATGATGTTGTTAGGGTTTTTGAGAAAGTTAGGGTTTTGGTGATTTTTAGGGTTCTTGTGTTCTTTAAGATCAAAAGTTCCTCAACATGCTCTGATACCACTTGTTGATCCCAAACTTAGATCGATTTAGCTTTATGTATACGAGATTAGATCAAGTAATACACTTAGTGAAACCTTTGTATATGTATATGACAATCTAAGTGTTATGCGGAATTAACACTTAAACAATAACACATAATATGTAAACAAACTTTCACTTTGATTAATGATATCAAACTTGCTTACAATGAAAGTAGTTTACGTATGAAAACTTATATATTGAAAATTAACCTAAAGGTCTTCTTTTATAGACATAAGAAGCCTTGTACAATAATCTACGTATCAACTATTCTAGGTAAAGATAAATATAGAAAATACATTGTTGTTCCTATCTTTACTAGAAGTAATCTAGAATACAATAAACGCGTAGAGTATATCTTCCCATCAGTGCTTGTCTTCAATGTATCAACGCTTGACTTTGTCTTGTCAACGCTTGAGCTGTCAGCGTTTGTTTTACTCCTGTCAACGCTTGTTTTACTCTTGTCAGCGCTCAAGTAGACTGGCTATAACTTATTCCCAACAGACGTAACAAGGAAAAGTCACAAGAGCGGAATAATTATCAATTTGAGCTTTTTATGAAAATGTTTCGCGACATACATTTTAACATAAGTTTTGCTGACGCTCTTATCATGATGCCTCAATTCGCCGCAAACTTCAAAAGTATGCTAAACAACAAAGAGAAGTTACAACAATCGTCTAGTTGTTCATCGGTTTTTCTTAGCCGCATACCACAAAAAGTTGGTGATCCCGGTAAATTTTTGATTCCGTGTGCAATTCAAGATATGGAGGAATGCTACGCCTTGGCCGATCTTGGTGCTAGTATTAATTTAATGCCTCTTGAGATTTTCAAATCGCTTTCGCTTCGGGCTCTTACTCCTTCGAACATGTCTATCGAGATGGCCGATCATTCTACGATTTTAGCATGTGGAGTAGCCGAGGACGTTTTCGTTAAAGTTGGAAAGTTTTACCATCCCGTTGACTTTATCGTTGTAGACATTCCTATCGATCGAAAAGTTCCTCTCATTTTGGGTCGTTCATTTTTGGATACCAAGAGAACTTATTGAGTCATGCTCGAAAAATCACCCTTCGTTTCAATGAAGAAGAACTTGTCAACAATGCAACACAAAATTCCAATCTTTCTCATGTCTATTCTATTGCAACTTTAAACCATGGTGGTTCAACCAATATCGTTTGCAAAGAATTTTCACCAAGAGTTTTAGGAAATGTCGCCAAAAACAATTTACCATTTCCTCCGCCGGTGGAGGTTATGAGTGTAAAGCCTACAAAGAAGAAACCGTCAATTTTTGAATCGAAAAATCCTTCGCGTCACCTCAAACATTCATTCTTGAAAAGTGTTGATAAGTTGCCGGTTTCTACGGAAGATATTTTGGATGACGAATATGTTGACCCCGATGGGGAGGTTTTCTTTGTCGATAAACGTTTTGAGAACTTACCACCACCAAAACCAAAACGGTTTTCAAATGTGAGAATTTTTAGTGTGACTAACATCGTCTTAGAAACACCAAATATTTTCGACATAATCAAAACGGGTTTTCATAAGGAGAGTTTAAAAGGTAAAAAAGGAAAAGATTTTAAATGTGATTTAATTGATTTTTCTATAAATCTAACTCCGTCATCACCACGTGTTTTGAGTGCTACAAGCTCGTCTACTCCTTTTGACAATGCTTTATGTGGTTTTAGTATGGGGGAAGCCCCTTATGTTCCCTCATCCTTGTCCACCGAGGACGAGATATTCGATCCCGGAATCTATTATAAAGGGAAATCTCGGTCTGCCACTGATGCAATAAATGGAAACTACATCTATTTGCTTGGTGCGAGTCTACCTCGAATAGCTCAAAAGTTTGTCTTACCAATTGTCCCACCCTTCTACTTCTCATCTCTTTTCTTCAAACTCTTTGAGTTTATGGCACGTTTGGAAGTGGCGTTGAATTGTTTATCCAATGAACACGAAGACGCCATCTTCGATCCCGATATTTTGTATCATTAAAGGACTTAGTCCTTAATACTGGTTGCTTTTTGGGCCTTGTTTATCATGTAAGCCCCATCAAAAAATTGACCATACCATGATTTTCCCTAAATGTTCACATTTTGAGGGGATCGAGTCAAGCTCATGACTCGGTAATCAAAAACGAGGTGCCTCGTGGGGGAGATCCCATGCTTATCCTTTTATGCTTTCTAATAACTAATGAGAGGGGATTTGTGCCCTTCAAACTTGTTGTCTCGTGGTTGTTTGTGATTGTGTTATCTGGATCATCATCATCATCTACGATTGAAGACTCTCGTGTTCCTTTACGTGAGCCTCCATCGTTTGCTTGAAGAAGTTTTTCACGAATCCATGACATATCCTTTATTGTTCTAACAATTATCTTTTAGCATAATTTATAAACGGATTTAGATATATTGTTGATCACCCTTTCCATGCTAGATCCTAAGCATTCGATTCTTCGTCTCTAGTATGAGGGTGCTCCACCTTTAGACTCGAAACATTGAGGACAATGTTTACTTTTAGTATGGGGGGGGGGGGTGAATAGATACTTGCTTTGATACGCCCTCACGTTTTCCAAATTTCAATGTTTTGTTTTTGTTGCTAATAAGGCTAAAAATGGCCAAATTTTAAATTTTCTTAGTTTTCATAAGTGTTTTTAAGACACGAATGTATATTTTCTGATGGGTAGAATAAGAGCTAATTTTTGACTTGATGGGCATTTGGAGCCATTTACATTCCTTAACCCGCTCAAATCAAGTTTTGCTAGACTTTTATATAGGGAACTTTAAAACGCAAAAGTCTTAGCTCATTCGGGTTAAGAACAAGAACTTTTCGCAAGTTCCTATAATTGATCCTAGAAAGTCACTTATCAAGGGAACTATAAAATGCATTCTATAAACTTGAAAAAGTCCAAGAAAGTGCAAGATCCTATAGGTGGCTTGAAAACCCAAAACTTTGATTTGATATAGTCTTAATGAAATCTAATCCAAATTTGGCTTAATTTTGACTTGCATGGCTAAGTATTCACGAGTCTATTTAATTAGAGGTCTTTATATAGTGAAGAACGAGAGATGATAGAGTTAGACAAGTGATCATGCTAAACGTAGAACATGAAAATGTTCTTTCAAAAACTCATATGTTTTTAATTGTGGCTTTTTCTTCCCATAAGATCAATGCATTAGGAATAAAAATAATTGCAATAAGTAAGGTCGTACGATTTAAATGGTTACTTAGCCTCTAGCGCAAGATCGTTTAAAAGTTGCTCGGTGTTGAATAGAGTTCATAGCCAAGGCATATCTTATTGAAGCGGGACGCGAAGATTGGTGAAGATCCAAAAAGGCCCTAACAAGGCATGAGGAGCTCTATTTTGTTGCTAAAGATCCAAGATGATGTGAAGTATCATTGTTCCAAAATCAATATGAAGGATCGAGACACACGACGAAAAGCAATTACTCCGCTAAAGATCATGGAGAAAGTCTATCAAAAAAGACCCTTACAAGGTATGAGGATAAGTATATCTAAGTCCGAAAAGGAGGCGGATCGTTGTATATCAAAGTCCAAAATAAGGATTGAAGAAAAATGATGAAGTCGTGGTCCAAATATGAAGAATCTCTCAAAAACGTCAAGTGAAGAAATTACAAATTTGTGAAGAGAAGACCATAATTTCAAGAACGTCTTCCCAAGATTTGAAGTATGAAGTACATGCCAAATATCGGTCCGAGAAAGGTCTCAAATCGTGAAACGAGTTATGCCAAGATATGAACTTAAGGAGATACACGAGAAGCCGTTTTAAAATATTTTGTCCTTCGGCTAACTATCGATTACACCGTGCTACTTTGCTTTCGGACTAATAAATACTCAAATAAGTCAATATGAATCACTTGTGATCCATGAAAAATAGTTAAAAATGCTGGTAACCCATTTCCTTTTATAATAACTAGCATTGCGGGGAGAAAAAGTATTACACAATTTGGACGTATGAGTAGTGTTAGCATTGTGACTTGTACCAACAATGATCTTGTTTTTGCACTTAGCATGGAATGTATGAAAATCAAGGATGACAAAATTTACTCTAAGGGACATTTACTTGTTTCTATTCTTTGACCTTAAAAGTCACATTCGTGATGAAAATCATACATTATGTATTTACACATCTTCGTAGTATTTTTGTAAGTCTTTTACTTTTCAATAAAGGGTAATAAAATTGAACTTTGGTGATGCTTAGATACTTTATTCTAGCATTGCGTGAGGGCACGGCAATGGCTTAGTATGGGGGAGTGATGAGATGACATTTATACATGATCTCATCGTTCTTTTCGGGTTTTAATTGCATTAAAATGTCATAAAATACCATATATATGCTTGTATTTGTTTACTTGTATGTTTTAGGTATGGATATCGTGAAAAAGACAAAAGATCACAAGAAACAAGGAAAACGGACACGAGAAACGAAGCCGTATAAAGAACCGGGCCCTAGTTCATGAATTATCCAAGATTAAACCTTGAAAACTTGAAGAAATACAAAATTGATCCTCAAATTATGTAGAAATGACACTTAAAACCCTTGTATATTCATAATTACAAGTTTGGTCCCTTAAGTTTGTCAAAATTACAAAATGGTCCTTCAACTTTGAAGAAATGGCAAGTTTAGTCCCTCAACAATTCTAAATTGTCAAATATGGTCCCTCATGAAGTCAAAGATACTATGAAGACCTTTGAAGATCAAGAAAGTCCAAAATCATTCCCTCAATTATGGAAAAATGGCAAAAACAACCCTTGAAACACTTTTGCCAAAGTTTTGGGGCAAAAGTGTGAAGTTTATAAGTTTATTAACAAAGGGAATTGAGTTTTGTTGGCTGAAAACGTGTTTTACAACTTTCCCAAAGAACAAGGACCAAATATGGGCAATGAAACATTCAAACAAGGAAATTGCGCCAAACAACTTACCTTTCCACAAAAAACGGATCAAAGGTGTTCCTGTTCACCTTTCACCCCCAGTTACCATTCCATAAACCAAAGGGTAAATCCCAATTACCCACACCCACGTGTGATTCACACATGAAGAAACCCATCCCACATACAAAACCCTCAATCCCAATACCCAAGTGACCCCACACTCAACCTCGTCCACCAATGATAACACAACTTTCTCTCCAAGTAAGGACACGTGGCCAAATCAACAGCCAAGGCTCTCTGCTTAACTAGCAAGATAAAATGAATGGTTTTGTTCATTTTGGACAGCTCACCAACATCAAACGGAATCAAGCACTCAAGGGCATTCCTGGAAATTCATAGCTAGGGTTTTTAGCATTCTAAAACCATCTGTTAGGCCTATAAAAGGAGACCTCAACTTGTGAGAGTCCCTTTGTTCCAGATTTTGGCTATTATCTTTGTAATTCCTTTTTATTTAAATAAAATTTGAATTTCTTAAATATTGTGAAATCTTTTTTGTGTTTTATAAAAGTTGGTGTTAGAATAGCTGAAATCTGAGTTCCATTTGATGTTATAGAGCTTCCTTAATCTTGTGGTTAAGGCACGTCTATGTTTGATAGGTTTTCAAAGGTTCAAAAACCTTGAAATCCTTGTTTCTGTTTTGCATATTATCTTGTTCTAATCCTTAGCCAAGAGCCTAAAGCTCCTTCAAGCTTGTTGACACCAAGCCTGAGAAGAGATTTAAGCTATTGGGTGATTTGTTTGTTCATTATGTTGAAGAGATCAAGCCCTTGAGTTTCTACTTTGAAACATCAACCAAGTCAGTCATCCATCTTTCTTGTTGAAGTACCTTGGTCTTGTTCTAGTTGTTGAACAAGGTCCAAGGAGCATTGCTGGTCGTCCTAGGATGTTGTGGAGGACAGGTATAAACTCTTGTTTAAGTTTCCCCTAAAAATCACATGATATTGTCTGTTTTATGATTTGGCATGTGATTTGGTGATTTTTTGTCTGTGCTTTGTGTTTTATTGTTGCAATCTGTTAGTTGTCACCTGGTGTAGCTATTTGATCTATAAAATCAGTAGGTTGTTTGAAGGATTAAGAATTTCGTTTGAAAAGTACTTAATAAAGGATTGATTGGGATTACTGGTTCATAAGGCCTTGTGGCCTTGTGCCCTTGGTTCTTAGGGTTTGGGAAGTCTAAACAAGTCATAATATACGAGTTTTAGTCATTGGTTAAGTTTCTGAAAGTTTGGAAAAGGTATTTAAAGTTTTGCAAAAATTTGATAAAAGTGTTTTTGAAATTGGTCAAACACATCAGATCCAATAACTTCTTTGTTAGTTGGATCTAAGGTCTGAAATCAGGTTTGGGAATAGTTTTGGTGATAAGCTATCTATTGGTTATCTGGTTGTTGAAAATGGTGGTTTATTGAGTTTGCTATAGCTTATCAAAGTTGGCTGAAGTGGTCATTTGCATCAGCAAAGTGACCACTGATAACTAGGTTTTTTTTTGCTCAGTTAAATTGTTAAAGTTCTTTGATGTGTGTCTAATCGAATTGATTTCCGGCTTAAAGTATGACTCTATTGTTTTTGGTGATAAAGAATATTTTGGTTGTTTTTAAAATAAAAGTGCTAAACTTTAAAGTAAAAGTGCAATTAAAGTGAATCTAAAACTAATTTAAAGTAAGTGCAAGTATTTAAAACGTGACTGAAATTAAAGGGCACTAAACGTAAATAACGCAAACTTAAATCTATCTAAGACAAACTTAAAACGCAACTAAAACTTAAACTAAGGCAAGGCTAAAATAAATATAAGGCAAAGAATCTTAATGTGCGACTAGGAAAAAGGCGGGAAAAATAAAGCTTGAAAATAAAAGTTCCGAATGAAGCAAAAAAGTTCCGAATGAAAGGGTAAAAAAAAAGTTCGGAATGAAGAAAAAAAAAGTTCGGAATGAAGGTTTGTAAAAAAGTTCGGAATGAAGGAAAAAAGTTCGGAATGAAGGAAAAAAAGTTCGGAATGAAGGTTTGGAAAAAAGTTCGGAATGAAGGAAAAAAGTTCGGAATGAAGGTTTGGAAAAAAGTTCAGAATGAAGGAAAAAAGTTCGGAATGAAGGAAAAAGTTCGGAATGAAGGAAAAAATAAAAGTTCAGAATGAAGGAAAAAAAAGTTCGGAATGAAGGAAAAAATAAAAGTTCAGAATGAAGGAAAAAAAAGTTCGGAATGAAGGAAAAAAGTTCGGAATGAAGGAAAAAATAAAAGTTCAGAATGAAGGAAAAAAGTTCGGAATGAAGGAAAAAATAAAAGTTCAGAATGAAGGAAAAAAAAAGTTCGGAATGAAGGAAAAAAGTTCGGAATGAAGGAAAAAATAAAAGTTCAGAATGAAGGAAAAAAGTTCGGAATGAAGGAAAAAATAAAAGTTCAGAATGAAGGAAAAAAGTTCGGAATGAAGGAAAAAATAAAAGTTCAGAATGAAGAAAAAAAGTTCGGAATGAAGGAAAAAAGTTCGGAATGAAGGAAAAAATAAAAGTTCAGAATGAAGGAAAAAATAAAAGTTCAGAATGAAGGAAAAAAAGTTCGGAATGAAGGAAAAAATAAAAGTTCAGAATGAAGGAAAAAAAGTTCGGAATGAAGGAAAAAAGTTCGGAATGAAGGAAAAATAAAAGTTCAGAATGAAGGAAAAAAGTTCGGAATGAAGGAAAAATAAAAGTTCAGAATGAAGGAAAAAAAGTTCGGAATGAAGGAAAAAAGTTCGGAATGAAGGAAAAAATAATAGTTCGGAATGAAGGAAAAAATAAAAGTTCAGAATGAAGGAAAAAAGTTCGGAATGAAGGAAAAAATAAAAGTTCAGAATGAAGGAAAAAAGTTCGGAATGAAGGAAAAAATAAAAGTTCAGAACCAAGGAAAACAAACACCCCCGAAGAACAGGGAACACAGTAACACGAATCTAACCACAAATTTAACTAAATCAAACACAAGATTAAACCAAACTAATAACAAAACATCCAATAATCATAAACAAACTATCCAAATCAATAAAACTAACAAATCTAACCACAATAATCAAAACCCACTTTGATCAAAATAAGAACATGAACATGAACATAAACATAGAAATCAAAGATTCAGAAAGGTAGATAGGAGATTAACAAGATAAAGTAAAGATTTACAAGAATTAAATGGAAACTTACTTGAAATTAAAGGAATTTAAGGTGCAAGACAAGGTATTTAAATTTGACAAGTAATTAAATTGACATGAATTTAAAGGTGCAAGGTAAATAAATGGAAGAACTAATTGTCACTATTAGCCAACAAAGAAAAATAATTAACTAGCCTAATCTATATATAGGCCCTTCCTTCTTAATCTCTTTGTTAATTGCATGCTTAGTCCTTTTCTTCTTATCTTCTTTAATCTTGGACTTTTAATGACTTTTGGCTCGGGATTTCTTTGAACTCGTCTTTTTAATTCTTCAATAAAGTAGACTTGAGTTCTTCGGCTTTAAGTAAACTTCGGTCTTTTGACTTTTTCTTCGATAAATCTTCAGAATTGGTCTTGGACTTCCGTTCTTTTTCCATTCTTGACTTCTTGACTTCGTCTTTCATTTTTTTCTTCAATAAAAGCCCATGAATGCCCGTGTTTTATCCACTTTTCACCTTTTCGTCCTAAATCACAACAAAAACACAAACCACGCATAATTCCGACATAAAAGACATAAAATACACGTTTTGACTAGGTAATTATCGTAATTAAGTGGTAGAAAGGATGGGTGTTTACACACCTATCAAATACCCTACACTTGACCATTGCAATGTCCTCATGCAATGCATTAGTTACAAAGCAAGATTACATTTTTCATCATAATCAATCAACATTGGCCTTTATTAAAGAGATAGAAAATAAAAAACATACAAAGTAAAGAAATCAAAAACATACCTTGGGTTTTGGAAATGTCATGAATAATCATCATTCTCAAGTTTTCACTTTCTCCAAACCAAGCTTAAAAACGAGATCATTGTTATTATAAGTTAGCAAACTATCACGAACTCATGTGGGCCAATTATTCACTTAGACTCCCTTATTCCTAGGTGTATCTCTTATATTTTATTGTTGTCTTGAATGATCACGAGGATGCATTGTTGACTTATTTCGATAGTTTATTAGGCCGAAAATAAAGTGAATGATTTAATCAATAGTTAGCTAAAGGACGAAATCTTTTAAAACTGCTTCTCAGGACCTCATAAAGTTCATATCTTGGCATAACTCGCTTCGCGATTTGAGACCTTTCTCGGACCGATATTTGGCAGCGACTTCATACTTCAAACCTTGAGAGACGCTCATGAAATAATGGTCTTCTCTTCACAATAGGAATTTCTTCACTTGAAGTTTTGAGAGATTCATACTTGGACCACGACTTCTTCATTTTTCTCAAATCATTATTTTGGACTTTGATATACAACGATCCGCCTCCTTTTATGACTTGGACCTATTTATCCTCATACCTTGCTAGGGTCTTTTCGGATACACTTCAGCATGACTTTTGGGGAGTTTTTGCTTAACGTCGTGTGTCTCGATCCTTCATATTGATTTTTGATAAATGATTCTTCACATCACTTGGGATCTTTAGCAACAAAATATAGCCCTCATGCCTTGTTAGGGCCTTTTCAGACTCGCCAATCTTTGCATCCCGCTTCAATAAGTTATGCCTTGGCTATGAACTCTAATCCATACCAAGTAACTTTTAAACGATCTTGGGCTAGAAGCTAAGTAACTTTTCAAATCGTACAACCTTATTTATTGCAGATAAATTTATTAACAGGCGATGGGAGAATAGGCTCATAATTAACTCACATAAATTCACGAAAGAATACCAAACTTATAATTGACTCTATCATCTCTCGTTCTCCACAGTTTAAAATCTCAAGGAATGAGACTCGTGGATGCTTAGCCTATTAAATCAAAGTTTTGGGTTTCGAGTCGCCTATAGGATCTTGCAAACTCTTAGACTTTTTCAAGTTTAGAATTCGCATTTTAAAGTTCCCTTGATAAACGACTCTCTAGGATCAATTATAGGAACTTGCGAAAAGTTCTTGTTCTTAACCCGTGAGAGTTAAGACTTTCGCGTTTTATAGCTCCCTATATAAAAGCCTATCAAAACTTGACTTAAACATGTTAAGGATACTAGCTAGAGTAACTTAGATAAGTAAACTCGGGTTGAGTCAAAAGATTCACAACGTTTGAAAATTAAAACCACTTTATTAAAAATTTATTCTAATAAGGAAAGAAAATAACTATACAAAAGGAAAAACTAATAGGCCAAAATAGATCAAAAATTTTGAAAAATGTCGAAAAATTGATGTTCCGGTTAAAATGAGGACAAATACAAGGAAAAGGCAACTTAACTTCGATAGAAGTCCCCCCTACACTTAATATAAACATTGTCCTCAATGTTTAAGCATGTGGGAGTAAACTCCCCTACACTTAGGACATTGTGCACTTTGTTTAAATCTCGCTAAGGAAAAGACAACTAAAGAGATTCCTATTTTAATATTGAGAAAATATAAAAGAGTGAATGGAAAAGAGTTTAGGATAGAACCAGGAAAATGGAACACGGAATCACGGGTCGTCAAGAATCATGAACAGTGGATCATTGAAGCTCGAATCTCTGATTAAGAGAGGAGAGGAGAGGAAATAGCCAACCAACGGGTCTCCCCCCTACACTTATGATAAAGAAAGCTAAAAGATAGATGCATGGGTTGCCTCCCAAGAAGCGCTTGATTTTTGTTAACCGAGTCATGAGCCTGACTCGACCTTGATCATCATAGGAAGAAGCATTAAACATATCCACCAGGATCAAAGACATAGTTTTCGTCCATCAAATAGCACAAGCTTAAGGCGAACAAGGCAAGCCAAAGAAGAATAGGCAAGGTTCCCTTAAGCAGTGATGGAGCATGGTGGAAGCAAGTATGGTGAGGTGCAAGCATGTCTTCAATATTTTCAAAGATTTTTCCTTTTATTTCATCAGGTGGATACTGAGATGGCTTAAAGATTTCAATACCGGGGTCGAACACCTTTTCCTTTAAGGGAAAATAGCACTCAGGCTCAGCAGAGTGTGAAGAAGATACGCGAAGAAGAACAACCTCGTCCTCAGAAGGGGGACAAAGAGGTGTTAACTCATACGTGCTACGGATATTGGTGTCGACCGGTTTCTTCTCCTTAGAAAGAATGTTCTTCAAATCCAAAGTAGGATCAAGACGATAATCTTCAAAATCATAAGGAGGAGCATCACTCTCATGAGGGAAGTAAGTGTTAAGAAACGTAGAAAAGTCTTCCTCAAATGAGTAATCGTCCAAAGTAGGATCGAGTGATGGCGGAGGATCTTCATCATGTGAAGAATCACTCGAAAGAGTATCGGCCTCATCAAAATCATCGTATGTAGGCAGATCGGGATACTCAGAAGTAATGTCATCATAATCATCCGAATCTGAGCTAGAATCATCATAATAAGCATCAAAGACCGGTGGAGAATCATAAATGGGTGAAGGTTCCAAATTGGAGAGAGAATCATCCATATCATCTTCAAAAAGTGGATTATCAATGGAAGAATCGAATAGAGGATTGTTGTAGACGACAAAATTATCAAGCACATTAATCATATTTACTGATTCTCGGCCTCCAAAGGATTTACTTGTAATCTTTCCCATTTTAAACACTTGTGCATCATCCCCGACTCTTAAGATTAACTCACCTTCGGCAACATCAACTAGGGCTCGTCCGGTTCTCAAGAATGGTCGACCAAGTATTAAAGGAATACGAGGGTCCATTTCATAATCAACAACGACAAAATCGACCGGGAAAGTAAATGTGCCAACTTTGATGAACACGTCTTCGGCTATACCAACGGGGTAAGCGAGAGTGCGTTTTGCAAGTTCGAGAGTCATCTTCGTTGGAGTGAGGTCGGGTAATGATAGTGTTTTCCAAACACTCAAAGGCATCAAATTAATATTGGCCCCGAGATCAGCAAGGGCAGTAAATTCTTCAGTTTTGTTGAAAACGCAAGGCAACACAAAACGACCGGGATCTCCAAGCTTTTCCGGAAGTTCTTTAAGAATAACTGCAGAGCAGTTTTCATTTAAGCGTGTGTTGGCGAGTTCAATCAGCTTCTCCTTCTTGTTAAGAAATTCCTTAAATGCTTTAACAAATTTGGGCATGTGGACAAGTGCTTCAAGAAAGCTAATGTTGAAGTTCATCTGAGAGATCATCTTCACATAGCGTGTCACTTCAGAGTCATCCTTGGTTAGCATTTTGGTCTTGCCTAAACGAGAGGGATAAGGGATATTGTGTTTGGGTGGTGAAGGTGCAGGTGTAGGTAAAGGTTGAGATGTTGAAGGGTTCTTCCGAGGTACATCGTCATGACGAGGCGAAGGCGGTAATGGTGCACTAATACTAGGTGTAGGAGGAGTAGGGATAAATGGTGGTGGAGGAGGTGTAGATGATGGGGCGGGATAGGTGGATCGACAATGGTAATTCCACTACGAGTAGTAATAGCACTCACATTTGCTCGCGGATTGGGGACGGTGTTTGAAGGTAGAGAACTCGAAGAAGAAGGTTGAGCGGCGGGCAAGAAACTAGCAAGCATATTCTTCAAATCAGTCGTTTGATTGCTGAAGGAGGATTGGATATTATCTCGAAGCTCGGATCTTATCTCATTCCCTTGCTTTGTGATATCTCCTTTCAGATTGATAATTTGGATCTGCAGTTTCTTGATTTGCTCACCTTGGGTTCTCATGATGGCTTCAACATCCGGGTTAATGGGTGGGGTTTGTTGGGCGGGTGGGTGATAAGGATTAGTAGCTCTTGGTGGGATTTGGTTGCTTCTATTGTAGTTGTTGGCGGGGTTTTGGTTTTGAGGAGAAAAACCGGGGGAAAGGTAGTTGTTTGACCGGTAACTCAGCAGATTTCTATCCCCTTGAGGTCGAGCTTGGTAATTTTCCGGTGAATAATTACCATAAGCTGCATACAAATTTTCCGGATTTCCTTGAGTTGAAGGACAATCGGTGTATGAGTGAGGACCGCCGCATATTTCACAAGGATTAGCAACCGCTTTAACTTGTTGTTGTTGTTGGTTTGAAGCGAGAAGCGTGATACTTTTGCTCATTTCAGTCATCATGCGGGTGAGTTCGGTCATATCAGGGTTTGCTGAAGTAGAAGAAACATTGACTCTCGGATTGTTCCTAGAAGAAGCAGAGGAATCCCAGTTTTTGTGGTGAGTAGTCATGTTCTCAATAAGCTCTCTACACTCCTCGGGTCTCCTTTTCATAAATGTGCCACCGGCGGCTGCATTAATCGTATCACGATCTCGAAAAGTCAATCCGTTGTACAAAGTATCAATCAATGTGACAGGAAGCATGTTGTGGTTTGGACAACGATCAATCAAGACATTATATCTCTCCCAAGAATCAAAAAGAGACTCATCGGGATCTTGCATGAAACCGCTGATTTGATTGCGAAGGCTCGTGACCATGGATGGTGTAAAGTAGCGCGACAAAAAGCGTTGAGTCATGTCATCCCAAGTGTGAATTGAATTCTTCGGGAGACGATCAAACCATTTCTCAGCGTGATGTGATAAAGTATGTGGAAAGAGTTGAAGGCGAAGAACATCCATTGTGGCACCGGGCAACTTCATGCTTTGGGTGATTGTAATGAACTTGTCGAGGTGTTTGTTGGCATTATCATCAGGCATTCCTCTAAATTGATTAGTTTGCACTTGCTGAATCATGTGGTGCTTCAACAAAAACTTCGGAGCCGTGATTTGCATCGGCGCAATCGGTCCTCCTCGTCCAAACATGGTAGGTTGACAAAGCTCTTCCATGGTCCGAAGATCGGGCTGTGGAAGAACATTGTTGTTATTATTGAGGTGCGGTGGATGATTATTGTTGTTAACACCTGACATACTTAAATCTTCTCGAGTCTCGGGCTCTTGATAATTAGAAGATCTAGTACGCATACACCTGAAAATGCAAAAGAAAAAGAAATCAAACACAAAGACAATATATATACACAATAAAGATAAAATCTTTTTGGATTTTTGAAATTTTTAATTTTTATGGATTTTTTACAATTTTTAATTTTTATGATTCTTTTTTTTTTTGCAAGAAAAATAACGCTCACAAGTGAACGGATCCCAAAAAGCAACGCGTCTCTCACAGAAAACCGTTAATCTTTACGAAAAGAGCCGGCAGCGGCGCCATTTGATAACTAGGTTTTTTTTTGCTCAGTTAAATTGTTAAAGTTCTTTGATGTGTGTCTAATCGAATTGATTTCCGGCTTAAAGTATGACTCTATTGTTTTTGGTGAAAAAGAATATTTTTGTTGTTTTTAAAATAAAAGTGCGAAACTTTAAAGTAAAAGTGCAATTAAAGTAAATCTAAAACTAATTTAAAGTAAGTGCAAGTATTTAAAACGTGACTGAAATTAAAGGGCACTAAACGTAAATACCGCAAACTTAAATCTATCTAAGGCAAACTTAAAACGCAACTAAAACTTAAACTAAGGCAAGGCTAAAATAAATCTAAGGCAAAGAATCTTAAAGTGCGACTAGGAAAAAGGCGGGAAAAATAAAGCTTGAAAATAAAAGTTCCGAATAAAGCAAAAAAGTTCCGAATCAAAGGGTAACAAAAAAGTTCGGAATGAAGAAAAAAAAGTTCGGAATGAAGGTTTGTAAAAAAGTACGGAATGAAGGAAAAAAGTTCGGAATGAAGGAAAAAAAGTTCGGAATGAAGGTTTGGAAAAAAGTTCGGAATGAAGGAAAAAAGTTCGGAATGAAGGAAAAAAGTTCGGAATGAAGGTTTGGAAAAAGTTCAGAATGAAGGAAAAAAAGTTCGGAATGAAGGAAAAAAGTTCGGAATGAAGGAAAAAATAAAAGTTCAGAATGAAGGAAAAAAAAGTTCGGAATGAAGGAAAAAAAGTTCGGAATGAAAGAAAAAATAAAAGTTCAGAATGAAGGAAAAAAAAGTTCGGAATGAAGGAAAAAATAAAAGTCCAGAATGAAGGAAAAAAAAGTTCGGAATAAAGGAAAAAAGTTCGGAATGAAGGAAAAAATAAAAGTTCAGAATGAAGGAAAAAAGTTCGGAATGAAGGAAAAAATAAAAATTCAGAATGAAGGAAAAAAAAAGTTCGGAATGAAGGAAAAAAGTTCGGAATGAAGGAAAAAATAAAAGTTCAGAATGAAGGAAAAAAGTTCGGACTGAAGGAAAAAATAAAAGTTCAGAATGAAGGATAAAAGTTCGGAATGAAGGAAAAATAAAAGTTCAGAATGAAGGAAAAAAGTTTGGAATGAAGGAAAAAAAAGTTCGGAATGAAGGAAAAAATAAAAGTTCAGAATGAAGGAAAAAAAAGTTCGGAATGAATGAAAAAATAAAAGTTCAGAATGAAGGAAAAAAAGTTCGGAATGAAGGAAAAAAGTTCGGAATGAAGGAAAAAATAAAAGTTCAGAATGAAGGAAAAAAGTTCGGAATAAAGGACAAAATAAAAGTTCAGAATGAAGGAAAAAAAAGTTCGGAATGAAGGAAAAAAGTTCGGAATTAAGGAAAAAATAAAAGTTCAGAATGAAGGAAAAAATAAAAGTTCAGAATGAAGGAAAAAAGTTCGGAATGAAGGAAAAAATAAAAGTTCAGAACCAAGGAAAACAAACACCCCCGAAGAACAGGGAACACAATAACACGAATCTAACCACAAATTTAACTAAATCAAACACAAGATTAAACCAAACTAATAACAAAACATCCAATAATCATAAACAAACTATCCAAATCAATAAAACTAACAAATCTAACCACAATAATCAAAACCCACTTTGATCAAAATAAGAACATGAACATGAACATAAACATAGAAATCAAAGATTCAGAAAGGTAGATAGGAGATTAACAAGATAAAGTAAAGATTGACAAGAATTAAATGGAAACTTACTTGAAATTAAAGGAATTTAAGGTGCAAGACAAGGTATTTAAATTTGACAAGTAATTAAATTGACATGAATTTAAAGGTGCAAGGTAAATAAATGGAAGAACTAATTGTCACTATTAGCCAACAAAGAAAAATAATTAACTAGCCTAATCTATATATAGGGGAGGATTAGGAAGCTTCCTCCCCTCCTTCCTTTTCTCTTAATTGCATCATTAGGCCCTTCCTTCTTAATCTCTTTGTTAATTGCATGCTTAGTCCTTTTCTTCTTATCTTCTTTAATCTTGGACTTTTAATGACTTTTGGCTCGGGATTTCTTTGAACTCGTCTTTTTAATTCTTCAATAAAGTAGACTTGAGTTCTTCGGCTTTAAGTAAACTTCTGTCTTTTGACTTTTTCTTTGATAATTCTTCAGAATTGGTCTTGGACTTCCGTTCTTTTTACACTCTTGACTTCTTGACTTCGTCTTTCATCTTTTTCTTCAATAAAAGCCAATGAATGCCCGTGTTTTATCCACTTTTCACCTTTTCGTCCTAAATTACAACAAAAACACAAACCACGCATAATTCCGACATAAAAGACATAAAATACACGTTTTGGCTCGGTAATTATCGTAATTAAGTGGTAGAAAGGATGGATGTTTACACACCTATCAACCACCTCATTTGGTGCTTGCATTTGTAGTTCTAGTTTAAGGCTTGTTGTTTTGTTGCTTGGATCCTGTTTTTGTGCTGCTTGTGAGGATATTTGGATATTTGGATTGCTTTGTTGATAGCTTATAAGCTTACTGGCTTATTGGCTTATTTGTGCCAAAACTCATCAAGTCTACCCAACTGGTAGACCTTGATTCACAAGGTTTGTACTCAAGCCTTGACCAGCAGGTTGAAAACAAAGTTTTAACACTTCATTAAGTATGTCAACGTCCAAAATTGTGCTTATCAGCGTTTGATTTACTCTTGTCAGCGTTTGACTATTGGTCAAACTTTGTCATATAGCTTATTGAATCTCATTTACTTATTGGTACATGCAACAACTTGGTTTTTGTAATAAAACTCATTTTTCTCAGCTTAATAACAAGTCTGGAAGGTTATAAGTCTTTTGGTTAAGCTTTTGCTAGAAAACTAGCTTATTTGGCTTTTTCAGCCAGCTTATTGGTTCTACAGCTTATTCTACTTGGCTTTTTGTGATTTTCTTGATTGAATATTCTTATTTAAGATATTTGTGAGCTTTTGCAACAAACTAGAGCTTCTGAAACAGCCTAGAACTCTATCCAGACTATTTTGTCGTTTTGTGGAATTGTTCTTTGCTTATTTCTGGCTTATTGAGTGAGCTTTTCCAAAATTTCTTTTTACAGGTCTCTTTGGTATCCCAAAAGAGGGTTGTGTGTCAAATTAGAGTTTATGGCATTAGCTTATTGCTTAATGGGCTTATTGGCCCAATAAGAATAAGTTGTTTGTTCATTAAGCTGTGATAAGCTTATTTTCAGCTTTTGGGCCTTCATAGTTTTGTGTTTAGAATTGAATTTTGAGTCAGATAGGGCTTTTCCAAGTCATTTGGGCTTATTTTGACTTTTTGGGCTAAAAAACCCATTAAGCTTGAATGTTTTTGATTTTAGCCCATTTGGGGGCCCATTAGGGGTAATATGGTAATTTCACTTTCATTTTCTGTTTATTTAGGTTAAAATAAACTAGTTTGCAAGTTTTTAGAATTTTCTATAATTTTTTGATTTTTAATATTATTTTAATATTATTTTATTATTATTTTTCAAATTTCACATTCTTGCACTTTTGATATTTTTCTTTGCTTAAATACATTAAAATAGGAATTTTGCAACTCTTAGATTAATTTTATCATCTTTAGATTAATTTTTATATTTATATTAAGTTTTAATAGTTTTTAAATCATTTTAAATAGTTTTTATTAGTTTAAAAATTTATAAAATTAGTTTTTAATCTTTTTAGGTCATTTTAGAGGTTTACCAATTGAAAAATATTTATTTGGGTTTTTTGATAATTAATTTTATTTTTAGGGCTTTAACTAGCATTTAAAAATTAATATTTAATTAATTAAAAGGTTTGAAAAATTTTTGATCATTGGTAAACTCTTAGTTTTTTTATTTTGATTTTTGGTAATTTTTAGAATTAATTTTTTTTTTGTACTTTTTACGGTTTTACGTGTAGTCGTAGTAGTAATTAATTTTACGTCTTCGTCATCCTCTTTTCTCATCCCCTTGTTTCAAATATTAATCTCAAATCTTGCTACATTTTAGTCACACACATATACCTCCTTGGGAAACGAACTTCATTGGGTCATTAGTGTTTGATTTTCCTAAATCATCACTTAATACTTACCGCTTTTACGCATTTTTCCTAAAAGGTCGTATTTTACCACAATCAAGGAATATCAACAAAAGGTGATGGATCTTGAGCAATGAAAAGCAGCCAATCCTTTTCTTTTTGTTAAGGGTGTAATGCTAAGTGAGAGTCCATTTTTGCCTACACCTATTATTGTGACCAACCCCACCGCTGGTAAACCCATCGACCTAGGCTCACTAGTTAAGAGAAAACCTAGTGTAAATATGGTGAAATGTATAGAAAACCTAGGTCACCCCAAAGCCAAGCTAGTGTTAATAGGACAGGGTTCATTCAATCTTGACCTAAAACTATTTCTAGAAAAGCATGTTACACATGTGGGAGTTTTTCTCACTTGGCCTATAAGTGTGTTAGTGCCTCTAAATTCAACACTGACAATAGGTCAACCATGGTCAAACCCAGACCTTTTGTCCAACCAAGCCCACAAGTCACTAGACCAGCTCCCTTAAGGGACAATATTCATTGACAAAGGCCCTTTCAAAAGACTAAAACTTGGTCTAACACAACAATGGGTTCCTATAGCAAACCCTAATTTGGGCGCTGACAAGAACAAATTCAGCGCTGACAGAAACAAATTCAACACTGACAAGAACAATTCCAATGCTGACAGCTCTAGGTTTGGTATGAAAATGTCACAACAAGCTGCGGTTAGACCTTGTGGTAGACCAAGTACCAATAAGTATTTATAGTCAAAGGGAAATGGGTCTAAAGCTTAATCTAGTTTGACATGGAGACCTAAACAAGACCAAAACCCTAACTCTGATGGGATTTCTATGACCTGCAACAATTTTAATTATCTGTCAAAGGTCATTACTAAACAAATTGGGGTAAATTGGGTGTTTAGACCACAAAGGGATGAACAAGGGGTTGTAATAAGGACTAAGGCTGTTCTTGTTGAACAACCACATGAATCCAAGTCTGTTCAGGCTTGGGTTCCCAAAGAAAACTAATTTGTTTTCTTTATGTCCAGGGCATTCAAAAGCAGGTCAATGATCATGGATATTGGGACAGTGGATGCTCTAGGCATATGACGGGGAAGTAAGAATATTTGACAGACTTTACCCCCATTAAAGATGGTGAAAAAGTGTGCTTTGGAGGAGGATATGGAACTATATCTGGCAAAGGCACTCTTATCACCATAAATCTATGTTTTGAAAACATTTTTCTGGTAAAGGAACTTGACTATAACGTGTTTAGTGTGTCACAAGTTTGTGACAACAAAAATAAAGTTCTTTTTACTGATACTAAATGCTTGGTGTTGAGTAAGGATTTTAAGATCCCTGATGAGAAGTTTATTTAATATAGAACACCTAGGCATTAGGACATTTATAAGGTTAATCTTAAAGGGATTAAAAGGAACAAGAATTTGCCATGTCTTTATGCTAAAGCATCAGTTGATGAATGCAATTTATGGCACGGAAGGTTAGGGCACATAAGTTTTAAGAATATTAATAGACTTGTGAGACATGATCTAGTTGATGGTTTGCCTTCAAAGGCTTTCCATAATGATCATTCTTGTGTTGCATGTGTTAAAGGCAAACAACATAAGGTCTCATTTAAGTCTAAAAGTGTGCGTTATAGTTCTAAACCACTTTACTTGCTACATATGGACTTATTTAGCCCAACCAATATAGAAAGTTTAAATGGTAAATCTTACTGTTTTGTTATAACTGATGATTTTTCTAGGTTTAGTTGGATTTTATTTTTAGCCTTAAAAAATGACACTGCCAAGGTTTTAATTAAGTTTATTACCCAAATTGAAAAGAAAACAGGTAATGAGGTTAATATTCTTAGAAGTGATAATGGTGGTGAGTTTAGAAATACACTGTTAGATACCTTTTGTGTTGATAAAGGGATTTCTAGAGAGTTTAGCATAGCTAGAACTCCACAACATAATTGTATAGCTAAAAGAAAGAATAAAACACTCATAGAAGCAGCTAGGACAATGTTGGCCGATGCAAAGTTTCCTATTGCTTTTTAGGCTGAGGCTCTGAACACAGCTTGCTATGTTCAAAATAGAGCTTTGGTCAACAAGATCCACAATAAGACAACTTATGATCTATTTTGGAATAGGAAGCCTAATATAGGATTTATTAAACCTTTTGGATGTCATGTAGTGATTCTTGATACTAGTGATGCCCTAGGTATGTTTAATGCAAAAGGTGATGAAGGATACTTTGTGGGTTATTCTATGAATAGCAGAGGGTATAGGGTTTACAATAAAAAAGGAAAAACGCATCCTTGAAAAGGTGCATGTTAAGTTTTTAGAAAGTAAGCCCAGTGATCCTGAGAATCTACCAGATTGGTTATTTGATTTAGAACCATTATCTAGGACCTTGAATTATATGCCTGTTACTAATCCAGACATTGTGAAGAAGGTTTCAAATGTCTTGCAAGAACCTACTGTTGAGATTTCAGGTACACAGGTTGCTAAGGAAGAAGGATCACATGCAGTTGAGACAAATATAATACCCCGAACTTAACGACATTATTTTACCCTAATTATGTAACGGATTTGTAATTTCTAAGTAATGATGAGTATTATTATGTTTGACTGTTTTAGTTGAAACCTATAATGTGTGACTATAATTAATTGTTGTGACAAATGAAGAGTACTAATAGTGATCGCGATGCCAATGGATGCCCAAATATTAAATTTTGTATCGATTATTTCGATATTTGATATTTCTGAAATTTTTATTTCATTACGTATTAAGTCGAGTCAAACATTATTGTATCGTTTTGTGTGCGTTTAATTATTAAAACGATCGATTTAACAAACGAGATTTATATTTTTATGAACCCGGGACAAAACCCGACTCTCGTAAATATTAATAAAATTGACTAGTAGTCATTTCCCGCTTTTTAACTAATATTTATTCTTTGGTCCACAAGAATGCACAAATGGAAACTTCTACCCTTCCTCCACTATATAAAAGCTTCAACAAAACACATACATGCATTCAACCACCACATTTTTCTTCTCTCTTCCATGTTTTCTCACAATGTCGTCACCTCCCCACACATAAACACCCCTTGATCATTGATTTTGATCATGATCCATGAAAAATAAGTTAAAGTTCCTTGTTTAGAATTCAAAGGAGATCATTTTGGTATGATTTTTACTTACATGCATCCACTTTTACTTTTCAAAGATTTTAGTCAAGAACAATGGTGTTTGATCCATTTTATTGTTGTGGTATTGTGTTATTATTGTTTTATTCAAAGTTTTAATGGTTACATGTTTAATTTTTGATGTAGGTTTTGTAAAGAATGATTATGCAAGTGATTTAGGGGTGTCATGATATGTTAGGAATGATTAATATAGGTTAATTGAAGGTTAGATGATGATAAAAATGGGTCAAAATGAGTTTTGATGTGATTTTTAAATAGTCATTTTACATCAGTGAGTTAAGACATATTTTCGTAGGTTAAAGTTTGATAAAGTGTTGGTATGATAGGATATTGTTGTAGTAGTCGTCGAGACGCTCGTTTCTATATAAGATAAAGCTTTTAACTCCAAACGAGTCACAAGTTATGCTAGTTTGATTATTCGTGTACCGGGAGACGAGTATTGACACAATACGAAATTGTTGTCGATATTTGGATCGAATCTCGGTGACTATAAGTTGAGTTTTAAAACTGATAAAAGGCTGTTTTGGGGTTCTAAACTAAGCATTTGGAGTCTATTCTAAGTGTCTTTACTTTTATGTTAACAGAGAAGCTTGTCTTGTAAGTTTAAACAGACAAGTTGTTAATAAATAAAAGTTGTGTTTCTCATCTTGTCATTTCATATTTATTTTTGAGGAATAAGAAATCCCTATTTCTTGGATTTCTCATGAATGATTATGAATCAAATTGTGTTAATTCAAGAAGAAAGCATATAATTGACAAAGTATATATTTTTCGAATTTCTGTTATCTTCGATGATAGTACGAATTATCAAATTAAACATAACCCGCAAGTTTGAAGAAAGAGAAAGGAAACTTCCCAAGTTTTCTAGAAATATTCTATTCTAGAATTTTGTCCATCAAAAGATTCTTCTATAGGATATGTAAAAGAGAAGCTTGTTCTGTTAGACGAGTTTTTACATTTTCCGTTATATTCCTCCGTTCCATATCATGGAAAAATTATGTTACGATTATGAATGAGTCATATCTTTATAAATCCGTTGTAAACTTTGGAACTATGTTTCATAGTTGGATATATTATCCTTAGATATGAATGATAATCAACATATTAAGTTTACCCTACACCCTACCAAATAAACCTAAAATATATACCTTGTATTCGATAAACATTTATATGTATCCATATACATATGAGACAAATGTTTTCTGGGATGAGTATACCTTGAATTATGAATTATTTCTATTCTTTCCCCTCATTCTAAACCCTAAAAAGTATTTGACGAAGAATTGACGATAACATGTCTGCAATCCTACAATTAAAAATTGTCAATAAGAAGTATTACCTGGAAGATGAGTCGATGATTAGTTAGTTTTTGATATCCAAGGAAGAAAAGATGCTATTAGTATCACCTGTTGGATTGAAAGAGCCAATTTAGTTTTCTATCATTTGAAATTATAAAATGAAGCTTGCTATAGGAAGATATCACTTCGTCAATTATCTTGGTATTTCTTTATACTCAACCCATTTAGATAAAAGAAATACATAAGATCGCTTAATTAAATTTCAAATATTTCTTAGAAAGATGATCGGTAAGAACTCTGCTATCTAATGACAAAAGGAATTAACCTCGAGACATACACGAGGAAATTTCAAGAGTTAGTAGAGTTAAACCCTATTCCCTTTAATGAAAAAACCATTATAAGAAGATTATATCACGGAATTATGTCAAGGAATTTCATCTGAAATTCTATTTAGGAGACTCTATCAGAAGATTTTGTTAGAAAAGTTTATTAGGGAATTTTATCAAAGATTTTGAAGAAATATTACCACTTCCAAAATCCCAAATTATTGGAAGTGATTAACATATTCCAAAAGTTAATGAACAATGTAATTAAGCACAATCCTGTTCAAAAATTAGAAAAATCTTAAGCGTAAACTCGGCAGTGAATGAACGTCCGTAGAGTCTAGTAAACTATAACATAAGATTATAAATCCAATCTACGGTGAATATGATGGAAATTTTCTTTTGTGTAAGAAATGCACCCTGCATCACACAGAAATTTGCACCATCTGGTGTCAGATTTCCAACATAGTAGATCATTGGACTAGGATTTTTAAGGGCAAGTGGCCTTATAAATCATATGCTTGGTAAGATTATTATGTATTTTATTGAGAATAAAATACCATCTTCTATTTTTCAATGTTGTTGGTCTCTAGAAAATCATTTTCTTAGATATCATATACAAGACATCTTACATATGCCAATGTAAAAAGGAAACTTAAGGGTAGAACATTTGCCTATATTCGTGTTATGTCTAAAATTTCTAAGTCAATGATTTACATTCTGTTTATTTGATTGATTTAGGACGCTTCTTCAGTCAAATGAATAAATCTAAATCACCAAATTTATAATTTCTTCCTTGCATAAAGTTGGACGCATCTTTATGTTAGTAAGAATTTATAAATGGAATTAAAGAGACTCGATATAAGACAAGTATAGACCTGATAAAACTGGAATTATTGTGTTCTTGAACTATATGATTTGACTGAAATATGTTATTTTAGGAGTGTCCAAACTGTTACATGCTACCCAAAATTTCATGAGTCAATAAGCACTTACAAGTGCGCTAATAAGGTGAATAGATCTATTAGAAAAATACGTTAATATTTGTCTTAGATTTGGAATTTGAAGATTTAAGTATTCCATTCAACTAGAAGAAACTCTGAAATCCTTATATTATGCTCTAACAAAAGAAACAGAATATTGAAAATCATCCGACTTACTAGTTCAATCCGAATTTCCTCCATGGAAATAGGAAAGAACGATGAGGATTTTGTTTACTTCAAGTAGACATGACGCCATCCGGATCATTGTCGATTGTTTGACTAAGGCTACAGGATCTATTCCTATCTAGGAAATTGATAATATGGAAACTCTGACGAGATTATACAAGAAATAATTTGTCGACATAGAGAATCAATATCTATCACCTAAGATCTTGACGAGTGTTTCACATCTTGATCCTAAAAGTATACTCAAAACTTGTGTGTACCAAATGTGTTAAGTGGAAGAACTACACAAAAAAAATTACATACTCCACATATGTGTTATATGTTTTGGAAAGGACACTTACCATTGGAAAAATTTTCTCGTGTAACAATAGTTTTTATGCTAGAATCAAAGCAATACTAATTGAAGCACTATATCGAAAGAAGTGCCATTTACGTATTTGTTGGGCCAAAGTTAGATATTTTGAACTTACGAAACCCAAAGTAGTTCATGAAACTATTCAAGAAGGTTATATGAGAATAAAGCTTCGTAGAACGTTGAATAGTGACCGTTAGGTAAGTGCTAGATTTAAATGTTAAATTGGAAAGAATGTTTTTATAAAGATTTCTTACTATGAATGAGAAACTACACCATATTAAACAGTATCTAGTTGAAAAGGATCTTTTCTCTATCAATTACCGAAATTGATTATGAAAAATGCGATAATCAATTCAAGACTTTGAATTCAGCAGTAACATATTGACTTAAGTTTCCCAAAGAACTCGGAAATAATCACAATCTTTTTCGTATTTTGGGATCTAAGGACCACTTATGTGATTAAGTGGCATGCTTTCTCTATTCCATTTGGTATTAAAGTTGTTTTTTTATATGGGAATAAAATTATAAGAAAGAATTTGAGCACCTAAGAGCTATGTTTGCCCTTGTTAAGCTATGTTACCTTTATAATCTCGGGAGTAGATTTCTTTAAGGGAGAGAGACTGTGACAATCCTCAAATTTCACATCTATGCTATAAGCTATAACTGTCTCAATATGAAAATTTGGCTAGAAATCTTTGCTTTCTGTACCTTACTTGGTAAGATTAACTGCTTCTCACAACCTGAACTACCATTACAACATATTCCTATATGTTGTCAATACAATTTATATATCAAGTCTAAGATCTAAAAGTGATCTAATAAGTTCAATATCAGCAAGAACATCTCAAATATAACCTTGATGCCCTAAATTCCCTTAGAAACCATAGAATCTCTATAAATGAGTTATAAACTCAAGAATGGTAATCTATGAATAGAAAATACATATGAATAAAGTCATCATGGAATACAAAAAAGTTGTAATCTACACTTTGAAGATAAAATAATACCTAAGAATGGCAAGGACAAATCATACAAAGCTAAGTACAGGTAATTGTACATAATAGTCTAGATCACCACCTAGAAACCCTTGATAAACAATAATTCAAGCAATATAACTACATAAAATCTATGGTGCTATTATAAAAAACAATATACTAATCATAATCTATCAAATAAAGGAATGTTAATTGATCACAAAATGCGAATATTCACTAATCTAAGGCTAATCACAAGTTAAGACCTAGTAACCAAGATTATCATATAAAATCCATTTCACATTGAATTAGAGTCTAATATTTTGTCATAAATTAAAAAACTCAACTATGAATCTATTAAGATAATAAATTTATTTCAAGTCAAGTTACAAGTTGGTAAAGTATAAAGTACAAGTTATCAAAGCATAGGATCTTAAGCTCCCATAATTACCCCTAGAATATAATCAACCTATACAAACCCTTAAACTAAAAATGTAGAAACCATATAAGTCATAAAAATACTATATAAGACCTAGAATAAGTGTTTATAAAGGTACAAACACTAATTACCTAAGATAAAAAGTCATTAAGATTAATGACCTAAAAACCCTTATATTAAGAAAACTACATGGAATCATCACCTAGTTCTTTTTGAACTAGTCTATAAATATTATAAGGACTTAATTAAATATAAGATTATATTAAGACAATGTACAAGTACACTAATGCACAAGGTACAAGATTTCAATGCATGGCTTGTAAATTAGGTCAAAATGTGTATTTTCACTCTTTAGACATGTTTACCTAAACTAAGCTATTAAACCAAGAGTGGGAAATCACTGGACACTTAAAAACAATGTATAGGACCTAAATTAAGTTTAAATCAATATCCAATTGAAGGATAACGCCTTTTACTAAGATTTAACCCTAGATCATTAGAAAACCCTAATCTACAAATGTATACTTCCCATTTTCACATCAAACCTTTGTTAAACTAGAAACCAAGGACCCAAATCTCTAAAATAGAATGTCTAAACCCTAATTAAGCGTTAATCGTTCACTAATCACTTTTCTAAGTCCTTAATCACCAAAAACACAAACTATAAGTTACAAGCCCTAGTTTTGAAACCAGGTTTTGTATTTTCCCGCCAAAACTCATTTTAAACTCTCTTCCTCCAATTACAAGTTTGAAATCAGATATTTTAAGTATCCTAAGATATTTTAGGTTGTGTTTAAGTAGGTGGGTAAGCCAGTGAATGCCCGTGTTTTATCCACTTTTCACCTTTTCGTCCTAAATCACAACAAAAACACAAACCACGCATAATTCCGACATAAGAGACATAAAATACACGTTTTGGCTCGGTAATTATCGTAATTAAGTGGTAGAAAGGATGGGTGTTTACACACCTATCAACCACCTCATTTGGTGCTTGCATTTGTATTTCTAGTTTAAGGCTTGTTGTTTTGTTGCTTGGATCCTGTTTTTGTGTTGCTTGTGAGGATATTTGGCTATTTGGATTGCTTTGTGATAGCTTATAAGCTTACTGGCTTATTGGCTTATTTGTGCCAAAACTCATCAACTCTACCCAACTGGTAGACCTTGATTCACAAGGTTTGTACTCAAGCCTTGACCAGCAGGTTGAAAACAAAGTTTTAACACTTCATTAAGTATGTCAACGTCCAAAATTGTGCTTATCAGCGTTTGATTTACTCTTGTCAGCGTTTGACTATTGGTCAAACTTGGTCATATAGCTTATTGAATCTGTTTTACTTATTGGTACATGCAACAACTTGGTTTTTGTAATAGAACTCATTTTTCTCAACTTAATAACAAGTCTGGAAGGTTATAAGTCTTTTGGTTAAGCTTTTGCTAGAAAACTAGCTTATTTGGCTTTTTCAGCCAGCTTATTGGTTCTACAGCTTATTCTACTTGGCTTTTTGTGATTTTCTTGATTGATTATTCTTATTTAAGATATTTGTGAGCTTTTGCAACAAACTAGAGCTTCTGAAACAGCCTAGAACTCTATCCAGACTATTTTGTCGTTTTGTGGAATTGTTCTTTGCTTATTTCTGGCTTATTGAGTGAGCTTTTCCAAAATTTCTTTTTACAGGTCTCTTTGGTATCCCAAAAGAGGGTTGTGTGTCAAATTAGAGTTTATGGCATTAGCTTATTGCTTAATGGGCTTATTGGCCCAATAAGAATAAGCTGTTTGTTCATTAAGCTGTGATAAGCTTATTTTCAGCTTTTGGGCCTTCAGAGTTTTGTGTTTAGAATTGAATTTTGAGTCAGATAGGGCTTTTCCAAGTCATTTGGGCTTATTTTGACTTTTTGGGCTAAAAAACCCATTAAGCTTGAATGGTTTTGATTTTAGCCCATTTGGGGGCCCATTAGGGGTAATATGGTAATTTCACTTTCATTTTCTGTTTATTTAGGTTAAAATAAACTAGTTTGCAAGTTTTTTGAATTTTCTATAATTTTTTGATTTTTAATATTATTTTAATATTATTTTATTATTATTTTTCAAATTTCACATTCTTGCACTTTTGATATTTTTCTTAGCTTAAATACATTAAAATAGGAATTTTGCAACTCTTAGATTAATTTTATCATCTTTAGATTAATTTTTATATTTATTTTAAGTTTTAATAGTTTTTAAATCATTTTAAATAGTTTTTATTAGTTTAAAAATTTATAAAATTAGTTTTTAATCTTTTTAGGTCATTTTAGAGGTTTACCAATTGAAAAATATTTATTTGGGTTTTTTGATTATTAATTTTATTTTTAGGGCTTTAACTAGCATTTAAAAATTAATATTTAATTAATTAAAAGGTTTGAAAAATTTTTGATCATTGGTAAACTCTTAGTTTATTTATTTTGATTTTTGGTAAATTTTAGAATTAATTTTAATTTTTGTACTTTTTACGGTTTTACGTGTAGTCGTAGTAGTAATTAATTTTACGTCTTCGTCATCCTCTTTTCTCATCCCCTTCTTTCAAATATTAATCTCAAATCTTGCTACATTTTAGTCACACACATATACCTCCTTGGGAAACGAACTTCATTGGGTCATTAGTGTTTGATTTTCCTAAATCATCACTTAATACTTACCGCTTTTACACATTTTTCATAAAAGGTCGTATTTTACCACAATCAAGGAATATCAACAAAATGTGACGGATCTTGAGCAATGAAAAGCAGCCAATCCTTTTCTTTTTGTTAAGGGTGTAATGCTAAGTGAGAGTCCATTTGTGCCTACACCTATTATTGTGACCAACCCTACCGCTGGTAAACCCATCGACCTAGGCTCACTAGTTAAGAGAAAACCTAGTGTAAATATGGTGAAATGTATAGAAAACCTAGGTCACCCCAAAGCCAAGCTAGTGTTAATAGGACAGGGTTCTTTCAATCTAGACCTAAGGATATTTCTAGAAAAGCATGTTACACATGTGGGAGTTTTTCTCACTTGGCCTATAAGTGTGTTAGTGCCTCTAAATTCAACACTGACAATAGGTCATCCATGGTCAAACCCAGACCTTTTGTCCAACCAAGCCCACAAGTCACTAGACCAGCTCCCTTAAAGGACAATATTCATTGACAAAGGCCCTTTCAAAAGACCAAAACTTGGTCTAACACAACAATGGGTTCCTATAGCAAACCCTAATTTGGGCGCTGACAAGAACAAATTCAGCGCTGACAGAAACAAATTCAACACTGACAAGAACAATTCCAATGCTGACAGCTCTAGGTTTGGTATGAAAATGTCACAACAAGCTACTGTTAGACCTTGTGGTAGACCAAGTACCAATAAGTATTTACAGTCTAAGGGAAATGGGTCTAAAGCTTAATCTAGTTTGACATGGAGACCTAAACAAGACCAAAACCCTAACTCTGATGGGATTTCTATGACCTGCAACAATTTTAATTATCTGTCAAAGGTCATTACTAAACAAATTGGGGTAAATTGGGTGTTTAGACCACAAAGGGATGAACAAGGGGTTGTAATAAGGACTAAGGCTGTTCTTGTTGAACAACCACATGAATCCAAGTCTGTTCAGGCTTGGGTTGCCAAAGAAAACTAATTTGTTTTCTTTATGTCCAGGGCATTCAAAAGCAGGTCAATGATCATGGATATTGGGACAGTGGATGCTCTAGGCATATGACGGGGAAGTAAGAATATTTGACAGACTTTACCCCCATTAAAGATGGTGAAAAAGTGTGCTTTCGAGGAGGATATGGAACTATATCTGGCAAAGGCACTCTTATCACCATAAATATATGTTTTGAAAACATTTTTCTCGTAAAGGAACTTGACTATTACGTGTTTAGTGTGTCACAAGTTTGTGACAACAAAAATAAAGTTCTTTTTACTGATACTAAATGCTTGGTGTTGAGTAAGGATTTTAAGATCCCTGATGAGAAGTTTATTTAATATAGAACACCTAGGCATTAGGACATTTATAAGGTTAATCTTAAAGGGATTAAAATGAACAATAATTTGCCATGTCTTTATGCTAAAGCATCAGTTGATGAATGCAATTTATGGCACGGAAGGTTAGGGCACATAAGTTTTAAGAATATTAATAGACTTGTGAGACATGATCTAGTTGATGGTTTGCCTTCAAAGGCTTTCCATAATGATCATTCTTGTGTTGCATGTCTTAAAGGCAAACAACATAAGGTCTCATTTAAGTCTAAAAGTGTGCATTATAGTTCTAAACCACTTTACTTGCTACATATGGACTTATTTAGCCCAACCAATATAGAAAGTTTAAATGGTAAATCTTACTGTTTTGTTATAACTGATGATTTTTCTAGGTTTAGTTGGATTTTATTTTTAGCCTTAAAAAATGACACTGCCAAGGTTTTAATTAAGTTTATTACCCAAATTGAAAAGAAAACAGGTAATGAGGTTAAAATTCTTAGAAGTGATAATGGTGGTGAGTTTAGAAATACACTGTTAGATACCTTTTGTGTTGATAAAGGGATTTCTAGAGAGTTTAGCATAGCTAGAACTCCACAACATAATTGTATAGCTAAAAGAAAGAATAAAACACTCATAGAAGCAGCTAGGACAATGTTGGCCGATGCTAAGTTTCCCATTGCTTTTTAGGCTGAGGCTCTGAACACAGCTTGCTATGTTCAAAATAGAGCTTTGGTCAACAAGATCCACAATAAGACAAATTATGATCTATTTTGGAATAGGAAGCCTAATATAGGATTTATTAAACCTTTTGGATGTCATGTAGTGATTCTTGATACTAGTGATGCCCTAGGTATGTTTAATGCAAAAGGTGATGAAGGATACTTTGTGGGTTATTCTATGAATAGCAGAGGGTATAGGGTTTACAATAAAAAAGGAAAAACGCATCCTTGAAAAGGTGCATGTTAAGTTTTTAGAAAGTAAGCCCAGTGATCCTGAGAATCTACCAGATTGGTTATTTGATTTAGAACCATTATCTAGGACCTTGAATTATATGCCTGTTACTAATCCAGACATTGTGAAGAAGGTTTCAAATGTCTTGCAAGAATCTACTGTTGAGATTTCAGGTACACAGGTTGCTAAGGAAGAAGGATCACATGCAGTTGAGCCAAACTATAATACCCCGAACTTAACGACATTATTTTACCCTAATTATGTAACGGATTTGTAATTTCTAAGTAATGATGAGTATTATTATGTTTGACTGTTTTAGTTGAAACCTATAATGTGTGACTATAATTAATTGTTGTGACAAATGAAGAGTACTAATAGTGATCGCGATGCCAATGGATGCCCAAATATTATATTTTGTATCGATTATTTCGATATTTGATATTTCTGAAATTTTTATTTCATTACGTATTAAGTCGAGTCGAACTTTATTGTATCGTTTTGTGTGCGTTTAATTATTAAAACGATCGATTTAACAAACGAGATTTATATTTTTATGAACCCGGGACAAAACCCGACTCTCGTAAATATTAATAAAATTGACTAGTTGTCATTTCCCGCTTTTTAACTAATATTTATTCTTTGGTCCACAAGAATGCACAAATGGAAACTTCTACCCTTCCTCCACTATATAAAAGCTTCAACAAAATACATACATGCATTCAACCACCACATTTTTCTTCTCTCTTCCATGTTTTCTCACAATGTCGTCACCTCCCCACACATAAACACCCCTTGATCATTGATTTTGATCATGATCCATGAAAAACAAGTTAAAGTCCCTTGTTTAGAATTCAAAGGAGATCATTTTGGTATGATTTTTACTTACATGCATCCACTTTTACTTTTCAAAGATTTTAGTCAAGAACAATGGTGTTTGATCCATTTTATTGTTGTGGTATTGTGTTATTATTGTTTTATTCAAAGTTTTAATGGTTACATGTTTAATTTTTGATGTAGGTTTTGTAAAGAATGATTATGCAAGTGATTTAGGGGTGTCATGATATGTTAGGAATGATTAATATAGGTTAATTGAAGGTTAGATGATGATAAAAATGGGTCAAACTAAGTTTTGATGTGATTTTTAAATAGTCATTTTACATCAGTGAGTTAAGGCATATTTTCGTAGGTTAAAGTTTGATAAAGTGTTGGTATGATAGGATATTGTTGTAGTAGTCGTCGAGACGCTCGTTTCTATATAAGATAAAGCTTTTAACTCCAAACGAGTCACAAGTTATGCTAGTTTGATTATTCGTGTATCGGGAGACGAGTATTGACACAATACGAAATTGTTGTCGATATTTGGATCGAATCTCGCTGACTATAAGTTGAGTTTTAAAACTGATAAAAGGCTGTTTTGGGGTTCTAAACTAAGCATTTGGAGTCTATTATAAGTGTCTTTACTTTTATGTTAACAGAGAAGCTTGTCTTGTAAGTTTAAACAGACAAGTTGTTAATAAATAAAAGTTGTGTTTCTCATCTTGTCATTTCATATTTATTTTTGAGGAATAAGAAATCCCTATTTCTTGGATTTCTCATGAATGATTATGAATCAAATTGTGTTAATTCAAGAAGAAAGCATATAATTGACAAAGTATATATTTTTTGGAATTTCTGTTATCTTCAATGATAGTACGAATTATCAAATTAAACATAACCCGCAAGTTTGAAGAAAGAGAAAGGAAACTTCCCAAGTTTTCTAGAAATATTCTATTCTAGAATTTTGTCCATCAAAAGATTCTTCTATAGGATATGTAAAAGAGAAGCTTGTTCTGTTAGACGAGTTTTTACATTTTCCGTTATATTCCTCCGTTCCATATCATGGAAAAATTATGTTACGATTATGAATGAGTCATATCTTTATAAATCCGTTGTAAACTTTGGAACTATGTTTCATAGTTGGATATATTATCCTTAGATATGAATGATAATCAACATATTAAGTTTCCCCTACACCCTACCAAATAAACCTAAAATATATACCTTGTATTCGATAAACATTTATATGTATCCATATACATATGAGACAAATGTTTTCTGGGATGAGTATACCTTGAATTCTGAATTATTTCTATTCTTTCCCCTCATTCTAAACCCTAAAAAGTATTTGACGAAGAATTGACGATAACATTTCTACAATCCTAAAATTAAAAATTGTCAATAAGAAGTATTACCTGGAAGATGAGTCGATGATTAGTTAGTTTTTGATATCCAAGGAAGAAAAGATGCTATTAGTATCACCTGTTGGATTGAAAGAGCCAATTTAGTTTTCTATCATATTTGAAATTATAAAATGAAGCTTGCTATAGGAAGATATCACTTCGTCAATTATCTTGGTATTTCTTTATACTCAACCCATTTAGATAAAAGAAATACATAAGATCGCTTAATTAAATTTCAAATATTTCTTAGAAAGATGATCGATAAGAACTCTGCTATCTAATGACAAATGGAATTAACCTCGAGACATACACGAGGAAATTTCAAGAGTTAGTAGAGTTAAACCCTATTCCCTTTAATGAAAAAACCATTATCAGAAGATTATATCACGGAATTATGTCAAGGAATTTCATCTGAAATTCTATTTAGGAGACTCTATCAGAAGATTTTGTTAGAAAAGTTTATTAGGGAATTTTATCAAAGATTTTGAAGAAATATTACCACTTCCAAAATCCCAAATTATTGGAAGAAGTGATTAACATATTCCAAAAGTTAATGAACAATGTAATTAAGCACAATCCTGTTCAAAAATCAGAAAAAACTCGGCAGTGAATGAACGTCCGTAGAGTCTAGTAAACCATAACATAAGATTATAAATCCAATCTACGGTGAATATGATGGAAATTTTCTTTTGTGTAAGAAATGCACCCTGCATCACACAGAAATTTGCACCATCTGGTGTCAGATTTCCAACATAGTAGATCATTGGACTAGGATTTTTAAGGGCAAGTGGCCTTATAAATCATATGCTTGGTAAGATTATTATGTATTTTATTGAGAATAAAATACCATCTTCTATTTTTCAATGTCGTTGGTCTCTAGAAAATAATTTTCTTAGATATCATATACAAGACATCTTACATATGCCAATGTAAAAAGGAAACTTAAGGGTAGAACATTTGCCTATATTCGTGTTATGTCTAAAATTTGTAAGTCAATGATTTACATTCTGTTTATTTGATTGATTTAGGACGCTTCTTCAGTCAAATGAATAAATCTAAATCACCAAATTTATAATTTCTTCCTTGCATAAAGTTGGACGCATCTTTATGTTAGTAAGAATTTATAAATGGAATTAAAGAGATTCGATTTAAGACAAGTATAGACCTGATAAAACTGGAATTATTGTGTTCTTGAACTATATGATTTGACTGAAATATGTTATTTTAGGAGTGTCCAAACTGTTACATGTTACCCAAAATTTCATGAGTCAATAAGCACTTACAAGTGCGCTAATAAGGTGAATAGATCTATTAGAAAAATACGTTAATATTTGTCTTAGATTTGGAATTTGTAGATTTAAGTATTCCATTGAACTAGAAGAAACTCTGAAATCCTTATATTATGCTCTAACAAAAGAAACAGAATATTGAAAATCATCCGACTTACTAGTTCAATCCGAATTTCCTCCATGGAAATAGGAAAGAACGATGAGGATTTTGTTTACTTCAAGTAGACATGACGCCATCCGGATCATTGTCGATTGTTTGACTAAGGCTACAGGATCTATTCCTATCTAGGAAATTGATAATATGGAAACTCTGACGAGATTATACAAGAAATAATTTGTCGACATAGAGAATCAATATCTATCACCTAAGATCTTGACGAGTGTTTCACATCTTGATCCTAAAAGTATACTCAAAACTTGTGTGTACCAAATGTGTTAAGTGGAAGAACTACACAAAAAAAAAATTACATACTCCACATATGTGTTATATGTTTTGGAAAGGACACTTACCATTGGAAAAATTTTCTCGTGTAACAATAGTTTTTATGCTAGAATCAAAGCAATACTAATTGAAGCACTATATCGAAAGAAGTGCCATTTACGTATTTGTTGGGCCAAAGTTAGATATTTTGAACTTACGAAACCCAAAGTAGTTCATGAAACTATTCGAGAAGGTTATATGAGAATAAAGCTTCGTAGAACGTTAAATAGTGACCGTTAGGTAACTGCTAGATTTAAATGGTAAATTAGAAAGAATGTTTTTATAAAGATTTCTTACTATGAATGAGAAACTACACCATATTAAACAGTATCTAGTTGAAAAGGATCTTTTCTCTATCAATTACAGAAATTGATTATGAAAAATGCGATAATCAATTCAAGACTTTGAATTCAGTAGTAACATATTGACTTAAGTTTCCCAAAGAACTCGGTAATAATCACAATCTTTTTCGTATTTTAGGATCTAAGGACCACTTATGTGATTAAGTGGCATGCTTTCTCTATTCCATTTGGTATTAAAGTTGTTTTTTTATATGGGAATAAAATTATAAGAAAGAATTTGAGCACCTAAGAGCTATGTTTGCCCTTGTTAAGCTATGTTACCTTTATAATCTCGGGAGGAGATTTCTTTAAGGGAGAGAGACTGTGACAATCCTCAAATTTCACATCTATGCTATAAGCTATAACTGTCTCAATATGAAAATTTGGCTAGAAATTTTTGCTTTCTGTACCTTACTTGGTAAGATGAACTGCTTCTCACAACCTGAACTACCATTACAACATATTCCTATATGTTGTCAGTACAATTTATATATCAAGTCTAAGATCTAAAAGTGATCTAATAAGTTCAATATCAGCAAGAACATCTCAAATATAACCTTGATGCCCTAAATTCCCTTAGAAACCCTAGAATCCCTATAAATGAGTTATAAACTCAAGAATGGTAATCTATGAATAGAAAATACATATGAATAAAGTCATCATGGAATACAAAAAAGTTGTAATCTACACTTTGAAGATAAAATAATACCTAAGAATGGCAAGGACAAATCATACAAAGCTAAGTACAGGTAATTGTACATAATAGTCTAGATCACCACCTAGAAACCCTTGATAAACAATAATTCAAGCAATATAACTACATAAAATCTATGGTGCTATTATCAAAAACAATATACTAATCACAATCTATCAAATAAAGGAATGTTAATTGATCACAAAATGCGAATATTCACTAATCTAAGGCTAATCACAAGTTAAGACCTAGTAACCAAGATTATCATATAAAATCCATTTCACATTGAATTAGAGTCTAATATTTTGTCATAAATTATAAAACTCGACTATGAATCTATTAAGATAATAAATTTATTTCAAGTCAAGTTACAAGTTGGTAAAGTATAAAGTACAAGTTATCAAAGCATAGGATCTTAAGCTCCCATAATTATCCCTAGAATATAATCAACCTATACAAACCCTTAAACTAAAAATGTAGAAACCATATAAGTCATAAAAATACTATATAAGACCTAGAATAAGTGTTTATAAAGGTACAAACACTAATTACCTAAGATAAAAAGTCATTAAGATTAATGACCTAAAAACCCTTATATTAAGAAAACTACATGGAATCATCACCTAGTTCTTTTTGAACTAGTCTATAAATATTATAAGGACTTAATTAAATATAAGATTATATTAAGACAATGTACAAGTACACTAATGCACAAGGTATAAGATTTCAATGCATGGCTTGTAAATTAGGTCAAAATGTGTATTTTCACTCTTTAGACATGTTTACCTAAACTAAGCTATTAAACCAAGAGTGGGAAATCACTGGACACTTAAAAACAATGTATAGGACCTAAATTAAGTTTAAATCAATATCCAATTGAAGGATAACGCCTTTTACTAAGATTTAACCCTAGATCATTAGAAAACCCTAATCTACAAATGTATACTTCCCATTTTCACATCAAACCTTTGTTAAACTAGAAACCAAGGACCCAAATCTCTAAAATAGAATGTATAAACCCTAATTAAGCGTTAATCGTTCACTAATCACTTTTCTAAGTCCTTAATCACCAAAAACACAAACTATAAGTTACAAGCCCTAGTTTTGAAACCAGGTTTTGTATTTTCCCGCCAAAACTCATTTTAAACTCTCTTCCTCCAATTACAAGTTTGAAATCAGATATTTTAAGTATCCTAAGATATTTTAGGTTGTGTTTAAGTAGGTGGGTAAGCTACTTGGTTGCTACACGTCATAGTTCTTATCCTAATCCTATCCGTGGATCATGTTAGCCATAAGTTAAGGATTGGAATGAATCTAGGCTCCACAAACGTTTATAGACCTTCTATAGAAAATCTTAGTCACTAAGTTACTCATATGACACGTCCATAATCAGAACATGGAGCCTAAGTCTTGGAATTGCTATAAATAGAGGATTATAGCTTTCATTTCAACTTCCCGTTTTCTCTTAACCTACATTACCCATTCTGTTTCCACCTCTATATACGTCCTAGGACATGCCCCAAGACCAAACCAGGTCTAGAAGCTAGCCATTGAAGCACTTGAAGCTTTGATAGCAAGATGTGCTCATAAGAAGCCATTAGGAGCCATTTTGGAGCATCCTATGTAATAATTTTGTTAACTAAGCTTTGATCTTGTTATAATACTTTCCTATAGTTTTTACAACGCCAAAATTATGGTAGAAAGATAATCTAAAAGAAACTAAGTCATTTCATCATTTTAAATGAAAGTTATAAGTTAAAGATGTCTTAAAACCCTAGTTTTGTAATTTACATGAAATAATAAGCAAAAACCCATTTCAAAAGCTATAACTCTGAAGAAATGTTTTTATTATGATTATAAATATTTTTTGAAACTTTTATTTAAAAATCCTAGTTCATTTGGTCCATTTTTGAGGTTGTAATGTGAATTTTACAAGTGTAGGGACTAAAATTGTCATTTTTGAAACTATTTAACACATTGGGCCAAAAGTGTCATTTTATGAAAGTAAAATATATAATAATAAATTTTGGAAATTTTGAGGTCCTAAGGTTAAATATTGAAGGTTTAAAATGCAAATAATAAATATATACACTTTTAGGGTTAAAAAGTGCAATTATACCAAAGTATAACCATAAGGACTAATTTGCCAATTTTGAAACTAAAGAAGATTAATCATGAATAAGAGGAAGTTATGAAAGTATCATGTTAGTAGATATATTTATACAAAGATGTTCCATCTTGATATTACATTTTGACCGGGTGGTTGGGTTTATGATTTAAAGTGCCCTCGCTCCTCAAACGTTTATCGAATGGCTTCTGAGTATGATGGCCCGAACGTTGGTGCTAGAAATACAACCAAATAATAATGAAAGAATATTAAACCAACACTTAACAAAATTTAACCAAAAGTCAAAGACTTGATACTATACACAATGTCATAATCCAGGTTTGTGTGAGATTAAGCTGTTATTCATGAGACCAAGTTGTGGTTTGTATGATCAAGCTATTTATCTGTGAATGAAATATATCTCATAATAGCTCGGGTCCTATGGACATAAGTAGAGTTCATAGCCTCACTTTTCCAATACTTTCTAAATGATTTCAAAACCCGTGACGGGGATATATGCTAAAACTGGAATACAAGTGCTTTTAAAACTATATGGTATGATTATTTACACTATGTTTACTACTTCCATTAAGTCCCTTTTTAATCGTGAACCATTAATCATTTCTTAAAAATGAGCGCAAATATCGTGAATAGTACTATTCAGGGTTTTAAATCCCCTATCTGGGCAAGTCGCGCTTGCTAGCAGCTAAAGGTTCGTACCTAGGATAAATAGATACATTTTATTTTGCATAACTCATGAGTTTGGCAAACTGCCTGCATAAGGGAAATTTGTTGGTTTCTATATGTCAAGTAGCGGTGCATGAGCATAGTGCAATATGATGACTATTTTCTGGGGGTGTATAACAACGTAGCCTGGATGATATACTTGTATTCAAAACTGTTAATATAAACCTAAGAATTCACTCAACCTTTGTGTTGACTTTAAGCATATATCTCAGATAAATGGTGACTGATAGCATGGAGCAGCACAAGGATGGTATGAAGAGGCACAAGACTGAAATTATTCTAGATTTTGGGAACCTCATATTGTAAAACTCTGATTTTTTCAATGAAATATAAAGAAAGTTGACTTCATCAATCTTTTGAGTTATTTTTTATTATTATGACTTGTGTTCTATGAAGTAATACCCCAGATCAATGTTACGCTGCGTAAAGGTAAAATGGGGGCGTTACATCCCTATATATTATAAAAACAATATATATATTAAGTCTATGTTCTAAAAGTAATATGATAAGAATATTATAAATAAGAACATCTCAAATATAATTATGATGCCCTAAATTCCCTTAGAAACCCAAGAAACCCTGTAAATAAGTTGTAAACTCAAGATTTGTAAAGTGTGAATGTAAAATACTTATGAATAAGTAATCAAGGATTATAAACAAGTCGTAAACTATCATTTGGAAGTATAATTTCATCTTATATACTAAGTATAATCCATTTAATGCAAAGTATAAGTAAATATACATAATAGTCTAGATCACCACCTAAAATTCATTTCATAATGAATTAAAGCCTAATCTTTTGCAACCATTTATAAAACACAACTGAGTATCATACTAAGAATATATTTTCACTACAAGTTAATGTAAAAATAAGTAATTCACAAAGTACAAGTTTTCAAAGCGCATGATTCTAATTAAACCTATTACCTCCTAGGATATGATTAACCTATATAAGTTATTAAACTAAATGTGTAGACACTTTAGAAATCTTAAACACAATCTATAAGCCCTAATTTAAACCGACAGAATCTTGTAAACACAAATAACCCAAGGTGCAAGTCACTTAAGCATAAGAACCTAAAAACCCATATATTACCCATTTCACTTAGAATCAATCCATAGTCTTTTAGGAAAAATGTAAAAACTTAAATAGCATTAGATTAAGTTGTAATATCGTCATAAGATTAGGTACAAGTGCCTTAATCCACAATGTACAACATTTCAATGCATGACTTATAAATTAGGTCGAAATAGGTATTTTCACACTATAGACATTTGACTTAGAATAACTTATTAAAACAATTTTGGAGACTTCATGAACACATTAAGGACAATGTAGGATGTATAAATTGAGTTTACATCGGTAGCTTAGTAATCGTTTTTTAGTATAATCGTTTTTCTTTGAATCGACTCGAATTGAAATCCAATTTTATCGTTCAGACTTTATTTGTTTATAGTTAATAATAGCTTGCTTGGTATCTATTGTCTAATTAAACTTAAATGGGGAAAATTATTTAGGCTAAGGAATATGTAAAAATAAAAGCGCATTAAATTCACATTAAATTAATCTAAAATGCAAAATAAAATGATACTACAATTTAAAATCTAGATTAAACTAATTAAATCTAAGATGCAATAAAATTATAATAATAATAAAAAACTAATTATTCTAGATACAAAACTAATAAAAATTCTAATAATAAAAAAAACTAATTATTCTAGATACAAAGTTAATCTAAATGCAAGCACGTAATAACAAGTAAAAGTGACAAAAAATTAAATCACAAAGATAAACTTAAAAATAAAGCGTAAAGCTTTAGCCTTTTTAGCTTATTAATCTCTTTATATGATAAAACTTGAAGTTTTAAATACTAATAAGCTTAATAATCACAAAAAGGTGTAAACTTTATACTAATAATAAGCTTATCGAAATGAAAACTACTTTTTAGATGAAATTTAAATCTATTTTATCAAAACAAAAATAACTTTTAAAACTAATGAATTTTTTTTTAATAAAAAGATAATTTTTAAAAACAATTTAAACTAAATTAATCTAATTATTTAAGCTAAAACAATTAAGCTAGATAATTAGAAAGGAGAGAACTTAGTACCCGTGGTCCAAAGAAAACGCTCTAAACAAAACATCAACATAATCAATAAGGTATGGCCCGTAAAGTACACGGCCTACCAAATCAACAGAATACGGCCCGTAAAGTACACGGCCACCCAAATGAAACCAAAAATTCGCAACTATACAACTATCACTAACCAAACGCTCTAAATAATTCATCTACCAACCAAATCTATCAAAACCATAAGCTTCTCTTCAAAAGTGATAAATCGATTCGCCGAGATCAAAAGAACAAAAGAGGTTAGGATAATAAGGAACAATTAATATATGATTATGATGAAGACTAATAGATCTAAACTATTTTAAAGCATTTATAAAGGAATTAAATTTTTTAAAGATAAAAACTAATGGGTCTACATATTTTTTATGGTTTTATGAAAGTATTTTAATTTATAAAACTTAGAACTAATAGATCTAAAAAAAGTAATAGATTTAAACTAAAAGTAATTAATTAAAAAGCTAGCTTATTAATAAGTTGTAACCCTAACCCTAGATCATTTGGTCCATTTTTGAGGTTGTTATGTGATTTTTACAAGTGTAGGGACTAAAATTGTCATTTTTGAAACTATTTAACACATTGGGCCAAAAGTGTCATTTTATGAAAGTAAAATATATAATAATAAATGTTGGAAATTTTGAGGTCCTATGGTTAAATATTGAAGGTTTAAAATGCAAATACTAAATATATACACTTTTAGGGTTAAAAAGTGCAATTATACCAAAGTATAACCATAAGGACTAATTTGCCAATTTTGAAACTAAAGAAGATTAATCATGAATAAGAGGAAGTTATAAAAGTATCATGTTAGTAGAGATATTTATACAAAGATGTTCCATCTTGATATTACGTTTTGACTGGGTGGTTGGGTTTATGATTTAAAGTGCCCTCGCTCCTCAAACGTTTATAGAATGGCTTCTGAGTATGATGGCCCGAACGCTGGTGCTAGAAATACAACCAAATAATAATGAAAGAATATTAAACCAACACTTAACAAAATTTAACCAAAAGTCAAAGACTTGATACTATACACAATGTCATAATCCAGGTTTGTGTGAGATCAAGCTGTTATTCATGAGACCAAGTTGTGGTTTGTATGATCAAGCTATTTATCTGTGAATGAAATATATCTGATCATAGCTCGGGTTCTATGGACATAAGTAGAGTTCATAGCCTCTCTTTTCAAATACTTTCTAAATGATTTCAAAACCCGTGACAGGGATATATGCTAAAACTGGAATACAAGTGCCTTTAAAACTATATGGTATGATTATTTACACTATGTTTACTACTTCCATTAAGTCCCTTTTTAATCATAAACCATTAATCATTTCTTAAAAATGAGCGCTAATATCGTGAATAGTACTATTCGGGGTTTTACATCCCCTATCTGGGCAAGTCGCGCTTGCTAGCAGCTAAAGGTTCGTACCTAGGATAAATAGATACACTTTATTTTGCATAACTCATGAGTTTGGCAAACTGCCTGCATAAGGGCAATTTGTTGGTTTCTATATGTCAAGTAGCGGTGCATGAGCATAGTGCAGTATGATGACTATTTTCTGTGGGTGTATAACAACGTAGCCTGGATGATATACTTGTATTCAAAACTGTTAATACAAACCTAAGAATTCACTCAACCTTTGTGTTGACTTTAAGCATATATCTCAGATAAATGATGATTGATAGCATGGAGCAGCACAAGGATGGCATGAAGAGGCACAAGACATAAATTATTCTAGATTTTGGGAACCTCATATTGTAAAACTCTGATTTTTTCAATGAAATATAAAGAAAGTTGATTTCATCAATCTTTTGAGTTATTTTTTATTATTATGACTTGTGTTCTATGAAGTAATACCCCAGATCAATGTTACGCTGCGTAAAGGTAAAATGGGGGCGTTACATCCCTATATATTATAAACACAATTTATATATCAAGTCTATGTTCTAAAAGTAATATGATAAGAATATTATAAATAAGAACATCTCAAATATAATTATGATCCCTTAAATTCCCTCAGAAACCCTATAAATAAGTTGTAAACTCAAGATTTGTAAATGTGAATGTAAAATACTTATGAATAAGTAATCAAGGATTATAAACAAGTCGTAAACTATCATTTGGAAGTATAATTTCATCTTATATACTAAGTATAAACCATTTAAAGCAAAGTATAAGTAAATGTACATAATAGTCTAGATCACCACCTAAAATTCATTTCATAATGAATTAAAGCCTAATCTTTTTCAACCATTTATAAAACACAACTAAGTATCATACTAAGACTATATTTTCACTACAAGTTAATGTAAAAATAAGTAATTCACAAAGTACAAGTTTTCAAAGCGTATGATTCTAATTAAACCTATTACCTCCTAGGATATGATTAACCTATATAAGTTATTAAACTAAATGTGTAGACACTTTAGAAATCTTAAACACAATCTATAAGCCCTAAAATAAACCAACAGAATCTTATAAACACAAATAACCCAAGGTGCAAGTCACTTAAGCATAATAACCTAAAACCCCATATATTACCCATTTCAGTTAGAATCAATCCATAGTCTTTTAGGAAAAATGTACAAACTTAAATAGCATTAGATTTAAGTTGTAATATCATCATAAGATTAGGTACAAGTGCCTTAATCCACAATGTACAACATTTCAATGCATGACTTATAAATTAGGTCGAAATAGGTATTTTCACACTATAGACATTTGACTTAGAACAACTTATTAAAACAATTTTGGAGACTTCATGAACACATTAAGGACAATGTAGGATGTATAAACTGAGTTTACATCAGTAGCTTAGTAACCGTTTTTTAGTATAATCGTTTTTCTTTGAATCGACTCGAATTGAAATCCAATTTTATCGTGCAGACTTTATTTGTTTATAGTTAATAATAGCTTGCTTGGTATCTATTGTCTAATTAAACTTAAATGGGGAAAATTATTTAGGCTAAGGAATATGTAAAAATAAAAGCGCAATTAATTCACATTAAATTAATCTAAAATGCAAAATAAAATGATACTACAATTTAAAATCTAGATTAAACTAATTAAATCTAAGATGCAATAAAATTATAATAATAATAAAAAACTAATTATTCTAGATACAAAACTAATCAAAATTCTAATAATAAAAATAAATAATTATTCTAGATACAAAATTAATCTAAATGCAAGCACGTAATAACAAGTAAATGTGACAAAAAATTAAATCACAAAGATAAACTTAAATATAAAGCGTAAAGCTTTAGCCTTTTTAGCTTATTAATCTCTTTATATGATAAAGCTTGAAGTTTTATATACTAATAAGCTTAATAATCACAAAAAGGTGTAAACTTTATACTAATAATAAGCTTATCGAAATGAAAACTACTTTTTAGATGAAATTTAAATCTATTTTATCAAAACAAAAATAACTTTTAAAACTAATGAAGTTTTTTTTTAATAAAAGAGATAATTTTAAAAACAATTTAAACTAAATTAATCTAATTATTTAAGCTAAAACAATTAATCTAGATAATTAGAAAGGAGAGAACTTAGTACCCGTGGTCCAAAGAAAACGCTCTAAACAAAACATCAACATAATAAATAAGGTATGGCCCGTAAAGTACACGACCTACCAAATCAACAGAATACGGCCCGTAAAGTACACGGCCAACCAAATCAAACCAAAAATTCTCAACTACTACAACTATCACTAACCAAACGCTCTAAATAATTCATCTACCAACCAAATCTATCAAAACCATAAGCTTCTCTTCAAAAGTGATAAATCGATTCGCCGAGATCAAAAGAACAAAAGAGGTTAGGATAATAAGGAACAATTAATATATGATTATGATGAAGACCAATAGATCTAAACTATTTTAAAGCATTTATAAAGGAATTAAATTTTTTAAAGATAAAAACTAATGGGTCTACATATTTTTTATGGTTTTATGAAAGTATTTTAATTTTTAAAATTTAAAACTAATAGATCTAAAAAAAGTAATAGATTTAAACTAAAAGTAATTAATTAAAAAGCTAGCTTATTAATAAGTTGTAACCCTAAGCTTAAAACGTATGTGATTCAAAAAGCTTAAAAGCTAAATGAACAAATTACCCATAATAAGCTAGATCTAGAAAAATAAGCCCACAATAAGCTTGAAATAAGATAACCTGTATCAAACTTATATATAAATCTAACTTATTTGGAAAAAGTTATAAAAAACTGATCCCAAAGTAATAAGATAGATTATAAGAAAAGATTAAGAAAGGTAGAATGAGAATAAGGAAAAACATAATCTTTTATTAATATGAAAGTGATAAATGATAAGCTAGTACAAAGTTGAAAGGAAATAAATTTAAAAAACAAGAAATAAAATTGACATTATTTAGCTACCTAAAATCTACATACAAAATTAATAAAAATGAGGTGCTATTTATAGTTGAAGTCAAGGTGCTTGGGGTAGATTAGTCTATTTAGGCATTTAATCACCTTCTCTTCTTTAACTTGAGGGCATCGTTGTCATTTGGTAGGTGATGATGTGTTTCCACCAATATGATGAAAGATGTTTTTTTAAATAGACTAATGGCAGCACTTTACATGGATCACCATCTTCACCTTTTATTATTATTTTATCCAAGGGCTCTTGATTAATATTCTTTAACCAACTCCACCATATTTAAACTTCTAGAAGCATGCACCTAATTACTCACAAAAGAAACACACATGCTATTTTTTTCTTTTTAATATTTTTGTATTAGTTTAAAAATAGATAAATATAAATAAAAATAAAACTACTAGAACTAAAAATATTTTAAAATCAAAATTAGTTATTTCAATACTAAACAAACTATTATAAAATAAAAACTTTTATTTATTTAATTTTTACTAAGATTAATAAAAAATTAAAATTATAAATAAAATAGTAGAATATGCGAAATGCAAACCGAGACGAGTTACGCGGCAAGGCCGGAACCGTTGGCTTCGTAATTTTGTGCTTGGCCCTCCAAACTTCATTCTTTTGGCACTTTTGGTCTTTTGACTTTTTCTTCGACTTTTTCTTCGATAAATGCCCGTGAAATACCATGTTTTTTTCATTTATTGTTAGCCCTATATTTTATATAGTCGAACAAGAATGTAATAGGTGATCTTAGTCGTTATTGGTCTTGTATAGTAATAGGTTAGTCGGGAAAAGCGGGCTTGGACTTTAAGCTTATATTGTCTTTGTTAGGGGCTATATGCCCAAGTGAAAGCCAAGCCCGGCCCAAGATGAAGCCCACAAAGGCCTTAGAGCCGTGGCATATATAACCCTCTTTCACATGTGAAAGAGGGTGTTGGTTCATTTCATAAAACACCTAGTTTTAGTGTAAACCTTCCACTTCTCTCTCTACTTTCTCTTTCTACTTTTCTACTATTTCTCTCTCTAAATCTTGTGTTATGGATTGAATGGGAACAACACTTGGTATCAAGAGCCTATAGTGGATAGGTGATTGAAGATTCGTGTGTTGTGTTCTTGATTTTTTCGTGCCTATTTTGATCCAAAAACTCACGTACCAAAAGTTTTCTTGTGTTTTTATGGATTATTCTTGATACAAATCATCTACTTACTATTGGTAGTGATTTGGTATTGCTCTTTTGGTTAAAAACACAAAATTTTTGGGTGCTTGATTCATTTTTAGGTTAAAAATCACGAATTTGGTGTGTTCTAGTACTATCCGAGAAAAGGGGTATTTTGATTCCTTGGTACGATCTGACTTTGTGTTTGCATAAACCCTGGGGGTTTCTACTTGCGATCCATAGTCACGATCCATAGTTACGATCTAACTGCGATCATTAGTACGATCCAAGTTACGATTTGTGACTACGATAGCTCTCTAAGATCCAAAGTACGATCCAGACTATGATTGCTTAGTACGATTGCTAAGTACGATCTAGGATACGATCAGGGTACGATCGCTTCACTACGATAGCTCAGTACGATCGTTGGATACGATCACCAATACGATCAAGTGAGTACGATCCAAGAGTACGATCACTCGTTACGATCTACTACTGCGATCAGACTACGATAAGTGAGTACGATCAGAGTACGATCCGACTGCAATCGAGGAGTACGATCACAGTGCGATCACACCACGATCATAGAGTACGATCAGAGTGTGATCAGAGTGCGATCTAAGAGTGCGATGGGTCACATTGCGATGGACAGATAAATTTTGTTTGAGTAATTTTTAGACTTAGCCACTATCTAGACTAGTTTCGGAACATCGTTTACACGAAGATTAAAAAAAAAAAAATTATTTTTTCCTAGACCATTTTTAGGCCATTTAAGCTTCAATTTCAAATTTTGGCGAAGCGAAAAATTTTTCGACCAAAAATTCAAATTTTCGGACCAAAATTCAAATTTTTAGGCCAATTTTAGGTTTTATTTTTGTCAAAATTTTTCACTTTTCAAATTTTTTCCCTACTAATTTTTGGCTATTTCTAACTCGATTTCAAAATTTGGTGATTCAAAATTTTTTCGGCTTACCGTTTTGTCGGACTGAGGAATTTATTGTCGGACTGAGAAAAAATCAGATTTTTCGGAATTTCAACCACAATCAAATCACAACACATCCACTAAGATCCGTAATCCATACACATCATATCCTCTTCGAGACATCCGTTCAATGGACATCTTCGTGGATTCAACACCAACAACGTCCATGACTGAGATGAATAAAGAGAAGATGCAGAATCCAGAGGTTCAGACAAATACTGAGACTCCAATCAGTAAACCTTCTAACAAGGATTCTACCACCAAAACCGTTCATGCAATCAAATACAAGATGTCGAAAGCAAAAGAAAGATGCATGGAACACATAAAGTTGCTTCAGTCACACCTTCAAGTTCTTTCAAGAGAAGACCTAAAAGGCACTCATCTTGAAATAGGATTCAAACGGGTATTCTTTCTACTATTTGGTCAAGATATGGAGACATTCATCAGAACGATGCTACTTAATGTGGACCATCTTCAACAAGAACTTGACAGAGACGATTTTCACGAGAATATATCCATGGAGGTCCTTTTAGCTCTCAACAATCAGTTCCAGCAATTCATTGACTCAAGTGGCTTATCCAAAAACGATCGAGAGTTCACAAGCACATACTTTACCAAATATACTCTCGTAGATCTTCAAGCATTCAAAGAGACACTTCTTCAACATATGAGCAATATAAAAAAGTCAATTGATGAAAGAACACGCCATCAAAGGCACCTTCAAAGAAGGGTGAATCAAAGACTGATGCAGACAAAAGAAAGCAACTAAGTTTCGATTCTTAATTGATTCAAACTTGATTCCAGGTTTCTTCGCAAAATCCATGTGATCTTGCCAGAACATTCAGAGTGATACGATGCACAATGAAGATGGAAATCCTGCTTGAGCCAGCATTAAACAAGCTTATGGTAGGTAACTTGTGCGATTCTACACGAATCAAACTTGTGAGAATTGGAAAGCAACTAAGTTTCGATTCTTAATTGATTCAAACTTGATTCCAGGTTTCTTCGCAAAATCCATGTGATCTTGCCAGAACATTCAGAGTGATACGATTCACAATGAAGATGGAAATCCTGCTTGAGCCAGCATTAAACAAGCTCATGGTAGGTAACTTGTGCGATTCTACATGAATCAAACTTGTGAGAACTGGAAAGCAACTAAGTTTCGATTCTTAATTGATTCAAACTTGATTCCAGGTTTCTTCGCAAAATCCATGTGATCTTGCCAGAACATTCAGAGTGACACTCATTAGTGTTCACAGTGACGAATGGAAATCCTTCCAATGTCAACATCAAACAGCACTGCGGTAGGTAACTCGCAAGATTCTCTATGAATCAAGCTTGTGACAAACTGGAAAGCAACAATGGTGCGATTCTTTTAGAATCAAACTAGTTCCAGGAAATCTGAACTGACGACTCTAATCAGACGGATAATTTATCCTTATGATTCACTCTTTACGTTCGCAGTCTGCTTTGAGACGGTCGAGTAAAGAGAACTAGCTACTACCGCCGGGAAACCCTGTCAAGGAGGTTCTTAATCGAATCTACCTGATCACAGGTACGGTATTTAATACCGTTTAACGGTCTTCACCGACCGGAGGTAAAACGCTACCGAGTTAGGGTGAAATGTTCAAAGCCATTTCATCCGTGTCTGTATATGTTACTGCATATCAAGAAGGTGGCGTAGCTGTGTAACCAATGTCGATTCAGAAGTTACAAGAGCACAAGATGGCGATAATCAAGATACCTAAGAATGTAAGAATGTAATAGGTCATCTTAGTCACAAGGAGCACAGATGAAGATCTCAAGCACTCGAAGTCAAATGACAAAGGCTCAAGATAAAGATCACGAAAGTATGAAGGAACAAAGCTGTTACAAAACAAGATCAAGACCAAGATACAAGACCAAAGCAGGAAGATCTCCTCTACAAGAATGTAATCACACAATCATCTTATGCTTTTTAAGATTTTTTAAGATGACCGATACATTGGGGGATATTGTTAGCCCTATATTTTATATAGTCGAACAAGAATGTAATAGGTCATCTTAGTCGTTATTGGTCTTGTATAGTAATAGGTTAGTCGGGAAAAGCGGGCTTAGACTTCAAGCTAATATTGTCTTTGTTAGGGGCTATATGCCCAAGTGAAAGCCAAGCCCGGCCCAAGATGAAGCCCAGAAAGGCCTTAGAGCCGTGGCATATATAACCCTCTTTCACATGTGAAAGAGGGTGTTGGTTCATTTCATAAAACACCTAGTTTTAGTGAAAATCTTTCACTTCTCTCTCTACTTTCTCTTTCTACTTTTCTACTATTTCTCTCTCTAAATCTTGTGTTATGGATTGAATGGGAACAACATTTATGATCTTTTGTACCTATTTCACACAGAAACACAAAACTACGCGTAATTTTTACTGTATTAAATACACGTTTTGGTTTTGTTTTTCCTTTTTTTAAGTGATAAAAGGATAAGTATTTACACACTTATTAAATCCCATACACTTGGCCATTGCAATGTCCCCATGCAATGAACGATTTTAAAGCACAAATTTACATTTTTATCATAATTAACCTATCTCGGCCTTTATTACGATATACTACTACTATAATAAAAGAAACTTAACAACGATGAAAAGATCAAAACTTCATAAAAGATAAAACAAGTTCATTTAATTTTTTAATTTTGAAATTGTTTGATGGAAGAAACTCGTAAAGAAATCTAAGACATAAACTAGGGCCTTTGTTTTCATGAATATTTATCACCCTCAAGTTTCACGTTCCCCGCACCAAGAATAAAAACGAGATCATTGTAATTACAAGTTAGTAAAGCTAACACTTAATCATGTGGTTTAATTATTCACTTAGACCCCCTTATTCCTATGGCGTATCTCTTATATTTTATTTTTGTCTTGAATGATCACGGGGATGCATTTTTTACTTATTTCGATACTTTATTTAGGGCGAAAATAAAGTAGGACGATTCAATCAATAGTTAGCTAAAGGACAAAATATTTTAAAACGGCTTCTCGAACTCTCATAAAGTGAATATCATCATATATACATAACCATTATATTTATAAAGTCATTAGACAAGAGTCTAAGACCGAGTATTATTTGTCTAGGTTTCCGTGATTGAAGCACGTACCGTACATCCAAAACGCCGATACGCAGCCTTACCAATCAACGTGAGTTCATAGCCTCGCACTCTTTTAAATGTTTTATGAAATGTTTTATAAACCCGCGAGGGAGATAACATGTTAGTTTTAATAAAAATAGGACACCAGTTGTCCCGATTGTATGATTATTGATATGGACCCGAATGATTATATGACCCAATGAATGAAATGAAATGGGTTATTATTAGTTAGGTTATGTCACTAAAAGTCCCATTAGCATGAATTGTGAACTATCGGGATTGGTATACGCTTATGCATATAATAGTACTATTTGGGGAAGATCACCCCAGTTCGCGCCTTGACGGTGAATCCCCGTCGTGCCACATTGAGTGGTAAGCGAATTTATGTATGAGAAGATTTATATAAGCGTGATTATTGTGACGAAACGCTGTTTTAGATGGGCAAAGGAATTACGGGTTAGCTAGCCGTTGTTTGTTATAGTAAGGTAGCAATGTCATGCGGCTTATAATAATCCAATAATAGAAATACTGATGTACGAATTGAATTATAGTATAATGCCTGATTAGCAATACGGGGTCTTATTACTGATATTATGGTCGTGTTTTGGTTTTGCATAACCATTTTCATATAACGATTTTTATTAAACGCTGTACAACGTTATAAAACGTATTGTATGATGTTTTTACGATAATGGTTCGTATAATGGTTTTGAAGGCAAAATCCTATATTATGAATTACGAAAAAAATTTGTATAAAATGTTTTTGGCCTATTTTATAGCCTACGACAAATAATTGTATAAAATGTTTTTCAGTAATGATTATATATACCGATGATATATTAATGGTTTTTATTAAACTCTATGAATTCACTCGGCGTTTCGCTAACTTTTTAACATGTTTTATCTCAGGTACTTGAACGTAATTCTCGGGAAGACGACAAGAATTTATGGCCCGCATTCAAATAAAAATTTCTATTCAAATGTTTTGTAAATTTATATGACATATTATGACCTGAGGACCTATGTAACTTGATATTCATGAATGGAAAATGCTTTATTATTAAACGACGCGATTTTCAAGCGTTGTCTATGATTTGAGTAATGTGTTATCCCGTAACATCAACGACTCTTCCGCTGAACTAAAGTAAGAATATTTGGGGTTGTTACAGTTTGGTAGCAGAGCTCTCGATATAGAGAACGAAAGATTTTTAAAACCGAGGTTTTGAATAAAACATTTCAAAATCTTTTAACCATAAATATTTTTAAATAAATATTTTGAATAAAATGTTTAAAAATCTTTTGACTAGAACGGTGCCAAAGAATTCCCGAGTTACCGACAAGGCCAGACTGAGAAGGGTTATTATAATATATATAACTTGTATTATATATATATATATATATATATATATATATATATATATATATATATATATATATATATATATATATATATATATATATATATATATATATATATATATATATATATATATATATATTAATTTGATTACATGATTGTTTGATGATTATTTTAATACTTATACGAGGTATTTATACGACGTAGATTGTCACAAGGAACCCTAACTCCCCTAGCAAATTAATCGAATATATTTCTGTCAAAATTCTAGCTATTCCAAATCTAAACCAACTTTTGGATATTTATGATCCCAACAAAATGGTTGATATTCGTAGAAATGTTGGTATTAGTTAATTATGATCTTGAAGAAAAATTGGCGATATTAAATCTGATATCAATGTCATGACGATCTTTCCTTATAGAGTGGAGTTTGACAAAACCTTACCACCTAGAAAGGTGTCATCTGATTCGGTGTCACCCAATTCTTAAATTTGAAATCGAAAAGGGTAAATGTTGCACTTGAGGCTATCATTGGAGCCATTACCCAAATGCCTCATGCCACTTGTACCTTTCTGATAGGGCTAATTGAATGTTTAAGTCATTTCATACTAGTGACTCATTTGATAACTATTGTTGTAAGAGCTATTGGACTAGAAATTAAGTGTTGTTCATATCGATCTTTTATTGCCCTTTCAAGGTCTAAGAATAAGGTTGAAAGAATTGGAGAATGAGATAGGATGTCGCATTGAGTATAAGTTGATTGAAACTTGAATAAAGTAAAATTTAACTCGTATGGAATATGAGATTGTTAAGAGGAAGTCATTGAGTCCTGTGATTGAATTATAAGGTTTTAAATGATTGTTGGGTCGTGTTAAGGGTTGTTCCTAGGCCATTGTCCAATGACGAGGATGGCCAGTGTCCAAGAAATAAATTGAAGAAATCTTCTTTTGAATTGGGACCGATGGATCTTCCGGGACACGTGGAAAACCTATGAATCATGTAGAGTAGTATTCATTGTAGTATCTTTTAAAATCCCTAACTTAACTGAGACATCCGTTGGTAGGATGAGTCATTGGAATTGCATGACATGGCGACACGTAAAGTGTTACGGTACAATTTTTGACTTGTTTGTGATTAATGAAAAGGCTACCTCTGATTTCTAAATCCTACATGTATTGATGTTATCTATATTTTCTTGCTTCTTCCTAATGTTCGCATTAGTGATGTAACCATTGAGACAGTACTCATCTCGATTTGAGTTGCGTTGTGGATTATTCTTTCGTATTCCTTAGTGCCATCGAGGTCATGAACCTCCTGATTAATTGGCGAAGCTCGTTTCCTATCATATCGTAGTTACTTCTTGGTGAACGACTTTTCATCACTCTTTTGCAGATCACTCATTGTTTTTATAAGTTAAAACAGTGTCCCTTGAGAAAAATTTAATTTTCATCACCATATGGATTATTCAAAGTCAGACTTATAAGTAATTGTTATCGAAATAAAGTTGTTTATAAAACACCTTGGAAAATTTAATTGCTTCCATAACGAAGGACATCTTTGTAAATTCATTTGATTTGTATTTCATGATTAATCATGAAGATATATATTTTAGACATGATGACAAAATTTTGACGAACTGAGTACTGCATCTGTGACAATCCGTCAATTTATGGTTGATATTTTATTCTCAATATTTATTTGAAAATATTATTTTAATGTTATAATATGAACTCACTTATTTTTGGGAAGAAATTTGGATTTACGTCTTGAAGTAGCATCGACTACGTCTAAACCGGAGGATTCAACGTTACGTGCTTACGTTTACATACACCGTCCTTGGTGACAGTCCGACATTTCAGAAAATAAATTTGTCCATGAATATTATTTTGGAGTTTTAAATTTGTGTTGGTTCATAAACTCACAAATTTACGAGAAGAGATTAGGACTTACGATTTTATTTTAACATCCTTTACGACTAAACCGGAAACCTTAGGATTACGTATTTACGTTTTCGAACTCCGTTTTTGATGAAACAATTTTTATTAGATTCGTTTTGTGCCGTTGATTCATAATTTATAAAAACGTTTTTCGTGAAACGACCCGAGGGCACGCAAATCGAGGAAACTAGAATCGAGGAGTACCCGTAAATAAATGGGGATGAGACAAAATGACTTTTGCCCCACCCCCACACAAACCTACGGCCAACACATCACAACTCAACACTTGATGTGTCAAGTTGTAAACAAGAAGTAAACACATGTCCTAAAGCTTACAAGTTAAGCTTCATCAACTAGCTAAACCACTCACACACAAACCATTAGATTTCATTTCTCATGCAAACAACTTCACAATTTCCTCTCTACTCTCTCATCTTGCCATCCACTTCCCCTCATCAAACACCACTTTTGATCAAAATTTACCATGGAATCTTATGTTATTTACACATAAGTTGAAGCCCTTTTGAAGCCCTATAGATTGGTGGTGCTTATAACATCCAAGGAGGAGTTTTCATGGTGTCTTGGGGCTGATTTTCCATAAGGAGTACATGAATAATGGTGGTCTTGAAGATGGTCTTGGTTATCCACAAGTTTCTCCATCAAAATCCATGTCCAAATCACAACCTACATCAACTTGGTGGTATAAAGATTGTCCTCCTCATCCTTTTGTTATTTTTGATTATGTAATCTTGTATTTCTTTCACTTATGTATATGTATATGATGATGAATGATGATTAAAAATATTGTGTGGGGATTTGGTGTTGATAAACATGCTTAAAAAGATGAAAAACTATAAGAAACAAGGTTAAAATCTTGCTTAATTTAGATGGCTGTATAAAACAGTAAAGAATCAAATGGTGAACTGATAAAAATGGCATAGATTAATGAATATACATTAAGCTATGGGTCTTGTACACATGTGAGAGTTGGCCATGCAATGGAATCATTGTAATGAGTGAGATATGATCAAAACAAGTTTAAAGTACAAATCTGAGTTCACTGTTTCGGACGATTTTTAGAAAATACTTAGAGGCTGATTCAACAGTAGCTATAGAAGAGTTAAATGGATCACATATCATTTAGTTTATGTGATAAAAATTTGAGCCTCTATCTCCATATATAACTCTAGATATGGCAGTTTTGGTGAACATAAAAATAAAAATCAGATTTTGGAAATTAAAGTATAATACTATTATATAAGCACTCAAAATTATATAGTATAAAATGTGAATAAAAACACATTAACTCATATAATACATTTATATAAATATGTACAATGGTAAATAATTGGACATTTTATAAAAATAGTAACTTGTTAAGTTTTATAAGTTATAAAACTATAAACATGATTTTTACGACTTTTTCGGCTATTACCGTAAAATTAACGTTTTTGTTAAATAAAACTTAGACGGTTGCACCCGTCTAATGTAAACTTTATAAAACTCATATACTGATATATAAACATATATAACAAGTAAAAACCGATAAAACCCGAACTATAGGACATACGGACATTAACGAGCTAAGTAAACATATTGGACTAATAATTAGACTAAATAAGTTAAACTCTTATAAAAAGAACTTATTTGGGCTTAAACAATTTGGGCCCAACTTGTAAAGTTTAAATACTGATAATATAAGTATAAAATGGATTAAAACAAGTTAAAGAACTTATAATGAGTTTATTGGACCTAAGACACGTAAATAGGTAAAACTAGTAAACTAGTAAGAAGTTACCAATATGTAAACACTAAAATGAGTAAACAAGGATATGTAAACCCACTTGATCATCATATATATAAAATCATCATATGTATACATAATTGTTATTTTATAAAGTCATTGGACAAACGTATAAAACCGATTATTATTTATTTAGGTTTCCGTGATTGAAGCACGTACCGTACGTCCGAATTGCCGATAACCCGCCTTCCCACATCAACGTGAGTTCATAGCCTCGCACTCTTTTAAATTTTTTTATGAAATATTTTATAAACCCACGAGGGAGATAACATGTTAGTTTTTATAAAATAGGACACTAGTTGTCCCGATTATCTGTTTATTGATTTTGACCCGAATGATTGTATGACCCGATAAATGATGAAAGGACCCGATAGATGAAATAAAATGGATTATTAAAGTTAGGTTATGTCACTAAAAGTCCCATTAGCATGAATTGTGAACTACCGGGATTTGGTAGACGCTTGTGCATATAATAGTACTATTTGGGGACGATCACCCCAGTTCGCGCCTTCACGGTCGATCCCCGTCGTGCCACATTGATTGGTAAGCGAATTTATGTATGAGAAGATTTCCATAGCGTGACCTTTGTGACGACACTCTACTTTAGATGGGAAAATTGAGTATCGGGTTAGCTACCCGTTGTTGATTTAGTAAGGTAACAATGTCACGCGGCTTATAATAATCCAAACTAACGAAATACTACTAGACGCATCAAATTACGATGTATTGCCTGACTAGCAATACAAGGTCATACTATTGATTTTATGTTCGTGTTTTGGTTTTATATAACCATATTCATATAACGGTTTTTATTTAATCTATACAACGTTATAAAACGTATTGTATTATGTTTTTACGACATTGGCTCGTATAATGATTTTTAAGCCAAATGCCTATATTATGATTTTCGATAAGGATTTGTATAAAAGTGACTTTGGCTATTTTATTGCCTATTACAAAGATTTGTACAAAATGATTTTCGGTAATAATTTTATACCGATGTTATATTGATGGATTTTATTAAACTCTATTAATTCACTCGGCATTATCGCTGACCTTTTCTTTTAACATGTTTTATCTCAGGTACTTGAAGGTAATTCTCGGGAAGACAACAAGAATTCATGGCCCGCACCTAAATAACTATTTCCATTTAAATGCTTTGTAAAACCTGTATTAAATGCAATGACTTGGAACCTATGTAAACTTGCTATTTATGAATGGAAATGCTTTATTATTAAACGACGCGATTTTCATGCGTTGTCTATGACGTGAGTAATGTGCTATCCTGTAACACCAACTAGTCTTCCGCTGTATTGAGTTGTATAAATTTGGGGGTGTTACAGCATCGTTAATCCTAAAATTGTATATAGTTGCGCGCCTACGTACAATTTGGAAGGGACCATGCAAGGCTGATTACTAGTCACCATGAAATTGTTATTGAACAATACATTTTTCCTTGTAACTGTGAAGGATTTAATTTTTTTTATGAGATCTACAAGAAGTGCAAAATAGGGACATATTGTTTGGGACACCTACATATGTGCCCGTACCATTTATTCTTGTGAATCGAATTTACTCATCTGTGGATATTGTCTTATTTGACAATTGACAACCCTTTCTTGTCCAATTCTCTCATGGTAAGATTCTTTGGAAAAAATTTCCAATTACCGAGTATTGATACCCGACTGGGTGTATCGACGTTCCTATCATTTCTTTGATTAGATTCCATTTTAATGACATGGGTAACGATCCGAGGTGCTTTCGAATGCGTACTCAGTTCATGAAAACATGGGATATATTCATATTCGTTAGTGTTTTTGTCTGTATCTGATTTGAAATTCTCTCGCGTAAATTATTTGTTGACCTTACTCTTTTAATGTTAGTTATGTCTCCAGATATCCCTGATTTGTGAAGGATTACGAGTTATTCTTAGCCTTTTGAGAAGTTCTCATCTTATCAATGGTAATAAAACTGGAAGGTTGGTAATGCCATTAGAATGGATTGGTTGATTATGACATGATGTCATTGTCTTAATTGATGGGAAGTCGAGTAGAATTCCCCTAGAAGATAAGATTTTTATTATCAAAAGTGATCTAAATAATTCACGATGGGTGACTGTATACTGCATTTAGGCTTAAAACTATACCATGAATGGTTATGAAGTAGTCATAGATCTTGTAATCTAGAAAGAACTTAAAGTAAAATTATTAAAAGATGATCCTACCATCTGAAACTTTCAGAGGTATTTGCTGGTGAATTACCTGGACTTTCCCCATTAAGGCAAGTTGAATTTGGTTTTGATTATATTCCCGGTGCTGCATCTATGGCATGTGCACTGTACGTTAGCACCATCTGTGACAATCCGTCAATTTATGGTTGATATTTTATTCTCAAGTATCCTAAAAACATTATTTTAATGTTTTATTATGAACTCACTTATTTTTGGGAAGAAATTTGGATTTACGTCTTGAAGTAGCATCGACTACGTCTAAACCGGAGGATTCTACGTTACGTGCTTACGTTTACATACACCGTTTTTGGTGACAGTCTGACATTTCAGAAAATAAATTTATCCGTGAATATTATTTTGAGATTTTAAATTTGTGTTGGTTCATAAACTCACAAATTTACGAGAAGAGATTAGGAATTACGATTATAATTTAACGTCCTTTACGACTGAACCGGAAACCTTAGGATTACATATTTACGTTTTCGAACTCCGTTTTTGATGAGACAATTTTTATTAGATTCGTTTTGTGCCGTTGACTCATAATTTATAAAAACGTTTTTCGTAAAACGACCCGAGGGCACGCAAATCGAGGAAACTAGAATCGAGGAGTACCCGTAATTAAATGGGGATGAGACAAGATAAATCTTGCCCCACCCCCACTCATAACCGGCCAAAACTATGAACCAACACCCTTAGGTGTCAACACTTAACAAATAAGTGTTACACTTGTTGCTAAAGCTTAACTTGTAAGCTACTTCTTACACAAAACCACCTAAAACCACTTCATTTTACCATTTGCAACTAGAAACTCATGCAAACCACTCTCACTCCTCTCCTCTCTCTCTAAAATTCGTCCAACCATCATCAAAAACAACCCTCATTTGATCTATGTTAGCCATAAAATCATGTGTTACTCATACACATGATGATGCTACTTTGAAGCTTTGAAGATTGAAGGTGATTCTAACATCTAAGGAGAAGATTTGTTGGTGTCATAGGGCTGATTTTCCATGAGAAGTTTATAAGGGTTGGTAGACTTGAAGATGATATTGGTTTATCACAAGTTTTGCCATCAAAATTCACGCCTTGTTCATGAAAGACTCATATTTTTCATCACTAATGGTGGTATAAAGATTGTTCTTCCTATCCTCTTGTTATTTTGATTATGTAATCTTGTATTTTCTTTATTTATGTATATGTATATGATGATTAATGATGATTAAAAATATTATGTGGGGATTTAGTGTTGATAGATTTGATAAACATGGGTAAAAAGATATAAAAACCACATGTAAAAATGGTTAAATCTTGCTTAATAAGATGGCTGTATAAAAACAGTAAGTAACCAAATGATAAACTGATAAAATGGTAAAGTGGAATCAATATACAGTATCTATTAGGTGTTATACACATGTGAGAGTTGGCTATGCAATGGAATGATAAAAATGAGTGAGATATGATCAAAACAAGATGAGTGTGCCAATCTGAATAGTCTGTTTTGTAGGGACTGTTAAGGATAGTTAGACATGGAATGAGCAGTAGCTATAGCTAACTTATTTGTAGAACATAATATGAAGTTTATGCCATCCAAAAATGAGCTTCTATCTCCTTATAGAACTCAAGATATGATAAAAATGGTGAAGATGAAACTAAAAATCAGATTTTGAAGAATTAATGTTTAATAGTATTATATAAGCACTCAAACTAATATAGTATAAAATGTGAATTAAAACCCACTAACTTATAAATTTCATTTATATAAATATGTATAAGGTTAAATAAATGGACACTTTATAAAAATGGTAGTTGAATAAGATTTATAAGTTATAAAAACTATAAACATGATTTTTACGACTTTTTCGGCTATTACCGTAAAATTAACGTTTTTCTCTAATTAAAACTTAGACGATCAAACCCGTCTAATGTAAAGTTTTTAAAAGTCATATACTGATGTATAAGTACCTAATACAAGTAAAAACCGATAAAACCCGAACTATATGACATACGGACATTAACGAGCTAAGTTAGCATATTTGGACTAATAATTTAACTAAATAAGTTAAACACTTATAAAAATTACTTATTGGGCTTAACCCATTTGGGCCCAACATGTAAAGTATAAATACTGATAATACAAGTATAAAATGGATTAATACAAGTTAATGAACTTATAATAGGCTTATTGGACCTAAAACATGTAAATAGGCAAAACTAGTAAACTAGTAAAAAGTTACCAATACATAAACACTAAAATGAGTAAATAAGAATGTATAAACCCACTTGATCATCATCATATATATAAAATCATCATATGTATACATAATTTTTATTTTTATAAAGTCATTGGACAAAAGTCTAAGACGAGTATTAATTGTCTAGGTTTCCGTGATTGAAGCACGTATCGTACATCCAAGTCGCCGATAACCGTCTTGCCACATCAACGTGAGTTCATAGCCTCACACTCTTTTAAATGTTTTTATGAAATGTTTTATAAACCCGCAAGGGAGATAACATGTTAATTTTTTTAAAATAGGACACTAGTTGTCCCGATTGTCTGTTTATTGATTTGGACCCGAATGATTGTATGACCCAATGGATGATTAAATGACCCGATAGATGAAATGAAATGGATTATTCAAGTTAGGTTATGTCACTAAAAGTCCCATTAGCATGAATTGTGAACTACCGGGATTTGGTAGACTCTTATGCATATAATAGTACTATTTGGGGAGCGATCACCCCAGTTCGCGCCTTGACGGTTGATCCCCGTCGTGCCATATTGATTGGTAAGCGAATTTATGTATGAGAAGATTTACACAAGCGTGATTATTGTGACGACACGCTAATTTAGATGGGAAAATTGAGTTTCGGGCTAGCTACCCGTTGTTTGTTGTAGTAAGGTAACAATGTCATGCGGCTTATAATAATCCAAAATAACGAAATACTGCTATATGCACTAAATTATGTTATATTGCCTGACTAGCAATACGGGGTCTTACTATTGATATTATGTTCGTCTTTTGGTTTTTCATAACCACATTCATATATTGGTTTTTATTTAACTCTATACAACGTTATAAAACGTATTGTATGATGTTTTTACGACAATGGCTGGTATAATGATTTTGAAGGCAAAGGCCTATATTATGATTATTGATAAGGATTTGTATAAAATGACTTTGGCTATTTTGTGGCCTATTACAAAGATTTGTACAAAATGATTTTCGGTAATAATTTTATACCGATGTTATATTGATGGATTTTATTAAACTCTATGAATTCACTCGGCGTTATCGCTGACCTTTTCTTTTAACATGTTTTATCTCAGGTACTTGAAGGTAATTCTCGGGAAGACAACAAGAATTCATGGCCCGCACTTAAATAGTAATTTCCATTCAAATGCTTTGTAAAACTTGTATGAAATACAATGACTTGGGACCTATGTAAAATTTGAATCTTTATGAATGGAAATGTTTTATTATTAAACGACGCGATTTTTAAGCGTTGTGTATGATGTGAGTAATGTGCTATCCCGTAACACCAACTAGTCTTCCGCTGTATTGAGTTGTATAAATTAGGGGGTGTTACAGTTTGGTACCAGAGCTCTCGTTATAGAGAACGAAAGATTTTTAAAACCAAGGTTTTGAATAAAACATTTCAAAATCTTTTAACTATAAACATTTTTCATAAAATGTCTAAAAATCTTTTGACTATAACGGTGCCGAAGATTTCCAGAGTTACCGACAAGGCCAGACTGAGAAGTGTTATTTTAATATATATATAACTTGGATTATATATATATATATATATATATATATGATGTAATTTTATTACATGATTGTTTGATGATTATTTTGATATTTATACGAGGTATTTATACGACTTAGATTGTCACAAGGAACGCTAAATCCCCTAGTAAATTAATCAAAGCTATGCTCGTAGAAATTCTAGCTATCCTAGATCTAAACCAAGTTGTGGATATTTATGATCCCAACAAACGGTTGATATTAGTTGATTGTGATGTTGATGAAGAATTGGCGAAATTAAATCTGATATCGATGTCATGACGATCTTTCCTTATAGAGTGGAGTTTGACAAAACGTTACCACCTGGAAAGGAGTCATCTGATTCGTTGTCACCCAATTCTTAAATTGAAATCGAAAGGGTGAATGTTGCACTTGAGGCTGTCATTGGAACGATTACCCAAAAGACTCATGCCACTAGTACCTTTCCGAGAAATCTAATTGAATATGTGAGTCATCTCATGCTAGTGACTCATTTGATAATTGTTGTTGTAAGAGCTATAGGATTGGAAATTAAGTGTTGATCATATCGAGCTTTTATTGCCCTTTTAAGGTTTATGAATAAGGTTGAAAGTATTGGAAAATGAGGTAGGATATCGCCTTGAGTATAAGTTGATTGAAACTTGAGTAAAGTAAAATTTAACTTTTATGGAATATGAAATTGTTAAGAGGAAGTCGTTAAGTTCTGTGATTGAGTTATAAGGTTTTAATTGATTGTTAGTTCGTGTTAAGGGTTGTTCCTAGTCCATTGTCCAATGACGAGGATGCCCAGTGTCCAATAAATAAATTGAAGAAATCTTCTTCTAAATTGAGACCGATGGATCTTCCGGGGCAGGTGGGACACCTAATGACTCTTGTAGATTAGTATTCATTGTGGTATCTTTTAAAAATTCCTAACTTAACTGAGACATCAGTTGGTAGGATGAGTTCTTGGAATTGTATGACACAGTGACACGTAATGTGTTACGGTACAAATTTGACTTGTTTGTGATTAATGAAAAGACTACCTTTGATTGCTAAATTCTACATGTATCGATGTTATCTATCTTTTCTTGCTTCTTCCTAACGCTCGCATTAGTGATGAAACCATTGAACAAGTACTCATCTGAATTGAGTTACGTTGTGGATTATACTTTTTGAGTGCCATCGAGGTCATACACCTCATGATTAATTGGCTAAGCTCATTTCCTATTATATTGTGGTTAGTTCTTGGTAAACAACTTTTCATCACTCTTTTGCAGATCACTCATTGTTGTTATAAGATAAAAGAGTATCCCTTGAGAAAAATTGAATTTTCATCACTATAAGGATTATTTAAAGTGATATTTATAAGTGATCGTTATCGAAATGAAGTTGTTTATAAAACACCTTGGAAAACATAATTGTTTTCATACCAAAGAAAATCTTTGTAAATTTATTTTTGATTCTTATTTAAGAATTAAGCATGAAAATGTTTTTATTATAAACATGATGATACAATTTTGACGAACTGAGTATTGCATCATTAATCTTGAAATTGTATATAGTTGCGCGCCTACATACAATTTGGAATCGACCATGCAAGGCTGATTAGTAGTCACCATAAAATTATTAATAAACAGTAAATTTTCCTTGAAAATTGAAATTTTATGAGATCTGCAAGAAGTAAAAAATAGGGACATATTGATAAGGACACCTACATATGTGCCCATACTATTTATTCTTCTGAGTTGAATTTACTAATCTATGTATATTGTCTTGTTTGACAATTGACAACTCTTTCCTGTCCAATTCTTTCGTAGTGAGGTTCTTAGGAAAAGTATCTGATTACTGAGTGTTGATACCCGACTAGATGTATCGACATTCCTATCATTTCTCTTGATTAAGATTTCATTTGAATGACCTGGGTAACGATCCGAGGAGCTTCCGAATGCGTACTCAAATTATGAAAACATGGGATATATTCATATTCGTTAATGTTTTCGTCTGTATCTGATTTGAAATTCTCTCGCGTAGATTATGCGTTGACCTTACTCTTTTAATGGTAGTTGTGTCTCCATATATCCTTAAATTTGTGAAGGATTATGAATTATTATTAGTCTTTTGAGAAGTTCACATCTTATCAACGGTAATGAAACTGGAAAGTTGATAGTGCCAGTAGAATGAATTGATTGATTATGACATGACGACACTGTCTTAATTGATGGGAACTCGAGTAGAATTCCCCTAAAAGATAAGATGTTGATTATAAAAAGTGATCTAAATAATTCTTGATGGATGACCATATCCTGCATTTAGACTTGAAATTATACCATGAATGGTTGCGGATTAGTCATAGATATTATAATCTAGAAAGAACCTAATATGAATTTATTAAAAGATGTTTCTGTTATCTGAAACTTTAGAAGGTATTTGTTGGTGAATTACCTAGACTTTCGCCATTAAGGCAAGATTGAACTTCGTTTTGATTATATCCTGGTGCTACACCTGTGGCGTGTGCAATGTATGTCACCACCATCTGAATTAAAATAATTACTGTACAACTGAGAGAGTTGTCGGAGAAGGCTTTTATTCTACCAAGCTCGTTATTATGAAGAGCTATGGTGTTATTATTTCTTATATTTGTTTAATTACCGTGAACTAAGTAAATTGACGATTAAAATCTATATCCACTACCCAAGATGATAGATTGTTCGATCATTTACAAGGTTCTAGCGTATGTTCGAAAGATTTGATCCATGGCATGGTTATCATCAACCTCGCATCTGCGAAAAAGATTATATGTTCCAATCACTACATCCAGAACTTGTAATGACCATTATGAGTTTCATGTTATGTCGTTTGGATTGACCAATGCACATGTAGCATCCATACAACAGTGAATTACGTGTATAGACTGTAATTTGATAAATTCATGCTCGTGATCATTAAGGACCATCTGTTTGTTTGTAAGAATAAAAAGGAGATTAATAATTATTTATATAATGCCCTGATTGGCCGAATAATGAAAATCTGTACCTTGAATATTTAACATGTGATTAAAGACTTAATCCTTTACATTATTTGACCGTGTGATTAATAGAAAATGGAATATATTGACTCTTCAAAAATTTAGAGCCCTTTTTTTAGACTTTGGGTTTTACCAAAAAGAAAATGGAAATATGTTTTGATAGATATTTTATCAAAGAAATTTTTAAGGGATTATTTCCTTATACCCAAAACATTTAACTAAACTCCTGTTTAGGGGTAAATGTTTTTGTATACCTTAAGACAATCTAAGAAGGATTAAGGAAAACATCTAAACCATGACCTGAAAATTTGAAGCGACAAATTTTGCTTTTCAACTAAGAAATTTTGACCAAATTGAAAACAAAGAACTTTTCGAACATTTACGGATCTTACTAATTATTTCCGATAAATCAACAAAAAAATTGTGTTAATTAAATTCAAATTTATTTTGAACATTTTTATATAATTGGACAAACTGAGAAAATTTAAAAACTTTTTGCGTTTATGTTTCATAAAATTAAATATTTATTATTTAATTACTAGTAATACTTATCAATGCTGTAAACGTCGGATCAAGCATAACTGATAAAAATAATAGTTGAGATAGAACTAAGACTTAGAAAATATGAAGGAATAATTTCTGAATAAATACGGTCATGATATTTATTTCATCGAGGAAGGTGAATATAATTACTGACACATTATGTAGAAAATATAAAGAACCAATTAGGACATGTTCCTTAATAATGAAGGTGCAAAATAAATTTCCGAACAATATAAAAATAAAAGATGTTTGTAAAAAGGATAATATAGATAATAAAAGTGGTTCGCGGCTAATATGAACCATTAGAATTGAGAAGTCGATGGCGTTAAATGTTTAAAAGGGCACTTGTGATTGCTTAAATATGGAGATTTGAGATTTAGTTATATTGGAATCTTATAAGATTAAGTATTCTATTTATGTCATTTCTGACTAAAAGTATCTTTGTCTGAAGAAGTTGTGCTAATGGAAAATTATGAAGGCAGACATCGCCTCATACATTAGTAAACATCTAATTATTGCAAAGGTCATCATCTGAATTTGATTCGATTTGGGTCATCGTCGACAGACTGACCAAATCTGCTAATATCATTCCTGTTAATGATAGATTCTTGATGAAGAAATTGACTCTTTTGTATTTAAAGGAGTTGTGTAAACATGGTGTACCTGTATCGATCATCTCTATCAAGATCCTCACTTCGCATCGAATTTCTAGAGGTTTGCTCAGAAGTCGCTGAGAACGAATCTTGATGAGAGTACTATGTACCACCCCAATCGAAGGGACGAGGTAAAGTAACGATACAAAATACTATTTGTGATGTTCTATGTTTTAATGATTGACCTTTTGTAATAAACTGTAAAATCGTTTTCCTTTGGAGAGATTATCATTGATAATTATCGTATTAGGATCGAGATCGAATCTTGTGAGGATATATATTAGAGCATCTGTAAGCAGGAGTTGGGATGAAGACACCCGATATACACCCATTGTGAGTTGGACATGTCTTTTTGGTTTAAGGTTGCCTATGATGACAAACCTAACCTTACAAAATACTCGACCCGCGAGACCTGAAATGATTGTTGAAATTAGGATCTGATTATTGACTGCCGGTAGTGGGCAGGAGGTTATGTGAATATGAAATGTAGATCTTGAAGTGCTAGATGGGTAGCGAAGTTATGCCAAAAATTTTAATCATGGAAAAATGAATTGATGATCTGAAAGATCATGGGATATAATTCCCCGTTGTACGGGACCATTGAGATGATGTAAAGAATTGGTTTGAAAGGCATATAAGCTGGATCTACCCTAGGACCTCAAGAGCTACGTGAGTTATGTTTTGTAAATCGAACTTGATAAATATCTATCAAGTGAAAATCTGAATTCTTCTTGATAAAGTTTAGATCGGCGAAAAGTTGCATTCATCAAAAACCCGTGAACATCATGGATAGAGAAAGTAAGTCAACATTAAGCCTGATCTTATTCCCGTAGTTATGTTTGATGAAACTCGCGTATTGTAATGGATTACACTTGTGTGAAAAGACCGAATGTGAAGGAAATACCCACTTGGCTTTAACTCTATAAGAAGCGAGTAGAAAGATAAGATGATCTTTGAGGACAAAGATCCTGTTTAGGGGTAAATGCTGTTACAATCCGTCAATTTATGGTTGATATTTTATTCTCAAGTATCCTTTGAAAACATTATTTTAATGTTTTATTATGAACTCAATTATTTTTGGGAAGAAATTTTGATTTACGTCTTGAAGTAGCATCAACTACGTCTAAACCGGAGGATTCTACGTTACGCGCTTACGTTTACATACACCGTTTTTGGTGACAGTCCGACATTTCAGAAAATAAATTTATCCGTGAATATTATTTTGAGATTTTAAATTTGTGTTGGTTCATAAACTCACAAATTTACGAGAAGAGATTATGACTTACGTTTATAATTTAACGTCTTTTACGACTGAACCGGAAACCTTCGGATTACGTATTTACGTTTTCGAACTCCGTTTTTTATGAGACAATTTTCATTAGATTCGTTTTGTGCCGTTGATTCATAATTTATAAAAAAGTTTTTCGTAAAACGACCCGAGGGCACGCAAATCGAGGAAACTAGAATCGAGGAGTACCCGTAATTAAATGGGGATGAGACAAGATAAATCTTGCCCCACCCCCACTCATAACCTGCCAAAACTATGAACCAACACCCTTAGGTGTCAACACTTAACAAATAAGTGTTACACTTGTTGCTAAAGCTGAACTTGTAAGCTACTTCTTACACAAAACCACCCAAAACCACTTCATTTTACCATTTGCAACTAGAAACTCATGCAATCCACTCTCACTCCTCTCCTCTCTCTCTAAAATTCGTCCAACCATCATCAAAAACAACCCACATTTGATCTATGTTAGCCATAAAATCATGTGTTACTCATACACATGATGATGCTACTTTGAAGCTTTGAAGATTGGAGGTGATTCTAACATCCAAGGAGAAGATTTGTTGGTTTCATAAGGCTTATTTTCCATGAGAAGTTTATAAAGGTTGGTAGACTTGAAGATGATATTGGTTTCTCACAAGTTTTGCCATCAAAATCCAAGCCTTGTTCATCAAAGACTCATATTTTCATCACTAATGGTGGAATAAAGATTGTTCTTTCTATCCTATTGTTATTTTGATTATGTAATCTTGTATTTTCTTTATTTATGTATATGTATATGATGATGAATGATGATTAAAAATATTATGTGGGGATTTAGTGTTGATAGATTTGATAAACATGGGTAAAAAGATGGAGAAACCACATGTAAAAATGGTTAAATCTTGCTTAATAAGATGGCTGTATAAAAACAGTAAGTAACCAAATGATAAACTGATAAAATGGTAAAGTGGAATCAATATAAAGTAAGTATTAGGTGTTATACACAGGTGAGAGTTGGACATGCAATGGAATCATAAAAATGAGTGAGATATGATCAAAACAAGATGAGTGTGCCAATCTGAATAGTCTGTTTTGTAGGGACTGTTAAGGATAGTTAGACATGGAATGAGCAGTAGCTATAACTAACTTATTTGTAGCACATAATATGAAGTTTATGCCATCGAAAGTTGAGCTTCTATCTCCTTATATAACTCAAGATATGATAAAAATGGTGAAGATGAAACTAAAAATCAGATTTTGAAGAATTAATGTTTAATAGTATTATATAAGCACTCAAACTAATATAGTATAAAATGTGAATTAAAACCCACTAAATTATAAATTTCATTTATATAAATATGTATAAGGTTAAATAAATGGACACTTTATAAAAATGGTAGTTGAATAAGATTTATAAGTTATAAAAACTATAAACATGATTTTTACGTCTTTTTCGGCTATTACCGTAAAATTAACGTTTTTTGCCAATTCAAACTTAGACGATCAAACCCGTCTAATGTAAAGTTTTTAAAAGTCATATACTGATGTATAAGTACCTAATACAAGTAAAAACCGATAAAACCCGAACTATATGACATACGGACATTAACGAGCTAAGTTAGCATATTTGGACTAATAATTTAACTAAATAAGTTAAACACTTATAAAAATTACTTATTGGGCTTAACCCATTTGGGACCAACATGTAAAGTATAAATACTGATAATACAAGTATAAAATGGATTAATACAAGTTAATGAACTTATAATAGGCTTATTAGACCTAAAACATGTAAATAGGCAAAACTAGTAAACTAGTAAAAAGATACCAATACATAAACACTAACATGAGTAAATAAGAATGTATAAACCCACTTGATCATCATCATATATATAAAATCATCATATGTAATCATAATTGTTATTTTTATAAAGTCATTGGACAAAAGTCTAAGACGAGTATTAATTGTCTAGGTTTCCGTGATTAAAGCACGTACCGTACATCCAAGTCGCCGATAACCGCCTTCCGACATCAACGTGAGTTAATAGCCTCGCACTCTTTTAAATGTTTTTATGAAATGTTTTATAAACCCGCGAGGGAGATAACATGTTAGTTTTAATAAAATAGGACACTATTTGTCCCGATTGTCTGTTTATTGATTTGGACCGGAATGATTGTATGACCTGATGGATGATTAAATGACCCGATAGATGAAATGACATGGATTATTAAAGTTAGGTTATGTCACTAAAAGTCCCATTAGCATGAATTGTGAACTACCGGGATTTGGTAGACGCTTATGCATATAATAGTACTATTTGGGGACGATCACCCCAGTTCGCGCCTTGACGGTTGATCCCCGTCGTGCCACATTGATTGGTAAGCGAATTTATGAATGAGAAGATTTACACAAGCGTGATTATTGTGACGACACGCTAATTTAGATGGGAAATTGAGTTTCGGGCTAGCTACCCGTTGTTTGTTGTAGTAAGGTAACAATGTCATGCGGCTTATAATAATCCAAAATAACGAAATACTGCTATACACACTAAATTACGTTATATTGCCTGACTAGCAATACGGGGTCTTACTATTGATATTATGTTCGTCTTTTGTTTTTTCATAACCACATTCATATATTGGTTTTTATTTAACTCTATACAACATTATAAAACGTATTGTATGATGTTTTTACGACAATGGCTTGTATAATGATTTTGAAGGCAAAGGCCTATATTATGATTATTGATAAGGATTTGCATAAAATGACTTTGGCTATTTTATGGCCTATTACAAAGATTTGTACAAAATGATTTTTGGTAATAAGTTTATACCGATGTTATATTGATGGATTTTATTAAACTCTATGAATTCACTAGGCGTTATCGCTGACCTTTTCTTTTAACATGTTTTATCTCAGGTACTTGAAGGTAATTCTCTGGAGGAAAACAAGAATTCATGGGCCGCACTTAAATAATAATTTCCATTCAAATGCTTTGTAAAACTTGTATGAAATACTATGACTTGGGACCTATGTAAAATTTGATTTTTGTGAATGGAAATGTTTTATTATTAAACGACGTGATTTTTAAGCGTTGTCTATGATGTGAATAATGTGTTATCCCGTAACACCAACTAGTCTTCCGCTGTATTGAGTTGTATAAACTTGGGGGTGTTACACCATCTGAATCAAAAGAGTTATCGTACAACTGCGAGAGTTGTTAGAAAAATCTTTTATTCTACCGAGCTCGTCATCATGGAGAGCAATGGTGTTATCATTCCTTATATTTATTGATTACCGTGAACTAAGTAAATTGATGATCAAAATCTATATCCATTACCCAAGATGAAAGATTTGTTCGATCATTTACAAGGTTCTAGCGTATATTCAAAAATTTGATCTGCGGCATGGTTATCATCAAATTGCGTCCGCAAAGAAGATTATCTATTCTGTTAATGCAATAATGCCTAAAAAAGTTACTTGCATTTTTCGGTCTCGCTTAGTTTTGATTACGACAATATGTAAAAACAAGCATTTACAAAAACAATGAAAAATAAATTCTTGAGTTCAAGTATTTTTCATTTTACCCATTTTCACTTAAGGTATGAATAAACAAGTACTAACCTTAATCAAGTGATCAAGTGATTTAAACTTTTCTTAAAACTCACTTTTTATTAACTATGACAAGTTTTTAATTAAACTTTCTTTTTAAGAAAATGTTTTATTAAATTAAATATTTGAAAATTTGAAAATGGCATATTCCCTTTTGATTTGGAATATCCTTTCTGGATATTTTTGTAATCAAATAAGACCTCCACCACTAAAGGACAAAAAGGGTGCGGAGTCTATTCCGGCGGTTCCTTAGCGCCTAGGCGGTTCCTTATCGATAAGGAACCGCCGACTAAGATAAGGAACCACGGACCGATATAGCCGCTGGACCTTTGTCCTATAAATAGTGGACCTTTCTCAGATTTTCAATCCACCTCTTTTGCACACAAATTTCCAGATTGAAACATACTTCTTAAATCACTCAAATCCTTGATCATTTGATTGATTACTACTTGTTTAGAAGTGAATCTATCTCATCCATCCATTTCTCTTCAAGTGCAAAGAGAAGAACACTATCATTGTAAAGTGTTGAGTCCACCACCAAAGATCCTTTGAAGATCATATTTTATACATTTTTTGTTGTGTAATAGTTGTGAAGATCCAAGTAGTTGTGTCTATTTGGAAGTTGTGTATGTACTAAGTATAGTTGTGTAGATTGGTCCTAGCTACGATTAGGACTCGACTTTTAGCTTAGAGTGGGAAATTGGTTAAGCGACGTGTACGGTTTTCTCCACCATAAGGAGCTTGTTGTGTAGTGAACTCTCGAGTAAGGAGTACTCGAGGAGTGGAGTAGGAACGAGGAGTGAGCTTCGTTGCTGAACCACTATAAATCCTTGGTGTTTGGTTTGATCTTTCTTTACCCTTAACTCTTTACATTCTTTATTCTTTGTGCATATATATTAGTTAGTATTAGTTTTAAATTACACTATCATTGTTCATATTATGCATAAGAAGATTTCACTTATTTCCTTAAGTCTAAGTTTTTTAGAAAAAGGATTTTTTGAAAACCATCATTTAACAAGTAAATATAAGAAACTATTCACCCCCCCCCCCCTCTAGTTTCTACAATTGGTATTAGATCGGGTTGCTCAAGTATTTTTAAAGTATATTGTATTTTAAAACTTGAATCAATCTATGGGTTCCAACAAGTACCTAGAAGGGCAATCTATGCAAAGACCACCACTTTTTGAAACCGATAGTTTTATTTATTGGAAAAATAGATTTGAGACTTATGTGAAATCAAAAGATTTAGATCTTTGGCATGTTATTACCAATGGTGATTTTTTACCTTATCAATTTAATGAAGTTTCTAAAACAAAGGAATTGGTCACTTTTGACAAAGCTAATGATGATACTAAAAAGAAACTTTCGAAAAATAATGAGGCTAAAATGGTGATTTATAATGGTTTGCCTAAGAAAGAGTATGAAAGGATTTTTATGTGTGAAACCGCTAAAGATATTTGGAACACTCTTTTAGTAACCCACCTAGGTAATAGCCAAGTCAAAGAAAGAAAAATCGATCTTCTTGTCCAACAATATGAACAATTTGTCTTCTTAGAAGATGAAGCAATTGATAGTGCTTTTGCTAGATTTAACACTATTATTACTAGTCTAAAAGCACTTGATGAAGGTTTTTCTAGCAAGAACAATGTTAGGAAGTTTCTAAGGGCCTTACATCTGAAGTGGAGAGCAAAAGTCACAGAAATCGAAGAATCGAAAGACCTCTCAACTCTATCACTCGATGAACTCATAGGCAACTTGAAGGTTCATGAGATGATAATTTTGAAGGACTCGGAGTTGGTCAAAACCAAGAGTGAAAGGAAGTATATTGCACTCAAAGGCAAGAAGGCACAAAGCGATCATGATAGTTCCTCGGATAGTGATGACGAGGAGTATGCATTGGCGATGAGAGATTTCAAGAGGTTCTTCAAAAGACGAGGTCAACACGTGAGGCAACCCAACAATGACAAGAAACCATTCTTAAAGAATAGGTTTGCCAAGAATGAAAAGGGTGATATGAATTGCTTTAGATGTGGCGATCAAAATCATTTCATTAATGAGTGTCCAAAGCCTTCACGCGATAAGAATCACACGGCATTCGTTAGTGCTTCTTGGAGCGATAGCGGTGAAGATGTTGATGACAACCCCAAAGAGGAGAAATGTCTCATGGCTCACACTTCTAAAGAGGTACATTCCGAAACCGAATATTATAGCAATGATAGCTCCACCTTAGATGATACTGAATTAGAAGGCCAATATGACAATTTACACAAACTTAGCCTTAAATTCATAGAAAAAGAACAAAACACTAAAATCAACTAAAACTAAGCTTGAAAATGATATTAATGAACTTAGGGAAAAATTAGCCAAGCTTGAGAAAAATAAAGATGTTGATATAGGTTTCTTAAGTTATGAGAAACTTAGGTTAGAGAAGGAAGATCTCAAGAGCACCTCCATTAAACTAGAAAAGTTCATGAAAGGTACTAGTACTCTTGATGATATGTTAAACAAAAAAATTCATTCTAAGGAAAGACTTGGTGTAGGTTTTAACTCAAATGAATCATCAACTAGTGAACCTAAACAAGTTCGATTTTCAGAAAAACTATCTGCTGTACGCGGTCCCAAACTGTATGGGGTGGTTCCTTATCACTATGGAACCGCCACCATAGATAAGGTACCGCAGCCAGAAAGTATTTTTGATGAAAATTCTGAACTTTCTGAAAAGTCAAATTTAGGTGAACATCCTAAGCATCTTATTGTTAACAAAGGGAAATTACCCATACTTGACGACAATGTCGTTGATAAGTTCTATAAGCCTTTGAGTAAACATCTAATGGGAAATAGAAGTTTATCAAGACCATCTTCTAATCCACCAAGAGTACGAAATGAGTCTAGGCCTAGAAGTAGAACAACAACACCTAGAAGAGATAGTCAAAACAATTCACGACCTAGAAGTAAAACTCCAACACCTAGAAGGAATGACCATAACTCTAAACCAATATCAATTACACCTAGGAGATATAATAAACAACAAAATGGTTATATGAATTATTATCCTCCTCCCTTTTGTTCCCCATGGGGAAACCCTCCTTCATTCATGCATCCCAACCAAATGCAAGGGATGTTTGGAATTAACAATTTTGGACCCATGAGATATTGGGGACCAAATGTTTGATCGTGTATGTTTTTACCTAGATATGCTTGGGAATTGATTTGGAACCCGACGAGTGGATTAAGGATAGTGGTTGTTCTAAACACATGACGGGTAATCGAAGTTTTTTCTCACGGTACAAAGCATATGATGGAGGTAACGTCACATTCGCTAGTAGTCTACGTGGTAATATCATTGGCAAAGGTACGGTTTCTATTGACTCCATGACTATTGAAAATTTTGAGCACGTAGATAATTTAGGGTTTAACCTTATAAGCATAGGTCAAATTTGTGACAATAAGTGTAAGGTCATCTTTTCGGAAAATGATAGTGAAATCGTAAAAGATGGAAAGGTTATTCGAAAAGGTGTTAGAAAGCATGGGCTATATGTCATGAAGGTCAATAAGAAGTCAAAAGAAAACATATGTATTGAGACTATAGATGATAGTTCTACTCTTTGGCATAGGAGATTAGGTCACACTAATATGCGTCTAATTCAATCTTTAGTCTTCTAAGGAGTAGGTAAGACACCTCCCCAAGATGAAGTTTGATAGTCACTTTTGTGATGCTTGCAAAGTTGGAAAGCAAGTTCACTCAAGTCACAAAGCCAAGAATTTGGTTTCAACCTCTTGGTGCTTAGAACTCCTACATATGGATCTCTTTGGACCTACCGCCATACGGAGTTATGGAGGTAACCTTTATACCCTATTTATAGTTGATGACTACTCTAGATTCACTTGGACTAGATTTTTGGCATCTAAGAATGAAGCTTTCGATCATTTCGATATCTTTAGTCGAAGAATTAAAAATCAACTAGGATGTCCGATTGTCTCTACTAAGACGGATCATGGTAGGGAATTTGATAATGAAGTGCAATTTGGTGCCTTTTGTGAAGCTCATGGTATTACCCATAACTTCTCGGCTCCTCGCACTCCACAATCAAATGGGGTAGTTGAAAGGAAGAATAGGACCATCCAAGAGATGAGTAGGACGATGTTAAACGAGCAATCTTTACCCCAAAAGTTTTGGTGCAATGCCGTGGACACATCGACTTATATTCTCAACCGAATTCTTATTCGACCTTTCCTAGGAAAGACCCCCTATGAGATTCTAAAAGGTAAGAAACCCTCATTGGAATACTTTAGGGTGTTTGGAAGCAAGTGCTTTATCCTCAACACCAAAGACTACCTTATCAAGTTCGACCCAAAGTCTTACGAAGGTATCTTTTTAGGTATTCCCAAACTAGCAAATCCTACATAGTCCTCAATAGAACCTCGGGCGTAATTGAAGAATCACTTAACGTGACTTTTGATGAAACCCCTCCTTTAACCAAGACACCACCGTTGGTTGATGATGACTTGGATGAAGTAGAAGTAGTTAGAGCCAAAGAGGTTAGAAAAATAGGAGTTGAAGAACTTAGTGTTGAAAAGGAAGTAAACATTAAGGAGTCTAAGGATCGTACTCTCAATAATATCATTGGTGACTTAAATCAAAGGACCCTAAGATCTCAAGTCCAAAACCAAAGTAACTTCTTTTGTTTCGTCTCCTTGATTGAACCAAAGAATGTTAAAGAAGCTTTGACGGATGAGAGTTGGGTAATTGTGATGTAAGAAGAATTGAATCAATTCGTTGCTAATGATGTTTGGGAACTTGTTCCTCCACCTAGAAGTTATACCATTACAGGAACCAAATGGGTATATAGGAATAAGCTAGATGAGAATGGTGTTGTGTCTCGTAACAAAGATAGATTTGTAACACAAGGCTATAATCAACAAAAAGGGATTGATTATGACGAGACATATGCACTGGTAGCTAGATTATAATCCATTAGAATCCTTTTAGCTTACGCTTGCGCCTTAGATATTAAGCTTCAACAAATGGATGTAAAGAGTGCGTTTCTTAACAGTTTGATCAATGAGGAGGTATATGTGGCTCAACCTCCTGGCTTCATTGATTTTGAGAAACTGGATCATGTTTACAAGCTTAAGAAGGCTCTTTATGGTCTTAAACAAGTACCCAAAGCTTGGTATGATAGACTTAAAGCGTTTCTTGTTAAACATGAGTATACCATGGGAATGGTAGACAACACTCTCTTTACAAAGAAGAAAGTTTCTCACCTCATAATCGTGCAAATATATGTTGATGACATTATATTTGGCTCAATTTGTCAAGAATTGTGTGATGACTTTGCCAAAATCATGCATGATGAGTTCAAAATGAGTATGATGGGAGAACTTATCTTCTTTTTAGGACTCCAAATTAAACAAATGAACGATGGTATTTTCTTTAGTCAATCTAAGTACGCTAAAGAAATGCTACAGAAATTTAGATTAGAAGAATCTAGACCAATGAAGACCCCAATGGCCTCTAATACTAAACTCACGGTAGATGATGATTGTGAGTCGGTAGACAACACCAAATATAGAGGTATTATTGGTAGTTTGTTGTACCTAACGGCAAGTCGACCGGATATCATGTTTAGTGTTTGCCTTTGTGCTCGCTTCCAAGAGGCTCCCAAAACCTCTCACCTTGAAGCGGTTAAGCGTATCTTTCGATACATTAAGGGAACTATACATTTAGGATTATGATATCCTAAAGGGACCGGCGTAGAAGCCATTGTCTATGCGGACTCGGATCATGCGGGAGACTATGTGGACCGGAAAAGCACTAGTGGTGTTTGTACCTTCATGGGTTTTTGTTTAACTTCTTGGTTCTCCAAGAAACAAACCGCTCTTGCAATATCCACCACGGAAGCCGAATATGTGAGTGCCGAAAAATCATGCCAACAAGCTCTATGGATGAAGCAAGCGCTTGTAGATTACGGGATTCATCTTGATGATGTTCCCATCATGTGCGACAATAAAGGTGCTATAGACCTTAGCAAGAATCCCGTGCAACATTCGCGAACCAAGCACATAGAAATTCGTCACGATTTTCTTAGGGATAATGTTCAAAAGGGCAACATTTCAATTGAGAAGGTATCCTCCGAGGATAACTTAGCCGACATCTTCACTAAGCCACTTAAGAGGGAACCTTTTAATTACTTGCATCTAGGTCTAGGATTAATGGAACATATTCCTTAATTTCTTTCCCTTTATTGAGTCTCTTACTTTCCTTTGAGTCTTTTATCACTTTGAGTCTTTGAGTCTCCTAAATCTTCTTGAAAATCTACTCTTCTCCTTTTCAAAATCCTCAAAGTCTCTTTCGAAAATGGTCAAGAAATGTTTTGACATTGTTAATTCAATCTAAAAATGTTTTTCATAGATTCTTGCTATTAATCTCGAGCTTACATAATTCATATGTATGATTCTCTCAAACATAGCAAGACAAGATAGAATCATGGAGGATCATTGTGTCATGACTTAAGGTCTTGTCTTACACACCTCCTACATCGATTTTTAAAATCCATGTATTTTGGTCAATCCCTATTTGGTGAGTTAGTATGTGTTCACTTTGTCTATCTTTGCTCTTAAGCATATCCCTATGATAAGTTAGACTAGAAAAATAAGATTTGCTAAAAAATCTTCCTTCACCACCAAAACTCAACCACTGTAGGCGGTTCCATATATGAACCGCGGTCCCTTATCAATAAGGAACTGCCGGAAGCAATAAGGAACCGCGTATAGTGCTTCCTCTTTTTTCGGGTATTTCTAAAATTCCAAATTTGTTCCAACATTTTTGAGAATATTTTCTTCAACCCATTGACCACCCCAAAAATACCTTGAGCCTTACCTATTAAACCATAAGCATTTTGCCTTACTTCACATCCCAAAATGTCCTACTCTTCTAATGAAAGCCTTGATTCTCCTCCATTCTCCCCAATTGCTTTCAATCCCAACTCACCTAAGAACACTTTCAATCCAAATTCACCCAAGAACACTCTTAATCACATCTCTCCTACCAAGAATGTTGATTGTGGAACATCTTTTCTTCCACCACCACCCTTTAGTGTTCTTCGTCCTTCTTATGATAATGTCATGCACCATGAGACATATTGTCATTTTTGTCAATATCAACATCTTGCTATGGCACACATCTATGAGGAGTTGAGCTACATCAAGAGTCTCTTAATCAAGCCTCCTCTTCACTTTGATTATGAGATCTCTACCAAGCCACCACCACCACATTCCGCCACTACCTTGTCTTTCATATAAGCATTGGTTGCTTATCCACAAGACACCTTATTCAAACAAATCTTAGAATTCTAGATTAACTAGGATTAGATTTATGCTTTTGGCTTGTTTCCTCTTTCATACATCTTTATATGACTATTTTTTATTTTATATGACTTCACTTGAATCTTAGTCTTTGTGTTTTCTTCTCTTATTAATTTTTTTTATGACCTATAGTTATCTCTTGTTCGTTGTCTCTCTTGTTCAACTAACCCTTCTATGTAGCTTGTCACGATATCTCGAATCCTCGGTGCCCCAAGCAAGGGGGAGTAAGCACCAAGGGGGAGTCTTTGCAAAGTCTATCTCTTCAACACCGACTTGTGCAACCTTTTTGCTTCGACAAAGGGGGGAAAATGAATAAACTCGTCTTCGAAAAATCTTGTTTTTGTGTGATTGAGTTTATGTATTGTCGGAATCAAAAAGGGGACATTGTTAATGCAATAATGCCTAAAAACGTTACTTGCATTTTTCGGTCTCACTTAGTTTTGATTACGATAATATGTAAAAACAAGCATTTATGAAAACAACAAAAAACGAATTATTGAGTTCAAGTATTTTTCATTATACCCATTTTCACTTAAGGTATGAATAAACCATTACTAACCTTAATCAAGTGATCAAGTGATTTAATCTTTTCTTAAAACTCACTTTTTATTAAGTGTGACAAGTTTTTAATTAAACTTTCTTTTTAAGAAAATGTTTTATTAAATTAAATATTTGAAAATTTGAAAATGGCATATTACGTTTTGATTTGGAATATCCTTTCTGGATATTTTTATAATCAGATATGACCTCCACCACTAAAGGTCAAAAAGGGAGCGGAGTCTAGTCCGGCGGTTCCTTAGCGCCTAGGCGGTTCCTCATCGATAAGGTACCGCCGGCTAAGATAAGGAACCATGGGCATATATAGCCGTTGGCCCTTTGTCCAATAAATAGTGGACCTTTCTCAGATTTTCAATCCACCTCTTTTGCACACAAATTTACAGATTCAAACATGCTTCTTAAATCACTCAAATCCTTGATCATTTGATTGATTACTACTTGTTTAGAAGTGAATCTATCTCATCCATCCCTTTCTCTTCAAGTGCAAAGAGAAGAACACTATCATTGTGAAGTGTTGATCTACCACCAAACATCCTTTGAAGATCATATTTTATACATTTGTTGTTGTGTAATAGTTGTGAAGATCCAAGTAGTTGTGTCTATTTGGAAGTTGTGTATGTACTAAGTATAGTTGTGTAGATTGGTCCTAGCTACGATTAGGGCTCTACTTTTAGCTTAGAGTTGGAAATTGGTTAAGCGACGTGTACGGTTTTCTCCACCATAAGGAGCTTGTTGTGTAGTGAACTCTCGAGTAAGGAGTACTCGAGGAGTGAAGTAGGAACGAGGAGTGAGCTTCGTTGCCGAACCACTATAAATCCTTGGTGTTTGGTTTGATCTTTCTTTACCCTTAACTCTTTACATTCTTTATTCTTTGTGCATATATATTAATTAGTATTAGTTTTAAATTACACTATCATTGTTCATATTGTGCATAAGAAGATTTCACTTATTTCCTTAAGTCTAAGTTTTTGAGAAAAAGGATTTTGTGAAAACCATCATTTAACAAGTAAATATAAGAAACTATTCAACCCCCCCCCCCCCCCGTCTAGTTTCTACATATTCCAATCACTACATCTCGTAATGAACATTATGAGTTTCATGTTATGTCGTTTGGATTGACCAACGCACATGTAGCATTCATAAATTTGGTGAATCACGTGTGTAGGCTGTAATTTGATAAATTCATGTTTGTGATCATTAAGGACCATTTGTTTCTTTCAAAGAATAAGAAGGAGTAAGTAATCATTTGTAAATTGCCCTGAGTTGGCCGAGCAGTGAACACCTGTACCTTGAGTATTTAACATATGATTTAAGGCTTGATCCTTTACATTATTTGACCGTGTGATTAATGGTAATGAAATCTATATTGACTCTTCAAATATTAGAGCCATTAAGGCTTTGGGTTATACCAAAAAGAAAGTGCAAATATGTTTTGACAAACATTTTATCAAAGGATTTTTAAGGAATCATTCCCTTATACCCAGATCATCTAACTCCTTTAGGAGTATATGTTTGTGTATACCTCAAGACAACCTAAGAGGGATTGAGGAAACCATTTAAACCATGATTTGGAATTTGGAACGACAATTTTTGCTTTTCAACTAAGAAAATTTTGACCAAAGCATAAACAAAGATTTTTCGAAAAATTACAGATCTTATTAATTATTTTTCGATAAATCAAAAAAAATCGTGTTAACTAAATTCAAATTTATTTTGAACATTTTTCTATAATTGAACGAAATGAGAAATTTAAAAAATTTTACGTTTATATTTCATTAAATTAAATATTTATTGTTTAATTACTTGTAATAATTATCGACGCTTTAAACGTCGGACTGGGTAAAACTGAAAAAAAAGTAATAGTTGAGACGAAACTAAAACCTAGAAAATATGAAGAAAGCATATCTGAGTCATTATGGTAATGATATTTATTTCATCAGGAAAGGTGAGTGTAGATATTGACGCATTATGTAGAAAGGATAAAGAACCAATTAGGATGTGCTCCTTAGTAATGACCGTGCAGAATAATTTGCCCGAGCAATTTAGATATAATGTCACACCCCACCATGGCGGAATATGGGGCGCGACGTATGGATATCATCACAACATGGCGTGTCTATAGAGATAACTAAATGAAATAAGAAATGACACAAAATGGTGACACAAATGTCATGACAATATCTCAACAATGCAAGAGTCTAGATAAGTAGGTAACAGTCCAACCACTTACCCAAGACAAACACTAAACATAATCCAAAACAAACATATAGGTGCCAACAGTATCACTTATTCAAAACACATAAAATAACTAAAAGGAACGGGGATCTCCTTCTAAATTCAATCCTAATGCCTCCAAAACTAGCCACTTCTATTCTCTAGCTTAACCACATTCTCCCCTGAAAGAGACACTAAAACACGTCAAGATAAAGTTGGTGAGAGTCATAGGTTTAGACTCCAACGCCAAAACAAACCATAAGCTGTGAACAACAACCACTTACAAATGAACATATGGACAATTTGATACAAACATGCACTAACAACTAATATTCAAGATTTAACAAACCAAACCAAATCCAAATCCAAGGCTCCCAGCCTTACCAAACACCATGGTACCTGATAGGTGTGTAAACACCCATCCTTTTTACCACTTAATTACAATAATAACCGAGCCAAAACGTGTATTTTATGTCATTTATGTCAGAATTATGCGGGGTTTGTGTTTTTGTTATGATTTAGGACGAAAAGGTGAAAAGTGGAGAAAACACGGGATTTCACGGGCTTTTATCGAAGAAAAAGATGAAAGACGAAGTCAAGAAATCAAGAGTGGAAAAAGAACGTAAGTCCAAGACCAATTCTGAAGATTTATCGAAGAAAAAGTCAAAAGACGGAAGTTTACTAAAAGCCGAAGAACTCAAGTCTAAATTATTGAAGAATTACAGGACGAGTTCAAAGAAATCCCGAGACAAAGTCATTAATGTCCAAGATTTAAGAAGATTAACAAAGGATTAAGAAGATCAAGGACTTAAGCTTGCAATTAAGGAAAAGAAGAAAGAGGGAGGAAGCTTCCACTAAGCACCTCCCTAAATCTACTATATATAGTTTCATTTCATTTCATTTTAGAGTTGTTGGGTGGCTTGACAAACCACCACTTCCACCATTTTCATTTACCTTGCACCTTAATTCTTGCACTTTAATTACTTGTTATGCACATTTAATTCCTTTTAATTCCAAGTAAGTTAATTTAATTGTTGAATCTTAATTTTCCTTTTATCAAGCTTTTGTTATCTTTCTCATCCTACTTTTCTTGTTTTTGATTTGATTTTGGTTCGGATTAAGTTTTGATTTTGCTTAATCATATTGCTTATTTGATTAAAAAGTTCACCTTTTTACTTCTATATAAGTTTGCGTATTAAATAAGCTATAAGTTTGACAATCTTATTGGCTTATTTTGTACTTAGCTTATTTGCTTTTTAGTTTTCTTAAAAAGTTAGTCTTTTTAAAGTTTGCTTATTTAGTATTTTAAAAAGTTTTCAAATTTATGCTTATTGATCTTTTAATGTTTGATTTTTATAGCTTAAATTGTTTTAGTGCTTATTGTGTTAACTTTCTTATTTTTGATTAAGTGCTTTTTAGTTAATTTTTATAACAAAATGTTTTTAAATATTTTTTATTATTTAGTATTTTTAAAAGTTTTTAAATTTTCGTCTATTAGCTTTTTCTTAAATTTGATTTGGTTAAGTTTTTAGATAAGTGCTTATTTGGTATTTGCTTATTTGCTTATTGTTGCCATCGTAATGTTTAAGGGTTTTACCAGTACGATCGAGTAAGTGTGATCGCATAAACCCCGAGGGTTTCTACTTGCGATCCATTACTGTGATCTTTAGTACGGTCGTTCACTATGATCACACTCCTTAATCCTCACCACGATCACTTGTTGCGATCGTGGGTACGATCATAGAGTGCGATCCGTGGGTACGATCTGCTAGTACGATCCTTAGCTAGAGTACGATGGAAACGATATGGCATTGCGATGTATGGGTACGATGGAATCAGACAATGCAATCTTTAGTGCGATGGAATTGTAATTACAAGTACGATGGAAACATGCATGCATGCTTCTGCATGGCGCCAAAATGAGCAGCTAGGCTGGCTGCTTCCAGCAGCTAGCCTTCCTGCTTGCTTATTTATTAGTATTGTTCCGTAATTGTCTAGTTTTATCTGAAAGTTGTTCCGATTTTATTTTTGAAAGTTACGTATTTTTAGTTGAATTTTTCTTCAAATTTTAAAATTAATATTTTTACGTAAAGTTCAAGTTTTATCTTTTATTTAGTACCCGCTTTAGGTTTTTCCTCGTTTAGCTTTAAAGTACCATTTTAGTTTTATTCTCTCCTTTTTCATTTAGTAAACTTTATTTTCGAGTCGATAGTTAATTTTGTCTTTTTGATTTATTTTTACTAATTATTTCACTTTAAATTTCGTTTTATTATTTGTTTCAATATTCGTTTTAATATCGTTTTAATTTTTAGTTTTTAATATTCACCTAGTTTTACTTTTATTATTTGAACTTGTCTTTAGTTTGTTTTTAAATACTTTTCGCATTTACTTTTAAATTAGATAATCAACTTCCCTTTTTCTTAACCAAAAACAATTGAGTCGCACTTTGAACCGGAAATCAATTCGTTAAGACACCGAGAAAACGAACTTTTTCAACTAGCAAAATCTCATTTATTAAAATGGCGCCGCTGCCGCACATGCTTAAACATTGAGGACTATGTTTATATTAAGTGTAGAGGGGACTTCTATTGAAGTTAAGTGGCCTTTTCCTTGTATTTGTCCTCATTTTAACCGGAAAAATCAATTTTTCGACATTTTTCAAAAAATTTGATCTATTTTGGCCTATTAGTTTTTCCCTTTGTATAGTTATTTTCTTTCCTTATTAGAATAAATTTTAATAAAGTGGTTTTAATTTTCAAACGTTATGAATCATTTGACTCAACCCGAGTTTACTTATCTAAGTTTACTCTAGCTAGTATCCTTAACGTGTTTAAGTCATGTTTTGCTAGGCTTTTATATAGGGAGCTTTAAAATGCGAAAGTCTTAACTCTCACGGGTTAAGAACAAGAACTGTTCGCAAGTTCCTATAATTGATCCTAGAGAGTCTTTTATCAAGGGAACTTTAACATGCGATTTCTAAACTTGAAAAAGTCTAAGAGTTTGCAAGATCCTATAGATGACTCGAAAACCCAAAACTTTGATTTAATAGGCTAAGCATCCACGAGTCTCATTCCTTGAGATTTTAAATCTTGGAGAACGAGAGATGATAGAGTCAATTATAAGTTTGGTATTCTTTCGTGAATTTATGTAAGTTAATTATAAGCCTGTTCTCCCATCGCTTGCTAATAAATTTATCTGCAATAAATAAGGTTGTACGATTTGAAAAGTTACTTAGCTTCTAGCCCAAGATCGTTTAAAAGTTGCTCGGTATGGATTAGATTTCATAGCCAAGGCATAACTTATTGAAGCGGGATGCGAAGATTGGCGAGTCTAAAAAGGTCCTAACAAGGCATGAGGGCTACATTTTGTTGCTAAAGATCCCAAGTGATGTGAAGAATCATTTGTCGAAAATCAATATGAAGGATCAAGACACACGACGAAAAGCAAGTACTCCCAAAAGATCATGGAGAAGTCTATCCAAAAAGGCCCTAACAAGGTATGAGGATAAATAGATCCAAGTCCTAAAAGGAGGCGGATCGTTGTATATCAAAGTCCAAAATAAAGAATGGAGAAAAATGAAGAAGTCGTGGTCCAAGTATGAAGAATCTCTCAAAACATCAAGTGAAGAAATTCCTATTATGAAGAGAAGGCCATTATTTCATGAATGTCTCTCAAGATTTGAAGTATGAAGTCGCTGCCAAATATCGGTCCGAGAAAGGTCTCAAATCGCGAAGCGAGTTATGAGGTCCCGAGAAGCAGTTTTAAAAGATCTTGTCTTTTAGCTAACTATTGATTAAATCGTTCACTTTATTTTCAGCCTAAATAACTATCGAAATAAGTCAACAATGCATCCTCGTGATCATTCAAGACAATAATAAAATATAAGAGATACACATAGGAATAAGGGAGTCTAAGTGAATAATTGACTCACATGAGTTCGTGTTAGTTTGCTAACTTATAATAACAATGATCTCGTTTTTAAGCTTGGTTTGGAGAAAGTGAAAACTTGAGGATGATGATCATTCATGACATTTTCAAAACCCTAAGGTATGTTTTTGATTTCATTCTTACTTTGAATGTTTATAATTTTCTATCTCTTTAATATAGGCCAACGTGGATTGATTATGATGAAAAATGTAAATGTGCTTTGTAACTAATGCATTGCATGAGGACATTGCAATGGTTAAGTGTAGGGGATTTGATAGGTGTGTAAACACCCATCCTGTTTACCACTTAATTACAATAATAACCGAGCCAAAACGTGTATTTTATGTCATTTATGTCGGAATTATGCGTGGTTTGTGTTTTTGTTGTGATTTAGGACGAAAAGGTGAAAAGTGGAGGAAACACGGGATTTCACGGGCTTTAATCGAAGAAAAAGACGAAAGACGAAGTCAAGAAATCAAGAGTGAAAAAAGAACGTAAGTCCAAGACCAATTCTGAAGATTTATCGAAGAAAAAGTCAAAAGACGGAAGTTTACTAAAAGCCAAAGAACTCAAGTCTAAATTATTGAAGAATTACAAGACGAGTTCAAAGAAATCCCGAGACAAAGTCATTAAAGTCCAAGATTTAAGAAGATTAACAAAGGATTAAGAAGATCAAGGACTTAAGCTTGCAATTAAGGAAAAGAAGAAAGAGGGAGGAAGCTTCCACTAAGCACCTCCCTAAATCCACTATATATAGTTTTATTTCATTTCATTTTAGAGTTGTTGGGTGGCTTGACAAACCACCACATCCACCATTTTCATTTACCTTGCACCTTAATTCTTGCACTTTAATTACTTGTTATGCACATTTAATTCCTTTTAATTCCATGTAAGTTAATTTAATTGTTGAATCTTAATTTTCCTTTTATCAAGCTTTTATTATATTTCTCATCCTACTTTTCTTGTTTTTGATTTGATTTTGGTTCAGATTAAGTTTTGATTTTGCTTAATCATATTGCTTATTTGATTAAAAAGTTCACCTTTTTACTTCTATATAAGTTTACGTATGAAATAAGCTATAAGTTTGACAATCATATTGGCTTATTTTGTACTTAGCTTATTTGCTTTTTAGTTTTCTTAAAAAGTTAGTCTTTTTAAAGTTTGCTTATTTAGTATTTTAAAAAGTTTTCAAATTTATGCTTATTGATCTTTTAATGTTTGATTTTTATAGCTTAAAGTGTTTTAGTGCTTATTGTGTTAATTTTCTTATTTTTGATTAAGTGCTTTTTAGTTAATTTTTATAAAAAGTTGTTTTTAAATATTTTTTATTATTTAGTGTTTTTAAAAGTTTTTAAATTTTGGTCTATTAGCTTTTTCTTAAATTTGATTTGGTTAAGTTTTTAGATAAGTGCTTATTTGGTATTTGCTTATTTGCTTATTGTTGCCATCGTAATGTTTAAGGGTTTTACCAGTACGATCGAGTAAGTGTGATCGCATAAACCACGAGGGTTTCTACTTGCGATCCATTACTGCGATCTTTAGTACGATCGTTCACTACGATCACACCCCTTAATCCTCACCACGATCACTTGTTGGGATCGTGGGTACGATCATAGAGTGCGATCCGTGGGTACGATCTGCTAGTACGATCCTTAGCTAGAGTACGATGGAAACGATATGGCATTGCGATGTATGGGTGCGATGGAATCAGACAATGCAATCTTTAGTGCGATGGAATTGTAATTACAAGTACGATGGAAACATGCATGCATGCTTTTGCATGGCGCCAAAATGAGCAGCTAGGCTGGCTGCTTCCAGCAGCTAGCCTGCCTGCTTGCTTATTTATTAGTATTGTTCCGTAATTGTCTAGTTTTATCTGAAAGTTGTTCCGATTTTATTTTTGAAAGTTACTATTTTTAGTTGAATTTTTCTTCCAATTTTAAAATTAATATTTTTACGTAAAGTTCAAGTTTTATCTTTTATTTAGTACCCGCTTTAGGTTTTTCCTCGTTTAGCTTTAAAGTACCATTTTAGTTTTATTCTCTCCTTTTTTATTAAGTAAACTTTATTTTCGAGTCGATAGTTAATTTTGTCTTTTAGATTTATTTTTATTAATTATTTCACTTTAAATTTCGTTTTATTATTTGTTTCAATATTCGTTTTAATATCGTTTTAATTTTTAGTTTTTAATATTCACCTAGTTTTACTTTTATTATTTGAACTTGTCTTTAGTTTGTTTTTAAATACTTTTCGCATTTATTTTTAAATTAGATAATCAACTTCCCTTTTTCTTAACCAAAAATAATTGAGTCACTCTTTGAACCGGAAATCAATTCGTTAAGACACCGAGAAAACAAACTTTTTCAACTAGCAAAATCTCATTTATTAGTACCATAGGCGCCCATACACCTATGTACCAATCCCAAGGCCCCACTTTGTCATTATCCATTGTTCCCATAGATGCTCACACATCTATGTACCTCCTCAAGGCCCCGCCTTGTCAACATCCCCTTGGTACCAAGTAAAATCACAAAACAATCATGAATCAATTAGCAGTTAATCACATAAGTACACACAAGTCCATCACCAAACACAAAACATTCACAACATAATTTATAAAAACAAGACAGTGTCTCTTCCATCCCATCTGGAAGTCAAAATCATTAGTAGACATAGGACTATGAAACTCACCTGATTGAGCTTCTCCAAAAATCCGCGCACTAGCAAAAAGCTAACAAACCAAAAACACATAATCAAAACATGAACCAATCACTAAGACGGCTCATCAACCTATGATGGACATCTAGCCTTCTCCTATATATGACCCTCATTAATATGCTCTAAACATCCCATTATCCTTCCCTAACAAGTCCTTAACTTGGTTAAATTTGATAACTATCCTATTCATATTTTACACAAAACAGTCCCAACTTTTAGGTCTCCAAACTATAAACCAAAAGCCCACCTAAACATATCCATGACCTTTGTAAAGGAATACCTATGCCCTTACATATGTTAGCTAACTCCTCGCATTTGCCCCAACCTTAAAGCTACTGTTATGTCCCCGATATATATATATATACTTTTGTCTATCTGGATTTTATTGATTTTGAACATACAAAACGTTTGTTATGATTAGGGGGTCTTACCCTAACCCATTTTCTTAGCCCCAATGCAGATAATTTCTATAATATATAAAACAACTCCCACGTTCGTTTGAAAGTCCCAATGCAACCCTAAGTACCCAAAACAACCCCAAACTTAAAAAGAAAACAGGCTGATTTCAAAACTGTTTTGACCTCCGACTGTTGTAACCTGCTTTTGACCCATTTCCTTAACTCCAATTTAGTTCTCGTTTCTTTCATTTGAAAGCCACTTCAATTACCTTTCCAGGGATACTTGGATCGCAAAATAAGAATTTGTAGAACTCCCTATATGATCAAAACAATTCACCCTAAATTCTACCCAGTTTTTAAAAACGGGTTTAATTAAATTAACCTAATTAATTACCCATAATCCCACTAATTACAAGCACTAATTTATTTAATCATTATAATATCATTAATATATCATTAATATACTGTTTATAATTTAAACCCTAACCTAAATCCATCATAAGATGATTAAAGAAAACATTAAAACAATTTAATTAAAAAGGGTTATGAAGGTTTTACCTTAAGATTAATGGAAGCCAATATTTTATGAAGAACCCTAAGTTTTCTCCAAGTGATCGTGATTTGTCTTTGCTCCAGGGATTATGATGTGTTTGGGTCCAATTAAAACATTATATGGTTAAACAAAAGAATCCTTACCCAATTATAAAAGCCTTGTTTCCTTTTTTTATTTTTTTCCTTTTTCTCCTCCTTTTCTTGCGTCCAAAACCGACCATCACGCCCTTAATTTTTGTTTTTCTTTTAATTTTATTATTAATTAATATCTTATTAATATTACCTTAATTTTACTTAATTTATTTCAGCTCCTAAAATTCCTAAACCTCAAAACCGTAAAACTAGTCAAATTTACGCGTTTTACCATAAAAGACGTAAAATATACAGTTTTAAAAAAATCTCAAATTTTGAAATAAAATTTATAACTATGTCCTAAATGACTTAAAACCATCCCGAAAAATACTCACATGACTAAACACCTTAACCGAGACCTCTAAATGCTAAACCCCAAATCCTAAAAATACAAATTTCTAGAATACTTATATATATACGTAAACACCAAAATAGCACCATTTCATTTCATAGTCACTAATCGTGAGCTCATGAACATGAAATAACCGTTCCTCGATTTACTTATGAGTACTTTATACCCATATACAATAACCACACCAACCTCGTTCACACAAAATAAACACACAAATCAAGTAGTCACACATAAATTAACCTACAAATAGGACCAAGTGACGAACCTCAAAATCACGGTTGTCACATCACTCCCTCCTAATAGAAATCTCGTCCCGAGATTTACTCCTTAGGATCGTCATTATCAAACAGCTGAGGATACTTATTCCTCATAAACTCTTCCCGTTCCCACGTGAACTCCTGTCCACGTTTTGAATTCCACCTAACCTTAACTAACGGTATCTTACTTCTTTTCAATGTTTTAACTTCACAGTTCATAATTTCTACCGCCTCCTCAATAAAACGAAGACTCGCATCTATACAAATATCGTCCACCGACACTTGCAAGTCAGTTCTTGCCAAGCATTTCCTCAAGTTTGATAAATGAAACACATCATGTACACTACTCAACTCTTCCGGTAACCTCAACCTATACGCCACTAGCCAAATCCTTTCAAAGATTTCGAATGGGCCCACAAATCTAGGTGCTAACTTCCCTTTTCTTTCCAAACTACATCACCCCTTTCCAGGGTGAAACCTTTAGCATAACTTTATCTCAAATCTCAACGGCTTACGCCTCTTGTCCGCATAGCTCTCTTGTCGGTTCTAACTCCATCCCACTGTAGCGGTGATCCACCTCCTCTTCTATGGATTAACTCCATCAGTTTCTACTACATTTCCTATCACCAGACCTAACGGCTTCTATCCTCTACGGATTTTCCATCATTCGGAAGTTCTCCCAACCTTAAACACATCCAACGGTATATGCAGGATTGCATAACCAAAAGCTTCCCATAATACTCACATGAAACATGTCATAACCATCACCTAATCCTCGCTTTCCAATGCTCGGCACCAAGTAACTAACCATCCTTTATACTAACATATGTTACACCGTTTCTCTAGGTGAACGGTCCATTGTTCGTGACTACCAACCTCTTGCTCGAACGGTTTCTCTTCAACATCACCCACTATCTTCACAACCTTTTGCTCCCTCGAATCATTCTTCCTCCATACTACTTTTCGCTTGTCTCTCCACAATCTTAATTTCCTTCCATCTTATATCTCGTCTTCAGCCTATAATTTAGGCATTTCCTCCTTTATTCCCTACCCCCTCATCAATGTGGAATTTGCCCCTCTCACCAGTGACTCTCCCTTTATAGGAGAATTCTTCCTAATATAACGCGTTCTCCAACTATCTCCAAATCTCACGCCAATGCTCTAGGCGTCTTTCTCAATTACCCTTATAGTATGCTCATACCAAACATTAGTCTATCAACGATATACTAAGCTTGCTTCCCATCATTTCTTCCCTTGCCATAATCCTTCATAAGGCATTCCATACATATTAGACTAACTTTTACGCAAAACTTTCTATTCCATCACATCCGTACGCAATCCTTCCAACTTCTCAACCATGTGACTTCTCATTCTTCTTGAAATATGAGATGAATTAGTCAGTCTATAGACTATCACCCAACCCTCGTCGTACTTATTCCTCCACCTGATTATGTATCCCTTCCACCAACTTCATCCTTACATCGCCCTTTCTAAGCCACTGCTATCTATGTTGGAAGTATATTCTACATCCCTTTTCTCCATATGATTGTCCAATCCACGCAACACACATGTTGACGCGTTATATGCTTTAGACAATTCAATTCGTGCAACCTACACCCTTCATCCAAACCACCCTAATATGTCATCCCTATAGTTCAAGTTCGTCTCAGCTTCACTTCACTCTTCTTATTCCATGTCTCATCAACCATGCTTGCCTTTCCCAGATGGTACTTGGCCTTGCAATTTTCTTTCATCACTTAAATCCACCCATCACCTTTTCCAAATGTTCAATCAAGATGATTAAATATGTGTTGGAGACGTTCATGATCTGTATAGATCATTCTCTACGTCTCGTACCCCAAATGCCTCTAGCATTCTAGGCAGATATAACAATCCAGCTCCACTAACTAAGTCTATCTAGTCATATATACGGCAAAATTTTCCAAGTAGCTTCACTTGTTTTTTTTTCTCACAACCAGTTTTCCTTCTCCCTCCTAATAGGGACAGACTAGAGTTTCATGTGATTCCATGCGGATCACACTCTCATCTTATACCCACATTAGTTTCCATTTGTCTACTAAGCCATATTTTGAATACTTATTCAAATCTCATACTTCTACTTTGATCTTGCACCCAACATGAGGTATTTCCAATCATCATCTTCTAGGAATACTTGGTTCTCTCCTTCCATGGTTCTCCATAATTCCTACACTATCCCGTCCAACAAAAATTCCATACCTCATTCATCAAATCAATAGAAATCACTAGTGCAATGGATAATGCATAGCTGTCTTTCCCAAAGATCTTTCATAACACCTTCACAAAACCGACACTCTAATCACTTCTCCACGAAATTTATTCAGCTCAGCTTCACTCTAATACTCAATCTGCCCTTCTTCGTCACGAACCATACGTAAATTTCCCATCATAGTGCTTGTCACCTTTCCAGTCCTCGCAACTTTTGTGACTCCTTCGAAATCTCTTGCATCCTTCTTACAGCCGACACGTAGTCCTTTCGGCTCCTTGCTTCACGATGTAGCTCTTTACGCACTCCTTCTCGTCTCCATGATGTTACCTAGGAACTTCACACTACCAGTAGCTTCTAAGTTAAACTCATCTGCCACAATATTTCTAAAAGTACTTCAACCCCTCAATGGCTCACTCTTCCTTACTTGTTGTACTTCACTTTTAATCAGTCTCCTACCAATCATTCTTTCACATTCCTGTTTTCCTTCACATGTCTACTACTACCTTGCCTCCATAACTATACCAATCCCTTGTGTGTTATTTACCCAACCTTTCGATTAGTACAAACTTTCTACTCTACCCTCACATCCGCTAGTACTTTCATCAATATCCTAATGGTACTTTAACCAACCTTTAAACCAAAACACATTTCTCCATTCAAATATCTAACCGTAAGTAATACTACCCAACTCTATCCTCTCATCCTAACGTTTCCACAACCGCATAACTAAATCAGCCATGACGTGTAACAAAAGAATTCCAAACAATCGTGTCCCAATAAAATATAGGGTAAAACGAACCCTAGCCAAAACAACTGAAAACAACACAATGTAATCCAAAAGATCAATGGAGTGTGCCAACAACGAAAAATTTAGACTCTTCACGGTTAGTATTACCAAATCTGGATACATTAGAAAATTTTTAAACTTTCGTCCCAATTAGTTACTTCTCATAAGAACCAAACTTCAATACTACTAAAATCAATCATACTCATTTTGAACAATAAACTCATCTTTTATCTTCATTATTTTATCAAGGATATCAACTAGTTAGTATACTACAATCTTATTCTAACCATTATCTTGTTTACCCATATTAAACTTATTTCACTTGTTATAATGAAACCAATACATGTGTATAAAATACAGTGTTTTTTTTTTCATTTTATTCTATATTATTATTATAATTATCTTATAAAATCCATTTAGGCTGGTTATAACTAAACTACTACACATTTACAAGGTATGGTGTTATTATTATCATTACTATAATAAAATCTCCCTTTTTACTCTTTCCGTCTAGATAAATACTTCTAAAATTTTAACTCCACTTAAGAAATTTTTTTGTAAAATTTCTTGACCCCTTTAAAAATGTATTATCACATGTTACATAGAAAACTAATCCAATTATTTTCAAGACAAATTTTTTTATAACTTACTACCACAAACTTAAAAAAAAGATATGTAAGTCACGATATCATACCATACACTTAAAAATTATTTTCAAAGTCGTTTTCCTATAATTAGCCAGACTTATTTGCAAGAAAATTTAGTAGTTCTCATTAATTAAAATACATACCCGAATGTAGACACACATCAAAAGACTCAAAACGTCGTTGGAACTCCATCAAACTCCAGCACCATAAAACACGAACAGACACAAGGTACGTTCAAGTTATAATAACTAGTGAACGACCATATACCATAACTTAACACATAGTAGTATATATACATCCACATATATATACCTATTAAATCACCCAAAACATACTCGTTACCATACATATCAGATCAACCAATCGCGTCATACACTCGTTTTTTTACGAGTAACCACCATCTTACCACAAGGCATAAAACCCATCACTAAAACAAGTCCATATCATAGGCAACCGTTACATAAACCCGTATACTATACATATACCAATAATCCACATCTCATCATATACAAGCATGTACTAACCCTCTTTCATGCAATCATACTTAGGAACCCATTGAAGTTGTGGTACTTGTATATCTATGTTGGCCATCATACTTATATAATTACCCTCTCCCCAATGCACTCCCTCCTATGATGACACTTATAAGAATCAATACAACACATAACACATAAATCCATCAACTCACCTAAGCACATAACCACATAACCAATAAGGTCCAAAACTCCATCTATTAAAATAACATAGTAAAACTCTTTTAATACAGAAATCCATAGTCTAGCTAAAACAGCATAGACTAAATCCAAAACGAAAACATAATCAGTTATAAGTCATGTCGCCCATAAGAATGGAAACAGCTTAAAATCTTTCATATCCACCTACTCCTACTAACTCGAACCACCACAAGATTCTTAGGGAACATGACTTAAACATCAAAAGGAAAATAATATCCCTAAGGTACATAAAATAACTCAACAAAAGATAGAAACTACCACGTACAATTTAAGCAAAATACAACAATGACTAGTGATAGGTGTGAAAACAGCCATCCTTTTACCACTTATTTCTTGCTAAAACGAGACCAAAACGCGTATATAATGTCATTTGTTTGGAATTATGCGTGGTTTGTGTGTTTGTTGTGTTTTCAGATCCAACCGGATAAATATTGAAGAAAACATGGGATTGTACGGGTTTTATCGAAGAAAAAGACGAAAGACGAAGTTTATAGCCCAAGAGATGCAAAAGATTTGAAGTCAATGGGCCTATTTGAAGATTTACCGAAGAAAAGGACCAAAGATGTAGGATTTTTATATGGTGAATAACTCAAGTCTATTAAATGAGAAATTAAAAGACGAGTTGAATTTATTCGTCGACAAATCCCGAATCAAAATCGAAAACGTCAACTTTTCGGAAAAGACGAGAAGACAAAAAGAAAGGGAGAAAGCCCAGTCACCAACCAAAAACAAGGCCTATAAATAGACCTTCCATTCACAAATTTCAAGCTAGTTTTTTATTTTCTGTTTCTTTTCTTCTAGTTCGTAGGACACCAACTCCCTTAAGGAGATTGGTGATTTTTATTTCCTTTTATTCCTTCATGATTATGTAAGTTTAATCTTTTCTTTGTTTGTTTGAATCTTAACCCTTAATACAAGTTTCCATTTAATCTTTCTTTTTTTTCTTGTTAATCCAAAGTTCTAAGTTTTTATTTTATTGAGTTTGATCTTCAAAAGTAAGTGGATTTTGAGTTTTTGTTGTTTTGGTTTGATGTTTATTATTAGTAGATGATTAGTGGTTAAATTGGTTTAAGATTTGGTTAAAAACTCGGTGGATTTTGGTTAAATTCGTGCTCAACTTGTTCCCCTGTTCTTCGTTTCTCCCTACTGTTTCATGTCCCCAGATTCCGAATGAACTAATCATTCCGAATCAAGGATTTGAACATATTATTCTGAACCAAAGGTTTCTTTTTAAAATATTCCGGATGAACAAGATATTCCGGATGAGTATTATGTAGTTTTAATTATTCCGAATTAGTTCAATATTCCGAACGAGCACTTTTGTTTAAAATATTCCGAATCAAAGTTTATTCCGGATAAAGAATTTATTCCGGGTCAGTTAATTATTCCGAGTCAAGCTATTTATTCCGAATGAACCAAGTATTCCGAATGAAGAGATTTGTTTAAATTATTCCGGATCAGTGATTTGTTCCGAATAAGCCAATATTCCGAATGAGTCATCTTTATTCCGAATAAAGCAAGTATTCCGCATGAGCAATTTATTCCGGGTCAGTTAATTATTCCGAGTGAGCAACTTTATTCCGGATCAAGCATTATTCCGGATCAAGCACTTATTCCGAGTCAAGCAAATATTCTGGATCAACAGTTATTCCGGATGAAGGTATATTCCGCATGAAACAAGATATTCCGGATGAGCATTCTGAGTTAATTATTCCGGATCAAGCAACATTCCGGATCAACACATTTATTCCGAATCAAGCACATTCCGAATGAAGGAATTTTGGTTGAACATTCCGAATGAAGCAATTTCTAGATTATTCCGCATGAGCTAATATATTCACTTATTCCGGATCAAAAGCATCATTCCGAATCAGCTGTTTTTCTAAGAAGGTATTTTACTGTTTAATTTTATTTCAAGTTTTATTTTCAGTAATTGCTTTTAGTTTAATTTTATTACTTCTCGCACTTATCTTTTAAGTAGATATAGATCAAAAGCTCCCCCTTTTAGTTACCAAGAACAACAATTCCACTTTGAACCGTGATCGATTTGAGAAGATACCGAGAACGAAACAACGACAAATATAACTGGGTACGAGCAACACAAAGAAAGATCTTGCAACAAACCTTTTTATTAACTAACTAAAAATCAGTTATTAAAATAGCGCCGCTGCTGGCTTTTTCGTAAGGATCAACGGTTTCTTGTGAGAAAAATTGGATTTTGGGATCCGTTCTTTCGGGAACGTTATTTTCAAGTACAAAAATTTTCAAAAAACCCATAAAAATATAAAATTTTCAAAAACACAAAAAAAAATTAAATTAAAAAACCTATAAACACCAAAAATATTTTCTCTTGCATTTTCTTTTTAGTGTATGCGTACTCGATCAACGTCTTATCCCGAGCCCGAGACTCTCAATAATTTAGACATGGCCGGTGTACACAACAACAACAATAATCCACCTCACCCCAACATGAATAATCCACCCCTACCCGATCTACGAACCATGGAGGAGCTATGCCAACCTACGATGAACGGACGTGGAGGCCCGATTGCGCTGATGCAAATCACGGCTCAGGAGTTTTCGTTAAAGCATCACATGATCCAACAAGTGCAAACTAATCCATTTCGCGGAATACCAAATGATGATGCCAACAAACACCTCGACAAATTCATTACCATCACCCAAAGCATGAAGTCACCCGGTGCTTCTATGGATGTACTTCACCTTCAACTATTTCCCCACTCGCTTTCTCACCATGCCGAAAAATGGTTTTACCGTTTCCCAAAGAATTCTATTCATACTTGGGACGACATGACTCAACGATTTTTGTCGCGCTACTTTCCACCATCCATGGTCACGAGCCTTCGTAACCAAATTAGTGGATTCCTGCAAAACGATGATGAATCGCTCTTTGATGCTTGGGAATGATACAATGATTTGATCGACCGTTTTCCAAATCATAACATGCTCCCCGTCACTCTCATTGATACTTTCTACAATGGTCTAACTTTTCGTGATCGTGACACGATCAACGCCGCCGCTGGTGGTACTTTTATGAAAAGGAGACTGGAGGAGTGTAGAGAGTTGATTGAAAACATGACTACTCACCACAAAAATTGGGATTCATCCGAATCCTCAAGATCTAATACGAGAGTCAATGTTTCTTCTACTACTTCCAATCCCGAGATAGCCGAACTTACCTTACAAGTCGCGGAGATAAACAAGAATTACATGACCATGGCCACAAACCACTTTCAACAAGCTAAAGCCGTTTCTATTTCTTGTGACACATGTGGTGGTCCTCATTCTTACAATGATTGTCCTTCTACTCAAGGCAATTTTTGTGAAAACGTTAACGCGGCATACGGTACTTATCCCACGGGAGGCTATCAAGCTCGTCCTCAAGGAGACCGTAGCTTGCTAAGTTATCGTTCAAACAACTATTTTGCACCACCCGGTTTTACTCCTCCAAACCAAAAACAACAACAAAGCTATAACCGAAATAACCAATCCCAACCTCGTGCTAACAATCAATATCAACCCTAAAGAAACCCATACCCACCTCAAGGAAATTCTCAAGCTTACCAAGCTCTACCTCTCAATCAACCGATGGCATTGAATCAAGACATCGAGATGTTCATGAGGACTAATAGAGAGATGGTGACGACTCTTTAGAGTCAATTCATCAACTTGAAGGGAGACATGGCGAAACAAGGGAGCAATATTCGAGCTGAGCTAAGGAATGACATGGAAAAACAAAGCAATGATATTCGTGCAGACATGAGAGACTCTTTCAGCACTCAAGCGGATAATATACGTGATATGATCGGTTCGCTCTTCCAAGGTAATCAACCCTCTTCTTCGGGTACTCTTCCGAGTAACACCGTTGCTGCAATGTCCTCATGCAATGCATTAGTTACAAAGCACGTTTTACATTTTCCATCATAATCAACCTACCTTGGCCTTTATTAAACAACTAAGGAAAATCAAAAAGATAGAAAATAACAAGATGCAACAAGGAAGAAACTTGTAAAGAAATCTAAGACTTACATTAGGGCTTGTGTGTCATGAATGTTCATCACCCTCAAGTTTCACGTTCCCCATGCCAAGCTTAAAAACAAGATCATTGTTAGCACAAGTTAGCATAACAAACATTTACTCATGTGGTTCAATTAATCACTTAAACTCCCTTATTCCTACGAGTATCTCTTATATTTTATTGATGTCTTGAATGATCACGAGGATGCATTGTTGACTTATTTCGATAATTTATTTAGGCTGAAAGCAAAGTAGGACGATTTGATCAATAGTTAGCTAAAGGACAAAATCTCTTAAAACTGCTTCTCGGGATATCAAAAAGTTCATATCTTGGCATAACTCGGTTCACGATTTGAGACCTTTCTCCGGCCGATATTTGGCATGTACTTCATACTTCATATCTTGAGAGACGTTCTTGAGATAATGGTCTTCTCATCGTTAATAGAGTTTCTTCACTTGGAGACTTTGGAGGGGTATTCCAACTTTGTTGACCACGACTTCATGATTATTCTTCAATCTCTAATTGGGATTTTGAGATACAACGATCCGCCTCCTTTTCGGACTTGGATCTATTTATCCTCATACCTTGTTAGGGTCTTTTCGGATAGACTTCTCCATGATATTTATGGGAGTTGATTACTTTTCGTCGTGAGTCTTGATCCTTCATATTGATTTTGGGAATAATGCTCTTCACATCACTTTTGGATCTTCAGCAATATAATGGAATCCTCATGCTTTGTTAGGGCCTTTTCGGACTCGCCAATCTTCGCGCCCCGCTTCATAAGTTATGCCTTGGCTATGAACTCTTATCATTACCGAGCAACTTTTAAACGATCTTGGGCTATTAGGTAAGTAACTTTTCAAATCGTACGACCTTACTTATTGCATTTATTTATTTACAAGCGAGGGGAGAAAAAGATCATAATTAACTCACATAAGTTAATGAAAGAATACCAAACTTGTAACCAACTCTATCATTTCTCGTTCTCCACAATCTAAAATCTCAAGGAATGAGACTCGTGGATGCTTAGCCTAATAAACCAATTAAGGTCTACATGGTTAAGGATACTAGCTAGAGTGAACTTGGATAAGTAAACTCGGGTTGAGTCAAAATATTCACAACGGGCCTAATATATCTAAGATATCTAAACTTGCTAAAACCATTTTATTAAAATGATAGAAAGTAACAAAAATAAAGGAGACTACAACTAGGCCAAAATAGATTAAAAATTTTGAAAAATGTCGAAAAATTGATTTTCCGGTTAAAATGAGGACAAATACAAGGAAAAGACCACTTAACTTCGATAGAAGTCCCCCCTACACTTAATATAAACATTGTCCTCATTGTTTAAGCATGTGAGAGTAAACTCCCCTACACTTAGGACATTGTGCACTTTGTTTAGATCTCGTTAAGGAAAAGACCACTAAAGAGATTCCTATTTTAATATTGAGAAATATAAAATAGTGAATCGAAAAGAGTTTAGGATAGAACCGGGAAGAAGGGAACACGGAATCACGGTTTGTCAAAAGTCATCAAGAGTGTGTCTTTGAAGCTCTAATCCCTGCACATGATAAGAAAGAGAACAAGAAACACCAACGGGGCTCCCCCTACACTTATGGTGAAAACAGGAAAGATAGATAGATAATTGGGTTGCCTCCCAAAAAGCGCTTGTTTTTTTAACCGAGTCACGAGCCTGACTCGTCCCCGAATTAAATGGTCCATGGGGAAGCCTCGAATGTGATACCGGGATCAAAGACCTTGTCCTCGTTCCCAGAGGACATCAACAAAGGAGAGGCGGGAGGATAAGTCTTGAATGGTAGGAAAGTCTGCTCAATATAAGAAAAGCAAGTGAAATCCAGATTGACGGGAGGTGGGGTGGGTAAGGGAATCACATTGTCATCCTCCAAAGACAATGGAGGCAGACCAATTGGCAAAGCCGTAGAAGTATCAATCATAGAATGGTCCATGTCACCTCCCGGGTCAAAGCATTTATCCTCATGATCGTAGAGAAGGAGTGTAGAAACTCGTTTGAGAAGACCACAATCAAGTACGAAACCATTATTCATTTGTGGGGATTGTTGATAAGTTAAATCCTCACGAATGTGGTAAACGTAATTCTCATAAGAGGAGTGTTGATTAGGTAACTCCTCGAGAATAGGATGTTTGGGCATGTGAGTTGGTTCGTCATTATTATGAAAAATAAGACGTTCCAACTCATCAAGTTCGGCATCGATGTTGGAAAATTCGACCTCGCTTGTAGGTGGAAGCGGAGGCAAAAGAGCTAGCTCTCGGTCGATAATTTCCGCAATCTCTGGCTCGAAGACGAAATCCTCATACTCACCACATGTTGAACTCTCGTTGGGAGGATCAAATATCGGATGTGGAATTGTGAGTATGTGATCATTGACTAGCGAAGCAAACTTGTCCGTAAGCTCCACAAAAGTCGGCACATCACACAAATTTTCCGGAACACCCTCGGGCTCACTTGGGATGACGACAAGTTCCTCGACACTAGACTTTAGTGATTTGTCCGATTCCATAGCCGAGATAATGTCAAGATGCTGATCCTCCATTATGAGAGAGCCAACGGGCTCCTCGGGTGTGATAGCAATAGACGAAGGAGGAAGGGGAGAAGTTTTGCTTTGCTTTAGAAATTCCTCCTCGTCAAAAATAACCTCAATATCGTCATCACTCTCCTCATTACCTAAAGGGACAATAACAATCTCAGGGATATGAGTACTCGTCTGATCTCGCTGCTGTAAAAATGACTCCATATAAGTTTGCAGCGTGTGTAAAAGCTCTTTGCTTTGTTCTTGAAAAGCTGCAGCAAGATCGTTTCTTTGTTCTTGAAAGGCTGTAGCAAGATCGTCAATTGGTTCTTGGTAACTCGTCCCGTGACGAGGCTGATGATCAATTGGGTAATGCAGGGGTTGGTCAAAACTAGAAGGGGTATAATTATAGTAACTGTGATCCCCCGTAGGACAGTGAAAACTTTCGTGAGGACCCCCACAGTTGTTGCAAAACGGGTGAGGAAAAAGACTGGGTGCGTCTTGTGGATAGCTATTTTTATTGTCATAATTGTACCCCGGTTCTTGCCCGTGACCATACGGGTATCGAACCGGGCACGAAACATGCCAATGAGAATCGCTTCCACAATATATGCACGGGGGAACAGGATGTGGGTTCAAAAAGAATGAATTAGTCGAGTTGCACAAGGGACAAAATTCGAATTGTGTGTTGTCGATATCGTTTCCGCACCGCTCACATGTACACCATTGACAAGAGTCGTTCCCGTACAGTTGTCTCCCACACCCGACGCAATGGACATAAAAATCCATGGAGAAAGATAGATAAGCAAGAAGAATATTTTTGGTGCAAAACTTTGAAAAAGAAATGCTTTTTAAGATTTTTCAAATGTTTTTGGATTTTTATTTTTTTTATTTTTTTATTTTTGTTTTTTTTTGTTTTTTTTGAAAATTTATGACTCGAAAAAATAACGTTCACAAGTGAACGGATCCCAAAAGCCAACGCGTCTGTCACAAAAAACCGTAGATCCTCACGAAAAGAGCCGGCAGCGGCGCCATTTTAATGTACAGATTTTACTAGTTGAAAGTTCGTTTTCTCGGTATCTAATCGAATTGATTTCCGGTTAATTGTGTGAGATTAGTTGTTCTTGGTGAAACAAATATTTTTGGATTTGGTAAAAATAAAGTGCAAGACTTAATAATAAAGGACGAGTAATTGAAACTAAAACTAGTTGAAACGTAAAACGATGCAATATTTAAAACTTTAAAAGTAAATGACGAGAACTAAGATGACGTAAAATTAAAACTTAGCGAAAAGTAAATTGACAATTAAATAAAAATGCAAGACGAAAGCTGGTCGGAATGTGCAAACAGGGACATGATCGGAATGTTAATTGGAATGCTGATTGGAATGTTGATTGGAATGCTGATTGGAATGTTGATTGGAATGCTGATTGGAATGTTGATTGGAATGCTGATTGGAATGTTGATTGGAATGCTGATTGGAATGTTGATTGGAATGCTGATTGGAATGTTGATTGGAATGCTGATTGGAATGCTGATTGGAATGTTGATTGGAATGCTAATAGGAATGTTGATTGGAATGTTGATTGGAATGCTGATTGGAATGTAAAAGGAATGCTGATTGGAATGTTGATTGGAATGCTGATTGAAATGTTGATTGGAATGCTGATTGGAATGTTGATTGGAATGTTGATTGGAATGTTAAACCCTTTTCCAATCAAGGTGATTGGAATACATGATTGGAAAGGGGTTTACCCTTTCCGATCTAACTTTTTGATCCGAAAATTAAGCAAAAGCAATAAGCTATGGTTAATAAGCTCAAACTAAAACTTGCACGAATCTAAATCGAAATTGACTTAATAAGCATGAATAACAACTTATCAAACTTAAAAATAAGCAAACTTTCAAATCAAAATTTTAAAAAGATGGACTTTTTAAGAAAACTTTAGATCAAATAAGCATTAAGATGAAAACAAATCAAGGATGAACATGAATCAAAGAGAAGCAAAGTAAGAAAGGTAGAAGAAGATGATTAACAATAAGAACTTGATTAAAAGAAAAGATTCCAAATTTAAAAGACTTACTTGAATTGAAGAAATTAAAAGTGCATAACAAGAAATTAAAGTGCAAGAAATAAAAATAACAAGAAATGAAAATGGTGGAAGAGTGGTTTGTCAAGCCACCAACCACTACAAAATGAAAAGATCTAAACTATATATAGGGGAGGAGGTGGTTAGTGGAAGGAAGCTTCCTCCCCTATTTCCTCTTTTCCTTAATTGCACACTTAAGCCCTTTTCTTCTTAATTGTTTGTTAATCTTGGACTTAATGATTTTGTCTTGGGATTTCTTTAAACTCGTCTTTGAATTTTCTTCGTAAATTAGACTCGAGTTCTTCGGCTTTTAGTAAACTTCCGTCTTTTGACTTTTCTTCGATAAATCTTCAGAATTGTTCTTGGACTTCCGTTCTTTTTCCACTCTTGATCTTTCGACTTCGTCTTTCGTCTTTTTCTTCGATAAAAGCCCGTGAATGCCGTGTTTTCTCCACTTTTCACTTTTTCGTCCTAAATCACAACAAAAACACAAACCACGCATAATTCCGACATAAATCACATAAAATACACGTTTTGGCTCGGTTATTATTGTAATTAAGTGGTAAAAAGGATGGGTGTTTTCACACCTATCAGTTTCTAATCCAAGAGGGGAGATGAAAGCAATCACCACTCGTAGTGGAAAAGGTTATACAGAACCCGAGCTTCCTACACCTCCACCCGTGATTGTGAACAAGGAAAAAGAGCAACTTTCCTCACCTCCTTTGCCGTCTACCCCCATTCCCCCACCACCCGCGGTTGTGAGTGATCCTACTCCCCTAAAGCCTTCCTCTTCATCCGATATACCTTATCCTTCAAGGTTGAGGAAAGAGAAGCAAAAGAGCAAGGATGATATTCAAGTTTCAAACTTTCTCAAAATGTTTAAACAATTGAATTTTAACATCTCCTTTGCCGAGGCTCTCGCTCACATGCCTAAATACGTGAAGATGTTTAAAGATCTTCTAAGTGACAAGGATAATCTTCTTGACATTGCTCAGACCCAACTTAATGAGAATTGTTCCGCGGTTCTCTTAGGAAATTACCCACCAAACATGGTGATCCGGGTCGCTTCTTGATTCCTTGCAACTTCTCGGGAGTAGAGAATTGCATGGCCCTTGCCGATCTAGGTGCCAGTATAAACTTAATGCCTTTAAGTGTTTGGAAGCAATTATCTCTCCCCGAGCTAGTCCCCACCAAAATGACTTTGGAATTATCTAACCGTACGGTTGCTTATCCAGTGGGGATAGCCGAAGACGTCTTCGTTGGCGTTGACAAATTCACCTTCCCAGCGGATTTTATTGTCGTTGTCTACGAGATGGATCCTCGTGTTCCATTAATCGTTGGGCGTCCCTTCTTGAGGACCGGTCGCACTCTCATTGATGTAACCGCGGGCGAAATAATCATGAGAGTTGGTGACGATCAAATTGTCTTCAATATGGGTAAGATTTCAAAACAACCTTATTCATATGAGAGTGTTAATGCTATTTATGTTCTCGATGAGGCTTGTGAAGAATACTTTCATGATGCTTGCAAAAGTAATCTCTCTTCTCTACCCAATGTTGAGACCGTCGCCTCAATTGCTCTGTCATTAACTCCATTTGGAGAAAGTGACTTTCTTTTGGATGATTTTGAAGCTAGCTTGGGTCCACTTGATCTCAAGTATGATGATTCTCCCACCGATTGGGAAGAAGACATTCGTACAATCGAGAAACTTCTCAATGAAGACCCTTTTTCTCCTCCTTCTCCTAAAGCGGTGACTAATGATGATCCATTGTTAGTTACACCATCTATTGAAAATCCTCCTACTCTTGAACTTAAGGACTTACCTCCTCATCTCGAGTATGTTTTATTAGAAGGCATTGATCAACTTCCCGTTATCATTGCTAAGGACTTAAAAGCCGATGAGAAAACTCGTCTCATTGAAGTTCTCAAGAAACATAAAAGAGCTATCGCTTGGAAAATATCCGATATTCGCGGAATTGATCCTCACTTTTGCACACAAAAAATTCTCATGGATGACGACTTTAAGCCCACAATTCAAAGCCAACGAATGGTGAATCCTAATATCCATGACGTTATCAAAAAAGAGGTTATCAAACTTCTTGATGCGGGCATGATTTACCCTATCTCAGATTCACCATGGGTTAGTCCAGTCCATTGTGTGCCTAAGAAAGGCGGAATCACCGTTGTGCCCAATCAAAACAACGAGTTGATTCCTACACGTCTCGTTACTGGGTGGAGAGTTTGTATAGACTACCGCAAACTCAATGATGCCACGAGAAAGGATCATTTCCCTCTTCCTTTTATGGACCAAATGCTTGAACGTTTATCGGGTAATGAATATTACTGCTTTCTAGATGGTTTCTCGGGTTATTTCCAAATACCCATCGATCCCCAAGATCAAGAGAAGACAACATTCACTTGTCCCTATGGCACATTTGCTTACAAAAGAATGCCTTTTGGCTTGTGCAATGCCCCCGGGACTTTCCAAAGGTGCATGTTGGCTATCTTCCATGACATGGTTGAGCAACCCATGGAAGTCTTCATGGATGATTTCTCGGTCTTTGGGGATTTCTTCTCTTCTTTCCTTGCCAATTTAGAACGTATTCTTAAGCGGTGCGAAGACACTCTCCTTGTTCTCAATTGGGAAAAATGCCATTTTATGGTAAAAGAAGGCATTGTGCTAGGACACAAAATCTCAAAAGCCGGTCTTGAAGTGGACCGTGCTAAGGTGGATGTGATAGCCAAATTACCTCCACCTTCAACCGTGAAGGGTGTGAGAAGTTTTCTTGGTCATGCGGGCTTCTACCGTCGATTTATCAAAGATTTTTCTAAAATCGCTAGCCCGATGACCCACCTCTTGGAAAAAAGATACTCCTTTTATCTTTTCTAAAGAGTGTATCGAAGCCTTCGATCTTCTTAAGGATAAGCTAACTAAGGCACCGGTCTTGGTTACCCCTAATTGGGAGCTACCCTTTGATTTGATGTGCGATGCTAGCGACTTTGCTATTGGAGCGGTTTTGGGCCAAAGAGTGAATAAACACTTCCAACCAATCCATTATGCTAGCAAGACAATGACGGGGGCTCAATTGCATTATACGACAACCAAAAAAGAGCTTTTAGCTGTTGTCTATGCTTTTGAAAAATTTCGCCCCTATCTTGTTTTATCCACCACAATCGTATACACGGACCATTCCGCGTTGAAGTACTTGATGACTAAGCACGACTCTAAGCCAAGACTTCTTCGCTGGGTTTTACTCCTTCAAGAATTTAACATTGAAATTCGTGACAAAAAGGGAGCTGAAAACCTAGCCGCGGATCATCTAAGTATACTTGAGGATCCATATCAAGGGGATCATCCGAACAAAGAGATAAATGACTCTTTTCCCCTTGAGACCTTACTGTCTATTTGTGCCAATCTTGATGACACCCCGTGGTTTGCGGACATTGCAAACTACTTGGCGGGTGGTGTTCTCATCAAAGGGTTAACATCCCAACAAAAGAAAAATTTCTTGAATGATGTTAAGACATACTTTTGGGATGACCCTTTTCTATTCAAACAATGCGCTGATTTGATTATTCGCCGATGTGTTGACGGACCGGCAGCTCTAGACATTCTCGAGGCTTGCCACAAAGGACCCACCAGTGGTCACTTTGGTCCCAACTTCACCGCGAAGAAAGTGTTTGACTCGGGATTCTATTGGCCCACCATCTATCGTGACGCTCACGCAATGGTGAAAAATTGTGATGATTGCCAAAGACAAGGCAAGATCACACATAAAGATGAGATGCCTCAAAATTTCATACAAGAATGTGAAATCTTTGATGTATGGGGCATCGACTTTATGGGGCCCTTCCCTTCTTCTAAAGGAAACAAATACATCCTTGTCGCCGTTGACTACGTTTCTAAATGGGTTGAAGCCAAAGCTTTACCTACTAACGACGCAAGGGTGGTTTGTAATTTCTTGAAACAACTGTTTGCTCGATTCGGTGTTCCTCGTGCTATAATCAGTGACCGCGGGACTCATATTTACAATGATCAATTTGCAAGAGTCATGGCTAAGTATGGTGTCAATCACCGTCTTTCCACCGCTTATCATCCTCAAACCAACGGTCAAGCCGAGATATCCAACCGTGGATTGAAGCGAATTTTGGAGCGTACTGTGGGAGAGCATCGTGCCTCATGGGCCGATAAACTTGATGATGCTATGTGGGTTTTCCGTACCGCCTATAAGACACCGATCGGTTGTACACCTTATCGTCTTGTGTACGGGAAAGCATGCCACCTCCCTATCGAGCTGGAACATAAGGCATACTGGGCCTTGAAGTGGGCCAACTTCGACATCAACAAAGCCGGTGATCTTCGCAAGATTCAACTCAATGAGCTACATGAACTGAGGAATGAAGCTTACGAGAAATCATTGATCTACAAGGAGATGACCAAGATCATCCACGATGCTAAAATTAAGAACTGAGAGTTCCACGTTGGTGATCAAGTCTTACTTTTTAACTCTCGGTTGAAGATATTCTTGGGTAAGTTGAAGAGTCGCTGGTCTGGTCCATTCACCATCGCCAAAACTTTCCCTATGGCACCATTGAGCTTTCTCAGCCAACTGGGCCCAATTTTAAGGTGAATGGCCAGCGTTTGAAGTTGTACTTTGGTGAGGACATCTCTCATGAGATGATTCCATCCCTCACCACGTTTACCATGAACTAGTTTCTGGACCGAGTCAGGCTCGTGACTCGGTTAACAAAAACAAGCGCTCCTCGGGAGGCAACCCGAGTATCTATTCCCCCTTTTCCCGTTTTTCATCCTAAGTGTAGGGGGAGCTATATAGGTTGCTTGTGTTTGTATGGTGATGTGATTACAGGGATAAGTGCACTCTTGGAATCTTTGAAGAACCGTGCTTCCATGTTATCCGCAATTCCAGTTCTATCTCTCAACTATCGTGATTCAATTTTCTTCATAATCACATTTGAAATTGATCACTTTAGTTGTCTCCTCCTTAACTTGATTTAACCAACGTGCACAATGTCATAAGTGTAGGGGAGACTTTTCCCACATGCTTAAACATTAAGGAAAATGTTTATATTAAGTGTAGGGGAGACTTCTATCGAAGTTTTAAGTGGACTTTTCCATTAAAATTCCTTCATTTAACCGGAAAATTCGATTTTTCGACATTTTTCAAAAATTTTAATGTATTTTGGCCTAGTTGTATAGTTGTATTTTCCTTTGTTATGTTTATTTTCTTACCTTGCTAGAATAAAATTTCAATAAAGTGGTTTTAAATTTTCCAAAGTCGTGAATATTTTGAATCAACCCGAGTTTACTTATCTAAGTTTACTCTAGCTAGTATCCTTAACGTGTTTAAGTCAAGTTTTGCTAGGCTTTTATATAAGGAGCTTTAAAACGCGAAAGTCTTAACTCTCACGGGTTAAGAACAAGAACTTTTCGCAAGTTCCTATAATTGATCCTAGAGAGTCGTTTATCAAGGGAACTTTAAAACGCAAATTCTTAACTTGAAACAGTCTAAGAAGATGCAAGATCCTATAGGCGACTCGAAAACCCAAAACTTTGATTTAATTGGCTAAGCATCCACGAGTCTCATTCTTTGAGATTTTAAATTATGGAGAATGAGAGATGATAGAGTCAATTATAAGTTTGGTATTCTTTCGTGAATTTATGTGAGTTGATTATAAGCCTATTCTCCCATTGCTTGCTAATAAATTTATCTGAAATAAATAAGGTTGTACGATTTGAAAAGTTACTTAGCTTCTAGCCCAAGATCGTTTAAAAGTTGCTCGGTATTAATTAGAGGTCATAGCCAAGGCATAACTTATTGAAGCGGGATGTGAAGATTGGCGAGTCCGGAAAGGCCCTAACAAGGCATGAGGGCTACATTTTGTTGCTAAAGATCCAAAAGTGATGTAAAGAATCATTTATCGAAAATCAATATGAAGGATCGAGACACACGACGAAAAGCAAAAACTCCCCAAAAGTCATGGAGAAGTCTATTCGAAAAGACCCTGGCAAGGTATGAGGATAAATAGATCCAAATCCTAAAAGGAGGCGGATCGTTGTATATCAAAGTCCAAAATAAAGATTGGAGAAAAATGAAGAAGTCGTGGTCCAAATATGAAGAATCTCTCAAAACTTCAAGTGAAGAAATTCCTATTATGAAGAGAAGACCATAATTTCAATAACGTCTCTCAAAGATTCGAAGTATGAAGTCGCTGCCAAATATCGGTCCGAGAAAGGTCTCAAATCGCGAAGCGAGTTATGCCAAGATATGAACTTTATGAGGTCCCGAGAAGCAGTTTTAAAAGATTTTGTCCTTTATCTAACTATTGATTAAATCGTCCCACTTTGTTTTCATCCTAAATAACTATCGAAATAAGTCAAACAATGCATCCTCATGATCATTCAAGACAACAATAAAATATAAGAGATACACCTAGGAATAAGGGAGTCTAAGTGAATAATTGGGCCACATGAGTTCGTGTTAGTTTGCTAACTTATAATAACAATGATCTCGTTTTTAAGCTTGGTATGGGGAACGTGAAACTTGAGAATGATGAACATTCATGACAGTCTAAAACCCCAATGTAAGTCTTTAAATATTTTACTTGATTTGTTCTTTTGGTTTCCTTAGTGTTTAGAATTTAATAAAGCCCAAGGTGGGTTATTTATGATTAGAAATGTAAACCGTGCTTTAAAATTATAGCATTGCATGAGGGCATGGCAATGGTTAAGTGTAGGGGATTTGATAGGTGTGAAAACACCCATCCTTTTACCACTTATTTCTTGCTAAAACGAGACCAAACCGCGTATTTAATGTCATTTGTTTGGAATTATGCATGGTTTGTGTGTTTGTTGTGTTTTCAGAGCCAACCGGATAAATATTGAAGAAAACATGGGATTGTACGGGTTTTATCAAAGAAAAAGACGAAAGAAGAAGTTTATAGCCCAAGAGATGCAAAAGATTTGAAGTCAATGGGCCTATTTGAAGATTTATCAGAAAAGGACCATAGATGGAAGATTTTTATATGTCGAAGAACTCAAGTCTATTAAATGAAGAAATTAAAAGACGAGTTGAATTTATTCGTCGACAAATCACGAATCGAAATCGCAAACGTCAACTTTTCTGAAAAGACGAGAAGACAAAAAGAAAGGGAGAAAGCCCACTCACCAACCAAAGACAAGGCCTATAAATAGACCTTCCCTTCACAAATTTCAAGCTAGTTTTTTCTTTTCTGTTTCTTTTCTCCTAGTTCACAGGACACCAACTCCCTTAAGGAGATTGGTGATTTTTATTTCCTTTGATTCCTTCATGATTATGTAAGTTTAATCTTTCCTTTGTTTGTTTGAATCTTAATCCTTAATACAAGTTTCCATTTAATCTTTCTTTCTTTTCTTGTTAATCCAAAGTTCTAAGTTTTTATTTTATTGAGTTTGATCTTCAAAAGTTAGTGGGTTTTGAGTTTTTGTTGTTTTGGTTTGATGTTTATCATTAGTAGATGATTAGTGGTTAAATTGGTTTAAGTTTTGGTTAAAAACTTGGTGGATTTTGGTTAAATTCGTGATCAAGTTGTTCCCCTGTTCTTCATTTCTCCCTACTGTTTCATGTCCCCAGATTCCGAATGAACTAATCATTCCGAATCAAGGATTTGAACATATTATTCCGAACTAAAGGTTTCTGTTTAAAATATTCCGGATGAACAAGATATTCCGGATGAGTATTATGTAGTTTTAATTATTCCGGATCAGTTCAATATTCCGAACGAGCACTTTTGTTTAAAATATTCCGAATCAAAGTTTATTCCGGATAAAGAATTTATTCCGGGTTAGTTAATTATTCCGAGTCAAGCTATTTATTCTGAATGAACCAAGTATTCCGAACGAAGGGTTTGGTTTAAATTATTCCGATTCAGTGATTTGTTCCAAATAAGCCAATATTCCGAATGAGTCATCTTTATTCCGAATAAAGCAAGTATTCCGCATGAGCAATTTATTCCGGGTCAGTTAATTATTCTGAGTGAGCAACTTTATTCCGGGTCAAGCATTATTCCGGATCAAGCACTTATTCCGAGTCAAGCAAATATTGTGGATCAACAGTTATTCCGGATGAAGGTATATTCCGCATGAAACAAGATATTCTGGATGAGCATTATGAGTTAATTATTCCGGATCAAGCAACATTCCGGATCAACACATTTATTCCGAATCAAGCACATTCCGAATGAAGGAAGTTTGGTTGAACATTCCGAATGAAGAAATTTCTAGATTATTCCGCATGAGCTAATATATTCACTTATTCCGGATCAAAAGAATCATTCTGAATCAGCTGTTTTTCTAACAAGGTCTTTTACTGTTTAATTTTAATTCAAGTTTTATTTTCAGTAATTGCTTTAAGTTTAATTTTATTATCTCGCACTTATCTTTTAAGTAGATATAGATCAAAAGCTCCCCCTTTTAGTTACCAAGAACAACAATTCCACTTTGAACCGTGATCGATTCGAGAAGATATCGAGAACGAAACAACGACAAATATAACTGGGTACGAGCAACACAAAGAAAGATCTTGCAACAAACCTTTTTATTAACTAACTAAAAATCAGTTATTAACTAGCGTGGACAATTATGGTTAAACCCGCACTAGTCACAACCCGAAAAGAAAATAACATATGGCTAAGTATGAATCATAGTAGTTCATAACTTAACAAACATCACAAATACATCAATTATTATAAAATGCACACATACTCCAATTACACCTATATGCAGGGACCCTTAAGCTATAGACTAGGCTACGCGACTAGGCAACCTAATTCTCTATAACCATTGTCTCTGATACCATTCTGTCACACCCCACCATGGCGGAATATGTGGCGCGACGTATGGATATCATCACAACATGGCGTGTCTATAGAGATAACTAAATAAAATAAGAAATGTCATAAAATAGTGACACAAATGTCATGACAATATCTCAATAATGCAGGAGTCTAGATAAGTAGGTAACAATCCTACCACTTACCCAAGACAAACAATAAACATAATCCAAAACAAACATATAGGTGCCAACAGTATCACTTATTAAAAACACATAAAATAACTAAGAAGGAACGGGGATCTCCTTCTAAATGCAATCCTAATGCCTCCAAAACTAGCCACTTTTATTCTCTAGCTTAACCACATTCTCACCTGAAAGAGACACTAAAACACGTCAACATAAAGTTGGTGAGAGTCATAGGTTTAGACTCCAACGTCAAAACAAACCATAAGCTGTGAACAACAACCACTAACAAATGAACATATGGACAATGTGATACAAACATGCATTAACATCTAATATTCAAGATTTAACAAAACCAAATCCAAATCCAAGGCTCCCAGCCTTACCAAACACCATGGTACCATAAGCGCCCATACACCTATGTACCAATCCCAAGGCCCCGCCTTGTCATTATCCATTGGTCCTATAGATGCTCACACATCTATGTACCTCCCCAAGGCCCCGCCTTGTCAACATCCCCTTGGTACCAAGTCAAATCACAAAACAATCATGAATCAATTAGCAGTTAATCACATAAGTACACACAAGTCCATCACCAAACACAAAACATTCACAACATAATTTATAAAAACAAGACAGTGTCTCTTCCATCCCATCTGGAAATCAAAATCATTAGTAGACATGGGACTATGAAACTCACCTGATTGAGCTTCTCCAAAAATCCGCGCACTAGCAAAAAGCTACCAAACCAAAAACACATAATCAAAACATGAACCAATCACTAAGACGGCTCATCAACCTATGATGGACATATAGCCTTCATATTTTACACAAAACAGTCCCAACTTTTAGGTCTCCAAACTATAAACCTAACGCCTACCTAAACATATCCATGACCTTTGTAAAGGAAACCCTATGCCCTTACATATGTTAGCTAACTCCTCCCATTTGCCCCAACCTTAAAGATTCTGTTAAGGCCCCGATATATATATATATATATATATATATATATATATATATATATATATATATATATATATATATATATATATATATATATATATATATATATATATATATATATATATATATATATATATATATATATATATATATATATATATATATACTTTTGTCTATCCGGATTTTACTGATTTTGAACATACAAAAAGTTTGTTATGATTAGGGGGTCTTACCCTAACCTATTTTCTTAGCCCCAATGCAGATACTTTCTATAATATATAAACCAACTCCCACGTTCGTTTGAAATTCCCAATGCAACCCTAAGTACCCCAAAAAACCCAAAACATAAAAAGAAAACAGGTTGATTTCAAAACTGTTTTGACCTCCGACTGTTGTAACCGGCTTTTGACCCATTTCCTGAACTCCAATTTAGTTCTCGTTTCTTTCATTTGAAATCCACTTCAATTACCTTTCCAGGGATACTTAGATCGCAAAATAAGAGTTGGTAGAACTCCCTATATGATCAAAACAATTGACCCTAAATTCTGCCCAGTTTTTAAAAACGGGTTTAATTAAATTAACCTAATTAATTACACATAATCCCACTAATTACAAGCCCTAATTTATTTAATCATTATAATATCATTAATATATCATTAATATACTGTTTTTAATTTAAACCCTAACCTAAATCCATCATAAGATGATTAAAGAAAACATTAAAACAATTTAATTAAAAAGGGTTATGAATGTTTTACCTTAAGATTAATGGAAGCCAATATTTTATGAAGAATCCTAATTTTTCTCCAAGTTATCGTGATTTCTCTTTGCTCCAGGGATTATGATGTGTTTTGGTCCAATTAAAACGTTTTATGGTTAAACAAAAGAATCCTTACCCAATTATAAAAGCCTTGTTTCCTTTTTTTTATATTTTTCCTTTTTCTCCTCCTTTTCTTGCGTCCAAAACAGACCATCACGCCCTTAATTTTCGTTTTTCTTTTAATTTTATTATTAATTAATATCTTATTAATATTACCTTAATTTTCCTTAATTTATTTCAGCTCCTAAAACTTTCAAAACCTCAAAACCGTAAAACTAGTCAAATTTACGCGTTTTACCGTAAAAGACGTAAAATATACAGTTTTAAAAAAATCACAAATTTTGAAATAAACTTTATAACTATGTCCTAAATTACTTAAAACCATCCCGAAAAATACTCACATGACTAAACACCTTAACCGAGACCTCTTAATGCTAAACCCCAAATCCTTAAAATACAAATTTCTAAAATACTTATACGTATACGTAAACACCAAAATAGCACCATTTCATTTCATAGTCACTAATCATGAGCTCATGAACATGAAATAACCGTTCCTCGATTTACTTATGAGTACTTTATACCCATATACAAGAACCACACCAACCTCGTTCACACAAAATAAACACGTAAACACACAAATAAAATAGTCACAGATACAAATAGGACCAAGTGACGAACCTCAAAACCACGGTTGTCACACTGATGCTTGTAAAAAGGATAATATAGATAATAAAAGGGGTTCGCGGCTAATGATAACCATTAGAAATGAGAGTCGATAGCGTAAAATGTTAAAAGGCTGTTTGTGGTTGCCTAAATATGGAGGTTTGTGAGATTTAGTCATGTTGGAATCTCATAAGTTTAAGTATTCTATTCATGCCATTTCTGATTAAATGTATCTTATCTAAAGAAGTTGTACGGATGGCCAAATATGAAAGCAGACATTGCAACATACGTTGGCAAATGTCTAACTTTTGCGAAGGTCAAGGCTGAGCACCAAAATCCATAAGGATTACTTCTACAGCTTATTAATCCTGTTTGGAAGTGGGATAGAATCACCATGCATTTTATCATAAATCTTCCAAGGTCATCATCTGAATATGAATCGATTTGGGTCATCGTCGACAGACCAAACAAATCTTCTAATATCATCCCCATTAATGATAGATTCTCGACGGAGAAGTTGACTCTTTTGTATTTAAAGGATTCGTGTAAGTATGGTGTCCCTGTATCGATCATCTCTATCAAGATCCTCGCTTCGCATCAAATTTCTAGAGATTTCCTTATAAGTCATTAGGGACGAATCTTGATGAGAGTACTGCTTACCACCCCAATCGAAGGGACAAGGTAAGTAACGATACAAAAACTAGAAGTCTTGTTTTATGTTTCAATAATTGACCCTTGGTAATGAACCGGATGATTGCTTTCCTTTGGAGAGATTATTATTGATAATTACCGCTTTAGGATTGAGATTGAGCCTTCCAAGAATCTATATAAAAAAAGTTTAATAGCATCTGTAGGCAGTAGTTGGGATGAAGATACCCGACCCGTGAGACCTGAAATGATTGTGGAAATTAGGATCTGATTATTGACTACCAGTAGTAGGCAGGAGGTTATGTGAATATGAAATGCAGATCTTGAAGTGCAGGATGGGTAGCAAAGCTATGCCGAGAAATTTTCATCATGGATAGATGAATGTATGATTTAAAAGATCGTGGAAATCTAAGTCCCTGTTGTATGGGACCATCGAGATAATGTAAATATTTGGTTTAAGAGGCATATAAGCTAGATCTACCCTAGGACTTTAGGGTTGCATGAATTATGTTTCGTATAACGAACTTGATAAAACTTCTATCAAGTGAAAATCTGATTGGTTCTTAATGAAGTTTGGATCGGCGAAAAGTTGCATCCATCAAAAACCCGTGGACATCATGGATAGAGAAAGCAAGTCAACTTAAGCCTGATCGTATTCCCGTAGTTATGTTTGATGAAACTCGTTTTTGGGAAGAAATTTAGGTTTACATCTTAAAGTAGCATCGACTACGTCTAAACCGGAGAACTCTACGTTACGTGCTTACGTTTACATACACCGTTTTTGTGACAGTCCGACATTTCAGGAAATAAATTTATTCTCGAATATTATTTTAGAATTTTAATTTGTGTTGGTTCATAAACTCACAAATTTACGAGAAGAGATTAGGACTTATGTGCATAATTAACGTCTTTTACGATTAAACCGGAAACCCTAGGTTCACGTATTTACGCTTTTGTGCTCCGTTTTTAATGAGACAATTTTTATTAGAATCGTTTTGTGCCGTAGATTCATAATTTATAAAAACGTTTTTCGTAAAACGACCCGAGGGCACGTAAATCGAGGAAACTAGAATCGATGAGTACCCATAAATTAGTGGAGATGAGACAAGTTTACACTTGCCTCAACTCCACTATGGGCGGCCAAATACAAGCCACAACACCATGTGAGGTGTCAACTTAACATAAACACTAAGAACGCATGTCCTTATGCCTACCAAAGCAACAAAACCACAAAAACAAGCTAACTAAAACCATTTACTTCCATGAAAACTAGAAATCTCTCTCTCTTGCTCTCTCCCTTCTTTTGGTCGTCCCTGATTCATCAACAACACCACCGTTCATCAAAAATTAACCATGAACTCTATCTAAAATCCACATATGTTGATCCCCAATTGAAAAGATGAAGATTGGAAGTGATCTTAACATGTGAAAAGGAGTTTCCAAGGAGGTTTAGGGCGGATTTCCATGAATTTGTTCATCCATTTGAAGAACTCAAAAGTTCATTTGCCAAGATTAAAGATTTGGAGACAAGAACCAAGCCTTGTTCATTCAAAATCTCAACTTTTTCATCACTTTGGTGGTATAGAGATTGTTTCTTCCTATCATCTTGTTATTTTGTAAAAGTAATCATGTGTTTTCTTCTTAGATGTATATGTATATAATGATGAATGATGATCAAAATATTATGTGGGGATTTTGTGTTAATAGATTGGGTTAAAAAGACAAAAATCAACAAGTAAAGATGTTAAAATCATGGTTAGTTTCATAGGCTGTATAAACCAGTAAGTATCAATATTATCACTTGGTAAAATAGCTTGAATTATTAAATATACAGTTAAATATATGATTTTTACATATGTGGTGAGTTGCCCACTCAATGGAATCATTAAAATGAGCAAGATATGATCAAAATACTATTGAGGTACAAATATCTATTGTCTGTATTAGACGAATTATTTAAAATACTTAGATCTTCTATCTTCTTGTAGAAATCAAGATATGGCAAAAATGTAGTTTGTGCTGCTCAAATTTGAGCTTCTATCTTTTTGTAGAACTCAAGATATGGAAAAAAATGGTGGAAGGGACTTTAATAATCAGATTTGTAAATAATCAATATAGTATAAAAAGAGCACTCAAGTAAATATTATTATAAAATAAATATATAAAACCCACTAACTAATAATTATTATAAAATGAGTTGTATACTAAAATAAATAAGTATGGCATTTTTATAAAAGTAAAAACTCAAATGTTTTTTAAAGTTATAAAACTATATATAAGTTTTACGTCTTTTCGGCTAAAACCGAAAGATTAACGTTTTCGCCACATAAAACTTAGACGGTCGAACCCGTCTAATGTAACATTTTTATAAATCATATACTGATATTGAATACATTTGACAAGTAAAAACCGATAAACCCGAGTTTTATAACTTATGGACCTTAATGGGCCAAAGTAACCTTATTGGACCACTAGCCTAACTAGTTTGGCTTAACACTAATGGACTTACTCATGGGCTTAACCCACTTGGGCCCAACATATGAGTATAGGCCTGGTATTAAAAGTATAAATGGGCTAATATAATGAATTAAACATTTAATGGGCTTATTGGGCCTGAATATGTGATTGGGTTGAAATTAATGTAACTAGTCTAAATTGACTAACACATAACAACTATAATGTTGTATTAAGAGATAAAATCCCACTTGATCATCATCATACTTATGATATCATCATATATGTTGGAAATACGTTTTACGTATTAAGAAGGATCGGTCACTCCAACGATAGTCTATGTTAAAGCTCGTAGTTTAGTTATTTACATTCATTAAACAAAGCCCAAAACCGAGCCCATGAAATGTATGGGCCGGCGGCCTAATGTAAACCCAAGCCCATCTCATGGGCTTGAGTATATAAACCCTCTCCTTTGATGGAGAGGGTGGTGTGGTTTCATTATATACACATAGTAAACATTGGTTTTCTCTCTCTAAGTGTGTGTGTAATCCACCATCTCTCTATCTCTTTCTCTCTCTAAAAACATAAGCATAGATTTACATTTCTACAAATGGTATCAAGAGCCATGGGATGATTGTTTAGTTCTTGTGTTTGTGTTCTTGATTCTCGCCATTTTTGATCCATTTTCATACGAACAAAAATTTTTTTGTGTTTTTTTTGGGTTAATCTTGATTTACTTCATCCTATTACTTGTTATCGTGATTTGGTATTGTTATTTGTGTTAAAAACACAAAATTTTTTTGGTTGTTTGATTCATTTTTTGGCTTAGAATCTTGAATAGTTTGTGTTATTGTACTGTCCGAGAAATAAGGTAAGTGGGTATTCAGTTCGATCTGACTTTGTGTTTGCATAAACCCTGGGGTTTCTACTTGCGATCCATAGTCACGATCTGTTGTTACGATCTAACTACGATCAAGGTAAGTTTGGTTAGTACGATCTGTTGTTACGATCCCTAGTACGATCCATCGTTACGATCCGTTGTTACGATCCGAATACGATCCTTAGTATGATCCATCAATCCGATCAGAGTGCGATCTCTTCAATACGATAGCTTGGTACGATCAAGGCTACGATCAGACTACGATCACTGACTAGGATAAGGGAGTACGATCGCAATACGATCAGGGAGTCCGATCTGAGTGCGATCATAGTGAGTGCGATCACTCGTTGTGATCAAAGCACGATCGTTGGGTACGATCATAGTAAGTGCGATCACTTGTTGTGATCAGACTACGATCATAGGATGCGATCCACAAGTGCGATCTGAGTACGATCCAACATTTTTTTTCAAAAACGTGTTTAATTTTGACTTGGATTTTTTGGTTTATCGAGGACATAATTTAGGGGATTTTAACATTATTTATCGGTTTTAACACACTACAACAAACACATTTACTTTCTTTCATTGACCGATCAACTTTGTAAATCTTCACTTATTGAAATGGAGTACACATCTCTTACGGATAAGTCCATCCTCTCGGGTACGGATAATCGTCCACCAATGTTGGTGAAGACTATGTATGAGGAGTGGGCTTCCCGAATGGAACTTTATATGTTGAACAAGGAGAATGGACATCTAATTTGGGCATCGGTGCTCAATGGACCATTAGATTATGGTACAGTGACGGAAGGTACGACTACTCGTCCTCGCACAACGGGTGAGTTGACTGGAGATATGAAGATTCAAGATAAATGTGATAAGTATGCTACAAACATCATTCTCCAAGCCCTTCCTCCAGATGTCTACAAACTCGTCAGCAAACATAAATTTGCCAAAGACTTATGGGATAGAATTTGGGTTCTAATGCAAGGCACCTCGTTAACTAAACAAGAACGAGAGTGTAAGCTTTATGATACTTTTGATAAGTTTGCCTATGTGCCAGGGGAGACTCTCAATGATTACTATTTGAGATTTACCCTATTGTTGAATGAGCTTAATATCTATGGCATGGCAATTCCTACCTTTCAATTGAACACCAAGTATTTGAACACTCTTCCTCCAGAATGGAAAAAATACGTGACGGATGTTAAATTGGCTAAGGACTTGCATAACACCAATGTGGATCAACTTCAAGCTTTTCTTCAACAACACGAATGCCATGTGATCGAGGCTCGGTTGTCTACACCTCAAGTTCATGATCCACTTGCAATGTATGCTTCTCAACAAAACATGGCTTATACTTATCAACAACCATCATACTTGCAGCAGCCACCACCACACATCTATCAACAACCACAACAACCATCTTATCAACCACCAATGATGCCACATCAAGAATATCAACAAAGTGTTCATCAACAATCTTTTCAACAACAACCACCATATCAAACATCACCATCACAAGCCAACACTTCTCCATTGGGTTATACTCCTAAGCAAGGATATTTTCCGATAGAAGCACAACCAGCACAAGCTTTCTACTCTAATGAACTTCCACCAATCCAAGCACCGGTCTTTACTCCAAATGATATGCCAGCTGATGTTCTAAACCATCTCACAGCCTATTTGTCAAAACTTGTTGCAACTAGAGGATTTCCACCAACAAACAATCAGCTCCACACCTCATCAAATCCTCGACAACAAGCCACTGTTCAAGATGGTCAAGTGACGGTGCAACCCATTCAGGGAAGGAAAAATTCATATGGAACTCCTACAAGGACTGGGAACAATCAAGCTGTGAATTCTCAAGCTAGTGGAAATGGGAGTCCTATTGGTCCTAAAAAGGTTGTGACTTGCTACAATTGCCGAGGACAAGGTCATATGGCTAGGGAATGTACTCAGCCGAAAAGGAGAAGGGATGATGCATGGTTTCGTGAGAAGATGTATTTGGTTGATGCTCAGTCTAAGGGGAAGATTTTGGATTCAGAGGAGTTAGCATTTCTTGCAGACCCAGGGGCAGCAGATACCGAAGGCATTGCAGTCGTTTCCACTTCTAATGCAGCTTATCAAGCAGATGATCTTGACGCATATGATTCGGATTGTGATGACATTCACTCTGCCCAAGCTGCTCTCGTTTCTAATCTCTCTCACTACGGTTTTATGTCATCAGTGAGGTACCAACAACATTTAATAATATTGATGATAACCAACATCAAGTTGGGCATGAAAATGACAACCTTGAGCAGCATTCGGGAACTAGTAACTCAAATGATGTGGTACCCAATCCTACACATTTGAGTGAACCTCAACCAAATGCTACGACGGGTATGGAATCTTATGCTCAACATGATTTGGTCATGGTACCTAAACATATTATTGATCAAATGCATATGGCCCTCAGACAATCCGTAGATACGAATTCCACCGTAACTGCTGAGCTTGTGTTGCATAAAGAAAAGGTCAAAACTTTTGAAATGGTCCCTCAAGAAGAGAAAATAACATGTTCTGAATTTGACCAATTTCGCTTTGAAAAGATTGAACACTTAAAAGAAATAGAATCATTAAAAGCTAATCTTTCCAATGAATTAAAAGCAAAAGAGTCGGTTGTCAATGATTTTCAGAAACTTAAAATGGATTTCGAAATTCTCGAATCTAAAAAGGTTGAAGGAAATTAATGCTACCTAACTTCTTAAATTCAAAGAACAACAGCTTTTAAAACAATACGCTTCCACAGAAAAGGTTCATCTTTTAACTAAATCATTTAAAGAATTCGAACTTAAGCGTCTTCAAGATTTACCACCTAATCCCGGTTATGCAAAACAAGCTCAGGAATATATTCCCGGTCTTTATGATATGACTATAATTGGCAAATCGAAAGAAGCACCTTATGTTCGTAGTACTGAGGAGACAAAATCACTTGAGGATGAAACTCATTCTAAAATGCTTTCAAAATTCCATACAATTGATTATGATCAACATAACAAAGATCAATTTTCGAAAAAAACACGCATTCGCTTACAAAAGGAATTAGCAGAATTAACAGTTCTTGTGCCCCAAAGTTTGTCAAATGAAAACCTTCCTAGTACGTCTCCTACACTCGTCAAAAAGGATTTAACGAAGTTAATTCCACCGGTAAGTAAGGCGTCCGTTAACTTAAATACGGTTCACCAACACTTAGCCGATTTTGACAAGGTCATTTTGGAACGTACGACGGCCACGGCCATAACGGAAGGTGAATGGAACTTTGAGCACACTAGAGCTGCGTTTCGAGATGAAATTGTTCCGTTTGTAAACAATGTTAAAGCTTGTCTTCGTAATATTGATCAAGATTTGTTTTTGGAAATAGAAGAAGTTAGACGTGTTTTCAATGAAATGGAAGATGCTTATGAAAACAGTTTACTTGAAATAGAACGGGTTTCACGCCATAATGATCTGCTTCTGAATCAAGTGATGTCTCGTGATATAGTTTCTGTCTGTGTGAATCCAAGTGTTGATAATGATTCTATTGTGCATAATGTTGAATCTGTGGATACTGTGGTAGATAGTACTTGTCACGAATATGGCGCTGAATTTTTAAAGCTTCAAGATTCATATTCATCGCTTTCAAAACGTTTTGATGAGATTCAAACACATTGTATTTCGCTTGAATGCAAGCAACAATTTATTCAAGAAATCTTTGAAACGTCATTCGAAGGTGTTAATATCGATGATGCAAACTTTGAAAAGAATTTTCGATTGAATTTACAATCAAAACAGCGTCAGCCCAGTGACAAGGTTGCTAAATCTTTGCCGATAGACATAGATAAATCTAAGGAGCTTCACTGTGTGAACATACTTGAGGCCGTTGAGAATTTTAAACTTGATCTAGATAATCGAGTTTCCAAGATGTTGTCCAAAGTTGATAACTTAAAACAGAAAAATACACGACTTTTCGATTCAGTACAGCCAGCATGTGCTCATACCACTGCACAGAATCAATCATTGATTGAACAATTGAATCGAAAGTCGGTGGAAATATCTGATTTGAGGGAACAAATTTATGATAAGAACCTGGTCTTGGCTGAGTTAAAGGAAACACTTCGTACTCTCAAAGGTAAGAATGTTGTGGATAACGCAACCACTATCTCAGCATCGTCCTCTAGTGCAATCAAAAGAACCCTTATTGCCGTCACACCACTTAACAAGGGCCCTAGGACTAAACCATCTCAAACTTTGGTCACTAAAGATAAGGCGGAATCAAAACCAGCTTCTAATATTCCCGTGTTGCCTTCTACAGGAGTAAGCACCACTACTAAGGCTCAAAGATCTAAGCTTAAGTGAAACAAGAAGAATGATAGGATCTTGCCCCCATCTAGTAGTCAAGTGAAGAAGAAAGTAGAAGCCCATCCTAGGAATGTTATTTCTGTTTTTAATAAAAAGAATCATGTAGCTAAACCTAAAGGCTCTGCGGTTGTGCAGCGTTCTAAGCCTACTGTGAATTCTAATTTGAAATGTTGGAATTGCAATGAATGTATGTTTTCTAGTCGTCATGATTCTTGCCTTATTGACCATGTGAATGAGATGTATGCCCGGAAAAATGGATTAGAATGGAAACCAACTGGGAAAGTGTTAACCCAAGTTGGTTGGATGTGGCGCCCCACTGGTAGAACCTTCACTATAGTAGGAAATATGTGCCCTTTGACTAGGATCACTCCCACTACAGCGAAGAAAGAGTGGCCTTTAACTAGGAATACCAAGGCTACCAAAACACAAGCGTGTCCTTTAACTAGGAACACCGACACTACTGTAGGAACCAAGTGCCCTTTAAATAGGTCTACTCCCACTATAGTGCCCGCGAATAATCCAAAACCTAAGAAAGTTGGAACAGTAAAACCTGTTAGTGCTAAAACTATCATTAGAAAACGCAGGAAATCTAAGGGTCTAAAAAATGTTAGCAATTCTGATAATTCTATATCTGTATCTGCTAACACTCCGGAACCAATAGTTTCCAATGCATTGTCTACTGTTGTTGTTGAAAACAGGTGGTCCAAATTGTTCTCTGGTATTTGGACTCTGGTTGCTCCAAGCATATGACCGGAGATCGCTCTCAGCTCAGAAATTTCGTCAGCAAGTTTCTTGGTACGGTTAGATTTGGAAATGATCATATTGCAAAGATAATGGGTTACGGTGAATATCATATTGGGAATGTTATAATTTCAAGAGTGTATTACGTGGAAGGTCTTGGTCACAACTTATTTTCTGTGGGACAATTTTGTGATGCAAACCTAGAAGTTGCTTTTCGAGAGCATACCTGCTTCATTCGTAATTTGGAAGGGGTTGATTTATTGAAAGGTACTCGAGGGAATAATTTGTATACTTTGTCTCTACAAGACATGATGGCCTCTTCTCCCGTATGTCTTCTCTCCAAAGCATCAAAGACTAAGTCATGGTTATGGCATTGACGGTTATCTCATCTTAACTTTGACGCTATTAATCACTTGGCGAAAAACGAACTTGTTCGTGGTCTTCCTAAACTAGCATTTCACAAGGATCATTTGTGTTCCGCGTGTACAATGGGGAAAAGCACTAAGAAATCATACAAACCCAAGACTGAAGACACCAACCAAGAGAAACTTTATTTGTTGCATATGGATCTTTGTGGGCCAATGCGTGTTGAAAGTCTTAGTGGCAAAAAGTACATCCTCGTTATTGTCGATGATTACTCTTGGTTTACATGGGTGAAATTTCTTAAAGCAAAAAATGAGGCACCTAAATTCATCATCGGATTTCTCAAGATGATTCAAGTGCGTCTCAACACTACTGTCCGACACATTCGTACAGATAATGGAACCGAATTTGTGAATCAAATCTTGCGTGATTATTATGAAGAAGTTGGCATATCTCATGAAACATCCGTTGCACGCACTCCACAACAAAACGGTGTCGTTGAAAGGCGAAATCGCACACTTATGGAAGCTGCTCGAACGATGTTAATTTACACAAAGGCTCCATTGTTTTTATGGGCAGAAGCAGTATCTACAGCAGTGTACACCCAAAACCGGTCACTAATTCGTAAACGCCATGGTAAAACACCTTATGAGCTTCTCCATAGAAAAGTACCAGATTTATCATATCTGCATGTATTTGGTTCTCTTTGCTATCCAAATAATGATGGTGACAATTTGGGAAAACTTCAACCAAAGGCTGATATTGGTATTTTCATTGGTTACGCACCCGCAAAGAAGGCATACCGAATCTACAACCGTAACTCTCGCAAGATCCTCGAAACTATGAATGTTGATTTTGATGAGCTGACAGCAATGGCTTCTGAGCAAAGCAGCTCTGAACCCGCACTTCATGAAATGGGACCCAGTAATATTAGTTATGGTCTTGTCCCAAACAACCCTACTTCATCATCACTTACACCACCTTCTAGGACTGAATGGGATACGTTGTTTCAACCGTTCTTTGATGAATTCTTTACTCCTTCAAGTATTGTTGCTCCAGAACCTGAGGTAATAGCTCCGGTAACCGAAGTTGTCGCTCCAGCAACCGTTGCACAATCAGATACATCTGCACCTACAATTGGTCAAGATATACCATCAACAAGTAATTCTCAACCAACACCTGTTTCAACTACCCATGTCATGCCTATTGATGATGAAGAGGATGATGATGATCACGATTTGGAATTCGCTCAAATGCGTGAACTTCCATTCTTTGGTGTACCAATTCCCGCCTCTAATCAAGCCGGGTCGTCCACCTCAGAAGAAGCTCCTTCTACAGTTTACTCCAATCCACGGATTCGTGAACATGACAGCAAGTGGACAAAGGATCATCCTATAGATTCTATTATTGGTGACCCTAATCGTCCGGTATCCACACGAAGTCAGTTACAAGAAAGTGTAATGTTTTGTCACTTTGATACTTTTCTCATTGAAGTTGAACCTAAGACATGGCAACAAGCTTTCACTCAATCATGTTGGATAGAAGCTATGCAAGAAGAACTTAATGAATTAATACATCTTGAAGTATGGGAACTTGTCCCATGCCCGGATCAAGTGCAGTTACTCACTTTGAAATGGTTTTACAAGGTGAAACTCGATGAGTTAGGCGGAATATTGAAGAACAAAGCTAGACTAGTAGCTAGTGGATACAAGCAATTATTGGGCATCGACTTTATGGAATTCTTTGCACCTGTAGCCCGTTTGGAAGCTATTCGACTATTCCTCGTTTATGCAGCCCATATGAATATGATCGTCTATCAGATGGATGTGAAAACGGCATTTCTTAATGGTGAACTCAAGGAAGAGGTCTATGTTCAACAACCGGATGGTTTTGTGAATCCTAATTATCCTAATCATGTGTACAAGCTTAAGAAGGCTCTCTATGGGTTGAAGCAAGCTCCTCGCGCATGGCATGATCTTTTGTCACAATTCCTCATTACGCAAGGCTTCGCTAAAGGCAAGGTGGATCTTACGATGTTAATTCAGAAACGAGGTAAAGATATGATTATGGTACAAATATATGTTGATGATATTATATTTGCAGCCTCGACCCAAACCTTATCGGATGAGTTTGGGACACTCATGTCTTCCAAGTTTAAGATGTCAATGATGGGCAAGGTATCATTCTTCTTAGGTCTTCAGATATCTCAGATTCCCATAGGCATCTTTATCAATCAATCCAAGTATGCCCTTGAATCGCTTAAGAAGTATAAGATGGAATCTTGCGACCCCGTGGATACTCCAATGGTGGAACGAACTAAGCTTGATGCAAATCCACATGGAGTTGCCGTTGATCCGACACTTTATCGTGGAATGATCGGTACTCTTCTGTATATCACAGCCAGTCGACCTGATCTTCAGTTTGCTATATGTATGTGTGCCAGGTATCAAACTAGGCCTACTGAATTACACTTAGCTACTGTTAAAAGGATATTTCGATATCTTAAAGGAACCATTAATCGAGGACTTTGGTATTCGAAGGACTCTTCTATTGCACTAATGGCATATGCAGATGCGGATCACGCGGGTTGTCAAGATACCAGGCGTAGCACGAGTGGAACTTTGCAACTACTAGGAGATCGACTAATTAGTTGGGCATCGAAAAGGCAGAAAAGCGCTGCAATTTCAAGTACGGAAGCAGAATACATAGCTATGTCTGGTTGCTGTGCTCAAATTCTTTGGATGAGATCGCAATTAACCGACTATGGTCTAGGTTTCAACAAAATTCCGATGTACTGCGACAACTAGAGTGCAATTGCCTTATGCTGCAACAATGTTCAATTCTCCCGGTCGAAGCATATTGACATTCGCTACCACTTCATCAAGGAGCAAGTGGAAAATGGAGTAATAGAGCTTTACTTTGTCCGATCTGAGTATCAATTGGCGGATATTTTCACGAAGGCTTTAGATCGCGCTCAAATTGAATTTTTGGCCGACAAGCTAGGAATGAGAACCTTCTCGCCTGAGACTCTAAAGGAACTAGCAGATGAAGCGAAAGAATAGTCTTGGTAAAACTATTCTCCATATCCTTGGTGATAATCTGTATATATTGTTTATATTTTAATCCACAAAAGCAAAATACAAAAATATAAAACCATATAAAAACCATAAAAATTCAAAAATTCATAAAAATCCAAAAATATTTTTACTTTATTTTTCAAAGGCATGTCTTTTGGTACGATAATATTTACGGCTTTAGAAATGTTGATTAATATTGACACGACGCCATGAATAGAGTTCGTACAAAAGTTGTAAATATTTCATAAAACATGCCCTAATGGCTTGTAGTTATTTCAGACTGCAACCCGGTTTTCACATTAAAGTCAAGTATTTCTAATGAAAGCTTTGGCTCACAACGGGAATTAATTTTCTCGGGCAAGGTTTACTTTAAAACCTTGTAAGGGATCAAGTTTACTTTATAACTTGGTCTAACACAAATCTATGTACGTTTCAGTGCATTTATTTGTTAAAACAAGAGAAGTCTTGTTTTTATGAAGCTATCATCTCTACAACCATGCTATCTATAATTGGTATCTACATACTCGACGATGCGACTACTCAACCGACGACTACAGCTCTTTCGATAGAACACGGGTCAACAATTGAGGGGGAGCAATTGTCAAGCATTCAGAATCTTTGATACCGAACGTGCCAAGCTCACTAACTGGTGTCAAGACAACAATACCAATCGTACACGTGGTGTCAAGAGATGACTTCAGACGTGACGAGGCGACCAAATATGCTGACAAGAACCATTTGATCTTATCATATGATGTTCTCATCAATCAGGTCCAACCTTGTCAATTCTTTTCTAATATGGTGAATATGTGATCATGTTACAAATCGATATCATATCTTATACATTTGGTATCATGAAGATAAAACGGACTTGCATTTTTCTTCCCAAAACTTTTGTTAAAACTTTATTAAATCAATTGATATTAAAAACATCGATTGGGTTAATATTTTTAATATGGGGGAGAAAATGTGATTTAATATGGGATATTATCACAAATGGTTTGACATAATGTGCTGGCTCATCCCGACATGTGCGAAATGTTTTCGAATATCGTGGCATATGTTAAGGGGAGCAAAATGGATTTGCTATATCAAAATGGATTTTCATGGTGACATATACTTACCCAAAACCCATTTATTTCACGACGATGAAGATTGTGGTGACATAAGGATGGTAGGATAGGTTAAGTCATATGATTCTTCTAGAACCGGAGGAATCTTCCCAAGGACATTCCATAGCTAGAAATAGTAGTCCTTAGGAAAGATGGAGAAAGATTGTGAACGTAGCTGAATGTCGACCAAGTACTTAAGTTAGCACTGGAACAATCACAACAAGGTGCTAGTTATAACGTATTGGTAAGCATTGAAGGGGTTGAAGAATGAAAAAGAATTGTAAAGATAAAGGGTGTAAAGAAAGAAGCCCTCCTTACAACTTTAGGCAGAAACCGGGTCAACACATATGCTATTGAGATCATTTTAATGATTCTCGATATTGAAGACAGACATCATGGACCCAGTGATGCAATGCACAACCCATCCCAGCTAACTCAGATATCTCTCAAAAGGTATTTTTTTTAATCACACGGAGACAACGCATTATCTATTGCTTTATTCACTCCGAATAAATTGGTATTGAAATGGTGGCACTCCTCTCCAGCCTCAAGTCACTAAAATCCAAAATGCACGATCGAGTCTAGAGCCATTTGAGATCATCAAATATCTCATTAGGACACACCTTCATATTTCCTTGCTTCTTCACACACTGTGAAAAGTAAGAAAGATTTTAAGAGTCCTACGCAAAATCTTCATGATCTTGCCTGAACATCCGAGTAATACGAAAGTATTTACAATGAAGATGGAAATCCTTCTTGAGCGAATATCAAAAAGCTCATGGTAGGTGACTTGTGCGATTCTTTATGAATCAAACTTGTGATAAATGGAAAGCAACAGCTGTTTAATTCTTAACTAAATTGAAACACGTTCCAGGCCTCTACGCAATATCTCAGTGATCTTGCCAGAACACTCAGAGTGATACCTTAGTGTTCATAGTGATGAGTGGAAATCCTTCTTGTGTTAACCTCAAACAGCACTTGGTAGGTAACTTGCAAGATTCTATACGAATCAAGCTCGTGACAACTGGAAAGCAACGATGGTGCGGTTCTTAATTGAATTTCACTTGTTCCAGGAACATGAATTGACGGCTTCAAATCATGCGGATATTATTATCCAAACGATTCACTCTTTATTTTCGCAGTCAGCTTTGGACGGTCGAATAAAGAGAACGGGTTTACCCGCGAAATCCTGTCAGGAAGTTACTTAATTGAAACTATCCGTCACGGGTACGATATCTAATATCGTCCAACGGTCTTCACCGACCGGAGGTAAAATGCTACCGAATTAGAATGAACTGTTCAAACCATTTTGTTTGTGTCTACTTATGTTGCGACATTTGAAGACGGTGGCGTTGCGGGATCCAAGAAGAAGTCGTCCCCGCATGCTTGTACTTTATGCACTTAATATCTCATTTAATTCAAGAAAGCCTAAAAGTTAAGTCTTCTGCGGTATCGAACTCTGAAGCTTTCAAGAATTACGAAGTTATAAGTATGTGGGACATGGTGTCACGAAGAGGCGAAGATCACAAGTGATGGATGCACGAGATCAAGGCAAGAGATTAATGCTCAAGATTGATATCAAAGATCACATCAGCATGTTCACCAGAAAAAGAAAAGGAAAAGAAAGACGAAGACTACGAGCTCAAGACAAGCATAGTATGCTAGGTTTATTTCATTATTGTAACTCGGGTAACGCCCTTGTTTGGAGTGACCTCCCTTAGGGGGAGATTGTTGGAAATACGTTTTACGTATTAAGAAGGATCGGTCACTCCAACCATAGTCTATGTTAAAGCTCGTAGTTTAGTTATTTACATTCATTAAACAAAGCCCAAAACTGAGCCCATGAAATTTATGGGCCGGCGGCCTAATGTAAACCCAAGCCCATCTCATGGGCTTGGGTATATAAACCCTCTCCTTTGATGGAGAGGGTGGTGTGGTTTCATTATTTATACATAGTAAACATTGGTTTTCTCTCTCTAAGTGTGTGTGTAATCCACCATCTCTCTATCTCTCTCTCTCTCTAAAAACATAAGCATAGATTTACATTTCTACAATATATACATAACCATTATTTTCATAAAGTCATTGGACAAGAGTCTAAGACCGAGTATTATTTGTCTAGGTTTCCGTGATTGAAGCACGTACCGTACATCCAAAATGCCGATACGCTGCCTTACCAATCAACGTGAGTTCATAGTCTCACACTCTTTTAAATCTTTTATGAAATGTTTTATAAACCCGCGAGGGAGATAACATGTTAGTTTTAATAATAAGAGGACACCAGTTGTCCCGATTGTATGATTATTGATATTGACCCGAATGATTATATGACCCGATTAATGAAATGAAATGGATTATTATTAGTTAGGTTATGTCACTAAAAGTACCATTAGCATGAATTGTGAACTATCGGGATTGGTAGACGCTTATGCATATAATAGTACTATTTGGGGAAGATCACCCCAGCTCGCGCCTTGACGGTTGATCCCCGTCGTGCCAGATTGAGTGGTAAGCAAATTTATGTATGAGAAGATTTATATAAGCGTGATTATTGTGACGACACGCTGTTTTAGATGGGAAAAGGAATTACGGGTTAGCTACCCGTTTTTTGTTATAGTAAGTTAGCAATGTCATGCGGCTTACAATAATCCAATTATGAAAATACTTATGTACGAATTGAATTATAATATATTGCCTGACTAGCAATACGGGGTCTTATTACGAATATTATTTTCGTGTTTTGGTTTTGCATAACCATTTTCATTTAAATATTTTTATTAAACGTTATATAACGTTATAAAAGGTATCTTATGATGTTTTTACGACAATGGTTCATATAATGGTTTTGAAGGCAAAAGCCTATATTATGATTTATGACAAATATTTGTATAAAATGTTTTTGGCCTATTTTATGGCCTACGACAAAGAATTAGATAAAATATTTTTCGGTAATGATTATATACCGATGATATATTAATGGTATTTATTAAAATCTATGAATTCACTCGGCGTTTCGCTGACTTTTTAACATGTTTTATCTCAGGTACTTGAAGGTAATTCTCGGGAAGACGACAAGAATTTATGGCCCACATTCAAATAAAAATTTCGATTCAAATGTTTTGTAAATTTGTATGACATATTATGACTTGAGGACCTATGTAACTTGATATTCATGAATGGAAAATGCTTTCTTATTAAACGACGCGATTTTTAAGCATTGTCTATGATTTGAGTAATGTGCTATCCCGTAACACCAACGACTCTTCCGCTGAACTAAAGTATGAAAATTTGGGGGTGTTACATCATAAACTTATATTGTATTTTTCTTCGAATAAAACCCGAGAAAGCGCGTGTTTGCTCCACAATGTATCTTATTTTCCTGAAACACACAAATACACCATACACACGTAATTCTGACAATAAAAAGTATAATATATTGTATTTGTCCGTGTTTTAAGTGGATTTTAGGTTATCAATGATGAGTGTTTTCACGCTTATCAACTCCCCTCCACTTTGACCATGTCCATGGCTTCATGCAATGAAGTATTATAAAGGTCCAGATTACACTTTTCGCATAATTAATACACCTTGGCCATTTTATGATTTAATATACTATACTATACTACATGATGCATGATTTTTAATTTTTAGAATGCAATGCAATAAAAACAATTTTATTTATATATTTTTGTATTTTTCTTGAAAATATTTGATGGAAATAACTCATAAAGAAATCTATGACTTTGATTAGGGCTTTTGGTAGCATGAATACTTATCATCCTCAAGTTTCACTTTTCCCATACCAAGATTACAAACGAGATCATTGTTATTCATAAGTGAAAGTGCATCGACTTATTCATACAAATTAATTGTGTCACCATTATGCCCCCACTTATTTTGCCTCTATCTAATTTTAATTGATCAAATTGCTTTTGAGCGAATTTGTCTTTATTTGGCATGAAATATAAGAAATGTAAAATCTGAAAATAAGGAAGCACGGTTTTAACCCTAAGTAACCATCTTATCCATTACTTGAAAACCCGCCCATAATTGATATAAGTCCGACCCAAAATAATAAGTCATTCGCGTTATGTGTAAGATCCTTATGTCATGCATGAATAAGTAGCTACACACTCGCTAAGAAAAGAAAATAAAACTCACGCAATAATTTATATCCGCCGCCTTTTTGAGACCTAGGATTTTCAGTCCCACAACCCATCAAGGTAATATTGGATTGGAGCAACTATTAAATCCCCGCAACCCTTGTGAGAGTAATATTGGAATTTAATAGCTACTATAATTAACACTTAACTAACTCTCTTGGGAGTCTTGTATAACTATTTTTTTCTTCTTTTTTTACTAGCCACTCATTTTTTTATAAGCCACTCTTATTTCTCTTTATTCCTCAGAAATAAAAGGAAAAGAATAAAAGGAAAAATACCCGCTAAGTATTAAGCATGACATAAGTCTAATACATATAAAACGTTCTAACTTAGAATCTTAAGACATACTTATACCAACCACGAATGATTTGTCAAAAATGCATAAGAGACTACAAACCAATTAAAACCGTTCTTGATTATTTATTAACAATATATACATGCGTTGATGGGAAAGTAAAGGTTACGAAAGGGGATATAAAAGCCACAAGTAGTTTATATGAGGTTTATCTATCCCTTTACACTTACTTCAAACTCTATCATTTCTCGTTCTCCATAATTTAAAATCTCAAATAATGAGACTCGTGGATGCTCAGCCTAATAAACCAATAAAGGTCTACATGGTTAAGGATACTAGCTAGAGTAAGCTTTAATAAGCAAACTCGGGTTGAGTCAAAATATTCATGGCAGGCCTAATATGTCAAATACTCTTAAACTTGTTAAACCATATCCTTTATTATATATTTTTCATACATATTTTTGAAGAAACAAAAATAAAAGAAAAATGCAAGGTGTATGAAAAAATGAAAATGATATGCAAAATTGATGAATGCAATATTTTTGTGGCCAGAGTAGATCAAAAAGTTAAAAAATGTTGAAAATATTAATTTTCCCAATTACCATGAAGGCAAGGCAATGTTCTAGGTAAGGTCACTTCGATAGAATACCCCCTACACTTAAGATAAACATTGTCCTCGATGTTTTAGAGTATTGGAGTAAACTCCCCTACACTTATGAGATTGCGTACTTTGTTTAACTCAAGCTAAGGAAGAGACAACTAAAGTGAATTCATTTTAAGCACATGTTTGAATATCACAATAGCAAAAACTAATAGAAGTGAACCGGATACACGAGCCTCATCCATAAGCTCCATGAATGACATGAGAGAGAGAAACCCTTGAAACAAACACCAAAAGACGAAGAAAGGCAAACCCCTCCACTTCAACTCTACTATAAACCCTCTTATTAAACCTAACCTATTTAGATCTACTCTACGTTTTCTAAAATTGTTATTCAATGTTTAATTTAGCACGTTGCCATTTACTCAAATGATACACTCAAACTTAGCACATTGCCATTTACTATGAGATTTACAATATCTGCCTCGATAAATGGACTGGTCCAACATGTCTCAAGTTTGTACAATATAGAAAGCTCTCATATAGAAATCAAGCCAGGATCAAATACATTGTTTACATCTCTACACGTGAACAACTCCAAAGTAGGTAGCATTGATAGTTGTTCTTTTTACGTCTTTTAGGAAAAAGAGCGTAAATAGTGTAAGTACGACGATTTAAGAAAATTGTGCACTAATGACCCTTGTGTGAGTTCGTTCTCAAGGAGGCTTGGTGTAACACTCTCATTTTTCGTATCGGTACAGCGGAAGGGTCTTTCAGAGTGTTACGGGATAGCACAATAACTCCAATCATAAATAACACATAAAAATGGTTGTACAAGGTTTAACAAACATTCATTCGATAAAAAGGTTTAAAAGTGTACAACAGGTCCCAAATTATACAGGTCATTAAGTTTACAAAACACAGATCGAATGAACATTTTTAATATTAAGTGTGGGCCATCAGAGTCGATCTCCATCCGGATTACCTTCAAGCACCTGAGATAGAAAACATGCAAAAATCATATCAGTGAATGCCGAGTGAATTCATAGAGTTTAATGAAAACCGTTATATAAAACAATCAATTACAATCATTTAAAATCCGAACACAAGTATAATATCGGAAGTAAGTCCACATATTGCTAGTCAGGCAATATATAAATCAAGCATACATCTGAAACCGTCCATGAGACCGTAGTCTCTATATTACCATGATAGGTAATATATTCATCGTAATAGCGTCGTTATCGTTTATTATATATATGGCTTATATGTATTAGGTACATGGTAGGATTATTATTAGCCGCATGACATTGTTACCTTACTGTGAAAACAGCGGGCCGCGAACCCGACAAACAATTTGCCCATCTAAGTTAGCGTGTCGTCACAAAAATCACGCTATGGAATCTTCTCATACATAAATTCGCTTACCAATCAATGTGGTACGACGGGGATCAACCGTCAAGGCGCGAACTGGGGTGATCGTCCCCTAATAGTACTATCAATGCATAAGCGTCTACCAAATCCCGGTAGTTCACAATTCATGCTAATGGGACTTTAAGTGACATAACCTAACTACTAATAATCCTTTTAGTCTCGAATATAGGGTCATAGCATCATTCGGGTCCATCTCATTAAGCATACAATCGGGACTACGTGTGTTCTATTTATAAAAATCTAGCATGTTATCTCCCTCGCGGGTTTACAAATCATTTTATAAAACATTTAAAAGAGTGCGAGGCTATGAACTCACGTTGTTAATGAAAGGCGGATTATCGGCTACGGGCGTGCTTCAGTCACGGAAACCTATATAAATAATAATCGATCTTAGACTCGGTCCAATGACTTTTATCAAAATAACAATATACATATATATATGATTATTGTACATATGATGATGATCAAGTGGGTTTATAAATCCTCATTTACTCATTTTAGCGTTTACGTTTTAGTATCGTCTTACTAGTTCACTAGTTTTACCGATTTTACCTATTTTAAGTTCATTAAGTCTTTTATAAGTTCTTTTACTTGTTTTTACCTATTATATACTTATATGATCAGTATATATACTTTTCATGTTGGGCCCTATTGGGTTAAGCCCAAATAATTCTTTTTACAAGTATTTATCTTATTAAGTCCAATTATTAGTCTAATAGGTTTAGTTAGCTCGTAATTGTCCGTAATTCTTATAGTTCGGGTTTTATCGGTTTTTACTTGTCTTAGTTACTTATACATAAGTATATATCTTTTATAAACTTTACATTAGACGGGTTTGGTCGTCTAAGTTTTATTTGATGAAAAACGTTAATTTCACGGCGATAGCCGAAAAAGTCGTAAAAATCAAGTTTATAGTTTTTATTACTTATAAATATTATTTTTACCACCATTTATATAATTTACCCATTTAATTAACCTTTTATACATTTATATAAATAAGTTTTATAAGTTAGTGGGTTTATACTTTACATTTTATAAATTATAAAGTGAGTGCTTATATAATAATAATAAACATTATTTCCAAAATCTGATTTTTAACTTCACATTCACCATTTTTATCATATCTAGAGTTCTACAATGAACTAGAAGCTCACTTTTGGATGACAACTTCTTCATAATATGTGCTAAATATAACTTAGTTATAGCTACTGCCCATTTTGAGTCTAAGTTGCCTTAACAGTCCCTACAAAACTGCTTATTCAGATTGTACCACCTAACTTGTTTTGATCATATCTCACTCATTATTTTGATTCCATTGCATGGCCAACTCTCACATGTGTATAACATCATCTACTTTACTGTAAATAGATCAAACCATGCATTTTTATCAGTTCTTTATTTAGTTATCTACTGTTTTTATACAGCCAACTAATTAGACATGATTTTAGCTTCATTTCTTATGGTTATCATCATTTTTAAGCATGTTTATCAACACTTGATCCCCACACAACATTTTTATCATCATATATACATCATATACATATACAAAATGAAAGAAAATACATTTGTTCTTTACAAAATAATAAGAGAAAAATGTAGAGGATGATCTTCTTTACCAATCCAAGTGGATTTCTTGTTTTAGGAAGACAAGAACTTGATGAACACAACAAGTATCTCCAAGACCATCAAATATCAAGATCATATGTTGGAAAATCAGCCCTAGGACACAAGCAAATCACCTCCAAAGTTGGTTATATGGCCACCAAATGATCAAGGTTTCAAGGAAACACCTTAATAGGACTAGTAAACATGTGGTTTGTAGCTAGAAAAGATCAATGAGGGTGTTTGTGGCTTGATGTGGGACGGCACAAAGATGAAGGTTGAGAGAGTTTTGAGAGTGAATTGCATGTAAGAAATGGTTAAGTGAAAACCATTTGTTGGTTTTGTGTAGTGGTGGAAGGTTTAGCTTAAAGTGTAAGCATAAGCTTACACTTGTATAAGCTTAGCTAGAATGTGTGCCACCTAAGTGTGGTGGTGTCCTCCTTGCCGTCCCATGTAAGCTAGTGGGATGGGGCAAAGTGTTTTGTCCCATCTCACTAGTTTACGGGTATTTCTCGATTCTAGTTTTCTCGATTTGCGTGCCCTCGGGTCGTTTTACGAAAAACGTTTTTATAAATTATGAATCACCGTCACAAACGAATCCAATAAAAATTGTCTCATCAAAAACGGAGTTCAAAAACGTAAATACGTAATCCTAAGGTTTCCGGTTTTGTCGTAAAAGACGCTAAATTATGCACGTAAGCCCAAATTTATATCCGTAAATTGTGAGTTCGTCAACCAACATAAAAATAAGTTTCAAAATATTATACGAGAAAATATTTAACTACCTGAAAATGTTAGATTTGTCACAGCTTTTCCTCCTAAAAGGGATCAACGTCCTCGTGATCCATTTCATTTGGATGTCCGTTTCTTATTGAAATCGAAGAGGTGCGGATATTTCTTCCACATTTCATCCTCTCGTTCCCAAGTATACTCCGGCCCATGCTTTGAATTCCATCGGATCTTGACAATAGGTATCCGACTTTGTTTCAGTTGCTTTACCTCACGGTCCATAACTTCTACGGGCTCTTCGATAAAATGAAACTTCCCATCTATTCGAACCTTACCTAACGGAATTTTCTCATCACTCACTGCTAGACATTTCTTCAGATTAGATACATGGAATGTGTTGTGAACACCATGAAGTTCTGGGGGTAACTCTAGTTTGTAAGCCACCGGACCTACTCTAGATAAAATCTTAAAGGGTCCAATATAACGGGGATTCAATTTTCCTCGTTTTCCAAATCTTATAACGCCTTTCCATGGCGATACCTTCAACATTACTCGGTCACCCACTTCAAACTCCATTGGCTTCCGCCGCACATCCGCGTAACTTTTCTGTCTACTACGGGCAGTCAACAACCTCTTCTTAATCTGAACTATCATCTCCGTAGTCTCCCGGATCAATTCCGGTCCCGTGAGCTGGGTATCCCCAACTTCACTCCAACATACAGGAGATCTACACTTCCTACCATACAAAGCTTCAAACGGTGCAGCCTTAATACTAGAATGGTAACTATTGTTATACGAAAACTCTGCTAACGACAAATGTTTATCCCAATTCTTACCAAAGTCTAACACACAAGCTCTCAACATATCTTCCAGTGTTTGTATCGTCCTTTCACTCTGCCCATCAGTCTGAGGGTGATAAGCAGTGCTCATGTCGAGATTCGTTCCCAAAGATCTTTGGAGAGATTTCCAAAAATTCGATGCGAATCTAGGATCTCGATCTGAAATGATCGATACAGGCACTCCATGCTTGCATACGACATTATCCAGGTATATTCGAGTCAGCTTCTCCAGTGAGAACTGCTCCTTAACCGGAATGAAGTGTGCTGATTTGGTCAGTCTATCGACAATAACCCAAATCGAATTGTTTCTAGATGATGTTCTAGGAAGCTTGGTGATAAAGTCCATCGTAATTCGCTCCCACTTCCATTCAGGAATCTTTGGTTGTTGAAGTAGTCCTGATGGCTTTTGATGTTCGGCTTTGACTCTAGCACAAGTCAAGCATTGAAGAACATACATAGCTATGTCAGCTTTCATATTCGGCCACCAATACAACTTATTCAAATCATGGTACATCTTATCAGATCCCGGATGAATGGAATACTTAGATTTATGGGATTCTAACATAATCAAATCTCTTAAGCCTCCAAACTTAGGTATCCACATACGACCTCTTAAACATTTCACTCCATCAGCTCTAACCTCTAAAGGATCTCCTTCTCCTCGGAACCCTTCATTAACACAATTCTCCTTCTTACAAGCTTCTATTTGCGCATTTCTAATTTGCTCAGGCAAATTATTGTGCACGGTCAAGACTAGAGAACGCACCCTGATAGGCTCTCTATCTTTCCTACTCAACGCATCAGCAACAACGTTGGCTTTTCCTGGGTGATACTTTATATCACAGTCATAATCACTTAACAACTCTATCCATCTTCGTTGCCTCATGTTCAATTCCTTCTGGTCGAGAATATACTGTAGGCTTTTGTGATCGGTGAATACCGTACACTTGGTGCCATACAGATAATGTCTCCACAACCTAAGAGCAAAGACCACAACTCCTAACTCAAGATCATGAGTAGTATAATTCTCCTCATTCTTCCTTAATTGCCTAGAAGCATAAGCTATCACTTTCTCTCTCTGCATCAAAACAGCTCCATAACCTCTAATAGATGCATCACAATACACTACAAAATCTTCACTCCCTTCGGGTAATGATAAGATTGGCGCACTACATAATTTTTGCTTCAATGTCTGAAATGCTCCATCTTCATCACTTCCCCAAACGAAAGGTTTATTCTTCTGAGTAAGCTTAGTCACGGGTTTAGCTATCAAAGAATATTTCTAATGAATCGCCTATAATAGCCAGCTAATCCTAAGAACTGTCGCACTTCCGTTGGCGTTGTCGGTGCAGACCAATTCTTAATAGCTTCAACCTTTGCAGGATCAACATGAATTCCATCTCTGTTAATCACATGACCAAGAAATTGCACAGAATCTAACCAGAAATCACACTTCGAAAACTTAGCATACAACTTTTCATCCTTCAATAACTTCAAAACAATCCTCAAATGTTCTCTATGCTCATCTTCATTCTTAGAATAGATTAGAATATCGTCAATAAACACAATCACAAATTTATCCAAGTAGGGCTTGCACACTCGATTCATTAAATCCATGAAAACCGCAGGTGCGTTAGTTAACCCAAATGGCATTACTTGAAATTCATAGTGTCCATAACGAGTTCTAAATGCAGTTATAGGAATATCTTCTTCACGGACGCGAAGTTGGTGATATCCTGACCGCAAATCTATCTTAGAATACACACTAGATCCTTGCAGTTGATCAAACAAATCACCAATCCTAGGTAAAGGATATCGATTCTTAATTGTCAACTTATTCAGTTCCCTATAATCAATGCACATACGAAAAAATCCATCCTTCTTCTTAACGAACAAGACTGGAGCTCCCCAAGGCGACGAGCTCGGTCGAATAAAACCTTTATCAGACAACTCCTTAAGTTGCTCAGATAACTCCTTTAATTCAGAAGGGGCTAATCGGTAAGGCGCACGTGCCACCGGTGCAGCACCAGGAATTAAATCGATTCGAAACTCTACTTGCCTTATCGGTGGAAGTCCTGGTAAATCTTTAGGAAATACCTCAGTAAATTCACAAATAATAGGTATATCTTCCAATCGTTTCTCCCTAGACTCATTCCCGGTCACTTGAGCTAAGAATAACTCACAACCGTTCCTGATGTACTTTTGGACTTTAATACATGAAACGATTTTCAAACGGGATTCACCTCGACTACCATCAATTACTAACGTTCTATTCCTAAGAGGAATCTTAACCTTCTTCTCTCCACATAAAATAGTAGCATTATTCAACGACAACCAATCCATACCAATAATAATATCGAAACTACCTAATTCTATCATCATCAAATCAATCGGAAAGGAATGGTTCAAGAGATTTAGAGAGCATCCTTCTAATAGCTTATTAGTTTTCACTAATTTACCATCAGCCAATTCCACCTCGTAACTGGTACTTATCTCAACAGGTTCAATATCAATAAGGGAACTAAATTTAGTGGATACAAAGCTCCTATCGGCACCCGAATCGAATAAAGCAACAGCATAATGATTGTTGAGTAAAAACGTACCGGTAACGACATTCGGATCCTCTTTCTTCACCTCAATTGTTCCAAGTTGGTAGATACCACCCTGGGGGTTTCTTCCAGGTACAATCGCTTTCAACTTGGGGCATTTCGATTTCCTATGACCTTCTTCATTACAGTTGAAGCAAATTGTTCCCTTCTTACACCTTTCAACCTTGTGTCCAAGCTTTCCGCAATTTCGGCACTTCCAGCAGTCGCCAGGATGCCTCTTGTTGCCACACTTAGGACATCTATCATCGTTGCGCGGTGCATTGTTGGTAATAGCATTTGCATTCCCCTTTCTCTGGTTCTGACGGCGATTGAAATTCTTCCTATAATCACCTCTATCTACACGATCATCGTCTCCCTTTCTTTTCTCACCTACACGGGCTTCATCTTCCTTATCCTGAATTATCTGTCCAATGAGTTGGTAAGCCATTCGAACAGCATCATCAATGGTAAGTGGTTTCGATGATGTCACGTCCCCCCGGATATTCCTGGTCAACCCTTTCACATATTGCTCAATTCGGATCTCTTCGGGTTCAACCAATCGAGGACATAGCAAGGCCAACTCATGGAATCGATTCGTGTAACTATCAATATCCACACCTTTCATTCTCAGATGAATCAACTCTTGTTCTAACCTAATGATCACACTACGAGGACAAAACTCCAAAGTCATCCACTTCTTGATTTCAGCCCAAGGAGTAGCATTAGCAGCATCAAGACCCATGAAAGCAATTCTCCCGTTCCACCAAGTCAACGCACGACCTTTAAGAGTAGCCATAGCAAAAGTCACCTTATCTTCCTCCTTACACTTACTAATCCTAAACACCGATTCAATCTTCTCGATCCACTGGCTTAGTCCTACAGCACCTTCAGTTCCATTAAAAGGTAGAGGTTCACACTTCATGAACGTCACATAAGTACAGCCACCAACTTCAGGTGCATTTGTTCCAAGTCCTCCTACATTTCCTCCAGCATTAGCATTCACATTATTAGCATTCACATTCACATTAGTACCGCCAATTCCACTACCGCCAGCTCCACTACCGCCAGCTTCATTTCTAGCGTTTGCCATGAATTCAGTCATAGATGCGGTAACTTGCTCAGTAATAATCCTACGTACATCATCCTCAGTCACAGCCTTCTTGGGCGGCATAGTTCTATAATTCCACAATTTCAAAGTATTAAGCATTCATCCAACAAAGGATTCATATAATATGGATCGAATTCATAATCAAGATACAAATAAGGCACAATATGGAATTCAAGACAAGATACATATTTCAATCGATCTGAAACAAAAGTATTGTCTTAGTACATCCATATCAAAGTTCTAACACTATAAACACTCAAAATTCGTGCCAAGTCTATTACTAACAAGTCGGTTCAGTCAAAGCTACAAACACAAAAGATCTAAAGGTCACTACTAAACACAGACTGGTCTACTGAGAACCGCCAGATGGTCCATCATCCATCGTCTTCTGGATCTTCGCCGGACGATCACTAGACACATCTTCAGCTGGGCGCTTACGGATTACTCCTCTTTCAACCATGTCAGCATAAAATCTACTGTTCCTACCCACAGATACATTCAACTCCTTTTCAGCTTTCTCACGCATCGCACGAGCCACACTCAACTGAATTTCCATAGAATTCACCTTTTTCTTCATCTCAGCAAACTCACCACTTTCCAACACCGATAACCTCCTAAAAGCCTCATTCAAACCACGTTCTACATCACTCAAATCCAAACTAAGCAATTCTCGCTCTTTCTCTCCAATCTTAGTCTTCGACTCCAAATAAGCAACCTGAGTCTGAACAACACCTAATCCAACCTCTATCACACAACTCTTAACACGGGAAGCATATAGATAACGTCTCAAGGCCCATGGTGCAAGACCATCAATATGAGTAGCCTCTCGAGCACTAGACGACTCTCCTATCTCACATCTACGAGCAGCAATACCGTCGGTACCATCAGGTGCATCGTCATCCTCATCCTCCTCTGATTCAGAATCAGATTCAGACGATTCAGACATTTCATCCCTAGGTAACTCATCCTCGGAATCAGATAAACAAACAGGTGGGGGCAAAGGCTCGCCCTCTGGAACATCATACGGATATATAAGCTCAGCTTCCTCATCGTCATCAACCTCAACATCTATACCTACATCTTCCTCGACATCCTCGTCGTCAATCTCATCATCTAACTCATCTAACCCAATCTCATCCTCATTTTTAATATCAGCATTCTCAATATCTACGTCCTCATTACCCACATTCTCAATCTCATTCTCTACTAAGTCAACCTGAGGGGCAATCTGATCTCCTAGTCCTAACTCGGGCTCGGGATCCTCAAATGGTTCCTCCTCGTCATCAATATCAAAATCTACTAAGTCTAAATAAGGATCATCTTCTATATTAGGTTCGGGAATAGCATGGTTTTCTACAGGAATATTAGGGTCAGCCATGACAATCTGCATTTATATATATTTATCTCGTATTAGGATAACATACTAGTTAAACAATTATATATATCAAAATATATATCTTCTCAATAGGGCTTGTTGGTAACGTTGGAGATCTCTGGCACCGTTATAGTCAAAAGATTTTTCAAATATTTTCTCAAATGTTCATTGTCAAAAGATTTTGAAAAGTTTTGTTCAAAACCTTGGTTTTTAAAATCTTTTGTTCTCTACAACGAGAGCTCTGGTACCAAACTGTAACACTCTCATTTTTCGTATCGGTACAGCGGAAGGGTCTTTCAGAGTGTTACGGGATAGCACAATAACTCCAATCATAAACAACACATAAAAATGGTTGTACAAGGTTTAACAAACATTCATTCGATAAAAAGGTTTAAAAGTGTACAACAGGTCCCAAATTATACAGGTCATTAAGTTTACAAAACACAGATCGAATGAACATTTTTAATATTAAGTGTGGGCCATCAGAGTCGATCTCCATCCGGATTACCTTCAAGCACCTGAGATAGAAAACATGCAAAAATCATATCAGCGAATGCCGAGTGAATTCATAGAGTTTAATGAAAACCGTTATATAAAACAATCAATTACAATCATTTAAAATCAGAACACAAGTATAATATCGGAAGTAAGTCCACATATTGCTAGTCAGGCAATATATAAATCAAGCATACATCTGAAACCGTCCATGAGACCGTAGTCTCTATATTACCATGATAGGTAATATATTCATCGTAATAGCGTCGTTATCGTTTATTATATATATGTCTTATATGTATTAGGTACATGGTAGGATTATTATTAGCCGCATGACATTGTTACCTTACTGTGAAAACAGCGGGCCGCGAACCCGACAAAAAATTTGCCCATCTAAGTTAGCGTGTCGTCACAAAAATCACGCTATGGAATCTTCTCATACATAAATTCGCTTACCAATCAATGTGGTACGACGGGGATCAACCGTCAAGGCGCGAACTGGGGTGATCGTCCCCAAATAGTACTATCAAATGCATAAGCGTCTACCAAATCCCGGTAGTTCACAATTCATGCTAATGGGACTTTAAGTGACATAACCTAACTACTAATAATCCTTTTAGTCTCGAATATAGGGTCATAGCATCATTCGGGTCCATCTCATTAAGCATACAATCGGGACTACTTGTGTTATATTTATAAAAATCTAGCATGTTATCTCCCTCGCAGGTTTACAAATCATTTTATAAAACATTTAAAAGAGTGCGAGGCTATGAACTCACGTTGTTAATGAAAGGCGGATTATCGGCTACGGGCGTGCTTCGGTCACGGAAACCTATGTAAATAATAATCGATCTTAGACTCGGTCCAATGACTTTTATCAAAATAACAATATACATATATATATGATTATTGTACATATGATGATGATCAAGTGGGTTTATAAATCCTCATTTACTCATTTTAGCGTTTACGTTTTAGTATCGTCTTACTAGTTCACTAGTTTTACCGATTTTACCTATTTTAAGTTCATTAAGTCTGTTATAAGTTCTTTTACTTGTTTTTACCCATTATATACTTATATGATCAGTATATATACTTTTCATGTTGGGCCCTATTGGGTTAAGCCCAAATAATTCTTTTTACAAGTATTTATCTTATTAAGTCCAATTATTAGTCTAATAGGTTTAGTTAGCTCGTAATTGTCCGTAATTCTTATAGTTCGCGTTTTATCGGTTTTTACTTGTCTTAGTTACTTATACATCAGTATATATCTTTTATAAACTTTACATTAGACGGGTTTGGTCGTCTAAGTTTTATTTGATGAAAAACGTTAATTTCACGGCGATAGCCGAAAAAGTCGTAAAAATCAAGTTTATAGTTTTTATTACTTATAAATATTATTTTTACCACCATTTATATAATTTACCCATTTAATTAACCTTTTATACATTTATATAAATAAGTTTTATAAGTTAGTGGGTTTATACTTTACATTTTATAAATTATAAAGTGAGTGCTTATATAATAATAATAAACATTATTTCCAAAATCTGATTTTTAACTTCACATTCACCATTTTTATCATATCTAGAGTTCTACAATGACTTAGAAGCTCATTTTTGGATGACAACTTCTTCATAATATGTGCTAAATATAACTTAGTTATAGCTACTGCCCATTTTGAGTCTAAGTTGCCTTAACAGTCCCTACAAAACTGCTTATTCAGATTGTACCACCTAACTTGTTTTGATCATATCTCACTCATTATTTTGATTCCATTGCATGGCCAACTCTCACATGTGTATAACATCATCTACTTTACTGTAAATAGATCAAACCATGCATTTTTATCAGTTCTTCATTTAGTTATCTACTGTTTTTATACAGACAACTAATTAGACATGATTTTAGCTTCATTTCTTATGGTTATCATCATTTTTAAGCATGTTTATCAACACTTGATCCCCACACAACATTTTTATCATCATATATACATCATATACATATACAAAATGAAAGAAAATACATTTGTTCTTTACAAAATAATAAGATAAAAATGTAGAGGATGATCTTCTTTACCAATCCAAGTGGATTTCTTGTTTTAGGAAGGCAAGAACTTGATGAACACAACAAGTATCTCCAAGACCATCAAATATCAAGATCATATGTTGGAAAATCAGCCCTAGGACACAAGCAAATCACCTCCAAAGTTGGTTATATGGCCACCAAATGATCAAGGTTTCAAGGAAACACCTTAATAGGACTAGTAAACATGTGGTTTGTAGCTAGAAAAGATCAATGAGGGTGTTTGTGGCTTGATGTGGGACGGCACAAAGATGAAGGTTGAGAGAGTTTTGAGAGTGAATTACATGTAAGAAATGGTTAAGTGAAAACCATTTGTTGGTTTTGTGTAGTGGTGGAAGGTTTAGCTTAAAGTGTAAGCATAAGCTTACACTTGTATAAGCTTAGCTAGAATGTGTGCCACCTAAGTGTGGTGGTGTCCTCCTTGCCGTCCCATGTAAGCTAGTGGGATGGGGCAAAGTGTTTTGTCCCATCTCTCTAGTTTACGGGTATTTCTCGATTCTAGTTTTCTCGATTTGCGTGCCCTCGGGTCGTTTTACGAAAAACGTTTTTATAAATTATGAATCACCGTCACAAAACGAATCCAATAAAAATTTTCTCATCAAAAACGGAGTTCAAAAACGTAAATACGTAATCCTAAGGTTTCCGGTTTAGTCGTAAAAGACGCCAAATTATGCACGTAAGCCCAAATTTAAATACGTAAATTGTGAGTTCGTCAACCAACATAAAAATAAGTTTCAAAATATTATACGAGAAAATATTTAACTACCTGAAAATGTTAGATTTGTCACACTTGGTGTGTGTGTTAAGACTTGATTAACTTTGAGATTAATATTTATGAGAGAATGGAAAAAGAAAAATGATGAAAAATACGAATAAAAATAAAATACGACGAATGACGTAAATGTAAAACCGTAAAACGTGACGAAATTTAAAAATTACCCTAAAAATTCCTAGAAAATCACAATAAATCCCTAAAAATGCAGTTAGAGTTTACCAAAAATCAGAACTTGTTCAAACCTTTTATTTAATTAACTATTAATTTTTAAATGCTAATTAAAACCCTAAAAATCAATTTAATTAATAAAAAGCCCAAAATAATATTTTTCAATTTGTAAACCTCTAAAATAACTTAATTAAACTTAAAAGTGTTTTTGAAAAATTTAAAACTAATTAAAACTATTTAAAATGATTAAAAATTAAAATTAAATATTAAAATAATATTAAAAATTTAAAATTTATAAAAAAATTCTAAAAACTTGCAAACTAATTTATTTTAACTTAATAAAACCAAAATGGAAAGTGAAATGACCTAAATACCCCTAATGAGCCTCCAAATGGGCCAAAATAGAAAACAGTTTGCTAAATGGGCTTAATTAGGCCCAATAAGAAAAATGTTAACCAAATAAGCCCAAAATTTCCAGATAAGCTTAAATTCATATTTTAAAAACAAAACTCTAAAGGCCCAAAAGCTGAATCAGTGCTTATCACAGCTTAATAGAATTCAGTTTATTCTTAATGGGCTTTTTGGCCCATTAAGCCATAAGCTGAAAATTGACACACATCCTTCTTATGAGATTCTAAAGTTGTTTGCAAAAAGAATTTTTGAAAAATCTCAAGAAGTAAGGCTGAAATAAGCCAAAGCTCTCTACATAAAACGACAAAATAGTCGTTTTGGAGTTCTAGACCACTTCAAGAGCTGATTCAAGTTGAAAAAGGTTTTAAATCACTTAAATAAGCTTAATCAACAAAAATATTTCAAATGAGCACACTCAATAAGCTGGAAAAAGCAATAAGCTCTTTTGAAAAACAAAAGTCAATTCGTTTTCTAGTCAAACTTAAAAGTCAAAGTCCAAAAAGCTCCAGATCAAGTAAATGGGTCAAATGAGTAAGACTGATTACAAAACAAAGTTGTTGCACAATAGAATAAGAAAATATAGCTTATTAATAAGCTGATGACCAATTAACACTATCAGTGGGAACTTTCAGTGGGAAAGAGTTCCCACTGCTTTACTTTTTTGATTTGCTTTTTATGAGAGATTCACTTGGTGTTTTTGGATAATAACGGCACCCCTACAACCACTGAGTTGTAGGGAGTCACAATCAAGCAAAAAATTACAAAATCACCCAGCCAATTGATACAGTAAATTCAAAAAGCATATAGACATGACACAGACATGATAGTAAGCATATCTGATGATATAAGCCAATGTTTAAGCTAGAATAAGCAGACCAAACTCCACCAAAAGCATACAATAGCTATATCAGACTTAGTGACACACAAATAAACTTATTTCAAACACCATATCCAAGATTAGAACTAGATTCAAGCTTGTGTGATGTTACCGATATAACTGATGAACACCAAAAACCCTTTTGTTGAACTAGTTCACCAAAAATTGAATTTCAAAGCCTCAAATCTATCAATCAGTTTATACAAACTTTGTTTTCCACTTGTTAACCCTAGATAATCATGCAATCTAGGTTTTCACAAGTTTGCAGTTCATAATGACCTAAAACAAACTTGGTATGCCAAAGATTCAGATTCAAAGTTTGAGAGCACAAGTTATGCAGATATAAGCATACAATCACCTTAATATCATATACAAACACTCAACAACCCTAAACACCTACTCAATACACAACCAAGTTCAACAATTCAATAACCCAAACATCCCTTTAACTTTTTAAATAAAAATTTAACAATGTAAAAGTGTTTTCAAGACTAAACCAAGCTTAATCATGCATCATAACAACACTAGCATACACTTGGAACAAAATTTATGCACAAGAACACAATATACAACAGCAGATACCCAAAGTCACTTAACACAAGTATTTTGACAGATTTTGGATAAAAATGACAAACCTAAGGAATGTACATCCACACTTCCGTATGTTAGAGCTTAAGTTCTAGCAAAACAAGAACTAGCTTCCAACAAAACACCCTTCTAAGATCAAACAAAGTCAAGAACAACAGCTTATATAAAAAAATGAAAACAGGCTGATTTCTTCCAACTTTGTACCCCACTCTTCGAATCTTCCCAAACCACAAGCCTCGCCTCACCTCACCTTAATAAGTGTCTTATCAGGGTGCTATGATCAACTTATGATCCAAAAACTTCAAGTGTTTGTACAAGTAAATGGAAAAATCAGATTTTTGAGAAAACTTTGAAACACTTGCATAAACTTTAAAACAAACTTTTGGAACCTTAAAATCACAACTTCAAACATATACTAACAACAAAAGTAAATTGGTGCTTGGAATTCGTCACAAAGTTCACACATTTTTCATTCACTTAAACAAATTATTTATAGACTTTTGACCAAAGGAAAACCCAGAACAAACTATTGCTATGACTAAGGTCCCTGAAAATAAACTAGGAACCCTAATGTATGAAGTCCCTAAAATTCCCTTGAAATTTTGAATACTTGTTGACTGAATTTTCCATTGTAGATGAACATTTGACCCATTCTGTTGTGTAGTGATCCTAGACGTCCGACTTGTGCTTAGAATGAAAGCTAATGTTTGGGTCGTTGATTCCCTTACAATGCTTGTCCTCTTCCTAAAAGTATGTAGCAGGGGAACCCTCATGTGACAAAGTGAGTGAGGTGGCATAAATTTTATGGGTTGGGTTGTGTTAATTAAGACCTTAATCAAGAGTATGGAAGAGATTAGGGCCTAATTTTATGGGATTAGTAAAAACCCAATTTGGTGTTCTTGGCTGATGAACACATGGTTTATCTTGTTTTGGGTTTAAGTGGGTTGTTTAGCGCGAGTTTAATAATTAATTAACTTTTGAAAAGTTAATTAATATAAACGGGTGAGTGGATGGTGAGGTGGAAGCAGGGAGTGTTGTGATTGGTTGAGAGGAGTGAGTGGGGCACGTGTCAAGCCATGGTGGTCTATGTTTCTTTCGTTTTCTGCCAAGTTTAACCCCTCCTCTTCCATATCGTTAGTAAACTCAAATTTGGCAGTTTTTCTTTGTTAGTTAAGTTTCCAACTTCACATATTGGCCACAAAAACTTTCCAAAAGTTTATCAAAGGACTTGTTTTGTAATTTGATGATATTTGAAGGGCTGTTTTTGGCATGTCTTCATTCTTCAAGGTCTTCACTTGTATTCTTGTCTTCATGGAGGACTAAAAATGACAAGTCTTCATTTTTGAGGGACCATTCTTGCTAATTCTTCAAAGTTGAGGGTCCTTTTTGTAAATTTGACAAACTTTAGGGACCAAACTCATAATTATGAATAAACAAGGGTATAAAGTGTCAATTATTAAATAATGAAGGACCCTTCTTGTATAATATTCAATTCTTCAAGGTCTTTTCTTGGAAAATCAACTCTAGGGCCCGGTTCATTGTGCGCCTTCGTTTCCCGTGTTCGTTTCTTATTGATTCTTGTGATCTTTTGTCATTTTCTCGATATCCGTACCTAAAATACACATTGAGAAAACACAAGCATATATACGGCACTTTTTATGATATTTTAACTATTTTAACCCCGTTTTGGATGATGAGATTATGTATAAAAGCAGTCTCATCACTCCCCCATACTAAACCATTGTTGTTCCCTCCCGCAATGCTAGAATTAAGTATCTTAGCACTTCTAAAATTCATTTTTATGGACTTTTATTGAATCATAAACTTACTACACTACTACTACTTGCTACTACTTGAATTTTAGACACAATGTATGATTTTCATCGCAAAATGGGATGTTTAGGTTCTTAGAACAAGAACACGTGAATGCTTCGTTAGAAATAATTTCATCGTCCTCGATTTTCACCCAATTCCATGCCAAGCGTGTGACCAGATCATTGTCGTTATAAGTTAGTAATGCTAACACTAGTCATATGCCATAATCACGTACTTAGACTCCCTTAATCTGAGTGGTATCTCTTATATTTTATTTTTGTCTTGAATGTTCACGAGGATACATTTTTTACTTATGAGATGATAGAGATTTAGGTCCAAAAATAGAGTCATAACGGTGTAACCAAGACCATCGAATTAATAACCTCCCCTAATAGAAAACGATGTAAAAAAATTAAGTCAAAAGAAGGATCGATAAAAACGGTTTTATAACTGTTTTGAACATGAGACTTATTACCAAGACTTTTATACGCCCCCTAACGGATGGGCCTTATTATCATAGGTTAACCTCTATCTTTTATTCAACTCTGCCATGGAGCTTTTATTCTAAGTTCGGTCTTGCCTTGCCTTTTATTTAACATCGCCATGAGGTGTTTACTATGGCCAAAGACGTATATCCTCACGCTAAAGCAAATTTTGGATCTTTAAAGCTTCAAAGATTAAGGCTTAATCACTTTCAATTTTGCATACATTTTTCGGCCTTGTGAGCTTGAAATTTTTGCTTTATTTTGGTGAGCACTTGAAATCTTATTATTGGGTGAAGCTTTCGTTTATTCGGGGTGCCAATACTTCAAAACCATGACGCTGGCGATACCTTAATGTTTCCCAATTTAATTACATGGAATCTACTAGAAAAGACTAGAAACCAACAATCAAGACTAAACCGCTAAGCCAATACTTATTAGCAAAATATATATACAAGCGAAGGGAGAATAAGCAAACAACTAGAACACATGAGTTTTTGAAAGAATACGAGTACTCTACGTTTAGCAAACTCACTTATAATTAACTCCATCATTTCTCATCCTCATTTAAGAGACTTAGCCTAATATAAAGTTAAGGAATCGAAGCTAAGTGCTCAACACGCATGGTCGAGTCAAAAAATACTCTTATTCTCCCCACGGAAAATCTACATTCGTGTCTTCAAACACTTATGAAACATGAGAAATTTTTTAAAATTTGGCCATTTTTAGCCTTATTTGCAACAAAACGATAAAAAAAGATAAACTTTGGAAAGCGTGAAGGTTTGGCAAGGCAAGTATCTATTCACCCCCATACTAAAGTTACACATTGTACTCAATGTTTTGAGTCCAAGGGTAGGATACCACCATACTAGAGACGAAGTCGAATGCCTAATCTAGCATGGAAAGGGTGGAACCATTAAATCAATAGCCGTTTATGAAGTGTGCTATAAGACCTAAGGTTAGAACAATCAAGGATATATCATGTGGATATCGAGAAATTCTTCCAAGCAAACGATCGAGTGCTCACGTAAAACAAACACGAGAGGCTCCAATCGTTAAGATGATGATCTAAATAACCACAATTCACAAACAACCACGGAACAAAGGTTGGAAGGGCACAAATCCCCTCAAGTAAGCTACATTAGAAAGCAATAAAATGTACATGGATAAGCATGGGACTCCCCCATGAGGTACCTCATTTTTGATTACCGAGGCATGAGCTCGACTCGATCCCCTCAATACTAATTATCATTCGGGAAGGTGACTTGGTCAAGGTCGTTCAAAGAAGGAATTTCCCCACCAAAGTAGTGCTTTAATCTATGGCCATTCACTTTGAAATTAGGACCATCATTTTGAGCTAGCTCGATGGTCCCATAAGGAAACACTTGGGTAATAGTGAATGTTCCGGACCAACGAGATTTCAACTTGCCGGAAAATATTTTCAATCTCGAGTTAAAAAGCAACACTTGATCCCCAATGTTAGAAACCCGGTTTTTAATTTTAGAATCATTAAACTTTTTGGTTTTCTCTTTATAAATCAATGAATATTCATAAGCAATGCGCCTTAATTCATCCAATTCATTCAATTGCATTTTCTGGTGTTTTCCCGCGGCCTCAATGTCATCATTACAATGCTTTAGGGCCCAATAAGCTTTATGTTCTAGTTCAATGGGCAAGTGGTAATTTTTCCCATAAAAAAGCTTGTAAGGAGTTTACCCAATGGGCGTCTTATGAGTGTTGGGAATAAATTATGGCCAGTTCACTTGAGCGCTGACAAGAGTAAAACAAGCATTGACAGGAGTAAAACAAACGCTGACAGCTCAAGCGTTGACAAGATAAAGTCAAGCGTTGATACATTGAAGACAAGCACTGATGGGAAGATATACTCTACGCGTTTATTGTATTCTAGATTACTTCTAGTAAAGATAGGAACAACAATGTATTTTCTATATTTATCTTACCTAGAATAGTTGATACGTAGATTATTGTACAAGGCTTCTTATGTCTATAAAAGAAGACCTTTAGGTTAATGTTCAATATAAGTTTTCATTCATAAACTACTTTCATTGTAAGCAAGTTTGATATCATTAATCAAAGTGAAAGTTTGTTTATATCTTGTGTGTTCTGGTTTAAGTGTTAATTCCGCATAACACTTAGATTATCATATACATATACAAAGGTTTCTCTAATTGTATTACTTGATCTAATCTCGTATACATAAAGCTAAATCGATCTAAGTTTGGGATCAACAAGTGGTATCAGAGCTTGTTGAGGAACTTTTGATCTTAAAGAACACAAGAACCCTAAGAATCACCAAAACCCTAATTTTCTCAAAACCCTAACAACATCATGTCAAATTCAGAAATAACCTCCTCCTCCTCACCTTTACCAAACATCATGATTCCCATGCTTGATGCAACCAACTTTGAGTTGTGTAAATTCAACTTTGAGCAATATCTAGGGATCTATGACTACACACTCTGGGAGATTATTGAATATGGAAACACATTCAATAAAGCCCAAAAGATTGCTGATGCTATTGTTGGAAGAGCAGCTGTTGCTGGATGTTCTGAAGAAGATAAGAAAGAAAAGCCTGAAGATGGTAGAGCTGTGTCTGCTGAAGACATAACAAAGAAAAGGGTTGACATGAAAACCCTAAATATTCTGAAAGTCTCTTTGGGACAAGAGAACCAGCATAAATACAGAGGTTATGATTCTGCTAAAGACCTTTGGGCAGCTCTTGAAGTTGCATATGGTGGCAATGAAGATACTAGGGAAGAAAAGAAGAAACAACTCATGCATGATTATGTTGTTTTCAAAGCTCAACCCAATGAGAAGCTGAGTAGTGTGAGAAGAAGATTGCTTGACATTACAAGCAAATTGTCCTTCATGGGGACACAACTTGGTGATGTTGACATTAATGCTACCTTTCTTAAAAGTCTTGGTGAGGCGTGGAAGATTGAGGCAAGATCTATTCTTGCCAATAATACTTACAAAAGTTCCACGTTTGATGACATCTACAACAAACTGAGGCTGTTGGAAGATGAAACTCTTTTAGAGCATGGAAGCAAGTCTACCAACAGTAACATGGCCTTCTTCTCTCATAGTGAAGGTCAATTCAATCAGAAGGACTCCTACATGCATCCAGTTACTGGATCATCATGTGTCAGCGCTGGAACATGTCCTGTCAACGTCTCCTTTTCAGACGCTGACACATTTAAAAGTGACTCGCCAAGAGTTAAACCTGCTGGTTTGGATTTGGATACTGTATGTGCTTATATTGCTTCTTTGCCCACTAGTTCAGTGATTACATATGAGGACCTTGAGCAGATAAGTGATGAGCATTTGGAAGAGATGGTCATTAAGTGGAACATGGCTCTTGCTAGTATAAGAGCAAACAGGTGGAACAAAAGGTTTAAGAAGAAGATGACCTTCAATGCAAAAGACACAACTGGATTTGATAAATCCAAAGTTGAGTGCTACAACTGTCATCGTATGGGGAACTTCATGAGGGAATGCAGATCTCCTAGAAGATCTGATGCTGGTAAACCCTCAAGTCAAATTGTTAAGGCTCAGGATCCTAAAGCCATGGTTTCTGTTCAAGGAATTGATGGTATGGGATGGGATTAGAGCTATCTGGCTAAAGATATGGAAGAGGATAAAGCTTTGGTTGCTGAAATTGAAGAAGAAGAGCATGTTGAATATGCTCTTATGGCACACTCCTCCTCTTCATCTGATAATGAGGTATACGATGATGCTTTTTGTAGTAAAGGTTTCAGGTTAAACACTGAGAAACTTAACAAAGAGGTGTTAAGATTATTAAGTGATGTTAGTACTGAAAGATGCAAACTGTCTAATTACCAACTAGCTCTCACTCAAACTGAGAAGACAGTTTCTGAATACAAGAAAATGGAATTTGACTTAAAAGATAAAATAAATATCTTAAAACATGAGTTAAATGCTAGTATGGATATTAGAAACATCATGGAAAGGGTTAATGGTGAGTTACAGGCTAAATTAGATGAAGCCATTAAAAACAAAGATAATGTTGGCCTTAAAATCCAGAGATTTGATAAGACAACACAAACCCTAGGAGAATGTGTGAGTAAACAAAGGGATCCTAGGGACATGACTGGGATTGGGATGCAAGACTACTCTGTGGTTCCACCACCAGCTGGTGACTTCTATGGTGTCCAACAAAAGGACCTATCTTGGACTGGTTTGCTAGAACTCCAAGAGGAGGAATTCATTCCTCCACCAAGAGTTGTCACCCCAGTTGAAGAATATCAACAAATGTTGACTGACCTGAATGAATGGAAGAAAGCTAACCCTACATTATTTGTTAAGGGTGGCTTGCTATGTGAAAGTCCTAATGAGTCAACTCCCATTAAGGTTACAAACCCAATCACTGGTAAAGCTGTTGACCTAGGCTCAAATACTGTTAGAAAACCTAGCATTAAGTATGCAGAGATGTATAGGAATACTAGGTCACCTAAGAGCCAAGTTAGCAATAATAGAACAGGCTTCTTCTCTTCTAGACCTAGGGTTGTGTCTAGAAGAGCCTGTTACACTTGTGGTAGCATATAATGGAACAGGCTTCTTCTCTTCACATTTCGCATATAAGTGTGTCAACGGTCCCAAAGTCAGCGCTGACAGGAACAAATTCAGCGCTGACAGGAACAAAGTCAACGTTGTTAGAAAGTCAAACGTTGTCAGACCCAAACCTTGTGTGCAGCAAAGTTCAGAAGTTGTTAGACCTGCCCCATTCTTCACTAGAGGGTCTAACACTCATGGACAAAGACCATTTCAAAAGACAAACACTTGGTCGAATAGGCAATGGGTTTCTGTAGCAAACCCTAGGTTCAACGCTGAGAAAAGTAATTTCAGCGTTGACAAGACCAATTCCAACGCTGACAGAAACGTGACCAGACCTAAATATTTGCAACCACAGGGTAAGGGGTCTAAAGCTTCTTCAAGCTTGACATGGAGACCAAAGAAAGATAGAAACCCTAATGATAATGGGATTTCAATGACCTGCAATATATTTATTTACATTTCAAAGGTCATTACAAAACCTATTGGGGTTAACTGGGTATTTCATCCTAAGAAGGATGAAAATGGGGTTTTTGTGAGAACTAAGTCTTTTCTTATTGAACAACCAGATGAATCCAAGTCTTCCAAGGCTTGGGTTCCCAAAGAAAACTAACTTGTTTTCTTTATGTGCAGGGCATTCAAAGACAGGTCAATGATTATGGATATTGGGATAGTGGATGCTCAAGGCACATGACAAGGAAGGAAGACTATTTGACCAACTTCACTCCCATTAAGGATGGTGATAAGGTTTACTTTGGAGGTGGATATGGTACTATCACAGGCAAAGGAACCCTTCTCACCAAGAACTTGCGTTTTGAGAACGTATTTTTGGTAAAAGAACTTGATTATAATCTTTTTAGTGTATCACAAGTGTGTGATAACAAAAATAAAGTTCTGTTTACTGATACTGAATGTTTAGTGTTAAGTAAGGATTATAAGATCCCTGATGAGAAATATATTGAAATAGAACACCTAGGCATAAAGACATATACAATGTGAATCTGAATGGGATTAGAATGAATAACAATATGTCTTGTTTTTATGCTAAAGCTTCAGTTGATGAGAGTAATTTATGGCACATGAGACTAGGGCACATAAATTTTAAGAATATTAATAGGCTTGTGAGACTTGGCTTGGTTGATGGTTTCCCTGAGAAGGCCTTACACAATGACCACTCTTGTGTTGCATGTCTTAAAGGCAAGCAGCACAAGGTCTCATTCAAGTCCAAACAAGTGCATTCTAGTTATAGACCTCTTCATTTGCTTCATATGGACCTCTTTGGTCCAACCAATATAGAAAGTTTGAATGGAAAGTCCTACTGCTTTGTCATCACAGATGACTTTTCTAGGTTTACTTGGACCTTCTTTCTAGCTATGAAGAGTGATTCAGCTGACACTTTAATTGATTTTATCACTCAGATTGAGAAGAAATCAGGCAATGAAGTTAAAACGCTTAGGAGTGATAATGGTGTTGAATTAGAAATAAAAAGTTAGATGATTTTTGTGCCAGGAAAAGAATTACTAGGCAATTCAGTGTTGCCAGAACCCCACAGCAAAATGGAGTTGCTGAGAGGAAAAATAGAACCCTAATTGAAGCAGCCAGAACCATGTTGGCTGATGCTCATTTTCCTATAGCCTTTTGGGCTGAGGCTGTTAATACAGCTTGCTATGTTCAAAATAGTGCATTGGTCAACAAAATTCAGAACAAAACACTTTATGAGTTACTTTGGGGTAGAAAACCTAATATTGGTTTTCTGAGACCTTTTGGGTGTCATGTAGTAGTTTTAGATACTAGTGATGCCTTAGGTAAATTTAGTGCAAAAGGTGATGAAGGCTACTTCATGGGGTATTCAGTGCAGAGCAAGGGATATAGGGTTTATCTTAAGGAAGAAAAACGTATTCTTGAAAGAGTACATGTTAGGTTTTTAGAGAATAAACCTAGTGATCCTGAAAGTGGTCCTAATTGGATGTTTGACTTGGAACCTTTATCTAGAGCTTTAAATTATTTGCCTGTCACTAATCCAGACATTGTGAAGGTAACTTCAAGTGTTTTGGAAGAACAAGTTGTTGATGTTTCAGGTACACAGGTTCATGAAAAGGTTGGATCACAAGCAGAAAAGTCATCTCCTATACAAGAATATGTTACAATCCTCATATGGACAGATGCTTTTGTTGCTGCTGGTAAAGATAATGGTGGTCCCCAAGTACCACCAGATAACAACATGCATGGTCCTTCAGGCGCTGACAAAGGCAAATCTAGCGCTGACAAGACCAATTCAGACGTTGATGGCTCAGACGTTGACAACAATAGTTCAAGCGTTGTTAGCTCTCATGCTCACAAACAGGGTTCAAACGTTGACAACACTTCTGCACATCTTTTCTCTTCCATTTTTGAACAAGGTGAACCTTCCAATTTATATGAAGAGGTTCATCCTCATGTTGATGAAAGAGAGTCTGAAGAAGAAGATATTGCCAACATGGAGAATGAGGTTGAGGACACAAGACTTTTTGAAGGAGGAGTTCTCACTTCTACTATGAAGAATCACCCCACTTCTCAAATCATTGGTGATATTATGACTCCTGTTAGGACTAGAAGATCTCATCAAGGTCTTGGTGGGTTTATTGCCAATATTCACAAGAAGGTTGATACCCCTCTTGTGCAAGCATCTTTGTTTGCCTGTTTTCTGTCACAACAGGAACCCAAGAAAATATTTGATGCTCTCAAAGAACCAAGTTGGGTGGAAGCAATGCAGGATGAGCTTCACCAATTTGCAATTCAGGATGTTTGGGAGCTGGTTGATTGTCCCAGATATGTCAGACCTATAGTGACAAGATGGGTTCTAAGAAATAAGATAGATGAAAGAGGAATTATGGTAAGAAACAAGGCAAGGTTAGTGGCTCAGGGTTATACACAAGAGGAGGGGATAGACTATGAGGAGGTCTTTGCACCAGTTGCAAGGATTGAAGCTATTAGGATCTTTTTAGCCTATGCATCCTGCATGGGCTTCACTGTCTATCAAATGGATGTCAAGAGTGCCTTCCTCTATGGTACAATTGTTGAGGAGGTATATGTGATGCAACCTCCTAGTTATGAGGATCCAGAGAATCCAGACAAGGTGTATAGAGTCAAAAAGGCTATGTATGGACTTCATCAAGCCCCAAGAGCATGGTATGGTATTTTGTCTACTTATTTGGTGGACAATGAATTCAAGAGGGGCACCATAGATCAGAAACTATTTACAAAGAAGAAAGGCAAGGATGTGTTGCTTGTCCAGGTCTATGTTGATGATATCATTTTTGGGTCTACTGTAAAACCCGTAAAAATAAGGTCATAATTTAATTCTATTTTCAATTATTTTGAAGTATTTTATAACGTTAAATATTATTATGTTTAACGGTTTAAGTTGAAACCGATATTAAATATTATATTTTAATATTTTGACGAGTAACGAGGACTACTAGTGATCGCGATACCGACGGATGCCAAAATTTTTTATATTTTATTATCGATAGTTTCGATATTTAATACTTTCGACGATATCGTTTTAATTACGTATCGAGTCGTTATATTATTATTTTTCGTGTGCGTTTAAACTTTTTAGTATTTTTACGAAACCCGAGTCTCGTAAATATTTCAAAATTTACAATTTACAATTTCCACCCTTTTAAACTATTTTATTACATTTTGGACCAAAACTATCACAAATTGGCAAAAATCACCCTAACCATACACTATATATAAAATTCCCACTAACTACATCACATTTTTTTTATCAAAAAAATCACTTTCTCCTTCCTTTCTCTCTTTCTTTGCCATACAACACCAAGAACCCCATCACCAAAACCTTCAATCTTCTTAATTTCTTGTTTGAATCTTCAAAAACCAATCAAAGTCCCATCCTAGATTTTTAAAGGGCTACATTTTAATACCATTTTCATCAACATGCATGAACTTTGAAATTTTGATCAAGAATCTTGGTGAGTAAAGTTGTTAGATGATGTTGCATGTGATTATCTAGTGATAATCATGTGTAGATCATGTTATTTTTGTAAAGAAAATATATTTTTAATTTTTGTGTTTTGATTTTGATGATGATACAAGTGTTAGGATTTGTTTATGGTGATATTAGGATGTTAGAATGATGATAAAAGTTGTTGGAATTGATTAAAAACTTGATTTTGTAAGAGATTTTAATAGTCATTTTTCGGCAGTAGGTTTGAGGCTATTTTCGAGGGTCTTAAGTCTGGATATAGGATGATATTATGGGATTATGTCGTAGAGAATTTCGTTAGCTTCAATTTGATATAAAGTAGGCCTTCCAACTCCAAACGAGGTGGAAGATACACTAGTTTGATTTTCGTGTACCGGGAGACGAGTGTTGACACAATCCGAAAATTGTTGTCGATATTTGGATCGAATCTCGGGGACTATAAAATGAGTTTCAAAATGATTCAAGGGCTGTTCTCAGGCTCCAAGTTTAGCATTTTGAGTCTATTTTTAGAATCAAGTGGCGGTTTTACAAATGGAGTTGTTTAGAATGGTCAAAATGGTTTTGTATGTCAAGGTCGCTAAACTGTCCGGATTTTGTGATTCAAAGATGAGTCGGGCAGGGAACTTTAGAAGTAAAATCTTTTAATGGGCTCTTGGGAGGACTTTCTACATATAGTAAGTGAGTTCTCTGAGTAGTATCATAAAACGTTGTTATGTCTAAGTATGGGAAAACGGCTTGGACATTCGGTATGTTCCGGCAGATTTTTATTAAAGGCGTAGAATAATAAAATGAATATATAGGAGAGTGTAATAGTATCACTTGTATCGTTTTCTCTCGATTTTGTCGTGATTTTATGAGTCTAGTTTTATATTCTTATGTATGGGTTATTTCTCGAGTCTATTATTAATGAACGCACCTCATTTGATAGGTTGCGGTTCTCGTGTTTGAAAGGCATCATCTATCGTCGGCGATCGTCTCATTACCACTATCGGCTAAGGTGAGTCTATAGCCTCGCTTTATACTAGTTATTAAATGATTTTAAACCCGCGAGGGGGAATACATGTTTTATAAACTTAGAACACAAGATTTTTATGGTATGCTTTGTCCCTCTATGAATGGACCTGTGGTTGCCTTTAAATTGCATTAAGTGATTGCCTTTGTTAAAGCCTCAAATATGGACCGTTAACTAGCTTATGATGGGCTAGCCGCTAGTACAATTAATAGATCTGTGGGGGAAGCCTCCCCGGTTCAGTTTTTGTGGACTTGTCATAGAAGCTTAGGCCCGACCTCCACACTGTTTGGACATATTGTATTGAGAAGTCAGGTATACGGCAATGTACCAAAAATCTAGAGGTAACCGACAATTAATAAAGCTCCTGTCTTATCAGACCTCTAAAAGGAGTGTTTAAGGGCTCGGTTCCATGAGCTTATTGCAATTTATGCTATATACAATTATCATTGTTGATGCAAATTATTATTTGATGCTTATAAGCATGCCACAAACTTATAATCTTTGCTTGTGTTCAAATTGATTACATAAACCTATAGATTCACTCGGCATTTTTGCTGATTGTTTTACTCACATGTATTTCAGGTAATCAAGAAGTGGAAGCTTGGAGGTCACGAGAATGAAGTTGTGCACTGCTATGTTGTTCAAACTCTTTGATTTATTTATCGTTCCATTTTTTTTAATACAAACTAATATGTTGTTTTAACTTTTCTTTTGGTAACGATTACTTGGGACTACGCTACTCTGACAAATGTTTTAGGAACGATAAATCTAAAACGTCTCTTTTCGAGTCGTTCTTTATAAATTATGTTTTGTTGTATCATTGTTTAGCACCCAAAGATGTATTTCGCTGCGTGTAAATTTGGGGGTGTTAAAGATTGGTACCAGAGCCATGAGTTATAGAGAACTAGGTCTTTTTCTAAAAACCTAAACTATAAATGTCGGTTTTTTTTATTTTTCAAACAGTCGGTGCACATGATTTCGCGTGACTTCAGGTTCAAGCTACTTCTGAGATTACAATTTTAGTATATGTTATTACATATACCTTATTGCCAAGTATTTATAAATAAATACTATGATCCATTTACGGATATATATTTATATCTAGGATCCCTTTTATCGATATATGTATTTATGTCGTTAAACTTTTCGATAAAAGATTATCATTTATTAATGATTAACTTAAATAAATACATTGAATTTTCAAGATCTTTCTGTATTTATTTTTAAAGTATTTAAATTGCTTTTATTGCAAATTTTATACTATGACCTTACATACCTTCATCTGCGCACATTACTTTCATTGTTTAACCCTTTGTCATATCTATATAGATATCCAAATCGCTTTCCGGCTGTTTGTGCTTGGACGTCTTGAAACGTAGTCTTTAGACCATTGTGTAGCTCAATGTGTCCTTGGAATAGACTAACCGCTATTGTGTGAGTCACACATTTTGAAACATTTCCTATAATCGTGTTGAATAATATCATGGTTTTCATAATATTTTGTTGATTTTTATTATCGTTTTACACGACATGCGAAGATTTAATTCGTTGACATTTATATGTATCGACTCCGAAATGTATTGTTCGCTTATATCTTGGTAACGTCATTCACCGTTTTGCTTCCTAAATTTCGTGTTAGATACATTGAAGCATCTTTTGTCATTCATTATACTATATTTTTATTTTTATTTGATGCTCATTATGAGATTTATTTTTCATTGTTGTAAAATCCACAAGACATGTGTGTATATATTTTAAGCCGTTAGAAAGTGTCGAAAAATACATTTTATGTAGAAACTGCAGGGGCAGTATAAACAGGTCACAACTTAAAAGTAAAACATGTTTTTGTTTTTTTTTTAAAAAAAATAAATAAAAAAATAATCAATCCTGCACAGAACTTGCAGGGGTATTTTGGTCATTTTGTATTGGGTTTCAGGTCTCGGGTAAAACTAGGAAGTCGTCTGAAACGTCATTTTTCATCAAAATGCTTTAGACTCCGAGTCTTGGAGATGTCGTTTATCGGGTCAATTAATCGGCTCATATTAAAAGTTAAATCTGATAGAAAAATTCAGAACATGAGTTTTAAAGGTTTCTAAGCTGTTTTAATTTCATTTGAGATCGTAAAATTTTAACGAATATTATTTTACAACTAACGAATACTAGTTGCATGTGAAAATATTTAAAAATAAAAACAGTACAGGATTAGCAATTACCGTATTAATGGTGTAATTTAAAAACGAATAACATACTTTCTTAAAATCATGTTGTGTCGAGTATCTTACAAAGAATACACATGTGGATTGTTTTATTCTTTTCATATATATGACTCATTTGTCATTCGATGTTATTTTATTTTCGTTTTCTTCTAACCTTCAACTGATTTGGGGTGAGTTTTGAAGTTTTGACTTCACATTCTTCGTCGATATTCTCATCACGTGTCTCATGGCGTTTTCGTCTAAACCTTATAACCCTTTGAAAACTTTAACAACTTGTAACCATTTCATTGATTGTTTTACGAGCTACTATTTGCTACTTTTTGCAAACCTTTAGCTACTTTATACGTTGTCATGATGTCACCTTATAAATAAATTTGCTATTGTTTTACGATTATTTTCACCAATTTTTACTTTGGTCTTAATACTTTTCGTAAGATTAAAAGTTGCTTATTAAGTATCTCACAAATTACTTGTATCCTATAAATTTATAAACTACTTTTAAATTCCATTTTACAAATGGCATGGTTTATATATAAACATAAGAAACGTAATACTTTTCGACGAAACTGAGCACTGCATTGCTATTCCTAAATTATACATGGCCTGATCACCTATGTCTAATTTAGATGGAGCCATGCTAGGCTGAATAGTTGTCCACTTAAAAATCTTGCTAATAATCAACTTTTTACTTGTATTTATGATAAAGATAAATAAAATGAAATAAAATGGAAAGTAGTTTTAAAAACCTTTATATTTCAGGCAAGTAGCGCAATTTCTATGCATCCGCATATGTTTTCCTACTTTTTCTTGAACGAATTACGCGCTTACAAATACATTTTTACTCAACAATCGTTTTTCCACTTGTTACTTCATTTTGTCTTATAACTGATTTCTTTTGACCGTTCGTCTAATTACTGACTGTTGATAAGTGACTTGAAAGTCTCAATGTTTTATCCTTCCTTCTCGTCCAATCTTCTTTATGCGACTGGGTAGATCTTTGGAATGTCTCCGTACGTGAATAATGAATTATCACTAGAGTGATTTCCGTATATCCGGGATGACGTCCGTCACTCTCGTTTGTCTCGAAATCCACTCTTGTGAACCGTGCTTTGACTCTCTCTTTAAACACTAACATCGTTCGTTTGATTTATTTTAATTAAAAGTGACTATTAGGAATTTTATTTTATTAAAATTTTTGTATGGATCTTATTTCCGATCGTGTATCGACCACCGCTAAGTTAACGAGCTGATGTTGGTGAACCACAGACCGCACTAACAAAATTGACAACTTGTTTAATCTATTATTTCTTATCGTCTTACCATCAACGCCTTTATTTTATTATTCTCTTTAAGAATTCATACGACATTTGCTTCGTCCCCTTTTGTACCATTGATTTCGTACTAATTGTTGACTATTATTTCCATTCGTATTCGTTTGTTATCTTGTCACATTTCGAAACCCGAATGTAACCCATATTTATTTTGGAATGATAAACACCTTTATTTATTCCTACAAGGTATATAAAATTTTATGGAACTTTTATACATTTTTCCAATGATTTTCAATTATCGAAATAACCATCACAAGTAAAAGGTCAAATTTATACATCATATTTTGTATAACTAAAAGTAATGTTTAAATTGAAATTATGTTTTTATATTTTGAAGTAATTGACTTATCATACTTTACTTTAAATGTAATGAAATTATCGATTTAATTTATATTCCTGATAATGATTTAATTTGGAAATTATATTTTCTAATTGTAACCATCAATATGAGTTTAATTAATAAATTCATGTCTTTCTTTCAAAGTTTCTTAAGACAACCAAAATAAATTATGAAGCTATTTAACTCCTATTTTGATATATATCATCCTTATCAAGAAAGTACCTCAATTGAGATTTAAGGTAATACCAAATCCGGGACGGATAATTGTGACAAACGTTATTTTAATGTTAATATTTAATTCATTCTTCGCTCTCATTTTTCTAGTATTATGAATTATTATGTTTTACGGTTACGTGCTTCGAGATCCCTCGTCGATCGTCAACCTCAAATCATTTTACCACATCTTGTCCGTTTATGCGTTTATTGAATTCATTTTTATCTCGTTATGTTCCTCGTATTGAAGATTACTATTTTATTCTGAGTTTTAAACAAATCTCGGGAAGCAGTGTATAAGAAGAAACGATAAGTGTCACCAGGATTTATGCGTGTACTTGTGGAATGATTGAGAACCGAATCTCTTAATGAATGTAGTTAATAAATATGTTACAACCTCGAGGAGTATGTTGAAGCCGACACCGCAAGTCGAAAGACTCTGGAGATCAAGTGGTTATTATCAAGGGTTCGTTCAAGGTTTTCTCGATGATTAATGGTGGAGATCTATACTCGATGTTTATGTTCGGCCTTTTCTTTTATGTACTTATATGGTGTGTGATCTAGTAAAATGATCGTAAGTTGTGAGAACTTGAGACGGCATCATCCGACGACGTCCGATCATATAGAACACATATTATATAATATCTTTTTGACTTTCAACGACGATGTTTATTGAGATTTTAATGCGCGTTGGCGAAAGTGAGATGGTGTCTTTGTATTATCTTTTGAGTGAGGACCCTCGTGTGAGCACCCTCCGATGACGAAAATGTTTTTCTTGTTAATTCTTTTTGATGTGTGTCCATGGCTATCTGGCCAGTGGCTATCCTTTAAATTGCAACATTCTTTTTAACTGGACTTACCCGAAAATCCTGTCATCTATTCTTGTTATCGAATGAGCTTCGTGTGATTCATAAAATTTTCATGTGTCGAGCTTGACGGGTGACTTGTGGATAAGGATTTATTTATTCCTTTTTGGTGAGATACAACTTGACGACAAGTTGCGTTTTGTAAAAGAACCAATGGAGATCGTGGATCGAGATTCACGTGGGAACGTGAAGAATTCTTTATAAGGAATGTCGTCATCCTTCCGGGTAGTGATCAACTCGTGTATGAGGTGCGTTGAGCGCCGGGACGTCGCTCCCTTAAGGTGGCGAGGATGTAAAACCCGTAAAAATAAGGTCATAATTTAATTCTATTTTCAATTATTTTGAAGTATTTTATAACGTTAAATATTATTATGTTTAACGGTTTAAGTTGAAACCGATATTAAATATTATATTTTAATATTTTGACGAGTAACGAGGACTACTAGTGATCGCGATACCGACGGATGCCAAAAAAATTTTATATTTTATTATCGATAGTTTCGATATTTAATACTTTTGACGATATCGTTTTAATTACGTATCGAGTCGTTATATAATTATTTTTCGTGTGCGTTTAAACTTTTTAGTATTTTTACGAAACTCGAGTCTCGTAAATATTTCAAAATTTACAATTTACAATTTCCACCCTTTTAAACTATTTTATTACATTTTGGACCAAAACTATCACAAATTGGCAAAAATCACCCTAACCATACACTATATATAAAATTCCCACTAACTACATCACATTTTTTTATCAAAAAAATCACTTTCTCCTTCCTTTCTCTCTTTCTTTGCCATATAACACCAAAAACCCCATCACCAAAACCTTCAATCTTCTTAATTTCTTGTTTGAATCTTCAAAAACCAATCAAAGTCCCATCCTAGATTTTTAAAGAGCTACATTTTGATACCATTTTCATCAACATGCATGAACTTTGAAATTTTGATGAAGAATCTTGGTGAGTAAAGTTGTTAGATGATGTTGCATGTGATTATCTAGTGATAATCATGTGTAGATCATGTTATTTTTGTAAAGAAAATATATTTTTAATTTTTGTGTTTTGATTTTGATGATGATACAAGTGTTAGGATTTGTTTATGGTGATATTAGGATGTTAGAATGATGATAAAAGTTGTTGGAATTGATCAAAAACTTGATTTTGTAAGAGATTTTAATAGTCATTTTTGGGTAGTAGGTTTGAGGCCATTTTCGAGGGTCTTAAGTCTGGATATAGGATGATATTATCGGATTATGTCGTAGAGAATTTCGTTAGCTTCGATTTGATATAAAGTAGGCCTTCCAACTCCAAACGAGGTGGAAGATACACTAGTTTGATTTTCGTGTACCGGGAGATTGTTGTCGATATTTGGATCGAATCTCGGGGACTATAAAATGAGTTTCAAAATGATTCAAGGGCTGTTCTCAGGCTCCAAGTTTAGCATTTTGAGTCTATTTTTAGAATCAAGTGGCGGTTTTACAAATGGAGTTGTTTAGAATGGTCAAAATGGTTTCGTAAGTCAAGGTCGCTAACTGTCCGGATTTTGTGTATCAAAGATGAGTCGGGCAGGGAACTTTAGAAGTAAAATCTTTTAATGGGCTCTTGGGAGGACTTTCTACATATAGTAAGTGAGTTCTCTGACTAGTATCATAAAAAGTTGATATGTCTAAGTATGGGAAAATGGCTTGGACATTCGGTATGTTCCGGCAGATTTTTATTAAAGGCGTAGAATAATAAAATGAATATATAGGAGAGTGTAATAGTATCACTTGTATCGTTTTCTCTCGATTTTGTCATGATTTTATGAGTCGAATTTTATATTCTTATGTATGGGTTATTTCTCGAGTCTATTATTAATGAACGCACCTCATTTGATAGGTTGCGGTTCTCGTGTTTGAAAGGCATCATCTATTGTCGGCAATCGTCTCATTACCACTATCGGCTAAGGTGAGTCTATAGCCTCCCTTTATACTAGTTATTAAATGATTTTAAACCCGCGAGGGGGAATACATGTTTTATAAACTTAGAACACAAGATTTTTATGGTATGCTTTGTCCCTCTATGAATGGACCCGTGGTTGCCTTTAAATTGCATTAAGTGATTGCTTTTGTTAAAGCCTCAATTATGGACCGTTAACTAGCTTATGATGGGCTAGCCACTAGTACAATTAATAGATCTATGGGGGAAGCCGCCCCAGTTCAGTTTTTGTGGACTTGTCATAGAAGCTTAGGCCCGACCTCCACACTGTTTGGACATATTGTATTGAGAAGTCAGGTATACGACAATGTACCAAAAATCTAGAGGTAACCGACAATTAATAAATCTCCTGTCTTATCAGACCACTAAAAGGAGTGTTTAAGGGCTCGGTTCCATGAGCTTATTGCAATTTATGCTATATACAATTATCATTGTTGATGCAAATTATTATTTGATGCTTATAAGCATGCCACAAACTTATAATCTTTGCTTGTGTTCAAATTGATTACATAAACCTATAGATTCACTCGGCATTTTTGCTGATTGTTTTACTCACATGTATTTCAGGTAATCAAGAAGTGGAAGCTTGGAGGTCACGAGAATGAAGTTGTGCACTGCTATGTTGTTCAAACTCTTTGATTTATTTATCGTTCCATTTTTTTAAAACAAACTAATATGTTGTTTTAACTTATCTTTTGGTAACGATTACTTGGGACTACGCTACTCTGAAAAATGTTTTAGGAACGATAAATCTAAAACGTCTCTTTTCGAGTCGTTCTTTATAAGTTATGTGTTGTCGTATCATTGTTTAGCACCCAAAGATGTATTCCGCTGCGTGTAAAATTGGGGGTGTTAAATCTACTGATCCAAAGATGAGTGAGGATTTCTCCAAGCTGATGACACACAAATTCAAGATGAGTGCTATGGGGGAGATGAACTTCTTTCTTGGTTTACAAGTTCAGCAGAGATAAGATGGTATCTTCATCTCCCAGGATAAGTATGTGGCAGAGATCTTGAAGAAGTTTGGTTTTTCTCCACATGAGAAGAGGGCTATTACTCCTATGGATAGAGAACACCCTTGGGGAAAGATTGTAGATGGGAAAGATGTTGATGTTAGGCACTATAGATCCATGATTGGATCATTGATGTACCTTACAGCCTCCAGACCTGACATCATGTTTGCTGTGTGTGCTTATGCACGCCATCAAGTGACTCCCAAAGAATGTCACCTTTATGCTGTGAAGAGGATCTTTAGGTACCTAAGATGCTATCCTAGTCTTGGTTTGTGGTACCCAAAGGATTCACCATTAGAGCTGATTGCATATTCAGACAGTGACTATGGAGGTGATAAACCTGATAGGAAATCCACAACTGGTGGATGTCAGTTTCTTGGGAGCAGGTTGATATCTTGGCAATGTAAGAAACAAACAGTGGTGGCTAATTCTACAACTGAAGCTGAGTATGTTGCTGCAGCTGCTTGTTGTGGACAAGTCTTGTGGATTCAGAACCAGCTGTTGGACTATGGGTATAATTTCATGCATACCAAGATATTTGTTGACAATAACAGCACTTTATGCATTATTAAGAATCATGTACATCATTCTAAAACTAAACACATAGAAATTAGACACCATTTTATAAGAGATTATTTTGAAAAGGGTTTAATACAACCAGATAGGGTTGACACAGAAGAAAATGTGTCAGATTTACTAACTAAACCTTTTGATGCTGGGAGGTTTCAATACTTGGTAACAAGTATTGGAATGATCAATCTCACATAATATGTGTTTTGGAGTCTTTTTGTAAAAGTATGTACAAGATAATGCATTGTTATTGGTCTTTTTGAAGATTTAGATTTTCCACTATATTTTTCTAACACTGACAATGGTTGCTTGAACGCTGATATGTGTTTTTGTAACGTTGTTAGCAATATATTTATCTAACGCTGACAAAGCCTTCCTCAACGTTGTCATGTGTTATCGGGGCGTTGTCAGCAACAATGTTAGTTTTGTGGTTTTCAATCTAAATGGGCAGGTGGTGTTAGCAGTATACCATTGGATACAGAGTTGCTTATGGATCATTGGAGAAGCATTTGGACAAGTTTTTTATTTATGGATGATGGTTGGAATTTTTAATTCCTATCTTGACATAAATTTTTTATGTTCATGCATATTTTTAGCAACTTGTGTATCATAGTTTAAGGGGAGGTTTTAGGAACCTTTAGGTTGTTTGGGTATCCATATGATACTCTTATCACAATTCTAGATTGTGTCCACAGGTGAGTATGAGTTAGTTTTACTAAACCATGAGGCACTGTAGCATGCAAAGTTGATATACTATGCATGCTGCCAATACATTTTTGGCCTAGAATTGGTTGTGGTCTGTTGGGCGACTTGGGAATAATTTTGTTATGGGATTTACCTAGGAGTAACAAGGAATTTTATAAGGTAACTTGGTTGTTAAGAGTTCTGGTTAGCAAGGGACACTAGAGGACTGTTATGTCTATCTTGCATAAGCAAGTGTGCATAACTGGACAGTGCTTGCCACCCTATAATAATTATCAGCTTTTTGGTTATCTTCTATAGGATAAATTACTTTGTTAAGGTCATTTTTCATTTTTAAACATTTTTATTTTTGGACGCTGACAAGTATTTTTCCAAGCGTTGTTGTGACCAATTTAGACGCTGACATGGCTATGACAAACGTTGACAAGAATATAGCCGTTGGGCGTTGATAGGTTATTTTTTACCGTTGACACTCAATGGGACCTACCTAGTTGTTACTTTTTGATATATTTTTAGGCCGTAATTTTGGGAGTTGATAACTTTCATTTAATGCATGAGATAAACTTATTATTTTTCCATATTTTCATGATTACATTTTGAAAATATTTGCCTATTTTTGGGCCAATCACATGCATTTTCTTCTCCTATATATTTGGCTCCTATTTTTAAACAGGGTACCTATTATTCTTGTCTAACACAATTTTCACTTATCAACTTCATCTTCATCAATCATTTTCACAACTTTCAACAATGGCACCAAAGTTTAAACCATCAGAATTGGAATTGGGGTTCAGAAGTCAACACAACGTGATCGCGTATCTTGAAGCTGATGATACTCTGTTTCCCCAATACACACAAATCGTGGCGTATTTGAACGCATCCCCTCTTAGGTATGCTCTTCGCATGCACCACTCATTCCTGTCACACATATTAAACAGTTTTGGAACACTGTCAGTTCCTCAACAGTTAATAAAGTGACTACATTATCTTCTATTGTTCATGGGAGAACTTGGGTGGTTACTGAGGGTTTGGTACGCCAATCCTTGCATCTTGATGATGCTGATGGTATAACCACCATTCCCATTAGTGAAATAGAACAAGGACTAAGGGCTTTGGGTTATCCTTTTCTTGATGAAGGAACTTTAAATAAATATCATAAACAGGAGTTTCCCCCAGCCTGGAAGTACCTCATACATGTCCTCCTACAATGTTTGAGTCCCAAGTGCACTGCACACAATGAGATCAATAGAGCTATTGCCAGTGCTATTGTGTGTATTGCTACTGGGCAGAAATTTAATTATTCTAAAATGATTTTTGAGGGCATGTGTAAAAATAAAGGGAACAAAATGACTTTAGCTTATCCCAGATTTTTACAAATGGTTTTTGATGTTCAAGGATACTGCACAAGGGATCATAATGATTTTTATGAGATCCCTGTGCAAAAGAAAGCAATTTATGAAGATGAACTCACCCCCACATCGTGACCTACCATTAACCCAAGCTATGCTTGCTGTTATGGAAGCAGCTCAACCCTAACCAGACCCCCAACCCCAAATTGGCCCAATACCTGAACCATTACCTTCACCTCAACATATGCAAATTGACCAAGAACCCTTCGACGCTGACACGTTAAATGTTGGCGTTGATGTGCCTATTTCAAACGATGACACACAACCTTCACAGACCCAAACACCCCTTAACCAACCCACATCCACCCAATCCACATCATCATCTCCACCACCACAATATAGGTTACAAAAACGCCAAAGGACCACTGGAGTGTTCTCCTCTAGTGGTCCTAGCCATGTAGCAGAGAGAACCACCACCACAAGTGTGGTTGGTGCTATGGATGAGGCTGGGACCATTGGTTCTGGCTTAGAAGCTGGCCAAGCCGGTCCCACCATCATCAAGACCTCATCCATGCCCAATGAATCTGACTTGGGAGGTCAAATACCTATTTTAGAATAGGGCAGATTGGAACCAATGACCCTAATGGAATTGACGGCAGTCTGCATGAGCTTGCAAAAGCAAAATGCAGACTTGGTACAAGTTGTCAGCACACACAAGGCCTTGAACTCAAGCAATTGAGGGAGAGGATTGTTATTTTGGAGACTGCTAGTGCAAGGAGAGGGATGGAGGAATCTTCCAAAGGGGAGGATAATCAAATAAATGTGAGTGATAAGGGCAGCCATGATGGTCAATCTCTGGATGTTGCTGAGGCCCTAACAAGTTTGAAGAAACAGACAGGTTTTGATACGTCTCTAGTCTCTCCTACAAACTTAAATTTATCATTTACAGCCATGTTGGAGGAAATTGCAAAAGGCGCTGAGGCAGGAAATTTGAGCGTTGACAAGGAGAATTTAGACGCTGACATGAGTATTTTGGGCTCTAACAGAGCAAAAGTGAGCGTTGACAGACCTGCAAATGAGGGTGATGTATCCCATTCATCATCCATTATCAAGGAGGTTTCTTCACAGGTATCACCATCTACCTTACAAACAATTGATCCATTAGATAAGGGTAAGGGTGTTATGGTAGAAGAGATTGTTCCAAAGAATGCAGCTCAAATTGAGTTTGATAGAAAGTTGGCTGCACAAATTGTGGAACAAGAAAGAAAGGAGGTGAGAGAGTCACCATTTGTTGTCACTTCAGAAGAGCAAGAAGGAAGTGATGCTGCTAGCTCAGACTCTAGTGTTATGATCATAGAACAGCCAGAAAGACTTGAGTATGGAGATGAGTTGGCCAAGGACAAATTGAGAGAGTTGAAATTGTAGGTTGATTTTGATATGCCAGAGGTGGTTCAAATGTATTATGCTTGGGAAGAAAGATGTATGGAGAATCCACACTTGACCATTTCAGATCAGATATGGGGTTTGGAGATTCTTCTCAGAGTACAAAAGGATTGCCAGGTCATTTTGAAACACAAGGCTAGCAATATTCTCTCAGAGTTGAAAAGGGATAGAAGGGAGTTGTACTGCATGTTGCTCAGGTGTCATGGAGTAGGGTGGACTTATCATAAATTGAAGGCATTGACATTTGATGAGTTGGAATGTAGAGCTTATCCCATTTGGGTTAGAGTATAGGAAGCAAACACTCTAAGACTTCTTTTTGATGAAAGAAAAGAAGAACTTGCAGAGGAAATGGAGCTCAAGAAAGCAATGTTTGTTCCCAGACCAGTGAAAAAGGGAGTTTCTATTGAGTTTCCCAAAGATATGGATCCATTACATCCAAGTGAAGCTGTCATAAGAAAGAGCCTCAAGCTCTCACCATTAGAAGCTTCAGATATGGTACAAGTGTTACCATTAGATTCCATAAATCCAATTGTGAGCTATTAAGAAGATGAATGTGGATTTTGGAAGATTGGCAGGTATGGAAAAGAGGTGCACACTTTTACCACCCTTATATCTTTGTTTGCAAGTTGTGATAAAGAAGACTTGGTAGACCTATGGAGGTTGTTAGAGGCCAAGTATGAGGCTGAAGCACCAACTTCATCCAATGGAATAAAACTATGGTCCACATTCAAAAGAATGTGTGGACCAAAAGATGAGGATCCTGCTATTTGGAAGGATCTTGAAGATGATCTCAGTGGTCTTCAATGGAGATTGTATTCAGCTGCTGGTGTTTATTATTTGAGTGCTACAAAGTTTGCTGAGTATCTACTTGTGGATGGTTAGTATTTCATGTCCAAGGAAATCTTGGAGAAGATGAAGAACACTCAGCTGGAGATTGATTATTCGAGTGACGTGGCAAAAGACTTGATCAGATTTATTTATTACCAATATGAGAAGGTTTGTAAGATTCCTCCTAGTACTTAATGTTTATTAAGAAACTTGATCATTGGAGTAGATATCAAGTTTAGGGGAGGATTGTTGGGAATAAATTATGGCCAGTTCACTTGAGCGCTGACAAGAGTAAAACAAGCGTTGACAGGAGTAAAACAAACGCTGACAGCTCAAGCGTTGACAAGATAAAGTCATGCGTTGATACATTGAAGACAAGCACTGATGGGAAGATATACTCTACGTGTTTATTGTATTCTAGATTACTTCTAGTAAAGATAGGAACAACAATGTATTTTCTATATTTATCTTTACCTAGAATAGTTGATACGTAGATTATTGTACAAGGCTTCTTATGTCTATAAAAGAAGACCTTTAGGTTAATGTTCAATATAAGTTTTCATTCACAAACTACTTTCATTGTAAGCAAGTTTGATATCATTAATCAAAGTGAAAGTTTGTTTATATCTTGTGTGTTCTGGTTTAAGTGTTAATTCCACATAACACTTAGATTATCATATACATATACAAAGGTTTCTCTAAGTGTATTACTTGATCTAATCTCGTATACATAAAGCTAAATCGATCTAAGTTTGGGATCAACAATGAGCGGTACGAAAGGCCCATAAAGCATCGTCTAACTTATCCGACCAAGATTGTCGGTTTTCCCCTATCGATCTCTCCAAGATCCTCTTCAAAGCTCGGTTTGAAACCTCGACTTGCCCACTCGTTTGTAGGTGATAAGCCATAGAAAGCCGATGTGTAACACCATATTTCTTTAGAACCTTATCGAATTGGTCATTATAAAAATGGGTTCCACGATCGCTTATGATTGCACGAGGGGTTCCAAACCGAGAGAACAATTGTTTGAAGAACTTGACTACCACACGAGCATCGTTCGTAGGCAAAGCCTTAGCTTCCACCCACTTAGATAGGTAGTCAACAACGACAAGGATGTACTTATTACCACGAGATGATGGGAACGGCCTCGTAAAATCAATGCCCCACACGTCAAAGATCTCACACACTTGGATGATATTTTGTGGCATTTCATATTTTTGTGAGGCTTTTCCTTGACTTTGGCATGAGTCACACGACTTGACAAGTGCGTGCGCATCTAGGTAAAGAGTAGGCCAAAAGAAACCGACATCAAAGACCTTCTTCGCCCTGAGATTAGCACCATGGTGACCACCCGTTGTTCCCTCCTAACAAGCTCTAACGATGTTAGAAGTTTCGGTGCCAAACACACAACGTCGAATAATTTGATCCACACAAGTCCGAAATTGGTAAGGGTCGTTCCAAAAGTAGACCTTGACGTCTGGAAAGAATTTCCGCTTTTGTTGAGTCGTCATACCCTTAATGATGAAGTTTCCCGCATGGTAATTTGTTATGTCCGCAAACCATAGGGTGGAAGAATCTATCTTGGAATTCACTACACCATGTGTCTCGAGATGAAATGTTTCGGTGATTTCCTTGTTCTCTTACACACTTTGGTAAGGATCTTCCAATCGAGAGAGGTGACCGGCCACACGATTCTCGGCTCCTTTTTTGTCAAGTATTGTGACATTAAATTCTTAAAGGAGGAGAATCCAACAAAGCAATCTCGGCTTAGCATCTTGTTTAGCCAAGAGGTACTTGATAGCCGAATGATCCGTATACACTATGCTTTTGGTTAAGAGGAGATAAGGTCGGAATTTCTCAAATTCATACACCACGGAAAGGAATTCCTATTCTGTTTTGGTATACTTAAGTTGAGCCTCGGTCATCGTCTTGCTAGCATAGTGAATAGGCAACAAGTGCCTTTCATGACGTTTCCCCAAAACGGCCCCAATAGCGTAATCACTTGCATCACACATAAGCTCAAAGGGGAGGTTCCAATTGGGTGCAACAAGAATGGTACCTTCGGTAAGTTTCCTCTTAAGGATTTCAATGGATCGTACACAATCTTCGTTAAAGACAAAGGTAGCATCATTTTTGAGGAGGTGTGTAATGGGTCGAGATGTCGTTGAAAAATCCTTGATGAATCGACGATAAAACCCGCGTGCCCTTGGAAACTCCTAACTCCCTTAACGGTTTTGGGATGTGGTAATTTGGCGATGACGTCTATCTTAGCTTTGTCTACCTCAATCCCTGCTTTCGAAACCTTGTGCCCTAAGACGATTCCTTCTTTAACCATAAAATGACATTTTTCCCAATTGAGCACAAGGTTGGTTTCCTTACAATGTTTCAACATGTGTTTCAAATTTCCTAAGCACGAAGTGAACGAACTACCAAACACGGAAAAGTCATCCATAAAGACTTCCATCGTCTTCTCGATCATGTCATGAATAGCCATCATGCACCTTTGAAAGGTTCCCGGTGCATTGCAATGTCCGAATGGCATTATACGATAGCAAACGTTCTGTATGGATACGTAAACGTAGTTTTTTCTTGATCATGAGGATCGATGGGGATTTGGAAATGAGAAATACTAGATCCACATCATTTTTACAAACAAACTCCCACATAATGATGTGGCAAATGAGATGGACCAATGATGTTGTATCATGTTTTCTCTTTCCTATTTTCACAATCCATAAACTAAGTGACACATATGTATGTGGATTTCTTTTTGTAAAACTTATGTGGATGTAGCATTCCTCTTTGGAAATAACCGGAAAAACCATCTAAAAATCAATAGAAATCATTTCCCGCAAGACGCTCCAACATTTGATCCACGAAGGGAAAAGTAAAATGGTCTTTATGAGTGGCGTCACTTAACTTACAATAGTCAATACATACCCTCCAACCGGTCACCAGTCGAGTTGGAATTAACTAGTTGTCATCGTGTGGCACAACGGTCATTTCTCCCTTTTTAGGGACACAATGAATGGGACTCACCAAAGGGCTATCGGAAATAGGGTAAATCATTCTCGCGTCAAGGAGTTTAAGGACTTCATTTTTGATGACGTCGTGAATTTTGGGGTTCACCCTCCTTTGACATTGGATTGCGGGCTTGTAGTCTTCCTCCATTAAATAAGATTTGTGGGTACAAAACTTTGGGTTGATACCCTTAATTTCGGATAATTTCCACGCAATTGCCCCTTTGTGATCCTTCAATACATCGATAAGTGCGGCTTTTTCATCATCCGAAACATCCTTCGCAATAATAACCGGCAACTTATCGTCTCCTTCTAAGAATACATATTCAATATGAGTAGGAAGATCTTTCAACTCGAGGATTGGTGGTTCCTCGATTGAAGATTGGGGTTCGATTCTCATAACCTCCACCAGTGGAGGAAATGGGAAATCGTTATGAAAATCGAAAAGTCCTCATCATTGTCGAGGTCTTCATTAGAAGTTCGAGGTACAACAAACTCTTCCAAAGTAAAATCACCTCCTTCACATGGAGTGAAGGATGGTGTGGAGTTATCAAGAATAGGATCGAACATAGTGGGATTGCCACTATTTTCTTCATCACCAAAACCTAAAAATTCTTGTGAAAATTCCTCGCAAACGACATCGATCATATCAATATGGTTTAAAGACGCGATAGAATAAACATGAGAAAGTTTGGATTTTTGAGTTGCGTTTATAACAAGTTCCTCGTCGTTGAAACGTAAGGTGATTTTTCTTGCATGCACATCAATCAACGCTCTCGAAGGATCTAAAAACGAACGACCTAAAATGAGAGGAACTTGAGGATCCGTGGAATATCGGCTACGATAAAGTCTACCGGGTAATCGAACTTTCCCACTTTCACAAAAACGTCTTCGGCCAGTCTACATGCGTGAATCGTAGAATGATCGGCCATGTCGATAGACATTCTTGAAGGAGTAAGATTAGGAAGATTGAGCGACTTGAATATGTCAAGAGGCATCAAATTGATACTAGCACCAATGTCGGCGAAGGCATAGCATTCTTCCATATCTTGAATACCAATCGGAATTAAAAATTTACCGGGATCACCGACTTTTTGAGGTATGCGGTTAAGATAAACCGATAAACAACTAGACAATTTTTGTAATTTCTCCTTGTTGTTCAACATACTCTTAAAGTTGACGGCAAATCAAGGTATCATGATTAAAGCGTCGGCAAAACATATGTTAAAATGAAAATCACGAAACATCTTAATAAAAAGTTCGAATTGGTAATTGTCACGCTCTTGCAATTTCTCCTTACGAAGTATGGATGGGTAAGGTAAGGGTGGTGTTCGGTGGGGCATAGGCATAGCCTTTGGAATCTCGGGTTCCAATGTTGGTAAAGGGTCAACCGTAGGTTTTGTTTGAGTGGTACTTTGTGGGATTGTAATGTGCTCCTTTTCGACCACCACCTCGGGTTCTTCTTCAATTTCCTCCACCGTAGGAGTAATTGGTTGAGGAGTCGTTCCTTAAAGGTCATACCACTACATGTGGTAATCACTTTCATCTCTCCCTTCGGGTTTGATATGGTGTTATAATGAAGACCACCCGAAGAAAACGGTTTACACATTATAGCCTCAAACATGCTCGATATTCTATCCTCAAACTTATATTGCCTTTTATCCGCCTTAAGCATCTCTTGTTTAATCTCATGTTGGCCTTGTTCCATTTTTTGTTGGTTTTGTTGTAACCTTGCACGTTACACTCCATTTTGTTTGGATGAGTCTTAAGTTCATTAGCAAGCTCATTTTCCAACTCATTTTTCAAATCATTCTTAATCTTGGATCTTAGGCTAATTATCTCCCTTTGCATATTATCAAATCTAGCATCACTAGCCGTTGAATAATCAACAAATTCATTTGGAAGATCTTTCATGTTTTGCAAACCTTTGTTGTTGTTTTAAAAATCACGGTTTTGATTTTTATTTTGCACTTGATTACTATTCCCTTGATTCCCATAGTTGTTACCCTTATAATTCTTCCTTTGATTTACTTGGTAACCAACTTGATTGTTGCGATAGTTCTTAGCATTGTGATTTGGTGGAAAACCCGGTGGAGTCAATTGATTAGTACGGGTAACTTGACCATTTTGGTTATAAGTTCCCGTGGCCGTGTATGCACTCGAAGTGTTACCACCGGTGGTAATGCACTCGGAGAAATCATGACCTCCACCATAATACATACAAGAAACCTCAACTGCTTTAGCCGTGGCGGGAGTGGGTTGGTCACCAACTTTAAACTCAATCAAAAGTCCCTTAAGCTTATCAAATATCTTGTTCTCCAAATTTGCCTCTATTTGGCAATCATCGATGGTATGTGACAATGAAGGCGAAGACGAAGCCTTGTGAACAATCGACGTGCTACGAGGTCTATAAACCTTGGACCTATTCTCAATGATCAACAATGCTTCCTCCACCGTTTTACACAAAATATTTCCACCCGCGGCGGCATTGAGATAGTCTCGTTCATGTTCGTTCAAGCCATTGTAGAACGTGTCGATTTGATGTAAGTCGGAAAACCCGTGATGAGGACATTCATGCAACATTTCCTTAAACATATTCCGAGCCGTTGAAAAACACTCGTTGTACTCTTGTGAAAACTTTGAAATCTCGTTTTTCAAGTGCGTAGTCTTAGAGGGCGGGAAAAATTGGTTCACGAACTTTGAAACGAGATCCGTCCATGTCAATATAGAATTGGGTGGCTCTTTCTCTAACCAAATTTTAGCTGGCCCCGCTAAGGAATACGGAAAAAGCATCATCTTAATCGAGTCATTCGAGACGTCCTTAAACTTGTAAGTGGCCGTGAGACGATTAAATTTCCGAATGTGGTTATGAGGGTTGTCCTTTTCGTCACCACGAAACTTGTTGTTTTGGATCATGGACAACAAACCCGTCTTAACCTCAAAATTATCCGCAAGGACAGCGAGAATCACAATCGCTTTCCATAACCCTCGGTGGCTGCTTGAAGCAAGTCCATCATAGTAAGATTAGCCATGGGAGCTTCTTGTTCTACGATGGGTTCATCAATAGGAGATTCTTCACTAGAAGATGTTCCTTCCTTTCAGTTTCTATGTTTACGTGCACGTCTTGCTTGGTTGCGAGTTTGCATAAACGTCACGTACAACGTGGGGATGAGCAAAGAAGACTCTTTTGGGTGTTTTTACTTTTTCTAATTTTTTTGTGCTTTTCATAGTTTTTAACTTTTTTTGGATTTTTGTGAATTACGTAGACACAAATCTATAAATCTCCCCTCGAAACGATTTCTCGATTAAAGGAGCCTCAAGGAATGAAAATGATCACGTTGAGTGAACGCCTTCGATGACTTTAGAACGTTGGTGGAACACCAAAACATTCAAGAGGGTTTAATCTTTGAAACCAAGAATATATATATGATACGTAGATAATACTTTGGGTGGCAAAACCTTGATTAGCACTTTTTATCAAAACACGCACAAGAAAGCGGAGGACACGAGGCGGCGCGAAGCACTTAAGAGCCTTTTTCCTTTAGGTTGTGAAATACAACCGCATTCTACCCACCTTATAGTTTGTGTTTATCAAAATCAAGCTTCACAAAAGTAATTATCTATTTTGCTTTTTTTTTTCTTTGTTTGAGAATCGAATACAATAATTGAGTGATGAAATCCCAATTAACGTTGCGTTTTCACGCTATTGGAGTACTTGTGAATTTATTGTGATACGTATACACTATAGTAATAATATTTCACAAAAAGCAAAAACCAATGATACGTATGATTAGAGTGCTAATCACACAAATACTTATTATGGATAATATCAAAACAAAATTTGTTCAAACTTAACACAACACGCCTCCCCGGCAGCGGCGCCATAATGATAGTTGTTCTTTTTACGTCTTTTAGGAAAAAGAGCGTAAATAGGGTAAGTACGACGATTTAGGAAAATTTTCCACTAATGACCCTTGTGTGAGTTCGTTCTCAAGGAGGCTTGGTGTGTGTGTTAAGACTTGATTAACTCTTTGAGATTAATATTGGTGAGAGAATGGAAAAAGAAAAATGATGACGGATACGAATAAAATTAAACTACCACGAATGACGTAAACTTAAAACCGTAAAACGTGACGAAATTTAAAAATTACCCTAGAAACTCCTATAAAATCACAATAAATCCCTAAAAATTCAATTAGAGTTTACCAAAAATAAAACTTGTTCAAACCTTTTATTTAATTAAATATTAATTTTTAAATGCTAATTAAAGCACTAAATATCAATTTAATTAATAAAAATCCTAAAATAAGATTTTTCAATTTGTAAACCTCTAAAAAAACTTAATTAAACTAAAAAGTATTTTTGAAAATATATAACTAATTAAAAGTATTTAAAATGATTAAAAATTAAAATTAAAATAAAATATTAAAAAAATATGAAAAATTCAAAGTTTATAAAAAATTCTAAAAACTTGCAAACTAATTTATTTTAACTTAATAAAACCAGAAATGAAAGTGAAATGACCTAAATACCCCTAATGGGCCTCCAAATGGGCCAAAATAGAAAACAGTTTGCTAAATGGGCTTAATTAGGCCCAATAAGAAAAATGTTAACCAAATAAGCCCAAAATTTCAAGATAAGCTTAAAATCAGATTTTAAAAACAAAACTCTAGAGGCCCAAAAGCTGAATCAGTGCTTATCGCAGCTTAATAGAATTCAGCTTATTCTTAATGGGCTTTTTGGCCCATTAAGCCATAAGCTAATGCCATAAGCTGAAAATTGACACACATCCTTCTTATGAGATTATAAAGCTGTTTGTAAAAAGAATTTTTGAAAAAGCTCAAGAAATAAGCCTGAAATAAGCCAAAGCTCTCCATACAAAATGACAAAATAGTCGTTTTGAGTTCTAGACCACTTCAAGAGTTGATTCAAGTTGCAAAAGATTTTAAATCACTTAAATAAGCTTAATAAACAAAAAGAATTCAAATAAGCACACTCAATAAGCTGGAAAAAGCAGCAAGCTGTTTTTAAAACCAAAAATCAATTCGTTTCTAGTCAAACTTAAAAGTCGAAGTCCAAAAAGCTCTAAATCAAGTAAATGGGTCTAATGAGTTAGACTGATTACAAAATAAAAGTTGTTGCACAATAGAATAAGCTAATCTAGCTTATTAATAAGCTGATGACCAATTAACGCTATCAATGGGAACTTTCAGTGGGAAGGAGTTCCCACTGCTTGACTTTTTTGATTTGCTTTTTATGAGAGATTTACTTGGTGTTTTTGGATAATAAGGGCACCCCTACAACCAGTGAGTTGTAGGGAGTCACAATCAAGCAAAAAATCACAAAATCACCTAGCCAATTGATACAGTAAATTCAAAAAGCATACAGACATGACACATACATGATAATAAGCAGATATGATGATATAAGCCAATGTTTAAGCTAGAATAAGCTGACCAAACTCCACCAAAAGCATAAAATAGCAATATGAGACTTAGTGACACACAAATAAACTTGTTTCAAGCACCATATCCAAGATTAGAATTAGATTCAAGCTTGTGTGATGTTACTGATATAACTGATGAACACCAAAAACCCTTTTACTGGACTACTTGACCCAAAATTGAATTTCAAAGCCTCAAATCTATCAATCAGGTTATACAAACTTTGTTTCTCCACTTGTCAACCCTAGATAATCATGCAATCTAGGTGTTCACAAGTTTGCAGTTCAAAATGACCTAAAACAAGCTTGGTATGCCAAAGATTCACATTCAAAGTTTGAGAGCACAAGTTATGCGGATATAAGCATACAATCACCTTAATATCAGATACAAACACTCAACAACCCTAAACACCTACTCAATACACAACCAAGTTCAACGATTCAGTAACCTAAAACACCCCTATTAACTTTTTAAATCAAAATTTAACAAAGTAAAAGTGTTTTCAAGACTGAACCAAGCTTAATCATGCATCATAACAACACTAGCATACACTTGGAACAAGATTTATGCACAAGAACACAACATACAACAGCAGATACCCAAAGTCACTTAGCACAAGTATTTTGACGGATTTTGGATAAAAATGACAAACCTAAGGAATGTACATCCACACTCCCGTATGTTAGAGATTAAGTTCTAGCTAAACAAGAACTAGCTTCCAAGAAAACACCCTGCTAAGATCAAACAAAGTCAAGAACAACATATTATATAAAAAAATGAAAACAGGCTGATTTCTTCCAACTTTGTACCCCACTCCTTAAATCTTCCTAAAAACAAGCCTCACCTCACCTTGATAAGTGTCTTATCAGGGTGCTATGATCAACTTATGATCCAAAAACTCCAAGTGTTTGTACAAGTAAATGGAAAAATCATATTTTTGAGAAAACTTTGAAACACTTGGATAAACTTTAAAACAAACTTTTGAACCTTAAAATCACAACTTCAAACATTAACTAACAACAAAAGTAAAGTGGTGCTTGGAATTCGTCACAAAGTTCACACATTTTTCATTCACTTGAACAAATGATTTACAGACTTTTGACAAAAGGAAACCAAGAACAAACTATTTGCTATGAATAAGGTCCCTTTATATAGAGGGTTACAATGACCTAGAATGCTGAAAATAAACTAGGAACCCTAATGTATGAAGTCCCTAAAATGCCCTTAAAATTTTGAATACTTGTTGACTGAATTTGCCTTTGTAGATGAACATGTGACCCATTCTTGTTGTGTAGTGATCCTAGATGTCCAATTTGTGCTTAGGATGAAAGCAATTTCTTGGGTCGTTGATTCCCTGACAATGCTTGTTCTCTTCCCAAAAGTATGTAGCAAGGGAACCCTCATGTGACAAAGTGAGTGAGGTGGCATAAAGTTTATGGGTTGGGTTTTGTTAATTAAGCCCTTAATCAAGATTCTGGAAGTGATTAGGGCCAAATTTTATAGGATTAGTAAAAACCCAATTTGGTGTTCTTGGCTGATGAACACACGTTTGATCTTGTTTTGGGTTTAAGTGGGTTGTTTAGCGTAAATTTAGTAATTAATTAACTTTTTAAAAGTTAATTAATATAAACGGGTGAGTGAATGGTGAGGTGGAAGCAGGGAGTGTTGTGATTGGTTGAGAGAAGTGAGTGGGGCACGCGTCAAGCCATGGTTGGTCAAGGTTTCCTTTGTTGTCTACCAAGTTTAACCCCTCATCTTCCATATCGTTTGTAAACTCAACTTTGGCAGTTTTTCTTTGTTAGTGAAGTTTCCAACTTCACATATTGGCCACAAAAACATTCCAAAAGTTTGTCAAAGGACTTTTCTTGTAATTTGATGATATTTGAAGGGCTGTTTTTGGCATGTATTCATTATTAAAGGTCTTTACTTGTATTCTTGTCTTCATGGAGGACCAAAAATGACAAGTCTTTAATTTTGAGGGACCATTCTTGCCAATTCTTCAAAGTTGAGGATCCTTTTTGTAAATTTGACAAACCTTTGGGACCAAACTTGTAATTATGAATAAACAAGGGTATAAAGTGTCGATTATTCAATAATGAAGGACCCTTCTTGCATAATCTTCAATTCTTCGAGGTCTTTTCTTGGAAAATCAACTCTAGGGTCCGGTTCATTGTGCGGCTTCGTTTCCCGTGTTCGTTTTTGATTGATTCTTGTGATCTTTTGTCATTTTCTCGTTATCCGTACCTAAAATATACATTGAGCAAACACAAGCATATATATGGCACTTTTTATGATATTTTAACCATTTTAAGCCCGTTTTGGACGATGAGACTATGTATAAAAGTATTCTCATCAACCATCAACAAAGTAAGCTCATACGAGAATCCCATATCAATCGAAATCACACTCTTTTGTGGAGTAGATAAAAACCTATATTTCCCAAACATACGGATCCTAGGATCAAAAACCTTTCCCTTGATGGGAAAATTAGAAGATGAGCTTGTATCATCCATATGAGATTCCCCCTTAGATATCAAAGCATCATGAGACAATGAAGGTGTAGGAATCAAAACATTCATAACAAGTATATCCATGTGATGCTCCTCATCATCATCAAAAGGTGGGGAATCCTCCATAGAAGGCATAGTGAAAGAAGGATCAAGAGTAATAATGTCTTGTGGTGGAGGTGTAGGCTCTATGGTCCCAAAAACATGTTCTCAATAAGACGATTATCCTTTTCCTAATTAGAAACACTATCATCAACCTCTAAATCGGTATTTACAATAGATGCCTCGATGATGGCATCAATATCCATAAGAGAATCCATAGCAAAGGTTTTGCGGTCTAAAGGTGACTTAGGGGAAAAAGGATCAATCCCTAAGAGTATAGGGTTTGCTTCATCAATAACCAACTTCAAGGGTGGAAGGGTGGGAATAGAAGGCTCAAAAGGTGGTGTATCAATGAGATAATCACTCAAAGGTATGATATGATCATGAAAATCAATAGGTGCAACCTCAAAAACCGGTGAAGAAATATCAATGAAAGGTTCTTCTTCTATGGACTTGTCATTGGGATTTTTATTCAATGCTTCAATCGAGGAAATAAGAAGATAAACGTTTGATAAATCCTCAGGAATATGAATATCTTTCATTTCTTCTATAGGAGCCACATCTTCATCCAAATTAGGAAAGTCGTCTTGACATGAAAAGTCTTCGGATCATATCTCATAAGACTCTTCACTAGAATCATATTCATCATCCTCCATTTGTGTCAAGTCTTGCAAAAACTCTTCGTCAATCTCATTATCCCTTTCTTTGAACAATTCATCAAGATCGAAATCACAAAAATCACTAGTAATAGCATGAATGTTATCATGTGAGGAAATCTCAATGTGATCATGAGGAGAAGAGGTATCAATACAAAACTCGTCACATGTTTCATTGGAAACACCCTCAAGCTCTCTTTGGATTGGGATAAGGTCCTCAACACTAGAGGCGGTTAATTTATACGAATCGGTGTTTGTATTAGTGCTAAGAGGCTCATCCCCCATGGTTAAAGAGTTGTTGGGTTCCATGTGAGGTAAAGGTGATGAAGGTGTGTCATCATTAAGGGTCATACAAATTGAAGGTTTGTCATCATACGTCATAGAAGAATCGATAAGGCATACGAGCACGAGTAGCAAGATATTCTTCTTCTTCCTTTGTATCAATCTTAAAGAGTAAATCATCGAAATATTTCTTGAGGCAACGAGAGAATTTGTTCAATGATTCACTAAACATATCACCAAGTTCCTTGTCATTAAATTGCGTGTTCATTGCATAATCCTAAAAAGACTTAATTTTCTCCCTTAACCCCCCGCCTCTCTTCTTTCATTTCCTCAAGGGTCTTTTCTTTCTTACTATCAATCTCCTTAGAAATGTCATCGATCATCTAGTTTATTAGCTCAAGTAAGTAATGAGACTCATTGCAAGTATTAGGGGCATAGGAAGGAAGATCCCTCGGTCGGCAATCATAACCATAATGGGGCGCGTTTCCACAAAACTCACACATGTAAGTGGAAGAATATGGTGGAGGTGGATTTCCAGAATTAGGTAGATTATAGGTTTAAAAAGAGCCTTTATTATGAAATGTCTCTTGATTATAACCTTGAAAATTCCCTTCATTTTTGAAACCCTCATAATGTGAAAATCCTTAATTTTGAAAGGTGTCTTGATTATAGCATTGAAAATTTTCTTCATTTTGAAAGCCTCTATAATTGGAAAATTCTTGGTTTTGAGATGGCCATTAAAGTTTTGCTCTTGAAATGATGGTGGAGGTTGTGATGGAAAATTGGAATATCCCATATAATCATTATAAGTGGAATCCATATGAAAATTAGGTTGAAAATTAGGGTTCTCGGTTCCATTATAAGCATAACCCTCCCCATAATGGTCATTGTTTTGAGCACATATATAAGTATCATGTAGACCACCACAATTCAAACAAGGCGAATAATTAGCGTTGGCGGTTTGTTGTTGCAAAATCTCCCAAATAGAACGAGTATTCATGTGTAGCAAGGTGGCTGAATGTATATACAAGTGACCGATGTTTAACACTTCCTTTGTTGATCCCTTTGGTTGGATCTATATTCTGTTAAGAATTAGTATGATAGTTTGTAATCAAACTAAAACACTTTAAGCACTCTTACTAATACTAAATAAGTTATGTGGAATCTAACTTATAAAGCACAGAAGAACAAAATTACTTTTAACTATTTGATTCTCTTATTAATCGACTTGTATGAGGTACATGAAAGACATTATACCTATTTTCCTTTTATAGAGTAAGGAACCCTAGAAACCTTAGAATATTCTATAAAGATAACTATATCATAGACGATATATTATCAATATTCTAACTATTTAGGTATACATAAGATATACTCTAACTATAACTTTGACATATCTTATACAAAGATATATTCGTCCTAATCATCATAGCAGTACTTATAAGTAGCAGTACTTACTATGTACCGCGTTAACACTAACGGTACATACATAACACTAACAGTACTTGGAATACACTAACGGTACTTGACACTTAACAAATAATTCCCAACAATCCTCCCCTAAAGAAGAAACGATAACTTGTTATCTTCTTGTTTCTCTTGTACTGGATGTATTGAAAATACATGGCTTCAGTCTTTCCTTCATCCTTGGATTGAACTTGATAATTTGTATTTGTATCCAACTGAATGTAGCCAATCACTTCAAATGTAGATCTTCTTCTGATAAGACAATCTTTAAACATTATAAGCATCATCTTTGTCTTCAAACTATGATCTTCTTGTGTCTTCTAAACATTCATTCATCTTTGCAGCATCAGTATTTGTCTCTTGAGTTTAGTCCTTGAACTCTTGATCATAAATCTTTCTCTTGATTTGATGATAAAAAAACCTTCTAAGTATTCTTTTAATACTTCTTTGTCTGCAATCTTCATACCTAAAATAAAACAGTTAATAACAAAACACCAATCTATATTGGCTTCATGATTTTTAGCAAATCACAAGCTATCAACAGATTTGATAAATTTTTACCAGTTAGCCGTACACTCTGGAATAGCCAATACTTTATTCACAAAGAATAAGGTGTAATGAAAACCTTACAATTTTTGGTAAATTATCAACCATTAACGGATTTGATGAAGTCATTACCTAGTACCATTTGTCTAGGACTAGCCAACTCTTATTCTCGAAACAAGGTGAGTTAGAACCATATTGTTTTTAGCAAACTATCAGCTTTCAACGGATTTGATAAGTCTTTACCAAAAACCGTTTGTTTATGGACTAGCCAGTTCTTTTGTGTGTTAGACATGGTGAACTGAGAACCATTTATGAAGTGTGACTGAAAGTCAAACACTTAAGATTCTTTCTCAGCTTCTTCCTCATCTTTTAAATCCTGATTTGTTGTTTAACCATTCTGATCAACTCCAAAGAATCAGCAGACTCTTCTGTAACTTCTAATTGTTGTTCTAACATCCTTTCCAACAATTTCGTTTTGAAGGGGTAAGTTTTCTCTTGCAGCATATAATATGTAACATCATATACATCCAAAATATGCAATCCACGTGACCTGTAATATCTCCAGTAACTAGGAACCTGATTCTCTAATACCTTTAACATTTCTTGATCATAATTGTGTGGCTCATACATAAAGAGAAATTCCCTATACAATAGTGATACTTTAGTTTTACCTACACTGGCTTCTTCAACTAACCTTACAAGATCCTGAATATCTTGTCTGTCAAGAATGTGAAGAATATCTTCCAAAAGTCTGAATATCCTTTTTGTGCCATCAGATCTCTGAATTCCATGCGCTTCAAGTCCTTGATCTGTAGAGTAAATCCACTTAACAATGGATGCTCTTTTTCCAAAAATCTTTGTATCAAAACATTGATCTTCAAATTTCACAATCTTCAAGTACTTCCTTAAGCTCTCATCATCATCACTATCTTCTGCTGTAGTTTTAGCTCTCTTAGCTTTCTTCTTTAGCTTTGTTGATCTTTTCCTTTTAAAACTCTTGGAAATTCCTTAAAGTTCTGTTGAACCCTCTTCCAAGCTTATATGTACCGTTTCCTCAATATGTACTGTTGTATGTACTGTTGACTGTGTATGTACTGCTTGTACATTTTCAGTCTGAGCAATACCTTGAGTTTCAACTCCTATATTCATCCTTTGAGTAGTCTCTTCCTCCCTTGAACTTAATTTCTCCTTTCTATTCTTCATCACCTAAGTGGTCTTGATAGGTGGAGATGTACTTGTAGGTTCAACAGTACTTGGCTCAATTCTAGGAGTACTACCAAATTGTCTTTGTTGTTGTAGACGTTTCTTGAATTCTTCAACAGCTTTCTTATCTGCTTCAAATCCAATCTCAACAAAATTCAATTCAATCCTCTTACTTTGCTCATACAAAGTCTTGATTTCTTCAAAATTCTTCTTGACCAGCTGAATATGAGTAAATTCTTTTACTTTCTTTAGAAATTTCATCATTTGATTTCTAATCTGCATAGTAGTTGGAGGCTTAATCTTTTCTTTCCTTCTCTTTTCAGCAAAGAATCTTTGTTGCTCCCTTACCAGATCATCAATCAATCTTGATTTCTCTTCTTCATCATAAGCATCTTTTTCTTCAGCTATCAATGAGTCTGCAAGAAGCTCAATTGCATGTATCTCAGCTTGAATCTTGTCATACTCTTGTATGTTCTATTCTTGTAGTATCCTTTTAGCTTCTAACAAATTTTGCTTTGCTGCAAGTTCTTCCTGTAATTCATCTTCACGAATTTGTGCTTGCATTCTATAAGCAAATTCCTCATCATGGTCTATTTGATTAAATCTGTACATGATTGTTAATATCATCATCTGAATCACTTTCATCTTCAGATTCTGACAATAACTGCTTCTTCCCCTTATCCTTTAGATTTATCTTAGGTAGCTTCTTCTTCAGCTTGGCAGCTACTTGTTCATTAGCTAACTGTTTAATGACTATATCTTTTGTAGGGTGTGAAGCTTGAACTTTCTTACATTTAATTTGATTCTTTGTGGCAAGAACATCTTGTTGTGTCTTTTTCTCCACTTCTGCTTGCTTAGTCTTCTCAACTAAACTCTTATTTAGATCAAGCAGCAATTGGGCTAAAGTCTCATTTTCTGCAAATAAAATTTGACTTTCTAGTGAAGGATGATCACCAGCAGTACTTGCAATTGGCTTAGCAGTACTTGGGTCTTCAACAATGTCAGCAGTACTTGCAGTTGGCCTAGTTGGCTCAACAGTACTTAGATCTTCAACAAAGTTGACTTCACCAGTATTTGACACACTTGTTTCTTCAATCACTTGTGTATCCCCAAATACTTTATCTTCCATAGAAGCCATCATATCAACTTGCACTTCTTCAGTCTTATCTGATTTATTGCTTTGTGGTGATGGATCAGGAAACTGATTAGAAATTTCCTCCAACTTCTCATAGAAAGCATTCCAATTCAGCTTGAGTTGGTGATTGAACTGATGGTTCTGGCTGAGTTACCAATTTTTCTGCAACTTGTGGATCCTCTGGTTGATTTACCAACTTTTCTTGAACTTGTGGCTCCTCTAGCTGAGTTACCAACATTTCTTGAATTTGTGGTTCCTCTGGAGTAGGTTGTGGGTCTTGCTGTTGAATCTCCATATCTGAAGGTTCATCCACACTAGTCTCTAAACCAGTTCCATCTTTAAAAGTCCTTATAGCATCTTCATCCAATTCAAAATTGATGTCATTTCTAGAGATCCTTGTTTGATTATCAGAAGAAGGTGGTTGTTCTTTATTATTCCTTCCCTGTTCTTCATTATTCCTCCCCTGTTTGGTTGCATTCAGTTGCCTTTTCTTGTGGTTCCTGAGTTTTTGCTTCTTAATTGCAGATTTCTGAACATATCTATATTGCCTCATCTAAGATGACACTTTGTTCCTTAACTTGAGTAGGCTAGCTTCTAATTCAGCAATTTTTCTTGTATTGAACAAGCTTATCTTTCTGCAACACCTGTACCTGTTGGGACAAACTTGTACACAAAGCAGTTAAATTTGCAACATCCACCACCTCTGGTGCTTGTGCTTGTGGTGAACCACTAGCAGCAATAGTAGCAGCAGGTGTGTGGATCATCTCATCAGTGTTTGGTGGAACACCAACATTGTGAGAAGAAGATTGTGAATCTTCTAGAGAGTGGGAGCTCTGGTGAGAAGGAGTTTGCTGAGAAGCACTAGCATTGCTAGGTTCCTCACCTTCTTGATTGGTAGGTTGGGCTAACATATGAGAAAACAATGGTGTTACTGTTCCTGTAAAGGCATTGCCTTGTTTGTTCATGAAATAGAAAGTTCTCTTTGTGAATGAAGGAACATCACATGTATCAGTTAATGCTGGTAGGTTAGCTATTTGGTCACTAACTAAAGTCTGAATGACTCTAGGATACATTAAAAACTTCTTAGTCCCTTCCAAATTCCAAGTCATGCCTTCAAAAATTAATTTTGAAAAATTAAAAACCCTGTTATTTGCTAGACAAATACCAGCAGATGCCAATGCAGCAGGTATTTGATCAAAAGATGTACTTTTTGAACTTAAACAGCAAATAATAGCATGAAAAATCAATTTCCATTGAGGTGAAAATAATGCTTTAAAGAAAGTAAGACTTTCCCTACCACCCCATAGCCCATGGCTGCAAGGCCATCAAGAATCTCTGTATTATTAAGCATACTAAGTCCATTTTCATCATTAAGTCTCAAACTTGCTCGTAGCAGTACCTCAGTGACATATATATTCCTATGATTTACCTTAGCCATAATGCAAGGTTGATCTAAACGAGTACCTAACACAACAGTATCCCAAAATTGTTCAACAATGGGTATAGAGACAACTGGACTTACAGTGAGTGCGAAGCGAACATGACTTCGAGATAGGAAACCAAGCATCTCATGGAAACCAAGAGAGTCATCATTCGTAGCAAGATTCGCAACCAAATTATGCTTAGAGATTACTTGTAAGGTAGCCATTAGTATTTTTGATGATCGAAAGATTAGAGAGAAGGTTATAGAATCAAGAGAGAAAAATAAAAGATTATGTGAATCAATTGAGTAATTGGGGTAAGTATTTAAGTAAATAACAAACCCAAGCGCGAAGAAACCACCAAATTTACAAAAGAGACCCTTAACGGTACAACGGACATGTAGCGGTACATGGAACATAAGCGGTACATGGAACAAAAGAGATCCTCCAATTTTAGGTAAACTAGCAACCATCAACGGATTTGATAATCACACCAGAGCTATACCCTCATGCTGAATCAACTCTTTCTTGTTTGCAAGACATGGTAAGTTGAGCACTATTTGTTGTGTGGACTAGGTCCAACACCTACTTCTCAAAACAGCCCAAGTGTGAAAATGCCAAAGTAAAAACAATGTCATGATGGAAAAGTATAAGCATATATTATATTATTTACATGTGTTGAAATTCCATCACATGTTAAAAGTATAAGTAGATATTATATAAAAGTATTTTTTTTTAACCAACCAACTAAAGGACAATGTGAATCATGTAACACCCCCAAATTTATACAACTCAATACAGCGGAAGACTAGTTGGTGTTATGGGATAGCACATTACTCACATCATAGACAACGCATAAAAATCGCGTCGTTTATTAATAAAGCATTTCCATTCATAAATATCAAAGTTACATCAGTCCCAAGTTATTATATTTAATACAGGTTTTACAAAGCATTTGAATGGAAATAAATATTTAGGTGCGGGCCATGAATTCTTGTTGTCTTCCCGAGAATTACCTTCAAGTACCTGAGACAAAATATGTTAAAAGAAAAGGTCAGCGATAACGCCGATTGAATTCATAGAGTTTAATAAAATCCATCAATATAATATCAGTATAAAATTATTACTGAAAATCATCTTGTACAAATCATTTTTATAGGCCATAAAATAGCAAAAGTCGTTTTATACAAATCCTTATCGAAAATCATAATATAGGCATTTGCCTTAAAAATCATTATACGAACCATTGTCGTTAAAAACACCATACAATACGTTTTGCAACGTTGTATAGATTAAATAAAAACCGTTATATGAATATGGTTATAAAAACCAAAACACGAACATAATATCAATAGTATGACTCTGTATTGCTAGTCAGGCAATACATCATAATTCGGAGCGTCTATTAGTATTTCGGTAATTGGATTATTATAAGCCGCATGACATTGTTACCTTACTAAACCAACAACGGGTAGCTAACCCGATACCAATTTTGCCCATCTAAAGTAACGTGTCGTCACAAAGGTCACGCTATGGAAATCTTCTCATACATAAATTCGCTTACCAATCAATGTGGCACGACGGGGATCAACCGTCAAGGCGCGAACTGGGGTGATCGTCCCCAAATAGTACTATTAAATGCATAAGCGTCTACCAAATCCCGGTAGTTCACAATTCATGCTAATGGGACTTCTAGTGACATAACCTAACTTTAATAATCCATTTAATTTCATCTATCGGGTCCTTTAATCATTTATCGGGTCATACAATCGGGTCATTCAATCATTCGGGTCCAAAATCAATAAACAAACAATCGGGACAAATGGTGTCCTAATTTTTATAAAAACTAACATGTTATCTCCCTCGCGGGTTTATAAAACATTTATAAAAACATTTAAAAGAGTGCGAGGCTATGAACTCACGTTGATGTGGGAAGGTGGGTTATCGGCAATTCGGACGTACGGTACGCGCTTCAATCACGGAAACCTAGACAAATAATACTCGGTCTTAGACTCTTGTCCAATGACTTTATAAAAATAACAATTATGTATACATATGATGATTATTTATATATGATGATCAAGTGGGTTTACATATTCTCGTTTACTCATTTTAGTGTTATATGTCGGTAACTTTAATACTAGCTTACTAGTTTTACCTATTTACACGTTTTAAGTCCAATAAACTTATTATAAGTTCTTTAACTTGTTTTAATCCATTCTACACTTATATTATCAGTATTTAAACTTTACAAGTTGGGCCCAAATGGGTTAATCCCAATAAGTTCTTTTTATAAGTGTTTATCTTATTTAGTCCAATTATTAGCCCAAGTATTAGTCCAATATGTTTACTTAGCTCGTTAAAGTCCGTATGCCCTATAGTTCGGGTTTTATTGGTTTTTACTTGTTATACATGTCTATATATCAGTATATAAGTTTTATAAAGTTTTCATTAGACGGGTCCAACCATCTAAGTTTTATTTAACAAAAACGTTAATTTTACGGCAATAGCCGAAAAAGTCGTAAAAATCATGTTTATAGTTTTATATCTTATAAGACATAACAAGTTACCATTTTTATAAAATGTCCACTTATTTAACCTTTTACATACTTATATAAATAAAATTCATGGGTTAGTGGGTTTTAACTTTACATTTTATACAATATAATTTTGAGTGCTTATATAATAGTATTATACTTTAAATTCCAAAAATTTGATTTTTAACTTCACTTTCACCAAAACTGCCATATCTTGAGTTCTATATGGAGATAGAAGCTCCAATTTTTATCACATAAACTAAATGATATGTGCTACATTTAACTCTCCTATAGCTACTGTTGAATCATCTTCTAAATATTTTCTAAAAATCGTCCAAAACAGTGAACTCAGATTTATACCTTAAACTTGTTTTGATCATATCTAACTCATTACTTTGATTCCATTGCATGGCCAACTATCACATGTGTACAAGACCCATAGCTTACTGTAAATCTATTCTACTTCATCATTTTATCAGTTTACCATATCGTTCTTTACTGTTTTTATACAGCCTATCATTTAAACAAGATTTATCCATTTTTACTTATAGTTTTTCACCTTTTTAATCATGTTTATCAACACCAAATCACCACATAACATTTTTATCATCATATAATCATCATATACATATACAATAGGAAATAAAATACATGTTTACATAATCAAAATAACAAGAAGTTGAGGAGGACAATCTTTATACCACCAAGTTGATGAAAAGATGAGGTTTTTGATGAACAAGACTTGGTTTTGGGTAACCAATCTTATGAGATATCAACACCACTTCTAGGGTCACCAAGTATTTTTAGATTCCTCCAAAAATCAGCCCTTGTTCTTCATGAAAACTCCTTGAGAAATCAGCCCCAAAGTCCCTTTAAAACTCCTTTTTACATGTTAAGATCACCTCCAATCTTCAAGGCTTCAAAGGAGCATCATCATGTGTATGAATAACACATGATTTTATGGCTAAAATAGATCAAATAAGGGTTGTTGTTGGTGATTTTGGGACGAATTTGAGTGAGTGTAGGGAGAGAGTTGAGTGGTTTTTGCATGTCACAAATGAAAGCAAGTAGTAAATGAGAAGTGGTTTTGTGGTTTGAAATGGGAAGAGTAGCTTACACATTAAGCACAAGTTAACAAGTGTTAACTTGTAGCTACTAGTTTGCCACATCACATGGTGTGGTGGTAGCTTGTGAACCGGTTTGAGTGGAGGTGGGACAAGTGTCCCACTTGTCTCATCCCCATTTATTTACGGGTACTCCTCGATTCTAGTTTCCTCGATTTGCGTGCCCTCGGGTCGTTTTACGAAAAACATTTTTATAAATTATGAATCAACGACACAAAACGAATCTAATAAAAAGTGTCTCATCAAAAACAGAGTTCGAAAACGTAAATACGTAATCCTAGGGTTTCCGGTTTAGTCGTAAAGGACGTTAAAATAAAATCGTAAGTCCTAATCTCTTCTCGTAAATTTGTGAGTTTATGAACCAACACAAATTTAAAACTCCAAAATAATATTCACGGATAAATTTATTTTCTGAAATGTCGGACTGTCACCAAAGATGGTGTATGTAAACGTAAGCACGTAACGTTGAATCCTCCGGTTTAGACGTAGTCTACGCTACTTCAAGACGTAAATCCAAATTTCCTCCCAAAAATAAGTGAGTTCATATTGTAACATTAAAATAATGTTTTTAAGTAATATTCGAGAATAAATTATCAACCATAAATTGACGGATTGTCACAGCATTTACCCCTAAACAGGATCTTGGTCCTCAAAGATCATCTTACCTTACTACTCGCTTCTTATAGAGTTAAAGCCATGTGGGTATTTCCTCCACATTCGGTCTTTTCTCACAAGTGCAATTCATTACAATACGCGAGTTCTATCAAACTAACTACGGGAATAAGATCAGGCTAAATGTTGACTTACTTTCTCTATCCATGATGTTCACGGGTTTCTGATGAATGCAACTTTTTGCCGATCTAAACATTACTAAGGAACAATCAGATTTTCACTTGATAGATATTTTATCAAGTTCGATTTACGAAACAGAATTCACGCAGTTCTTGAAGTCCTAGGGTAGATCCAGCTTATATGCCTTTCAATCCCAACTTTTATATCATCTCAGTTGTCCCAAACAACGGGGACTTATATCCCATGATTTGTCAGATCATGAATTCATTTTTTTCCAAGGTTAAAAATTGTGGCATAACTTCGCTACCCATTTGGCACTTCAAGATCTACATTTCATATTCACATAACCTCTTGCCCACTACCGGCAGTCAATAATCAGGTCCTAATTTCAACAATCATTTCAGATCTCGCGGTTCGAGTATTTTGCAAGGATAGGTTCGCCATCATAGGAAACCTTAAGCCTAAAAGACATGTCCAACTCACAGTGGGTGTATGTCGGGTGTCTTTATCTCAACTCCTGCTTATAGATGCTCTAATTTCTAAATCTTAACAAGATTCGATCTCGATCCTAATACGATAGTTATCAATGATAATATCTCCAAAGGAAAATGATTATACGATTTATTACTAAAGGTCAATCATTCAAACATAAAACAACACTTATAGTATTTTGTATCGCTACTTTACCTCGTCCCTTCGATTTGGGATGGTACATAGTACTCTCATCAAGGTTCGTTCTCAAAGATTTCTGAGCAAATCTCTAGAAATTAGTCGCGAAGCGAGGATCTTGATAAAGATGTTCGATACAGGCACACTATGTTTACATAACTCTTTTGCATTTATCATTAACGGGAATGATATTAGCAGATTTGGTCAGTCTGTCGACGATGACCCAAATCGAATCAAATTCAGATGATGACCATTGCAATAGCTAGACGTTTACTAATGTATGAGGCGATCTCTGCCTTCATAATTGCCATCAGTACAACTTCTTCAGACCAAGATACTTTTAGTCAGAAATGACATACATAGAATACTTATACTTACAAATTCCAACGTAACTATATCTCACAATCTCCATATTTAGGCAACCACAAGTGGCCTTTAAAACATTTAACGCTATCGGCTTCTTAATTTTTAATGGTTCACATTAGCCGTGAAACCTTTTTATCATCTATATTATCCTTCTTACAAGCATCGTTTATTTTATATTGTTCGGCACTTTATTTTGCACCATCATTATTAAGGAACATGTCCTAATTGTTTCTTTGTCCTTTTTATATAATATGTCAGTATCTATATTATTCTCATGATGATGTAATTATTATGTCCACAATTCACTTAGATATTCTTTCTATATTATGCGTCAGTAATTACGTTCACTTCCCTGATGAAATAAATATCATAACCGTATTTATTCAAAATTCTTTCTTCATATCTTCTATGTTTTAGTTTCGTCTTTACTATCATTTTATCCGTTTTACTCAATCCGTCGTCTAAAGCGTCGATAATTATTATAATTAATTAAATAATTATTATTCATTTTTTATGAAATGTAAACTTATAGATTTTAAATTTCTTAATTCGACCAATTATATAAAATGTTCAAAATAAATTTGAATTTAATTAACAAGATTTTTGTTGATTTATCGAAAATAATTAATAAGATTCGTAAATGTTTGAAAAATCTTTGGTTATACTTTGGTCAAAGTTTTCGTAGTTTAAAAGCGTAAATTATCGTTTCAAATTTCAAGTAATGGTTTAAATGGGTTTCCTTAATCCTTCTTAGGTTATCTTGAGGTATACACAAACATTTACCCCTAAACAGAAGTTTAGTTAAATGGTTTGTGTATAAGGGAATAGTCCCTTATAAATCCTTTGTTAAAATATTCGTCAAAACATATTTCCATTTCCTTTTGATAAAATCCAAAGTCTTAAATGGGCTCTTAATTTTTGAAGAGTCTATATGCATACATCTTACCATTATTAATCCAACGGTCATTTTATGTAAAGGATTAAGTTTTTAATCCCTAAGCGTTAATGGTTCTAATCTTTGAAAAGTCAATATAGTTTCCATTATCTATTAATCACACGGTTAAATCATATAAAGGATTAAGTCCTTAATCACATGTTAAATATTTAAGGTACAGGTTTTCCATTGTTCGGCCAATTCAGGGCAATCTATAATTAATTATTAACTTCATTCTTATTCTTATTAACAAACAAATAGTCCTTAATGATCACGAGCATGAATTTATCAAATCACAGCCTACACACGTGATTCACCAAATTTATGAATGCTACATGTGTGTTAGTCAATCCAAACGACATCACATGGAACTCATAATGTTCATTACAAGCACCGGATGTAGTGATTGGAATAGATAATCTCTTTCGCAGATGCGAAGTTGACAATAACCATGCCGTGGATCAAATACGCTAAAACCTTGTAAATGATCGAACAAATCTTCCATTTCGAGTTATGGATATCGTTTTCGATTGTCAATTTACTCAGTTCACGGTAATCTATAAACATAAGGAAAGATAACACCATAGCTCTTCAGGATGACAGGCTTGGTATAATAAAATCTTTCTCCGACAACTCTCTCAGTTGTACGGTAATTCCTTTAATTTAGATGGTGCTGACGTATAGTGCACAAGCCACAAGTGCAGCACCGGAAATATAATCAATACCAATTTCAACTTGCCTTAATGGCAAAAGTCTAGGTAATTCATTAACAAATACTTACTAAAGTTTCAAGTAACAGAATTATCTTTTTAATAAATTCGTATTAACTTCTTTCTAGATTATAATACCTATTACCAGTTCACAATCATTCACGGTATAACTTCAAGTCTTAATACAGGATATGGTCATCCATCAAGAATTATTTAGATCACTTTTGATAATCAGCATCTTATCATTTAGGGGAATTCTACTCGAGTTCCCATCAATTAAGACAATGTCGTCATGTCATAATCAATCAATCCATTCTACTGGCATTACCAACTTTCCAGTTTCATTGTCGTTGATAAGATGTGAACTTCTCAAAAGACTAACAATTACTCATTAATCCTTCACAAATTCAAGGATATATGGATACACAACTACTATTAAAAGAGTAAGGTCAACGCATAATCTATGCGAGAGAATTTCAAATCAGATACGGATGAAAACATTTAACGAATATGAATATATCCCATGTTTTCATAATTTGCGTACGCATTCGAAAGCTCCTCGGATCGTTACCCAGGTCATTCAAATGAAACCAAATCAAAAGAAATGATAAGAACGTCAATACATCCAGTCGGGTATCAACACTCGGTAATCAGATACTTTTCCTAAGAATCTTACTATGGGAGAATTGGACAAGAAAGGAATATCAGTTGTCAAATAAGACAATTCCACAGATGAGTAAATTCAACTCAGAAGAATAAATAGTACGGGCACATATGTAGGTGTCCCTAACACTATGTCCCTAATTTTCACTTCGTGCAGATCTCATAATATTTAATCTTTCACAACCTTTAGAGAGAATGTAGTGTTTATTAATCAGTTTTATGGTGACTACTAATCAGCCTTGCATTGTCAATTCCAAATTGTATGTAGGCGCGCAACTATATACAATTTCAAGATTAACGATGCAATACTCAGTTCGTCAAAATTTTATCATCATGTTTATAATAAAAACATTTTCATGCTTAATTCTTAAATAAAAAATCAAAAATATATTTACAAAGATTTTCTTTGTTATGAAAACAATTAAGTTTCCAAATCGTCTCTTAAACAACTTCATTTTGATATCAGTCACTTATAAATCTCACTTTGAATAATCCTTATTGTGCTGAAAATTAAATTTTCTCAAAGGATACCGTTTTAACTTTATAAAAATAATGTGTGATCTGCAAAAGAGTGATGAAGAGTTGTTCACCGAGAACTAACTACAATATCATAAGAAATGAGCTTAGCCAAATAATCATGAGGTTCATGACCTCGATGGCACTCACGAAGAACGATTCACAACGTAACTCAATTCAAGATGAGTACTTGTTCAATGGTTGCATCACTAATGCGAACATTAGGAACAAGCAAGAAAAGATAGATATCATCGATACATGTAGAATTTAGCAATCAAAGGTAGTCTTTTCATTAATCACAAACAAGTCAAATTGTACCGTAACACATTACGTGTCACTATGTCATACAATTTCCAAAACTCATCCTACCAACTGATATCTCAGTTAAGTTAGAGATTTTTAAAATATACCACAATGAATACTAATCTACAAGAGTCATTAGGCGTTCCACATGTCCTGGAAGATCCATCGGTCTCAATTCAGAAGAAGATTTCTTCAATTTATTTCTTGGACACTGGGCATCCTCGTTAGTGGACAATGGCCTAGGAACAACCCTTAACACGAATCAACAATCAATTAAAACCTTATAATTCAATCACAGAACTTAATGACTTCCTCTTAACAATCTCATATTCCATATAGGTTAAATTTTTACTTTATTCAAGTTTCAACCACTTATATACTCAATTCGATATCCTACCTCATTATCCAATACTTTCAATCTTATTCTTAGGCCTTAATAGGCAATAAAGCTCGATATGAATCAACACTTAATTTCCAATCCTATAATGCTTACAACACAATTATCAAATGAGTCACTAGTATGAAATGACTTGATCATTCAACTAGACTTCTCGGAAAGGTATTAGTGGCATGAGGCTTTTGGGTAATGGTTCCAATAACAGCCTCAAGTGTAACATTCACCCTTTCGATTTCAATTTAAGAATTGGATGACAATGAATCAGATGACATCTTTCCAGGTGATAACGTTTTGTCAAACTCCACTCTATAAGGAAAGATCGTCATGACATCGATATCAGATTTAATCTCGCCAATTCTTCTTCAATATCACAATCAACTAATATCTACATTTCTACGAGTATCAACCATTTGTTGGGATCATAAATATCCACAACTTGGTTTAGATCTAGGATAGCTAGAATTCCTACAAGAATAGCTTCAATTGATTTGCTAGGGGATTTAGGGTTACTTGTGACAATCTACGTCGTATAAACACCTCGTATAAATATCAAAATAATCATCAATCAATCATGTAATAAAATTACATCATATATATATAATCCAAGTTATATATATATTAAAATAACACTTCTCAGTCTGGCCTTGTCGATTAACTCGTGAATTCTTCGGCACCGTTATAGTCAAAAGATTTTTTTTTTTAGACATTTTTAGAAAAATTTTTATAGTTAAAAGATTTTGAAATGTTTTATTCAAAACCTTGGTTTTAAAAATCTTTCGTTCTCTATAACGAGAGCTCTGGTACCAAACTGTAACACCCCCAAATTTATACAACTCAATACAACGGAAGACTAGTTGGTGTTACGGGATAGCACATTACTCACATCATAGACAACGCATAAAAATCGCGTCGTTTATTAATAAAGCATTTCCATTCATAAATATAAAAGTTACATCGGTCCCAAGTCATTATATTTAATACAGGTTTTACAAAGCATTTGAATGGAAATAAATATTTAGGTGCGGGCCATGAATTCTTGTTGTCTTCCCGAGAATTACCTTCAAGTACCTGAGACAAAACATGTTAAAAGAAAAGGTCAGCGATAACGCCGAGTGAATTCATAGAGTTTAATAAAATCCATCAATATAATATCAGTATAAAATTATTACTGAAAATCATCTTGTACAAATCATTTTTATAGGCCATAAAATAGCCAAAGTCGTTTTATACAAATCCTTATCGAAAATCATAATATAGGCATTTGCCTTAAAAATCATTATACGAACCATTGTCGTTAAAAACACCATACAATACGTTTTGCAACGTTGTATAGATTAAATAAAAACCGTTATATGAATATGGTTATAAAAACCAAAACACGAACATAATATCAATAGTATGACCCTGTATTGCTAGTCAGGCAATACATCGTAATTCGGAGCGTCTATTAGTATTTCGGTAATTGGATTATTATAAGCCGCATGACATTGTTACCTTACTAAACCAACAACGGGTAGCTAACCCGATACCAATTTTGCCCATCTAAAGTGTAACACCCCCAAATTTATACAACTCAGTACAGCGGAAGACTCGTTGGTGTTACGGGATAGCACATTACTCACATAATAGACAACGCATAAAAATCGCGTCGTTTAATAATAAATCATTTCCATTCAATAATATCAAAGTTACATCGGTCCCAAGTCATATTAATTCATACAAAGTTTTACAAAGTGTTTGAATGGAAAATATTGTTTAAGTGCGGGCCATGAATTCTTGTTGTCTTCCCGAGAATTACCTTCAAGTACCTGAGATAAAACATGTTAAAGGAAAAGGTCAGCGATAACGCCGAGTGAATTCATAGAGTTTAATAAAATTCATCAATATAATATCAGTATAAAATTATTACTGAAAATCATTTTTGTACAAACCATTTTAATAGGCCATAAAATAGCCAAAATCATTTTATCAAATCTTTATCGAAAATCGTAATATAGGCATTTGCCTTAAAAATCGTTATACGAATCATTGTCGTTAAAAACACCATACAATACGTTTTGCAACGTTGTATAGATTAAATAAAACCATTATATGAATATGGTTATAAAAGCCTTAAAAATCATTATACGAGCCAATGTCGTAAAAACGTCATACAATACGTCTTACGACGTTGTATGAAAATAAAAACCGTTATATGAGTTTGGTTATGAAAACCAAAACACGAACATAATATCAATAGTATGACCCAGTATTGCTAGTCAGGCAATACATCGTAATTCGGAGCGTCTAGTAATATTTTGGTGATTGGATTATTGTAAGCCGCATGACATTGTTACCTTACTAAACCAACAACGGGTAGCTAACCCGATACCAATTTTGCCCATCTAAAGTAGCGTGTCGTCACAAAGGTCACGCTATGGAAATCTTCTCATACATAAATTCGCTTACCAATCAATGTGGCACGACGGGGATCAACCGTCAAGGCGCGAACTGGGGTGATCGTCCCCAAATAGTACTATTAAATGCATAAGCGTCTACCAAATCCCGGTAGTTCACAATTCATGCTAATGGGACTTTTAGTGACATAACCTAACTTTAATAATCCATTTAATTTCATCTATCGGGTCCTTTAATCATTTATCGGGTCATACAATCGGGTCATTCAATCATTCGGGTCCAAAATCAATAAACAAACAATCGAGACAAATGGTGTCCTATTTTATAAAAACTAACATGTTATCTCCCTCGCGGGTTTATAAACATTTCATAAAAACATTTAAAAGAGTGCGAGGCTATGAACTCACATTGATGTGGGAAGACGATTATCGACGATTTGGATGTACGGTACGTGCTTCAATCACGGGAACCTAAACAAATAATACTCGTCTTAGACTCATGTCCAATGACTTATAAAAATAACAATTATGTATACATATGATGATTATATATATATGATGATCAAGTGGGTTTACATATTTTCGTTTACTCATTTTAGTGTTATATGTCGATAACTTTGATACTAGTTTACTAGTTTTACCTTTTTACGTGTTTTAGGTCCAATAAGCCTATTATAAGTTTATTAACTTGTATTAATCCATTTCATACTTATATTATCAGTATTTAAACTTTCAAGTTGGGCCCAAATGGGTTAAGCCCAATAATAAGTTTATAAGTGTTTTAGTCCATTTTTGTTGTATTGTTAGTCCAATAACGTTAATTTAGTCCGTTAACGTCCGTCTGTCCTATAGTTCGGGTTTTATCGGTTTTTACTTGTTATACATGTTTATATATCAGTATATAAGTTTTATAAAGTTTACATTAGACGGGTCCAACCATCTAAGTTTTATTTAACAAACACGTTAATTTTACGGCGATAGCCGAAAAAGTCGTAAAAATCATGTTTATAGTTTTTATTACTTATAAACATTATTTCACCACCATTTATATAATTTATCCATTTGATTACCCTTTTATATATATTTATATAAATAAGTTTTATAAGTTAGTGGGTTTTTATTTTACATTTTATATATTAAAATGTTTGTGCTTATATAATAGTATTATTCTTTAATTTCCAAAAATCTGATTTTTAACTTCATCTTCACCAAAACTGCCATATCTTGAGTTCTATATGGAGATAGAAGCTCAAATTTTTATCACATAAACTACATGATATGTGCTACATTTAACTCTTCTATAGCTACTGTTGAATCATCTTCTAAATATTTTTTAAAAATCGTCCAAAACAGTAACTTCAGATTTATACCCTAAACTTGTTTTGACCATATCTCACTCATTATTTTGATTCCATTGCATGGCCAACTCTCACATGTGTACAAGACCCATAGCTTACTGTAAATCTATTACACTTCATCATTTTATCAGTTTATAACTTACTTCTTTACTGTTTTATACAGCCATCAAATTTAACCAAGATTTTAACCTTGTTTCTTATGGTTTTTCACCTTTTTATCCATGATTATCAACAACAAATCCCCACATAACATTTTTATCATCATATAATCATCATAAATATATACAATAGGAAATAAAATACATGTTTACATAATCAAAATAACAAGAAGTTGAGGAGGACAATCTTTATACCACCAAGGTTGTGTAGTTTTTCATCAAGGCTTGGATTTTTGATGGCAAGACTTGTGATAAACCAATATCATCTTCAAGACCACCCATCTATATGAACACCTTGATGATAATCAGCCCTTGACTCCATAGAAAACTCCTTGCTATTTGTTAAAATCACCTCCAATCAACAAGTCTTCAATAGGTTTCAATCTTATGCAAGTTAAACATAAGATTTAGGGTAGAAAATTTGATGAACATGGTGGTGGTGGTGGTGGAAGTAGACGGCCAAAAGTGGCTAGAGAGAGATGTGTGTGTTGTTTTGCATGTGAATAATGGATGCAAATGGTTTAGTTGGTTAGTTTTGAGGTAAGCTTAGCTTACTTGGTAAGCTAAATGAACAAGTGTGTGTTTGTTCATGAGGTTGTGACACCTCATGGTGTACTAGCTAAGTTAATGGCCGGTTTTGGAGTGGGGTGGGACAAGTGTCCCACTTGTCTCATCCCATTTATTTACGGGTACTCCTCGATTCTAGTTTCCTCGATTTGCGTGCCCTCGGGTCGTTTTACGAAAAACGTTTTTATAAATTATGAATCTACGTCACAAAACGAATCCAATAAAAATTGTTTCATAAAAAACGGAGTTCGAAAACGTAAATACCTAATCCTAAGGTTTCCGGTTTAGTCGTAAAGGACGTTAAAATAAAATCGTAAGTCCTAATCTTTTCTCGTAAATTTGTGAGTTTATGAACCAACACAAATTTAAAACTCCAAAATAATATTCACGGATAAATTTATTTTCTGAAATGTCGGACTGTCACCAAAGACGGTGTATGTAAACGTAAGCACGTAACGTAGAATCCTCCGGTTTAGACGTAGTCGATGCTACTCCAAGACGTAATTCCAAATTTCTTCCCAAAAATAAGTGAGTTCATATTGTAACACTAAAATAATATTTTCAAATAATATTTGAGAATAAAATATCAATCGTAAATTGACGGATTGTCACAGCATTTACCCCTAAACAGGATCTTTGTCCTCAAAGATCATCTTACCTTACTACTCGCTTCTTATAGAGTTAAAGCCATGTGGGTATTTCCTCCACATTCGGTCTTTTCTCACAAGTGTAATCCATTATAATACGCGAGTTTTATCAAACATAACTACGGGAATAAGATCAGGCTTAATGTTGACTTACTTTCTCTATCCATGATGTTCACGGGTTTTTGATGAATGCAACTTTTCGTCGATCTAAGCTCTACTAAGAACAATCAGATTTTCACTTGATAGATATTCCATCAAGTTCTATTTACGAAACATAATTCACGCAGTTCTTTGAAGTCCTAGGGTAGATCCAACTTATATGCCTTTCAATCCCAACTTTTACATCATCTCAATGGTCCCAAACAACGGGGACTTATATCCCATGATTTGTCAGATCATGAATTCATTTTTCCAAGGTTAAAAATTGTGGCATAACTTCGCTACCCATTTGGCACTTCAAGATCTACATTTCACATTCACATAACCTCTTGCCCACTACCAGCAGTTAATAATCAGATCCTAATTTCAACAATCATTTCAGATCTCGCGGGTCGGGTATTTTGCAAGGATAGGTTCGCCATCATAGGAAACCTTAAACCTAAGAGACATGTCCAACTCACAATGGGTGTATGTCGGATGTCTTCATCTCAACTCCTGCCTATAGATGCTCTAAGATTCAGATCCTAATTTCAACAATCATTTCAGATCTCGATCCTAATATGATAGTTATCAATGATAATATCTCCAAAGGAAAACGATTATACGGTCTATTACCAAAGGTCAATCATTCAAACATAAAACATCACTTATATTACCTTGTATCGTTACTTTACCTCGTCCCTTCGATTTGGGGTGGTACATAGTACTCTCATCAAGGTTCGTTCTCAATGACTTCTGAGCAAATCTCTAGAAATTCGATGCGAAGCGAGGATCTTGATATAGATGATCGATACAGGCACACTATGTTTACATAATTCTTTTGCATTTATCATTAACGGGAATGATATTAGCAGATTTGGTCAGTCTGTCGAAGATGACCCAAATCGAATCAAATTTAGATGATGACCTTTGCAATAGCTAAACGTTTACTAATGTATGAGGCGATGTCTGCCTTCATAATTCGTCATCAGTACAACTTCTTTAGACAAAGATACTTTTAGTCATAAATGACATACATATAACACTTATACTTACAAATTCCAACATAACTATATCTCACAATTTTCCATATTTAGGCAACCACATGTGGTCTTTAAAATATTTAACGCCATCGGCTTCTCAATTTTAATGGTTCACATTAGCCGCGAATCCCTTTTTATTATCTATATTATCTTTTTTACAAACATTGTTTGTTTTTATATCGTTCTGCAAATTATTTTGTACTTTCATTATTAAGGAACATGTCCTAACTGGTTCTTTATCTTTTCTACATAAGGCGTCGGCATCTATATTCACTTCTCATGATGATATAATTATCATGTTCACCATTCACTCAGATATTCTTTCTATATTATGCGTCAGAAATTACGTTCACTTTCCTCAAGAAATAAATGTCACAACCGTATTTATTCAAAACTTCTTTCTTCATATATTCTATGTTTTAGTTTCGTCTCATCTATCATTTTTATCAGTTTTTCTCAATCCGGCGTCTAAAGCGTCGATAATTATTATAATTAATTAAATAATTATTAGTTAATTTTTATGAAGCGTAAACGCAAAAATTTTAAATTTCTTAGTTCGACCAATTATATAAAAATGTTCAAAATAAATTTGAATTCAATTAACAAGATTTTTGGTTGATTTATCCAAAATATTTAATAAGATTTCATAATTGTTCGAAAAATATTTGGTTTATACTTTGGTTAAAATTTTCTTAGTTGAAAAGCAAAAAGTGTCGTTTCAAATTTTTAAGTCATGGGTTAAATGATTTCCTCAATCCCTTTTAGGTTATCTAGAAGTATACACAAACATTTACCCCTAAACAGAAGTTTAGTTAAATGGTTTGTGTATAAGGGAATAATCTCTTTAAAAATCCTTTGTTAAAACATTTGTCAAAGCATATTTCCATTTCCTTTTGGTAAAATCCAAAGTCTTAAAAGGGCTCTTAATTTTTGAAGAGTCTATATGCATACATCTTACCATTATTAATCCAACGGTCATTTTATGTAAAGGATTAAGTTTTTAATCCCTAAGCGTTAATGGTTCTAATCTTTGAAAAGTCAATACAGCTTCCATTATCTATTAATCGCATGGTTAAATCATATAAAGGATTAAGTCCTTAATCACATGTTAAATATTTAAGGTATAGGTTTTCATTGTTTAGCCAATTCAGGGCAATTTATAACTAATTATCAACTCATTATTATTCTGATAAACAAACATATAGTCTTTAATGATCACGAGCATGAATTTATCAAATTACAGCCTACACATGTGATTCATCATATTTATGAATACTACATGTGCATTGTCAATCCAAACGACATCACGTGAAACTCATAATGTTTATTACAAGTACTGGATGTAGTGATTGGAATAGATAATCTCCTTCGTGGACGCGAAGTTGAAAATAACCATGCCGTGGATCAAATCTTTAAAACATACACTAGAACCTCGTAAATGATCGAACAAATCTTCCATTTAGAGTTATGGACATCGTTTTCGATTGTCCATTTACTCAATTCACAGTAATCTATAAATATAAGGAATGATAACACCATAGCTCTTCAGGATGACAGGCTTGGTATAAAAAAAATCTTTCTCCGACAACTTTCTCAGTTGTACGGTAATTCCTTTAATTTAGATGATGCTGACGTAAAGTGTACAAGCCACAAGTGCAACACCGGGAATATAATCAATACCAATTTCAACTTGCCTTAATGGCGAAAGTCTAGGTAATTCATCAACAAATACTTCCTAAAGTTTCAGATAACCGAAACATCTTTTAATAAATTCATATTAGGTTCTTCTATGTTACAATATCTATAACTAGTTCACAACCATTCACGGTATAATTTCAGGTCTTAATACAGGATATGGTCACCCATAAAGAATTATTTAAATCACTTTTGATAATCAACATCTTATCATTTAGGGGGATTCTATTCGAGTTCCCATCAATTAAGACAATGTCGTCATGTCATAATCAATCAATCCATTCTACTGGAATTATCAACTTTCCAGTTTCATTACCGTTGATAAGATGTGAACTTCTCAAAAGACTGATAATAACTCATATTCCTTCACAGATTCAAGGATACATGGAGACACAACTACCATTAAAAGAGTAAGGTCAACGCATAATCTATGCGATAGAATTTCAAATCAGATACAGATGAAAACATCTAACGAATATAAATATATCCTATGTTTTCATTAATTTGAGTACGCATTCGAAAGCTCCTCGGATCGTTACCCAGGTCATTCAAGTGAAATCAAATCATAAGTATGATAGGAACGTCGATACATCCAATCGGGTATCAACACTTCGTAATCAGATACTTTTCCTAAGAATCTCACTACGGGAGAATTGGACAAGAAAGGAATCGTCAATTGTCAAATAAGACAATTTCCACAGATGAGTAAATTCGACTCAGAAGAATAGATGCTACAGGCACATATGTAGGTGTCCCTAACATTATGTCCTTATTTTTCACTTCTTGCAGATCTCATAAAATTTAATCTTTCACAATCTTTAAAGAAAATGTAGTGTTTATTATTCAGTTTTTATTGGTGACTACTAATCAGCCTTGCATAGTTCATTCCAAATTGTATGTAGGCGCGCAACTATATACAATTTCAAGATTAACGATGCAATACTCAGTTCGTCAAAATTTTATCATCATGTTTATAATAAAAACATTTTCATGCTTAATTCTTAAATAAGAATCAAAATAAATTTACAATGATTTTCTTTGTTATGAAAACAATTAGGTTTTCCAAAGTGTTTTATAAACAACCTCATTTCAATAATAATCACTCATAAATCTCACTATGAATAATCCTTATAGTGATGAAAATTCAATTTTTCTCAAGGCATACTGTTTTATCTTTTATAAAAACAATGTGTGATCTGCAAAAGAGTGATGAAAGCTTGTTCACCAAGATTTAACTACAATAAGATAGGAAAGGAGCTTTAGCCAAATAATCATGAGGTTCATGACTTCGATGGCGCTCACGAAGAATAATCCACAACGTAACTTGAATCAAGATGAGTACTTGTTCAATAGTTGCATCACTAATGCGAACATTAGGAATAATCAAGAAAAGATAGATAACATCGATACATGTAGAATTTAGCAATCAAAGGTAGTCTTTTTCATTAATCACAAACAAGTCAAAATTGTACCGTAACACATTACATGTCACTATGTCATACAATTCTCAGAACTCATCCTACCAACTGATATCTCAGTTAAGTTAGGGATTATTTTTGGAAAGATACCACAATGAATACTAATCTACAAGAGTCATTAGGTGTTCCACATGTCCCAGAAGATCCATCGGTCTCAATTCAGAAGAAGATTTCTTCAATTTATTTGTTGGACACTGGGCATCCTCATTAGTGGACAATGGCCTAGGAACAGCCCTTTAACACAAACTAACAATCATTTAAATCGTTATAATTCAATCACAAAACTTAACGACTTCCTCTTAACAATCTTATATTCCATATAGGTTAAATTTTACTTTATTCAAATTTCAACCACTTTTATAATCAATTCGATATCCTACTTCATTCTCCAATACTTTCAATCTTATTCTTTGTCCTTGTAAAGGCAATACAATCTCAATATAGATCAACACTTAATTTCCAATCCTATATCTCTTACAACAACAATTATCAAATGAGTCATTAATATGAAATGACTTGATCATTCAACTAGACTTCTTGGAAAGGTATTAGTGGCATGAGGCTTTTGGGTAATGGTTCCAATAACAGCCTCAAGTGCAACATTCACCCCTTCGATTTCAATTTAAGAATTGGATGACAACGAATCAGATGACATCTTTCCAGGTGATAACGTTTTGTCAAACTCCACTCTATAAGGAAAGATCGTCATGACATCGATATCAGATTTAATCTCGCCAATTCTTTTTTTTCTTTTTTTTTTCAATATCATAATCAACTAATATTAACGTTTCTACGAGTATCAACCAATTGTTGGGATCATAAATATCCACAACTTGGTTTAGATCTAGGATAGCTAGAATTCCTACGAGAATAGCTTCGATTAATTTTACTAGGGGATTTAGGGTTACTTGTGACAATCTACGTCGTATAAATACCTCGTATAAAAATCAAAATAATCATCAAACAGTCATGTAATAAAATTACATCATATATATAATCCAAGTTATATATATATATATATATATATATATATATATATATTAAAATAACACTTCTCAGTCTTGGCCTTGTCGGTAACTCGGGAATTCTTCGGCACCGTTATAGTCAAAAGATTTTTAGACATTTTTAGAAAAATGTTTATAGTTAAAAGATTTTGAAATGTTTTATTCAAAACCTTGGTTTTAAAAATCTTTCGTTCTCTATAACGAGAGCTCTGGTACCAACCTGTAACACCCCCAAATTTATACAACTCAGTACAGCGGAAGACTCGTTGGTGTTACGGGATAGCACATTACTCACATAATAGACAACGCATAAAAATCGCGTCGTTTAATAATAAATCATTTCCATTCAATAATATCAAAGTTACATCGGTCCCAAGTCATATTAATTCATACAAAGTTTTACAAAGTGTTTGAATGGAAAATATTGTTTAAGTGCGGGCCATGAATTCTTGTTGTCTTCCCGAGAATTACCTTCAAGTACCTGAGATAAAACATGTTAAAGGAAAAGGTCAGCGATAACGCCGAGTGAATTCATAGAGTTTAATAAAATTCATCAATATAATATCAGTATAAAATTATTACTGAAAATCATTTTTGTACAAACCATTTTAATAGGCCATAAAATAGCCAAAATCATTTTATCAAATCTTTATCGAAAATCGTAATATAGGCATTTGCCTTAAAAATCGTTATACGAATCATTGTCGTTAAAAACACCATACAATACGTTTTGCAACGTTGTATAGATTAAATAAAACCATTATATGAATATGGTTATAAAAGCCTTAAAAATCATTATACGAGTCAATGTCGTAAAAACGTCATACAATACGTCTTACGACGTTGTATGAAAATAAAAACCGTTATATGAGTTTGGTTATGAAAACCAAAACACGAACATAATATCAATAGTATGACCCAGTATTGCTAGTCAGGCAATACATCGTAATTCGGAGCGTCTAGTAATATTTTGGTGATTGGATTATTGTAAGCCGCATGACATTGTTACCTTACTAAACCAACAACGGGTAGCTAACCCGATACCAATTTTGCCCATCTAAAGTAGCGTGTCGTCACAAAGGTCACGCTATGGAAATCTTCTCATACATAAATTCGCTTACCAATCAATGTGGCACGACGGGGATCAACCGTCAAGGCGCGAACTGGGGTGATCGTCCACAAATAGTACTATTAAATGCATAAGCGTCTACCAAATCCCGGTAGTTCACAATTCATGCTAATGGGACTTTTAGTGACATAACCTAACTTTAATAATCCATTTAATTTCATCTATCGGGTCCTTTAATCATTTATCGGGTCATACAATCGGGTCATTCAATCATTCGGGTCCAAAATCAATAAACAAACAATCGAGACAAATGGTGTCCTATTTTATAAAAACTAACATGTTATCTCCCTCGCGGGTTTATAAACATTTCATAAAAACATTTAAAAGAGTGCGAGGCTATGAACTCACATTGATGTGGGTAGACGATTATCGACGATTTGGATGTACGGTACGTGCTTCAATCACGGGAACCTAAACAAATAATACTCGTCTTAGACTCATGTCCAATGACTTATAAAAATAACAATTATGTATACATATGATGATTATATATATATATGATGATCAAGTGGGTTTACATATTTTCGTTTACTCATTTTAGTGTTATATGTCGATAACTTTGATACTAGTTTACTAGTTTTACCTTTTTACGTGTTTTAGGTCCAATAAGCCTATTATAAGTTTATTAACTTGTATTAATCCATTTGATACTTATATTATCAGTATTTAAACTTTCAAGTTGGGCCCAAATGGGTTAAGCCCAATAATAAGTTTATAAGTGTTTTAGTCCATTTTTGTTGTATTGTTAGTCCAATAACGTTAATTTAGTCCGTTAACGTCCGTATGTCCTATAGTTCGGGTTTTATCGGTTTTTACTTGTTATACATGTTTATATATCAGTATATAAGTTTTATAAAGTTTACATTAGACGGGTCCAACCATCTAAGTTTTATTTAACAAACACGTTAATTTTACGGCGATAGCCGAAAAAGTCGTAAAAATCATGTTTATAGTTTTTATTACTTATAAACATTATTTCACCACCATTTATATAATTTATCCATTTGATTAACCTTTTATATATATTTATATAAATAAGTTTTATAAGTTAGTGGGTTTTTATTTTACATTTTATATATTAAAATGTGAGTGCTTATATAATAGTATTATTCTTTAATTTCCAAAAATCTGATTTTTAACTTCATCTTCACCAAAACTGCCATATCTTGAGTTCTATATGGAGATAGAAGCTCAAATTTTTATCACATAAAGTACATGATATGTGATACATTTAACTCTATAGATACTGTTGAATCATCTTCTAAATATTTTCTAAAAATCGTCCAAAACAGTAACTTCAGATTTATACCCTAAACTTGTTTTGACCATATCTCACTCATTATTTTGATTCCATTGCATGGCCAACTCTCACATGTGTACAAGACCCATAGCTTACTGTAAATGTATTACACTTCATCATTTTATCAGTTTATGACTTACTTCTTTACTGTTTTATACAGCCATCAAATTTAACCAAGATTTTAACCTTGTTTCTTATGGTTTTTCACCTTTTTATCCATGATTATTAACAACAAATCCCCACATAACATTTTTATCATCATATAATCATCATAAATATATACAATAGGAAATAAAATACATGTTTACATAATCAAAATAACAAGAAGTTGAGGAGGACAATCTTTATACCACCAAGGTTGTGTAGTTTTTCATCAAGGCTTGGATTTTTGATGGCAAGACTTGTGATAAACCAATATCATCTTCAAGACCACCCATCTATATGAACACCTTGATGATAATCAGCCCTTGAATCCATAGAAAACTCCTTGCTATTTGTTAAAATCACCTCCAATCAACAAGTCTTCAATAGGTTTCAATCTTATGCAAGTTAAACATAAGATTTAGGGTAGAAAATTTGATGAACATGGTGGTGGTGGTGGTGGAAGTAGACGGCCAAAAGTGGCTAGAGAGAGATGTGTGTGTTGTTTTGCATGTGAATAATGGATGCAAATGGTTTAGTTGGTTAGTTTTGAGGTAAGCTTAGCTTACTTGGTAAGCTAAATGAACAAGTGTGTGTTTGTTCATGAGGTTGTGACACCTCATGGTGTACTAGCTAAGTTAATGGCCGGTTTTGGAGTGGGGTGGGACAAGTGTCCCACTTGTCTCATCCCATTTATTTACGGGTACTCCTCGATTCTAGTTTCCTCGATTTGCGTGCCCTCGGGTCGTTTTACGAAAAACGTTTTTATAAATTATGAATCTACGTCACAAAACGAATCCAATAAAAATTGTTTCATCAAAAACGGAGTTCGAAAACGTAAATACGTAATCCTAAGGTTTCCGGTTTAGTCGTAAAGGACGTTAAAATAAAATCGTAAGTCCTAATCTTTTCTCGTAAATTTGTGAGTTTATGAACCAACACAAATTTAAAACTCCAAAATAATATTCACGGATAAATTTATTTTCTGAAATGTCGGACTGTCACCAAAGACGGTGTATGTAAACGTAAGCACGTAACGTAGAATCCTCCGGTTTAGACGTAGTCGATGCTACTCCAAGACGTAATTCCAAATTTCTTCCCAAAAATAAGTGAGTTCATATTGTAACACTAAAATAATATTTTCAAATAATATTTGAGAATAAAATATCAATCGTAAATTGACGGATTGTCACATAAAGTAGCGTGTCGTCACAAAGGTCACGCTATGGAAATCTTTTCATACATAAATTCGCTTACCAATCAATGTGGCACGACGGGGATCAACCGTCAAGGCGCGAACTGGGTTGATCGTCCCTAAATAGTACTATTAAATGCATAAGCGTCTACCAAATCCCGGTAGTTCACAATTCATGCTAATGGGACTTCTAGTGACATAACCTAACTTTAATAATCCATTTAATTTCATCTATCGGGTCCTTTAATCATTTATCGGGTCATACAATCGGGTCATTCAATCATTCGGGTCCAAAATCAATAAACAAACAATCGGGACAAATGGTTTCCTAATTTTTATAAAAACTAACATGTTATCTCCCTCGCGGGTTTATAAAACATTTATAAAAACATTTAAAAGAGTGCGAGGCTATGAACTCACGTTGATGTGGGAAGGTGGGTTATCGGCAATTCGGACGTACGGTACGCGCTTCAATCACGGAAACCTAGACAAATAATACTCGGTCTTAGACTCTTGTCCAATGACTTTATAAAAATAACAATTATGTATACATATGATGATTATTTATATATGATGATCAAGTGGGTTTACATATTCTCGTTTACTCATTTTAGTGTTATACGTCGGTAACTTTTATACTAGCTTACTAGTTTTACCTATTTACACGTTTTAAGTCCAATAAACTTATTATAAGTTCTTTAACTTGTTTTAATCCATTCTACACTTATATTATCAGTATTTAAACTTTACAAGTTGGGCCCAAATGGGTTAAGCCCAATAAGTTCTTTTTATAAGTGTTTATCTTATTTAGTCCAATTATTAGCCCAAGTATTAGTCCAATATGTTTACTTAGCTCGTTAATGTCCGTATGCCCTATAGTTCGGTTTTTATTGGTTTTTACTTGTTATACATGTCTATATATCAGTATATAAGTTTTATAAAGTTTTCATTAGACGGGTCCAACCATCTAAGTTTTATTTAACAAAAACGTTAATTTTACGGCAATAGCCGAAAAAGTCGTAAAAATCATGTTTATAGTTTTATATCTTATAAGACATAACAAGTTACCATTTTTATAACATGTCCACTTATTTAACCTTTTACATAATTATATAAATAAAATTCATGGGTTAGTGGGTTTTAACTTTACATTTTATACAATATAATTTTGAGTGCTTATATAATAGTATTATACTTTAAATTCCAAAAATCTGATTTTTAACTTCACTTTCACCAAAACTGCCATATCTTGAGTTATATATGGAGATAGAAGCTCAAATTTTTATCACATAAACTACATGATATGTGCTACATTTAACTCTGCTATAGATACTGTTGAATCATCTTCTAAATATTTTCTAAAAATCGTCCAAAACAGTGAACTCAGATTTATACCTTAAACTTGTTTTGATCATATCTCACTCATTACTTTGATTCCATTGCATGGCCAACTCTCACATGTGTACAAGACCCATAGTTTACTGTAAATCCATTCTACCTCATCATTTTATCAGTTTACCATATGGTTATTTACTGTTTTTATACAGCCTATCATTTAAACAAGATTTATCCATTTTTACTTATAGTTTTTCACCTTTTTAATCATGTTTATCAACACCAAATCCCCACATAACATTTTTATCATCATATAATCATCATATACATATACAATAGGAAATAAAATACATGTTTACATAATCAAAATAACAAGAAGTTGAGGAGGACAATCTTTATACCACCAAGTTGATGAAAAGATGAGGTTTTTGATGAACAAGACTTGGTTTTGGGTAACCAATCTTATGAGATATCAACACCACTTCTAGGGTCACCAAGTATTTGTAGATTCCTCCAAAAATCAGTCCTTGTTCTTCATGAAAACTCCTTGAGAAATCAGCCCCAAAGTCACTTTAAAACTCCTTTTTACATGTTAAGATCACCTCCAATCTTCAAGGCTTCAAAGGAGCATCATCATGTGTATGAATAACACATGATTTTATGGCTAAAATAGATCAAATAAGGGTTGTTGTTGGTGATTTTGGGACGAATTTGAGTGAGTGTAGGGAGAGAGTTGAGTGGTTTTTGCATGTCACAAATGAAAGCAAGTAGTAAATGAGAAGTGGTTTTGTGGTTTGAAATGGGAAGAGTAGCTTACACAAAGCACAAGTTAACAAGTGTTAACTTGTAGCTACTAGTTTGCCACATCACATGGTGTGGTGGTAGCTTGTGAACCGGTTTGAGTGGGGGTGGGACAAGTGTCCCACTTGTCTCATCCCCATTTATTTACGGGTACTCCTCGATTCTAGTTTCCTCGATTTACGTGCCCTCGGGTCGTTTTACGAAAAACATTTTTATAAATTATGAATCAACGGCACAAAACGAATCTAATAAAAATTGTCTCATCAAAAACGGAGTTCGAAAACGTAAATATGTAATCCTAGGGTTTCCGGTTTAGTCGTAAAGGACGTTAAAATAAAATCGTAAGTCCTAATCTCTTCTCGTAAATTTGTGAGTTTATGAACCAACACAAATTTAAAACTCCAGAATAATATTCACGGATAAATTTATTTTCTGAAATGTCGGACTGTCACCAAAGATGGTGTATGTAAACGTAAGCACGTAACGTTGAATCCTCCGATTTAGACGTAGTCTACGCTACTTCAAGACGTAAATCCAAATTTCTTCCCAAAAATAAGTGAGTTCATATTGTAACATTAAAATAATGTTTTTAAATAATATTCGAGAATAAATTATCAACCATAAATTGACGGATTGTCACAAATCACCAATCACTGTACATATTGGTGAAAAGAATGTAAGTATAACACAATGATAGAAGAAACAAACCAATCACATACTAGAAGCTGCAACCTTGTCTGCATGCATCCGGGCTTGAATACCTTCAACTAAGGTAGTGGCCATTGCAGACTCATTACCAGAAGGATCATTAGACACCAGCAGGTGGCACTCTAGCATAGCTTCCATGGTAGCAATGGCCAATGGATACTCCACATCAGTAAGCATAAACACAACGGCACCAGACTCAAGCTCTAACACATGAACACGACAACCAGCATATAACTTCCACCTCCTTATCACTAATCGAGGTTGATCCTTCCATACACCAGCATGAGGAGAATCGAGAGGGGAATCCAACATCAGCTTCAAATCACCAAAAATAGTCAACCCAGGCCAGTTAGGAAGCTCACTCGGAGACTTAGGAATCTCAGCATCCACCAAACCATACAACTGCATAAGATCACGACGCTCCACCGAGGTAAAAATGTTTTGCAATCCGGAGACATATCGAGTGTAGCCATCACTAGTCGTAATCTTATGAGTAAAGGTACCACTAGAAATGGTGGATGGCCGAACCTCCCAAGCTACAATCACACCCTTTCCAAGGTGCAACTCAGTCTCACTATCAGAAGCAGCATCAATGATATTGGCAGGATCTCTTTTCTCAAATGAGACAGACTTACCACGACGAGCCTTCTTCTTCCTAATAGAATGGCGAGGTGTAGGGATACCAGACGAAGATTCCTCCTTGACCTTGACAACAGTAGCATCAGCAACAGTAGGAACAAAATTCTCTACAACCATAGGATCAGAGGTAGCTGCACCAGTTGATGAAGTAGGAAGTGGATCAGTCACCGGTGTTTGTGTTGGCTTCATAGAAAGAGTAACAGGAGTAGGATTAGTAGCTTCATTGCTGGTGGTAGTATCAACATGAGAGTGAGTGGGATCAACATTTGAAGTGGTGGTGGTAGGAACAACAGTAGAAGGAGCACCAGAAGATTAAACCCCAGAAGTACCCTTGTGAACATTTGACGAAGAGGTGGGAGCAGCAGCATGGTTAGAAGTGAGGACAATACGAGGAGGTGGGCGATAAATGGCATATTCAGGGACAGGTGTATCCCTACGCTTGATCATCTTTTGGTAATGATCTTTAAGCTCATCAAAAGACAGCCTCCTCACCCTTTCCCATGTCCATCCAGTCTGATAATAAGCAGCCGATTGATTCTTAACATATTGCTGCATCAACCTTCTCTCCTCAGTACGCGACAAAGGTCTGTTACGGCATTGTTCACGAAGTTGTGAAGCAAGAGATAACTGTTGTTTACGCATCAAAGCCATTGCCCGTTGAACACAATTTCCTTGATTCACATCTGCCCCCTAACAAATCAGTAAACTGAGAGTAGTCTGAAGCAAGGACGGTAAGCACCTTCATCCAGTCATTGTCATCCCAATGCATGGCGTTGTGCCTCAATTTCTCACGTCTTTGCTATTTCAGATCTTCTTCCTCAGCCTTGCCTTGTTGGTCAAGCTCCTCTTACAATCGCTGAGCAGCCTCTTACCCCAATCTTTCTTCCTCTAATTGTCTGTGAGTTGGCTTCCTGGGAGGAGAGGGATTTGATATGAGTCTTTACCAGAAGTCTTACCCTTCCGGACTAGCCAACTCTTAGAATAAAGCATCGGTGATATGAAAACCCTATAGCTTTGAGCAAGTTATTACAGCTATCAACGAATTTGATATAGGTCTTTACCAAGAGCCGTACCCCCTTGGACTAGCCAGTTTTCAGTCTAGGACCAAGGCAAGTGAAAACCCTCCAATTTTAGGTAAACTGGCAACCATCAACGGATTTGAAAATCACACCAGAGCCATACCCTCATGGTGAATCAACTCTTTCTTGTTTGCAAGACATGGTGAGTTAAGCACTATTTGTTGTGTGGACTAGGTCCAACACCATAAGTACTTCTCAAAACAGCCCAAGTGTGAAAATGCCAAAGTGAAAACAATGTCATGATGGAAAGGTATAAGCATATATTATATTATTTACAAGTGTTGAAATTCCATCACATGTTAAAAGTATAAGCTGATATTATATAAAAGTATTTTTTTAACCAACCAACTAAAGGACAATGTGAGTCACCAATCACTGTACATATTGGTGAAAAGAATGTAAGTATAACACAAGGATAGAAGAAACAAACCAATCATATACGAGAAGCTGCAACCTTGTCTGCATGCAGCCGGGCTTGAATAACTTCAACTAAGGTAGTGGCCATTGTAGACTCATTACCAGAAGGAGCATTAGACACCAGCAGGTGGCACTCCAGCATAGCTTCCATGGTAGCAATGGTCAATGGATACTCAACATCAGTAAGCATAAACACAACGACACCAGACTCAATGTAACACCCCATTTTGATAATGGAAATGTCACGCGTAATTATGGCGTCTCATCAAAGCATACAAGGATAAATGTATAAAACATCACATGACCATAGGGATAACCGGAATCAAACATCGGTTCCCAAACATAAGCCCAAAACATAATAAAGCAAAAGGAATGAATGAAAGACTAAACAAGCATAAGTAAATGAAGGCAAAAAGGAAAAGAAGTCTCTAGCAGCTCCCATCCTATGCACGTCCTCCAAATGCTCGAGTCTTTCCTAGGGTACCTGCCGTTTTGGGACATGGAAAGGAAAGTAACGTCTGAGCAAAATGCTCAGTGCACGTATATAGACATAGTATGAATGACTAAGCATAATAAAGACTTAGTAGCAGCGGAAATGTATAAGTCCTGAAAAACCTGGAACATGTTCATAAAACTGGTTTTATAGTTTGAAAAGCCTTATGTTTATCTTATGAAAAATGTTTAACATATTTTACCATTAGCCAATATAGGTCATGAAAATCCATCGTGCATGAATACTTGGAGGGGTGACCTCATCATGCAAATAAGAGGGGCTGCCTCTAATTTAATATACTGGTTTTGGGTAGGAGGGATCAGCTCCTTGTGAAGGATGGAAGGCACACACCACATTCACTATGTAATCCTGAATAAAAACGTGTAACTAGGATGCACCCATACGCCCCACATGATAAAAATAAATAAATGGCCAAAAGCTGAAGGGACGCCACGAGCAATCACTCCGCCGTGGTGAAGTCATAACATCAGTGCCTCTAATGTTATGGTTATGGTACCTCCATAACTAGGTGAAACTGGTCATGCATGTATATGGCTATAGGTAATCATATTTAAAACACAAGCAATCAAACTCATACTTATACTACGGGAAAACAGTTGGCTGCATATGGGGAATCCTAAATAAGGAAAGAATGTCCATACTGAAAGGACGGGAATCCGTACCTTTTGTCCAGTGAACGAAGAACGATGAACTACGAGAATCCTACTTCCGAAACGCTAGTGCTACATAAATACGTACATAAAATTAGTATCTGCTTACTAAATACATAGCTGGTTTTATGTCATGTCTTAGCTTATTTTATGTGTTCTTACTATATTTCACTGTTTAAAGCCTTAAACTGTGTTAAATCCTATATTCTGTTCATTCTGATTAAGTATTATTGATATTCCATGTGTTATTATACTTACTGTTTAATAATAAGTAACTTTCCAAAAATAGCAGGTTTCCAAAAATAGAAAGTTTCCAAAAATAGAAATAGCTCGTTAATTAAGCTAGTAATATAAGCTAAGTGTTTTTCTGATTAATATTCTAAGTCATGAGGTTATAATGTATAGTTTATTGATTATTTTTTTGTAATTTAAATAAACTATAGGTTAAAAGTATTTAATTAAATATAACATGATTTAATTAAAAATAAGTGTATAATATACTTAGGTTGAAAACATGTATTAATATTAATATTAATATAACCTAAGTCATGATAATTAATTAATTATAGGTCATGGTTTTAATAATTAATTAATTACTTAGTCAAATTTTCATGATTAAAATACTTAGGTTTAACTATGTATTAATAGCAAAATAATTAACCGACGTCATGATAATTAATTAATTATAAGTCATGTTTAATAATTAATTAATTACTATAGTTTAAATTTAATAATCAAAATACTTAGGTTAAAATCATGTAGTATTAATTAGTAATAATAACCTAAGTCCATGTTTTTAATTAAATTAATTACCTAGCATGTTAATTCAATTTAATTACTCTTGTAATAATACGTCATTATTTATTAATTGAAAATACCTTGTAAAATTATCAAGCATGTAAACCGAACCCTAAACTGAAAACCGAACCCGTGTCTTATTAATTTAAACGTAAAACTCGTATTATGTTTACTTATAACACGAACCAAACAGCCCTTTAGTTATGCTTATAAAATAGTTTGCCAAACGCACCCTAAATTGCCCTAAAACGGGTTGCCAAACGCCCTGTTAAACACGTAGCCAAACACCCCCTGCCTTGGTTTCCCCCTGCTAGTTAGCAGTTCCCACCGAGACCTGGTGGTCTCGATTCCCCCTCGCTGACCCATAATACCACTGGCCGTAGCCAGTGGTTCCCCCTGCTTGTTCGAGGCTTCCCCCGACAGAACAAAACAGCCAACACCCTTAATAAGGGTTGCGGCTGGGGAAAAAACATACCACCGAGAGTCTCTTGACTCTCGGTTTGGGTGACAAACGAGCCAAATGAACACCCCCCCCCCCATGGATTTAACATTCGTAATATATTTTTGTAACAAGTTTTAGGTTCGGATCTATGATCCATCACGCAAAGAAAGAAAAGAAACGGAATCTAGAGTTATACCTTGTTTCTTTTCGTGTTATGATTTAGAACAACCAAAACAAACGCACCCCTCGTTTTTCTTGGATCATGAAGCTATGTTTCTCCTTGTTTTCTTTGTGTGAGTCGCGGCAGAGAAGAGAGAAAAAGGAGGAGACCAAAAACTGGCGGCTTGACATTTATTTAGGGTTTTACTGTGTTTGTATAAAAAGTAAGACTCCCCCCGTCTCTTTTGATATACACGGTTAAAACACACACTTGGGCTTTGAGCCCAAGTCCTTCTCTTTTCTACTTTGTCAAAACATCCCTTTAAACACTTGTAATTTTTATTTAATACGCGACTTGTTTAAATGGTACGCGTAATCGTATTTTAAAGTGTCGTAAGTTCATAGTTATCACAATACGTGTTAAACGTAATTATTACGTATGTAATTACTTGTCGTATTACATTAAATATACATCATAATAATAATCGTTTAAATGTCCGTGATTACGTGTTACGTAGTTTACGTAATTTATTTAGTTATCGATCGTGACACAATATATTTATTCGTGTTCATAATAAATATATATATATATATATATATACGTAATTAATTATTAGTTCGCGTTTTAATTACGTTCATGATTTCATGATCGCATGTTCGTGATTAATTATCGTTAAATAATTATTACGTGATCGTGCATATAAAATACTTATCGTGTTCTAACACGTACGTAAAACGTAAACTCCTAATACATAATCGTAATCATGCTATATTAGGAAAGTTTTTAACTAGTACGTACGATCCTAAGGGTACTATGCATGGTAAAACCATGCGGGTTTTACAACTCTTCCTTCCTAAAAAGAATAATTCGTCCCCAAATTATAGATAACGTAACTGAAAGAGAAACATACCCGAATCAAACTGAGAGGGTATGTATGATAAATTAACGTGCAGGTGACCTGGCAGAAAGAACGCGGAACGTGACATGTCTTAAAAGGACATGGAACGTGACGTGGCTGAAAGGACATATCTAATTGATAAGAGAAAACGGATAAGAAGTCCGGATGACTTGTCCGTTTCCAAGTGACTTCCCTCTTGGAACGGTTCCTTTATAAGATCTTGACACAAATGATTAGTCTTGGTCCTCCTGACCTTGACTTGGAATACAAAGAAGTTCCTGGTTATCAACGTAAGGTAGATCCCCTAAATTCGATCGAGGGAATAAGAATTAACGTGTAAGAGTAACTGAAACATTATGGTGCAAGACAATCAGACTTAACTGTTAACTAGAAACGATGCGAGAGACATAAAGAAACGTAGTACGTGAAAAATTTTGAACGTGATACGTGAAAATTTTTGAACGTGCTACTTGGAGATATGGCGAGTGTAATATGAGTAAACATATCGTAATCCATGATACGTGGTAACATATCTTGATCATAATATGAGGAACGTGGAATGAACATGACATGTGAAACATATCTTGAACATAGAATATAATGGCGGTAACGCTAAAGGCTACCGGGTGAGACATAGAATATGACGAGAAACGTCTATCTGAGGATAGGGAGTTATACTAAACTTGGGTCCGGTCTTTTAAGTTCTTGCAAAACTTCCCAGATGAGAAAAAAAATGAGCGTAAAATCGTATGCCAAGATACGATCATGAACGTAAATGGTGTCATGAACGCGAGCGCCAAAGCAAGTCGTGAACTTAGAACAAGGACGTGGACGTAGACAAGGAGCACAATTGCGAATCTTTGTCTGACCCGATAACAGAGGGATTAGCAAGTGATCGGATGAGCCTTGGCTGGAACATGTCTGATAAATCTGTTTGTTCTGAAATCCTTACGGATGTAAGGATTCTGCAGACTTGATCAAACTGTTTGCAATAACCCAGATAGCATCATGCTTCCTCTGAGTTTGCATTAAGCTGGTAACCAAAATCCATGGAGATCTTGTCCCATTTTAGTTCACAAAATTCAGATGATGAAAACCATCCCAGTTTGTTGGTGTCGTATCTTAGCCTGTTTGTATGATAGGTATGAAGATATGAACGTAACACTGAAAACACTGATGAACTTGCTATGAGTTCATGGAAACTCATTCCTATAATGCCATTGGAGCATTGATGAGACTAAATCAAAATAATAAATCTAGCATGACCAAGTCGTGTACGAATAGCAGTCATGGACGTGTCCTTTTTTTCCACTCGTCACTGTTGGCAGCATGATCATGAGTTCGATCTTGGGAAAGTGATTAATACTATATGGTTGATTAGACTTGCCGTCAATGCGTGGAGGAGAATAACGGTCATGAATGGTGATTTGTTTACGCCGACGGTAGTCGACACATAATCTCATGGTACCGTCCTTCTCCTTGTAAGTTCTTCTGGAATGTACGGGAAGATTTTGGAATAATCAACTGGCTATGCGTCAACGATTTAAGTGGTCGTGTCTTACTGCCAGCTAGAAAATTTTAGCGACCATGGCTAACAACGCACATCCTTGTAAGCATAGATAATTTGTACCGATTTTCTCGATGGAAAATCAAGCTGAATGTATTCAGGAGCCTGAACATTACTGTACATAATTATGAATCGTAGCATGGTGTGTTGTTCATAGTACATAATTAGGATAAAATTCATCTCGTGTCTGTCCGAGGAAATGCGTTAGCAGCTTGGATCTCATCATTAAGCTGAAGGAAAACCTTCGTATACGTGGGAATACGAAAGGCGTCCTTCTTGGTCATGAATATATGAAATATGGTGAAAGAAAAGAAAGTGACATCGGCAACGTAACAGTTCTCACTGATGCGCCGGTAATGGTATTGAAATTCTTGTGGCCTTATTAATACATGGCACAACAAAATGGATATACCCTTGGAGGGTACCCTGAATTTCTTAGAAATGTTCCATAGTTGGACGTGAGTCATGTGTCTTGACTCGTGTCTTGGAACTATAAGCATGACATATGTCTTGACTGGTTTCTTGACATGTGTCTTTAGAAAGTATACGTGAGACATGTGTCTTGACTGATGTCTTGACATGTGTCTTCAGGAGGTATACATGAGACATGTGTCTGGACTGATGTCTTGACATGTGTATCGAGACGTAAAACAATAGAACTACCATACAAGGTTATTATGCCAGAATTGGCGGATCGGTTGGACTACTAATCCTTGTATTTCTGATCACGTCCGTGGCCAGAGTTTCGGTTGCGGCTTCTAGGATAGTTGCTGTCATAGTAGTGGTTACTATCGTCCTGTCCGTCAGTTCCATGATGGTCATCTCATGACCGTGATTCATGTAACTATTCAGCTGAGTGGCCGACTGGTACCGGTTTACACTCATATGGCTGAAATGACAGTCAAATGACGTGTGACATGTAACTAAGAATTAGGGACAATGATTGATGTGAATCGTCTGATGGTGAAGCATCTTCTCGTCCAATTGCTTTGCTCCGACGCCTTTGTCTTCGTCTTGTAGGATCTCCAGGTTGTGAACAGCATCAGCATCTCGTAGCGTCTCCGAGCGTCAGCAGCGTCAATCTTTAGTAACATCTCCAAGTTATGAGCGGCATCAACAATCTTGTAGAACATCAGCAATTGAAAATACGCCTGAGGTGATTCAGAATCGACTAGCGAATTCTCGTGCAGTATTGCAAGTGAAATACACATGGATTTAGGTACGTGTAATACACATGAGATACGGTACGTTGAGTACACGTGGAATGCACATGAAATGATCGGTATGGGGTCGATCATTTGTCATGATTTAAGGAAAGTATATCGGTTAAACGGTTAGGAAAACCATCATGATAACCTGGCAATACCAGTATATGCCTCATTCTGGTTGCATAGAGAAACGCTAAAGTGTGGTTACACAAAATTCAACGATGATTTGCCTGACAGCATGATCAATGAAAACCAACCATGACTATCATGAAAGCATAATTCAATGAAATCTAACAATGTATTGCAATACAACGTAAATAACAAAAGAGGCGTAAAACATAATCAACATGAAGACGGAATTATCATGAAGAAAAATGAAACCATCTATCACGAAGAAATGTATAACATAATCAGCATGAAACTGAAGTTAACCATGACAGTATGAAAACATACTAGACACAAAAAAAAAAGAAACTTATGAGGGGACATGAAAAAAAATTTATGCCAATTTAAATCATTCGAAAAATTTTATGCATGAAAAATAGTGCATGAATGCGTAATGTAGTTTATAAAACCTTTATATGTGCGAGGGAACGCCTATGGGTCGGTTCAAAAACAAAAGACATGGCGAGGGGACGCCTATGGGTCGGTCCCAAAGTTAAAAGTTTCGATAAAAGCACATGCGACTAAATAGGGCCAGTCCTGTACCAACCATTACTTAGTCATAATCCCTGCAACAATGATGCATGAACCATAAATGAATGAAACTCGTTTGTCAAAACTTATCGGAAAAAAAATTTGATGTGACTAATTATGAACTACTGGGGTTCAGTCCACATAGCCACAGTTCACGAGGAACATTATGCATGAAACAATGATACATAACTAAATATGAATGACGTTTGTCCATCCATATTAGCAAACAATATCAATGAAAACATCAAGGTTAAAACCTCAAGGTGCTGAAAACATCATGGTTTAAACAACAATGCGCTGAAAACATCAATACATAGAATAACAGACGTTGGCTTAGGAAGCTCCTGGTGACTACCCACTAGTCACAAGTCGAGTTTTAGAGCCTACAGGTCGAAGCCTTGGCTCTGATACCATAACTGTAACACCCCATTTTGATAATGGAAATGTCACGCGTAATTATGGCGTGTCATCAAAGCATACAAGGACAAATGTATAAAACATCACATGACCATAGGGATAACCGGAATCAAACATCGGTTCCCAAACATAAGCCCAAAACATAATAAAGCAAAAGGAATGAATGAAAGACTAAACAAGCATAAGTAAATGAAGGCAAAAAGGAAAAGAAGTCTCTAGCAGCTCCCATCCTATGCACGTCCTCCAAATGCTCGAGTCTTTCCTAGGGTACCTGCCGTTTTGGGACATGGAAAGTAAAGTAACGGCTGAGCAAAACGCTCAGTGCACGGATATAGACATAGTATGAATGACTAAGCATAATAAAGACTTAATAGCAGCGGAAATGTATAAGTCCTGAAAAACCTGGAACATGTTCATAAAACTGGTTTTATAGTTTGAAAAGCCTTATAACATCAGTGCCTCTAATGTTATGGTTATGGTACCTCCATAACTAGGTGAAACTGGTCATGCATGTATATGGCTATAGGTAATCATATTTAAAACACAAGCAATCAAACTCATACTTATACTACGGGAAAACAGTTGGCTGCATACGGGGAATCCTAAATAAGGAAAGAATGTCCATACTGAAAGGACGGGAATCCGTACCTTATGTCCAGTGAACGAAGAACGATGAACTACGAGAATCCTACTTCCGAAACACTAGTGCTACATAAATACGTACATGAAATAAGTATCTGCTTACTAAATACATAGCTGGTTTTATATCATGTCTTAGCTTATTTTATGTGTTCTTACTATATTTCACTGTTTAAAGCCTTAAACTGTGTTAAATCCTATATTCTGTTCATTCTGATTAAGTATTACTGATATTCCATGTGTTATTATACTTACTTTGTAATAATAAGTAACTTTCCAAAAATAGCAGGTTTCCAAAAATAGAAAGTATCCAAAAATAGAAATAAGCTCGTTAATTAAGCTAGTAATATAAGCTAAGTGTTTTCCTGGTTAATATTCTAAGTCATGAGGTTATAATGTATAGTTTATTAATTATTTCATGTAATTTAAATAAACTATAGGTTAAAAGTATTTAATTAAATATAACATGATTTAATTAAAACTAAGTGTATAATATACTTAGGTTGAAAACATGTATTAATATTAATATTAATATAACCTAAGTCATGATAATTAATTAATTATAGGTCATGGTTTTAATAATTAATTAATTACTTAGTCAAATTTTCATGATTAAAATACTTAGGTTTAACTATGTATTAATAGCAAAATAATTAACCTACGTCATGATAATTAATTAATTATTAGTCATGTTTAATAATTATTTAATTACTATAGTTTAAATTTAATAATCAAAATACTTAGGTTAAAATCATGTAGTATTAATTAGTAATAATAACCTAAGTCCATGTTTTTAATTAAATTAATTACCTAGCATGTTAATTCAATTTAATTACTCTTGTAATAATACGTCATTATTTATTAATTGAAAATACCTTGTAAAATTATCAAGCATGTAAAGTTAATTAACTTTTAAAATGATAACCCGTAACCATGTATTATTTTGTTAAAAGCATCGAAAACCGAACCCGTGTCTTATTAATTTATACGTAAAACTCGTATTATGTTTACTTATAACACGAACCAAACAGCCCTTTAGTTATGCTTATAAAACAGTTTGCCAAACGCACCCTAAACTGCCCTAAAACGGGTTGCCAAACGCCCTGTTAAACCCGTAGCCAAACACCCCTGCCCTGGTTTCCCCCTGCTAGTTATCAGTTCCCACCGAGACCTGGTGGTCTCGGTTCCCCCTGGCTGACCCATAATACCACTGGCCGTAGCCAGTGGTTCCCCCTGCTTGTTCGAGGCTGCCCCCGACAGAACAAAACAGCCAAAACCCTTAATAAGGGTTGCGGCTAGGGAAAAAACATACCACCGAGAGTCTCTTGACTCTCGGTTTGGGTGCCAAACGAGCCAAATGAACACTCCCCCCATGGATTTAACATTCGTAATATATTTTTCTAACAAGTTTTAGGTTCAGATCTATGATCCATCACGCAAAGAAAGAAAAGAAACGGAATCTAGAGTTATACCTTGTTTATTTTCGTGTTATGATTTAGAACAACCAAAACAAACGCACCCCTCGTTCTTCTTGGATCATGAAGCTATGTTTCTCCTTGTTTTCTTTGTGTGAGTCGCGACAGAGAAGAGAGAAAAAGGTGGAGACCAAAAACTGGCGGCTTGACATTTATTTAGGGTTTTACTGTGTTTGTCAAAAAAGTAAGACTCCCCCCGTCTCTTTTGATATACACGGTTAAAACACACACTTAGGATTTGAGCCCAAGTCCTTCTCTTTTCTACTTTGTCAAAACAGCCCTTTAAACACTTGTAATTTTTATTTAATACGCGACTTGTTTAAATGGTACGCGTAATCGTATTTTAAAGTGTCGTAAGTTCATTGTTATCACAATACGTGTTAAACGTAATTATTACGTATGTAATTACTTGTCGTATTACATTAAATATACATCATAATAATAATCGTTTAAATGTCCGTGATTACGTGTTACGTAGTTTACGTAATTTATTTAGTTATCGATCGTGACACAATATATTTATTCGTGTTCATAATATATATATATATATATATATATATATATATATATATATATATATATATATATATATATATATATATATATATATATATATATATATATATATATATATATATATATATATATATATATATATATATATATATATATATATATATATATATATATATATATATATATATATATATATATATATATATATATATATATGTAATTAATTATTAGTTCGCGTTTTAATTACGTTCATGATTTCATGATCGCATGTTCGTGATTAATTATCGTTAAATAATTATTACGTGATCGTGCATATAAAATACTTATCGTGTTCTAACACGTATGTAATACGTAAACTCCTAATACGTAATCGTAATCATGTTATATTAGGAAAGTTTTTAACTAGTACGTACGATCCTAAGGGTACTATGCATGGTAAAAGCATGCGGGTTTTACACTCAAGCTCTAACACATGAACACCACAACTAGCATATAACTTCCACCTCCTTATCACAAATCGAGGTTGATCCTTCCATACACCATCATGAGGAGAATCGGGAGGGGAATCCAACATCAGCTTCAAATCACCCCAAATAGTTAACCCAGGCCAGTTAGGAAGATCACTCAGAGACTTAGGAATCTCAGCATCCACCAAACCATACAACAGCATAAGATCACGACGCTCAACCCAGGTCAAAATGTTTTGCAATCTAGAGACATATCGAGTGTAGCCATCACTAGTCGTAATCATATGAGTAAAGGTACAATGAAAAATGGGGGATGGCCGAACCTCCCAAGCTACAATCACACCCTTACCAAGGTGCAACTCAGTCTCACTATCAGAAGTAGCATCAATGAGATTGGCAGGATCTCCCTTCTCAAATTGGACAGACTTACCATGACGAGCCTTATTCTTCCTAATAGAACGACAAGGTGTGGGGATACCAGAAGAAGATTCCTCCTTGACCTTGACAGCAGTAGTAGCAACAGCAGTAGGAACAAAATCCTCAACAACCATAGGATAAGAGGTAGCTGCACCAGCTGATGAAGTAGGAAGTGGATCAGTCACCGGTGTTGATGTTGGCTTCATCGCAAGAGTAATATGAGTAGGATTAGTAGATTCATTGGTGGTGGTAGTATCAACATGAGAGTAAGTGGGATCAACATTTGAAGTGGTGGTGGTAGGAAAAGTAGTAGAAGGAGCACCAAAATATTGAACCCCAGAAGTACCCTTGTGAACATCCGACGAAGAGGTGGGAGCAGCAGCAGGCTTAAAAGTGAGGACAACACGAGGAGGTGGACGATAAATGGCGTATTCATAGGTGTATCCCTACGCTTGATCATCTTTTGGTAAAGATCTTTAAGCTCATCAAAACACAGCCTCCTCACCCTTTCCCATGTCCATCCAGTCTGATAGTAAGCAGCCGATTGATTCTTAACATATTGTTGCATCAACCTTCTCTCCTCAGTATGCTACAAATGTCTATTATGGCGTTGTTTACGAAGTTGGGCAGCAAGAGATAAATGTGGTTTACGCATCAAAGACATTGCCCGTTGAACATAATTTCCTTGATTCACATCTACCCCTAACAAATCAGTGAACTGAGAGTAGTCTGAAGCAAGGATGGTAAGCACCTTCATCCAGTCATTGTCATCCCAATGCATGGCGTTGTGCCTCAATTGCTCACATCTTTGCTGTTGTAGAGCTTCATCCTCAGCCTTGGCTTGTTGGTCAAGCTCCTCTTACAATCGTTGAGGAGCCTCTTCCCCCAATCTTTCTTCCTCTAATTGTCTGTGAGTTCGCTTCCTGGGAGGAGAGGGCGCATCAGTCATAGGGGCTTTACCCTTGGGATCATGAGAAGGACCAGCAGAAGGACCAGCAGAGTCATCCATTGGCTTGGGACTAACAACAACATTAGGAATACATGAAGGACTAGGAGGATCAGGTAAGTCGTCACTCGGCTTATCAGCAAAGGCAGCCTTGGCCAAAATAGTCAGCCCATCCTCCTCAACATCTTCATCAGAATCAGAAAGCACTGCTTTCTTCCTTTGGCGCCTTGGCTATGTCTCCAATGCTTTAACCATGTTCGCCAGTGGGAGCACAAAATCCCATGTGAGCTTGCGGTGCTGATTGAGCTCATCTTCCAACAAAACAATCTTGGCATAATATCTGTGCATAAGAGCTAGCAAAGAATTTAGAGTAACAGGTTCCTCAGCTTCCCCACCAAGAGGACTTGGCTTGGGGGATGCGTCATTAGGACCAGAAGCGACAGATGGGTCATCCATATGAGCGTGAGAGTTAGAAGGCTTCTCATCAGAGTGCGGAGCTGGGCTAGGAGGGGGAGTATCAGTAAATGGCGACTCATGTGGGCGAGAAGAGGGGGAAGCCTTTGAGGTAGATGTCATTTCTACCACTGCCTCTCTAGCTGTCTCCTCAACATCCACATGAGGTACACCAGTAGCAGGGTTCTCCTCCTCCATAGGATCATTCTCTAATAGAGGTTCCTCCTCGACTTGATCAGCTGGAGGAACCACATTGGGATCCCCTTGGGAAGGGCCCATCATAGCATCAGTAAGAGGTCTCAAAGGACCCTTATATCCAAGTGCCATATTCGCATACACCTTTGGATTAAGCTTTGGGGGCACATATTCCATCCTATTACTATGTAGGCACATAAGAACCTGCCGCAAAAACCTAGGGTACATCAAGAACTTCTTCCTAGAGCTAGTATCACTAAGATTACTAATCATGCCATCAAACAAGTAACGAGAAAGTTTAAAAGTACGACCCTAAGGAAGACAAATCAAACCAGTAGCAAGGGGGATGGGAAACGCCTCCCAACTCCCAGACTTTGGACTCAAACAATGAATCAAGAAGTGGACCAGCAGCTTTCATTGAGGGTCAAATCTATTTTTCTGGAAGTTAAACTTCCCCCATGATTATAACCTATAGAAGCCATACCATCCAATACCTCGGAATTGGGAATAGAGACAATTCCATCTTCATCCTGGAGATGAAGGGCAGACCTAATGGATGCCTCAGATACCACATAGGAGCGACCATCTATAGTATCATGGAGCTCTAATGGGCGACCCAAAACAGGAACATGGTTGGCAGTTGCCCAAAACTGACGTATAACAATATCATACACAGTGGGACAAACAGTAAGAGCATACCTTAGATTGGAAGCTTTAATGTATTCCAGGATGTCTGTGAACTCGTCTCTTTTAGTACCTTCGCCAAGATAGGCCACCTTGTTATGATTGGGTTTGTACTGGAGTGTTTCCTTTATTGATGATTGAAGCAGTGGAAGATGATTGATTGAATAGGGTGAATGGTAGGAGCGTATGTGTGTGTATGGTTGTGATGATTGTTTCAAATGAGTAATTTGACCATAAATAATAGTCACAAAACTGTTCATTGACCCCTAATTATGGGGGTTACCCTTTCAAAATTAAGTCATTAATGCTTGAGTAACCACTTGCCCCTTAAACCATTATTTGCAAATCCCAGTTACCAAAGATAAACCAAAAAGATGTACACCATAAGTAACTCGCGTTGACTGAAAGTCAAAACGTGTAAAGGTCAACACTAGGAGCATTGAGTGGTCAACGAAAGTCAACGAAGTGAACAGTGACCCAAAATTGATCCTATAAGCCAACCACAAGTGAAGAATAAGGGTTTGTACCCACTAGAAGCAGAAGCCTGCCACTAGGAGTAACCAAAGTCTTCCACTAGAAGTTACACACACCACGAATACCCATGAATATTTGTGTTTTTGTTGTGATTTAGGACAAAATTATGAAAATTGGAGAAAACACGACATTCACGAGCTAATATTGAAGAAAAAGACGAAATATGAAGTCGAGAAGTCAAGAGTGGAAAAAGAACGGAAGTCCAAGACCAATTCTGAAGATTTATCGAAGAAAAAGTCGAAAGACGGAAGTTTACCAAAAGGCGAAGAACTCAAGTCTTATTTATTGAAGAATATAAAGACGAGTTTAAAGAAATCCCGAGCCATAAGTCATTAAAGTCCAAGATTAAAGAAGATCCGAAGGCTTAAGGACTAATGGTGCAATTAACAAAGAGATTAAGAAGGAAGGACCTAATGATGCAATTAAGAGAAAAGGAAGGAGTGGAGGAAGCTTCCTAATCCTCCCCTATATATAGATCATTAAGTTAATCTTTTCATTTTTTTGTTGGCTAGAGTGACACTAGTTCATCCACCTTTACTTTTATGCACATTTAATTACCTTGCACCTTTAATTACTTGCACATTTAATTACCTTGTCTTGCACTTTAATTTTCATGTAAGTAATTTTATCTTTATTGCACTTTTACTTTTCTTATCAAAATCTCTCATTCTACCTTTCTTTCTTGCTTGATTTTTATGTTTACATGTTTATTATCTTGCTTATTTGATTAAAGATTGTGTTTTTATGCTTGTGATTGTGTTAGATTATTGATTCTTATAGCTTATTTGTTTTCATCTTTAAGTTTTTAAAGTTTTTATTAAAGTTATTTTTATATAAAAGTAGTTTTTTGTAAATCCTTTTCTTTTCGTGTTATAAAAGTCATCAAATTTCAGTTTAGTAGCTTATTTTTATACGGTTTGCCTTAGGATTTTCGTCTTGTGCTTGTTAGAATTATAGCTTATTTTTCTAGCTTATTTTCATTCTCTTTTACTGTATTCCGATTGGGTTAATCGGAAAAGGGTTATCCATTCCGACCAGCGTTCCTTGCTTGGTCGGAAAAGGGTTTACACATTCCGACGAGAGGGTCTTGGTATTCCGATCAGTGGAGGTTTTGAGTATTCCGATTAGGGGTTGTGACAGCATTCCGATTGGTACTCCTTCCCTCATTCCGATCGAGTTGCTGTTTGGTATTCCGATCAGGAATAGTGACGATATTCCGATCAAGGGGTTCCGATCAGCATTCCGACCAAGTTCACACCACATTTCGACGGGATCAACATTCCGACCAGGTAGGTTTACAACATTCCGATCTGGGTGTCTTGAGGTATTCCGATCTGGGTAAGTGACAGGTATTCCGATCAGAGTCTTCCGATCGACATTCCGACGGGTTTGGTGATATTCCGACGAGGTATTTTTAGTGTTTTGTCTTGTTTAATTTTTACGTTCTCACTTTAATTCTTGACTAATTTTAATTTTTTTCACGCTTTTATTTTTAGTCATTTAATTATTTTACTTTTCAAAGTTTTAAATATCGCACCTTTAATTTTAATTAAACTTAGATTTATTTCAACGCCATTTTACTTTAACGACATTTTCTTTTAAGTCTTTGCACATTTTATTTAAAAACAACCAAAAATATTTGTTTCACCAAAATCAACTGAGTCGCACATAGAACCTAGATCAATTCGATTAGACACACATCAAAAGAACTTTTTAACTGAGTAAAATTCTACATTAAAATGGCGCCGCTGCCGGCTCTTTTCGTAAAGATTAACGGTTTTCTGTGAAATACGCGTTGCTTTTTGGGATCCGTTCACTTGTGAGCGTTATTTTTCTTGCATTAAAAATTGATAAAAATCCATAAAAATTAAAAATTTCAAAAATCCAAAAATCCAAAAAGATTTTATTTTTATTGTTGTGTATATATATTGTCTTTGTGTTTGGTTTCTTTTTCTTTTGCATTTTCAGGTGTATGCGTACTAGATCTTCTAATTATCAAGAGCCCGAGACTCAAGAAGATTTAGCTATGTCAGGTGTTAACAACAATAATCCACCGCACCTCACCAATAACAACAATGTTCTTCCACAGCCTGATCTTCGGACAATGGAGGAGCTTTGTCAACCTACCATGTTTGGACGAGGAGGACCGATTGCGCCGATGCAAATCAACGCTCCTGAGTTTTCGTTGAAGCACCACATGATTCAGCAAGTGCAAACTAATCCATTCGCCGGAATGCCTGATGATGATGCCAACAAACACCTCGACAAGTTCATTACAATCACCCAAAGCATGAAGTTGCCGGGTGCCACAATGGATGTTCTTCGCCTACAACTCTTCCCACATACTTTATCACATCATGCCGAGAAATGGTTTGATCGTCTCCCGAAGAATTCTATTCACACTTGGGATGACATGACTCAACGCTTTTTATTGCGCTACTTTCCACCATCTATGGTCACAAGCCTTCGCAATCAAATCAGCGGTTTCATGCAAGATCGTGATGAATCTCTTTTTGATGCTTGGGAGAGATATAATGTCTTGATCGATCGTTGTCCAAACCACAACATGCTTCCGGTCACATAGATTGATACTTTCTACAACGGATTGACTTTTCGAGATCGTGATACAATTAATGCAGCTGCCGGTGGCACATTCATGAAAAGGAGACCCGAGGAGTGTAGAGAGCTTACTGAGAAAATGACTACTCGCCACAAAAACTGGGATTCCTCTGCTTCTTAAAGGAACAACCCGAGAGTCAACGTTTCTTCAACCTCAGCAAACCCTGAGATGACCGAACTCACACGCATGATGACTGAAATGAGCAAAAGTATCACACTTCTAGCTTCAAACCAACAACAACAACAAGTTAAAACGGTTGCCAATCCTTGTGAAACATGCGGTGGTCCTCACTCATACACCGATTGTCCTTCGACTCAAGGAAATCCGGAAAACGTGTATGCAGCTTATGGTAATTATTCACTGGAAAATTACCAAGCTCGACCTCAAGGGGATAGAAATTTGCTGATTTACCGGTCCAACAACTACCTTTCACCCGTTTTTTCTCCTCAAAACCAAAACCCCGCCAACAACTACAATAGAAGCAACCAAATCCCACCAAGAGCTTCTAATCCTTATCACCCACCCGCTCAACAAACTCCACCCATTAATCTGGATGTTGAAGCCATAATGAGAACCCACGGTGAGCAAATCAAGAATCTGCAGAGCCAAATTATCAATCTTAAAGGAGATATTACCAAGCAAGGAAATGAGATTAGATCCGAGCTTCGCGATAATATTCAATCCTCCTTCAGCAATCAAACCAATGATTTGAAGAATATGCTTGCTAGTTTCTTGCCCGCCGCTCAACCTTCTACTGCTAGTTCTCTACCTTCATACACCGTCACCAATCCGCGAGCAAATGTGAGTGCTATTACTACTCGTAGTGGAATTACCATTGTCGATCCACCAATCCCGCCCCCATCATCCACACCTACTCCACCACCATTTATCCCTACTCCTCCTACACCTAGTAGTAGTGCACCATTACCGTCTTCGCCTCTTCATGACGATGTACCTAGGAAGGACCCTTCAACATCTCAACCTTCACCTGCTACACCTGCACCTTCACCACCTAAACCCAATATCCCTTATCCCTCTCGTTTAGGCAAGACCAAAATGCTAACCAAGGATGACTCTGAAGTGGCACGCTATGTGAAGATGATCTCTCAGATGAACTTCAACATTAGCTTTCTTGAAGCACTTGTCCACATGCCCAAATTTGTTAAAGCATTTAAGGAATTGCTTAACAAGAAGGAGAAGCTGATTGAACTCGCCAACACACGCTTAAATGAAAACTACTCTACAGTTATTCTTAAAGAACTTCTGGAAAAGCTTGGAGATCCCGGTCGTTTTGTGTTGCCTTGCGTGTTCAACAAAACTGAAGAATTTACTGCCCTTGCTGATCTCGGGGCCAGTATTAATCTTATGCCTTTGAGTGTTTGGAAAACACTATCATTATTACCCGATCTCACTCCAACAAAGATGACTCTTGAACTTGCAAATCCCACTCTCGCTTACCCTGTTGGTATAGCCGAAGACGTGTTCATCAAAGTTGGCACATTTACTTTCCCGTTCGACTTTGTCGTTGTTGATTATGAAATGGACCCTTGATTGTAGTAAAAACACGTCTCTTGTTTAGGAAAACAAAGAGCGTAAATAGGGTAAGCGTGCACGACGATTTAGGAAAACCGTGTGTGAATGACCCTAAAAGTGAGTTCGTTCTCGAGGAGGTATAGGTGTTGTGAATTAACTTGTATATATTTGAGATTAATATTGAGAAGATGGAATGACGGTTTCTTGGAAATTATCGACGAGTGATTTAGGAAAACCACAAGTAATGACCCACAATCACTTAAAAGAGATGAAAGATTCGTTTCCCAAGGAGGTATGGTGTTGTGAATTAACTTGTATTTCTTTGAGATTAATATTGATGAGATGGAATGACGGTTTTGTGAAAATTACACTATGACGTAAAAAACGAAAACGTAAAACCGTAGAAAAACAACCAAAATTAAAAATTAAGCTAAGACCAAAAACAAAATCAAGAAAAAGATAAAAACAAGTCTTAAATAATATAAATAAAGATAAAAATCCAATAAAGATATTTTTAAAACCTTTTATTAATTAAATAATTAATTTTAAATGCTAATTAAAGCCCTAAAATTAAATTTAATTAATTCAAATGTCAAAAATATGATTTTATTGAATAATTACTCAACTTATATTATTATAAGACTAAAAAGTAATTTTCTCAAAATTAAAACCTATTAAAACTATTTTTAAAACTCTAAAAATGATTAAAAGTAATTAAAAACTAATTAAACTTAAAATAATTATAAAAATAAATCTAAAAGTTATAAAAATAATCTAAAAATGGAAATAGTCCTAATCAATGACAAAGAACCTAGGAAAAATGAAAAAGAAAGAAAAATAAAATTTTGAAAATTAATTAATAAAATAATATTAAAACACTGTCTTGCGCCGCAGTGCTTGGGTCTTGCGGCGCAACGTGTGAAACGGGAATACCAAGTTCTGCAGCACCTTTAGTTGCGCCGCAGTGCTTGGGTCTTGCGCCGCAACTTGTATGACGGACCTGGTTGGTAGTTGACACTAGCAGGTTTGGACTTTTGTGTTTTGCTTGAGATTTTAAGCCAAGAGGACTTGGGCTTATTGAGCTTATTTGGATGAATATTTTGGGACAAAAGGGCACTCTTGTGATCCTTTGATCACAAGAAGTCAAGACAAACAAGCACAAACACCTAGTACTCAAATTCAAGAAATCAAATGCACCAAAGATCATAAAAACAAGCAAGATAACACTTATGCAGATTTTTAACACCCTTTATCCTTTTAAACTCAACAAACTTGTTCAAATCTTGTTCCAAATTAGACTATAGCTATCATACACCCTATCTTAACTATTTAGCAAACTTCTAACACCTTTTAGCAACTCAAATCAATGATTATACCCTGCTAATCCGTATTGCCAAACACCCTTTAATTTTTTTGAAAACCAATTTTTCCAAATCAAAACCTTATGAAACCTAACCAAATTGTTATCAAAGCTTCATAACATGTATATAACATAACATAAACACAAATCAAGTAACTTAAACACACTTAATCAATCAATCAAGCAAATCATGTAACAAGCACTTTTATGAACTTTTCAAAGAGTAAAAGAGAGTTACCTTAGGACCCCTACATCCAAGGGTCCTAGTGGATGTTGAATCCACCTCCAAACCAACCCGGGTTGGTGCTGAACTAAATCAACAAGCCTTCAACCTATTTGAACACAAAACAAACAAACAAAATGGATAAAACAAGATATATCAATATTTTGTTTTTATTCTCTTTTTTTTTATAACTCTTCCAAAACCTTTTTAATCTTCTTAAAATGTTTCTATAACACTTAGATCATCAACAAACAAAACCTCTTAACATCCAAACCTTTTGAGAAGATTTTACCAAAATCTCTCAAAATCTCAAAACCTTAAACAACTTTGAAAATCAAAGTTGCTTAACCATAAAACAAAGTGGAACTCAGAATCAATCTCCTCACAACACACAAACTTTTAAAAACAATAAAAAAGGAATTACACTTGAATATTTCAAAAACCAAACTTTTTATTTCTTTAAAAAGGAATTACATGTGAGAGACTAGAAACTGGAACAAGGGCTTCACACAAGTTGTGAGCTCCTTTTATAGAGCCTATAGAACATCCTAGAAGCATAAAAACATAAAACCCTAATACATAGAAAATCCCAAATGTGCCCTTGAATGGTTTTGAGTTCATTTTGTCCTCTCATTTGATCTTGAACGTTTATTTTGCTTTGGGAGGAAGCAAATAATCTTGGCCATTGATTTATGCCACGTCACATAACTTGGGGACAAAGGAATGATGTGATTGGTGGATTGGGGAATTGGGGGTTTGGTGCACATGAGTGGGATGCAGGTTTTTAGGAGTGGGAAGGGTTTTGGCATGTGTGAATTACTTGTGTGCAAGTTTAATTGGTTTTTACCCAAGGAAAAGTGAAGGTAAATTCTGGGTGGTAAGAACAATGAATAGTAACCATTTTGATCCTAAAAAAGGGGGAAGCATATGTGTTAGGCGCCACTTTCATTTAAATGTTTGGGAGTTGTCACTTTTGGTCCCTGGCTTTTGATATTTTTGCCATATAATGTTTCCCAGCCCAAAAATCGTCTCTCCCTTGTATTTAAGTTTCATCACTTGACAATTTTGGCACAAACTTTCCATAAAGATGTTTCAAAGGCAATTTTTGTCATTTGGTGATTTTTCAAGGACTAATCTTGGACAATGTTGATCTTCAAAGGTCTTCAATGAGTCTTAAACTTTATGAGGGACCATTGTTGGCAATTTGAAATTGTTGAGGGACTAATCTTGCCATTTCTTCAATCTTGAAGGACCTTTTTGCAATTTTGACAAACTTAAGGGACCAAACTTGTAATTATTAATATACAAGGGTTTTAAGTGTCATTTCTTCAAAGAATAAGGATCAATCTTGTTTTGTCTTCAAGTCTTCAAGGGTATTTGATGAAAATTCCATGATTAGGGCCCGGTTCTTTGTACGGCTTCGTTTCTCGTGTCCGTTTTTCCTTGTATCTTGTGATCTTTTGTCTTTTTCACGATATCCATACCTAAAACACACAAGTAAACAAACACAAGCATATATATGGTATTTTATGACATTTTAGTGCATTTAAAGCCCGAAAAGAATGATGAGATCATGTATAAATGCCATCTCATCACTCCCCCATACTAAGCCATTGCCGTGCCCTCACGCAATGCTAAGAATAAAGTATCTAAGCATCACCAAAGTTCAATTTTATTAACCTTTATTGAAGAGTAAAAGAAAACTTGCAACATACTACGAGAATGTGTAAAGACATAATGTATGATTTTCATCACCAAAAGGTGACTTTTAGGGTCAAAGAATAGAAACAAGTTAATGTCCCTTAGAGTAAATTTCGTCATCCTTGATTGTCATACATTCCATGCTAAGTGCAAAAACAAGATCATTGTTGGTACAAGTCACAATGCTAACACTACTCATACGTCCAAATTGTGTAATACTTTTTCTCCCCGTAATCCTAGTTATTATAAAAGGAAATGGGTTACTAGCATTTTTTTATCTATTTGTCATGGATCACAAGTGATTCATATTGACTTATTTGAGTAGTTATTAGTCCGAAAGCAAAGTAGCACGATTTGATCAATAGTTAGCCGAAGGACAAAATCTTTTAAAACGGCTTCTCGTGTATCTCCTTAAGTTCATATCTTGGCATAACTCGTTTCACGATTTGAGACCTTTCTCGGACCGATATTTGGCATGTACTTCATACTTCAAATCTTGGGAAGACGTTCTTGAAATTATGGTCTTCTCTTCATATATTTGGAATTTCTTCACTTGACGTTTTTGAGAGATTCTTCATATAGGACCACGACTTCATCATTTTTCTTCAATCTTTACTTTGGATTTTGATGTACAACGATCCGCCTCCTTTTCGGACTTGGATATATTTATCCTCATACCTTGTTAGGGTCTTTTTGGATAGACTTTCTCCATTCTTTAGGGGAGTAATAGCTTCTCGTCGTGTGTCTTGATCCTTCATATTGATTTTGGAACAATGATACTTCACATCATCTTTGGATCTTTAGCAAAAATAGAGCTCCTCATGCCTTGTTAGGGCCTTTTTGGATGATCGCCAATCTTCGCGTCCCGCTTCAATAAGTTATGCCTTGGCTATGAACTCTATTCAACCCCGAGCAACTTTTAAACGATCTTGCGCTAGAGGCTAAGTAACCTTTCAAATCGTACGACCTTACTTATTGCAATTATGATTTATTCCTAATGCATTGATCTTATGGGAAGAAAAAGCCACAATTAAAAACACATGAGTTTTTGAAAGAACACTTTCATGTTCTACGTTTAGCATGATCACTTGTCTAACTCTATCATTTCTCGTTCTTCACTATTTAAAGACCTCTAATTAAAGAGACTCGTGAATACTTAGCCATGCAAGTCAAAATTAAGCCAAATTTGGATTAGCTTTCATTAAGACTATATCAAATCAAAGTTTTGGGTTTTCAAGCCACCTATAGGATCTTGCACTTTCTTGGACTTTTTCAAGTTTAGAGAATGCGTTTTAAAGTTCCCTTGATAAGTGACTTTCTAGAATCAATTATAGGAACTTGCGAAAAGTTCTTGTTCTTAACCCGAATGAATTAAGACTTTCGCGTTTTAAAGTTCCCTATATAAAAGTCTAGCAAAACTTGAATTGAGCGGGTTAAGGAATGTAAATGGCTCCAAATGCCCATCAAGTCAAAAATTAACTCTTATTCTACCCATCGGTAAATATACATTCGTGTCTTAAAAACACTTATGAAAACTAAGAAAAATTTTAAAATTTGGCCATTTTTAGCCTTATTAGCAAAACAAAACATTGAAAATTGGAAAACGTGAGGGCGTAGCAAAGCAAGTACCTATTCACCCCCCCCATACTAAAAGTAAACATTGTCCTCAATGTTTCGAGTCTAAAGGTGGAGCACCCCCATACTAGAGACGAAGAATCGAATGCTTAGGATCTAGCATGGAAAGGGTGATCAACAATATATCTAAAGCCGTTTATTAATTATGCTAAAAGATAATTGTTAGAACAATAAAGGATATGTCATGGAATCGTGAAAAACTTCTTCAAACGAACGATGGAGGCTCACGTAAACGAACACGAGAGTCTTCAATCGTAGACGATGATGATGATCTAGATAACACAATCACAAACAACCACGAGACAACGAGTTGGAAGGGTACAAGTCCCCTTATTAGTGAACATAAAGCATAAAGATAAGCATGGGATCTCCCCCACGAGGCACCTCGTTTTTGATTACCGAGTCATGAGCTCGACTCGATCCCCTTAAAATGTGAACATTTAGGGATATCATGGTGTGGTCAATTTTTGGCGGGGCTTACATGATAAACAAGGCCCAAAAAGCAACCGGTAAAAAGGACTAAGTCCTTAGATGATGCAAAATACCGGGGTCGAAGATGGCGTTCTCGTTTCCATTGGGAAAACAAATTAACACCACTTGAACATGTGCCATAAACTCAAAGAGTTTGAAGAAAATAGATGAGAAGTAGAAGGGTGAGACAATTGGTAAGACAAACGTTTGAGCTACTCGAGGTAGACTCGCACCAAGCAAATAGATATAGTTTCCATTTATTGCATCGGTGGAAGACCGAGATTTCCCTTTACATGAAATTCCGGGATCGAATATCTCGTCCTCGGTGGACAAGGATGAGGGAACATAAGGGGCTTCCCCCATACTAGAACCACACAAAACATCGTCAAAAGGAGTAGACGAGTTTGTAGTACTCAAAGCACGCGGTGATGACGGAGTTAGATTTGTAGAAAAATCAATTAAATCACATTTAAGATCTTTTTCTTTGTTATCTTTTGAACTCTCCTTATGAAAACCCTTTTTAATTATGTCGAAAATATTCGGTGTTTCTAAGATGATGTTAGTCACACTAAAAATTCTCACATTTTGAAACCGTTTTGGTTTTGGTGGTGGCAAGTTCTCAAAACGTTTATCGACGAAGAAAACCTCCCCATCGGGGTCTACATATTCATCATCCGAAAGATCTTCCGTAGAAACCGGCAACTTATCAACACTTTTCAAGAACGAATGTGAAGGATTTTTCGATTCAAGTATTGATGGTTTCTTCTTTGTAGGCTTAGCACTTATAACCTCCACCGGCGGAGGAAATGGTAAATTGTTTTTGGAGACATTCCCTAAAACTCTTGGTGAAAATTCTTTGCAAACGACATTGGTCGAGTCACCATGGTTTAAAGTTGCAATAGAATATACATGAGAAAGATTGGAGTTTTGTGTTGCATTGATGACAAGTTCTTCTTCATTGAAACGAAGGGTGATTTTTCGAGCATGAACATCGATAAGTGCTCTTGATGTATCCAAAAATGAACGACCCAAAATGAGAGGAACTTTTCGATCGATGGGAATGTCTACAACGATAAAGTCAACGGGATAGTAAAACTTTCCGACTTTAACGAAAACGTCCTCGGCTACTCCACATGCCATGATCGTAGAATGATCGGCCATCTCGATGGACATGTTCGAAGGAGTAAGAGCCGGAAGCGAAAGCGATTTAAAAATCTCGAGAGGCATTAAATTAATACTAGCGCCAAGATCGGCCAAGGCGTAGCATTCCTCCATATCTTGTATAGCACACGGAATCAAAAATTTACCGGGATCACCGACTTTTTGTGGTATGCGGCTTAGAAAAACCGATGAACAACTAGACGATTGTTGTAACTTCTCTTTGTTGTTTAGCATACTTTTGAAGTTTGCGGCGAATCGAGGCATCATGATTAAAGCATCGGCAAAACTTATGTTAAAATGCAAATCACGGAACATTTTCATAAATAGCTCAAATTGATAATTGTTCCTTTCTTGTGCTTTCTCTTTGTTTCGTCTCGAAGGGTAGGGTAAAGGTGGTGTGGGTTGGTCATTAGGCAACGGCCTTGGAATCTCGGGTTTCATAATTGGTATTGGTGTAACCGTAGGTGTGGTTTGAGCGGTACTTCGTGGGATTGTAATGTGCTCCTTTTCGACCATCACCTCGGGTTCTTTCTCGATTTCCTTCTCCGTAGAAGTACTTGGACGAGAGATTGGTTCCTTGAAAGTTTTACCACTTCGTGTAGTAATAACCTTCATTTCTCCCCTCGGGTTGTTAATGGTATCACTAGGAAGACCACCCGAAGAAGAGGGTTTACACATGATTGCTTCAAACATCTTAGCCATTCGGTCCTCAAATTTCGATTGCCTAGCATCCGCTTTCAATAACTCTTGCTTAATCTCATGTTGTCCTAATTCCATCTTTTGTTGGTTTTGTTGAAGACGTTGGACATTTCCTTCCATTTTATTTGCATGAGTTTTAAGTTCATTAGCAAGTTCATTTTTAAGCTCGTTTTTCAACTCGGATCTTAAGCTAATCATCTCACGTTGCATATTATCAAATTTAGCATCATTTGCTTTTGCATAATCTAAAAATTCTCCTTGCAAATTTTTCGTGTGAGCATTTTGAAAACCTTGTGTAGTGTTTTGAAAATCACGGTTTTGGTTTTGATTAGAGATTTGTCCATTCCCACTTTGATAATTCCCTTTGTTGTAATTGCGTGTATTGCCTTGGTAATTACCTTGGTTGTTGTTTCGATAATTGTTAGCATTTTGATTTGGTGGAGCTTGATTTTGGCGGGAACCTTGGCCGTTTTGGTTGTAAGTTCCCGTTGCTACATAAGCACTCGAAGTGTTACCATCCGCGGTAATGCACTCGGATAAATCATGAGCTCCTTCACACGATAAACAACTCTTAGCAACCGCTTTAACCGAAGCGGAATTGGAAGCTTCTTGAGCCTTCCAATGGGACATTAGATTAGCAAATCTATCAAAAAACCGATTTTCCTCATTAGCTTCATCATGTAAGGCGTTAATGCTACGAGACGATTGTGACGACGATGACGAACCCATATTGGCAACACTCGGTGTGTTACGAGGGCTATAAACCTTAGATCGATTCTCAATGATTTGTAAAGCCTCATTTGTCGTCTTGCACAAAAAATTACCACCCGCGGCGGCATTCAAATAATCTCGTTCATGATCATTAAGCCCATTATAAAAAGTATCGATTTGATGCAATTCCGAAAAATCATGATGAGGACATTCATGTAACATCTCCTTAAATCGTTCCCATGCCATAGAAAAACTTTCATTGTTACGTTGCACAAATCGTGAAATCTCATTTTTTAAGTGTGTTGTTTTCGATGGTGGAAAAAACTTGTTCACAAACTTAGAAACGAGATCGGCCCATGTCAAAATCGAATTTGGCGGTTCTTTCTCGAGCCAAATTTTAGCGGGTCCATCCAACGAATATGGAAACAACATCATCTTAATGGCGTCATGTGGAACATCTTTGAATTTGCTAGTGGCGGTGAGACGGTTGAAATTCCTAATATGGTAATGCGGGTTGTCTTTCTCGTGACCTCGAAATTTGTTTGCTTGTAGCATAGACATTAAACCCGTCTTAATCTCGAAATTCTCCGCAAGGATGGCGGGAATAACAATGGCCTCTCCAAAACCCTCGGTGGGTGCTTGTAGCAACTCCATCATAGTACGATTAGCCATTACGACTTCTTGTCCTACAATAGGTTCAACAATTGGAGGTTCTTCAACAATCAACGATTGATTGGCTTGCTTTTGAAGACGTTTACGAGCTCGTTTTGCTTGATTACGAGTGATCATAAACTTCACGAAGAATGGGAGGTGAGCAAAGAAGATTCTTTTTGGTTGTTTTGTGAATTTTCAATTTTTTTGTGTTTTTGATGATATTTAATTTTTTTGGTTTTTGGTGTATCTTCGTAGACAACAATCTACAAAATCTCTCCTCGAATCAAACTCTTGATTAAAGAAGCCTCAAAGGAATGAAAACGATCACGTGGAGTGAACGCCTTCGAATGACTTTAGAACTTTGGTGAAAACCAAATTGTTCACGAGGGTTTAATCACAAAGAAAACCAAGCAAATATAGTATACGTATTAATACTTTGGGCGGCAAAACCCTCGATTAGCCTTCAATCTCAAAATACTCACAAGCAAGCGGGGAAACGAGGCGGCGCGAAGCACTTAAGAGCCTTTTTCCTTAGGGTATATTTTATAATACCCGCCTTATACCCACCTTATAGTTCGTATCTTTCAAAATCGAGCTTCTCGAAAGTATTTATCTATTTTTGCCTTTTCTTTTTGTTTGAGATTCGAATACAATGATCGAGTGATGAAATCCCGAATCAAGGTTGTGTTTTCACACTTTTGGAGATATTGTATTTTGGTTGTGATACTTAATACAATATATTAATAATATTCACAAAGAAAAACCGAGAAAACCGATAATACGTGTTAAGGGAGTTCCACTTAACACAAATATTATTATGGATAATATCAAAAACAAAATTTTCCAAATTAAATCACGACACACCTCCCCGGCAGCGGCGCCAAAATGATTGTAGTAAAAACACGTCTCTTGTTTAGGAAAACAAAGAGCGTAAATAGGGTAAGCGTGCACGACGATTTAGGAAAACCGTGTGTGAATGACCCTAAAAGTGAGTTCGTTCTCGAGGAGGTATAGGTGTTGTGAATTAACTTGTATATATTTGAGATTAATATTGAGAAGATGGAATGACGGTTTCTTGGAAATTATCTACGAGTGATTTAGGAAAACCACAAGTAATGACCCACAATCACTTAAAAGAGATGAAAGATTCGTTTCCCAAGGAGGTATGGTGTTGTGAATTAACTTGTATTTCTTTGAGATTAATATTGATGAGATGGAATGACGGTTTTGTGAAAATTACACTATGACGTAAAAAACGAAAACGTAAAACCGTAGAAAAACAACCAAAATTAAAAATTAAGCTAAGACCAAAAACAAAATCAAGAAAAAGATAAAAACAAGTCTTAAATAATATAAATAAAGATAAAAATCCAATAAAGATATTTTTAAAACCTTTTATTAATTAAATAATTAATTTTAAATGCTAATTAAAGCCCTAAAATTAAATTTAATTAATTCAAATGTCAAAAATATGATTTTATTGAATAATTACTCAACTTATATTATTATAAGACTAAAAAGTAATTTTCTCAAAATTAAAACCTATTAAAACTATTTTTAAAACTCTAAAAATGATTAAAAGTAATTAAAAACTAATTAAACTTAAAATAATTATAAAAATAAATCTAAAAGTTATAAAAATAATCTAAAAATGGAAATAGTCCTAATCAATGACAAAGAACCTAGGAAAAATGAAAAAGAAAGAAAAATAAAATTTTGAAAATTAATTAATAAAATAATATTAAAACACTGTCTTGCGCCGCAGTGCTTGGGTCTTGCGGCGCAACGTGTGAAACGGGAATACCAAGTTCTGCAGCACCTTTAGTTGCGCCGCAGTGCTTGGGTCTTGCGCCGAAACTTGTATGACGGACCTGGTTGGTAGTTGACACTAGCAGGTTTGGACTTTTGTGTTTTGCTTGAGATTTTAAGCCAAGAGGACTTGGGCTTATTGAGCTTATTTGGATGAATATTTTGGGACAAAAGGGCACTCTTGTGATCCTTTGATCACAAGAAGTCAAGACAAACAAGCACAAACACCTAGTACTCAAATTCAAGAAATCAAATGCACCAAAGATCATAAAAACAAGCAAGATAACACTTATGCAGATTTTTAACACCCTTTATCCTTTTAAACTCAACAAACTTGTTCAAATCTTGTTCCAAATTAGACTATAGCTATCATACACCCTATCTTAACTATTTAGCAAACTTCTAACACCTTTTAGCAACTCAAATCAATGATTATACCCTGCTAATCCGTATTGCCAAACACCCTTTAATTTTTTTGAAAACCAATTTTTCCAAATCAAAACCTTATGAAACCTAACCAAATTGTTATCAAAGCTTCATAACATGTATATAACATAACATAAACACAAATCAAGTAACTTAAACACACTTAATCAATCAATCAAGCAAATCATGTAACAAGCACTTTTATGAACTTTTCAAAGAGTAAAAGAGAGTTACCTTAGGACCCCTACATCCAAGGGTCCTAGTGGATGTTGAATCCACCTCCAAACCAACCCGGGTTGGTGCTGAACTAAATCAACAAGCCTTCAACCTATTTGAACACAAAACAAACAAACAAAATGGATAAAACAAGATATATCAATATTTTGTTTTTATTCTCTTTTTTTTTATAACTCTTCCAAAACCTTTTTAATCTTCTTAAAATGTTTCTATAACACTTAGATCATCAACAAACAAAACCTCTTAACATCCAAACCTTTTGAGAAGATTTTACCAAAATCTCTCAAAATCTCAAAACCTTAAACAACTTTGAAAATCAAAGTTGCTTAACCATAAAACAAAGTGGAACTCAGAATCAATCTCCTCACAACACACAAACTTTTAAAAACAATAAAAAAGGAATTACACTTGAATATTTCAAAAACCAAACTTTTTATTTCTTTAAAAAGGAATTACATGTGAGAGACTAGAAACTGGAACAAGGGCTTCACACAAGTTGTGAGCTCCTTTTATAGAGCCTATAGAACATCCTAGAAGCATAAAAACATAAAACCCTAATACATAGAAAATCCCAAATGTGCCCTTGAATGGTTTTGAGTGCATTTTGTCCTCTCATTTGATCTTGAACGTTTATTTTGCTTTGGGAGGAAGCAAATAATCTTGGCCATTGATTTATGCCACGTCACATAACTTGGGGACAAAGGAATGATGTGATTGGTGGATTGGGGAATTGGGGGTTTGGTGCACATGAGTGGGATGCAGGTTTTTAGGAGTGGGAAGGGTTTTGGCATGTGTGAATTACTTGTGTGCAAGTTTAATTGGTTTTTACCCAAGGAAAAGTGAAGGTAAATTCTGGGTGGTAAGAACAATGAATAGTAACCATTTTGATCCTAAAAAAGGGGGAAGCATATGTGTTAGGCGCCACTTTCATTTAAATGTTTGGGAGTTGTCACTTTTGGTCCCTGGCTTTTGATATTTTTGCCATATAATGTTTCCCAGCCCAAAAATCGTCTCTCCCTTGTATTTAAGTTTCATCACTTGACAATTTTGGCACAAACTTTCCATAAAGATGTTTCAAAGGCAATTTTTGTCATTTGGTGATTTTTCAAGGACTAATCTTGGACAATGTTGATCTTCAAAGGTCTTCAATGAGTCTTAAACTTTATGAGGGACCATTGTTGGCAATTTGAAATTGTTGAGGGACTAATCTTGCCATTTCTTCAATCTTGAAGGACCTTTTTGCAATTTTGACAAACTTAAGGGACCAAACTTGTAATTATTAATATACAAGGGTTTTAAGTGTCATTTCTTCAAAGAATAAGGATCAATCTTGTTTTGTCTTCAAGTCTTCAAGGGTATTTGATGAAAATTCCATGATTAGGGCCCGGTTCTTTGTACGGCTTCGTTTCTCGTGTCCGTTTTTCCTTGTATCTTGTGATCTTTTGTCTTTTTCACGATATCCATACCTAAAACACACAAGTAAACAAACACAAGCATATATATGGTATTTTATGACATTTTAGTGCATTTAAAGCCCGAAAAGAACGATGAGATCATGTATAAATGCCATCTCATCAACCCTCGTATTCCTTTAATACTTGGTCGGCCATTCTTGAGAACCGGACGAGCTTTAGTGGATGTGGCCGAAGGTGAGTTAATCTTACGAGTCGGGGATGATGCACAAGTTTTCAAAATGGGGAAGCTTACAAGCACAACCTTTGGAGGACGAGAATCAGTGAATATCATTAATGTGCGTGATGACCTTGTTGTCTACAACAATCCTCTATTCGATTCTTACATCGATAATCCACTTTTTCATGATGATGTGGATGATTCTCGGTCCAATCTGGAACCTTCTCCCATTTATGATTCTCCACCGGTCTTTGATGCTTATGATGATGAGTCTAGCTCAGATTCGGATGATTATGATGACCTTACTTCTGAGTATCCCGAGCTGCCCACATATGATGATTTTGATGAGGCCGATACTCTTTCGAGCGATTCTTCACATGATGAAGATCCTCCGCCATCACTCGATCCTACATTGGACGATTACTCATTTGAGGAAGACTTCTCTATGTTTCTTAACACTTACTTCCCTCATGAGAGTGATGCTCCTCCTTTAGATTTTGAAGATTATCGTCTTGATCCTACTTTGGATTTGAAGGACATTCTTTCAAAGGAGAAGAAACCGGTCGACACCAATATCCGCAGCACGTATGAGTTAACACCTCTTTGTCCCCCTTCTGAGGACGAGGTTGTGCTTCTTCGCGGATCTTCTTCCCATTCTGCTGAGCCTGAGTGCTATTTTCCCTTAAAGGAAAAGGTGTTCGACCCCGGTATTGAAATCTTTAAGCCATCTCAGTATCCACCTGATGATATAAAAGGAAATATCTTTGGAACTTATGGCAATCTTCTTGCACCACTTTACCCTTGCTTCCACCGTGCTCCATCGCTGCTTAAGGGAACCTTGCCTATTCTTCTTTGGCTTGCCTTGTTCGCCTTAAGCTTGTGCTATTTGATGGACGAAAACTATGTCTTTGATCCCGGTGGATATGTTTCATGCTTCTTCCTCTGCTAATCAAGGTCGAGTCAGGCTCACGACTCGGTAATAAAAAATCAAGCGCTTCTTGGGAGGCAACCCATGCATCTATCTTTTAGCTTTCTTTATCCTAAGTGTAGGGGAGACCCGTTGGTTTGCTATTTCCTCTCCTCTTCTCTTAATCAGGGATTCGAGCTTCAATGATCCACTCTTGATGATTTTTGACGACTCGTGACTCCGTGTTCACTATTTCCCTGTTCTATCCTAAACTCTTTTCGATTCACTATTTTATATTTTCTCAATATTAAACTAGGAATCTCTTTAGTTGTCTTTTCCTTAGCAAGATTTAAACAAAGTGCACAATGTCCTAAGTGTAGGGGAGTTTACTCCCACATGCTTAAACATTGAGGACAATGTTTATATTAAGTGTAGGGGGGACTTCTATCGATGTTAAATGGCCTTTTCCTTGTATTTATCCTCATTTTAACCGGAAAATCAATTTTTCGACATTTTTCAAAATTTTTGACCTGTTTAGGCCTATTAGTTTTTCCCTTTGTATAGTTATTTTCTTTCCTTATTAGAATAAATGCTTAATAAAGTGGTTTTAATTTTCAAAACGTTGTGAATCTTTTGACTCAACCCGAGTTTACTTATCTTAGTTACTCTAGCTAGTATCCTTAACATGTTTAAGTCAAGTTTTGCTAGGCTTTTATATAGGGAGCTATAAAACGCGAAAGTCTTAAATCTCACGGGTTAAGAACAAGAACTTTTCGCAAGTTCCTATAATTGATCCTGGAGAGTCGTTTATCAAGGGAACTTTAAAATGCGATTTCTAAACTTGAAAAAGTCTAAGAATTTACAAGATCCTATAGGCGACTCGAAAACCCAAAAATTTGATTTAATAGGCTAAGTATCCACGAGTCTCATTCCTTGAGATTTTAAACTGTGGAGAACGAGAGATGATAGAGTCAATTATAAGTTCGGTATTCTTTCGGGAATTTATGTGAGTTAATTATGAGCCTATTCTCCCATCGCCTGTTAATAAAATTATCTGCAATAATCAAGGTTGTACGATTTGAAAAGTTACTTAGCTTCTAGCCCAAGATCGTTTAAAAGTTGCTCGGTATGGATTAGAGTTCATAGCCAAGGCATAACTTATTGAAGCGGGATGCGAAGATTGGCGAGTCCGAAAAGGCTCTAATAAGGCATGAGGGCTATATTTTGTTTCTAAAGATCCCAAGTGATGTGAAGAATCATTTATCGAAAATCAATATGAAGGATCGAGACACACGACGAAAAGAAAATACTCCCCAGAAGTCATGGAGAAGTGCATCCGAAAAGACCCTAACAAGGTATGAGGATATATAGATCCAAGTCATAAAAGGAGGCGGATCGTTGTATATCAAAGTCCAAAATAAAGATTGGAGAAAAATGAAGAAGTCGTGGTCCAAGTATGAATCTCTCAAAACTTCAAGTGAAGAAATTCCTATATGAAGAGAAGACCATAATTTCATGAACGTCTCTCAAGGTTTGAAGTATGAAGTCGCTGCCAAATATCGGTCCGAGAAAGGTCTCAAATCGCGAAGCGAGTTATGCCAAGATATGAACTTTATAAGGTCCCGAGAAGCAGTTTTAAAAGATTTTGTCCTTTAGCTAACTATTGATTAAATCATTCACTTTATTTTCGGACTAAATAACTATCGAAATAAGTCAAAAATGCATACTCGTGATCATTCAAGACAACAATAAAATATAAGAGATACACCTAGGAATAAGGGAGTCTAAGTGAGTAATTGGCCCACATGAGTTCGTGTTAGTTTACTGACTTATAATAACAATGATCTCGTTTTTAAGCTTGGTTTGGAGAAAGTGAAAACTTGAGGATGATGATTATTCATAACATCTCCAAAACCCAAGGTATGCTTTTTGATTTCTTTACTTTGAATATTTATAGTTTTCTATCTCTTTAATAAAGGCCACTATGGATTGATTATGATGAAAAGTGTAAACGTGCTTTGTAACTAATGCATTGCATGAGGACATTGCAATGGTCAAGTGTAGGGGATTTGATAGGTGTGAAAACACCCATCTTTTCTACCACTTAATTACAATAATAACCGAGCCAAAACGTGTATTTTATGTCTTTTATGTCGGAATTATGCGTGGTTTGTGTTTTTGTTGTGATTTAGGACGAAATTATGAAAAGTGGAGAAAACACGGCATTCATGGGCTAATATTGAAGAAAAAGACGAAATATGAAGTCGAGAAGTCAAGAGTGAAAAAAGAACGGAAGTCAAAGACCAATTTTGAAGATTTATCGAAGAAAAAATCGAAAGACGGAAGTTTACCAAAAGCCGAAGAACTCGAGTCTTATTTATTGAAGAATATAAAGACGAATTTAAAGAAATCCCGAGCCATAAGTCATTAAAGTCCAAGATTAAAGAAGATCCGAAGGCTTAAGGAGTAATGGTGCAATTAACAAAGAGATTAAGAAGGAAGGACCTAATGATGCAATTAAGAGAAAAGGAATGAGGGGAGGAAGCTTCCTAATCCTCCCCTATATACAGATCATTAAGTTAATCTTTTCATTTTTTTGTTGGGTAGAGTGACACTAGTTCTTCCACCTTTACTTTTATGCACATTTAATTACCTTACACCTTTAATTACTTGCACATTTAATTACCTTGTCTTGCACTTTAATTTTCAAGTAAGTAATTTTATCTTTATTACACTTTTACTTTTCTTGTCAAAATCTCTCATTCTACCTTTCTTTCTTGCTTGATCTTTATGTTTACATGTTTATTATCTTGCTTATTTGATTAAAGATTGTGTTTTTATGCTTGTGATTGTGTCAGATTATTGATTCTTATAGCTTATTTTTTTCATCTTTAAGTTTTTAAAGTTTTTATTAAAGTTATTTTTATATAAAAGTAGTTTTTCGTAAATCCTTTTCTTTTCGTGTTATAAAAGTCTTCAAATTTCAGTTTAGTAGCTTATTTTTATATGGTTTGCCTTAGGATTTTCGTCTTGTGTTTGTTAGAATTATAGCTTATTTTTCTAGCTTATTTTCATTCTCTTTTACTGTATTCCGATTGGGTTAATCGGAAAAGGGTTATACATTCCGACCAGCGTTCCTTGCTTGGTCAGAAAAGGGTTTACACATTCCGACGAGAGGGTCTTGGTATTCCGATCAGTGGAGGTTTTGAGTATTCTGATTAGGGGTTGTGACAGCATTCCGATTGGTACTCCTTCCCTCTTTCCGATCGAGTTGTTGTTTGGTATTCCGATCAGGTATAGTGACGATATTCCGATCAAGGGGTTCCGATCAGCATTCCGACCAAGTTCACACCACATTCTGACGGGATCAACATTCCGACCAGGTAGGTTTACAACATTCCGATCTGGGTGTCTTGAGGTATTCCGATCTGGGTAAGTGACAGGTATTCCGATCAGAGTCTTCCGATCGACATTCCGACAGGTTTGGTGATATTCCGACGAGGTATGGTCGGAATATATATTCCGATTGGGGATTGTTTTTAGTGTTTTGTCTTGTTTAATTTTTACGTTCTCACTTTAATTCTTGACTAATTTTAATTTTTGTCACGCTTTTATTTTTAGTCATTTAATTATTTTACTTTTCAAAGTTTTAAATATCGCACCTTTAATTTTAATTAAACTTAGATTTATTTCAACGCCATTTTACTTTAACGACATTTTCTTTTAAGTCTTTGTACATTTTATTTAAAAACAACCAAAAATATTTGTTTTACCAAAATCAACTGAGTCACACATAGAACCTAGATCAATTCGATTAGACACACATCAAAAGAACTTTTTAACTGAGTAAAATTCTACATTAGTGAACATTTACCGGAGGATCTGGCTCATTCTTAAGTTTGACTTTAGTGACTTCGTAAGGTGTTGCTACTGGTCTAAGTGGTTCCACATCAAACTTCTGAATGATCTCATGAACATACTTGTCTTGACTTATGAAGATACCATCTGACTGCTGCTTGACTTGAAGACCAAGGAAAATGTGAGTTCTCCCATGGCACTCATCTGAAATTCGCCTTTCATTAGTTGTTCAAACTCATCACACCATTCCTGTAAAACCTGTAAATTTCAGGTTTTGACTATGTCATCATTGTATACGTCACCTCATGATATCTGAACATATATTACCATCTTTGCATGAAATCTTTTGAGCAATCATATGCATCATACGTGAGCATACATTATTTTAATCATCAGAACATGGAAACATTTAATCAGATAGCATACATTATGATTTTAAACATTTAATCATAAGGACACAGTCACATTGGTATGACTACATTATATGAGCATGCGGGACAGTACACAATCATTTCTTTTGGGACAATTAAGTCACCTGAATTTATAATCGTAAGCATTCATCATATTGGTTCATAAAAATCTAAACTCACGATCACAATTAATAATAATTACTTAAGTATTATTTTAGAGCTTTAAATATATAGATATATACTTTTCTCACATTATGGATGACATTACGTTACGACATCAACTATTCTTATTATTAAACATTACCATTAACCTTTCTAACTTATTTAAACTAAGTTGTCATACATTTTAATAAAGTGAATTATTTTCTCATCTAAATATGACCATACTTTCACCAAGGATCCCAAACTTAACCAAAATCAACCTAGACTTAAACATACTCACAAAATACTATACCTATACTCCTAGTGACTATACTTGGACATAAAATTTAAACATAAAAATATCCTAGACTCACTATATAGCCGAATGTATACATATACATAGAATTACATACCAAAAACCTTTACCATTTACACTTTTGACTTTTTTGACTTTGTACAACACACCTCATTAAACCATACATAATAGAAACACTTTCTTTTCCCCTTGACTAGCTAATACCACTGGTATGCATTCAAAACCAAGACACCAAGTAAAATATTGGGCATTTAAAAAATGTACAAACTAACCATACTTGTATCATGAAAATAAGACACCTAGCACACTCAATTTGACACTAGACGTGTGCTAGAACACATCTACACAACCATTTCATTTGTACAACCTTTCCATAAACATGCGACGGCAAAGAGCATGTTGGGGTCATATGTACATATTAACTCATTAAAGCCATTTACTTACATGGTACACACTAAAATCTCCATATATACCTAATTATCTCTCTTTTAGACGTGTATAAGCCCAAGCCACACCTCTCAATCTCACTTTGTGATATTTATCAAACTTTAGAACTCACACATCACTTACTATACTCACATTAGGATACAAACCTAACAAAACACCTAGAAGAGCTCCTAGCATTTACTTCTATCTATTCTTGGTCTTCACCAAGCATTTAGTGCTTATTATCCAAGATATTTAGCATTCAAGTCAAGTCCAAGATTATCCAGGTCATAATAAGAGGAACCTGACGTCTAGAACTCCTAAACCATTGTCATCACCAAGTTTATCTTGAAACAAGTAAGTATTTGTCCTCTCTAAACTTTTCCTTACTCATTTTACTTCTCATGCATGTTTATGCTATAAAAATGGAGTTAGGAGTACATGCATATGTTAAAAACTTGTAAACAAACCCTAAACAACATATAAGCCCACGGCTTATATGGTATCTATGGGTAATCTTGCCTCAAAACCCTAAGACTTGTAATAATATGCTTAAAGAACTTAGTGTAAGCCCTAAAGTAAATTGCTATGTCACAAAAGTGTATAAAAAGTAATATAAGCCGAAACTTATAAGCATATATAAGCCCATAAGTCACAAAAGCCTAGACCTATATAAGCTAGACATTTAAGCCTATAAAACATATATAAGCCGAGACCTAAAAAAATATATATAAGCCATGACATAGAATTTCTAAAACCTAATATAAGCCAAAACCTATAACTTATATAATCTAAGTCAGTTAAAACCCTAAAAACTTATATAAGCCAAAACCTAAAACCCTATATAAGCTAGGCCATGTAAACCCTAAAAGTCTATATAAGCCGAGACTTAGAAATATTTACCCTAGCTCATTTAAGCCCTATAAATGCTAAATAAGCCGAGTCATATAAGCCCTCATATAAGCTATAAATAAGCCGAATACAAATAAGCCCATGACTTAATTTTAAGCTTAGAAATAATAAGATATAAGCCCAATAAGGAAATTATATTTACTAGCCCATTCAATAAATTACTAGTTGAGCAAACTAGCCCACTAGGCCCATTTAAACCAAGCCAAACCCTATTGGGCCAGTCAAGCCCAAAAACTGTTTTGGGAGACTTTTCGTGCCCATTTTGATAATTGGTGAAAGTTAAGGTCAATTTTGTAACTTAATAAAACATGTATAAATGATTTCGTCTCTTTATAAAAGTTCAAGGACCAAATGTGTCAATTACAAAAGAATAGGGTGTGTTTGCCTTAACCCGGGAACTAAATGAAACCATAAGTAATAATTGTGCAAATAACAAAACTTAATATAAGCCCTAGTTGCCCTTATTAAATATTCCGAGACCTCAGGGGTCATTTTTGCCATTATTGAAACTTGTTACAAGCCCTAACTATTACTTTTAAATAATCCGAAACTTCAAGGACTAATTGTGTCATTTTGAAAACCTAAAACAAACCCTAAACCTAACCTAATTATTTCCGAGACATAAAGGGGTGTTTGGTCATTTACCCAAAGTTTTGTAAGCACTAGGGGCGTTTTCTAAATAAATTAAACGAACAAGGACTAACGACGCAATATACTTAACGAACAAAACCTTAAAGGATATTTTTGGTAAGTTGTTATACTAACAAGGAATCAAGTGTAATTTAAGTTAATTAAAAATACTAATAAATTATTTTATTGATAAATTAACTTAGCCGTTTGGATAATTAAACAAATTACTAAATTTATTCGCGAAACCTTATAAACTGACAAATCGCGTTAACTATATTTTTGAAGCCTTAAGAAAAGTAAAATGTATTTTTTTTTCTTACAATAAATTAAATAATATAAAAATCTATTTATTTAATTTATTACCCATTTTACTAGACAATTTAAATATGTATATTTTTAGAAACTAAAAATATATATATACTTTCAATTCACTATAAGTGTAAACACTTAAACGGTCGTTATAGCTTATTAATTAGTGATCATGCATTTTCAACCATACATCCATCATGCATTGTTAATTATGCATTTACTAAGGTACTTAAAATTACATATGTAATTTCTCCAGTTCGTGATCATACTGTGCCATTTTATTTAGTGACATCATTCCCACATCACTACCACTAAGGTGAGTTCATGGCCCCATCTTTACTCTTTTATAACTGGGGAGAAAACATACAAAAACTATATATATTTAAATATGCAAAACATGCACTGGTGACAACAACAATTTATTGCCTATTGTTTGCCCCATACCCGTAGACTGTAGTAGTTAATAGTGTAGCGCGAAATGTATGAATAGATCTATTCGAGTATTGACAACACCCGGCCTGCGTGACTTGCTATCACGAAACGCTTAGGCCAAGCAACAGGTTTATATCATTGTCGGACTGAAGGAATAACATCAGGACAGATCCAAATGGGCGTACTGCGCATCTTTTGTCTAGCTTCTATTATAGGGCAATAGGAACTACTATGGTATTGGACTGTGATTGTCCTACTATGATCGTGATGTTTGGCATATTAGTAATTTAATTATTTAACTAAACCTATGAATTCACCAACTTCGTGTTGACCCCTACATTTTAGTCTATATGTTTTCTCAGGAAAATAAAGCAGGTTCATGCATTGGATTCCAACATTTTAGGGAGCATCATGTCTACCATTGGGCTAGGATATTTACTTCAGTTTCATAATAAATGTGGTTTTACAAACAAGATACTAAGTGTGTACAATTAATTCATGTAATATGTTTCAAATGACTTTTATGATCATTGCTCTATATACTGTGTGCTATCGATCCACCCAAGTAACACCCCACGTACTATTCCGCTGCATTTGACCATCAGGGGGTGTTACAGAAATGGTATGAGAGAGCATAGTTATAGAGAACCAGATCGATAATAAAAATTTTAAAATATAATAAAAAATTTAAACAAGACTATAACTAAACTTTTAAAATCAATGAAATAAAAACAAAGTTGAATTTTGGGGAACCTTTATAAGTTACGCATATAGCATATAGAGCATACATATTATGTGAACTAACTTCACACTGACTTATAACCTTCGAGTTAATAAATCACCTAAGTATCTACTCATACTTTTAACAAGCGTAGTTAAAAGACATAAACCGCATCGCATGTGCATTTTAAAAACTTTTTGAATTGTGTAAGCTAAAAACTTACTCAACTTTGAAATGCTATTTTCAGATACGATGACGCCACCTACTGTTGTGACTACCTTCGAGGAGCTCATGGCTCCTACCACCACTCCATTATCACTGACATCAGAATTTGCTGGACCCGCATCTGACACCGAGTCCATAGGTGACCAGCCAGACGGAGTCATCATACTTTAAGATTCACCTACTCTATCACCACCCACTGTATCCCCTACTTCACCACTCCTTGTAGTACCTACATCTCCTCCTAGGTAGATGGACCAGGTTGTGCCTTCCTTACCACCTTTTCCACCACCTTCTGCACATCAACCTTACCCCACCAGTACTCTGCCACCTCGCAAGGGGAGGCGTGATTCTATTCCTGACTCGACCTTCGAGATAGGAGAGGGATCGGGAGCTGGATAGCCCAGTCTTGGCGCCCTACAGGAACAGGTCGACGCACTAGTGGCCCGACAGGCGCAGGATACCGCCCATATTCATGCCCTGCTGCATTCGGACCATCAGGGTTGCGCCTTACTTCAGGAGAGCTATAGTTCTCTCTACTAGGCCGTGGCTAGTGAGTCACACACCACACAGGGTTCTCTGGGTATGACCCAAGGGACCATACATTGGTTGTTGGATGAGGTTGCTTACCTCCGCTACCGGCTAGCTTCACTAGAGGCTCATTCGTACGAGACCTAGGCTGCTATCCTCACATAGGAGGAGACTTTTCGGACATTCATAGACCTGGCAGATCTTCGTCATCAGGTAATCATTGCTGAGACATATCATCTACGGAGTGCCGATACCGCACGTCAACACCAGTTGCTCGAGACCATGAGATTCTCCCGAGAGACCAGAGCGATGATTCACATGCAGGATGATCGTGCACCCACACCACCAGCTGGACCACCTGCACTTGCAGACAGCCATACTAGTGTAGGCTAGATTTATTTGTACATCATTTCAATCATTGAGTTGCATCTCAGCTCGCATGATTTAGGTCTTTTGTACTTGTATTTTCATCTCAGTTGTATCCGTATCGTAGCACCTAACCTTAGTAGGTAGGTTATCTTTTGTTGTACTACAAACATATGTACCACTATCTCAGACAGGATGTTTGTATCTCTGTCTTAGATTGGTTTTATTTGTATTATATTGATGTTCACCAGTACTGACATATTATCATCTACTTGGTTGTTTGAATTTATATTATTATGAAATCTTGACAGGTTATCCAATTTGTTGTGAATTCTATGCATACCCATTTTTATGCAGCTTAATATAATAATCTTACTGACCAACTAATAATCTCATCTTTGTGTATGATAGAACAATGGCACAAAGAGTCACTCGACAGAACCCTGACGCTACTCCTTCAACGACTATTTCAGAAGCGCAACTTAGAGTGCTTATCGGTCAAGGCATTGCTGATGCCCTAGCCGCCAGGGAAAGACACCCCAACGGAAACCAGGGCGACAGTCAAAAATCGAATGCCAGAGATCGAACTGCCAGAGGATGTACCTATCCCGACTTCCTGAAATGCAAGCCTAGTTACTTCAAGGGCAAGGAAGGGGTAGTAGGACTCATGCAATGGTTCGAAAGGACCGAGACAGTATTCCACATTAGTGATTGCACCAGGGAGAACAAGGTGAAATTTTCCACCTGTACCCTCTTGGAAGATGCTCTCACCTGGTGGAAATCCCTAGTTGCTACCCTCAGGCATGATGAAGCCTATGGCATGACCTGGAATGCATTTAAAGAAAGACATACCACGAAATACTGTCCTCGGGGTGAAATAAAGAAACTAGAGATTGACTTGTGGAACCTCAAATGCTCAAATCATGACATCACGGCTTACAACCAGAGATTTCAGGAGCTAACTTTGAAGTGTACTCGGACGTTCCCTGACGTGAAGGACAAGATAGAAAAGTGTGTCAGTGGACTTCCTGATTCGGTTCATGATAGAATACTGGCATCCCGACCCACTACGGTCGAGGGTGCCATAGAGTTTGCCACAGAGCTGATGAAAAAATGGGGACGTGATCATTTACTTAGGCAGTGTGAGTACAAGAGAAAAGTTGAGGAGAACTACCGCGGTTATCATCAGGGCCAGCAACCAAAGAAACAAAACTTGGGTCAGATCTGTAGTGTTGTTTCCTCAGCACCACCACCATATGCAGGCAACAAGCCAAAGTGCTCCAAGTGCAATTTCTATCATTTCTCTACTACTGAATACCGAAGACCCGGACAGGGCAACACCCATGTTCCAGCCATCAGGAACAACTCCAGCACCAACTATAATCCGCACAATGGCAACAGTCAGAACTTCCGCGGAAATGGATAGCAGGGAATCTGCCAGCACACTGGCAGCGGTAACATGGCTCGTAGGGAAGTTTGTTGCTATGGTTGTGGAGAAATCGGGCACGTCAAGCCTGATTTCCCAAAGAGATCAGTTAGGAACGAGAACAAAGGAGGAGCACCGTCTAGAGTCTATGTGATATGAGACGCCAAGACCAACCCAGACTCCAATGTGGTTACTGGTACGTTCCTTCTAAACAACCGCTATGCAAATATTTTATTTGATACGGGAGCCGATAGGAGTTTCATATCCACAGAATTTAGTAGCGTACTAGACATCACACCTACACCGTTAGATGACTGTTATATAGTCGAGTTAGCAGACGGTAAAATCATTGAAACTAACACTATTTTAAGAGGTTGTACCTTAAATCTTCTAAATCATCCATTCGACATTCAGTTGATACCTGTAATTTTGGGTAGTTTCGACGTCATCATTGGTATGGACTGGTTAGCTAAATATCACGCAACCATTATGTGCGACCATAATCTAATCCGTATACCATGGGGAAAAGAAAATCTAATTGTTCGAGGAGAAGGAAACTCAGATAGAACTGACACCAGACTGAGTGTTATCTCATGCACTAGAGTCCAGAAGTATATACTAAAAGGATGCCCTATCTTTTTAACACATATTTCAAAAACCGACAAAGAAGAGGAACCAGAGAAGAAACAAATCAAGGACGTGCGAATTGTCCGCAATTATCTCGGAGTTTTCCCAGACGACCTACATGGTTTGCCTCCGACTCGTCAAGTGGAATTTCAAATCGACTTGATACTAGGAGCTTAATAACTGATTTTTGGTTAGTTAATAAAAAGGTTTGGTGCAAGATCTTTCTTTGTGTTGCTCGTACCCAATTGTATTTGTCGTTGTTTCGTTCTAGGTATCTTCTCGAATCGATCACGGTTCAAAGTGGAATTGTTGTAATTGGTGACTAAAAAGGGGGAGCTTTTGATCTATATCTACTAAAAAGGTAAATGCTAAAAGCAATTAATAATAATAAAGCCTGGATTAAACTTAAAACTTAAAACAGTAAAATACCTCAACTGAGAAAAATAGCTGATTCGGAATGTAATGCTTGATCCGGAATATAACCTTTATTCGGAATATCTTAGACAAAAACCTTCATCCGGAATATCTTGAAATTGCTTCATTCGGAATGTTCAACCAAACTCCTTCATTCGGAATAATCTTACTCATGCGGAAAGAAATCCTTGGTTCGGAATGTTGGTTGACTCGGAATAACCACTGATCCGGAACAAATCTATTTATTCGGAATAAACATAACCTTCATGCGGAATCTACTCATTCGGAATATCTACTGATTCGGAACAATAGCTTCATTCGGAATATCTACTAATTCGGAACAATAGCTTCATTCGGAAAGATGATTTGGTTCGGAATAAAAATTACAAAAGTGCTCATTCGGAATATTTTGCTTATTCAGAATATTTGGCAAAAAGCTTCATTCGGAACATTTCTTTATTCGGAATGTCACTGACTCGGAATATTGTGCTTTATCCGGAATAACTGATTCAGAATAATTAAACAATGCTCAATTGGAACAAAAACGATTCAACCGGAATATTGATTATTCCGCATGAACACACTGATCCAGAATAACTAAATGAAAATGCTGGTTCGGAATGCTAAGTTTATTCGGAATAAAATAAACAATAACCCTTCAACCAAAATGATTAGTTCATCCGGAATATTTTCACTACAATCCTTTGGTTCGGAATAATATGTTCAAATCCTTGATTCGGAATGATTAGTTCATTCGGAATATGGGGATTTGAAACAGTAAGGAGAACGAAGAACAGGGGAACAATAAACACCACGAATTTAACCAAAATCCACCAAGTTTTTAACCAAAACTTAAACTAATTTAACCACTAATCATTTACTAATGATAATCATCAAGCCAAAACAACAAAAACTCAAAACCCACTTACTCTTGAAGATCAAAATCAATAAAATAAAAACCTTAGAACTTTGAATCAACAAGAAAAGGAAGAACAAGATGAAATAGAAACTTGTATTAAGGATTAAGATTCAAACAAACAAAATGGAAAGATTAAACTTACAAGACTGTGGAGGAATCAAAGAAAATAAAAACCACCAATCTCCTTAAGGGAGTTGGTTCCTACGAACTAGGAAAGAAATATCAGAAAGGAAAAACTAGTCTCGAAAATGTGAATGGGAAGGGTATTTATAGGCCTTGTCTTTGGTTGGTGAGTGGGCTTTCTCCCTTTCTTTTTGTCTTCTCGTCTTTTCAGAAAAGTTGACGTTTTCGATTTCGATTCGGGACTTGTCGACGAATGAATTCAACTCGTCTTTTAATTACTTCATTTAATAGACTTGAGTTCTTCGACATATGTAAATCTTCCATCTTTGGTCCTTTTCTTCGATAAATCTTCAAATAGGCCCATTGACTTCAAATCTTTTGCATCTCTTGGACTATAGACTTCGTCTTTTCGTCTTTTTCTTTGATAAAACCCGCGCAATCCCATGTTTTCTTCAATATTTATCCGGTTGGCTCTGAAAAACACAACAAACACACAAACCACGCATAATTCCAAACAAATGACATTAAATACGCGTTTTGATATCGTTTTAGCAAGAAATAAGTGGTAAAAGGATGGGGTTTTCACACCTATCAAATCCTCTACACTTAATCATTGCCATGCCTCATGCAATGCTATAATTTTAAAGCATGGTTTACATTTCTCATCATAAATAACCCACCTTGGCCTTTGTTAAATTCTAACACTAAGGAAACCAAAAGAACAAAACAAGTAAAGTATTTAAAGACTGGGGTTTTAGATTGTCATGAATGTTCATCATTCTCAAGTTTCACGTTCCCCATACCAAGCTTAAAAACGAGATCATTGTTATAATAAGTTAGCAAACTAACACGAACTCATGTGGCCCAATTATTCACTTAGACTCCCTTATTCCTAGGTGTATCTCTTATATTTTATTGTTGTCTGGAATGATCACGAGGATGCATTGTTTGACTTATTTCGATAGTTATTTAGGCTGAAAATAAAGTGGGACGATTTAATCAATAATTAGCTAAAGGACAAAATCTTTTAAAACTGCTTCTCGGGACCTCATAAAGTTCATATCTTGGCATAACTCGCTTCACGATATGAGACCTTTCTCGGACCGATATTTGGCAGCGACTTCATACTTCGAATCTTTGAGAGACGTTCTTGAAATTATGGTCTTCTCTTCATAATAGGAATTTGTTCACTTGAAGTTTTGAGAGATTCTTCATCTTTGGACCACGACTTCTTTCATTTTTCTCCAATCTTTATTTTGGACTTTGATATACAACGATCCGCCTCCATTTAGGACTTGGATCTATTTATCCTCATACCTTGTTAGGGTCTTTTCGGATAGATTTCTCCATGATCTTTTGGGGAGTTCTTGCTTTTCGTCGTGTGTCTCGATCCTTCATATTGATTTTCGATAAATGATTCTTCACATCACTTTTGGATCTTTAGCAACAAAATGTAGCCCTCATGTCTTGTTAGGACCTTTTCGGACTCGCCAATCTTCGCATCCCGCTTCAATAAGTTATGCCTTAGCTATGAACACTAATTAATACCGAGCAACTTTTAACCGATCTTGGGCTAGAAGCTAAGTAACTTTTCAAATCGTACACCTTATTTATTGCAGATAAATTTATTAGCAAGCGATGGGAGAATAGGCTTATAATCATCTCACATAAATTCACGAAAGAATACCAAACTTATAATTGACTCTATCATCTCTCGTTCTCCACAATTTAAAATCTCAAAGAATGAGACTTGTGGATGCTTAGCCAATTAAATCAAAGTTTTGGGTTTTCGAGTCGCCTATAGGATCTTGCATCTTCTTAGACTCTTTCAAGTTTAGAATTTTCGTTTTAAAGTTCCCTTGATAAATGACTCTCTAGGATCAATTATAGGAACTTGCGAAAATTTCTTGTTCTTAACCCGTGAGAGTTAAGACTTTCGCGTTTTATAGCTCCCTATATAAAAGCCTAGCAAAACTTGAATTAAACACGTTAAGGATACTAGCTAGAGTAAACTTAGATAAGTAAACTTGGGTTGAGTGAAAATATTCACGACTTTGCAAAATTTAAAACCACTTTATTAAAATTTTATTTTTGCAAGGAAAGAAAATAAACATAACAAAGGAAAATACAACTATACAACTAGGCCAAAATAGATTAAAAATTTTGAAAAATGTCGAAAAATCGAATTTTCCGGTTAAATGAAGGCATTTTAATGGAAAAGTCCACTTAAAACTTCGATAGAAGTCTCCCTACACTTAATATAAACATTGCCCTCAATGTTTAAGCATGTGGGAAAAGTCTCCCCTACACTTATGATATTGTGCATGTTGGTTAAATCAAGTTAAGGAAGAGACAACTAAAGTGATCAATTTCAAATGTGAATATGAAGAAAATTGAATCACGATAGTTGAGAGATAGAACCGGAATTGCGGATAACATGGGAGCACGGTTCTTCAAAGATTCCAAGAGTGCACTTATCCCTGTAATCACATCACCATACAAAAACAAGCAACCAATATAGCTCCCCCTACACTTAGGATGAAAAACGGGAAAAGGGGAATAGATACTCGGGTTCCTGATAGGTGTGTAAACACCCATCCTTTTACCACTTAATTCTGGCTAAAACGAGACCAAAACACGTATTTAATATCATTTGTTTGGAATTATGCGTGGTTTTTGTGTTTATTGTGTTTTCAGAGCCAACCGGATGAATATTAAAGAAAACATGGGATTGCACGGGTTTTACTGAAGAAAAGGACTCAAGATAAAAGTCTATTGTCCAAGAAATGCAAAAGATTTGAAGTCACTGGGCCTATTCGAAGATTTATCGAAGAAAAGGACCAAAGATGGAAGATTTACATAAGTCGAAGAAACTCAAGTCTATTAAACGAAGAAATTAAGAGACGAGTTGAATTTAATCGACGACAAATCCCAAATCAGAATCGAAAACGTCAACTTTTCTGAAAAGACGAGAAGACAAGAAGAACGGGAGAAAGCCCACTCACCAACCAAAAGACAAAGCCTTATAAAGGCCCCTCCTCACACTTTTCATCCAGCTTTTAGTTAGTTTTTAGTTTTCTCTCCTCCTTCTTTTTCTCCCTTTAGTTCGTCCCATCACCAACACCACTAGGGTGTTTGGTGATTTTGATCTTTGATCTTCTAATCTTGTAATTTTCATCTTTGTTTTATCTTGTTAAAACATTAATCATTCAATACAAGTTCTTGTTTAATATTTCCATTTTATCTTGTTCATCTCCATTTATTTGGGTTAAAGTTTAAATTCTTGTTTGATTGATTTGATCTTGAAAAAGTTGTTGAATTTGTGTTTTTACTGTTGGGATTTGTTACTTATGGTTATTAGATTGTTTATGGTTAATTTGGTAAAACCTTTTTGAGTATTTAGTTTGATTTTTGATAAAATTTGTCTTCCTTGTTCTTCGGGGTTCTGCTACTGTATCTGTGTACCCAGACTTCCGGATGAACTCAAAAGTTCCGGATGAACACAAAACTTCCGAATGAACTTCAAAGTTCCGAATGAATATGTTATTTAAAAGTTCCGATTGAATTTTCCTTTAAAAGTTCCGAATCAGAAGAAACTTCCGAACGAACTGAAAGTTCCGGATGAACCTAAAACTTCCGAATGAACTGAAGTTCCGGATGAACAGTAAGTTCCGAATGAATATGTTATTTAAAAGTTCCGAGTGAGTTTTTCCCTTAAAAGTTCCGAATCAGTAGAAACTTCTGAATGAGTCTGAATGTTCCGGATGAAGCAGAGTTCCGAATAAAGTTCCGCATGAACCAAAGTTCCGAATGAGCTTATTTTTGAAAAGTTCCGAATGAACCTAAATCTTCCGAATCAATCAAAGTTCCGGATGAATGTTTATTTTCCAAAGTTCCGGGTGAATCTTCCGAATCAACTTCCGAGTGAAGGATCCGAGTAAAGTTCCGAATCAAGGTTAATCTTCCGAATCAAGTTTCTTTGGGCTTCATTAATTGTTACTGTTTTTTTTAGGTTACTGTTTTTTTTTATTTTATTTTATTTTAACTTTAATTTCAGTTTTCATTTTAATTTTAATTCAAGTTTTTATTAATTGTCATTAAATTAATTATCTTTGATTTATGTTTTCATTCTATTACATTTTAACATTTAGTAGATTAGAAAACCAAACCTTTTATTTAGTAACCAAGAACAATCATTCCACTTAAGGCTGAGATCAATTCGAGAGGACTGAGAGATAAAATAGAGAACCCATAGAAAAATCTTTGTATCAAATGGGACCGCTGCCGGCTCTTCTTGTTATGATCAAAATTTTTTGTGAGAACTTGGATTTTGGGATCCGTTAAGATCAAAATTTTTTCAAAAATGCAAAAAAATTACAAAACATAAAAACCAAAAATATTTTTGCCTTGTTTTTCTTTGTTCGTTCTTTTGCGGGTTTATGCGCACTCGATCCACGTCTTATCAAGAGCCCGAGCCTCTCGATCACTCAGACATGGCCGGTGTACAAAACAACAACAACATACCACCTCCAAACAATAATAATAACAACAAAACCCGCCTTTAAACAACATGAATAATAACCACAACAATGAGCCCCTTCCGGATAATCGGCCGATGATTGAACTGCTGCAAGCTCATGTAGATGGCAACACGGATCCAATTGTCATACCTCCAATTGCCGCCAACAATTTCGAACTAAAATCAGGCTTTATCCAGATGGTCTCCGCTCAACCATTTTTGGGACGTACCATTGATGACCCACATGACCATATCAAGAGATTCTTGCAACTCACCAACACGGTCAAGTTCAATGGTGTTCCACAAGAGGTTAGCAGGTTACAACTTTTTCCCTTTTCTTTAGAGGGACAAGCCCGGCATTGGCTTGCTAAGGAACCGCCACAGAGTATTCTCTCGTGGACGGATTTGGAAACCAAGTTTATAAATTACTTTTTCCCACCCTCTCGTACTACCGCTTTGCGGAATGAAATCATAAATTTTGAACAAAAGTACGATGAGTCGTTCAGTGAATCTTGGGATCGTTTTAAAGATCTTTTAAGAAAATGCCCACAACATGGTTTTACCAAAGTACATCAAATTAATACTTTTTACAATGGTTTAAGCATGAGTGACCAAGATTCACTAAACAGTGCCTCGGGTGGTAATCTTTTGGCTAAGACTTCTAATGCTGCTTGGGACATCATTGAGAATAAATCTCGTGTGCAAACCAAGATTGTTCGGACCAATGTCGCTAGTGCTAGCACTAGTGACAGTGACAAGCGATTGGACAAAATCACCACGCTTCTTGAATCGCTTGTCACCCACACCGTCAGCAACAACAACAGCAACAACACTAAAAACGCTCAAGTTAACGCTGTCAGCCAACCTTGTGAGATATGCGGTGGTCCTCACTCTTACACTACATGTACTGCCACCCAAGACTACCCTGCTGAGAATGTGAATGCGGCATATGGCACCTATCCTCAATCTGCTTATCACGCTAGACCTCAAGGTGACCGTAATTTGCTTAGCTACCGCTCCAACAATTATCTTTCACCACCTGGTTTTCCTCCTACCAACCCAAACCAACAACAAAACCTTAATCGCCCTCCTCAACAACAACAACAACCTCGACAACCATACATCCCTCCTCACAAGCAGCAACAACCACCTCAACGTAACAATCAAGTTTACCAACAACCTGCTTATCAACCACCCGCATACAATGCTCCTCCCAACCAAACCACCACTGCATTACACCAAGAGGTTGCAACCTACATGAGGACCAATGATGTGATCGTGGAAAATCTCCAACAGGAAGTGCGAAACTTGAAGGCAGACTTGGTCAAACAAGGAAACGATTTGAGAGCCGACATGAGAAACACGTTGGATAGCCAAACTAATGATCTGAGGAACATGATGGCTGGTTTCTTCCAAGGTAATCAACCCTCTTCTTCGGGTACTCTTCCGAGTAACACCGTTGCGAATCTAAGAGGGGAGATGAAAGCAATCACCACTCGAAGTGGCAAAGGTACCAAGGAACCCGAGCTTCCTATACCTCCATCGGTGGTTGTGACTAAGGAGAACGAGTCACCTGCTCCTATTCCTCATCCTTCTCCTTCCCCGATTTCTCCACCTCTTCCTTCTACCCCTCCTCCACCCAAGGATGTGAGTGATCCTATTCTCCCAAAGCCTTCCTCTTCTTCCAATATACCTTATCCATCTAGGTTGAGGAAAGAAAAGCAAAAGAGCAAGGACGATATTCAGGTTTCTAACTTTCTTAAAATGTTTAAACAACTGAATTTCAATATCTCCTTCGCTGAGGCTCTCGCTCACATGCCTAAATATGCGAAAATGTTTAAAGATCTTCTGAGCGACAAGGAAAAGCTCCTCGATATTGCCAACACCCAACTTAATGAGAATTGCTCTGTAGTGCTCTTAAGGAAATTGCCAACCAAGCTTGGTGATCCGGGTCGCTTTCTAATTCCTTGCAATTTCTCGGGAGTAGAGAATTGCATGGCCCTAGCCGATCTAGGTGCCAGTATTAATCTTATGCCTCTAAGCGTTTGGAAGCAATTATCTCTCCCTGAGCTAGTCCCCACTAAAATGACTTTGGAATTAGCTAACCGTACGGTTGCTTATCCAGTGGGGATAGCCGAAGACGTCATTGTAGGAGTCGACAAATTCACCTTTCCTACTGATTTCGTTGTCGTCGACTACGAGATGGACCCCCGTGTGCCACTAATTGTTGGTCGTCCATTCTTGAGGACCGGTCGCACTCTCATCGATGTTGAAGCCGGTGAGCTTATCATGAGAGTGGGTGACGATAAAGTAGTCTTCAACATGGGAAAGTTGTCTAAACAGCCTTATTCATATGAGAGTGTTAATTGTATTGACGTTCTTGATGAGGCTTGTGAAGAACACTTCAAAGATGCTTGTAAAAGTATTCCTACCTCTCTTCCCAATGTTGAAACCGTTTCCTCTATCGACTCATCACTATCTCTATTTGGAGAAAGTGATTTCCTTTGGAAAGATTTGGAAGCCACCATGGGAGATGTGCATTTAGACAATGACGATTCTACTACCAATTGGGATGAAGATCTCAGCTTCATTGAAAACCTTCTCAAAGAAGACAATCCTTCTCCTCCATCTCCCACGGTCATTGCTATCGATACTCCGACTTCGAACACGCCTCCCGTCGAAAATCCTCCGGATTTAGAACTTAAGGAGTTGCCGCCCCATCTCGAGTATGTATTCCTTGAAGAAGAGAAGAAGTCGCCCGTCATCATCGCAAAGGACCTAAAAGAAGAAGAAAAAGCCCGACTTGACGCCGTGTTGAAAGATCATAAGAAGGCTATTGCTTGGAAGATTTCGGATATTCGTGGAATTGATCCTCACTTCTGCACACACAAAATTCTCATGGAGGACGACTTTAAGCCCACAATTCAAAGCCAACGAAGGGTGAATCCAAAAATCCATGAAGTCATCAAAACAGAGGTTATCAAACTTCTTGATGCGGGTATGATTTACCCTATTTCGGATTCACCATGGGTTAGTCCAATCCATTGTGTGAAGAAGGGCGGAATAACCGTTGTTCCCAATGAACACAACGAGTTGATTTCCACTCGTCTCGTTACTGGGTGGAGAGTTTGTATAGACTACCGCAAACTCAATGATTCCACGAGAAAGGATCATTTCCCTCTACCTTTTATGGATCAAATGCTTGAACGATTAGCGGGTAATGAATATTACTGCTTTCTTGATGGTTTCTCGGGTTATTTCCAAATACCGATCGATCCCCAAGATCAAGAGAAGACAACATTCACTTGTACCTATGGCACATTTGCTTACAAAAGAATGCCTTTTGGCTTATGTAATGCGCCCGGGACTTTCCAAAGGTGCATGTTAGCTATCTTCCATGACATGGTTGAACAAACCATGGAAGTCTTCATGGATGATTTCTCGGTCTTCGGGGATTCCTTCTCTTCTTGCCTTGCCAATTTGGAACGTATGCTTAAGCGGTGCGAAGACACTCGCCTTGTTCTAAATTGGGAAAAATGCCATTTTATGGTAAAAGAAGGCATCGTGCTTGGACATAAGATCTCGAAAGCCGGTCTTGAAGTAGACCGTGCTAAAGTCGATGTTATCGCAAAGTTGCCTCCACCTTCAACCGTGAAGGGTGTGAGAAGTTTCCTGGGTCATGCAGGCTTCTACCGTCGATTTATCAAAGATTTTTCTCAAATCGCTCGCCCGATGACCCACCTCTTGGAAAAAGATACTCCTTTTATCTTTTCCAGAGAGTGTCTTGACGCCTTCAACTCGCTTAAGGATAAGCTAACCAAGGCACCCGTCTTGGTTACCCCTAATTGGGAGCTGCCTTTTGAGTTGATGTGCGATGCTAGTGATTTTGCTATTGGAGCGGTTCTGGGACAAAGAGTGAATAAACACTTCCAACCAATCCATTACGCTAGCAAGACAATGACGGGGGCACAATTGCAATATACGACAACCGAAAAAGAGCTTTTAGCTGTTGTCTATACCTTTGAAAAATTTCGCCCCTATCTTGTCCTTTCCACAACAATTGTGTATACCGATCATTCTGCGCTGAAGTTCTTGCTGACAAAGCAAGATTCCAAACCAAGACTTCTTCGCTGGGTTTTACTACTCCAGGAATTTAAAATCGAAATTCGCGATAAAAAAGGAGCAGAAAACCTAGCCGCGGATCATCTTAGCAGACTTGAGGATCCTTACCAAGGGGATCATCCGAACAAAGAAATCAATGATTCTTTTCTCTTGGAGACCTTAATGTCTATAAACTCGAAGTCGAATGAAACCCCGTAGTTTGCGGACTTTGCAAACTACTTGGCGGGTGGAATTCTCAAGGAAGGGTTGACGTCCCAACAAAAGAAAAAGTTCTTCACCGACATTAAGACTTACTTTTGGGACGACCCTTACCTATTCAAACAATGTGCCGACCTGATTATCCGCCGATGTGTTAACGGACCGGCAGCGTCTGAAATCCTTGATGCTTGCCACAAAGGACCCACCGGTGGTCACTTTGGTCCCAACTACACCACTAAAAAAGTGTTTGATTCGGGATTTTATTGGCCCTCCATATATCGTGACGCTCACGATATGGTTAAACGATGTGATGTTTGACAAAAACAAGGCACGATCACACATAAAGACGAGATGCCTCAGAATTTCATACAAGAATGTGAAATCTTTGATGTTTGGGGTATCGACTTTATGGGGCCATTCCCTTCTTCTAAAGGAAACAAATACATCCTTGTAGCCGTTGACTACGTCTCCAAATGGGTTGAAGCCAAAGCTTTACCCACTAATGATGCAAGGGTGGTTTTTAACTTTTTGAAAGCTCTTTTCGCTAGATTCGGTGTGCCTCGTGCCATTATTAGTGATCGTGGGACTCATTTTTGCAATGACCAATTCGCAAGAGTCATGGCTAAGTACGGTGTAAACCATCGTCTTTCCACAGCCTACCACCCACAAACTAATGGCCAGGCTGAAATATCCAACCGAGGACTGAAGCGAATTCTTGAAAGAACCGTGGGAGAGCATCGTGCCTCATGGGCTGATAAACTTGATGATGCTTTGTGGGCTTTCCGTACTGCTTACAAGACCCCGATCGGCTGTACACCTTATCGTCTTGTGTACGGGAAAGCGTGCCACCTCCCCATTGAGTTGGAGCACAAGGCTTATTGGGCCTTGAAGTGGGCTAATTTTGATATTAACAAAGCCGGTGACCCACGCAAGATCCAACTCAATGAGCTCAATGAACTCCGTAATGAGGCTTATGAAAATTCTTTGATCTATAAGGAAAGAACTAAGCTCATTCACTACTCCAAGATCAAAAACCGAGAGTTCCATGTTGGAGACAAAGTCTTACTTTTTAACTCTCGATTGAAAATCTTCTCGGGAAAGCTCAAATCTCGTTGGTCCGGCCCATTCACCATTGCCCACATTTCTCCATATGGTACTCTCGAGCTCGCTCAACCTGATGGACCAAATTTTAAGGTGAATGGCCAACGAGTAAAGTTGTACTTTGGTGAGGACACCTCTCAGGAGGTGATTCCATCCCTCACCACGTTCCCCATGAACTAATTTTGGGTCGAGTCAGGCTCGTGACTCGGTTATCAAAAACAAGCGCTCCTCGGGAGGCAGCCCGAGTATCTATCCTTTTATGCTTTAACCTCCTAAGTGTAGGGGGACCTCTATAGGTTGCTTTCTTTGTGTGGTGATGTGATTACAGGGATAAGTGCACTCTTGGAAACTTTGAAGAACCGTGCTCCCGTGTTATCCGAAATCCGGTTCTATCTCTCAACTATCGTGATTCAATTTTCTTCATACTCACATTTGAAATTGATCACTTTAGTCGTCTCTTCCTTAACTTGAGTTAACCAACGTGCACAATGTCATAAGTGTAGGGGAGACTTTTCCCACATGCTTAAACATTGAGGACAATGTTTATCTTAAGTGTAGGGGAGACTTCTATCGAAGTTTTAAGTGGACTTTTCCATGAAAATGCCTTCATTTAACCGGAAAATCATATTTTTCAACATTTTTCAAATTTTTTATTAACTTTGGCCATTTAGTCGTAATTTTTAAATTTTTATCGTTGCTTTCATATGTATATATCCCGCAATAAAGTCAAAAATATTAATAAAGTGGTGTATTAGGCCCGTTGCGTTTATTTTGACTCAACCCGAATAGACTTATCTAAGTTTATTCTAGCTAGTATCCTTAACCATGTAGACCTTAATTGGTTTATTAGGCTAAGTGTCCACGAGTCTCATTACTTGAGATTTTAAATTGTGGAGGACGAGAAATGATAGAGTCAATTATAAGTCGGTATTCTTGCGCAAGCTCACTTGGTGTAATTATTTGCCTATTCTCCCATCACTTGCTAATAATTTATCTGCAATAAGTAAGGTCGTACGATTTGAAAAGTTACTTAGCTTCTAGCCCAAGATCGTTTAAAAGTTGCTCGGTAATGATAAGAGTTCATAGCCAAGGCATAACTTATGAAGCGGGGCGCGAAGATTGGCGGGTCCGAAAAGGCCCTAACAAGGCATGAGGATTCCATTTTATTGCTAAAGATCCAAGGTGATGTGAAAAGCATTATTCCCAAAGTCAATATGAAGGATCAAGACTCACGACGAAAAGCAATCAACTCTGAAAAAGAGATTTTGCTACCCTTTTTATTTTTACTTTTATCGTTCCACGGATCGACTCGAATTGAAAGCCAATTTTATCGTTGCGACTTAACTTTGTTTTTGGTTAAAGGTATTTTTGTATTTTAAACTAAAAGTCTATTTAAAAACTATTTTAATCTAATTTAAAAATTAAACTAATTTAAATGACAACTAATCTATATAAACTAATTTAAAAAAAAAACAAAATTTGACTTTTAATAAAACTTAAAAATTAAATTAAGACTTTTAAAAACTTTAAATGAAAAATATATTTCAAAATAAAACTTAATTAAATACTATTTTAAGTACTTGTAAAATAAATAAATAAAACTAATTTAAAACTTTAGATGAAAACTATTTTAAATTTTATGAAAACTAACTTTTAATGAAAAACTAGAATAAAGACTTATAAATAAAAACTATTTTTAAATAAACAAAATAAAGTGAAGAGAATATATTTATGTCTTTTTGTTTTTTTATAAAAACTGGATTAAAGAACGAATTTAAATTTTAAGATTAATTAAACTAAAAAAAACTTGATTTAAACTTAATTAAATTAAATTAAATCTGCCAGCTATAAACAAATGAAACTATATTAGGTACTTAATGCAAGATAATTCACAAATGAGAGTCCAGCAGAGTTGGTAGGGTCGTAGGGCTGTGATGCTAGAGGTTCAGGGTTCGAACCCTACTGGAGACGTAATGTGTTGATTATTTTTTTTTTTGTACTTTTTAGAACTTAATGCTATTGAAACCAAGGCATAAACCCCACAGACCAGTTGGCTTTGCGAATTTTATCAGTAAAACAGTAAACAAGATAAGCTAACAGGAAAACCAATAGCAGTTAATATAGTAAACAAATGAGCTATAACTAATAAGCTAGAAACCTAATAAGCAAATAGAAACTGAAATAAAGCAAATCCAAAACTAAATTGACCAAAATAGCTTAAAAGAACCTATAAGCAGTTAAGCAAATTAGCAAAATAAGCAAACCAAATAAGACGACTAAGAAGACAGAAATAATCAATTAAGCTAAAACCTAAAATAAGCATAAAACATATTTAAATAAACTTGAACAAATCCTAGCAATAAGCAAAATCAAATAAGCAGTCACGGCTTAAACAAATAAGCATAAAAGCTGAAATCCAAAAAGCAAATCTGCGGTTAACTAGATTTAATAAGCAGTTAGATTAATAAAAACTTAAATAAGCTACTCACTTAAAACTGATCCAAACGCAACGTAAACAAACTGAAAAGGATAAGTAAACAATTAAGCAGTTAAACAGATAAATGCTGAATAATTCAAACTTAAACAATCAAATTCTAATAATCTAAAAAAAACTTAAAAACAGTTCCTACAGTAACTAATTGCAGACTAAACTAATTGATAAAGACTTAACAAAAATATCCCAAACAAAAGCAGATCAAAACAGATTAAGCAGAAACATTAAATAAACAAAAATTCCAAACAAACTCTTAACAAAAATATAAAACATAAGCAGATACCAATATACCTACGAGACCAACAGTACCAAAAATCAAAACAAACTTTTAATAGAATAAAATAGTAAAATCAAATCTAATAATAAACTAAATAGCAGATTAAACAAAAACAAATTAAAAGGGAATAAAAACCTTGAGTCGAATCCGTTGGGTAGAAGAAGCTGCGCTGAGCAGTCTTATCGACGAATCAAACACCACCTTCGATTCCAACAAACACTCGAACCAAACAGCATCTCTCGAACAGTAACTTATTTTTTATTTTTTTTATATATATATATATTTTTTTTTAATAATAATATTAAAACGAGAATAGTAACAATATAAAACAAAAACTCAGATTAAAAATTGAAATTAACAAAAGACAGGCTTTAAAATAGAGACGAAAATCAATTAAAATGAACTTTTCATTAATCTTAAAAAAAATTACATAAACTCGAAAAATACAATAAACCTAATCTAGTTTTCAGAAAATTAAATCTAATTTAAATCTACTCCTAAAATTAATTAAAAAAAAAACTGAAATTAAAAATAATTGAAAGCTTGAATGATTACAAGTTCTTGTGAGGGATTTATAGGAAAACCCTATCCTTGGTGCCCACGTCTTTAAATCTTGGCCCTTCAATTCTTCTCTCTCTTTTCTTCTCTTGATCAATGGTTGAAAATCGTCCTTGCATCACGGATTGCCAGCGTGGAATAACATGATTGGAGGACTTGAGAAGTGAGGTGTTTTGGCCAATCAAAACAAGGAGGGATGCCACGTCAGGGAGAGAGGAGAGGACCACAGTTGGTGTCAACACCCGAATTTTGTGGGGATTAATATCCTTTTGATGTGAATTAATCATCCATATAAAAACCCCCATTTTTCGTGTGGTAATTTTCTTGGTGGTAATTATTAGTGTTTGGGATGTGTAACTGGGGAGAAGAAGGAAAGGGAAATGGGAGATGAGGTGAATTAATTTATTAAATGTGAGGGTAAGTATTCGTGTGTGGGGAGAGACACGTGTGATGGGGAATATGGGGAGTGTGGGTTTTAATCATGTGTGGGTGAGGCGCACAGTAAGGGTAGGTTGGGGTGAATGGGGGGTCAAAAGTTTGGGTCGGTTGGATGTGTGTATGGTTGACCGAATTATTTAGATTGAATGTGTAATGTGTAAATACTTTTGACGTCCCACCATTTTTCATCAAAATGGGCTTTTAGCCCATAAAGATTTTCAACTATCCCATGAATAATTGTTTGGAATTTTGGGTCTATTGGGCTAATTTGACAAAAATTGGATACTCCAAATCCTTAAATGGGCTTTTGAGCCTATTTATCCAATGTGGGACCCACAAAGCTTGAATATCTTCGAAAATATTTAATCCACTAAAACGAGCTTGATTTCGGTTTTCTTTGATCATTTCTTCAAAACCGTGTCGGTTTTGTCGGGCTTCGTGATCGTCGGCACACTTTTGACCTTTTGACTTTGTCTTCGTCTCTTTTTGGACTTTTCTTCAACATTTGACCGTGAAATCCCGTGTTTTCTCTTCTTTTGATCATTTGTACCTATTTAAACACAAAACCACAAAACCACGCGTAATTCCAACTTTTATGATATAAAACACATGCTTCGGTCTTGTTTTTCCTAGATTTTAGTGGCAAAAGGATAAGTGTTTACACACTTATTAAATCCCCTACACTTGACCATTGCAATGACCCCATGCAATGCATTATTTCAAAGCATACGTTACATTTTTCTCATTATTAACCCATCTTGGCCTTTATTAAGATATACTACTATTACTACGATGGAAAGATAAAACTTAAAATGAGACAAAAGTTTTAACAATTTATTTAACTTGGAAATTTTTAGATGGAAGAAACTCGTAAAGAAATCTAAGACTTAGATTAGGGCTTTGGTGTCATGAATATAAATCACCCTAAAGTTTCACGTTCCCCATACCAAGCTCAAAAACGAGATCATTGTTATTACAAGTTAGCACCACTAACACTTACTCATGTGGTTTAGTTAATCACTTAGACTCCCTTATTCCTACGGTGTATCTCTTGTATTTTATTTTTGTCTTGAATGATCACGAGGATGCATTTTCAACTTATTTCGATAATTTATTAAGGCCGAAAATAAAGTGGGACGATTTAATCAATAGTTAGCTAAAGGACAAAATCTTTTAAAACGGCTTCTCGAAACCTCATAAAGTTCATATCTTGGCATAACTCGTTTCACGATTTGAGACCTTTCTCGGACCGATATTTGGCTTGTACTTCAAACTTCAAATCTTGAGAGACGATCTTGAAATTATGGTCTTCTCTTCATTTTGGTATACATCTTCAATAGGAGTGAAAGATGCTTCAAACGTTGACCACGACTTCTTCATTTATCCTCTTCTTTATTTAGGATTTTGATATACAACGATCTACCTCCTTTTCGGACTTGCATCTATCTATCCTCATACCTTGTTAGGGTCTTTTTGGATAGACTTCTCCATGATCTTTAGGGGAGTAATTGCTTCTCGTCGTGTGTCTTGATCCTTCATATTGATTTGGATTAATGATCTTCACATCATCTTATGATCTTTAGCAAAAAGTGAATCCTCATGCCTTGTGAGGGCCTTTTTGGACTCGGGTATCCTCATGCCTTGTTAGGGCCTTTTTGGATAAGCCAATCTTCGCGTCCCGTTTCAATAAGTTATGCCTTGGCTATGAACTCTAATTAATACCGAGCAACTTTTAAACGATCTTGTGCTAGAAGCTAAGTAACCTTTTAAATCGTACAACCTTATTTATTGCAAATATATTTATTAACAAGTGATGGGAGAAAAAGCTCATAACTAACTCACATAAGTTAATGAAAGAATACCGAACTTATAATTAACTCTATCATCTCTCGTTCTCCACAATTTAAAATCTCAAGGAATGAGACTCGTGGATGCTTAGCCTAATAAACCAATTAAGGTCCATATGGTTAAGGATACTAGCTAGAGTAAACTTGGATAAGTGAACTCGGGTTGAGTCAAAATATTCACGACGGGCCTAATATATCAAAGATATCTAAACTTGTTAAAACCATTTTATTTAATTATTTCATTTTTGACTTAATTCTTAAAATGGAAAATAAAAATACGATGCGAAGAAAAAAAATACTACAAGGCCAAAATAGATCAAAAATTTGAAAAACGTTTGAAATTTTTTTAAAAAAAAATTTCCGGTTAAAATGGGGTCAAATTCATGGAAAAGGCCACTAAAATTTCGATAGAAATCCCCCTACACTTAATATAAACATTGTCCTCAATGTTTAAGCATGTGGGAGAATAAACTCCCCTACACTTAGGACATTGAGTGCGTTGTTTAAATCGAGCTAAGGAAAGGACAACTAAAGTGATTAAATTTATTCGTTTTAAGATAGAATCACAATAGCAAAAACTTATCGAAGGAACCGGGTACACGGGTAACACGGGAACACGGGTCACGTCAAAAGAACCAAAAGTAGATCATCAAAGCACATGACCCTGCACAATCACAACACACAAAACAAACAACCTACACGGCTCCCCCTACACTTATTGTAGATAAAAAAATAAAAGATAGATCATCGGGTTGCCTCCCGAGAAGCGCTTGTTTTTGTTAACCGAGTCACGAGCCTGACTCGACCCCGAATTAAATAGTCCATGGGGAAGCCTCGAATGTGATACCGGGATCAAAGACCTTATCCTCGGTCCCGGATGAACATAATAAATGAGAGGCAGGAGGATAAGTCATAGAAGGGAGAAAAGTCAGCTCAACATACGAGAAGTATGTGAGGTTGTGATCCACGGGAGGTGGGATGGGTAAAGGAGACACATTGTCATCCCCCAAAGACATAGGATGGTCACTATTCGGCAAAGCCGTAAAGGTATTAATCAAAGAATGGTCAATGTCACCTCCCGGGTCAAAGTAATCATCCTCATGAACGTGAATCTCTTCGATTTCTTCATCATAGATAGGCTCGTCAAACAAAGGTTTGTCGTTCCCCTCATTGAGGATTTTAGAAATTCTCTCGAAGAGATCACGATCAAGTACGAAACCATCATTCATTTGTGGGATTTGTTGATAAGTTAAATCCTCACGAATGTGGTAAACGTAATTCTCATTAGAGGAGTGTTTATTAGGTAACTCCTCGAGAATTGGATGAGAATCGATGGTAAAATCAAAAGTAATTGGCGAAGAGGTAAATGTGAATTTATCAAAATCCGAGTTCTCAAAGTCAATATCAATATCAAGTTTTAAAACACCATTTGCCTTCTCATCAATACCATGATCACAATTAAGCTCATGCGAGAAATCCAATAACACGGGATCATAAAAAGCATCCTCGTGATGGAATTTCTCGATACTCGGGGTATAAAAGTCATCATTAAGGAGTAAAGAATCCGATAAATCATTAGTATCATGGTTTTCAAAAGTCGGTCTTGGTAAAATAGGCGAGTCATCCTCATCCGATCCCGAGGAATAATTAAAAATGTATTCGGAATCACAAGATAACTCATCCCTATCTACAAACTCCTTAGGTGTAGGACAACTTATGGGTTCTTCTTCTATGCACTCACACTCCTCAAAAATTGGTTTCTCAAAACATGTCTCGCTAAGAGGATTTGAAGAAAGCATAAAGTCATTTGAAGGGGTAGGTGAAGGAGGCATAAAAGAAATGGGGTCATCAACGGGTAATGAAGGCTCAAGAATAATCTCGGGAATTTCCTCAATAGGTGGGGAAAGAGGAGAGCTAATAGTATCCGTGGGTGTCAACACCGGAGGGTGAGTAAAACTCATGATAGTCTCCGGGCCTTGTCTCTCCTTTATTGGCGGAGAGATGGAAGGATCCACAGTGGGAACATCACTACTAGTAGTGGTGTTAGCCTCAATATCATCACTCAAAGACGGCTCAATAAAAAATTGATCTTGATAGGTTTCTAAAATGAGCATGAATTTCCTATCGGTGGACTCTTGCATTTGTCTAGTAGATTCTAGCATTTCTTCCATGATTTTCTCATGTTCGGTTAATTTTTGTAGAATCAAGTCCATTTGAGGGTTGTGCATGTCCATTTGATTAAAGTTTTGAAAATTGCCGTCATTTGGAAAACCTTCATTATTTGAAAACCCTTGATTTTGAAATTCCCCATAAAACCTTTGATCATATTGTGGTGGGTCACTATTTGTAGGAAAACTAGGGGAGCCAAAATAGGTATTAGTATCATAACACATACTTTCCTCATTAGTATAAACCTCCTCATAAGTTTTATCACAATTAAAATAAGCATGAGGCCCACCACAAGTCAAACACTCCTCGGACATAATCTTATAACGCTCTTCTTGCAAGATTTCCCAAATCGGACGATTATCCATGGTAGTGTCGAAAGAAATCGAAAATAACAATTATTATTAAGCTACGTAATATATTATAATAAAAGAAAAATCTTTTTGTATTTTTTTAGAAAAATATATATTTACAATAAAAATCAAAAGAAATCGAACTAACAAAATTAACACTAATACGTAATATTTTTGGTGTAATACTTTTAGGAAAAAGTATTACTTTTGGATTTTTTTATTTTTTTGGTGCAATTCTTAGGAAAGAAATTGCTTTTGTGATTTTTTATTTTTTTTGTATTTTTAAGTTTTTGATTTTTTTTTGTATTTTTGATTTTTGTTGCAAGAAACGTAACGTTCAAAGAATGAACGGATCCCAAAATCCAAACGTCTTCACGACAAATCGTCAATCGTACGAGCGAAGCGCCAGCGGCGCCATTTTGAAAAAGAGATTTTGCTACCCTTTTTATTTTTACTTTTATCGTTCCACGGATCGACTCGAATTGAAAGCCAATTTTATCGTTGCGACTTAACTTTGTTTTTGGTTAAAGGTATTTTTGTATTTTAAACTAAAAGTCTATTAAAAAACTATTTTAATCTAATTTAAAAATGAAACTAATTTAAATGACAACTAATCTATATAAACTAATTTTAAAAAAAAAAACAAAATTTGACTTTTAATAAAACTTAAAAATTAAATTAAGACTTTTAAAAACTTTAAATGAAAAATATATTTCAAAATAAAACTTAATTAAATACTATTTTAAGTACTTGTAAAATAAATAAATAAAACTAATTTAAAACTTTAGATGAAAACTATTTTAAATTTTATGAAAACTAACTTTTAACGAAAAACTAGAATAAAGACTTATAAATAAAAACTATTTTTAAATAAACAAAATAAAGTGAAGAGAATATATTTATGTCTTTTTGATTTTTTATAAAAACTGGATTAAAGAACGAATTTAAATTTTAAGATTAATTAAACTAAAAAAAACTTGATTTAAACTTAATTAAATTAAATTAAATCTGCCAGCTATAAACAAATGAAACTATATTAGGTACTTAATGCAAGATAATTCACAAATGAGAGTCCAGCAGAGTTGGTAGGGTCGTAGGGCTGTGATGCTAGAGGTTCAGGGTTCGAACCCTACTGGAGACGTATTGTGTTGATTATTTTTTTTTTGTACTTTTTAGAACTTAATACTATTGAAACCAAGGCATAAACCCCACAGACCAGTTGGCTTTGCGAATTTTATCAGTAAAACAGTAAACAAGATAAGCTAACAGGAAAACCAATAGCAGTTAATATAGTAAACAAATGAGCTATAACTAATAAGCTAGAAACCTAATAAGCAAATAGAAACTGAAATAAAGCAAATCCAAAACTAAATTGACCAAAATAGCTTAAAAGAACCTATAAGCAGTTAAGCAAATTAGCAAAATAAGCAAACCAAATAAGACGAATAAGAAGACAGAAATAATCAATTAAGCTAAAACCTAAAATAAGCATAAAACATATTTAAATAAACTTGAACAAATCCTAGCAATAAGCAAAATCAAATAAGCAGTCACGGCTTAAACAAATAAGCATAAAAGCTGAAATCCAAAAAGAAAATCTGCGGTTAACTAGATTTAATAAGCAGTTAGAATAATAAAAACTTAAATAAGCTACTCACTTAAAACTGATCCAAACGCAACGTAAACAAACTGAAAAGGATAAGTAAACAATTAAGCAGTTAAACAGATAAATGCTGAATAATTCAAACTTAAACAATCAAATTCTAATAATCTAAAAAAAAACTTAAAAACAGTTCCTACAGTAACTAATTGCAGACTAAACTAATTGATAAAGACTTAACAAAAATATCCCAAACAAAAGCAGATCAAAACAGATTAAGCAGAAACATTAAATAAACAAAAATTCCAAACAAACTCTTAACAAAAATATAAAACATAAGCAGATACCAATATACCTACGAGACCAACAGTACCAAAAATCAAAACAAACTTTTAATAGAATAAAATAGTAAAATCAAATCTAATAATAAACTAAATAGCAGATTAAACAAAAACAAATTAAAAGGGAATAAAAACCTTGAGTCGAATCCGTTGGGTAGAAGAAGCTGCGCTGAGCAGTCTTATCGACGAATCAAACACCACCTTCGATTCCAACAAACACTCGAACCAAACAGCATCTCTCGAACCGTAACTTATTTTTTTATTTTTTTTATATATATATATATATTTTTTTTTTTTAATAATAATATTAAAACGAGAATAGTAACAATATAAAACAAAAACTCAGATTAAAAATTGAAATTAACAAAAGACGGGAATTAAAATAGAGACGAAAATCAATTAAAATGAACTTTTCATTAATCTTAAAAAAAATTACATAAACTGGAAAAATACAATAAACCTAATCTAATTTTCAGAAAATTAAATCTAATTTAAATCTACTCCTAAAATTAATTAAAAAAAAACTGAAATTAAAAATAATTGAAAGCTTGAATGATTACAAGTTCTTGTGAGGGATTTATAGGAAAACCCTATCCTTGGTGCCCACGTCTTTAAATCTTGGCCCTTCAATTCTTCTCTCTCTTTTCTTCTCTTGATCAATGGTTGAAAATCGTCCTTGCATCACGGATTGCCAGCGTGGAATAACATGATTGGAGGACTTGAGAAGTGAGGTGTTTTGGCCAATCAAAACAAGGAGGGATGCCACGTCAGGGAGAGAGGAGAGGACCACAGTTGGTGTCAACACCCGAATTTTGTGGGGATTAATATCCTTTTGATGTGAATTAATCATCCATATAAAAACCCCCATTTTTCGTGTGGTAATTTCCTTGGTGGTAATTATTAGGGTTTGGGATGTGTAACTGGGGAGAAGAAGGAAAGGGAAATGGGAGATCAGGTGAATTAATTTATTAGATGTGAGGGTAAGTATTCGTGTGTGGGGAGAGACACGTGTGATGGGGAATATGGGGAGTGTGGGTTTTAATCATGTGTGGGTGAGGCGCACAGTAAGGGTAGGTTGGGGTGAATGGGGGGTCAAAAGTTTGGGTCGGTTGGATGTATGTATGGTTGACCGAATTATTTAGATTGAATGTGTAATGTGTAAATACTTTTGACGTCCCACCATTTTTCATCAAAATGGGCTTTTAGCCCATAAAGATTTTCAACTATCCCATGAATAATTGTTTGGAATTTTGGGTCTATTGGGCTAATTTGACAAAAATTGGATACTCCAAATCCTTAAATGGGCTTTTGAGCCTATTTATCCAATGTGGGACCCACAAAGCTTGAATGTCTTCGAAAATATTTAATCCACTAAAACGAGCTTGATTTCGGTTTTCTTTGATCATTTCTTCAAAACCGTGTCGGTTTTGTCGGGTTTCGTGATCGTCGGCACACTTTTGACCTTTTGACTTTGTCTTCGTCTCTTTTTGGACTTTTCTTCAACATTTGACCGTGAAATCCCGTGTTTTCTCTTCTTTTGATCATTTGTACCTATTTAAACACAAAACCACAAAACCACGCGTAATTCCAACTTTTATGATATAAAACACATGCTTCGGTCTTGTTTTTCCTAGATTTTAGTGGCAAAAGGATAAGTGTTTACACACTTATTAAACTCCCATAAAGATGATGGAGAAGTCTATCCGAAAAGACCCTAACAAGGTATGAGGATAAATAGATCCAAGTCCGAAAAGGAGGCGGATCGTTGTATCTCAAAATCCCAAATAGAGATTGAAGAAATAATCATGAAGTCGTGGTCAACAAAGTTGGAGTACCTCTCAAAAGTCTCCAAGTGAAGAAACTCTATGAACGATGAGAAGACCCTTATCTCAAGCACGTCTCTCAAGATATGAAGTATGAAGTACATGCCAAATATCGGCCCGAGAAAGGTCTCAAATCGTGAACCAAGTTATGCCAAGATATGAACTTTTTGATATCCCGAGAAGCAGTTTTAAGAGATTTTGTCCTTTAGCTAACTATTGATCAAATCGTCCTACTTTGCTTTCAGCCTAAATAAACTATCGAAATAAGTCCAAAAATGCATCTTCATGATCATTTTAAGACAAAAAAATAAAATATAAGAGATACACATAGGAATAAGGGAGTTTAAGCATTTAATTAAGCCATGTGTGTAAGTGTTTGACTTACTAACTTATAATAACAATGATCTCGTTTTTAAGCTTAGTTTGGGGAACGTGAAACTTGAGGGTGATAAATCTTCGCAGCACCAAAGCCCTAATGTAAGTCATTGGTTTCTTTGCAAGTTACTTCCATCCTTTTGTTTATCTTGAAGTTCTAATTTCTCTTAGTATTTTAATTTTTGTTTAGTAGAATTTTAATAAGGCCAAGGTTGATTAATTATGAGAAAAGTGTAAATTTGCTTTATCACTAAGCATTGCATGAGGGCATGGCAATGGTTAAGTGTAGGGGATTTGATAGGTGTGTAAACACCCATCTTTTTACCACTTAATTCTGGCTAAAATGAGACCAAAACACGTATTTAATATCATTTGTTTGGAATTATGCGTGGTTTTTGTGTTTATTGTGTTTTCAGAGCCAACCGGATGAATATTAAATAAAACATGGGATTGCACGGGTTTTACTGAAGAAAAGGACTCAAGATAAAAGTCTATTGTCCAAGAAATACAAAAGATTTGAAGTCACTGGGCCTATTTGAAGATTTATCGAAGAAAAGGACCAAAGATGGAAGATTTACATAAGTCGAAGAAACTCAAGTCTATTAAACGAAGAAATTAAGAGACGAGTTGAATTTAATCGACGACAAATCCCGAATCCGAATCGAAAACGTCAACTTTTCTGAAAAGACGAGAAGACAAGAAGAACGGGAGAAAGCCCACTCACCAACCAAAAGACAAAGCCTATATAAAGGCCCCTCCTCACACTTTTCATCCAGCTTTTAGTTAGTTTTTAGTTTTCTCTCCTCCTTCTTTTTCTCCCTTTAGTTCGTCCCATCACCAACACCACTAGGGTGTTTGGTGATTTTGATCTTTGATCTTCTAATCTTGTAATTTTCATCTTTGTTTTATCTTGTTAAAACATTAATCATTCAATACAAGTTCTTGTTTAATATTTCCATTTTATCTTGTTCATCTCCATTTATTTGGGTTAAAGTTTAAATTCTTGTTTGATTGATTTGATCTTGAAAAAGTTGTTGAATTTGTGTTTTTACTGTTGGGATTTGTTACTTATGGTTATTAGATTGTTTATGGTTAATTTGGTAAAACCTTTTTGAGTATTTAGTTGATTTTTGATAAAATTTGTCTTCCTTGTTCTTCGGGGTTCTGCTACTGTATCTGTGTACCCAGACTTCCGGATGAACTCAAAAGTTCCGGATGAACACAAAACTTCCGAATGAACTTCAAAGTTCCGAATGAATATGTTATTTAAAAGTTCCGATTGAATTTTCCTTTAAAAGTTCCGAATCAGAAGAAACTTCCGAACGAACTGAAAGTTCCGGATGAACCTAAAACTTCCGAATGAACTGAAGTTCCGGATGAACAGTAAGTTCCGAATGAATATGTTATTTAAAAGTTCCGAGTGAGTTTTTCCCTTAAAAGTTCCGAATCAGTAGAAACTTCCGAATGAGTCTGAATGTTCCGGATGAAGCAGAGTTCCGAATAAAGTTCCGCATGAACCAAAGTTCCGAATGAGCTTATTTTTGAAAAGTTCCGAATGAACCTAAATCTTCTGAATCAATCAAAGTTCCGGATGAATGTTTATTTTCCAAAGTTCCGGGTGAATCTTCCGAATCAACTTCCGAGTGAAGGATCCGAGTAAAGTTCCGAATCAAGATTAATCTTCCGAATCAAGTTTCTTTGGGCTTCATTAATTGTTACTGTTTTTTTTAGGTTACTGTTTTTTTATTTTATTTTATTTTAACTTTAATTTCAGTTTTCATTTTAATTTTAATTCAAGTTTTTATTTATTGTCATTAAATTAATTATCTTTGATTTAAGTTTTCATTTTATTACATTTTAACATTTAGTAGATTAGAAAACCAAACCTTTTATTTAGTAACCAAGAACAATCATTCCACTTAAGGCTGAGATCAATTCGAGAGGACTGAGAGATAAAATAGAGAACCCATAGAAAAATATATGTATCAGTTCCCTCCCGAGGAGCGCTTTTTTTTGTTAACCGAGTCACGAGCCTGACTCGGTCCCGAATTAATTCATGGGAAACGTGGTGAGGGATGGAATCATATCATGAGAGATGTCCTCACCAAAGTACAACTTCAAACGCTGGCCATTCAAATTAAAATTGGGCCCATTTGGCTGAGAAAGCTCAATGGTGCCATAGGGAAAGACATTGGCGATGGTGAATGGACCAGACCAGCGGCTCTTCAACTTGCCCGAGAAGATCTTCAACCGAGAGTTAAAAAGTAAGACTTGATCACCAACGTGGAACTCTCGGTTCTTAATTCTAGCATCATGGATAATCTTGGTCTTCTCCTTGTAGATGAATGAGTTCTCGTAAGCTTCATTCCTCAATTCATGGTTTTTCTATTTTTTTGAATTTTTTTTTAAATTTTTTATTTTTTAGGATTTTTGAAAATTTTTGGCATGAAAAATAACGTTCAAAGTGAACAGATCCGAAAATCCAACGCGTCTCTCACTAAAAACCGTTAATCTTAACGAAAAGAGCCGACAACGGTGCCATTTAATACAAGGTTAAACCAAGTATAAAATATTTTCGTTCCAAGTCTTTTCGAATTAATTACAAGTTAAGAGTGCGACTCAGTCGTTCTTGGTGGAAAAATAAATGGTTTGGTTATCTATTTTTAAACTAAAAGCAAATATGAAAATGTCGTTGAGTAAAATTAAAGCTTTAAAAATTAAACTAAAATTACAAGTTAAAAATAAATGATTGAAAACTTAAAAACAAAATTAGAAAAATACTTGGTAAAAATAGAAATTTCGGGAAGCGTGCAAATTTTGGAAATTAAAACGAAATGAATCTAAAACTTGAAAACTTTGTAAAAACAAGAAATTAATCCCATCGGAATGTTCTAATCGGAATATGATCGGAAAGCTGGTCGGAAAGTCCAATCGGAATGTGATCGGAATATACTCAAAAGGAAAGCAATCAGAATGTGGCAAAAGGAATACAGCCGGAATGTTGGAAAACAAAGCTAATCAGAATGATGGAATCGGAATACACCCAATCAGAATGTGTAAAAAGGTAGCTATCGGAATCCAAAAGGAATCCCAATCGGAATGACAAAACCCTTTTCCGATCAAGGTGATCGGAATAATAGTGCACAAATCAGAAATGTAAGGTCTTGATCGGAATGACAAATCGGAAAGGGGTTTACCCTATTCCGATTACTTTGTGATTCGAAATAAGCCAAGTTATAAGCTATTTTTTATAAGCTCAAACCAAAACTGAATCAAATCTATTCTGAAACAAACTAAATAAGCACGAATAATAACTTTTCAAAACTTTAAATAAGAAAACTTTAAATCAAACTTTAAAAAGACGAATACTTTAAGAAAAACTTGAAACAAATAAGCTAAATACCAAATAAGCCAATAAGCATGTCAAGCTCAAAGCTTAAGTGGTATAAAAACTTAAAGATTGATAGAAAGATAAACCTTTTAATCAATCAAACATCAAGATTAAGCAAAATCAAAGATTATCACTAATCAAGATCAAAATTAAAAACAAGAAATGTAGAAGAAGATTAAGATCAAAAACAAGATTAAACTCTCAAAAGTAAAGATTTGATTCAACAAGAAAGGAATAAAAAGATGAAACTTTCCTAGTGAGAGAAAGTTAAACACTATCTCTCTCTTAAAACTAAAACTACTAAAAATTCATAATGAACTAATTAACTCACACCCTCCTAATGTGTCATTAGGAGGGTATTTATACGAAGTGGGAAGGTGCATGTGTTGCTTCATTCTTTCTTTCTTCTCGACTAGATTTAAATGCTTTGTCTTTCTCGACGTCGTCTCGGGATTTGTCCATACAAATTGAACTTGTCTTATAGTTTTCTTCTTCTATTAGACTTGAGTTCTTCGACTTCATTAAACTTCCGTCTTTAGACTTTTTCTTCGATAAATCTTAAAAAAAGGCCTTGGAATTCCGATCTTTTTGCACTCTTGATCTTTTGACTTCGTCTTTTCTCGTTTTCTTCGATAAAAGCTCGTGATAGCCCGTGTTTTCTTCCTTTTTCATCTTTTGGTCCTAAAACACAATAACAACACAAACCACGCATAATTCCGACTTTACGACATAAAATATACGTTTTAGTCATGTTATTATTGGAAATAAGTGGTAAAATGATAAGTGTTTTCAGACTTATTTGTAACACCCCCATAAAGCGGGTATCACAGTGGTGGATCGATGACCAAATAGCTTACAAAGCACATATCATAATTATATGATTTTTGAAATACAATTGATGTAAACATTGAATTGGTACAATCATTTAAATCGACAAATAACATTTGTTATGAATATCCCAGTAAAAGATAATCCCCCGTCATTTTTATGCTCCTAAATGATGCTCAATCCATGCTAAAATAATCTTTCTAAATAACCTGGGAAAAAAATGATTAAAACAGTCAACATAAAGTTGGTGAATTCATAGAGTTTTCTAAAATAATCAAGCGAACGCCCCAAGAAAGGTTGAGCAGAGACCATTTGAATAAATCCGGATTTGAGCTCAAAATTGTTTGCTCCAATCTCGGGTATGACAATAGCATCGGTGTTGCCTTCTACGTGCAATTGCAAAAGCTCGATCATTGGTTGAGTGTCCATGGTGACAATAGGTGGAGTAATGACTTCGGCTTGAGCTCCTTTCTCCTTACGAGCACAGGTACGCATACACACCTACAAAAAAAATGAAAATAGACAAAAATATTTTTGTCTTTTTTTTATGTTTTTCTATTTTTTTGAATTTTTTTTAAATTTTTTATTTTTTAGGATTTTTGAAAATTTTTGGCAAGAAAAATAACGTTCAAAAGTGAACGGATCAGAAAATCCAACGTGTCTCTCACTAAAAACCGTTAATCTTAACGAAAAGAGCCGGCAGCGGCGCCATTTAATACAAGGTTAAACCAAGTATAAAATATTTTCGTTCCAAGTCTTTTCGAATTGATTACAAGTTAAGAGTGCGACTCAGTCATTCTTGGTGGAAAAATAAATGGTTTGGTTATCTATTTTTAAACTAAAAGCAAATATGAAAATGTCGTTGAGTAAAATTAAAGCTTTACAAATTAAGCTAAAATGACGAGTTAAAAATAAATGATTGAAAACTTAAAAACAAAATTAGAAAAATACTTGGTAAAAATAGAGATTTCGGGAAGCGTGCAAATTTTGGAAATTAAAACGAAATGAATCTAAAACTTGAAAAATTTGTAAAAACAAGAAATTAATCCCATCGGAATGTTCTAATCGGAATATGATCGGAAAGCTGGTCGGAAAGTCCAATCGGAATGTGATCGGAATATACTCAAAAGGACAGGAATCGGAATGTGGCAAAAGGAATACAGCCAGAATGTTGGAAAACAAAGCTAATCGGAATGATGGAATCAGAATACACCCAATTGGAATGTGTAAAAAGGTAGCTATCGGAATCCAAAAGGAATCCCAATCGGAATGACAAAACCCTTTTCCGATCAAGGTGATCGGAATAATAGTGCACAAATCGGAAATGTAAGGTCTTGATCGGAATGACAAATCGGAAAGGGGTTTACCCTATTCCGATTACTTTGTGATTCGAAATAAGCCAAGTTATAAGCTATTTTTTATAAGCTTAAACCAAAAATGAATCAAATCTATTCTGAAACAAACTAAATAAGCACGAATAATAACTTTTCAAAACTTTAAATAAGAAAACTTTTAAATCAAACTTTAAAAAGACGAATACTTTAAGAAAAATTTGAAGCAAATAAGCTAAATACCAAATAAGCCAATAAGCGTGTCAAGCTCAAAGCTTAAGTTGTATAAAAACTTAAAGATTGATAAAAAGATAAACCTTTTAATCAATCAAACATCAAGATTAAGCAAAATCAAAGATTATCACTAATCAAGATCAAAATTAAAAACAATAAAGGTAGAAGAAGATTAAGATCAAAAACAAGATTAAACTCTCAAAAGTAAAGATTTGATTCAACAAGAAAGGAATAAAAAGATGAAACTTTCCTAGTGAGAGAAAGTTAAACACTTTCTCTCTCTAGAAACTAAAACTACTAAAAATTCAAAATGAACTAATTAACTCACACCCTCCTAATGTGTCGTTAGGAGGGTATTTATAGGAAGTGGGAAGGTGCATGTGTTGCTTCCTTCTTTCTCTCTTCTCGAATCGATTTAAATGCTTTGTCTTTCTCGACGTCGTCTCGGGATTTGTCCATACAAATTGAACTTGTCTTATAATTTTCTTCTTCTATTAGACTTGAGTTCTTCGACTTCATTAAACTTCCGTCTTTAGACTTTTTCTTCGATAAATCTTAAAAATAGGCCTTGGACTTCCGTTCTTTTTGAACTCTTGATCTTTTGACTTCGTCTTTTCTCGTTTTCTTCAATAAAAGCTCGTGATAGCCCGTGTTTTCTTCCTATTTCATCTTTTGGTCCTAAAACACAATAAAAACACAAACCACGCATAATTCCGACTTTACGACATAAAATATACGTTTTGGTCATGTTATTATTGGAAATAAGCGGTAAAATGATAAGTGTTTTCACACTTATTTGTAACACCACCATAAAGTGGGTATCACAGTGGTGGATCGATGAGCAAATAGCTTACAAAGCACAGATCATAATTATATGATTTTTGAAATAGAATTGATGTAAACATTGAATTGGTACAATCATTTAAATCGACGAATAACATTTGTTATGAATATCCCAGTAAAAGATAATCCTCCTTCATTTTTATGCTCCTAAATGATGCTCAATCCATGCTAAAATAATCTTGCTAAATAACCTGGGAAAAACATGATTAAAACAGTCAACATAAAGGTGGTGAATTCATAGAGTTTTGTAAAATAATCAAGCGAACGCCCCAAAAAAGGTTGAGCAGAGACCATTTAAATAAAGCCGGATTTGAGCTCAAAATTGTTGGCTCCAATCTCGGGTATGACAATAACATCGGTGTTGCCCTCTACGTGCGATTGCAAAAGCTCGATCATTGGTTGATTATCCATGGTGACAATAGGTGGAGTAATGACTTTGGCTTGAGCTGCTTTCTTCTTACGAGCACAGGTACGCATACACACCTACAAAAAAAGGAAAATAGACAAGAAATATTTTCGTCTTTTTTTTTTGTGTTTTTCTATTTTTTGAATATTTTTTTAAATTTTTTATTTTTTAGGATTTTTGAAAATTTTTGGCAAGAAAAATAACGTTCAAAAGTGAACGGATCCGAAAATCCAACGCGTCTTTCACTAAAAACAGTTAATCTTTACGAAAAAAGCCGGCAGCGGCGCCATTTAATACAAGGTTAAACCAAGTATAAAATATTTTCGTTCCAAGTCTTTTCGAATTGATTACAGGTTAAGAGTGCGACTCAGTCGTTCTTGGTGGAAAAATAAATGGTTTGGTTATCTATGTTTAAACTAAAAGTAAATATGAAAATGTCGTTGAGTAAAATTAAAGCTTTAAAAATTAAACTAAAATGACGAGTTAAAAATAAATGATTGAAAACTTAAAAACAAAATTAGAAAAATACTTGGTAAAAATAGAGATTTCGGGAAGCGTGCAAATTTTGGAAATTAAAACGAAATGAATCTAAAACTTGAAAACTTTGTAAAAACAAGAAATTAATCCCATCGGGATGTTCTAATCGGAATATGATCGGAAAGCTGGTCGGAAAGTCCAATCGGAATGTGATCGGAATATACTCAAAAGGAAAGCAATCGGAATGTGGGAAAAGGAATACAACCGGAATGTTGGAAAACAAAGCTAATCAGAATGATGGAATCGGAATACACCCAATCGGAATGTGTAAAAAGGTAGCTATCGAAATCCAAAAGGAATCCCAATCTGAATGACAAAACCCTTTTCCGATCAAGGTGATCAGAATAATAGTGCACAAATCGGAAATGTAAGGTCTTGATCGGAATGACAAATCGGAAAGGGGTTTACCCTATTCCTATTACTTTGTGATTCGAAATAAGCCAAGTTATAAGCTACTTTTTATAAGCTCAAACCAAAACTGAATCAAATATATTCTAAAACAAACTAAATAAGCACGAATAATAACTTTTCAAAACTTTAAATAAGAAAACTTTTAAATCAAACTTTAAAAAGACGAATACTTTAAGAAAAATTTGAAACAAATAAACTAAATACCAAATAAGCCAATAAGCATGTCAAGCTCAAAGCTTAAGTTGTATAAAAACTTAAAGATTGATAAAAAGATAAACCTTTTAATCAATCAAACATCAAGATTAAGCAAAATCAAAGATTATCACTAATCAAGATCAAAATTAAAAACAAGAAAGATAGAAGAAGATTAAGATCAAAAACAAGATTAAACTCTCAAAAGTAAAGATTTGATTCAACAAGAAAGGAATAAAAAGATGAAACTCTCCTAGTAAGAGAAAGTTAAACACTTTCTCTCTCTAAAAACTAAAACTACTAAAAATTCAAAATGAACTAATTAACTCACACCCTCCTAATGTGTCATTAGGAGGGTATTTATAGGAAGTGGGAAGGTGCATGTGTTGCTTCCTTCTTTCTTTCTTCTCGACTAGATTTAAATGCTTTGTCTTTCTCGACGTCGTCTCGGGATTTCTCCATACAAATTGAACTTATCTTATAATTTTCTTCTTCTATTAGACTTGAGTTCTTCGACTTCATTAAACTTCCGTCTTTAGACTTTTTCTTCGATAAATCTTAAAAATAGGCCTTGGACTTCCGTTCTTTTTGCACTCTTGATCTTTTGACTTCGTCTTTTCTCGTTTTCTTTGATAAATGATCGTGATAGCTCGTGTCTTGTTCCTTTTTCATCTTTTGGTCCTAAAACACAATAAAAACACAAACCACGCATAATTCCGACTTTACGACATAAAATATACGTTTTGGTCATGTTATTATTGGAAATAAGCGGTAAAATGATAAGTGTTTTCAGACTTATTTGTAACACCCCCATAAAGCGGGTATCACAGTGGTGGATCGATGAGCAAATAGCTTACAAAGCACAGATCATAATTATATGATTTTTGAAATACAATTGATGTAAAAATTGAATTGGTACAATCATTTAAATCGACGAATAACATTTGTTATGAATATCCCAGTAAAAGATAATCCCCCATCATTTTTATGCTCCTAAATGATGCTCAATCCATGCTAAAATAATATTGCTAAATAACCTGGGAAAAACATGATTAAAACAGTCAACATAAAGTTGGTGAATTCATAGAGTTTTGTAAAATAATCAAGCGAACGCCCCAAGAAAGGTTGAGCAGAGACCATTTGAATAAAGGCGGATTTGAGATCAAAATTGTTGGCTCCAATCTCGGGTATGACAATAGCATCGGTGTTGCCCTCTATGTGTGATTGCAAAAGCTCGATCATTGGTTGATTGTCCATGGTGACAATAGGTGGAGTAATGACTTCGGCTTGAGCTGCTTTCTTCTTACGAGCACAGGTACGCATACACACCTACAAAAAAAAGGAAAATAGACAAGAAATATTTTTGTCTTTTTTTATGTTTTTCTATTTTTTTAAATTTTTTTTAAATTTTTTATTTTTTAGGATTTTTGAAAATTTTTGGCAAGAAAAATAACGTTCATAAGTGAACGGATCCGAAAATCCAACGCGTCTCTCACTAAAAACCGTTAATCTTAACGAAAAGAGCCGGCAGCGGCGCCATTTAATACAAGGTTAAACCAAGTATAAAATATTTTCGTTCCAAGTTTTTTCGAATTGATTACAAGTTAAGAGTGCGACTCAGTCGTTCTTGGTGGAAAAATAAATGGTTTGGTTATCTATTTTAAACTAAAAGCAAATATGAAAATGTCGTTGAGTAAAATTAAAGCTTTAAAAATTAAACTAAAATGACGAGTTAAAAATAAACGATTGAAAACTTAAAAACAAAATTAGAAAAATACTTGGAAAAATAGAGATTTCGGGAAGCATGCAAATTTTGGAAATTAAAACGAAATGAATCTAAAACTTAAAAACTTTGTAAAAACAAGAAATTAATCCCATCGGAATGTTCTTATCGGAATATGATCGGAAAGCTGGTCGGAAATTCCAATCGGAATGTGATCAGAATATACTCAAAAGGAAAGCAATCGAAATGTGGCAAAAGGAATACAATCGGAATGTTGGAAAACAAAGCTAACCGTAATGATGGAATCGGAATACACCCAATCGGAACGTGTAAACAGGTAGCTATCGAAATCCAAAAGGAATCCTAATCGGAATGACAAAACCCTTTTCCGATCAAGGTGATCGGAATAATAGTGCACAAATCAGAATGTAAGGTCTTTATCGGAATGACAAATCGGAAAGGGGATTACCCTATTCCGATTACTTTGTGATTCGAAATAAGCCAAGTTATAAGCTATTTTTATAAGCTCAAACCAAAACTTAATCAAATCTATACTGAAACAAACTAAATAAGCACGAATAATAACTTTTCAAAACTTTAAATAAGCAAACTTTTAAATCAAACTTCAAAAAGACGAATACTTTAAGAAAACTTTGAAACAAATAAGCTAAATACCAAATAAGCCAATAAGCATGTCATGCTCAAAGCATAAGTTGTATAAAAACTTAAAGATTGATAAAAAGATAAACCTTCTAATCAATCAAACATCAAGATTAAGCAAAATCAAAGATTATCACTAATCAAGATCAAAATTAAAAACAAGAAAGGTAGAAGAAGATTAAGATCAAAAACAAGATTTAACTCTCAAAATTAGATATTTGATTCAACAAGAAAGGAATAAAAATATGAAACTTTCCTAGTGAGAGAAAGTTAAACACTTTCTCTCTCTAAAAACTAAGACTACTAAAAATTCAAAATGAACTAATTAACTCACACCCTCCTAATGTGTCATTAGGAGGGTATTTATAGGAAGTGGGAAGGTGCATGTGTTGCTTCATTCTTTCTTTCTTCTCGAATCGATTTAAATGCTTTGTCTTTCTTGACGTCGTCTCGGGATTTGTCGATAGAAATAGAACTTGTCTTATAATTTTCTTCTTCTATTAGACTTGAGTTCTTCGGCTTCATTAAACTTCCGTCTTTATACTTTTTCTTCGATAAATCTTAAAAATAGGACTTGGACTTTCGTTCTTTTTGCACTCTTGGTCTTTTGACTTCGTCTTTTCTCATTTTCTTCGATAAAAGCCCGTGATAGCCCATGTTTTCTTCCTTTTTCATCCTTTGGTCCTAAAACACAATAAAAACACAAACCACACATAATTCCGACTTTACGACATAAAATATACGTTTTGGTCATCTTATTATTGGAAATAAGCGGTAAAAGGATAAGTGTTTTCAGACTTATTTGTAACACCCCCATAAAGCGGGTATCACAATGGTGGATCGATGAGCAAATAGCTTACAAAGCACAGATCATAATTATATGATTTTTGAAATACAACTGATGTAAACATTGAATTGGTACAATCATTTAAATCGTTGAATAACATCTGTTATGAATATCCCAGTAAAAGATAATCCCCCGTCATTTTTATGCTCCTAAATGATGCTCAATCCATGCTCAAATAATCATGCTAAATAACCTAGGAAAAACATGCTTAAAACAGTCAACATAAAGTTGGTGAATTCATAGAGTTTTGTAAAATAATCAAGCTTAGTATATTTAATACTACCATTACAATATTTTTCTACACATTGTAAAATATTTAAGTTTAGTAAGTTTTACTAAGCAGTCTAAAGTAACCAAGTTTAGCATTTCCATTATTCCCATTTTAGTGTTTGCTAAGTAGTATATGATTAAGTTTAGTAACGCAAACGTTATCGATAGTAGCAATGCACAAAGTATATATATACAAAAGATAATTACATTTTCTATTAATCGAAACTAATGCTTAACCTTCCATAGTTCTCAACAGATGAGAACCCATCGCGTTACAAAAAGGCGCCAACCCCCATTTCCAACATGGTATACATATGTTGCCTCGGCCAAGGCACAGTGAGCGCTACTCACGCAGATGGGGATGGTCAATCCCAAATATACCTATTTATAACATTCGGGCGATTTACAACAATTTAACAGTTTCAATAACAATAGACAATCGTAATTAAGAGTACCATTCAATTTGCGTTCTACAGAATAAATATCTCGTAATTAAATTATAGTCATATAGTCAAAACAAGTTGCAGTTATTTAATAGCATGTCTCCTCCTCGCGGGTTTTAAAAATCACAAAATATTTAAAAAGCGAGGATATGAACTCACCTGATACAATCGTCACAATAGTTAATAGAGAACGAACGTCAATCAAGAATAAATGTCAACAATCGATACATGATCATACTAGACCTAAAGATAACAAGGCGCGTCTTAGGCTTAAGACAAGAAATAAATCATACACATATGTAATAAGTATGTTTTAATAAGTTCTTGGACATTGCATAAGTTTTATGATTCTTTATAAAACTTTTAGGTGAACACTTAGTCATTTTAAGTGAAAAATCTTGGTTGACACTTTTAGCCCATCTTAAGTCCAATAGTGGTCCACTACCTAAGTATTTGACTTAAGTCCATTTTAAATTCAGTATACTACTCTAAGTTGGTTATAAATCTCAGGTCCAATAATGGCCCAATAGCCATTACAAGTGTAAGTTGGGCTTTTATGGCCCAAGTCCACTTGTATAGTTTTTGGGTTCTAAAATACATCACAACCACATACACTTAATATTTCACTTTCGTTGTGTATCGGGTCATCTAGTCATCAGTATATAAATAAGTCCAGGATCCCCGACAAGTGGATCCTACCACGTTGGTTTATATAAAAATCATCACGTTTTACGTTAATGAGTTATAATCCGTTTATTATAATTTTCCCGACATGTCCTGCTAATTTGTTTATATCTCTTGAACCGTAAATCATCTAAGTGTGTTCTTTTTACCAAACCCATTATTAACTCATGTACTACACTTATTATAAGTCTAATTACCCCAAATTTATACTTTTCATAGCTAATTAACCCATTTCCTAACTTAGAAGAGTTGGTTGTTTTTGGGCAGCCAAACTCGTTTTCACCACTTTGGTCGCCATTTCCAAACCGTAAGAACTGGTAAACCATCCAATTGATTCTACTTGTTCATGATTTTATCTACAACCTACAGTTTTACCTTTTTCAATGATTCTGATTTCTTATATGAAAAAACAGTCCGTGAAGACAGTATATTCAGATTTGACTAGTTTTCATCCAATTGATTCTAGTTAATCATGATTTTATCTACAACTTTTAGTTCTACATATTCATAGGTCAGTAAACAAATTTTACGAGAAAAAAGTCCATCAAAACTGTATGTTCAGATCTGACTAGTTTTCACTATTTTGGTCATATCTTACTATCTAAAATTCGTCACGAGACGAGTCACCCGGGCAATTAATCACAAAACAATTATCTATCTTAATGTGTAAGTTTTTAGTATCCTAAACCTACTGAGTTTTACATGCAATCTATGTTTTTACGGTTCAAAAATTGTTATGAATCAAATCGTTACTAGTGTTTGTTTAGCTTGATTTTAGTGTTTAAAATTTCATATACAATGTCCCGATACTCATTAATTCATTTAGTATATATATATATAAGATCAAGAAAAAAATAAAAAGGAAAATAAATAAGAACGAGATGTAGATCTTACGAGGCTTATCAAAGTCGTTGTACTAGTGAGTGAGCAAGTAACCATCCAAGATCTTGTCAACACTTGATGTGACCACCATGCATGGATAGATCCGGACTAGATCTACAAGTTTCACTTGATGTAACCATCATGCATGTATAGATCCGGGGTAGATCTACACGTTTTACTTGATGCATGTATAGATCCGGGCTAGATCTACATATTTTACTTGATGTTACCATCATGCATGTATAGATCCACCATGGAAATAAAAGAAAATCTTGAAAGTTGATGCATGTAGGAGATTTTCATACAAAATGTAGATCTTGAGATTTACAAGATGGGTCTTTGATTAGATTTTGAAGATTCAAGCTTGATCATCAAACTTTTGATGATCAAGGGTGTTGGAAGCTCACGACAAGGAAGAAGAAAGAAAGAAGGAAAGAGAGTTTTTGGTGTGTGTGTGTGTTTTGTGTGAGAGAAACGAAGAGTATGAGTAGACAAAGCCCTTATAAAGGGTGACAGGAAGTGTGACAAGTGTTACCCACTTAGACATTGTCCAATGAGAAGCAAGAAGGTGGGTGGAGAAGATGGACATGTGGCACCAACCTAGAGTTGGCCCAATGGGTAAGTGAGGTGTGTTGGTGGCTTGTCTAGTGGGCCAAAAGAGTTGTTGGGCTATTTAAACTTCTTATTAGGATTATTAAGCCCAATACTATCCAAATTTAATAGTTGGGTTTATAAGGCCACAAATGGGCCTAAAGTGTAACTTATATTACAACTTCCGTTAATACACGGTTCCGGTCACGTTCGAGGTTTATGAATTTTTGATTCATCTTACGAGGATTTCGTAATTTATCCAAAAATCATTTTGCCAATCCAATGGAGTATTTATATGACGTATAAATACGAAAGACGTGTTCGTTTATTTAAACGACAAGTATTTGGCATTTATCTTTTGTATAACGTAAGTACCATTTTAGCAGAAATACTTCTCATTTAATCATTCCGTAGATAAATGTAATATTAAACAATTTAATCAAATTGTTTATCAAGTATTTCTCGACAATAATTTATGTAGTTAAATTATTGAATTGTCGGTACGCAGTTTGTATGACTTTTGTCAAATTTCCAAATCCGATGATTTTTGTATGGTTCAAAAAGGGTTTTTGAAACATACTTCATTATTATTTAATGAATGAAAATCTCGGGTTTTACACCATCCACATGCCACCTTAAGTTTCGTCCTCGAAACTCGATTACTATTACTAGGTTGAGAAATGATCTAGGATCATTGAGTAGATTTTTATTACATTATTCTCATGGTAAAATCATGAATTTTACATTATTAAATCCCCTACACTTGACCATTGCAATGCCCTCATACAATGCATTAATTTCAAAGCACAGATTACATTTCTCATCATAAATAACCCACCTTGCCCTTTATTAAATACTAAACTTTAAGGAAATTAAAAAGATAGAAATATGTACAAAATAAGTAAAGAAATCAAAGGCTTACATTGGGGTTTTGGCCGCCATGAATGTTCATCATCCTCAAGTTTCACGTTCCCCAAACCAAACATTAAAACGAGATCATTGTTATTATAAGTTAGGAAGCTAACATGAACTCAAGTGGCCCAATTATTCACTTAGACTCCCTTATTCCTAGGTGTATCTCTTATATTTTAATTTTGTCTTGAATGATCACGAGGATGCATTGTTTGACTTATTTCTATAGTTATTTAGGCTTAAATTAAAGTGGGACGATTTAATCAATAGTTAGCTAAAGGACAAAATCTTTTAAAACTGCTTCTCGGGACCTCTTAAAGTTCATATCTTGGCATAACTCGCTTCATATCGTACAACCTTATTTATTGCAATTAAATTTATTAGCAAGCGATGGGAGAAAAAGCTTATAATCAACTCACATAAATTCATGAAAGAATACCAAACTTATAATTGACTCTATCATCTCTCGTTCTCCACAATTTAAAATCTCAAGGAATGAGACTCGTTCTAACACCCCACCAAATGCTATGCGCAGCGGAACTACAACATTTGGGTGCTAGGCAGTTATCATCACACACAAGATATATCAAACGACTCCAAAGAGACGTAAAAGTTTTAACTTAAATTACGCATTGTTAAAAACATACATGTCTACGGTTTTCCAAACCCAAATGATACAACACAGAGTTAGCGTTTCGGTCCCCATGAATCTCAACCCCAAAAGATACCATTTTTCACAACATGACATAAAGTCTAAAATATTCAAGTTAAGAATGGGTGGAAAAACAAGTAGACGTCAAGCCACACACAACTCCCATCCAATGCATGATCCATGCTACACTTCATCGGTTACCTGAAAGACATGCTAAATTTGGTCAACAAATAATGTTGAGTGGAATTCATAGGTTTTACAATCTCATTTTGAACATATGTGGTATAAAAATCATTCACGATCATTCATAGACTTGTCGATCAAACAATCTATTTTCAAGGTTATGACAATTGTGTTTAAGCTCATGACACTAATCCGTTAACTCAATCACCCGCGTAATAATTACCAGCGTGATTCAGATGAAACTAGTGCCCCTTCTAAAGGCATCAGTTGCAATTATACCTTATTTTTTATCACAAGTTATCCGTCTGCAGGGGGTACTCAACGCACTAGCCCTCGTCTCGGATAGGTTCGTCAACCCCATAGTACTACCAATTGTATAAGCGGCTATTTTCAATCCACGCTAGGATTAAACAATAGTTAATAGTTCATGAATTTAGGGCCTTTTGCAACTAGGTACTCAACACAATTTCTAAGGCAACATTCGGGTCCAACAATCATTCATGACATATGTTCATTTTTGGAAAACTAGCATGCATTTCCCTCGCGGGTAAAACAATTTAAAACAATAGTAAGCGAGGCTATAAATTCACACCTTATATATAAAGTAGTCGACGATTCGAGTGATGATCACTGACGATGATGAGGATGCCCGGGAAAATCAACACCTATCAAACCAATAACGCGTAATGAGTAATCTCATTTATAAACCTTAGGTACTGTATATAATACATACATATTAGTCAATTGTGATAATTACAACTCACGCCAAAATCAAACAAATAGGTGTTACTCATTTTATACTATTCGTCCATGTTATTAACGTTATTACTCTTTTCACGTTTTTCGCCGATACTTACCAAAAGTATAGGCTGTTTTACTAGACATAAACCTTTTAATAAAATTTGGGAAAATTATAAAAAATACCTTAAGACCTGTAGAAAACCCATTTTTAATCCCATTAAAAGTTTTCGCTTTTACGACCCGTTACTCAACACTTTACTAAACCTACGTTTTTGGACTGAATTTGCACCTTGACGAAGTCGGACTCATTTGACCCATTTAAAATATTCCATTGACCCATTTGACACCTAAGTCTAATAATAGACTCACATATGCAGGTTTGAGACCAAAAATCAACCTTCAACCATCTACCAAACTATATCTATGGTCCCCGGGATTTGACCTAAAACCAAACATAATTTCGGATTATGTAGGTTCTCATCTCCCGGTACACGATTTTCAGAACATCATAACTTTTGACTCGTTAGGAGTCGTAAGCTCTATCTTATACCAAATCGAAGCTAAGAAGACGCTCTAAAACTATATCCTAGTCACATGACCTGTTTACAAAATAATTTTTATGAAAACATCCCAAACATTCTGCCTAAAATTACCTATCCCAAAATCAATCCAACACTCGTTTTCAAACCAATTTATCGACACTAGACCTCAACCTAAACACTCCTAATCATATCTAACCATACTAATCAGTCCTTAACACCCTAATTATCAAATCAATCATAAAACCCAAAAACTAAATCAAACATGCAATGGGTTTCACCCACTCAAAAACATCTAAGAACAAGAAGTAACACATAATCCATAAGCAAAAACAACAATCACCAAGATCCCCCAAACACCCCCTTTGTGCCGTGGGGTGTGGGTGATCAATAACCCCCCAACCAAATTGATTTTGATTGGTTTTTTGAGTGATTACACATCTCCTATACATGAATTAAACATGCATACATCCAATTAACATCAAAACAATTTTTGAAAAATCCATTGATTCTTGGATAAAATTTTGTGGATGCATGTGTGATTAAAGTACATGAAAAAAATGGGAATGATGTAGCTAGATGTGGTCTAAACTTACTTTTGATCAAAACAAGATTCAAAAAAAAATAAATGGTGGTGGTGGTGGGTTTTTGGCCATCGGCCTAAAGAGAGAAAAGAGAGGGATGGTGAAATTTTTTTGAAGTGAAATGTGTTGTGTATGTGTTTGTTTCCATTTTATAATTTTTGGAGGCCCTTATGTGCAATATTGGCTTTCTTTTGTCCTTAAGTGAAAACGACCTCACAAGTTTACGGGAATGACTCACTAGTCATATTGGAAAATTTTACGGGAGTCGGGGATCATCCCGAACACTCCAAAATACTTTTAGGACAATTTAAATGTACCCGGAAAGCAATAAAAACTCACCCGACTCAACTTAACACGAACCGAAAGTAAAATTCTCGAAAAATTATAATATCGTTAAAACGACAATAAACATAGAAATTTGGGCATCCATCGGGATCGTAGTCGTCATCGTTCTTCTTAAATCGTCAATCGTCAAAATTATGACCTCAAATATCGGTTTCAACAAAAACGATAAAATATATAGCAATTAAAATTTATTAAAAAATTCAAAAATAAGCGTAATTTAGGGTAAGGTAAGTGACCTCGGCTCTAGGTATTACATCCACCCTCCTTAAAGAGAGCGACGTCCCGACGCTCGCCTCTTCTTATACTCACATTTCGTGCCGCTGGAACAGATGAGGATACCTTTCCTTGAAAAAGTCCTCACGTTCCCAAGTGTATTCCGGTCCACGCCTAGAATTCCATCGAACCTTCACAATGGGAATTCTACTACGCTTCAGCCTCTTGACCTCTCGGTCCATAATTTTCACGGGTTCTTCCACGAAATGCATTTTGTCGTCCAGTTGAATCTCGTCCAAAGGAATCACCAATTCCTTATCCGCCAAACTCTTCTTCAAATTTGATACGTGAAATGTGTCGTGAATAGCACTAAGCTCGTTCGGCAACTCTAACTTATACGCTATCGGTCCAATTTGTTTAACAATCTTAAATGGTCCAATATACCTCGGACTCAACTTTCCTTTCTTCCCAAAACGAATTACACCCTTCCACGGTGAAACCTTAAGCATAACCATATCTCCGACCTCAAATTCCAACGGTTTTCTTCTGTTATCGGCATAACTCTTCTGTCGGCTTCTTGCAGCATGTAATCGGTTCTTGATTTGCACAATCTTCTCTGTCGTCTCCAAAATCATTTCGGGTCCAGTCAATTGACTTTCCCCTACTTCACTCCAACACACAGGTGATCTACACTTTCTTCCATACAACGCTTCGAATGGTGCAGCCTTGATGCTCGCATGATAACTATTATTATACGAAAACTCCACTAAAGGCAAGTGGCGTTCCCAACTTCCTCCAAAATCAATCACGCATGCTCGGAGCATGTCCTCCATCGTCTGAATAGTTCATTCGCTTTGGCCATCAGTCTTCGGGTGATAGGCCGTGCTCAAACTCAATTCAGTGCCCATCGCACGTTGAAGCGATTTCCAAAATTCCGAAGTAAACCTACTATCGCGATCCGAAATGATCGATAAAGGTACTCCATGTCTGCAAACGATCTCCTTCACGTACACACTGGCCAGCTTCTCCATACTGTCCGTCTTCTTCATAGGTAAGAAGTGAGCAGATTTCGTCAATCTATCCACTATTACCCAAATCATATCGCATCCACTAGGAGTTCTGGGTAAACCCGTCACGAAATCCATAGCGATCCTCTCCCATTTCCATTATGGGATCTCTGGTTGTACCAACAGCCCAGACGGCTTCTTATGTTCGGCTTTAACCTTCGCACAAGTTAAACACTTACTAACGTAACGAGCAATATCCGCCTTCATATTCGGCCACCAATAGACTTTCTTCAGGTCATGATACATCTAATCCGATCCAGGATGTATCGAGTAATTCGACTTATGAGACTCGTTCATAACAAAATATCGTACTCCAGGCTTTCCTTCCTCGGATGGACACAACGGTAACCAAATCCGATTCTCGAAATATCTCAACCCGTCTGACCTAACCACAAAAAGAGGTTTCAACATTCTTCCCAAGTTCATAGCATCAACATTCTCTTTCATTAATCCCTTCTCTTGAGCCTTCAGTATTGTTTCGGTTAAATCAACACCCTTAGTCATCACTAAAGCTCTGACTCTCAAAGGTTTCTCTCGATCCTTCCTACTCAGTGCATCTGATACGATATTCGCCTTGCCAGGATGGTAGCGAATCTCACAGTCATAGTCTCTCAGTAATTCTACCCATCGCCTCTGTCTCATGTTCAACTCCTTTTGGTCTAAAATGTGCTGCAAACTCTTGTGGTAAGAGAATACAACACACTTCGTCCCATACAAGTAATGTGTCCACAATTTCAGCGCAAAAACCACAGCTCCTAATTCCAAATCATGCGTCGTGTAGTTTTCTTCATTCTTCCTCAATTGTCTCGACGCGTAAGCAATCACCTTCTCACACTGCATCAATACAGCTCCATAACCCTTACGAGATGCGTCACAATACACTACAAAGTCTTCAGTTCCTTCTGGTAATGACAATATCGGTGCAGAACATAACTTGTCCTTGAGTGCTTTGAAAGCGAATTCTTCCTCATCTCCCCATTCATACACCCTATTCTTCTCGGTAAGCTTTGTCAATGGCTTCGCAATCAACGAAAATCCTTCAATGAATCTCCGATAATACCCAGCCAAACCAAGGAATTGTCGAACCTCAGTCGGCGTTGTCGGTGCCGACCATTCCCTGATTGCCTCGACTATGGAAGGATCCACGCGAACTCCTTTGCTATCAATTACGTGACCAAGGAATAGCACAGACTCTAACCAAAACTCACACTTCGGGAACTTCGCATACAACTTCACTTTCTTCAGTAGATCCAATATCTTTCTCAGGTGCTTCTCGTGCTCTTCCTTACTCTTAGAGTAAATAAGAATATCATCGATAAATATAATGACAAACTTATCTAGATACGGCTTGCATACTCGATTCATAAGGTCCATGAATACTGCAGGTGCGTTTGTCAACCCAAAAGGCATCACTCGAACTTCGAAGTGTCCATACCGTGTACGAAAGGCAGTTATAGGGATATCCTCCTCTCTCTCACACGCAGTTGATGATACCCTGACCTCAAGTCGATCTTTGAGTACACACAGGAACCTTGTAATTGATCAAACAAATCGTCAATCCTCGGCAATGGATACCGATTCTTAACCGTCAGCTTGTTGAACTCTCTATAGTCAATACACATCCGAAAGGACCCGTCTTTCTTCTTCACAAACAACACTGGCGCTCCCCATGGTGATGAGCTCGGTCGAATAAATCCCTTATCCATCAACTCCTTTAGTTGATCCGATAACTCCTTTAACTCTGATGGTGCTAATCGATAGGGTGCACGAGCAACTAGTGCAGCTCCCGGCATCAAATCGATTCGAAATTCGACTTCACGGGTGGGTGGTAAACCCGGCAACTCGTCTGGAAAAACTTCCAGATATTCGCGAATTACAGGTACCTCTTCTAACTTCGCCTCTAAGTCACCATCACTAGAAACTTGTGCCAAAAACACATCACATCCATCTTCTACATATCTCATCATTTTCAATCAAGATATCACTTTCAAACGAGAAGTGCATTCATCTCCCTTCACAGTCAAGACTCTATTCCTCAACGGGATCTGAACTAATCTTTCTCCACAGACGATCACGACACTATGCGCCATCAGCCAATCCATTCCAACGATCACATCGTACGATCCTATCTCTATGGGCATTAAGTCGATATCAAAAGCGTAATTTCCTAACTTCAAGGTACACCCTTTCAGTATAGAATTTGTACTAATGATCTTCCCATCGGCTAATTCCACGTTGTAACTAGTCGTTAACAATACCGGTTCTCTATCGATATGACGACTAAATTTAACATCTACGAAACTCTTGTCGGAACCAGAATCAAACAATATACTAGCATAACAAGCGTCTAGCAGAAACGTACCGGTAACCACGTTAGGGCCTTGTGGTTTATCAGCAGTCTCTACTCGATACACAGCAACAGCATTATTTCCTCCTTGCTTGTTTCCAGCCTTCGGGAAATTCCCCTGCTTATGCCCTCTTTCTCCACATCCGAAGCAAACCATCACCTTCGTGGCATTTGCCCCAGTAGCTACCCCTTTAGCTCGGCAATCTGACATCCTATGACCCGCTTTTCCGCACTTGCCACACGCAGGTGGGCAACTCCCTACATGGTACAAATTACATCGACCACAGTCGGGATTCACCTTCGCTCGTCTAGGGTTAGTGACAGCCCTCATCCCATCATTTCTTCTCTAGTTGAACTGCTGATTGCGGTTCTGACCTTGGTTGTTACGGTTTCCTCCTCGACTTTGACCTTGGGATTGATTACTCTGAGCTGCCTCCCACTTTCTCTTGTTTCCTTCAGCAATGAAGTCCTTCTTATCTTGCAGTTTGACATCCATTAGCGTGTGAGCCATTTGGACTTCTTCATCGAATGACCCAGGCTTAGATGAAGTCGTCTCACCCTTGATATTACTTGACAAACCCTTGATGTACTACTTCATCTTCTTGTTATCATCAGCAAAGGCATCGGGACACAAAAGGCTCAATTCATTAAACCTCCTGGTATACGCTGTAATATCATTGTTCCTCAAAGTCAAATGCCTTAACTCATCTTCCAGTTGACCCAGTTCCTCTTCGGGACAGAACTTTTTGGTCAAAAGAGCCTTAGTAGCAGTCCAAGTCCTCGCATTTGCTACTGCTAATCCAACAGTGGCTACTTGATTGTTCCACCAACTCAAGGCGTCATCAAGAAAAGTGGCAGCTGCAAACTTGACCTTATTTGCCTCGGAACATCCGCTAATATCAAAAGTACTTTCGATCTTCTCTAACGACCTTCGGAGTTCTAGGACTCCGCCAGTTCCACGAAACTACGTGGGACCGCATTTCATAAAACCAGCATAAGTACACTCCCTCGGGGCTTGCTGTCTTCCTGCATTTCCACCTTGATCTGGGTTTCGGTTTGCACGATCCGCTTCGAGTGCATTTGCAATTGATTCTTGATCATTGTGTTCACACGGTTAGCTGTTAGCTTTGGAGGCATGGTGAGTTCTCAAGTACACCTCTCTGCAAAGACAGGGAAAATAGAAAAACAATGTAAGTATACACATCAAGATTAAGATGGATTTCTCTTTCAAGACATAATATAAATACAACGACACATCACTACAAGGTTACCAATATTCATCAATTCACATCACAAAAGAGCAAATTAAAGACATATCACAGATTATGAAAGGTAAATATGGATTGTATTGATAAATCAACCAAAACTGTGACAAGTATTGCCACTACAACCATTCACCATAAAACTTAAGTCATCAAGTTTTTCGTCACAATACCATCATACAAAAGTCTAAAATAGTTCGATTACAACGATCAAAGATAAAGTAAAATACAAGCAACTAGTCATGTGGTGATCCACACGACCTCTTGGATGGCGGTTCATCTTCATCCTCTTCGGGCTCTTCGTCACTGTCTTCCTCGTCCTCTTCGTCCATCTTCCTTTTTCCTTTGTCATTCGGCCCACACTCAGTCGCCTTCTTTGTCCCAGAAGTAGATCCACACTCCACTGCTACTTGATTTCCTACAGTGATACACACACCTTTGGCAGGTGGCTGGACCATAAAATCATTAGCTTCCATTTCTAAGTCATCTATAAATCTCCAATCTGGTGGCAAGGATGCTCTCACTCGATGCTCCCAACTTTGCATCCTAGTAAACCTTGCCTGATCCTCCCTAACTTGCTCAAGACTAGCACTCAGGTTCGCTATCATCGATCTCAGACTGTTGATATCACTCTTGTTTGCCACTCCATCAAATTCAATCATTGAAGTTCTTGCCAACAACCTCTGGTGTGCCCTCTCATTCTCGTTGAATCTCTTGATTACCCTGGTTTCCACCACGTACCGCTCGTACATCAATCTATCCATTCTCCTCAAACGATCCTCGGGATCCCAATAGTTTCTTGGCCTCGGAAAATAGACCTTCGCGATATTCTCATGAATAGATTGCGATCTAGATGCATTGCTGGATTCCGCCCCACTCTCATTACTTACTCGAATAAACCCTGGCACCGTCCTCAGGTAGTCCTTACAATTGTCCATCGGGGGACGAACGGGTTGCTGATCATATCGGCCGGTCGGAGGCACTCATAACCCTTCGGCGAATTTGGAGATTGAAATAATTCAGGTTCGGTCTGACCGACAGCATTCTCGGGAATTCCATCATCCACCGGATCCTCTTCCTCGGAATCCTCACTACCATCGTTACTAACACTGAAGTTGTCCACGTCACTTTCATCACTGTCATTTTTCGGCTCTATCACTTCTTCTGGAGCGATCCATCCATTGTCATCGTTCGACGGGTCGGAGGAAACGGTGTGACAATCCGTCAATTTATGGTTGATATTTTATTCTCAAATGTTATTTAAAAACATTATTTTAATGTTATATTATGAACTCACTTATTTTTGGGAAGAAATTTGGATTTACGTCTTGAAGTAGCATCGACTACGTTTAAACCGGAGGATTCTACATTACGTGCTTATGTTTACATACACCGTTTTGGTGACAGTCCGACATTTCAGAAAATAAATTTATCCGTGAATATTATTTTGAGATTTTAAATTTGTGTTGGTTCGTAAACTCTCAAATTTACGAGAAGAGATTAGGACTTACGATTATAATTTAACGTCCTTTACGACTAAACCGGAAACCTTAGGATTACGTATTTACGTTTTCGAACTCCGTTTTTTATGAGGCAAATTTTATTAGATTCATTTTGTGCCGTTGATTCATAATTTATAAAAACTTTTTTCGTAAAACGACCCGAGGGCACGCAAATCGAGGAAACTAGAATTAAGGAATACCCGTAAATTAGCGGGATTGGACAAAACAAGTTTATCCCACCCCACTAACATATGGGACGGCCAAGGATGCCACACCTCATCCCATGAGGTGTCAAGCTTAACCAACAAGCCTTAACACTTGTAACTAGCTTCACATGTAAGCTAAGCTTACAACTACACCTCAAAACTACACATCACAAAACCATTTGTTCATTTACAACATGCAAAAACCACATACTTCTCACTCTCTAGCCATTTTGGCCGTCCACTTCCACCACCACCACCACCACCATATTGATCAAAATTTACACCACAAATCCTATCTTATTCATACATGAGGTGAAGAACCTTTGAAACCTTGAAGATTGGAGGTGATTCTAACAACCAAGGAGGTGATTTAATGATGTCCAAGGGCTGATTTATACATGAAGTTTCTAAGTATTGGTGGTCTTGAAGATTGGTGTTGATCTATCACAAGTTTCTCCATCAAAAATCCAAGCCTTGACGAATACCTACATAATCTTGATGGTATAAAGATTGTTCTCCCCATCCTCTTGTTATTTTGATTATGTAATCTTGTATTTTCTTTATTTATGTATATGTATATGATGATGAATGATGATAAAAATATTATGTGGGGATTTGGTGTTGATAGATTTGATTAAAAAGATAAGAATCTACATGAAAAAGTGTTAAAATCATGATGTAAGGACTAGGCTGTATAAAACAGTGAAGAAACTTATTATAAACTGTTAAAATGGCTTAGATTATTAAAGAAACAGTAAGGTATATTATTTTTACACATGTGGTGAGTTGGCCATGCAATGGAATCATTAGGATGAGTGAGATATGATCAAAACAATATTAGAGTACAAATCTGCATAGACTGTTTTGGACGATTTTTATAAAATACTTAGAGGCTGATTCAACAGTATCCATAGTAGAATTAAATAGAGCACATATCATGTAGTTTATGCCATATAAATATGGTCTTCTATATCCATATATAACTTTAGATATGGCTTTTTTGGTGAACATGAAATTTAAAATCAGATTTGTATAATAAAAACTTATATAAAATAAGCATTCACTTATATATTTATAAAATATATACACATGAAAACCCACTAGTGGATAATAATTATAATAAAAGAGTTATATAGATATTGATATTAAAATGGGACATGTTATATAAATTACAAGTATAAATATTGTTCCAAGTTATAAAACTATATCCTAAGTTTTACGTCTTTTCGGCTAAAACCAAAAGATTAACGTTTTTGTCAAATAAAACTTAGACGGTAGGACCCGTCTAATGTAAACTTTTATAAACTCACATTACTGATATATAAACATATATAACAAGTAAAAACCGATAAAACCCGAGCTTTACAACATATAGACATTAACGGGCCAAAGTAGCCTTAATGGACAATAAACCCGACTAATTTGGTACAATACTTATAAACTTATTTATTGGGCTTAATCCATTTGGGCCCAACATATAAAGTATAATACTGATAATAAAAGTATAATTGGGCTAATGAATAATATTGGGCTTGTAATAGGCCCATTGGGCTTCAAAATGTAAACAAGTTGAACTAGTGTAACTAGTCTTGAAAATTACCAACACATAAACACTATAATGAATGAGTAAAAATGTATAAAACCACTTGATCATCATCACATATATAAAATCATCATATGTATACATAATTGTTATTTTTATAAAGTCATTAGACAAGAATCTAAGACAAGTATTATTTGTCTAGGTTTCCGTGATTGAAGCACGTACCGTACATCCGAATTGCCGATAACCCGCTTTCCCACATAAACGTGAGTTCATAGCCTCGCACTCTTTTAAATGTTTTTATGAAATATTTTATAAACCCGCGAGGGAGATAACATGTTAGTTTTGCTAAAATAGGACACCATTTGTCCCGATTGTTTGTTTATTGATTTGGACCCGAATAATTGTATGACCCGATGAATGATTAAATGACTTGATAGATGAAATGAAATGGATTATTAAAGTTAGGTTATGTCACTAAAAGTCCCATTAGCATAAATTATGAACTACCAGGATTTGGTAGACGCTTATGCATATAATAATACTATTTGGGGACGATCACCCCAGTTCGCGCCTTGACGGTTGATCCCCGTCGTGCCACATTGATTGGTAAGCGAATTTATGTATAAGAAGATTTACACAAGCGTGATTATTGTGACGACTCGCTAATTTAGATGGGCAAATTGAGTTTCGGGCTAGCTACCCGTTGTTTGTTATAGTAAGGTAACAATGTCATGCGGCTTATAATAATCCAAAAATAACGAAATACTGCTTTAAGCATTGAATTACGATATATTGCCTGACTAGCAATACAGGGTCATATTTTTGATATTATGTTTGTGTTTTAGTTTTACATAACCATATTCATATAAAGGTTTTTATTTAACTTTATACAACGTCATAAGACGTATTGTATGATGTTTTTACGACATTGGCTCGTATAATGATTTTGAAGGCAAATGCCTATATTATGATTTTTGATAAGGATTTGTATAAAATGACTTTGGCTATTTTATGGCCTATTACAATGATTTGTACAAAAAAATGATTTTCGGTAATAATTTTATACCGATGTTATATTGATTGATTTTATTAAACTCTATGAATTCACTCGGCGTTATCGCTGACCTTTTCTTTTAACATGTTTTATCTCAGGTACTTGAAGGTAATTCTCGGGAAGACAACAAGAATTCATGGCCCGCACTTAAATAACAATTTTCATTCAAATGTTTTGTAAATATTGTATGAAATACTATGACTTGGGACCTATGTAAATCTAATATTTATGAATGGAAATGCTTTATAATTAAACGACGCGATTTTTAAGCGTTGTCTATGATGTGAGTAATGTGCTATCCCGTAACACCAACGAGTCTTCCGCTGTATTGAGTTGTATAAATTTGGGGGTGTTACAGTTTGGTACCAGAGCTCTCGTTATAGAGAACGAAAGATTTTTAAAACCAAGGTTTTGAATAAAACATTTCAAAATCTTTTAACTATAAACATTTTTCTGAAAATGTCTAAAACTCTTTTGACTATAACGGTGCCGAAGAATTCCCGAGTTACCGACAAGGCCAGACTGAGAAGTGTTATTTTAATATATATATATATATATATATATATATATATATATATATATATATATATATATATATATATATATATATATATATATATATATATATATATATATATATATATATATATATATATATATATATATATATATATATATATATATATATATATATATATATATATATATATATATATATATATATATATATATATATATATATATATATATATATATATATATATATATATATATATATATATATATATATATATATATATATATATATATAACTTGGATTATATATATATATGATGTAATTTTATTACATGATTGTTTGATGATTATTTTGATATTTATACGAGGTATTTATACGACGTAGATTGTCACAAGGAACCCTAAATCCCCTAGTAAATTAATCGAAGCTATTCTCGTAGGAATTCTAGATATCCTAGATCTAAACCAAGTTGTGGATATTTATGATCCCAACAAATGGTTGATATTCGTCGAAATGTTGATATTAGTTTATTGTGATACTGAAAAAGAATTGGCGAGATTAAAGCTGATATCGATGTCATGGCGATCTTTCCTTATAGATTGGAGTTTGACAAAACGTTACCACCTAGAAAGATGTCATCTGATTCGTTGTCATCTAATTCTTAAATTGAAATCGAAAGGGTGAATGTTGCACTTGAGGCTGTCATTGGAACCATTACCCAAAAGCCTCATGCCACTAGTACCTTTCCGAGAAGTCTAATTGAATGTGTGAGTCATTTAATACTAGTGACTCATTTGATAACTATTGTTGTAAGAGCTATAGAATTGGAAATTAAGTTTTGTTCTGTTGGGAATAAATTAAGGCCAGATCACTTGGGCGCTGACAAGAACAACTCAAGCGTTGACAAGAACAAAGTGAGCGCTGACAGCTCAAGCGTTGACAAGTTAAAGTCAAGCGTTGATAGATTGAAGACAAGCACTGATGGAAGATATAAGCTACATGTTTATTATGTTCTAGAATACTTCTAGTAAGGATAGGAACGACAATGTATTTTCTATGTTTATCTTTACCTAGAATAGTTGATACGTAGCTTATTGTACAAGGCTTCTTAGTCTATAAAAGAAGGCCTTTAGGTTAATGTTTAGTATCAAGTTTTTTATAAGTTTTCATTCGTAAACATCTTTCATTGTAAGCAAGTTCGACATTCATAATCAAAGTGAAAGTTTTGTTTACATTTTGTGTTCTTGTTTAAGTATTAAATTCCGCATAATACTTAGATTCACAAAGCATATAACAAAGGTTTCTCTACGTGTTATACTTAATCTAATCTCGTATACACAAAGCTAATCGATCTAAGTTTGGGATCAACAAGTGGTATCAGAGCTTGTTGAGGAACTTTTGATCTTTTAAGAACACCAGAACGATACACGAACACCAAAACCCTAATTTTCTCAAAACCCTAACAACATCATGTCTGAAGCAATAACTTCCTCCTCTTCACCCTTACCAAACATCAAGATTCCCATGCTTGATGCAACCAACTTTGACTTATGGAAGTTCAACTTTGAACAATATCTGGGGATCTTTGATTACACACTATGGGAGATTATTGAATATGGAAACTCATTCAATAAGGCTCAAAAGATTCAGGATGCCATTACGGCAAGATCAGCTATTGAAGGATGTCCTGATGAGGATAAGAAAGAAAAACCTAGAGATGGTAGAGCTGTAGGTGCTGAAGATATTGCAAAGAAAAGGGTTGACATGAAAGCCCTAAATATTCTGAAAGTCTCTTTGGGACAAGAAAATCAGCACAAATATAGAGGCTATGAATCTGCTAAGGATCTTTGGGAAGCAACTGAAGTTATGGTGGTAATGCAGACACTAAGGAAGAAAAGAAAAAGCAACTTCTGCATGATTATGCTATCTTCAAAGCTCAGCCCAATGAGAAACTCAGTAGTGTGAGAAGCAGATTGCTTGACATCACAAGCAAGTTGTCCTTCATGGGGACACAAGTTGGTGATGTTGACACCAATGCTACCTTTCTGAAAAGTCTTGGTGAGGCATGGAAGATTGAGGCAAGATCTATTCTTGCCAATAATACTTACAAGAGCTCCTCGTTTGATGACATCTACAACAAACTAAGACTGTTGGAAGATGAAACTCTTTCAGCACATGGAAGCAAAGCTAGCACCAGCAACATGGCCTTCTTCTCTCATAGTGAAGGTCAATTCAATCAGAAGGACTCTTTTATGCATCCAGTTACTGGATCATCATTTGTCAGCGCTGGAACAAGTCCTGTCAACGTCTCCTTTTTAGACGCTGACACATTCATGAATGATTGTCCAAGAGTTAAACCTGCTGGTTTGGATTTGGATACTGTGTGTGCTTACATTGCTTCTTTGCCCAATGGTTCAGTGATTACATATGAGGACCTTGAGCAGATAAGTGATGAACACTTGGAAGAGATGGACATCAAGTGGAACATGGCTCTTGCTAGTATAAGAGCAAATAGGTGGAATAGAAGGTTCAAGAAGAAGATGACCATCAATGCTAAAGACACTGCTGGATTTGATAAATCCAAAGTTGAGTGCTACAACTGTCATCGCATGGGGCACTTCATGAGGGAATGAAGATCTCCTAGAAGATCTGATGCTGGTAAACCCTCAAGTCAGGTTGTTAAAGCTCAAGACTCCAAAGCCATGGTTGCAGTTCAAGGAATTGATGGTACTGGATGGGATTGGAGCTATCTGGCTACGGATGCTGAAGAGGACAAAGCTTTGATTGCTGATATTGAAGAAGAAGAGCATGTTGAATATGCTCTCATGGCACACTCCTCCTCTTCATCTGATAATGAGGTATATGATGAATCTTTTTGTAGCAAAGGTTGTAGGCTAAACACTGATAGACTTAACAAACAGGTATTAAAACTAAAAGATGATATGAGCACTGAAAGGTGTAAATTGTCCAATTACCAACTAGCTCTTACTGAAACTGAGAAAACCGTTTCTGAATACAAGAAAATGGAATTTGATTTAAAAGATAAGATAAATATCTTAAAACATGAGCTAGAGAGTAGTATGGATATTAGAAATATCATGACAAAGGTCAATAGAGACCTACAGGCTAAGTTAGATGAGGCCATTAAGAATAAAGATAATGTTGACCTCAAGATTCAAAGATTTGATAGAGCCACCCAAGCCCTAGGAGACTGTGTAGCTAAACAAAGGGATCCTAAGGACATGACTGGGATTGGGATGAATGATTACTCTCTGGTTCCACCACCAGCTGGTGACTTCTATGGTGTCCTTAGAAAGGATTTGTCTTGGACTGGTATACCAGAATGCCAAGAAGAGGAATTCTCTCCTCCACCAAGAGTTGTCACTCCAGTAGAAGAGCATCAACAAAAACTGACTGACCTAAATGAGTGGAAGAAAGCTAACCCTACTTTATTTGTCAAAGGAGTTTTGCTATGTGAAAGTCCCAATGAAACACCACCCATTAAGGTTACTCACCCAGTTACTGGTAAAGCTGTTGACCTAGGCTCCAACACTGTTAGAAGACCTACCATTAAATATGCAGAGATGTATAGGAATAATAGGTCACCCAAGAGCCAAGTTAACAATCATGGAACAAGTTTCTTCTCTTCTAGACCTAAGAATGTGTCTAAGAAAGCCTGTTATACTTGTGGTAGCTTTTCACATTTGGCATACAAGTGTGTCAACGCTCCCAAAGCCAGCGCTGATAGGAACAACTTCAGCGCTGATAGGAAGAAAGTCAACGTTGTTAGGAAGTCAAACGTTGTCAGACCCAAACCTTGTGTGCGGCAAAGTCCACAAGTGATTAGACCTGCCCCATTCTTCTCTAGAAGGTCTAACACTCATGGACAAAGACCTTTTCAAAAGACAAACACCTGGTCAAATAGGCAATGGGTTCCTGTAGCAAACCCTAGGTTCAACGCTAACAAGGGTAATTTCAGCGTTGACAGGACAAAATCCAACGCTGACAGAAACGTGACCAGACCTAAGTATTTGCAGCCACAAGGTAAGGGGTCTAAAGATTCTTCAAGCTTAACATGGAGACCCAAGAAAGATCAAAACCCTAATAATAATGGAATTTCAATGACTTGCAATAGATTTAATTACATTTCAAAGGTCATTACAAAACCAATTGGGGTTAACTGGGTATTTCATCCTAAAAGGGATGAGAATGGGGTTGTTGTGAGAACTAAGTCTGTTCTTATTGAACAACCAGATGAATCCAAGTCTTCTGAGACTTGGGTTCCAAAAGAAAACTAATTTGTTTTCTTTATGTGCAGGGCATTCAGAGACAGATCAATGATTATGGATATTGGGATAGTGGATGCTCAAGGCACATGACAGGAAAGGAAGACTATCTGACGAACTTCTCTCCTATTAAAGATGGTGATAAGGTATACTTTGGAGGGGGCTACGGCACCATCATAGGCAAAGGAACCCTTCTCACCAATAATCTACGTTTTGAGAACGTCTTCCTGGTAAAAGAACTGGATTATAATCTGTTTAGTGTATCACAAGTGTGTGATAACAAAAATAAGGTTCTTTTCACTGATACTGAGTGTTTGGTGTTAAGCAAGGATTTTAAGATCCCTGATGAGAAGTATATTGAGTATAGAACACCTAGGCATAAGGACATATATAATGTGAATTTAAATGGGATTAAAGTGAATACAAATATGTCTTGTTTTTATGCTAAGGCCTCAGTAGATGAAAGTAATTTGTGGCACAGGAGACTAGGGCACATAAATTTGAAAAATATAAATAGACTTGTGAGGCTTGGTTTAGTTGATGGTTTGCCTGAGAAGGCCTTCCACAATGACCACTCTTGTGTTGCATGTCTTAAAGGAAAGCAGCACAAGGTCTCATTCAAGTCCAAACAGGTGCATACTAGTTCCAGACCTCTTCATATGCTTCACATGGACCTCTTTGGTCCAACTAATATAGAAAGTTTGAATGGCAAGTCATATTGTTTTGTTGTCACTGATGACTTTTCTAGGTTTACTTGGACATTCTTTCTAGTTATGAAGAGTGACACAGCTGATGTTCTTATTGAATTTATCACTCAAATTGAGAAAAGGTCTGGCAATGAGGTTAAGATGCTTAGGAGTGATAATGGTGGAGAGTTTAGGAACAAGAAGCTAGATGATTTTTGTGCCAGGAAGGGAATTACTAGGCAGTTTAGTATTGCTAGAACCCCACAACAAAATGGGGTTGCTGAAAGGAAAAATAGAACCCTAATTGAAGCAGCCAGAACAATGTTGGCTGATGCTCACTTTCCCATAGCCTTTTGGCTGAGGCTGTTAATACAGCATGCTATGTGCAAAATAGAGCATTGGTTAACAAAATTCAGAACAAAACACCTTATGAGTTACTTTGGGGAAGAAAACCTAATATTGGTTTTCTCAGACCTTTTGGATGTCATGTAGTAGTCTTAGACACTAGTGATGCCTTAGGGAAATTTAGTGCAAAAGGTGATGAAGGTTACTTCATGGGGTATTCAGTGCAGAGCAAGGGTTATAGGGTTTATCTTAAGGAGGACAAACGTATTGTTGAAAGAGTACATGTTAGGTTCTTTGAGAATAAACCTAGTGATCCTGAAAGTGGTCCTAATTGGTTGTTTGATTTGGAACCCTTATCTAGAACTTTAAATTATATGCCTGTCACTAATCCAGACATTGTGAAGGTAACTTCAAATGTTGTGGAGGAACAAGTTGTTAATGTTTCAGGTACACAGGATGATGAGAGGGTTGGATCACAAGCAGAAAAGGCATCTCCTACATTTGAATATGTCACAATTCCCATTTGGACTGATGCTTTTGCTGCTGCTGCTGCTGCTGCTAGACAAGATAATGGTGGTCTCCAAATACCACCAGATACAAACATGCATGGTTCTTCAGGCGCTGACAAAGGCAAATCTAGCGCTGACAAGACCAATTCAGACGTTGATGGCTCAGACGTTGACAACAACAGTTCAAGCGTTGTTAGCCCAAGCGCTGACAAACAAGGTTCAGACGTTGACAACACCATTGCACATCTTTTCTCTTCCACTTTTGAACAAGGAGGACCTTCCAGAGTTTATGAAGAGATTCCTGTTAATCAAAGAGAGTCTGATGAAGAAGACATTGGAAATATGGAGCATGAGGTTAAGGACACCAGACTTTTTGAAGGAGGGGTTCTCACTTCTACAATGAAGAATCACCCCCCATCTCAGATCATTGGTGATGTTATGACTCCAGTTCAGACAAGAAGATCCCATCAAGGTCTTGGTGGGTTTATTGCCAATATACACAAGAAGGTTGATACCCCTCTTGTGCAAGCATGTTTGTTTGCATGTTTTCTGTCACAAGAAGAACCCAAGAAGATATTTGATGCTCTCAAAGAACCAAGTTGGGTGGAAGCAATGCAGGATGAGCTTCACCAATTTGCAATTCAGGATGTTTGGGAGCTGGTTGATTGTCCTAGATATGTCAGACCTATAGGGACAAGATGGGTTCTCAGGAACAAAAGAGATGAAAGAGGTATTGTGGTCAGAAACAAAGCAAGGTTAGTGGCTCAAGGTTATACACAAGAGGAGGGGATAGACTATGAGGAAGTCTTTGCACCAGTTGCAAGGATTGAAGCTATTAGGATTTTTCTAGCCTATGCATCTTGCATGGGCTTCACAGTCTATCAAATGGATGTGAAGAGTGCATTCTTGTATGGCATCATTGTTGAGGAAGTTTATGTCATGCAACCTCCTGGTTTTGAGGATCCAGAGCATCCAGATAAAGTGTATAGAGTCAAAAAGGCTATGTATGGCCTTCATCAAGCCCCTAGAGCATGGTATGGTACCTTGTCTACATATTTGGTAGACAATGGATTCAAGAGGGGCACCATAGATCAGACACTATTTACAAAGAAGAAAGGCAAGGATGTGTTGCTTGTGCAGGTCTATGTTGATGATATCATTTTTGGGTCTACTGATCCAAAGATGAGTGAGGATTTCTCCAAGCTTATGACAGACAAATTCAAGATGAGTGCTATGGGGGAGATGAACTTCTTTCTTGGTTTACAAGTTCAGCAGAAAGAATATGGTATCTTCATCTCCCAGGACAAATATGTTGCTGAAATCTTGAAGAAGTTTGGCTTTTCTCCACATGAAAAGAGGGCTTCAACTCCTATGGATAGAGAACACCCTTGGGGAAAGATTGGAGATGGGAAAGATGTTGATGTCAGGCATTATAGATCCATGATTGGATCCTTGATGTATCTTACTGCTTCCAGACCTGATATCATGTTTGCTGTATGTGCTTGTGCACGTCATCAAGTGACTCCCAAAGAATGTCACCTTTATGCTGTGAAGAGGATCTTTAGGTACCTAAGATGTTTCCCTAATCTAGGTTTGTGGTACCCAAAGGATTCACCATTGGAGCTGATTACATATTCAGATAGTGATTATGGAGGTGATAAGTTTGATAGGAAATCCACAACTGGAGGATGTCAGTTTCTTGGGAGCAGATTAATATCTTGGCAATGCAAGAAACAAACAGTGGTGGCTAATTCTACAACTGAAGCAGAGTATGTGGTTGCAGCAGCATGTTGTGGTCAAGTGTTGTGGATTCAGAACCAGCTGTTGGATTATGGGTATAATTTCATGCATACTAAGATATTTGTTGACAATAATAGTACTTTATGCATCATTAAGAATCCTGTGCATCATTCTAAAACTAAACACATAGAAATTAGACACCATTTTATAAGAGATTGCTTTGAGAAAGGTTTAATACAACCAGATAGGGTTGACACTGAGGAAAATGTGTCAGATTTATTAACTAAATCTTTTGATACTGGAAGATTTCAGTACTTGGTAACAAGTATTGGAATGGTTAATCTCACTTAATATGTGTTTTGGATTCTTTTTGTAAAAGTATGTACAGGATGATGCATTACTATTATTGGTCTTATTGATGATTTAGATTTTCCACTATATTTTTCTAACACTGACAAAAGTTGTTTGAACACTGATAAGTGTTTTTGCAACGTTGTCAGCAATATAATTGTCTAACGCTGACAAAGCTTCTTTCAACGTTGTTATGTGTTATCGGGGTGTTGTCAGCAACAATGTTAGTTTTGTGGTTTTCAATCTAAATGTGCAGATGGTGTTAGCAGTATACCATTGGATACAGAGTTGCTTATGGATCAAAGGAGAAGCATTTGGACAAGTTTTGATTTATGGATGATGGTTGGAATGTTTCATTCCTATCTTGACATAAATTTTTATGTTCATGCATGATTTTAGCAAACTTTTTGTATCATAGTTTAAAGGGAGGTTTTAGGAACCTTTAGGATTTTTGGGTATCCATATGATACTCTTATCACAATTCTAGATTGTGTCCACAGGTGAGTATGGGTTAGTTTTACTAAACCATGAGGCACTGTAGCATGCATAGTATATCAACTTTGCATGCTGCCAAGACATTTTTGGCCTAGAATTGGTTGTGGTTTGTTGGGAGACTTGGGAATGATTTTGATATGGGATTTACCTGGGAGTAACAAGGATTTTATAAGGTAACTTGGTTGTTAAGTATTTTGGTTAGCAAGGGACACTAGAGGACTGTTATGTCTATCTTGCTTATGCAAGTGTGCATAACTGGACAGTGCTTGCCGCCCTATAATAATTATCAGCTTTTGGTTATTTTCTCTAGGATAAATTACTTGTTAAGGTCATTTTTCACTTTTTAAAACAATTTTATTTTTGGACGCTGACGAGATTTTTCCAAGCGTTGTTGTGACCAAATTGGACGCTGACATGGCTTTAGGCGAACGTTGACAAGATTATAGCCGTTGGGCGTTGATGGGTTATATTTGACCGTTGACACTCAATGGGACCTACCCAGTTGTTACTTTTTGACATATTTTCAAGCCGTAATTTTAGGAGTTGTTACTTTCATTAAATGCATGAGATAACTTATAACTTTTTCAATATTTTCATGATTAGTTTTTGAAAATCTTTGCCTATTTTTGGGCCAATCACATGCATTCTTTATCTCCTATAAATTTGGCTCCTATTTTTAAACAGGGTATCTATAATTCTTGTCTAACACTTTTCTCTTATCAACCTTCATCTTCTACACTTCATATTAACAGCTTTTATCAATGGCACCAAAGTTTAACTCAACAGAATTGGATTTGGGGTTCAAGTCTCAACACAACATGATTGCTTATCTTGTTGCTGATAATGATTTGTTTCCTCAATACACAAAAATGGTGGCGTATTTGAACGCATCCCCCTTAAGGTATGCTCTTTCTCATGCACCACTCATTCCAGTCACACACATTAAGCAGTTTTGGAACACTGTCAGTTCCTCAACAATTAATGGAGTGACCACATTAACTTCTATTGTTCATGGGAGATCTTGGGTGGTTACTGAGGCCTTGGTACGCCAGGCCTTGCATCTTGATGATGCTGATGGTATAACCATCCTTCCTATAAATGAAATAGAACAAGGGCTTAGGGCTTTGGGATATCCTATTCCTGATGAAGGTACTCTTAATAAGTACCATAAGCAGGAATTTCCCCCAGTCTGGAAGTACCTCATTCACATTCTCCTTCAATGTTTGAGTCCCAAATGTACTGCACACAATGAGATCAATAGATCCATTGCAACTACTATTGTGTGCATTGCAACAGGGCAAAAATATAACTATTCTAAAATGATTTTTGAAGGGATGTGTAAAAACAAGGGGACAAAAATGACTTTAGCTTATCCCCGTTTTCTGCAAATGATTTTTGATGATCAAAGATATTGTTCAAGGGATCACAATGATTTTTATAAGATCCCTGAACAAACGAAAGCTATTTTTACAAAGATGAATTCACCACCTCATAGAGACTTACCTTTAACCCCAGCCATGCTTGCTGTTATTGCAGCAGCACAACTCCAACCAGACCCCCAACCCCAAATTGACCCTCAACCACAACTTGAACCTATTCCTGAACCTTTACCCTCACCTGAACAAATGCAAATTGACCAAGAACCCTTTGACGCTGACACATCAAATGTTGGCGTTGATGTGCCTATTTCCAACGCTGACACCCTACCATCACAATCCCAAACACCCCTTAACCAACCCACATCTACCCATTCATCCACACCATCTTCCACACCACCTGATTATAGGTTGATTAAACGCCAAAGGACTACTGGAGTGTTCTCCTCTGGTGGTCCTAGCCATGAAGCAGAGAGAACCACCACCACAAGTGTGGTTGGTGACCTGGATGAGGCTGGGACTATTGGTTATGGCTTAGAAGTTGGCCAAGGCAGTCCCACCATCATTAAGTCCTCATCCATGCCCAATGAACCTGACTTGGGAGGTCAAATACCCATTTCAGAAGAGGGCATACTGGAACCAATGACTCTTTTGGAATTGACGGCAGTCTGCATTAGCTTGCAAAAGCAAAATGCAGACTTAGTACAAATTTTCAGCTCACAAGGCCTTGAACTCAAGCAATTGAGGGAGAGGATTGTTGTTTTGGAGAGTGCTCATGCAAGGAGAGGTATGGAGGAGTCTTCCAAAGGGGAGGAAGATCAAAGAAATCTGAGTGATAAGAGCAGTCAAGATGGTCAATCAATGGATGTTGCTGAAGCTCTTACAACTTTGAAGGAACAAAAAGGTTTTGATACGTCCTTAATCTCTCCAACCAATCTAAATTTATCATTTACAGCCATGTTGAGAGATGTTACACAAGGCGCTGAAGGAAAATATTTGAGCGTTGACAAGACAAATTTGGACGCTGATAGAAGTATTTTGGGCGCTGATAGAGGAAATTTGGGCGTTGACATACCTGCATATGAAGGTGATGTATTCCAGTCATCATCTATCATCAAAGAAGTTTCTACTCAGGTATTACCATCTACCTTACCAACCATTGCACCATCAGATAAGGGTAAGGGTAAATTGGTAGAAGAAATTGTTCCAAAGAATGCAGCCCAAGTTGAATTTGATAGAAGACTGGCTGAACAAATGATGGAACAAGGTGAAAAGGAAAAGTCACCATTTGTTGTGACTTCTGAAGAAGAAAGTGATGGAGCTAGCTCAGACTCAAGTGTGATGATTATAGAACCAGAAAGGCTTGAGTATGGTGATGAGCTTGCTAGGGAAAAGTTGAGAGATTTAAAGTTGCAGATTGACTTTGACATGCCAGAGGTGGTTCAGATGTACAATTCTTGGGAAGAAAGCTGCATGGATAATCCAGACTTGACCATTTCAGATCAAATATGGGGTTTGGAGCTTCTTCTTAGAGTTCAGAAGGATTGTAAGGTGATTTTGAAGCACAAGGCAAGCAATATTCTCTCTGAGTTGAAAAGGGATAGAAGGAAGCTCTACTTTATGTTGCTCATATGTCATGGAGTTGGATGGACACATCAGAAGTTGAAGGCTTTGACATTTGATGAGTTGGAACATAGGGCTTATCCTATTTGGGTGAAAGTGCAGGAAGAAAACACTTTCAGACTTCTTTCAGATGAAAGAAAGGAGCAACTTGCAGAAGAGATGGAAATCAAGAAAGCTATGATAGTTCCCAGACCAGTGAAAAAGGGATTTACACTTGAGTTTCCAAAAGATATGAATCAACTATATCCAAGTGAAGCAGTTATTAGAAAGAGCCTCAAGCTCTCCCCATTAGAAGCTTCAGATATGGTGCAGGTGTTACCATTAGATTCCAGGAATCCAATTGTGAGTTATGATGAGGATGAATGTGGATTCTGGAAGATTGGAAGATATGGCAAGGAGGTACACACTTTAACCACTCTCATATCTTTATTTGCAAGTTGTGATAGAGAAGACTTGGTGGACCTTTGGAGGTTGCTGGAGACCAAGTATGAGGCTGAAGCACCAACTTCAGCTAATGGAATAAAACTTTGGACCACATTCAAAAGAATGTGTGGGACAAATGAGGAAGATCCTGAAATTTGGAAGGATCTTGAAGATGACCTCAGTGGTCTTCAATGGAGGTTATATTCAGCTGCTGGTGTATACCATTTGAGTTCTACAAAGTTTGCTGAGTATCTACTTGTGGATGCTCAGTATTTCATATCCAAGGCTGTTTTGGAAAAGATGAAGGACACCCAGTTGGAGATAGATTATACAAGTGACGTGGCAAAGAATTTAATCAGATTTATTTATTACCAATATGATAAGGTTTGTCAGACTCCTCCAAGTTCTTAATGATTATTCAGAAACTTTATCATAAGAGTGGATATCAAGTTTAGGGGAGGATTGTTGGGAATAAATTAAGGCCAGATCACTTTGGCGCTGACAAGAACAACTCAAGCGTTGACAAGAACAAAGTGAGCGCTGACAGCTCAAGCGTTGACAAGTTAAAGTCAAGCGTTGATAGATTGAAGACAAGCACTGATGGAAGATATAAGCTACATGTTTATTATGTTCTAGAATACTTCTAGTAAGGATAGAAACGACAATGTATTTTCTATGTTTATCTTTACCTAGAATAGTTGATACGTAGCTTATTGTACAAGGCTTCTTAGTCTATAAAAGAAGGCCTTTAGGTTAATGTTTAGTATCAAGTTTTTTATAAGTTTTCATTCGTAAACATCTTTCATTGTAAGCAAGTTCGACATTCATAATCAAAGTGAAAGTTTTGTTTACATTTTGTGTTCTTGTTTATGTATTAAATTCCGCATAATACTTAGATTCACAAAGCATATAACAAAGGTTTCTCTACGTGTTATACTTGATCTAATCTCGTATACACAAAGCTAATCGATCTAAGTTTGGGATCAACATGTTCATATCGAGATTTCATTGCCCTTTTAAGGTTTATGATTAAGGTTGAAAGTATTGGAGAATGAGGTAGGATATCGAATTGAGTATGATTTGATTGAAACTTGAATAAAGTAAAATTTAACTTGTATGGAATATGAGATTGTTAAGAGGAAGTCGTTAAGTTATGTGATTGAATTATAAGGTTTTAATTGATTGTTTATTCGTGTTAAGTGTTGTTCCTAGGCCATTGTCCACTAATGAGGATGCCCAGTGTCCAAGAAATAAATTGAAGAAATCTTCTTCTGAATTGAGACCGATGGATCTTCTAGGACAGGTGGAACACATAATGACCCATGTAGATTAGTATTCATTGTAGTATCTTTTAAAAATAATCCCTAACTTAACTATGACATCAGTTGGTAGGATGAGTTCTTGAAATTGTATGACATAGTGACACGAAATGTGTTACGGTACAATTTTGACTTGTTTGTGATTAATGAAAAGACTACCTTTGATTGCTAAATTCTACATGTATCGATGATATCTATCTTTTCTTGCTTCTTCCTAATGCTCGCATTAGTGATGCAACCATTGAACAAGTACTCATCTCGATTTGAGTTATGTTGTGAATTATTCTTTCTGAGTGCCATCGAGGTCATGAACCTCATGATTAAGTGGCTAAGCTCATTTCCCGATATATAGTAGTTAGTTCTTGGTGAACAACTCTTGATCACTCTTTTGCAGATCACTCATTGTTTTTATAAGATAAAACAGTATCCCTTGAGAAACATTGAATTTTCATCACTATAAGGATTATTCAAAGTGAGATTTATAAGTGATCGTTATCGAAATGAAGTTGTTTATGAAACAGCTTGGAAAACTTAATTGTTTTCATAACAAAGAAAATCTTTGTAAATTTATTCTTGATTCTTATTTAAGAATTAAGCATGAAAATGTTTTTATTATAAACATGACGATAAAATTTTGACGAACTGAGTATTGCAACATTAATCTTGAAATTGTATATAGTTGCGCGCCTACATACAATTTGGAATGGACCATGCAAGGCTGATTTGTAGTCACCATAAAACTGATTAATAAACACTACATCTTCTTTAAAGATTGTGAAAGATTAAATTTTATGAGATCTGCAAGAAGTGAAAAATAGGGACATAGTGTTAGGGACACCTACATATGTGCCTATAGCATCTATTCTTCTGAGTCGAATTTACTCATCTGTGGAAATTGTCTTATTTGAAAATTGACAATTCTTTGTTGTCAAATTCTCTAGTGGTGAGATTCTTAGGAAAAGTATCTGATTACCGAGTGTTGATACCCGACTGGATGTATCGACGTTCCTATCATTTCTTTTGATTTAATTTCATTTGAATGACCTGGGTAATGATCCGAGGAGCTTTCGAATGCGTACTCAAATTATGAAAACATAGGATATATTCATATTCGTTAAATGTTTTCGTCTGTATCTAATTTGAAATTCTGTCTCATAGATTATGCGTTAACCTTACTCTTTTAAGGTTAGTTATGTCTCCAGATATCCTTGAATTTGTGAAGGATTATGAATTATTATTAGTCTTTTGAGAAGTTCACATCTTATCGACGGCAATAAAACTGGAAAGTTGATAATGCCAGTAGAATGGATTGATTAATTATGATATGACGACATTGTCTTAATTGATGGGAACTCGAGTAGAATTCCCCTAAATGATAAGATGTTGATTATCGAAAGTTATCTAAATAATTCTTGATGAATGACCATATCCTGCATTTAGACTTCAAATTATACCATGAATGGTTGTGAATTAGTCATAGATATTATAATCTAGAAAGAACCAAATATGAATTTATTAAAAGATGTTTCTGTTATCTGAAACTTTAGAAGGTATTTGTTGGTAAATTACCTAGACTTTTGCCATTAAGGCAAGTTGAATTTGGTATTGATTATATTCCTGGTGCTGCACCTGTGGCATGTGCACTGTACGTCAGCATCATCTGAATTAAAGAAGTTAGCGTACAACTGAGAGAGTTGTCGGAGAAAGCTTTTATTCTACCACGCTCGTCATCAAGAAGAGCTATGGTGTTATTATTTCTTATATTTATTGATTACCGTGAACTAGGTAAATTGACGATTAAAATCTATATCCACTACCCAAGATGATAGATTTGTTCGATCATTTACAAGGTTCTAGCGTATATTTGAAAATTTGATCCTCGGCATGGTTATCATCAACTTCGCGTCCGCGAAAAAGATTATCTATTCCAATCACTACATCTGGTACTTGTAATGAACATTATGAGTTTCACGTGATGTCGTTTAGATTGACTAATACACATGTAGCATCCATAAATTTGGTGAATCACGTGTGTAGGCTGTAATTTGATAAATTCATGCTTGTGATCATTAAGGACCATTTGTTTGTTTCTAAGAATAATAAGGAGTTAATAATTATTTATAGATTGCCTTGAATTGGCGGAACAATGAAACCTGTACCTTAAATAATTAACATGTGATTTAAGACTTAATCTTTTATACTAATTGAGCATGTGATTAATAGATAATGGAATATATTGACTCTTAAAAGATTAGAGCCATTAAGGCTTTGGGATATACCAAAAAGAAAAGTGCAAATATGTTTTAACAAATATTTTAACAAAGGATTTTTAAGGGATTATTTCCTTATGCCCAAATCATTTAACTAAACTCCTGTTTAGGGGTAAATGTTTGTGCATACCTTAAAACAACCTAAAAGGGATTGAGGAAACCATTTAAACCATGACTTGAAATTTGAAACGATAATTTTTGCTTTTCAATTAAGAATATTTTGACCAAAGTATAACCAAAGATTTTTCGAATATTTACGAATCTTATTAATTATTTTCAATAAATCAACAAAAATCGTATCAATTAAATTAAAATTTATTTTGAACATTTTTTTATAATTAGACAAACTGAGAAAATTTTAAAATTTTACGGTTATGTTTCATAAAATTAAATATTTATTATTTGATTACTTGTAATAATTATCGACGCTTTAAATGTCGGATTGAGCAAAACTAATAAAAATGATAGTTGAGACGAAACTAAAACTTAAAAAATATGAAGAAAGAATTTATGAGTAAATTGTGGACATGATAATTATATCATCAAGAGGTGAATTTAGATACCGACGCATTATGTAAAAAGTATAAAGAACCAATTAGGATGTGTTCCTTAGTAATGATGGTACAAAATAAATTGACGAACAATTTAAAATATAGCCGATGCTTATAAAAAGGATAATATAGATAATAAATGGGGTTCGCGGCTAATATGAACCATTAAAATTGAGAAGCCGATGGCGTTGAATGTATAACAGGCCACTTAAGGTTGCCTAAAAATGGAGATTTTGAGATATAGTTATGTTGGAATCTTGTAAGTATAAGTATTCTATTCATACTATTTCTGATTTAGTGTATCTTTATCTGAAGAAGTTGTACTGATGGCAAAATTATGAAGGCAGACATTGCCTCATACATTAGTAAACGTCTACTATTGCAAAGGTCATCATCTGAATTTGATTCGATTTGGGTCATCGTCGACAGACTGACAATATGCTAATATCATTCCTGTTAATGATAGATTCTTGATGAAGAAATTGACTCTTTTGTATTTAATGGAGTTGAGTAAACATGGTGTGCCTGTATCGATCATCTCTATCAAGATCCTCGCTTCGCATCGAATTTCTAGAGATTTGCTCAGAAGTCATTGAGAATGAATCTTGATGAGAGTACTGTGTACCACCCTAATCGAAGGGACGAGGTAAAGTAACGATACAAAATACTATAAGTGATGTTTTATGTTTGAATGATTGACCTTTGGTAATAAACCATATATTCGTTTTCTTTTGGAAAGATTGTCATTGATAATTATCGTATGAGGATCAAGATCGAATCTTGTGAGGATATATATTAGAGCATCTGTAAGTAGGAGTTGGGATGAAGACACCTGACATACACCCATTGTGAGTTGGACATGTCTTTTAGGTTTAAGGTTTCTTATGATGGCGACCCAACCTTACAAAATACCCAACCCGCGAGACCTGAAATAATTGTTGAAATTAGGATCTGATTATTGACTGCCGGTAGTGGGCAGGAGGTTATGTGAATAGGAAATGTAGATCTTGAAGTGCCATATGGGTAGCGAAGTTATGCCAAAAATTTTAACCATGGAAAAATGAATTGATGCTCTGAAAGATCATGGGATATAAGTCCTCGTTGTATGGGACCATTGAGATGATGTAAAGATTGGTTTGAAAGGCATATAAGCTGGATCTATCCTAGGACTTCAAGGGCTGCGTGAATTATGATTCGTATATCTAACTTGATAAAATACCTATCAAGTGAAAATCTGACTATTCCTTAATGAAGTTTAGATCGGCGAAAAGTTGCATTCATCAAAAACCCGTGAACATCATGGATAGAGAAAGTAAGTCAACATTAAGCCTGATCTTATTCCCGTAGTTATGTTTGATGAAACTTGCGTATTGTAATGAATTACACTTGTGAGAAAAGACCGAATGTGGAGGAAATACCCACATGGCTTTAACTCTATAAGAAGCGAGTAGTAAGATAAGATGATCTTTGAGGACAAAGATCCTGTTTAGGGGTAAATGCTGTGACAATCCGTCAATTTATGGTTGATATTTTATTCTCAAATGTTATTTAAAAACATTATTTTAATGTTATATTATGAACTCACTTATTTTTGGAAAGAAATTTGGATTTACGTCTTGAAGTAGCATCGACTACGTTTAAACCGGAGGATTCTACATTACGTGCTTATGTTTACATACACCGTTTTGGTGACAGTCCGACATTTCAGAAAATAAATTTATCCGTGAATATTATTTTGAGATTTTAAATTTGTGTTGGTTCGTAAAATCACAAATTTACGAGAAGAGATTAGGACTTACGATTATAATTTAACGTCCTTTACGAATAAACTAGAAACCTTAGGATTACGTATTTACGTTTTCGAACTCTGTTTTTTATGAGGCAATTTTTATTAGATTCGTTTTGTACCGTTGATTCATAATTTATAAAAACTTTTTTCGTAAAACGACCCGAGGGCATGCAAATCGAGGAAACTAGAATTGAGGAATACCCGTAAATTAGCGGAATGGGACAAAACAAGTTTATCCCACCCCACTAACATATGGGACGGCCAAGGATGCCACACCTCATCCCATGAGGTTTCAAGCTTAACCAACAAGCCTTAACACTAGTAACTAGCTTCACATGTAAGCTAAGCTTACAACTACACCTCAAAACTACACATCACAAAACCATTTGTTCATTTACAACATGCAAAAACCACATACTTCTCACTCTCTAGCCATTTTGGCCCTCCACTTCTACCACCACCACCACCACCATATTGATCAAAATTTACACAACAAATCCTATCTTATTCATACATGAGGTGAAGAACCTTTGAAACCTTGAAGAATGGAGGTGATTCTAACAACCAAGGAGGTGGTTTAATGATGTCCAAGGACTGATTTATACATGAAGTTTATAAGTATTGGTGGTCTTGAAGATTGGTGTTGATCTATCACAAGTTTCTCCATCAAAAATCCAAGCCTTGACGAATACCTACATAATCTTGGTGGTATAAAGATTGTTCTCCCCATCCTCTTGTTATTTTGATTATGTAATCTTGTAATTTCTTTATTTATTTATATGTATATGATGATGAATGATGATAAAAATATTATGTGGGGATTTGGTGTTGATAGATTTGATTAAAAAGATAAGAATCTACATGAAAAAGTGTTAAAATCATGATGTAAGGACTAGGTTGTATAAAACAGTGAAGAAACTTATTATAAACTGTTAAAATGGCTTGGATTATTAAAGAAACAGTAAGGTATATGATTTTTACACATGTGGTGAGTTGGCCATGCAATGGAATCATTAGGATGAGTGAGATATGATCAAAACAATATTAGAGTACAAATATGCATAGAATGTTTTGGACGATTTTTATAAAATACTTAGAGGCTGATTCAACAGTATCCATAGTAGAGTTAAATGGAGCACATATCATGTAGTTTATGCCATAAAAATATGGGCTTCTATATCCATATAGAACTCTAGATATGGCTGTTTTGGTGAACATGAAATTTAAAATCAGATTTGTATAATAAAAACTTATATAAAATAAGCACTCACTTATATATTTATAAAATATATACACATGAAAACCCACTAGTGGATAATAATTATAATAAAAGAGTTATATAAATATTGATATTAAAATGGGACATGTTATATAAATTACAAGTATAAATATTGTTCCAAGTTATAAAACTATATCCTAATTAACGTTTTTGTCAAATAAAACTTAGACGGTAGGACCCGTCTAATGTAAACTTTTATAAACTCACATTACTGATATATAAACATATATAACAAGTAAAAACCGATAAAACCTGAGCTTTACAACATATAGACATTAACGGGCCAAAGTAGCCTTAATGGACAATAAACCCGACTAATTTGGTACAATACTTATAAACTTATTTATTGGGCTTAACCCATTTGGGCCCAACATATAAAGTATAATACTGCTAATAAAAGTATAATTGGGCTAATGAATAATATTGGGCTTGTAATAGGCCCATTGGGCTTCAAAATGTAAACAAGTTGAACTAGTGTAACTAGTCTTGAAAATTACCAACACATAAACACTATAATGAATGAGTAAAAATGTATAAAACCACTTGATCATCATCATATATATAAAATCATCATATGTATACATAATTGTTATTTTTATAAAGTCATTGGACAAGAATCTAAGACAAGTATTATTTGTCTAGGTTTCCGTGATTGAAGCACGTACCGTACATCCGAATTGCCGATAACCCGCTTTCCTACATCAACGTGAGTTCATAGCCTCGCACTCTATTAAATGTTTTTATGAAATATTTTATAAACCCGCGAGGGAGATAACATGTTAGTTTTGCTAAAATAGGACACCATTTGTCCCGATTGTTTGTTTATTGATTTGGACCCGAATGATTGTATGACCCGATGAATGATTAAATGACTTGATAGATGAAATGAAATGGATTATTAAAGTTAGGTTATGTCACTAAAAGTCCCATTAGCATGAATTGTGAAGTACCAGGATTTGGTAGACGCTTATGCATATAATAGTACTATTTGGGGACGATCACCCCAGTTCGCGCCTTGACGGTTGATCCCCGTCGTGCCACATTGATTGGTAAGCGAATTTATGTATAAGAAAATTTACACAAGCGTGATTATTGTGACGACACGCTAATTTAGATGGGCAAATTGAGTTTCGGGCTAGCTACCCGTTGTTTTTTATAGTAAGGTAACAATGTCATGCGGCTTATAATAATCCAAAAATAACGAAATACTGCTTTAAGCATTGAATTACGATATATTGCCATACAGGGTTATATTTTTGATATTATGTTTGGTTTCTGTTTTACATAACCATATTCATATAAAGGTTTTTATTTAACTTTATACAACGTCATAAGACGTATTGTATGATGTTTTTACGACATTGGCTCGTATAATGATTTTGAAGGCAAATGCCTATATTATGATTTTTGATAAGGATTTGTATAAAATGTCTTTGGCTATTTTATGGCCTATTACAATGATTTGTACAAAAAAATAATTTTCGGTAATAATTTTATACCGATGTTATATTGATGGATTTTATTAAACTCTATGAATTCACTCGGCGTTATCGCTGACCTTTTCTTTTAACATATTTTATCTCAGGTACTTGAAGGTAATTCTCGGGAAGACAACAAGAATTCATGGCCCGCACTTAAATAACAATTTTCATTCAAATGTTTTGTAAAAATTGTATGAAATACTATGACTTGGGACCTATGTAAATCTAATATTTATGAATGGAAATGCTTTATTATTAAACGACGCGACTTTTAAGCGTTGTCTATGATGTGAGTAATGTGCTATCCCGTAACACCAACGAGTCTTCCGTTGTATTGAGTTGTATAAATTTAGGGGTGTTACAAACGGTCCCCCTTCGTGTCCTACGACATATTCGTCTCCATTTCCGTTAGGCGGTACCTCGGCCATTCCTGCAACAATAGAGATTTTTGGAGGGTACGTAAGATTACTATTCAATATTTATAAATACATGCATACAAATGCAATGCAAAGGTGGTACACATGCCCAAAATGCGATAATATGATGCTCATGCATATGTAATACAAGAATTACGGTATCGAGTACTCCATGTACAATTCCAACGTTTACATATAGTAGTTCAATATCTACGTAATAAATACCCACATATATACTTGAACTCGAAAGTATACATCAATACCATGAATATAAAAATAAACCTTACCGGAGCCATGCAGGATAGTTGTGTGCTTGGACAATTTCTTACGACACCAAAAGTTATAGTTTAGGAATTTTCAAAACGACCTAGTTCTCTATAACTCCTGGCTCTGATTACCAATATCTAACACCCCACCAAATGCTATGCGCAGCGGAACTACAACATTTGGGTGCTAGGCAGTTATCATCGCACACAAGATATATCAAACGACTCCAAAGAGACTTAAAAGTTTTAACTTAAATTACGCATTGTTAAAAACATACATGTCTACGGTTTTCCAAACCCAAATGATACAACACAGAGTTAGCGTTTCGGTCCCCATGAATCTCAACCCCCAAAAGATACCATTTTTCACAACATGACATAAAGTCTAAAATATTCAAGTTAAGAATGGGTGGAAAAACAAGTAGACGCCAAGCCACACACAACTCCCATCCAATGCATGCTCCATGCTACACTTCATCGGTTACCTGAAAGACATGCTAAATTTGGTCAACAAATAATGTTGAGTGAAATTCATAGGTTTTACAATCTCATTTTGAACATATGTGGTATAAAAATCATTCACGATCATTCATAGACTTGTCGATCAAACAATCTATTTTCAAGGTTATGACAATTGTGTTTAAGCTCATGACACTAATCCGTTAACTCAATCACCCGCGTAATAATTACCAGCGTGATTTAGATGAAACCAGTGCCCCTTCTAAAGGCATCAGTTGCAATTATACCTTATCTCTTATCACAAGTTATCTGTCCGCAGGGGGTACTCAACGCACTAGCCCTCGTCTCGGATAGGGTCGTCAACCCCATAGTACTACCAATTGTATAAGCGGCTATTTTCAATCCACGCTAGGATTAAACAATAGTTAATAGTTCATGAATTTAGGGCCTTTTGCAACTAGGTACTCAACACAATTTCTAAGGCAACATTCGGGTCCAACAATCATTCATGACATATGTTCATTTTTGGAAAACTAGCATGAATTCCCTCGCGGGTAAAACAATTTAAAACAATAGTAATCGAGGTTATAAATTCACACCTTATATATAAAGTAGTCGACGATTCGAGTGACGATCACTGACGATGATGAGGATGCCCGGGAAAATCAACACCTATCAAACCAATAACGCGTAATGAGTAATCTCATTTATAAACCTTAAGTACTGTGTATAATACATACATATTAGTCAATTGTGATAATTACAACTCACGCCAAAACCAAAAAAATAAGTGTTACTCGTTTATACTATTCGTCCATGTTATTAACGTTATTACTCTTTTCACGTTTTTCTCCGATACTTACCAAAAGTATGGGCTGTTTTACTAGACATAAACCTTTTAATAAAATTTGGGAAAATTCTCAAAAATACCTTAAGACCTGTAGAAAACACATTTTTAATCCCATTAAAAGTTTTAGCTTTTACGACCCGTTACTCAACACTTTACTATACCTACGTTTTTCGGACTGAATTTGCACCTTGACCAAGTCGGACCCATTTGACCCATTTAAAATATTACATTGACCCATTTGACACCTAAGTCTACTAATAGACTCGCATATGCAGGTTTGAGACCAAAAATCAAACTTCAACCATTTACCAAACTATATTTATGGTCCCCGAGATTTGACCTAAAACCAAACATAATTTCGGATTATGTAGGTTCTCATCTCCCAGTACACGATTTTCAAAACATCATAACTTTTGACTCGTTAGGAGTCGTAAGCTCTATCTTATACCAAATCGAAGCTAAGAAGACGCTCTACAACTATATCCTAGTCACATGACTTGTTTACAAAATAATTTTTATGAAAACATCCCAAACATTCTGCCTAAAATTACCTATCCCAAAATCAATCCAACACTCGTTTCCAAACCAATTTATCGACACTAGACCTCAACCTAAACACTCCTAATCATATCTAACCATAATAATCAGTCCTTAACACCCTAATTATCAAATCCATCATAAAAACCAAACACTAAATCAAACATGCAATGGGTTTCACCCACTCAAAAACATCTAAGAACAAGAAGTAACACATAATCCATAAGCAAAAACAATAATCACCAAGATCCCCCAAACACCCCCTTTGTGCCGTGGGGTGTGGGTGATCAAAAACCCCCCGACCAATTTGATTTTGGTTGGTTTGTTGAGTGATTACACATCCCCTATACATGAATTAAACATGCATACATCCAATTAACATCAAAACAATTTTTGAAAAATCCATTGATTCTTGGAAAAATTTTTGTGGATGCATGTGTGATTAAAGTACATGAAAAGAATGGGAATGATGTAACTAGATGTGGTCTAAACTTACTTTTGATCAAAACAAGCTAGAAAAAAAAAATAAATGGTGGTGGTGGTGGGTTTTTGGCCGTCGGCCTAAAGAGAGAAAAGAGAGGGATGGTGAAAATTTTTTGAAGTGAAATGTGTTGTGTGTGTGTTTGTTTCCATTTTGTAACTTTTGGAGGCCCTTATGTGCAATATTGGCTTTCTTTTATCCTTAAGTGAAAACGACCTCACAAGTTTACGGGAATGACTCACTAGTCATTTTGGAAAATTTTACGGGAGTCAGGGATCATCCCGAACACTCCAAAATACTTTTAGGACAATTTAAATGTACCCGGAAAGCAATAAAAACTCACCCGACTCAACTTAACACGAACCGAAAGTAAAATTCTCGAAAAATTATAATATCGATAAAACGACAATAAACATAGAAATTTGGGCATCCATCGGGATCGTAGTCGTCATCGTTCTTCTTAAATCGTCAATCGTCAAAATTATGACCTCAAATATCGGTTTCAACAAAAACGATAAAATATATAGCAATTAAAATTTATTAAAAATTTCAAAAATAAGCGTAATTTAGGGTAAGGTAAGTGACCTCGGCTCTAGGTATTACACTCGTGGATGCTTAGCCAATTAAATCAAAGTTTTGGGTTTTCGAGTCATCTATAGGATCTTGCAAACTCTTAGACTTTTTCAAGTTTTGAATTAGCATTTTAAAGTTCCCTTGATAAACGACTCTCTAGGATCAATTATAGGAACTTGTGAAATGTTCTTGTTCTTAACCCGTGAGAGTTAAGACTTTCGCGTTTTAAAGTTCCCTATATAAAAGCCTAGCAAAACTTGACTTAAACACATTAAGGATACTAGCTAGAGTAAACTTAAGTAAGTAAACTCGGGTTGAGTCAAAATATTCACGACTTTGAAAAATTTAAAACCACTTTATTGAAAATTTATTCTAGCAAAGAAAGTAAATAACGATAGCACAAGAAAATTACAAGGCCAAAATAGATTAAAATTTTTGAAAAATGTCGAAAAATCCAATTTCCCGGTTAAAATGAGGACAAATTCATGGAAAAGACCAATTACTTTGATAGAAGTCCCCCCTACACTTGATATAAACATTGTCCTCAATGTTTAAGCATGTGGGAGTAAACTCCCCTACACTTATCACATTGTGCACTTTGTTTAAATCTTGCTAAGGAAAGGACAACTATAGTGATTTCAATGTCAACATGTAAGATATGAAATATTGAATCACGATAGTTTAGGATAGAACCGGAAAGACGGGTACACGGGATCACGGTTCGTCAAAAGTCATCGAGAATGGATCTTTGAAGCTTTTAATCCCTTCACATTAAAAGAAACAAGAACAAACACAAACGGGGCTCCCCCTACACTTATTATGAAAACGGTAAAGGATAGATCAACGGGTTGCCTATCGAGAAGCGCTTGTTTTTGTTAACCTAGTCACGAGCCTAACTCGACCCAGAACTAATTCAAGGGAAACGTGGTGAGGGATGGAATCATCTCATGAGAGATGTCCTCACCAAAGTACAACTTCACGCGCTGGCCATTCACCTTAAAATTGGGTCCATTTGGCTGAGAAAGCTCAATGGTGCCATATCGGAAGACTTTGGCGACGGTGAATGGACCAGACCAGCGGCTCTTTAGCTTTCCCGAGAAGATCTTCAACCGAGAGTTAAAGAGTAAAACTTGATCACCAACGTGGAACTCTCGGTTCTTAATCCTTGAATCATGGATGGTCTTGGTCTTCTCCTTGTAGATCAATGAGTTCTTATAAGGTCCATTCATTAGTTCGTTGAGCTCGTTGAGTTGAATCTTCCGAAGATCGCCGGCTTTGTTGATGTTGAAGTTAGCCCACTTCAAGGCCCAGTATGCCTTATGTTCCAGCTCGATAGGGAGGTGGCATGCTTTCCCGTACACAAGACGATAAGGTGTACAACTAATTGGGGTCTTATGTGCGGTACGGAAAGCCCACAAAGCATCATCTAACTTATCGGCCCACGAGGCACGATACTCTCCCACAGTACGCTTATGAATTCGCTTCAATCCACGGTTAGATATCTCGGCTTGACCATTTGTTGAGGATGATAAGCGGTGGAAAGACGGTGATTAACACCGTACTTAGCCATGACTCTCGCAAATTGATCATTGCAAAAATGAGTCCCGCGGTCACTGATGATAGCACGAGGAACACCGAATCAAGCAAAAAGCTGCTTCAAAAAGTTCACAACCACTCTCGCATCGTTCGTAGGGAGAGCCTTAGCTTCAACCCATTTGGAAACGTAGTCAACGGCTACGAGGATGTACTTGTTCCCTTTAGTGATGGAAATGGCCCCATAAAGTCGATACCCCATAAATCAAAGATTTCACATTCTTGTATGAAATTTTGAGGCATCTCATCTTTATGTGTGATCTTGCCTTGGCGTTGACAAGCATCACAATTTTTAACCATCTCATGAGCGTCACGATAAATGGTGGGCCAATAGAATCCCGAGTCAAACACTTTCTTCGCGGTGTAGTTGGGACCAAAGTGACCACCGGTGGGTCCTTTATGGCAAGCTTTGAGAATGTCGAAAGCTGTGGGTCCATAAACACACCGACGAATAATCAGATAAGCACATTGTTTGAAGAGATAAGGGTCATCCCAAAAGTAAGTCTTAACATCTTTAAATAACTTCTTCGTTTGTTGGAATGTTAACCCTTCGATGAGAATACCAGCCGCTAAGTAGTTTGCAATGTCCGCAAACCACGGGGTGTCATCAAGATTGGAATTGATAGACATTAAGGCCTCAAAGGGAAAAGAGTCATTGATCTCTTGATTCGGATGATCCCCTTGATAAGGATCCTCAAGTCTACTTAGATGATCCGCGGCTAGGTTTTCGGCTCCCTTCTTGTCACGAATTTCAATTTGAAATTCTTGAAGGAGCAAAACCCAACGAAGAAGTCTTGGCTTAGAATCTTGCTTAGTCAACAAGTACTTCAACGCGGAATGATCGGTGTACACAATGGTGGTGGAAAGAACAAGATAGGGTCAGAACTTCGCAAGAGCATACACTACAGCTAAAAGCTCTTTTTCGGTAGTGGTATAATGCAATTGAGCCCCCGTCATTGTCTTGCTAGCATAATGGATTGGTTGGAAGTGTTTGTTCACTCTTTGGCCCAAAACCGCTCCAATAGCAAAGTCGCTAGCATCACACATCAATTCAAAAGGTAGTTACCAATTAGGGGTAACCAAGACCGGTGCCTTAGTTAGCTTATCCTTAAAAAGATTGAAGGATTGAAGACACTCTTTAGAAAAGATGAAAGGAGTATCTTTTTCCAAGAGGTGGGTCATCGGGCGAGCGATTTTAGAAAAATCTTGAATGAATCGACGATAGAAGCCCGCATGACCAAGGAAACTTCTCACACCATTCACGATTGAAGGTTGAGGTAATTTGGATATGACATCCACTTTAGCATGGTCCATTTCAAGACCGGCTTTTGAGATTTTATGTCCAAGCACAATGCCTTCTTTTACCATGAAATGGCATTTTTCCCAATTTAGAACAAGGCAAGTGTCTTCACACCGCTTAAGCATGCGTTGCAAATTGGAAAGGCAATGAGAGAAAGAATCACGATAGACCGAGAAATCATCCATGAAGACATCCATAGTTTCTTTAACCATGTCATAGAAGATAGCCATCATACACCTTTAGAATGTCCCAGGAGCATTGCATAAGCCAAAAGGCATTCGTTTGTAAGCAAATGTTCCATAAGGTCAAGTGAATGTGGTTTTCTCTTGGTCTTTGGGATCGATGGGAATTTGAAAATACCCGGAGAAACCGTCTAAAAAGCAGTAATAGTCATTACCCGCACGTTCAAGCATTTGGTCCATAAAAGGAAGGGGAAAATGATCCTTTCTCGTAGCATCATTGAGTTTGCGATAGTCTATACAAACTCTCCACCCTGTAACGAGACGAGTAGGAATCAACTCGTTGTTTTTATTGGGCACAACGGTGATTCCGCCTTTGTTAGGCACACAATGGACCGGACTAACCCATGGTGAATCCGAGATAGGGTAGATCATTCCCGCATCAAGAAGTTTGACAACTTCTTTTTTGTTAACGTCATGGATCTTTGGATTCACCCTTCTTTGGCTTTGAATAGTGGGTTTAAAGTCTTCCTCCATGAGAATTTTATGTGTGTAAAAGTGAGGATCAATTCCACAAATATCGGAGATTTTCCATGCAATCGCTTTCTTGTGATTCTTCAGCGCGGCGATAAGTCGAGATTTTTCTTCCTCTTTCAAGTCATTTGCGATGATGACGGGTGACTTCTTGTTGTCTTCAAGAAAAACATACTCGAGATGAGACGGTAGGTCCTTATGCTCTAAATCTGGAGGATTTTCGATGGAATGTGTAGTCAAATTCGGTTCATCGATAGAGATATCCTTAGGAGATGGTGGAGAAATATGGTCCTCATTGAGAAGTTTCTCAATGGTACGAATGTCTTCATCCCAATTGGAGGGAGAATCGTCATATTGCAAGTCCACATCTCCCAAAGTTGCTTCAAATTCTTTCAAAATGAAATCACTTTCTCCAACTGGAGTTAGTGATGGAGCAATAGAGGCAACGGTCTCAACAATGGGTAGAGACGAAGAACCACTTTTACAAGCGTCTTTGAAATGTTCTTCACAATCCTCATCAAGAACGTCAATGAAATAAACACTCTTGTTTTCAAAAGGTTGCTTAGAAAGTTTTCCCATGTTGAAGACGATTTTATCGTCACCAACTCTCATGATTAATTCGCCCGCGGCTACATCAATGAGAGTGCGACCGGTCCTCAAGAATGGACGTCCAACGATTAATGGAACACGGGGGTCCATCTCGTAGTCAACGACAACAAAATCCGCCGGAAAGGTGAATTTGTCGACACTGACGAAGACATCTTCGGCTATCCCCACTGGATAAGCAACCGTACGGTTAGCTAATTCTAAAGTCATTCGTGTGGGGACTAGCTCGGGTAGATACAATTGTTTCCAAACGCTTAAAGGCATTAAGTTTATACTAGCACCTAGATCGGCTAGGGCCATACAATTCTCTACCCTGAGAAAGTTGCAAGGAATGAGAAACTGACCCGGATCACCAAGTTTGGTGGGTAATTTCCTTAAGAGCACTGTAGAGCAGTTCTCATTAAGTTGGGTCTGAGCGATATCAAGAAGTTTTTCCTTATCACTGAGAAGATCTTTAAACATTTAAGCATATTTGGGCATGTGAGCGAGAGCCTCTGCAAAGGAGATATTGAAATTCAGTTGTTTAAACATTTTAAGAAATTTAGAAACCTGAATATCATCCTTGTAATTCAATTTCTCTTTCCTCAACCTCGAAGGATAAGGTATATTGGGTTGAGATGAAGGCTTTGGAATGGAATTCTCACTCACATCCTTGGGTGGTGGAGGGGTGCAAGTAGAAGGCGGAGGAATTGGAAAAGTAGAAGGTGGAGGAATTGGAGAAGTAGAAGGTGGAGGAATTGTAGAAGGGGACTCGTTTTCCTTTGTCACAATCATCGATGTCGGTGTAGGAAGCTCGGGTTCCTTTAAACCTATTCCACTGCGAGTGGTGATTGCTTTCATCTCCCCTCTTGGATTAGCAACGGTGGTACTCGGAAGAAAACCCGAAGCAAAGGCTTGATTACTTGGGAATAAACTAGCCATCATATTCCTTAAGTCATTCCTTTGACTTTCCAAAGAGTTTCGCATATCGGCTCGAAGATCATTCCCTTGTTTCACCATATCTGCTTTCAAGTTGATAATTTCCCGTTGAAGATTTTGCACTATCACATCATTAGTCCTCATGTAAGTGTCAACCTCTTGATTAAATATGGTGGGTTGGGTGGGAGGAAGAGCATGGAAGGCAGGTGGTTGATAAGCGGGTGGTTGGTGAACTTGATTGTTTCTTTGAGGTGTATATGAGTTTCTTTGGGTTTGATATTGATTTAGAGCTCGAGGTTGGTTTTGATTGTTACGATTGAGGTTGTTTGGGTTTTGAGGGGGAAAACCGGGTGGTGAAAGAAAGTTGTTTGAGCAATAGCTGAGCAAATTGCGGTCACCTTGAGGACGTTCTTGATAGCCTCCCGTAGAAAAGTTACCGTTGGCGGCATACACATTTTCCGGATTGTCATGAGTCGAAGGACAATCGGTTTATGAGTGAGATCCCACGCATATTTCACATGATTGGCTATAAGCATTAACTTGAGCATTGATAGCTTTGGTGTTGTTAGCGGTTTGGAGAGCAAGTGTTTCAACAAGCGTAGTAAGCTTATCAATTCTCTTGTCGGTCTCATTAGTGCTAGCACTAGCCACATTAGTTCGAACACTCTTGGTTTGCACTTTAGACATATTCTCAATTATATCCCATGCGGCATTAGAAGACCTAACCAAGATATTACCTCCCGAGGCACTATTTAGTGAATCTTGGTCATTCATGCTTAAACCATTGTAAAAAGTATTAATTTGATGTACTTTTGTGAAACCATGTTGTGGAAACCTTCTTAAAAGTTCCTTAAAACGGTCCCAAGATTCACTAAATGTCTCACCGTACTTTTGTTCATAGGTAATGATCTCATTCTGCAAAGCGGTAGTACGTGAGGGTGGGAAAAAGTAGTTGATGAATTTAGTCTCTAAATCCGTCTGCGTTTTGTGGCGGTTCCTTATCAAGCCAATTCCAGGCTTGTCCCTCTAAGGAGAAAGGAAAAAGTTGCAAGCGAATAACTTCTTGTGAAACCCCATTATACTTAACCGTATTGGTAAGTTGAAGAAACCTTTTTATATGGTCATGAGGATCATCAAGCGAACTCCCCAAGAAAGGTTGAGCAGAGACCATTTGAATAAAGTCGGATTTGAGCTCAAAATTGTTGGCTCCAATCTCGGGTATGACAATAGCATCGGTGTTGCCCTCTACGTGCGATTGCAAAAGCTCGATCATTGGTTGATTGTCCATGGTGACAATAGGTGGAGTAATGACTTCGGCTTGAGCTGCTTTCTTCTTATGAGAATGGGTACGCATACACACCTACAAAAGAAAAAGGAAAATAGACAAGAAATATTTTTGGCTTTTTTTTATGTTTTTCTATTTTTTAAAATTTTTTATTTTTTAGGATTTTTGAAAATTTTTTGAAGAAAAATAACGTTAAAAAGTGAACGGATCCCAACATCCAACGCGTCTCTCACTAAAAGCCGTTAATCTTAACGAAAAGAGCCGGCAGCGGCGCCATTTAATACAAGGTTAAACCAAGTATAAAATATTTTCGTTCCAAGTCTTTTCGAATTGATTACAAGTTAAGAGTGCGACTCAGTCGTTCTTGGTGGAAAAATAAATGGTTTGGTTAACTAGTTTTAAACTAAAAGCAAATATGAAAATGTCGTTGAGTAAAATTAAAGCTTTAAAAATTAAACTAAAATGAGGAGTTAAAAATAAATGATTGAAAACTTAAAAACAAAATTAGAAAAATACTTTGTAAAAATAGAGATTTCGGGAAGCGTGCAAATTTTAGAAATTAAAACGTAATGAATCTAAAACTTGAAAACTTTGTAAAAACAAGAAATTAATCCCATCGGAATGTTCTAATCGGAATATGATCGGAAAGCTGGTCGGAAAGTCCAATCGGAATGTGATCGGAATATACTCAAAAGGAAAGCAATCGGAATGTGGCAAAAGGAATACAGTCGGAATGTTGGAAAACAAAGCTAATCGGAATGATGGAATCGGAATACACCTAATCGGAATGTGTAAAAAGGTAGCTATCTGAATACAAAAGGAATCCTAATCGGAATGACAAAACCCTTTTCCGATCAAGGTGATCGGAATAATCGTGCACAAATCGGAATGTAAGGTCTTGATCGGAATGACAAATCGGAAAGGGGTTTACCCTATTCCGATTACTTTGTGATTCGAAATAAGCCAAGTTATAATCTATTTTTTATAAGCTCAAACCAAAACTCAATCAAATCTATACTGAAACACACTAAATAAGCACGAATAATAACTTTTCAAAACTTTAAATAAGCAAACTTTTAAATCAAACTTTAAAAAGACGAATACTTTAAGAAAACTTTGAAACAAATAAGCTAAATACCAAATAAGCCAATAAGCATGTCAAGCTCAAAGCTTAAGTTGTATAAAAACTTAAAGATTGATAAAAAGATAAACCTTTTAATCAATCAAACATCAAGATTAAGCAAAATCAAAGATTATCACTAATCAAGATCAAAATTAAAAACAAGAAAGGTAGAAGAAGATTAAGATCAAAAACAAGATTAAACTCTCAAAAGTAAAGATTTGATTCAACAAGAAAGGAATAAAAAGATGAAACTTTCCTAGTGAGAGAAAGTTAAACACTTTCTCTCTCTAAAAACTAAAACTACTAAAAATTCAAAATGAACTAATTAACTCACACCATCCTAATGTGTCATTAGGAGCGTATTTATAGGAAGTGGGAAGGTGCATGTGTTGCTTCCTTCTTTCTTTCTTCTCGACTCGATTTAAATGCTTTGTCTTTCTCGACATCGTCTCGGGATTTGTCGATACAAATTTAACTTGTCTTATATTTTTCTTCTTCTATTAGAATTGAGTTCTTCGACTTCATTAAACTTCCGTCTTTAGACTTTTTCTTCGATATATCTTCAAAATAGGCCTTGTACTTCCGTTCTTTTTTCACTCTTGATCTTTTGACTTCGTCTTTTCTCGTTTTCTTTGATAAAAGCCCGTGATAGCCCGTGTTTTCTTCCTTTTTCATCTTTTGGTCCTAAAACACAATAAAAACACAAACCACAAATAATTCCGACTTTACGACATAAAATATACGTTTTGTTCTTGTTATTATTGGAAATAGGCGGTAAAAGGATAAGTGTTTTCACACTTATTAATCATTAACACATTTCCCAACTTTTCTCAACTTCACTATCACTAGTTACCTGAGCTAAAAATACATCATATCCCTCTTGTTATTGATCATCTTTGATCATCTTTGGCTGATGACTCCCCCTTACCCTATCACTACTTCCCCCCGCCTCTTTGTAGTCAGCGCTTGCATATGATCATCTTTGGCTGATGACTACCTTTACCCTTTGCTGGGCTCTTTTCAGTGATAGGTGACTCATAGACAATGGATTGTTTCTAAGCCTTCTTTTGGGCATGTTTCTGAAAGAGCTACTGGATTGTGTTTTTCTCCCCCCCCCCCAGCAGAAGACTGCCCAACAGCTTCTGATGACCCACCTGCAGGGAAGAGTCCACAAAGATAATCAAGAGTGGTAGTTACCTTGGCCAGCATAGTTGGAACAGTTTCAAGGGCTTGTAGTTTCTGCTGAACCTCATCAGATATGGTTAGCTTTTGTTTCTCTAGCAACACCACTTAATCTTTGATCTTGGACACAGAATCACACAAATTATTAACTTGACCAGGAACTGGTGTGAATTATGGTGGAAACTCCATGGAAGCACCATTGATGGAGTCCATAAGAGAGGACATCTCTTTCTTTAAGGAAGTGGTGGTGGCCACATCTTGGCCTAAAGGCTTCAAAGCAACAATGATGACATCCTTGATTTGTTCAGTAGATGGAGGAGTTGGTCTTGCGTTGATAGTTGAGATTTCAGTGTTAGCAAGCACCTTTTCTTCCTTCAGTCTGGCCACCTGTGATTGAAGAATCAACATTTGATTTGTTAATTCTTTTACGTATTCTGTAAAACCCGCATGCTTTTACCATGAACAGTACACTTATAATTGTGCATACAAGATTAAAAACATTCCTTTTATAACATGAATACGTGTCACGAATATTAATTACAAGGATTACGTACGTGTTATTACACAATAAGTATTAAGTATGTGTTAACACACGATAATTATTATCAACAATAATTATAATCAAGAACATAAAACCATGAACATGAAATCATGAACATATAACTATGTATTTATGCATATTATAAATACGAGTAATATCGTTACGCACAAGAATTTATAATAACATGAATATTTAATAATAACGGAACACGAAAATACGAACACACGAACACGTAATAAAATAGACACGGGAAAACTTTGGTTTTTACCTTTTTGGGCCTATATGCCGCGGAACCAAGAGACCAAGAGGGCCAAGCCCACTTTTATTTTTACTAAAAGAATCAAATAAGGAAAACATATTCATTCCCAGGAAAATTTTAAGAAAAACAAAAACCCTACTTCTCTTTTCCTTGTCCTTTGGCCGCCAGCTTCATCATCACCAAAAGGGGGTGCTGATTTGATTTTGTTCAAGAAATCCTACATGTGTGTTCGTGTATTCATCCTCCATTTCATTCCACGTGTTTTGGTAATCCGAAAACCTTTCTTTTTAATTATTTTTATTAATTAATAGCATATGATCATGGGAAAAATAAAAACAAGATAAATCGCATGTTAATTGTCATGGTGGGGTAAAAATTAAGGGTGTTTCGGGTTTGGTTGTTTTGGCCGCCACACAAACTGAGAGTCCCAAGACTATCGACTCCGTTTGGTTCGCACCACCAACCAAGACCTAGGTCTTGGTGGTGTATGGCTCGTTCAACAGCAGGGACAAGACACCCCGACGTGTGTTGGGGTAACTTGTGGTTTGTTTTGGTCTCGGCAGCACAAAGACCCAACCACCGGCTTCAGCCGATGGCTATTTTTGGTAAGCAGGGGGAACCGCAGGCAGGAAGGGGGATCCACCGGCTACTGCCGGTTTGAACCCTTTTGGTCAGCGGCTAGCCGAGAGAGAACAAGACTATCGGCAGCAGTCGGTGGCAGTTTTCCGAGAGCAGGGCAACCGGCTTAGGCCGGTTTGCCACTGTTTTCGGGGGTGTCTGGTTCACAGGTTTCACGTCTAACACCCCCACAAATGCTATGCGCAGCGGAACTACAACATTTGGGTGCTAGGCAGTTATCATCACACACAAGATATATCAAACGACTCAAAGAGACGCAAAAGTTTTAACATAAATTAAACATTGTTAAAAACATACAAGTCTACAGTTTTCCAAATCCCAAGATGATACAACACAGAGTTTGCGTTTGGTCCCCACGAATCTCAACCCCAAAAGATACATTTTTGTTCACATGACAGAAAAATAAAAGTGTTCAAGTTAAATAATTGGTGGAAAACAAGTAGACGCCAAGCCACACACAACTCCCATCCTTTACATGCTCCATGCTATACTTCATCGGTTACCTGTAACACATGCTAAATTGGGTGAACAAATAATGTTTAGTGGAATTCATAGGTTTTACAGTCTCATTTTGAACATATGTGTTATAAAAATCATTCACGATCATTCATAGAATTGTCGCTGAAATGATTATAATGCAAGTTCGTTTTCTCAGTTCTTAACTAATAGAAAGTCCAATCAATATCAAATTTATAATTGTTTTTGGTTGTTCAAGCTTGCTTGGTAATCTATTGCTAATTCAAACAAAGCTATCTAAAAATGAAAAATATAGACCTACTTATACGTAAAACAAGTTGCAAATTCCAAATTTTTATTCAAGTAAAATATTAAAATGCAAAATATAAAAGTATAAGGACTAAAAATGTAATTTCTATAAAATGAAAATGCTTGAAATGTAAATTCTAAAAGTTACAAGGACTAAAAATGTAAATCAGTTAACTAAAAGGACTAAACTTGTAAAGATTTAAACAAACTAACCAAATACTAACAAACTAACAAACTTTAAAACTGAAATTTAACAACTAACAAATTCCAGGGACTAACTTTGTGCAATTACCACAAATTTAGAAAGATTAGCTAGGTTTAGAAACAGATTAGAAATATAAGGACTAAAGTGCAAATAAACCAAAATTATAACCAAAAACGGGCACAAAGAAAGAATAAGCTCGTTTGAGCTTATTTCTCAACCAATTAAGCTGAATTCACTTGCAAAACTTCTAAAATCCAATTACAACTACGTGTGTTCAAGGAAATAAGCTAAAAGTTCAAGATAAGCAAAAGAGTGCTTATCAATAAGCTCAAAATAAGCTACAGCTTAATCCAAACATCCACAACTTGATTTTTGTAAAGAAAATGAATAAGCACTTGATTTGAGGAAGGGGAAATCAAATTAGAACAATTTTCATCCAGAAATAAGCCAGATATCTGAAAATAAGCTCAAATGAGCTTATGTTGACCAAACGTTGACCAGATTTTTGAAAAAGCTCAAAATCTCAAAACTTCATATCCAACACTTACTAATCAGGATTGTGAAAGAAAACTACAACTTTTATGAAGTGGATTATGAGATCTAGTAAAACAGTAAGCTAATCACATCAGAGAATGCAAAATGCTCAGTCCTTAACTAATAAGCTGTTTCCTAGCTTATTTCTTGATACTGTAGAATTTCCTCTTAAAGGCTGAAAGATTATGTTATAAGCTATAACTAGAAACTGGTTTGAGCAAATATGATCTAGTAATGAAGGAGAAATGATCAAATGAATTTGGCAAGTTTTGTAATGAAAACTGAATTCAAGTATGACCCAAACTTTTTATCAACCAATTGCCTTTTTGACTAATATACTGACTTACAAAAGTCTCAAAATTACTTGTTAACTCCTATTAAGTAGAAATGAACACTTAAAATCCAATTAACAACACTTGAATACTGATTAACAACTACTCCCAAACACACCTTTATCTGATTATGATCAAACTTTAACAAAGGATTTTTGAGTAATGATTAAGACTGAGTAAAGAGCTATAGCAAACTAGTTTAGGTAATCAAAATGAAGGCTAATGAAACTGAAATCAAGCAAGTTTACCAACTAGAACTCAATTAAGCTATAGGACTTAAAAGTTACTGAAAATGAGCTCAAAACTATAAGACTGAACACAATAGCACAAGAACAAGCTACAATACACTAGGATCACTCAATCAACAACTACTTAACAAATAGAATCAGGCAGCCATCAACATTACACTAGAGAATGAAGCATGCAAAGACTGTTTAGAGGAACAAAAATCAGAAACTTAGAAACCTATTGTAGTAATCCTTTGGGTAGAAGAGGAGCGCTGAGCTCTCTTGCCCTAGTGATACCACCACCTATCACTAGCTATCAACTCAAATCAACAATCAATTCAGCTACAAATCATCATTCTGCCATGAAAACTTCAAGAAACTAGGAATGAACTGAATTCTGATCAAACAGCAACAATTCTTCAACAAAGTCAGTTATGATCAATGTATGATCATAACAAACTTCTATCAGCAACAAATGAATCACACAATAGCAGTAAAGTAGCAGGAATTGAAGAACAGGATTTGGCGGGAAAAATTGAATTTGAAATTTTATTGATGAAATCAGTTTCAAATGGTAGTTACAAGGTTCTAACTAACTAACTAACTCAAGAGTTTGTCAGACTCTTGAGTAGTTAGGAGAAAAGGAGGGAAAAAGAGAAAAGTAAAATTGAGAGAACTAGGTGTTTACAAAATTAAGCTACTTATATCAGAGAATGAAGAACAATCTAAGTATTTATAGGCTAGACTTGAGAGTTTGTTGGAGATGTGACGTGTTCGGGCCAATCACAGCTTGACACGTGGAGGAATTCTGCAAACCCACTTTGAAGGTGATGAACTCATTTGGGTGTTTTTGATTCAATGGATTATATGTTAATTGGATAACACCATTGGATTCGTCTCTTCAAAACGAGCAACTTTGATGTTTTGATCTTTACTTGAAATGCCCTCTATCTCAAACCCGTTCCTGGAAAGTATTTTGGTGAAAGAGAAGAACACGTGGCAACTTTTGATTGGTAGAAAAAGTGTCACACGGATTGAAACTGTTATGATCTTGCATTAATTATGACGGCGGTAGTGGACATTTAATATTTGATCCGTGTGAACCCTTTACTCTCTTCTCATTGGTTAATAGCCTAAGCACATGGATTAAACATGCATAACTTTCTCATCTTGGCAGATTAGGTCCTTGTACTTGGCAGATTGCTATTAAAGGCTAATATCTTCATTCCTTTGACATTTTTGACCCTTCAACTTTCATTCTTCAACAAAATAGCCCTTTGACTTGAGTTGACTTTGTAGTTGACCAAATTTGACTTTAATCTTGACTTTCCATAATTTGCACTTTAAGTCCCTCAACTTTCACAAATTGTCAAGATAGGTCCTTTGACTTCAACATCTTGTCACTTTTGATCCTCTTTTGTCTTTTTCATCCATTTGAGCTTGGTTTTTCCTTGTTTGCTTGAAATTGTATCCTTTTACCTACATAAGATCACACAAACACAAACATACCACATAACACTGCTTTTTACAATATAAAAGGGTATTTTGCTTCATGTTTTAGGGTTATTTGTTGATAAAAGGATATGAGTTTAAGCTCATATCAAATTCCCCTACACTTGAGTATTGCCATGTCCTCATGCAATATTATCTTTCAAGGCTTAAAAATTTACATTTCCCTCATAATTAATCCACCTTGGCCATATGAGATGCATCTACACTACTCTAAACTAGATGATGCATGATTTTGACTTTTAACAATGCTATGGATTAAAATACAATTCTATCTATATCTTTTTGATTTTTCTTGAAATGGTTTTGATGGAAATAACTCATAAAGAATTCAATGACTTGGATTAGGGCTTGGGTACCATGGACACTTATCACCCTCAAGTTTCACTTTCCCCATACCAAGCTAGTAAATGGAATCATTGCATTCACAAGTAAAAAGTGCATCAACTTATTCATGACAATTAAATATGGAACCGGTTATTAATTGAGCAAATTGCTTGAGGGCAAATTTGTCATTATTCAAGCGTGAAATATAAGAAATGTAAAATCCAAAAATAAGGAAGGACGGTTTTAATCCTAAGTAATCTTCTCATCCATTACTTGAAAAACCGCTCACAATTAATATAAGTCCGTATTAAGAGTAATAAGTCATTCGCCTTATGTGTAAAATCCTCATGTCATGCTTTCATAAGTAACTACACACTCGCTAAGGAAAGAAAAATAAAACTCACGCAATAATTTACATCCGCATCTTTTTGAGATTTTGGATCTTCAACCCCGCAACCCGTCAAGGTAATATTGGATTGGAGCAATCTATTGAATCCCCGCAACCCGTCAAGGTAATATTGGAACTCAATAGTCACTATAATTAACACCACACTGCCCCTCTTGGGAGTCTTGCATAATTTTTTTTCTTTTTCTTTTTTTTCTAGCCACTCATTTTTTTTTCATAAGCCGCTCTTATTTTTCTTTTTTTTCTAGCCACTCATTTTTTTTTCATAAGCCGCTCTTATTTTTCTTTATTCCTCACCAAGAAATTTGCAAAGAAGAAAAGGAAAAACACCCGCTAAATATGGAGCATGACACAAGTCTAGTACACATAAAACGTGCTAACTTAGAATCTTAAGACGTACTCATATTAACCATGAATGATTAGCCAAAAATGCATAAGAGATTACGAACCAATTAAAACCGTACTTGATTATTTATTAACAATTATATACAAGCGAAGAAAATAGAGGTAGAGAAGAGAAGGGTTTAGCCACAAGTAATTGCCATGAAGTCTATCTAGCCCTTTTACACTTGTTTCAACTCTATCATTTCCCATTCTCCACAAATTTAAAATTTCAAAGAATGAAATTGGTGGAAGCTTAGCCTAATAGACCAATGAAGGACTACATGGTTAAGGATACTAGCTAGAGAGTGCTAAAATAAGCAAACTCGGGTTGAGTCAAAATATCCATGGCGGGCCTAATATGTCAAAGAAGTCTAAATTTGTTAAAACCATGTTTTATTATATTTTTCTTTTTTATATATTTGATGAAAAATAAAAGAATATATACAATGCAAATGTGTTATGCAAATGAAAATGATTGATGCAAAAATTATGAATGCATATTTTTGTTGGCCAAAGTAGATCAAAAATTTGAAAAATGTTGAAAATCCAATTTTTCATGTTATCATGCAAGACAATGACAAGTTCTAGGTAAGGTCACTTCGATAGAAGACCCCCCTACACTTAAGCTAAACATTGTCCTCAATGTTTAAGAGCATGGAAGTGAACTCCCCTACACTTATGACAATGAATAGACTTTGCTTAACCCTAGTTAAGGAAAGGACTACTATTAGTGAAATCAAGTTTAAGCACAACGTGTCAATGAAAAATCACTAAAGTAACGAAGTGAACCGGATACAAGGGCCTCCTCCATAAGCTCCAAAGCATGAGATGAGTGAGCAACCCTACAAACAAACATGAAGACAAAAGAAGGTCTCCCCTACACTTATCTCCAAATCTATGCCTTTATTTCTAACCTACAACACTCTAACCTAGTTATACGATGCTTGAGTTAATGAGTCTCTAGCTCGACTCGTCCCTCAATGAATTAATTCATGGGGAAAATGGGGACCTCTTGGACCATTTCAACGGAAATGTCCTCCCCAAAGTAGTGCTTAACACGGTGACCATTCACTTTAAAATTTGGACCATCGGGTTGGGACAACTCAAGAGTTCCATATGGAAACACTTGAGCAATAGTGAATGGACCGGACCATCTCGACTTAAGCTTGCCCGCAAAAAGCTTCAATCTTGAGTTAAAGAGGAGAACCGGCTCTCCAACTTTGAACTCACGATTCTTGATCTTGGCATCATGCAATTTCTTAGTCTTTTCCTTGTATAGCAAAGAATTCTCATAGGCATTGGCTCTCAACTCATCCATCTCATTGAGTTGATCTTTCCTATGTGAACCGGCTTGGTTTAAATCAAAGTTAGCCCACTTGAGAGCCCAAGATGCCTTATGTTCTAACTCAAATGGGAGGTGGCACGCTTTTCCATAGACAAGCCTATAAGGAGTACAACCAATTGGTGTCTTAAAAGCCGTCCTAAACGCCCACAAAGCATCATCAAGCTTATCCGACCAAGAAGCTCTATGCTCTCCCACCGTTCTCTCTAAAATTCTCTTTAAACCACGATTTGTGACCTCGGTTTGACCATTTGTTTGAGGATGATACGCGGTAGAAAGTCTATGATTCACTCCATATTTCTTCATAACTCTCGTGAATTGATCATTACAAAAGTGCGTACCACGATCACTTATGATGGCCCGAGGTACACCAAATCTAGCAAACAATTGTTTCAAGAACTTTACAACCACTCTAGCATCATTAGTAGGTAAGGCTTTAGCCTCCACCCACTTGGACACATAATCCACCGCCACAAGTATATACTTGTTTCCCTTAGAGGATGGAAAAGGTCCCATGAAATCTATTCCCCATACATCAAATATCTCACACTCTTGGATAAAATTTTGTGGCATCTCATCACGTTGTGTAATTTTTCCTTGTCTTTGACAAACATCACAAAATTTCACCATCTCTTGAGCATCCTTGTAAATGGAAGGCCAATAGTAACCCGAATCAAAGACTTTCTTGGCGGTGTAGTTAGGCCCAAAATGTCCACCCGTAGGTCCTTTATGACATGCTTCTAAGATTTTAAATGCCTCGGGCCCATCTACACACCGTCTAATGATTTGGTCCGCACATTGCCTAAAAAGATATGGATCATCCCAAAAGTAATACTTAATTTCCTTAAGAAACTTTTTCTTTTGTTGGTAAGTAAGACCCTCAATAAGCACATTGCCCACAAGATAGTTTGCAATATCCGCAAACCAAGGTGTGGCATCCTCTTGGGAAGAGATAGACATGAGCTCCTCTAATGGAAAGGATTCATTGATTTCTTGATGTGGGAAATCTCCTTGAAAAGGATGCTCAAGTCTACTCAAATGATCCGCCGCTAAATTCTCGGCCCCTTTTTTATCACGAATCTCAATCTTAAACTCTTGAAGCAACAAAACCCATCTCAAAAGCCTAGGCTTAGCATCTTGTTTTGTCATAAGATACTTGAGAGCGGAATGATCCGTATACACTATGGTCTTGGAAAGCACAAGGTATGGTCTAAACTTCTCAAAAGCATATACTATAGCAAGCAACTCTTTTTCCGTGGTAGTGTAATGAAGTTGTGCACCGGTCATGGTTTTACTCGCATAGTGTATAGGTTGGAAATGCTTATTAACTCTTTGTCCTAAGACGGCCCCCACCGCATAATCACTAGCGTCACACATAAGCTCAAAAGGTAATTCCCAATTTGGAGAAACCAAAACGGGAGCCTTTGTCAATTTTTCCTTAAGTGTCTCAAAAGATTCTAAACAAGCTTGGTCAAAAATGAAAGGAGCCTCTTTCTCCAAGAGATGAGTCATCGGTCTAGCTATCTTAGAAAAATCTTGTATAAAGCGCCTATAAAAACCCGCATGACCTAAGAAACTTCTCACACCTTTAACCGAGGTAGGTGGGGGAAGCTTAGCAATCACATCAATTTTGGCTCGATCAACTTCTAATCCCTTATTGGATATCTTGTGTCCTAAAACAATCCCCTCTTTCACCATAAAGTGACATTTCTCCCAATTAAGCACCAAACGTGTTTCCTCACAACGCTTAAGCATTCTCTCAAGATTGGTGAGACAAGAGCTAAAGGAGTTCCCAAATACGGAAAAGTCATCCATAAAAACCTCCATGGTTTGCTCTATCATATCATGGAAAATTGCCATCATGCACCTTTGAAACGTCCCCGGTGCATTACATAGGCCAAAAGGCATCCTCTTGTAAGCAAATGTACCGTATGGACAAGTGAATGTGGTCTTTTCTTGATCCTTAGGGTCAATTGGGATTTGAAAATAACCCGAAAAGCCATCAAGAAAACAATAGTACTCATTTCCCGCTAAGCGTTCAAGCATTTGATCCATAAAGGGAAGCGGGAAATGGTCTTTCCTAGTTGCCTCATTGAGTTTTCTATAATCAATGCAAACTCTCCAACCGGTTACAAGTCTCGTGGGAATAAGCTCATTGTTCTCATTAGGCACCACGGTGATTCCACCCTTCTTTGGAACACAATGAACCGGGCTAACCCATGGAGAGTCGGAAATGGGGTAAATCATACCCGCATCTAAGAGTTTAATCACTTCCTTCTTAATAACCTCATGAATTTTTGGGTTAACTCTCCTTTGGTTTTGAATGGCGGGTTTATAATCATCCTCCATAAGGATTTTGTGAGTACAAAAATGTGGATCAATTCCCCTTATGTCGGATATTTTCCATGCTAAAGCTTTCTTATGTTTCTTAAGGACTTCAATAAGTTGCTCCTTCTCATCCTCTTTCAATTCCTTAGCAATAATCACCGGTAATTGGTCTTTTCCTTCTAAGAAAGCATATTCTAAGTGGGATGGAAGTTCCTTAAGTTCAATGGGAGGTGGACTCTCTATGGAAGGTTTCACTATGGAAGGTTCCTCAATGGTAATCTCTTGTGGAATAGGGGAAGGAATAGGGTCCTCATTGAGCAACTTTTGGATTGTAAGAATATCTTCTTCCCAATTAATGGGAGAATCATCATCACCAAGAAAGTTGGACTCAAATTCCTCCAAGAGGAAATCACTCTCTCCAAAAGGTGTTAAAGAGGGAGCAATTGAGGCCACGGTTTCAACATGTGGAATCTCATCACTAGCATTCTTACAAGCATCATGAAAGTGTTCATTACACACTTCATCTAGCACATCCACAATGTTAATCGTCTCACAAGGTCTAGACTCCTTAACCTCTTTTCTATCACAAACTTTCCCTAACTTAAACACCACTTTCTCATCCTCTACTCTCATAATTAATTCTCCTTCCGCCACATCTATCAAGGTACGACCCGTTCTCAAAAACGGTCTACCAACAATCAAAGGCACTCTAGGATCCATGTCATAATCGACCACTACAAAGTCGGCCGGAAAGGTAAACTTATCCACACCTACAAACACATCTTCCGCGATACCTACGGGGTGAGCTATGGTTCGGTTGGCTAGTTCAAGAGTCATCCTAGTGGGGGTGAGCTCGGGAAGAGAGAGTTGTTTCCAAACCGATAAAGGCATGAGATTTATGCTTGCCCCTAAATCCGCCAAAGCCATGCAATTTTCAACACCGGGAAAATTACAAGGTATCAAGAAGCGCCCCGGATCTCCAAGTTTTGTTGGTAAGGTTTTGAGTAACACCGCGGAACAATTTTCATTAAGTGATGTGTTGGGCAAATCAACCAATTTTTCTTTGTTTGAGAGCAAATCCTTGAACATCTTAGCAAACTTTGGCATATAAGCAAGAGCTTCCGCAAAGGATATGTTGATATTGAGTTGCTTGAACATCCTTAAAAAATTGGAGACTTGTATGTCATCTTTGTTCTTTAACTTGTCCTTTTTCAACCTTGAAGGGTATGGAAGAGTAGATTTGGGTGTAGGTGGAATAGGTGTTGTAGTGGAAGATTTGTCTTTGTTAGCCTCTTCATTGGGAAGTGGGGAAGGTAAAGGAGAAGTATGAGGTGGTTGAGAAGGTGTGTTTGAGTGAATAGGAGCACTTTGAGGAGGTGGAGTAGAAGTAGAAGGCTTATCACAAGTAGGAGCACAAGTGGGTTGAACAATAGTAGGTGTAGGAGGTGAAGGATCCTTTGTTGTTGTACCACTCCTTGTTGTAATAGCATTGACATTGGCCCTTGGATTTGTTTGTGTGTTGGAAGGTAAAGCTCCTTGTGGTCTTTGATTTAATGCCATGAAAAGCTTATTGAATTGGTCATTCATTTTCTTGTCCATAGCTTGGAATTTCTTTTCATTCTCTTGATTCATCTTTTGCAAAAGATCCATTGTGTTTAACTCTTGTGGCACATAACCTTGAAAACCTTGAGGTTGGAAAGGTAAAGGTTGGGAGGTAAATCCTTGATTTGGTGGATAAAAGGTACTTGCTTGAGGTTGAAATTGATTTGGTGCCTTGTAGTTATTTCCTTGGTATGGTTGTCTTTGCCCTTGATTCCTTGCTAAAATTTGAGGAGGATTTTGTTGAATTTGGGTGGGTGGTTGGGGTGGAAAGCCGGGTGGAGTAAGGTAATTTTGGGATTTGTAAGAAAGGTTATTTGGATTGATGTTAGGCTTGAAGTGTTCACGGTGTTCCTCTTGGTAAGCATAGCATTCCCCTTGATAACCTTGCACCTTGTCACATTGTTCATAAGAGTGAGGACCTCCACAAGTAACACAAGAAATGGTGATGGCATTCACATTGTTTGAGGAATTGTTCAATGTCAAGCTCTTCAAGGCTTGAACTAACTCTTGAGTCATTTCTTGTTGTCCTTGTTTGACTTGTTGAAGGATCTCTTGGTGGTATTTAAGGAATTGGTTATCACAAGGTGTTTGAGAAGTGTTTTGGATAACATGAACTCTTTCTTCAAATGGATCATTTGTTTGAACCATTGCCTTAGTCTCAATAATGGTCAAAGCCTCTTGGTATGTCTTGAAATGAATACTCCCTCCCGCGGAAGCATTTAGTGAATCTTGGTGGTGAGGTTTAAGGCCATTATAGAAAGTATTGATTTGGCTTAGATCATCCATTCCATGATTAGGGCATCGCCTCAACAACTCACTATACTCTTCCCAAGCATCACCAAAGGATTGACTAGGTTTTTGTGTAAAGCCCATAATCAAATTCCTCAAAGCCATAGTCTTTTGTGGAGGAAAGAATTTGTTCAAAAACTTAGTGGTAAACTCTTCCCATGTGGTGATACTATCGGGTGGTTGGGTGTCTAACCAATGCTTAGCACTCCCATCTAGTGAAAATGACACTAACAACAATCTAATGACATCCGGTGGAACCCCATTATGCTTAATGGTATCGCAAAGTGAAAGGAATCTCTTAAGATGAGCATGGGGATCCTCATTTTGTTTTCCATAGAAAGGTGATGCAGCAACCATATTGATCATAGATGTATGTAGCTCAAATGTGTTAGCGGGATAGTCGGGAATCTTAATGGCACTAACAAATCCATGAATGTTGGTTTGCATACGTTCAAACAAAGTACGGTTATCAACAGCCATGGCTCCTTGTGGTGGTGACAAAGCACGATTCTCGTGATCGGCTTGGTGGACGGTGGTGGTCTTACTCTTTCTCTTCTTCTTCCTTTTCGGAGGAAGAGGTTGTACACCAATCGGTATTTGTGCACGCCCGCGAGTGAGCATGCAACTCAATACGAGGAATGAGAGAGAAGCTCTCGTGTGACTTTGAAAAGAATAAGATTATCCTCTTCGAGTTTCGATATTAAATATCCACAAGAAAGTAACAATATATGTAATACTACTTTGGGTGCAAGACCCTAAATGAAGCTTTCCTTCTTAGAATACTCCCAAGTGAACGGGGGGTTAGGTGGCGCGAAGCACTTAAGTACCTATTGACCCTTAGATGGCATTTTATAGCACATCGCCTTTCTATTCACTTAAATGTTCGTATTCTTCGAATTATTGCTTATTGAGAGTATTTATCTATTCTTGCTTTATTTTGTTTGATCGATACGCGTGTCAAGGACCGGAGCGCCCCTCAACACGGTGTATTGCCTCGGCAATACTTATGGAAGATATGTAAATTGATTGTTCTTATACGTATACGTATGTACTTATAATAATATATGGAAAATATTTTTGTATTTATGAGTTTTTAAAGGAAAATACTATATGTACATAAAAACCGAGAGAATCCAATAATATATATTTTTGGGTGCAATCTCTTAGGAAAAAGATTGCTTTTTGGATTTTTTTAATTTTTTTGGTCAATTCTTTAGGAAAAGAATTGTTTTGTTAATTTTTTAGTTTTTATATATTTTTATATTTTTGATTTTTTATTTGTTTTTGATTTATGATACGTAAAAATAACGTTCACAACGTGAACGGATCCCAAAAGCCAATGAAAACCGTCAATCGATAGTCTCTCGTGTAGTCAAAGAACCGGCAGCGGCGCCATTTGAAATGAGTATAATGCAAGTTCGTTTTCTCAGTTCTTAACTAATAGAAAGTCCAATCAATATCAAATTTATAATTGTTTTTGGTTGTTCAAGCTTGCTTGGTAATCTATTGCTAATTCAAACAAAGCTATCTAAAAATGAAAAATATAGACCTACTTATACGTAAAACAAGTTGCAAATTCCAAATTTTTATTCAAGTAAAATATTAAAATGCAAAATATAAAAGTATAAGGACTAAAAATGTAATTTCTATAAAATGAAAATGCTTGAAATGTAAATTCTAAAAGTTACAAGGACTAAAAATGTAAATCAGTTAACTAAAAGGACTAAACTTGTAAAGATTTAAACAAACTAACCAAATACTAACAAACTAACAAACTTTAAAACTGAAATTTAACAACTAACAAATTCCAGGGACTAACTTTGTGCAATTACCACAAATTTAGAAAGATTAGCTAGGTTTAGAAACAGATTAGAAATATAAGGACTAAAGTGCAAATAAACCAAAATTATAACCAAAAACGGGCACAAAGAAAGAATAAGCTCGTTTGAGCTTATTTCTCAACCAATTAAGCTGAATTCACTTGCAAAACTTCTAAAATCCAATTACAACTACGTGTGTTCAAGGAAATAAGCTAAAAGTTCAAGATAAGCAAAAGAGTGCTTATCAATAAGCTCAAAATAAGCTACAGCTTAATCCAAACATCCACAACTTGATTTTTGTAAAGAAAATGAATAAGCACTTGATTTGAGGAAGGGGAAATCAAATTAGAACAATTTTCATCCAGAAATAAGCCAGATATCTGAAAATAAGCTCAAATGAGCTTATGTTGACCAAACGTTGACCAGATTTTTGAAAAAGCTCAAAATCTCAAAACTTCATATCCAACACTTACTAATCAGGATTGTGAAAGAAAACTACAACTTTTATGAAGTGGATTATGAGATCTAGTAAAACAGTAAGCTAATCACATCAGAGAATGCAAAATGCTCAGTCCTTAACTAATAAGCTGTTTCCTAGCTTATTTCTTGATACTGTAGAATTTCCTCTTAAAGGCTGAAAGATTATGTTATAAGCTATAACTAGAAACTGGTTTGAGCAAATATGATCTAGTAATGAAGGAGAAATGATCAAATGAATTTGGCAAGTTTTGTAATGAAAACTGAATTCAAGTATGACCCAAACTTTTTATCAACCAATTGCCTTTTTGACTAATATACTGACTTACAAAAGGCTCAAAATTACTTGTTAACTCCTATTAAGTAGAAATGAACACTTAAAATCCAATTAACAACACTTGAATACTGATTAACAACTACTCCCAAACACACCTTTATCTGATTATGATCAAACTTTAACAAAGGATTTTTGAGTAATGATTAAGACTGAGTAAAGAGCTATAGCAAACTAGTTTAGGTAATCAAAATGAAGGCTAATGAAACTGAAATCAAGCAAGTTTACCAACTAGAACTCAATTAAGCTATAGGACTTAAAAGTTACTGAAAATGAGCTCAAAACTATAAGACTGAACACAATAGCACAAGAACAAGCTACAATACACTAGGATCACTCAATCAACAACTACTTAACAAATAGAATCAGGCAGCCATCAACATTACACTAGAGAATGAAGCATGCAAAGACTGTTTAGAGGAACAAAAATCAGAAACTTAGAAACCTATTGTAGTAATCCTTTGGGTAGAAGAGGAGCGCTGAGCTCTCTTGCCCTAGTGATACCACCACCTATCACTAGCTATCAACTCAAATCAACAATCAATTCAGCTACAAATCATCATTCTGCCATGAAAACTTCAAGAAACTAGGAATGAACTGAATTCTGATCAAACAGCAACAATTCTTCAACAAAGTCAGTTATGATCAATGTATGATCATAACAAACTTCTATCAGCAACAAATGAATCACACAATAGCAGTAAAGTAGCAGGAATTGAAGAACAGGATTTGGCGGGAAAAATTGAATTTGAAATTTTATTGATGAAATCAGTTTCAAATGGTAGTTACAAGGTTCTAACTAACTAACTAACTCAAGAGTTTGTCAGACTCTTGAGTAGTTAGGAGAAAAGGAGGGAAAAAGAGAAAAGTGAAATTGAGAGAACTAGGTGTTTACAAAATTAAGCTACTTATATCAGAGAATGAAGAACAATCTAAGTATTTATAGGCTAGACTTGAGAGTTTGTTGGAGATGTGACGTGTTCGGGCCAATCACAGCTTGACACGTGGAGGAATTCTGCAAACCCACTTTGAAGGTGATGAACTCATTTGGGTGTTTTTGATTCAATGGATTATATGTTAATTGGATAACACCATTGGATTCGTCTCTTCAAAACGAGCAACTTTGATGTTTTGATCTTTACTTGAAATGCCCTCTATCTCAAACCCGTTCCTGGAAAGTATTTTGGTGAAAGAGAAGAACACGTGGCAACTTTTGATTGGTAGAAAAAGTGTCACACGGATTGAAACTGTTATGATCTTGCATTAATTATGACGGCGGTAGTGGACATTTAATATTTGATCCGTGTGAACCCTTTACTCTCTTCTCATTGGTTAATAGCCTAAGCACATGGATTAAACATGCATAACTTTCTCATCTTGGCAGATTAGGTCCTTGTACTTGGCAGATTGCTATTAAAGGCTAATATCTTCATTCCTTTGACATTTTTGACCCTTCAACTTTCATTCTTCAACAAAATAGCCCTTTGACTTGAGTTGACTTTGTAGTTGACCAAATTTGACTTTAATCTTGACTTTCCATAATTTGCACTTTAAGTCCCTCAACTTTCACAAATTGTCAAGATAGGTCCTTTGACTTCAACATCTTGTCACTTTTGATCCTCTTTTGTCTTTTTCATCCATTTGAGCTTGGTTTTTCCTTGTTTGCTTGAAATTGTATCCTTTTACCTACATAAGATCACACAAACACAAACATACCACATAACACTGCTTTTTACAATATAAAAGGGTATTTTGCTTCATGTTTTAGGGTTATTTGTTGATAAAAGGATATGAGTTTAAGCTCATATCAGTCGCTCAAACAATCTATTTTCAAGGTTATGAAAACTGTGTTTAAGCTCATAACACTAATCCGTTAACTCAATCACCGCGTAATTATTACCGGCGTGATTAAGATGAAACCATTGCCCCTTCTAAAGGCATCAGTTGCAATTATACCTTATCTCTTATCACAAGTTATCCGTCCGCAGGGGGTACTCAACGTACTAGCCCTCGTCTCGGATAGGGTCGTCAACCCCATAGTACTATCAATTGTATAAGCGGCTATTTTCAATCCACACAAGGATTAAACAATTGTTAATAGTTCATGAATATAGGGTTTTTGCAACTAGGTACTCAACACAATTTAAGGCGACATTCAGGTCCAACAATAATTCATGACATATGTTCATTTTATAAAACTAGCATGCATCTCCCTCGCGGGTAAAAACAATTTAAAACAGTAGTAAGCGAGGCTAAAAATTCACACCTTATGTATATAGAGTAGTCGACGATTTCGAATGACGATCACTGACGATGATGAGGATGCCCGGGAAATTCAATACCTAACAAGCAATAACGCGTAATGAGTAAATCTCATTTATAAAACTTTAAGTACTGTATAATATGTACATATTAGTTAATTGTGATAATTACAAACTCACGCCAAAACCAAACAAGTAATTGTTACTAGTTTTATACGATTCATATACGTTATTAACGTTATCACCCTTTTTACGTTTTTCGCCGATACTTACCAAAAGTATGGGCTGTTTTCTAAGACATAAACCCTTTTATAAAATTTGGGAAAATTCTCAAAAATACCTTAAGACCTATAGAAAACTCATTTTTTTAATCCCATTAAAAGTTCTCACTTTTATGACCCGTTACTCAACAGATTACCAAACATACGTTTTTCGGAATGATTTTGCACATTGACCATGTTGGACTTGTTTGACCCATTTAAAATATACCATTGACCCGTTCAACACCTAAGTCTAATAATAGACTCACAAATGCAGGTTTGAGACCAAAAATCAACTTTTAATCAATTACCAAACTAAATCTATGGTCCCTGGAATTTGACCTAAAACCAAACATAATTTCGGATTATGTAGGTTCTCATCCCCCGGTACACGTAATTTCAAAACATCATAACTTTTGACTCGTTAGGAGTCGTAAGCTCTTTCTTATACCAAATAGAACCTAAGACGACGCTCTACAACTATATCCTAGTCTCATGACCTGTTTACAAAGTCAAACTTATGAAAACAAGCCTAAACAATCTGCCTAAAATTACCCTTCTCAAAATCAACCCAACACTCGTTCCCAAACCATTTTATCGACACCTAGCCTTAACTTAATCACTCCTAACCATTACTAAACATCCTAATCAGTCCTTAACACCAAAAATATCAAATACATCCTAAAACCCATTAATATTTGTCTTTTTTTGTATAATCGTCTCGGTATCTTAACGAATTGATGTAACTTTTCAAGTTTGACTTAATTGTTTTTGGTGAAAAATAGCGTATTTGGTATTAATATCTACTTTCGACAAAAATATAAACGACACAGGAATCGAGAAATTATACTAATATACTAATCTACACTATTATCATACTACTATTATAATACTAATTCTATACTAAAATTAAAATTTCTAAATTAAATACATTTTACACTAAAATTCCAAAGTGCAAACGTCTAATTGTTTAATGTACCAATCTTTTAACTAAGATTGTAATAATAAAGAGTATGGTAAACTTTTAACCAAACTTGCACTAATTGACTTAATCTACTTACTGGACTAAACATATTACGAAGTCCAATTTCAAAATTAACAAACTACAAAGTGTCCTCATTAACTAGTAACATACTGGACCTACACCAAAAAAACTAAAGTACAAGTAAAAGAGCCAAATTTGCACCTGAACTAAACTCGTTATTACTTAAAATCATTCAACGAGAGAAACAAGGTTACTAGTTTGAGTATTCAACAACTATTTTACTTTCTATTTCTTTTTATGAAAGAAAATCACCAACCTAAATCCATGATCAAGTAAAGTATTAACGAAAATCCTAATGCAGCAACTTATTTATGACTTTTGAGAGGAAGATTAAGCTATTCTAATTAACTTCACTTTATCAAAGTAAGTTCCAACTATCTTGACCAGCTATTTAACAAACACCAAGAAACTTAAGTATCTGAAATAAGCCAAATTCCTTCTTACTGGTCTGCACAATATGAACCCCTTTTTAAGTTGAACTTAATCAAGTTTCTACCTATGTGTTTATATTAAAAATCCTAAGTGGAAACTAACTCCTTTACTGCTAACAAATCTTAGTTGTCCAAAGTCACTTAAATCGCTACTGTTGTAAACACAATTCTATTCAGGAAGGATAATGCTGAGAGGCTACTAATGCAAGTAAACTAATGCTAATCTTATTATTTCTAAAAGACGAATTACATTGAAATCAAAATGACACTACCACCTACTGATGAAAGTGCAAGAATACGCATAAGACTACTCGTACCAAGCACCAATCTAAAATAATGAACAAGAAGATCCAACAGCTAATAAACTTGAGTCAGAAAGATAAGCTGAGAAAGTTAACAAGCTATATAACGACTAGCACTAAAATTAAGCAATCCAAGTAAACAGGTTCCATAGAGATTAACACTACGACTATCCTACAAGCAGATTATGCTACTAATTTGCAGGAAAGCAAAAGGCTGTGACCTGAACTTCCAGGCCTGCCCGTTGTTGAAGAAGCACGGCGCTGAGCCGGCTTGCTACTATATCTGAACTGAACTTTTAGATGAAAACCATTACTCCAGTACAGGTTGTTCAGGATTTTCACTGATAAGCCGAAATCATCTTATTAACAAACAACAATCAACCGTATTGCTGAACTTGCAGATTTGAGCTGCTGAACTGAATCACATACTGCATAATTTGCATGAAAAGAAACGCGAACTTCTGAACTAAAACTTGCTAAAGCTAAAATGCTAAGCTATGAATTTTTACTCGCAAATACTAGTCCTCAAAGTGATCAAAGATACGAGGCAGAAAGATTCTGTTAAACTGTAAAAAGCTTATAAGCCTAATACTCAAAATTTTACTTGCAAAATCAGAAATTCTTAAAGCTACCTGAAATTCTACTTATATCATTTAAAATGGAATCTTGAACTATCTATTTGAAAACTCTTATAAGCTACTAACTCAGTAATAAAGGTAAACATAATGGAATCATGAAAAACTTTCGTTAATGAACCACAAGAAAACAATTACAACTGATAATACCAACTATTAATTTTGTAACGAGACCTAACCAAATAGAAACTCTCCACTGATTAAACCTTGTGAACAGTTACAATCACGTAAACAGTGGACTTTCACAAACCTTGTGAATTTGAACTTTAAAACAGTAGAAAAGAGGATAAAGAAAGAGATTAAGAAAACTAAAAGTTTAATCTTCCATTAATGGTTGCAAGAGAATTCGGTTACAACTGAAAACTGAAAATTTTTAACAGAAAAGTAAACAAGATTAACTAACAAACTACTCCTAACTAACTATGTGTAAATCTACACCTATCTAACCGGTTGCAAATGAGGTCTTCATCTCCTTTATATAGGCGTCGAGATGGTAGAAGTGACGTGGTCTATCCAATGAGTAATTGCCACGTGTTTAATACGAGGTTTACTCGTTCTTCATCTTTAATCCATAATTGGGGGTTTCTTCATTCTTTGCTTTTGATCTAATTGAATAGCACCATCTTGTAAGGAATGAAAAGATGAACATTATTGTAGTTTAACTCTTTGCTTGAATCGTTGTGGATTGTTCTTGAGAAGGATTTGCAGGTTTGTGGTGGAGGTTGAGATGAAACCCGTCTGTTTCTTTCTCTCTCTTGAAGCAATGAAGAAGACGCAGACGTGTCTGTCTGGTTATGTGTTTTGACCAGTTTTGGTCAATGTGACCAAGTTAATAAATCTTTTCATTAAATTCTCCATTTAGTCCTCCCATTTTTCATTTCTTTCCAAATGCATATTAAAGCTTTTAAGTAATCTCTTTTAAGTCCCTCATCTTTGTCAAAATTCCAACTTAAGCCCTTGCTCTTGGTAAATGATGGCAAGTATGGTCCTTAAAAGCTCTTTTGTCCTTTTCTTCGTCTTTTCTTCAAATAAATCCCTTAAAACGTGTCTTTGCTCCAAAATGCATCTACTTTACCTGAAAACACATGAAACACAAATACACGCATAATTCTGATATTTAACAGTTAAAATAATGTATTTGACAGTGTTTTGAGTGGTATTTGGATCATTATTGATGAGTGTTTTCACACTTATCAACTCCTCTCCACTTGACCATTGCCATGTCCTCATGCAATGCAGCATTTTAAAGCACCAAGTTACACTTTTCTCATAATTAACCAACCTTGGCTATTTTATGATTTAATAACTATACTATGCTATATGATGAATGATTTTGAATATTTACAATGCAATGCAAAGAAAACAATTCTATTTATATATTTTTGGATTTTTCATAAATGGTTTTGATGGAAATAACTCATAAAGAAATCAATGACTTAAATTAGGGCTTTGGTACCATGGACACTTATCATCCTCAAGTTTCACTTTCCCCATACCAAGCTTAAAAATAGGATCATTGTATTCACAAGTAAAAAGTGAATCAACTTATTCATGACAATTAAATGTGAAACCGGTTATTATTTGAGCAAATTGCTTGTGGGCAAATTTGTCATTATTCAAGCGTGAAGTATAAGAAATGTAAAATCCAAAAATAAGGAAGCACGGTTTTAATCCTAAGTAATCTTCTCATCCATTACTTGAAAAACCGCTCACAATTAATACAAGTCCGTATTAAGAGTAATAAGTCATTCGCCTTATGTGTAAAATCCTCATGTCATGCTTTCATAAGTAGCTACACACTCGCTAAGGAAAGAAAAATAAAACTCACGCAATAATTTACATCCGCATCTTTTTGAGATTTTAGATCTTCAACCCCGCAACCCGTCAAGGTAATATTGGATTGGAGCAATCTATTGAATCCCCGCAACCCGTCAAGGTAATATTGGAACTCAATAGTCACTATAATTAACACCACACTGCCCCTCTTGGGAGTCTTGCATTATTTTTTTTTAATTTTTTTTTTCTTTTTCTTTTTTATTTTTTTTTTTTTTCTAGCCACTCATTTTTTTTTCATAAGCCGCTCTTATTTTTCTTTATTCCTCACAAAGAAATTTGAAAAGAAGAAAAGGAAAAACACCCGCTAAATATGGAGCATGACATAAGTCTAGTACACATAAAACGTGCTAACTTAGAATCTTAAGACGTACTCATATCAACCATAAATGATTAGCCAAAAATGCATAAGAGATTACAAACCAATTAAAATCGTACTTGATTATTTATTAACAATTATATACATGCGAAGAAAATAGAGGTAAAGAAGAGAAGGGTTTAGCCACAAGTAATTGCCATGAAGTCTATCTAGCCCTTTTACACTTGCTTTAACTCTATCATTTCCCATTCTCCACAAATTTAAAATTTCAAAGAATGAAATTAGTGGAAGCTTAGCCTAATATACCAATGAAGGACTACATGGTTAAGGATACTAGCTAGAGAATGCTAAAATAAGCAAACTCGGGTTGAGTCAAAATATCCATGGCGGGCCTAATATGTCAAAGAAATCTAAACTTGTTAAAACCATGTTTTATTATATTTTTCTTTTTATATATTTTTGATGAAAAATGAAAGAAGAGATATATACAATGCAAATGTGATATGAAAAATGATTGATGCAAAAATTATGAATGCATATTTTTGTTGGCCAAAGTAGATCAAAAATTTGAAAAATGTTAGAAAAATTAATTTTCCAAGTTATCATGAAGTTCAGGCAATGGTCTAGGTAAGGTCACTTCGATAGAAGTCTCCCCTACACTTAAGATAAACATTGTCCTCAATGTTTAAGAGTATTAGAGTAAACTCCCCTACACTTATGACATTGATTACTTTGCTTAACCAAAGTTAAGGAAGAGACAACTAAAGGGTATTCATTTTAAGCACAAGTGTTTAATATCACGATAGCAAAAACTAATCGAAGTGAACCAGATACACGGGCCTCCTCCATAAGCTCCAAGCATGAAATGTGAGAGAGCAACCCTTGAAACAAACACCAAAAGACGAAGAAAGGCACCCCTCCACTTCAACTCTACGATAACATCCTTTTAATTAAACCTAACCTATTGAAAATCTACTCTACGTTTTCTAACCTAGTTATTCAATGCTTGAGTTTTTTTTTTTTTAACCCTAAGTCGCTAGCTCGACTCGGCCCCGAATTAGGTTGTCCTTGGGGAAACCATCATGGAGAGTAAAAGATTTACCCTCTTAGGAAAAACTCTCCATGATAAGGTAAAACAAGTTCTTAAGTACACAAAACCCCATAAGTATCCACCAGGATCAAATACATAATTGCCCTCCCAAGAATAGCACATCCCAAAAGTGGACTTCTTAATCAATTGTGAGGTGGATGAGGTTTCTTTTTTTATGATTCTTTCCCTTAAGTGTCCCATAAGATGATAAGGTGATACTTTAAAGTTTCCCACAAGTTTCCCTTTTAATGCATCAAGCGGATACTGAGTTGGCTCAACATTCTCTATACCAGGATCAAAAATCTTTTGCTTCATAGGAAAATAACAGGTGGTGGGAGCCTTTGAAGATTCTCCTTGATACTTCACATCATGCGAGAAAAGGTATGGAGTAGTAAGGGTCATCACACTTGTAGAGGAAACCACCATTTCTTTCTTGTTCTTAGAAAACTCCTCATCAAAAACATCCTCATATGGTGACATAAAGAATCTCTCCAATTCAACATCCAAATGATACAAGTCACTATCATCTTGAAACTTCTCAAACATTGGTTCATCAAGTGAAGGCTCAAAGAGATTGTGTGAATTGGTTTGTAAGAAAGGTGGTGAAATTAGTGAAGCATTTTGGTTTTGAGGTGTTTCACAAGGTGTGTAAGAAGGAGTAATATGTGAAAGTTCATGAGAAGGGTGAGTGGGAATGGAATCTCCATAAAGCAATCTTTCTATTTCACGAATATCCTCATCCCAATTAGAAGAAAATGTATCAACCACAATATCATCCCTCTTAAGATAAGCTTCAATCTCCTCATTAATCAACTCATCTTCACTAAGCATTCTTTCAATCTTTAGAACATCCTCTTCTAAATTTGGACTAGAGTTATCAATCTCAATATCATCTCTCTTAAGATAATCTTCAATTTGTTTATCTATCAATTCAGCCTCACTAAGCAATCTTTCAATCTCTAGAACATCCTCTTCCCAATTTGTACTAGAGTTATCAATCTCAATATCATCTCTCTTAAGATAATCTTCAATTTGTTTATCTATCAATTCAGCCTCACTAAGCAATCTTTCAATCTCTAGAACATCCTCTTCCCAATTTGAACTAGAGTTATCAATCTCAATATCATCTCTCTTAAGATAATCTTCAATTTGTTTATGTATCAATTCATCCTCACTAAGCAATCTTTCAATCTCAAAAACCTTATCACTCTCATCAATGATAGAACCCTCCTCATCATGATAGTCATCATAGATTGGCATATCAAGTATTGGTATTTCAAAAGGTATCTCCTCAAAACTCAAGGTAGTATGATCATCAAATAATGGAGGCTCAAAAATGGAGAACTCATCATCACTATATTCATCATAAATTGGTGTATCAAAAAGAGGTGGTTCATCATAACTAGAATCCTCATTTGCTTCCTCATTTGTGTTGAAAATATGATTCAAATCTCCAAAATGAAATTGTTGGGGTTCATGAATATTCAACGAGGAAGTAATGGAGGCTATTGTCTCAACATAAGGAAGATCATATTCACCACTCTTACAAGCTTCATGAAAGTATTCATTACACACTTCATCAAGAATATCAACGTGATTCACCTCTTTCTCAAGAATATCAACATGCTTAACCGTCTCGGGCTCATCGGATTTCTTAGACAATTTTCCCATGTTAAACACAATCTTTTGATCTTCCACCCTCATAATAAGTTCCCCCTCCGCCACATCAATAAGAGTACGACCCGTCCTTAAAAAGGGTCTACCAACAATAAGAGGAACTCTCGGGTCCATATCATAATCAACCACTACAAAATCCGCGGGAAAGGTAAACTTGTCAACCCCTACAAACACATCCTCCGCTATGCCTACCGGATAAGCTATGGTACGGTTAGCTAACTCAAGTGTCATCCTAGTAGGTGTGAGCTCGGGAAGTGAAAGTCTTTTCCAAAGCGATAATGGCATGAGATTGATACTTGCCCCAAGATCCGCTAGTGCCATGCAATTTTCCACCCCAGGAAAATTACAAGGTATCAAGAAGCGCCCAGGATCTCCAAGTTTTGTTGGTAAGGTTTTAAGTAGCACGGCAGAACAATTTTCATTAAGGGATGTGTTGGGCAAATCAACCAATTTTTCTTTGTTTGAGAGTAAATCCTTGAACATCTTAGCAAACTTTGGCATATAAGCAAGAGCTTCCGCAAAGGAGATGTTTATGTTAAGTTGCTTGAACATCCTCAAAAAATTGGAGACTTGTATATCATCCTTGTTTTTCAATTTGTCTTTTCTCAATCTGGAAGGGTAAGGAAGGTTTGGTTTTGGTGTTGGTGGAGTAGGTGTTGTAGTGGAAGATTTGTCTTTGTTAGCTTCTTCATTTGGAGTTGTGGAAGGTAAAGGAGAAGTGGGAATAGGTTGAGAAGGTATGTTTGATTGGATAGGAGCATTTGGAGATGGTGAAGTAGAGGTAGAAGGCTTGTCACAAGTAGGAGCACAAGTGGATTGAACAATAGTAGGTTTAGGAGGTGAAGGATCCTTTGTTGTTGTTCCACTTCTTGTTGTAATGGAATTGACATTGGCCCTTGGATTTGTTTGTGTGTTGGAAGGTAAAGCCCCTTGTGGTCTTTGATTTAATGCCATTAAAACCTTATTCATTTGGTCATCCATTTTCTTCTCCATAGCTTGAAACTTCCTTTCATTCTCTTGATTCATTTTTTGCAAGAAATCCATTGTGTGATAATCTTGTGGCACATAACCTTGAAAACATTGAGGTTGGAAAGGTAAGGGTTGGGCATTAAATACTTGATTTGGTGGAAAAAAGGTATTTGCTTGAGGTTGAAATTGATTTGGTGCCTTGTAGTTATTTCCTTGATAAGCATAACACTCCCTTTGATAGCCTTGAACTTTATCACATTGTTGGTAGGAATGGGGACCTCCACAAGTCTCACATGAAAGAGCAATAGCATTCACATCATTGGTGGAATTCTTGTTCAAAAAGAGTTCACAAAATTTCATGAGTGTGTTGGTCATAGTATCAAGCTTTTGAGAGATCATAATTTCTATTTGAGGAGTAACACTCTCTTGCACCACATGGACTCTCTCATCAATTTGTGTGTTAGCTTGCACCATCGATTTGTTCTCAATAATGTCCCAAGCTTCTTGAAAGGATTTAGAGAAAAGATTTCCACCCGCGGAAGAGTTGAGTGAATCTTGGTGGTGTGGTCTTAATCCATTATAGAAAGTGTTGAGTTGGTAAACCTCATCGAATCCATGATTTGGACATTTCCTCAATAACTCCTTGAAATTTTCCCAAGCCTCACTAAATGTTTGATCATTCCTTTGTTGAAAACCAATAATTAACTTTCTCAAAGCCGTAGTTCTTGATAGAGGAAAGAACTGGTTCAAAAACTTCTTCCTTAAATCCTCCCAAGTAAAAATGCTCTTAGATGGTTGCCTATCATACCAATTTCTAGCAAGACCCTCTAAGGAGAATGGGAATAGGATCATCTTAATAGCATCAGGAGGGACCCCATCATACTTAAGTGTATTGCAAAGTAACAAGAACCTCTTAATATGGTCGTGGGGGTCATCTATGGATCTCCCTAAGAAGGGGCTAGACGAAACCAAAGTGATCATGTGAGCATTAAGCTCAAAAGTCTGTGCGGTTATTTCAGGTATAACGATGGCGTCGGCATTTCCCTCTACTCTCGATTGGAGAATCTCCATAATAGGACGTTGATCCATGGCTACAAAATGGTCGAATGTATATACAAGTGAAATGACGTCTAAAAGCTTCCTCGGGGAAGGAAGTGATACACCAAAGGTGGTATGTTTACACGCGTGCGAGTACACGTGTAAATAAACACGAAGAATGAGGGAGTAGCCCTCGGTCGACTTTTGAGAGAGAAGAGATTATCTCCCTCGAGTTTCGATATGAAATATCCACAAGAAAGTATATAAATAATTACTACTTGGGTGCAAGACCTCCAATTAAGCCTTCCTTCTTAGAATACGCACTAGTGAACGGGGGGTTAGGTGGCGCGAAGCACTTAAGTACCTATTGACCCTTAGACGGCATTTTATAGCACGTCGCCTATCTATTCACTTTGTAGTTTGTATTCTTCGAATTATTGCCAATTGGAAGTATTTATCTATTCTTGCTTAATTAAATTTTATCGATACGCGTGTCAAGGACCGGAACGCCCCTCAACACGGTGTATTGCCTCGGCAATACTTATGGAAGATATGTGTATTGGTTGTTCTTATACGTATACGTATCTACATATAATAATATATAAAAAATATTTTTGTATTTATTTGATTTTTTAAGAAAAATACTATATGTACATAAAAATCGAGGAAAACCGATATAATATATATTTTTTTGTTGTAATCTTTTAGGAAAAAGATTACTTTTTGGATTTTTTATTTTTTTGGTTCAATTCTTTAGGAAAAGAATTGATTTTTTGATTTTTTATTTTTTGTATTTTTATCTTTTTGATTTTTTTTTTTTATCTTTTTGATTTATAATACGTAAAAATAACGTTCACAAAGTGAACGGATCCCAAAATCCAATCGTCTCACTCGAAATCGTTAATCTTCACGAAAAGAACCGGCAGCGGCGCCATTTAATGTTTGTCTTTTTTAGTATAATCGTCTCGGTATCTTAACGAATTGATGTAACTTTTCAAGTTTGGCTTAATTGTTTTTGGTGAAAAATAGCGTATTTGGTATTAATATCTACTTTCGACAAAAATATAAACGACACAGGAATCGAGAAATTATACTAATATACTAATCTACACTATTATCATACTACTATTATAATACTAATTCTATACTAAAATTAAAATTTCTAAACTAAATACATTTTACACTAAAATTCCAAAGTGCAAACGTCTAATTGTTTAATGTACCAATCTTTTAACTAAGATTGTAATAATAAAGAGTATGGTAAACTTTTAACCAAACTTGCACTAATTGACTTAATCTACTTACTGGACTAAACATATTACGAAGTCCAATTTCAAAATTAACAAACTACAAAGTGTCCTCATTAACTAGTAACATACTGGACCTACACCAAAAAAACTAAAGTACAAGTAAAAGAGCCAAATTTGCACCTGAACTAAACTCGTTATTACTTAAAATCATTCAACGAGAGAAACAAGGTTACTAGTTTGAGTATTCAACAACTATTTTACTTTCTATTTCTTTTTATGAAAGAAAATCACCAACCTAAATCCATGATCAAGTAAAGTATTAACGAAAATCCTAATGCAGCAACTTATTTATGACTTTTGAGAGGAAGATTAAGCTATTCTAATTAACTTCACTTTATCAAAGTAAGTTCCAACTATCTTGACCAGCTATTTAACAAACACCAAGAAACTTAAGTATCTGAAATAAGCCAAATTCCTTCTTACTGGTCTGCACAATATGAACCCCTTTTTAAGTTGAACTTAATCAAGTTTCTACCTATGTGTTTATATTAAAAATCCTAAGTGGAAACTAACTCCTTTACTGCTAACAAATCTTAGTTGTCCAAAGTCACTTAAATCGCTACTGTTGTAAACACAATTCTATTCAGGAAGGATAATGCTGAGAGGATACTAATGCAAGTAAACTAATGCTAATCTTATTATTTCTAAAAGACGAATTACATTGAAATCAAAATGACACTACCACCTACTGATGAAAGTGCAAGAATACGCATAAGACTACTCGTACCAAGCACCAATCTAAAATAATGAACAAGAAGATCCAACAGCTAATAAACTTGAGTCAGAAAGATAAGCTGAGAAAGTTAACAAGCTATATAACGACTAGCACTAAAATTAAGCAATCCAAGTAAACAGGTTCCATAGAGATTAACACTACGACTATCCTACAAGCAGATTATGCTATTAATTTGCAGGAAAGCAAAAGGCTGTGACCTGAACTTCCAGGCCTGCCCGTTGTTGAAGAAGCACGGCGCTGAGCCGGCTTGCTACTATATCTGAACTGAACTTTTAGATGAAAACCATTACTCCAGTACAGGTTGTTCAGGATTTTCACTGATAAGCCGAAATCATCTTATTAACAAACAACAATCAACCGTATTGCTGAACTTGCAGATTTGAGCTGCTGAACTGAATCACATACTGCATAATTTGCATGAAAAGAAACGCGAACTTCTGAACTAAAACTTGCTAAAGCTAAAATGCTAAGCTATGAATTTTTACTCGCAAATACTAGTCCTCAAAGTGATCAAAGATACGAGGCAGAAAGATTCTGTTAAACTGTAAAAAGCTTATAAGCCTAATACTCAAAATTTTACTTGCAAAATCAGAAATTCTTAAAGCTACCTGAAATTCTACTTATATCATTTAAAATGGAATCTTGAACTATCTATTTGAAAACTCTTATAAGCTACTAACTCAGTAATAAAGGTAAACATAATGGAATCATGAAAAACTTTCGTTAATGAACCACAAGAAAACAATTACAACTGATAATACCAACTATTAATTTTGTAACGAGACCTAACCAAATAGAAACTCTCCACTGATTAAACCTTGTGAACAGTTACAATCACGTAAACAGTGGACTTTCACAAACCTTGTGAATTTGAACTTTAAAACAGTAGAAAAGAGGATAAAGAAAGAGATTAAGAAAACTAAAAGTTTAATCTTCCATTAATGGTTGCAAGAGAATTCGGTTACAACTGAAAACTGGAAATTTTTAACAGAAAAGTAAACAAGATTAACTAACAAACTACTCCTAACTAACTATGTGTAAATCTACACCTATCTAACCGGTTGCAAATGAGGTCTTCATCTCCTTTATATAGGCGTCGAGATGGTAGAAGTGACGTGGTCTATCCAATGAGTAATTGCCACGTGTTTAATACGAGGTTTACTCGTTCTTCATCTTTAATCCATAATTGGGGGTTTCTTCATTCTTTGCTTTTGATCTAATTGAATAGCACCATCTTGTAAGGAATGAAAAGATGAACATTATTGTAGTTTAACTCTTTGCTTGAATCGTTGTGGATTGTTCTTGAGAAGGATTTGCAGGTTTGTGGTGGAGGTTGAGATGAAACCCGTCTGTTTCTTTCTCTCTCTTGAAGCAATGAAGAAGACGCAGACGTGTGTGTCTGGTTATGTGTTTTGACCAGTTTTGGTCAATGTGACCAAGTTAATAAATCTTTTCATTAAATTCTCCATTTAGTCCTCCCATTTTTCATTTCTTTCCAAATGCATATTAAAGCTTTTAAGTAATCTCTTTTAAGTCCCTCATCTTTGTCAAAATTCCAACTTAAGCCCTTGCTCTTGGTAAATGATGGCAAGTATGGTCCTTAAAAGCTCTTTTGTCCTTTTCTTCGTCTTTTCTTCAAATAAATCCCTTAAAACGTGTCTTTGCTCCAAAATGCATCTACTTTACCTGAAAACACATGAAACACAAATACACGCATAATTCTGATATTTAACAGTTAAAATAATGTATTTGACAGTGTTTTGAGTGGTATTTGGATCATTATTGATGAGTGTTTTCACACTTATCACCCATTCACTAAATCAAACATGCAATAAGCTTTACCCACTCAAAAACATCTAAAACAATGAATTAAACATAAACCCACAAGCAAAACATCAATCACCAAGATCCACCAAACACCCCCATATTGTCGTGGGGTGTTGGTGATCAAAACACCCCAACCAAATTGATTTTGGTTGGTTTGTTGGGTGATTATTCATCACTTACACACTAATTAAACATGCATTAACCCCATTAACATCAAAACCAATTTTGAAAAACCCATTTGATTCTTGAAAATTTTTTATGAATGCATGTTGGATTAAAGCACATCAAAACACTTGAAATGAATAATCTAAATGTGGTCTAACCTTGGTTTTAATCAAAACAAAGTAGAAAAAAATAATGGTGGTGGTGTGGTGGTGTTTGGCCGTCGGCCTAAAGAGAGAAAAGAGAGAGAGGGTGAAAATTTTTTGAGTGTGTTTGTGTTGTGTGTGTGTTGATTTTCCTTTTTGTAAAATTGGTAGGTCCTTGTGTGCAATTTTGGCATTCTTTTGGCCTTGTTTAAAAACGACCTCAAATGTTTGCGGGAATGACTTACTAGTCAACTTGGAAAATTTTGCGGGAGTCGGTAGTCATCCCGAACACTCCAAAATACTTTTAGGACAATTTAAATGCACCCGAAAAGCAATAAAAAGCACCCGACTCGACTTAACGCGAACCAAAAGTAAAATCCTCGAAAAATTATAATATCGATAAAACGACAATAAACATAGAAATTTGGGCATCCATCGGGATCGTAGGCGTCATAGTTCTTCTTAAATCGTCAATCGTCAAGATTACGACCTCAAACATTGGTTTCAACCAAAACGATAAAATTTCTTTTTAAATAAAATTTCTTAAAAATTTTAAAAATAGGCGTAATTTAGGGTAAGATAAGTGACCTCGGTTTCTGGGTATCACATCACGGGCTCGTTTCACGACATGTTTTAATAAAATAATACACGGGTTCGGGCTACGATTATTTTACAAGTTTAATTAGTTTTACAAGTATATTTTATTTTACAAGTTAATTAAATTAGTTTAACATGGCATATAATTAATTTAATTAAAAAATGGACTTAGGTTTATTATTATTAATTAATAATACATGATTTTAACCTAAGTATTTTATTATTTAATTTATACTATAGTAATTAATTAATTATTAAGAACATGATATATAATTAATTAATTATCATGATTTAGGTTATATTAATATAGATATTAATACATGTTAACCTAAGTATTTTATACACTTCAATTTAAGTAAATCATGTTTATATTTAATTAAATCTAATAACATATAGTTTATTTAATTAACATGTTATAATTAATAAATTATATTGTTAATCACATGACTTAGTATATTTAATAAGTATAACTAAGCTTATATTATTAGATTATTAATTCAGCTTATTTCTAAATATGGAAACTTTCTATTTCAGGAAACTTACTATTTTTGGAAACTTTTTATGTTTAGAAACTATCTATTTTAAGAAGTTAATCTATTTTGGAAACTTTCTATTTTAGGAAACCTACTAATTTTTAGAAAGTTACTTATCATTACACAACAAGTATAATAATACAAGTCATACTTAATCAGAAGATACAGAATACATGTTAAACACAAAATAACGTTAAAATCAGTAAAACAAGACATGAACATATAAAACAAGCTAAGACATGATATAAAACCAGCTACGTGCTCTATAATCAGAATACTTATACACGTATACTATTTATGTAGCATTAGTGAGATCGAAGTAGGACTCTCTTCTGGTCGTCTTCTTCGTTCATTGGACATAAGGTACGGATTTTATGTCCTTTCAGTATGGACATTCTTTCTTTATTATGATTCCCCGTTTGCAGCCAACTGTTTCCCAATATGTGTTTTATATGTTTGATACTTATGTTAGATTAATAGACTAAGCAATATACATGCATGACCAGTGTCACTAGTTATGGAGGTACCATAACCATAAAACTACAGGCACCAGTGTTATGACTTCCCCACGGCGAAGTGATTGCTCGTGGTGTCCCTTTTCAGTTTTGGCCATTATATTATGTTACCATGTGGGGTGTATGGTTGCATCCTAGTTTCATGTTTATCAGTGTCATCAGAGTGAATGCGATGTGTGACTTGCATCCTTCACTACGAGCTGATCCCTCCTACCTAGACAATTTAATTAAAGGCATCCCCTCTAATTGCATGACGAGGTCTCCCCTTCAAGTATTCATGCACGGTGGAACCTCATGACCTATGTGGGCTATTTGGCTAATTGATACAGTTTTTTATAGAAACATAAGTCTTTTCAAACTAAAAAACCAGTTTTATGAACATGAATCCGGATATCTTAGAACTTATGTTATTCCGTTGCTATTAGTCTTATTTATGTTTCAGCCATTCATACTATGTCGTATATCCGTGCAATGAGCGTTATGATCAGCCGTTACTTTCCTTTCCATGTCCCAAAATGGCAGGTACCCAAGGACGGACTCGGGCATTTGGAGGAAGTGCATACGATGGAAGCTGCCATAGAATTCTTCTCCTTTTTGCCATATACTTATGCTTGTCTAGTCTTTCCTAGTTCATTTACTTTATTTATGTTTTGGTCTTATGTCTGGGAACCGATGTTTGATTCCGGTTTTCTCTATGGTCATGTATGTTTTACTACATATTACCTTGCATGCTTTGATGACACACCATAATTACGCGTAACGGTCCACTTATCAAAGGGGGGTGTTACAATGATGGTATCAGAGCCAAGGCTTCGACCTGTAGGCTCTAAAACTTGACATGTGACTAGTGGGTAGTCATCAGGAGCTTCCTAAGCCAACGCTTGTTATTCCATGTATTGATGTTTTCAGCACCTTGTTGTTTTAACCATGATGTTTTCAGCACCTTGTTGTTTTAACCATGATGTTTTCATCAGTATTGTTTTTACTAATATGGACTGAACAACCATCATCCATACTTAGTTACGTGTCATTTTTTCATGCACGATGTTCCTTGTGAATTGTGGCTAATGTGAACTGAACCCTAGTAGTTCATAATTGGTCACATAAAAAAATTTTCTGTTAAGTTTTGACAGTCGAGTTTCATTCATTTATTCCATGTATCTTTGTCACAGGTTTATGACTAAGTAACGGTTGGTACAGGACTGGCCCTATTTAGTTGCATGTTCTTTTATCGAAACTTTTAACTTTGGGACCGACCCATAGGCGTCCCCTCGCCATGTCTTTTGTTTTGGGTAAACTCACCATAGGCGTTTACCCTCGCGCATATAAAGGTTTTCATAAACTGCATCATGCATTCACGCACTGCTTACATGCATAAAAATTTTCTCATGATTTATTGGCATAAATTTTTTATCATGTCCCCTCATAAGTTACTATGTCTTTATGTCAAGTATGTTTCATACTATCATGGTAAATTTCATTTTCATGCTGATTATGTTATATACACCTTCAAGTTAAGTTGTTTCATGTTTCTTCATGATGATTTCATCCTCATGTTGATCACGTCTTACGTCTCTTTTGTTGTTTATGCTTTCATGCAAGACACTGTTGGAATTCATTTAAATCCTGCTTTCATGATAGTCATGGTTGGTTTTTATTAATCATGCTTTCAGGAAAATCATCGTTGAAATTAATTTAACCACACGTTAGCGTTTCTCTATGCAACCAAAATGAGGTATATACTGGCATTGCCAAGTTATAATGATGGTCTTTCTAACCGTTTAACCAATTATTTTCCTTTAAAATCATGACAAATGATCGACCTCATACTGATCAATTCATGTATATTCCATGTGTACTCCATGTACCGTATTCCATGTGTATTACACGTACCTTAATCCAGGTGTACTTTACTTGCAAAGCTCCACGAGTATTCGCTAGTCGATTCTAAATCATCTCAGGTGTACTCTACTTGCTGATACTTTACAAGATTGCTAATGCCGCTCATAACTTGGAGATGTTACGAAAGTTGATGCTGCTGATTATTTTAGAAACGCTACAAGATGTTGATGCTGTTCACAACCTATAGATCTTACAAGATGAAGACAAAGGCGTTATCTCAAAGCGATCGGACGAGAAGACGCTTCACCACCAGACGATTTCCATATATCATTGTCCCTAATTCTTAGTTACATGTCACACATCATTCAGTTGTCGTTTCAGTCATATGAGTGAGAACCGGTACCAGCCGGCCACTCAGCTGAATAGTTAGATGAATCACAATCATGAGATTGACCGGCATGGAACTGACAGAAAAGGCGATAGTAACAACTACTGTGACAATAACTATCCTAGCAATCGCAACCGAAGCTCCGGCCGCGGAAGTGATCAAAAATACAAACAATCAGTAGTCCAACCGATCCGCCAATTCTGGCATAATAACCTAATATTTGTAGTTCTATTTGTTTCACATCTCGGGACACATTTCAAGACATCAGTCAAGACATATGTCTCACGAATACTTTCTGAAGACACATGTCAAGACACCAGTCAAGACACATGTCATGCTTATATTTCTTAAGACACGAGTCAAGACACATGACTCACGTCTAATTCTGGAACATCCCTAACAAATTCAGGGTACCCTCCAAAGGGTATATCCATTTTGTGGTGCCATATATTAATTAAGCCACAAGAATTTCAGACCATCACCGGCGTATCAGTGAGATCTGTCACGATTTCTCGATGACACTTTCATTTCTTGCACCCATATTTCATATATTCATGACCATAAAGGACGCCATTCGTATCCCCCATGTATACGAAGGTTTTCCTTCAGCCTAATGATGAAATCCAAGCTGCTAACACATTACCTCGGACAGATGCGAGTTGAATTTAATCCTAATTATGGACTACGAACAGCACACCCTGCTACGATTCATTATTTTGTATAGTAATGTTAAGGGTCCTAAATACATTCAGCATGGTTTTCCATCAGGAAAATCTGTACAAATTATCTATACTTTGCAAGCACGTGCTTTGTTAGCCAAGACTGCGAAAAAAAAACATTTCTAGTTGTCAGTTAAGACACGACTACTGAAGTCCTTTTACGCATAACTAGTCGATTATTCAAAAATCTTCCCATACATTCCAGAAGAACCTTAAAGGAGAAGGACAGTACCATGAGAATATGCGTCGACTATCGTCGTTTTAAACAAATCACCATTCATAATCGTTATTCTCCTCCACGTATTGACGACACGTCCAATCGACTTTAGGGTGTTAAGCACTTTTCTGAGATCAGATTCATGATCATGCTGCCAACAGTGACAAGTGAAAGAGTAGGAAATTTCCATGACTGCTATTCGTACACGAATCGGTCATGCTAGATTCATGATTTTGAATTAGTCTCATCAATGCTCCAACAGCATTATGGACTTAATAAAATGAGTTTCCGTGAACTCATAAACAAATTCACCAGTGTTTTCATTTAGGACAACCTGTTTTCTCTAAAGTCGAGAGAAGAGCAGGAAGACCACATGTGTACTATGTTGCAAATTCTTCGACAAGAGAAATTTCTCCCTAAAATTTTCTAATTGAAATTCTAGTTGATTACAGTGACTGATGAGACTGCTTTTATACATAGTCTCATCGTCCAAAAAGGCTTTAAATGCATAAAATATCATGAAAATGGCCAAATATATGCTTGTGTTTGTTGCTTGTGTATTTTAGGTACGGATATTGAGAAAATGACAAAAGATCACAAGAATCATGCAAAAACAAACACGGGAAACGAAGCCGCACATTGAACCAAGCCCTAATGAAGAATTTCCCAAGACAAACCCTTGAAGATTTGAAGATTTATGAAGAAGGGTCCTCCAATATTTTGACACTTTATACCCTTGTATCTTCATAATTACAAGATTGGTCCCTAAAGTTTGTTAGTATTGCAAAAAGGGCCCTCAACTTTGAAGAATTGGCAATTTTAGTTCCTCAACAAAACTAAAATGTCAATATTTATCCTCCTCAAAGTCAAATATACCATGAATAACTTCAAGTTACAAGAATTACAAATTTGGTCCTTTGAAAATGTCAAAATTACCAAAAGGACCCTTGGCTTTGAAGAAATGGCAAAAATGGTCCCTCATTAATCATGACTTGGCAATTTTAGTCCTCCAAAATGTCAATTATACAAGTCAAGACCATAATCCTTGAATAAAATACCAAATCAGTCCTTCAAGAATCAAGAAATGGCAAGAAATACCCCTGATAATACTTTGGAAAAGTATTTGGGGCAAAAGTGTGAAAATGAAAACTTCATTTACAAAGGGAATCCGAATTGAGCTTATTTATTTGCAAATGAAAAGGGAATGAGAGAATAGGGGCTAATCTTGGCAGACAACAATTGTTACCTAGACCAGTGGTGGGGTGACACGTGCCCCACTCACTCTTTTCCACCAATCACCTTACTCCCATCCTCCACATCACCATTCCACTTCATCAGATTAATGTTTATTAAACATTGGCGCCTAAACAAAAATTTAAACATTAATCCACCCCTAATCCGGATCAAACTAGCAACTATTCACCAAGAACACAATTTGGGGTTTTGTTATTTACTTATAATTAAACCCTAAGATTCTCTAGATTAGTGATTAAGCACCCCTTAATCACATCCCAACCTTGAAAACACATGCTACTTCACCCCACACCCCACACAAGATTCCCTGCTTTTTGCCTTTGTGCATACTGCCAAATTTTGGACAGTCATCCAACGTCCCACAACAAAGCTTGGATTTTAAGCTTGATATACACCCTTTGATCAACTTTTCACATGCCAGCTACAACAAGACGCCAAGAAAATGTCACATGATCTTCAAAGTTCAAAACCATTCACGGGCATTTCTGGAAGAACACAACTTAGGGTTTTCAGATTTTTAGGTTACAAAGGCCATGTACACCCTCTATATAAAGGGTATAGGGCCTCACATTTACATTTTCTCTTGAATTTTCCTTTGTTCAAAGTTCTGTAAATCCATATTCAGTTTAATGAAATGAGTTTGAATCTTTGAAGAAAAGTCAAGTGCCATTGTTGTTTACTGCGTATTATTGTTCTTAGTTTGTTAATCTTGAATCTCAAAACTTGTTTTCAAGGAGTGTGCAAAAGTTTGCACATTTTCCTTCAAGCTTGATATTTTGCTATGTTTCTAGGTACACCTTGGAATTCTTGGGCTATAAAGCTCATCATATCATCCTGATATTGAGTTATCAAGGTTTGGTGAAGCCTATAACTTGGGGATAATCAAGTGTGGGGTACAAGAGTTTCATTAATCAAGACTTTTTAACCTTTATGTTTTTGATATTTTGCTCTTAACTTTGTTGACTCTTAGCAAGCTTATTTGTGGAAGCTTGTACTTGTTCTTGCTAGTACATAAGCTCAAAATCCGTGGGTGTGGATGTACATCCATGAGGTACACATCATCTTACCCAAAATATGTTAAAACTTTAGATTTTTGGTGATTTTGTGTGTGACTTATGTTCTTGCTGATATTGTGGTCTAATCTTGCTTAAATCTGCGTATCTCGTCTGTTATTGTATTTATTTGGGCTTGGGTGGTCTTGGATAACACTTTTGATTTGAAAATTTGATTTTGAAAATTTGATTTTGAAAAGTTAAAAGGGTGTTTGGGATTACCTGTTTGAGATCATAAGTTGTTATTGCGTGGTTAGAAGTTTGTGTTATTGCTTTGTATCTGTTAAATACTTGGTTGAGTGTTATTTGCTGCAATTTTTTGGTTTAAAACCTCAAATCAAACATTGTGCTATATCTCATTGATTTTAACTGTTTTTTACCTAAGATTTTGGTAATATCTAGAATATATGCATGCTTAGGGTTAAAAGTGGTTAAATCATCATTAATATAACATATGATAGATCTGAGTGATTGAATTTGGCTTGTTGGTCAAGTGCATCAGCAAAAGTAAAATCTACTTGTGTTAGTTTTCATCACTAACCTTCATTTGTTTGAATCTTAATTTAGGCTTTGAGCCATTGCATGAAACCTGTTTAAACTTGTTCATTTTAGTTTATAATAGCTTGTGTATGCTTTTGGTGTAATTTGGTTGGCTGAAATTTGCTAAAACATCTTATAAGTGCTTAACTGCTTATTTGTTCATGTCTGGTGCATATCTGGTGATGTTTTGATTAAACTGTACTAATTGGCTGTTAGTGATTGTGATTTCTTTGTTGTATTTGACTCCTCTTGATCCACTGATCATTTGGTTGCCTTAGTGTAACTTGAATCTCCAAAAAAGTCACTAAAGACAAAAAGTCAAACAAGTCAAGCAGTGGAAACTTTTCCCACTGCTCAGACACCAAAACTAGCCCATGCTAGTGTTAATTTGCATTCAGCTTATTAATAAGCCATTTTGGCTTATCAAGACCTTCAAAAACTTATTGTTTGTGATCAATCTTCCTTATTTGACCCATTTGTTTGAACTGGAGCTTATTAGACTTAGACTTTGACTTTTTGCTAGAAAACCAACTCATTTGACTTTTTCCTAAGTGCTTATTTGCATATTTCAGCTTATTGAGTGAACTTATTTGAAATTTTTTTGTTGATTAAGCTTAGTTAAGTCATTTAAAAGCTTTAGAAACTTGAATCAGCTCTTGGGATAGCCTAGAACTCGAAAACGACTATTTTGTCATTTTATGTAGATTGCTTATTGCATTTTCAGGCTTATTCCTTGGACTTTTTTCAAATTTCTTTTTACAGAATTCTTAAGCAACTCAAAAGAAGCTTTTGTGTCTAATTTGAGCTTATGGCATCAGTTTATAGCTTAATGGGCCAAAAATCCCATTAAGAATAAGTTGTTTGATATAAGTCAGCTTATTTCACATTTTCAGCTTTTGGGCCTTTGAAAAATTGTGTTTAGAATCAAATTTTGAGTCTGATAGGAGTTTTTGGGCTTAATTGGACAACATTTTTCTTATTGGGCCTTAATAAGCCCATTAATGTGACTGTTTGAACTTTTGGCCCATTTGGAGGCCCATTATGGGTATTTTTGTAATTTCAAGTTCATTTTCTGTTTAATTAGGTTAAATTAAGCTAGTTTGCAAGTTTTTAGAATTTTTTTATAAATTTTGGATTTTTAATATTATTTTATTATTATTTTATTATTAAAAATTAAAATTTAGATTTTTCAAGTTTTTACATTTTTCTTAGGTTAAATACATTAAATTAGGAATTTTACAACTTTTAGAATATTTTTAGTGTCCTTGGATTAATTTTTATAATTATTTTAAGTTTTAATAGTTTTTAATTTTTTTAAATAGTTTTAATTAATTTTAAAATTTTCAAAAATAGTTTTAAATTAAGTTAGGTCATTTTAGAGGTTCACAAAGTGATAAATCTCATTTTGGGCTTTTTGTTAATAAAATTGATTTTTAGGGCTTTAATTAGCATTAAAAAATCATTATTTAATTAAATAAAAGGTTTGGGTGATTTTTGATTTTTTGTAAACTCTAATTACATTATTTAGGATTTACTACAATATTTTAGGAATTTTTAGGGTAAATTTTTAATTTTGGTACTTTTTACGGTTTTATGTGTATGACCTTTTCGTCTTAGTTTAATCCGTCATCGTAACCGTCTTTCTCTTCTAATCCCCTTTCTATTTTCTTTTCACATAATCATATAATCACATAATTAATCATTTCTGTACACAACACACTAGCCTCCTTGAGAACGATCCCCACTTTGGGTCATAACTTGTGGTTTTACTAAATCAATTGTTAACGCTTGCCCGATTTACCTCCTTTTCCTTAAGGTATGTAAAAAACTACTACATCAGTGACACGCTGAATCACATGGATTCTCATGGTTAATCTTACCATGACTAAGCTTATGCGTAAAGGTGAGAACCCTACACTACATTAAGTGTTCCAGAAAATCCTACGCTAAGAGAAGTCTAATTTCGGAGACTCAGAGTTTCGCAAACTCCTATGTATCAAGTTTCTACGAAGCAAGATACTATTACGTTCGTATCTAAGTACCTGACATACCAACAGGCAAAGATAGAACACCAACAAAGTAGGATGTTTTTCCATCATCAGAAATTGTGAACAGAAATGGGACAAGATCTCTATGGATTTTGGTTACCAGATTAACGCAAACTCAGAAGAAGCATGATGCTATTTGGGTTATTGCCAACAGTTTGATCAAGTCTGAAGAATCCTTACATCCGCAAGAATTTCATAACCTACAGATTGATTGGACATGTTCCAGCCAAGGCTCATATGATCACTTGGTAATCCCTCAGCTATCGGGCCAGACAAAGGTTCGCATTTGTGCTCCCTATTTACGCTCATGTCCTTGTTCTAATTTTACGACTTGCTTTCACGCTCACGTTCATGATCGTATCCTGGCTTATGATTTTACGTTCATTTTCGTTCTGGGAGGTTTTCCAAGAACTTGAGAGACCAGACTCAAGTTTAGTATAACTCTCTATCCTCAAACAGACGTTTCACGTCACATTCCACGTCTCACCTTATAGCGTTTGGTGTTACCTCTACCGTATTACATGTTCACGATATGTTTCACATGTCACGTTCATTCCACGTTTCTCATATCACGTTCACAATATGTTACACACATTATTGATCATGATATGTTTGCCCATATTACACTCACCATATCTCCACGTACCACGTTCAAAATTGTTCACGTATCACGTTCACAATTTTTCACGTACTACGTTTCAGTATGTCTCGCGCATCATGTAACACCCCCAAATTTATACAATTCAATACAGCGGAAGACTCATTGGTGTTACGAGATAGCACATTACTCACATCATAGACAACACTTAAAAATCGCGTCGTTTAATAGTAAAGCATTTCCATTCATAAATATCAAAATTATATAGGTCCCAAGTCATATTATTTCATACAAATTTTACAAAGCATTTGAATGGAAATTGTTATTTAAGTGTGGGCCATGAATTCTTGTCGTCTTCCCGAGAATTACCTTCAAGTACCTGAGATAAAACATGTTAAAAGAAAAGGTCAGCGAAAACGCCGAGTGAATTCATAGAGTTTAATGAAATCCATCAATATAACATCGGTATAAAATTATTACCGAAAATTATTTTGTACAAATCTTTGTAATAGGCCATAAAATAGCCAAAGTCATATAATACAAATCCTTATCAAAAACCATAATATAGGATTTTGCCTTCAAAATCTTTATACGAACCAATGTCGTAAAAACATCATACAATACGTTTTATAACGTTGTATAAAGTTAAATAAAAACCGTTATATGAATATGGTTATGTAAAACCAAAACACGAACATAAAATCAATAATAAGACCCCGTATTGCTAGTCAGGAAAAATATTGTAATATAATGCTTATAGCAGTATTTTCGTTATTTGGATTATTATAAGCCGCATGACATTGTTACCTTACTATAACAAACAACGGGTAGCTAACCCGACAATCATTTGCCCATCTAAAACAGCGTGTCGTCACAATAATCACGCTTATAGAAATCTTCTCATACATAAATTCGCTTACCAATCAATGTGGCCCGACAGGGATCAACCGTCAAGGCGCGAACTGGGGTGATCGTCCCCAAATAGTATTATTATATGCATAAGAGTCTACCAAATCCCGGTAGTTCACAATTCATGCTAATGAGACTTTTAGTGACATAACCTAACTTTAATAATCTATTTCATTTCATCTATCGGGTCATATAATCATACATCGAGTCATACAATCATTCGGGTCCAAATCAATAAACAAACAATCGGGACAAATGGTGTCCTATTTCATAAAAACTAACATGTTATCTCCCTCGCGGGTTTATAAAACATTTCATAAAAACATTTAAAAGAGTGCGAGGCTATGAACTCACGTTGATGTGGGAAAGCGGGTTATCGGCAATTCGGATGTACGGTACGTGCTTCAATCACGGAAACATAGACAAATAATACTCGTCTTAGACTTTTGTCCAATGAATTTATCAAAATAACAATTATGTATATATATGATGACTTTATACATATGATGATGATCAAGTGGGTTTATATATTCTCATTCACTCATTTTTGTGTTATGTGTTGACAACTTTGATATTAGTTTACTAGTTTTACCTATTTACATATTTTAGGTCCAATAAGCCTCTTATAAGTCCATTAACTTGTATTAATCCATTTTATTCTTTTTTAATCAATATTATAATTTACATGTTGGGCCCAAGTGGGTTAAGCCCAATAAGTAAATTTATAAGTGTTTTACTAACTAATCGGGTTTATAGTCCAATAAGGCTACTTTGGCCCGTTAATGTCTATATTTTGTAAAGTTCGGGTTTTATCGGTTTTTACTTGTTATATAAGTTCATATATCAGTATGTGAGTTTATAAAAGTTTATATTAGACGGGACCAACCGTCTAAGTTTTATTTGACAAAAACGTTAATCTTTCGGTTTTAGCCGAAAAGACGTAAAACTTAATATATAGTTTTTATAACTTATAAAACTTACCAAACTACCATTTTTATATAATGTCCATTTATTTATCCTTATGCATATTTATATAAATGAAATATATAAGTTAGTGGGTTTTAATTCACATTTTATACTATATTTATTTGAGTGCTTATATAATAATATTAAACTTTAATTTCACAAAATCAGTCCTAAATTTTAAGTTTACTAAAATGTCAATATATAGAGTTATATAGTGAGATAGGACCTCAAATTTTTATCACAGAAACTAAATGATATGTGCTTTATTTCATTTCTGTATATCTACTGATGAATCAACCTCTAAATATTTTAATAAATTCGTCCAAAACAGTGTAGGCAGATTTGCACTCTAAACTTGTTTTGATCATATCTCACTCATTTTTATGATTCCATTGCATGGCCAACTCTCACATATGTATAACACCTAATACTTACTGTATATTGATTCAACTTTACCATTTTATCAGTTAATCATTTGGTTACTTACTGTTTTTATACAGCCATCTTATTAAGCAAGAATTAACCATTTTTACATGTGGTTTTTCCATCTTTTTACCCATGTTTATCAAATCTATCAACACCAAATCCCCAAATAATATTTTTAATCATCATTCATCATCATATACATATACATAAATAAAGAAAATACAAGATTACATTATCAAAATAACAAGAGGATAGGAAGAACAATCTCTATACCACCAAGGTTGTGTAGTTCATGATCAAGGCTTGGATTTTGATAGAAGAACTTGTGATAGATCAACACCAACTTTAAAGACCACCAATCTTTGTAAACTTCTTGTAGAAATCAGCCCTTGGACATCACCAAATCTTCTCCTTGGATGTTAAAATCACCACCAATCAATAGAGCTTGAAAAGGGCTTCATCATATGTGTGAATAACATATGATTTCATGGTTAAATTTGATCAAATGAGGGTCTTTAGGGGTGATATGGGACGAATTTAGAGAGAGGGAGGAGAGGAAAATGGTGGTTTGCATGAGTTGCAAATGAAGTGAGTGGTTTTGGTGTAACTTGTTTTAAGTTTAAGTGGTTTGGAAGGCTAGATGGACAAGTGTCTATCTAGCTTATATAAAAATGACACCAAATGTGGTGTGTTGTATACTTGTTACCGTCCCATGTGTGGGGGTGGGACAAGTTTATCTTGTCTCATCCCCATTTAATTACGGGTACTCCTCGATTCTAGTTTCCTCGATTTGCGTGCCCTCGGGTCGTTTTACGAAAAACGTTTTTATAAATTATGAATCAACGGCACAAAACGAATCTAATAAAAATTGTCTCATCAAAAACGGAGTTCAAAAACGTAAATACGTAATCTTAAGGTTTCCGGTTTAGTCGTAAAGGACGTTAAATTATAATCGTAAGTCCTAATCTCTTCTCGTAAATTTGTGAGTTTATGAACCAACACAAATTAAAAATCTCAAAATAATATTCACAGATAAATTTATTTTCTGAAATGTCGGACTGTCACCAAAACAGTGTATGTAAACGTAAGCACGTAACGTAGAATCCTCCGGTTTAGACGTAGTCGATGCTACTTCAAGACGTAAATCCAAATTTCTTCCCAAAAATAAGTGAGTTCATAATATAACATTAAAATAATGTTTTTAAATAATATTTGAGAATAAAATATAAACCATAAATTGACGGATTGTCACAGCATTTACCCCTAAACAGGATCTTTGTCCTCAAAGATCATTTTATCTTACTACTCGCTTCTTATAGACTTAAAGCCATGTGGGTATTTCCTCCACATTCGGTCTTTTCTCACAAGTGTAATTCATTACAATACGCGAGTTTCATCAAACATAACTACGGGAGTAAGATCAGGCTTAATGTTGACTTTCTTTCTCTATCCATGATGTTCACGGGTTTTTGATGAATGCAACTTTTCGCCGATCTAAACTTTATCAAGAAGTGATCAGATTCTCACTAGATAGACATTTCATCAAGTTCGATATACGAAACATAATTCACGCAGCTCTTGAAGTCCTAGGGTAGATCCAACTTATATGCCTTTCAAACCAATCTTTTACATCATCTCAATGGTCCCATACAACGAGGACTTATATCCCATGATTTTTCAGATCATCAATTTATTTTTCCATGGTTAAAATTTTTGGCATAACTTCGCTACCCATTATGCACTTCAGGATCTACATTTCATATTCACATAACCTCCTGCCCACTACCGGCTGTCAATAATCAGATCCTAATTTCAACAATCATTTCAAGTTTCACGGGTCGGGTATTTTGTAAGGTTAGGTTTGTCATCATAGCAAACCTTAAACCTAAAAGACATGTCCAACTCACAATGGGTGTATGTCGGGTGTCTTCATCCCAACTCCTGCTTACAGATGCTCTCATATTTAGATCCTAACAAGATTCGATCTCGATCTAATACGATAATTATCAATGATAATCTCTCTAAAGGAAAGCGATTATACGGTTTATTACCAAAGGTCAATCATTCCGGCATAAAACAGCGCTTCTAGCATTTTGTATCGTTACTTTACCTCGTCCCTTCGCTTGGGGTGGAAAACAGTACTCTCATCAAGGTTCGTTCTCAATAACTTCTGAGCAAATCTCTAGAAATTCGATGCGAAGCGAGGATCTTGATAGAGATGATCGATACAGGCACACTATGTTTACCCAACTCCTTTAAATACAAAAGAGTCAATTTCTTCATCAAGAATCTATCATTAACAGGAATGATATTAGCAGATTTGGTCAGTCTGTCGACGATGACCCAAATCGAATCAAATTCAGATGATGACCTTTGCAATAGTTTAGACGTTTTACTAATGTATGAGGCGATGTCTTCCTTCATAATTTGCCATTAGTACAACTTCTTCAGATAAAAATACACTAAATCAGAAATGACAGAAATAGAATACTTATACTTATGAGATTCCAACATGACTAAATCTCAAAATCTCCATATTTAGGCAACCACAAGTGGCCTTTTATACATCTAACGCCATCGGCTTTCATTTCTAATGGTTCACATTAGCCGCGAACCCCTTTTATTATCTATATTATCTCTCTTTACAAGCATCGGCTATATTTTAAATTGCTCGGCAATTTATTTTACACAGTGATTATTAAGAAACACATCCTAATTGGTTCTTTATCTTTTCTACATAATGCGTCAGTAATTACTTTCACCTTCCCTGATGAAATAAATATCATGACCGTATTTATTCAGAAATTATTCCTTAATATTTTCTATGTCTTAGTTCTATCACAACTATTATTTTTATCAGTTTTGCTTGATCCGACGTTTTAAAGCGTCGATAATTATTACACGTAAATTAACAATAAATATTAAGTTTTTATGAAACGTAAACGTTAAAAGTTTAAATTTCTTAGTTCGACCAATTATAAAAAAATGTTCAAAAAAATTTTGAATTTAATTAACACGATTTTTGCTGATTTATCGAAAATAATTAATAAGATTCGTAAATGTTTGAAAAATCTTTGGTTATACTTTGGTCAAAATTTTCTTAGTTGAGAAGCAAAAACTGTCATTTCAAATTTTAAGTCATGTTTTAACGGTTTACTCAATCCCTCTTAGGTTGTCTTGAGGTATACACAAACATTTACCCCTAAACAGGAGTTTAGTTAAATGTTTTGGTTATAAGGGAATGATTCCTTAAAAATCCTTTTGATAAAACATTTGTCAAAACATATTTGCACTTTCTTTTTGGTAAAACTCAAAGTCTTAAATGGCTCTAATTTTTGAAGTGTCAATATATTCCATTATCTATTAATTACACGGTCATTTAATGTATAGGATTAAGTCTTAAATCACATGTTAAATATTCAAATTATAGGTTTTCACAACTCGGTCAATTCAGGGCAGTCTATAAATGATTATTAACTCATTCTTATTCTTATAAATAAACAAATGGTCCTTAATGATCACAAGCATGAATTTATCAAATTACAGCCTACACACGTGATTCACCAAATTTAGGGATGCTACATGTCTATTAGTCAATCCAAGCGACATCACGTGAAACTCATAATGTTCATTACAAGTACCGGATGTAGTGATTGGAATAGATAATCTTTTTCGCGGATGCGAAATTGATGATAACCATGCCGAGGATCAATTTTTTTTAAAAAAAACATACGCTAGAACCTCGTAAATTATCGAGCAATCTATCATCTTGGGTAGTGGATATAGATTTTTAATCTTCAATTTTACGTAGTTCACGGTAATCAATAAATATAAGGAATGATAACACCATAGCTCTTCATAATGACGAGCTTGGTAGAATAAAAGTTTTCTCATACAACTCTCTCAGTTGTAGGGTAATTCTTTTAATGCAGATGGTGCTGACGTATAGTGCACATGCCACAGGTGCAACACCAGGAATATAATCAATACCAAATTCAACTTGCCTTAATAGCGAAAGACTAGGTAATTCACCAGCAAATACCTCCTAAAGTTTCAGATAAGATAAACATCTTTTAATACATTTATTTTAAGTTCTTTCTAGATTATAATATCTATGACTAATTGATAGGTGTGTAATTTACCACTTAATTACAATAATAACCGAGCCAAAACGTGTATTTTATATCTTTTATGTCAGAATTATGCGTGGTTTGTGTTTTTGTTGTGATTTAGGACGAAATTGTGAAAAATGGAGAAACCACGGGCATTTACGGGCTTTTATTGAAGAAAAAGATGAAAGACGAAGTCAAGAAGTCGAGAGTGCAAAAAGAACGGAAGTCCAAGACCAATTCTGAAGATTTATCGAAGAAAAAGTCAAAAGACGGAAGTTTACTAAAAGCCGAAGAACTCAAGTCTTATTTATTGAAGAATTAAATGACGAGTTTAAAGAAATCCCGAGCCAAAAGTCATTAAAGTCCAAGATTAACAAAAGATTAAGAAGGGAAGGACTTAATGGTGCAATTAAGAAGAAATGAAGGAGGGGATGAAGCTTCCTAAGCATTCCCTAATCCTCCCCTATATATAGATCATTAGCATTTCATTTTTACTCTTGTTGGCTAAGGTGACAATTAGTCTTCCACCTTTTAATTACTTGCTCTTTAAATTCATGTCATTTTAAATACTTGTCTTGCACTTTTAATACCTTTAATTTCCAAATAAGTGTTCTTTAATTTTCTTGTTTTAATCTCTCATCTACCTTTCTTTCTATGCTTTAATCTTTGTTTACATGCTTATTGTGTTGCTTATTTGATTAAGGGTTATGTTTTTATGCTTTTGATTGTTTTGGATCATTGATTTTTATAGCTTATTTACATTTATCTTCAAGTTTCTTAAGTTTTTATAAAAGTTATTTTTACATAAAGTTTTTATTTCGTGTTTTCAAAAGTCTTTAAATTGTAGCTTATTAGCTTTTTCTTATACGGTTTTCCTTAGGATTTTCGTTGTGTGCTTATTTGATTAATAGCTTATTAGTTTAGCTTATTTTACCTTCTTTTTATTGTATTCCGATCTTATCAATCGGAATAGGGTTTCTCATTCCGACCAGCACCACTTTGCTTGGTCGGAAAAGGGTTTGTGAGTATTCCGATCTAAGGTAAGTTTGGTATTCCGATCAGAGGTAAGTGACAGTATTCCGATTGGAAATTCCGATCATCATTCCGATCTGAGTCCACTACACATTCTGATCTGGGTTAGTTTGGTTATTTCGATCAGGACAAGTGATAGCATTCCGATCGTGGTGTTTCCGATCTATATTCCGATCAGGAGGTAAGCCCACATTCCGATTGGGAGGTTTGTGTACATTCCGATTAGGTGGTAAGTCTACATTCCGATCATCATCTGATCGGAATACATTCCGATTGGGTATTGTTTTCTTCTATTTAATCTTGTTTATTTTTCTAAGTTTACATTTTCATATTTCGTCTAATTTTAATTCTCGTCACGATTTTAATTTAACGTCCCTTTACTTTAATTGTTTTGCAAATTTTATTTAAAAACAACCAAAAATATTTGTTTTACCAAAGTCAACTGAGTTGTACTTTAAGCCGGAAATCAATTCGTTAAGATATCGAGAATTTGAACTTTAATTTTTATTCGGGGTGTCAAAAGCCTTGTATTAAATGGCGCCGCTGCCGGCTCTTTTCGTAAAGATTAACGGTTTTCTGTGAGAGACGCGTTGCTTTTTGGGATCCGTTCACTTGTGAGCGTTACTTTTCTTGCACAAAAATTTCAAAAAACCATTAAAATTAAAAATTGTTAAAAAATCCATAAAAATTAAAAATCTCAAAAATCCAAAAAGATTTTATTTTTATTGTGTATATATATTGTCTTTGTGTTTGGTATTGTTTTCTTTTGCCTTTGTAGGTGTATGCGTACTAGATCTTCTAATTATCAAGAGCCCGAGACTCGAGAAGATTTAAGATGTCAGGTGTTAACAACAACAATAATCCACCGCACCTCAACAATAACAACAATGTTCTTCCACAACCCGATCTTTGGATAATGGAGGAGCTTTGTCAACCTACCATGTTTGGACGAGGAGGACCGATTGCGCCGATGCAAATCACGGCTCCGGAATTTTCGTTGAAGCACCACATGATTCAGCAAGTGCAAACAAATCCTTTTAGAGGAATGCCCGATGATGATGCCAACAAACACCTCGACAAGTTCATTATAATCACCCAAAGCATGAAGTTGCCCGGTGCCACAATGGATGTTCTTCGCCTTCAACTCTTTCCACATACTTTATCACACCACGCCGAGAAATGGTTTGATCGTCTCCCGAAGAATTCAATTCATACTTGGGATGACATGACTCAACGCTTTTTGTCGCGCTACTTTCCACCATCCATTGTCACGAGCCTTCGCAATCAAATCAGCGGTTTCATGCAAGATCCCGATGAATCTCTTTTTGATGCTTGGGAAAGATATAATGTCTTGATTGATCGTTGTCCAAACCACAACATGCTCCCTGTGACATTAATTGATACTTTCTACAACGGTTTGACTTTTCGAGATCGTGATACGATTAATGCAGCCGCCGGTGGCACATTCATGAAAAGAATACCCGAGGAGTGTAGAGAGCTTATTGAGAACATGACTACTCACCACAAAAACTGGGATTCCTCTGCTTCTTCAAGGAACAACCCGAGAGTCAATGTTTCTTCTACTTCAGCAAACCCTGATATGACCGAACTCACCCGCATGATGACTGAAATGAGAAAAAGTATCTTGCTTCTCGCTTCAAACCAACAACAACAAGTTAAAGCGGTTACACCTTCTTGTGAAACATGCGGCGGTCCTCACTCATACACCGATTGTCCTTCGACTCAAGGAAATCCGGAAAACGTGTATACCGCTTATGGTAATTATTCACCGGATAATTACCAAGCTCGACAACAAGGGGATAGAAATTTGCTGAGTTACCGGTCCAACAATTACCTTTCACCCGGTTTTTCTCCTCAAAACCAAAACCCCGCCAACAACTACACTAGAAGCAACCAAATCCCACCAAGAGCTTCTAATCCTTATCACCCACCCGCTCAACAAACCCCACCCATTAACACCGATGTTGAAGTCATAATGAGAACCCAAGGTGAGCAAATCAATAATCTGCAGAGTCAAATTATCAATCTTAAAGGAGATATTACCAAGCAAGGAAATGAGATAAGATCCGAGCTTCGAGATAATATTCAATCCTCCTTCAGCAATCAAACAAATGATTTGAAGAATATGCTTGCTAGTTTCTTGCCCACCGCTCAACCTTCTACTGCAAGTTCTCTACCTTCAAACACCGTCACCAATCCGCGAGCAAATGTGAGTGCTATTACTACCCGTAGTGGAGTCACCACCGTAGGACTACCTATCCCGCCCCATCATCTACACCTCCTCCACCACCATTTATCCCTACTCCTCCTACACCTAGTATTAGTGCACCATTACCGTCTCCACCTCGTCATGACGATGTTTCCAAGAAGAACCCTTCAACATCTCAACCTTTACCTACACCTTCACCTTCACCACCCAAACCCAATATCCCATATCCTTCTCGCTTAGGCAAGACCAACAAGCTAACCAAGAATGACTGTCAAGTGTCAAGCTATATGAAGATGCTCTCTCAAGTGAACATCAACATTAGCCTTGTTGAAGCACTTGTCCACATGCCAAAATTTGTTAAAGCATTTAAGGAATTGCTTAACAAGAAGGAGAAGCTGATTGAGCTCGCCAACACACGATTAAACGAAAACTGCTCTACTGTTATTCTTAAAGAACTTCCAGAAAAGCTTGGAGATCCCGGTCATTTTGTGTTGCCTTGCATTTTCAACAAAACTAAAGAATTTACTGCCCTAGCTGATCTCGGGGCTAGTATTAATCTTATGCCTTTGAGTGTTTGGAAAACACTATCATTACCCGATCTTACTCCAACAAAGATGACTCTTGAACTTGCAAATCACACTCTCGCTTACCCCGTTGGTATTGTGAAGATGTGTTCCTTAAAGTTGGCACATTTACTTTCCCGGTCGACTTTGTCGTTGTTGATTATGAAATGGACCCTCGTATTCCTTTAATACTTGGTCGGCCATTCTTGAGAACCGGACGAGCTTTAGTTGATGTGGCCGAAGGTGAGTTAATCTTAAGAGTGGGGAATGATTCACAAGTTTTTAAAATGGGGAAACTTACAAGCAAATCCTTTGGACGAGAATCAGTGAATATGATTAATGTGCTCGATGATTTTGTCATCTACAACAATCCTCTATTCAACTGTTGCATTGATAATCCACTTTTTCAAGACGACGTGGATGATTCTCTATTCAATTGGGACGCTTCTCCCATTTATGATTCTCCACCGATCTTTGATGCTTATGATGATGATTCTAGCTCAGATTCGGATGATTATGATGACCTTACTTCTGAGTATCACGATCTGCCCACTTATGATGATTTTGATGAGGCTGATACTCTTTCGAGTGATTCTTCACATGATGAAGATCCTCCGCCATCACTCGATCCTACTTTGGACGATTACTCATTTGAGGAAGATTTCTCTTGTTTTCTTAATACTTACTTCCTTCATGAGAGTGATGCTCCTCCTTATGATTTTGAAGATTATCGTCTTGATCCTACTTTGGATTTGAAGAACATTCTTTCAAAGGAGAAGAAACCGATCGACACCAATATTCGCAGCACATATGATTTAACACCTCTTTGTCCCCCTTCTGAGGACGAGGTTGTGCATTTTCTTCGCGGATCTTCTTCACACTCTGCTGAGCCTGAGTGCTATTTTCCCCTAAAGGAACAGGTGTTCGACCCCGATATTGATATTCTGCAGCCATCTCAGTATCCACCTAATGAATTAAAAGGAAATATCTTTGGAACTTATGGAAATCTGCTTGCACCACTTCACCCTTGCTCCCACCGTGCTCCATCGCTGCTTAAGGGAAACTTGTCTATTCTTCTTTGGCTTGCCTTGTTCGCCTTAAGCTTGTGCTATTTGATGGACGAAAACTATGTCTTTGATCCTGGTGGATATATTTCATGCTTCTTCCTATGATGATCAAGGTCGAGTCAGGCTCACGACTCGGTAATCAAAAATCAAGCGCTTCTTGGGAGGCAACCCATGCATCTATCTTTTAGCTTTCTTTATCCTAAGTGTATGGGAGACCTGTTGGTGTTTGCTATTTCCTCTCCTCTCTTAATCAGGGATTCGAGCTTCAAAGATCCACTCTTGATGATTCTTGACGACCCGTGATTCCGTGTTCACTTCTTCCCGGTTCTATCCTAAACTCTTTTCGATTCACTATTTTATATTTTATCAATATTTATATATGAATCTCTTTAGTTGTCCTTTCCTTAGCAAGATTTAAACAAAGTACACAATGTCCTAAGTGTAGGGGAGTTTACTCCCACATTCTTAAACATTGAGTACAATGTTTATATTAAGTGGCCTTTTCCTTGTATTTGTCCTCATTTTAACCGGAAAATCAATTTTTCGACATTTTTCAAAATTTTTGATCTATTTTGGCCCATTAGTTTTTCCTTTTGTAGAGTTATTTTCTTTCCTTATTAGAATAAATTTTAATAAAGTGGTTTTAATTTTCAAATGTTGTGAATCTTTTGACTCAACCCGAGTTTACTTATCTGAGTTTACTCTAGCTAGTATCCTTAACGTGTTTAAGTCAAGTTTTCCTAGGCTTTTATATTGGGAGCTTTAAAACGCGAAAGTCTTAACTCTCACGGGTTAAGAACAAGAACTTTTCGCAAGTTCCTATAATTGATCCTAGAGAGTCGTTTATCAAGGGAACTTTAAAACGCGATTTCTAAACTTGAAAAAGTCTAAGAATTTGCAAGATCCTATAGGCGACTCGAAAACCCAAAGCTTTGATTTAACAGGCTAAGCATCCACGAGTCTCATTACTTGAGATTTTAAACTGTGGAGAACGAGAGATGATAGAGCCAATTATAAGTTCAGTATTCTTTCGGGAATTTATGTGAGTTAATTATAAGCCTATTCTCCCATCGCTTGCTAATAAATTTATCTGCAATAAATAAGGTTGTACGATTTGAAAAGTTACTTAGATTCTAACCCAAGATCGTTTAAAAGTTGCTCGGTATGGATTAGAGTTCATAGCCAAGGCATAACTTATTGAAGCGGGATGCGAAGATTAGCAAGTCCAAAAAGGTCCTAACAAGACATGAGGGCTATATTTTGTTACTAAAGATCCCAAGTTATGTGAAGAATCATTTATCAAAGATCAATATGAAGGATCGAGACACACGACGAAAAGCAAAAACTCCCCAAAAGTCATGGAGAAGTGTATCCGAAAAGACCCTAGCAAGGTATGAGGATAAATAGATCCAAGTCATAAAAGGAGGCGGATAGTTGTATATCAAAGTCCAAAATAAAGATTTGAGAAAAATGAAGAAGTCGTGGTCCAAGTATGAATCTCTCAAAACTTCAAGTGAAGAAATTCCATTATGAAGAGAAGACCATAATTTCATGAACGTCTCTCAAGGTTTGAAGTATGAAGTCGCTGCAAAATATCGGTCCGAGAAAGGTCTCAAATCGTGAAGTGAGTTATGCCAAGATATGAACTTTATGAGGTCCCGAGAAGCAGTTTTAAAAGATTTTGTCCTGTAGCTAACTATTGATTAAATCGTTCACATTATTTTCGGACTAAATAACTATCAAAATAAGTCAAAAAAATGCATCCTCGTGATCATTCTAGACAACAATAAAATATAAGAAATACACCTAGGAATAAGGGATTTCCAAAACCCAAGGTATGCTTTTGATTTCTTTACTTTGAATGTTTATAGTTTTCTATCTCTTTAATAAAGGCCAATGTGGATTGATTATGATGAAAAATGTAAACGTCCTTTGTAACTAATGCATTGCATGAGGACATTGCAATGGTCAAGTGTAGGGGAATTGATAGGTGTGTAAACACCCATCCTTTTTACCACTTAATTACAATAATAACCGAGCCAAAACGTGTATTTTATGTCTTTTATGTCGGAATTATGCGTGGTTTGTAGTTTTGTTGTAATTTAGGACGAAATTGTGAAAAGTGGAGAAAACACGGGCATTTACGGGCTTTTAATTAAGAAAAAGATGAAAGACGAAGTCAAGAAGTCGAGAGTGCAAAAAGAACGGAAGTCCAAGACCAATTCTGAAGATTTAGGAAGAAAAAGTCAAAAGACAGAAGTTTACTAAAATCCGAAGAACTCAAGTCTTATTTATTGAAGAATTAAAAGACGAGTTTAAAGAAATCTCGAGCCAAAAGTCATTAAAGTCCAAGATTAACAAAAGATTAAGAAGGGAAGGACTTAATGGTGCAATTAAGAAGAAATGAAGGAGGGGAGGAAGCTTCCTAAGCATTCCCTAATCCTCCCCAATATATAGATCATTAGCAGTGCATTTTTACTCTTGTTGGCTAAGGTGACAATTAGTCTCCCACCTTTTAATACTTGCTCTTTAAATTCATGTCATTTTAAATACTTGTCTTGCACTTTTAATACCTTTAATTTCCATGTAAGTGTTCTTTAATTTTCTTGTTTTAATCTCTCATCTACCTTTCTTTCTATGCTTTAATCTTTGTTTACATGCTTATTGTGTTGCTTATTTGATTAAAGGTTATGTTTTTATGATTTTGATAGTTTTGGATCATCGATTTTTATAGCTTATTTACATTTATCGTCAAGTTTCTTAAGTTTTTATAAAAGTTATTTTTACATAAAGTTTTTATTTCGTGTTTTCAAAAGTCTTTAAATTGTAGCTTATTAGCTTTTTCTTATACGGTTTTCCTTAGGATTTTCGTTGTGAGCTTATTTGATTAATAGCTTATTAGTTTAGCTTATTTTACCTTCTTTTTACTGTATTCCGATCTTATCAATCGGAAAAGGGTTTCTCATTCCGACCAGCACCACTTTGCTTGGTCGGAAAAGGGTTTGTGAGTATTCCGATCTAAGGTAAGTTTGGTATTCCGATCAGAGGTAAGTGACAGTATTCCGATTGGCAATTCCGATCATCATTCCGATCTGAGTCCACTACACATTCCGATCTGGGTTAGTTTGGTTATTCCGATCAGGACAAGTGACAGCATTCCGATCGTGGTGTTTCTGATCTATATTCCGATCAGGAGGTAAGCCCACATTCCGATTGGGAGGTTTGTGTACATTCCGATTAGGTGGTAAGTCTACATTCCGATCATCATCTGATCGGAATACATTCTGATTGGGTATTGTTTTCTTCTATTTAATCTTGTTTATTTTTCTAAGTTTACATTTTCATATTTTGTCTAATTTTAATTCCCGTCGATAAGATGTGAACTTCTCAAAAGACTAATAATAATTCATAATCCTTCACAAATTCAAGGATATATGGAGACACAACTATCATCAAAAGAGTAATGTCAACGCATAATTTACACGAGAGAATTTCAATTCATATAAAGACGAAAACGTTTAACGAATATGAATATATCCCATGTTTTCATAATTCGAGTACGCATTCGAAAGCTCCTCGGATCGTTACCCAGGTCATTCAAATGAAACCAAATCAAAAGAAATGATAGGAACGTCGATACATCAAGTCGGTTATCAACACTCGGTAATCAGATAATTTTCCTAAGATTCTCACTACGGGATAATTGGACAAGAAAGAATTGTCAATTGTCAAATAAGACAATTTCCATAGATGAGTAAATTTGACTCAGAATAATAGATGCTACAAGCACATATGTAGGTGTCCCTACACTATGTCCCTATTTTTTCACTTCTTGCAGATCTCATAAAATTTAATCTTCCACAATCTACAAAGAAAATGTAATGTTTATTAACAATTTTATGGTGACTACTAATCAGCCTTGCATGGTCCCTTCCAATTGTATGTAGGCGCGCAACTATATACAATTTCAAGATTAAACATGCAATACTCAGTTCGTCAAAATTTTATCGGCATGTTTATAATAAAAACATTTTCATGCTTAATTCTTAAATAAGAATCAAAAATAAATTTACAAAGATTTTCTTTGTTATGAAAACAATTAAGTCTTCCAAGGTGTTTTATAAACAACTTTATTTTGATAACGAGTATTTATAAGTCCCACTTTGAATAATCCTTATAGTGATGAAAATTTAATTTTTCTCAAAGGATACTGTTTTATCTTATAAAAACAATCAGTGATCTGCAAAAGAGTGATGAAAAGTTCTTTACCAAGAACTAACTACAATATGATAGGAAATGAGCTTAGCCAAATAATCATGAGGTTCATGACCTCGATGGCACTCAAAAAGAATAATCCACAACGTAACTCAATTCGAGATGAGTACTTGTTCAATTGTTTCATCACTAATGCGAACATTAGGATGAAGCAATAAAGGATAGATAACATCGATACATGTAGGATTTAGCAATCAAAGGTAGTCTTTTCATTAATCACAAACAAGTCAAATTTGTACCGTAACACATTATGTGTCACTATGTCATACAATTTCAAGAACTCATCCTACTAACTGATGTCTCAGTTAAGTTAGGGATTTTTAAAAGATACCACAATGAATACTATTAGGTGTCCCACCTGTCCCGGAAGATCCATCGGTCCTAATTCAGAAGAAGATTTATTCAATTTATTTATTGGACACTTGTCATCCTCATTAGTGGATAATGGTCTAGGAACAGCCCTTAACATGAACCAACAATCATTTAAAACCAAATAATTCAATCATAGGACTTAACGACTTCCTCTTAACAATCTCATATTCCATACGGGTTAAATTTTACTTTATTCAAGTTTCAACCAACTTATACTCAATGCAACATCCTACCTCATTCTCCAATACTTTCAACTTTATTTTTAAATCTTAAAAGGGCAATAAAAGCTAGATATGAATCAACACTTAATTTCCAATCCTATAGCTCTTACAACAATAGTTATCAAACGAGTCACTAGTATGAAATGACTCATACATTCAATTAGACTTCTCGGAAAGGAACTAGTGGCATGATGCTTTTGGGTAATGGTTCCAATGACAGACTCAAGTGCAACATTCACCCTTCCGATTTAAATTTAAGAATTGGATGACAACGAATCAGATGACATCTTTCTAGGTGGTAACGTTTTGTCAAACTCCACTCTATAAGGAAAGATCGTCATGACATCGATATCAAATTTAATCCCGCCAATTCTTCTTCAATATCACAATCAACTAATATCTACATTTCTACGAATATCAATCATTTGTTGGGATCATAAATATCCACAACTTGGTTTAGATCTAGAATAGCTAGAATTCCTACGGGAATAGCTTCGATTGATTCGCTAGGGGAGTTAGGGTTCCTTGTGACAATCTATGTCGTATAAATACCTCGTATAAATATTAAAATAATCATCAAACAATCATGTAATCAAATTACATCATATATATATATATATATATATATATATATATATATATATATATATATATATATATATATATATATATATATATATATATATATATATATATATATATATATATATATATATATATATATATATATATATATATAATCCAAGTTATATATATATATTAAAATAACACTTCTCAGTCTGGCCTTGTCGGTAACTCGGGAATTATTCGGCACCATTATAGTCAAAAGATTTTTAGATATTTTGAGAAAAATGTTTATAGATAAAAGATTTTGAAATGTTTTATTCAAAACCTTGGTTTTAGAAATCTTTCGTTCTCTATAACGAGAGCTCTGGTACCAAACTGTAACACCCCCAAATTTATACAATTCAATACAGCGGAAGACTCGTTGGTGTTACGGGATAGCACATTACTCACATCATAGACAACGCTTAAAAATCGCGTCGTTTAATAGTAAAGAATTTCCATTCATTAATATCAAAGTTACATAGGTCCCAAGTCATATTATTTCATACAAATTTTACAAAGCATTTGAATGGAAATTGTTATTTAAGTGCGGGCCATGAATTCTTGTCGTCTTCCCGAGAATTACCTTCAAGTACCTGAGATAAAACATGTTAAAAAAAAGGTCAGCGAAAACGCCGAGTGAATTCATAGAGTTTAATGAAATCCATCAATATAACATCGGTATAAAATTATTACCAAAAATCATTTTGTACAAATCTTTGTAATAGGCCATAAAATAGCCAAAGTCATTTTATACAAATCCTTATCAAAAACCATAATATAGGCTTTTGCCTTCAAAATCATTATACGAACCAAAGTCGTAAAAACATTATACAATACGTTTTATAACGTTGTATATAGTTAAATAAAAACCGTTATATGAATATGGTTATGTAAAACCAAAACACGAACATAATATCAATAATAAGACCCCGTATTTCTAGTCAGGCAATATATTGTAATTCAATGCTTATAGTAGTATTTTCGTTATAATGATTATTATAAGCCGCATGACATTGTTACCTTACTATAACAAACAACGGGTAGCTAACCCGACAATCATTTTCCCATCTAAAACCGTGTGTCGTCACAATAATCAAGCTTATAGAAATCTTCTCATACATAAATTCTCTTACCAATCAATGTGGCACGACGGGGATCAACCGTCAAGGCGCGAACTGGGGTGATCGTCCCCAAATAGTACTATTATATGCATAAGCGTCTACCAAATCCCGGTAATTCACAATTCATGCTAATGGGACTTTTAGTGACATAACCTAACTTTAATAATCCATTTCATTTCATCTATCGGGTCATATAATCATACATCAGGTCATACAATCATTCGGGTCTAAATCAATAAACAAACAATCAGGACAAATGGTGTCCTATTTCATAAAAACTAACATGTTATCTCCCTCGCGGGTTTATAAAACATTTCATAAAAACATTTAAAAGAGTGCGAGGCTATGAACTCACGTTGATGTGGGAAAGCGGGTTATCGACAATTCAGATGTACGGTACGTGCTTCAATCACGGAAACCTAGACAAATAATACTCGTCTTAGGATTTTGTCCAATGATTTATCAAAATAACAATTATGTATATATATGATGACTTTATACATATGATAATGATCAAGTGGGTTTATATATTCTCATTCACTCATTTTTGTGTTATGTGTTGACAACTTTTATATTAGTTTACTAGTTTTACCTATTTACATGTTTTAGGTCCAATAAGCCTTTTATAAGTCCATTAACTTGTATTAATCCATTTTATACTTTTGTTATCAGTATTATACTTTACATGTTGGGCCCAAGTGGGTTAAGCCCAATAAGTAAATTTATAAGTGTTTTACTAACTAGTCGGGTTTATAGTCCAATAAAGCCACTTTGGCCCGTTAATGTCTATATGTTGTAAAGTTCGGCTTTTATCGGTTTTTACTTGTTATATAAGTTCATATATCATTATGTGAGTTTATAAAAGTTTATATTAGACGGGTCCAACCGTCTAAGTTTTATTTGACAAAAACGTTAATCTTTCGGTTTTAGCCGAAAAGACGTAAAACTTAGTATATAGTTTTTATAACTTATAAAACTTACCAAACTACCATTTTTATATAATGTCCATTTATTTATCCTTATGCATATTTATATAAATGAAATATATAAGTTAGTGGGTTTTAATTCACATTTTATACTATATTTATTTGAGTGCTTATATAATAATATTAAATTTTAATTTCACAAAATCAGTCCTATATTTTAAGTTTACTAAAATGTCCATATCTAGAGTTCTATAGTGGGATCAGACCTCAAATTTTTATCACAGAAACTACATGATATGTGCTTTATTTTATTCCTTTATAGCTACTGATGAATCAACCTCTTAATAGTTTAATAAATTCGTCCAAAACAGTGTAGGCAGATTTGCACTCTAAACTTGTTTTTATCATATCTCACTCATTTTTATAATTCCATTGCATGGCCAACTCTCACATGTGTATAACACCTAATACTTACTGTATATTGATTCCAGTTTACCATTTTATCAGTTTATCATTTGGTTACTTACTGTTTTTATACAGCCATCTTATTAAGCAAGAATTAACCATTTTTACATGTGGTTTTTCCATCTTTTTACCCATGTTTATCAAATCTATCAACACCAAATCCCCACATAATATTTTTAATCATCATTCATCATCATATACATATACATAAATAAAGTAAATACAAGATTACATTATCAAAATAACAAGAGGATAGGAAGAACAATCTCTATACCACCAAGGTTGTGTAGTTTATGATCAAGGCTTGGATTTTGATGGAAGAACTTGTGATAGATCAACACCAACTTTAAAGACCACCAATCTTTGTATACTTCTTGTAGAAATCAGCCCTTGGACATCACCAAATCTTCTCCTTGGATGTTAAAATCACCACCAATCAATAGAGCTTGAAAAGGGCTTCATCATATGTGTGAATAACATATGATTTCATGGTTAAATTTGATCAAATGAGGGTCTCTAGGGGTGATATGGGACGAATTTAGAGAGAGGGAGGAGAGGAAAATGGTGGTTTGCATGAGTTGCAAATGAAGTGAGTGGTTTTAGTGTAACTTGTTTTAAGTTTAAGTGGTTTGGAAGGCTAGATTGACAAGTGTCTATCTAGCTTATATAAAAATGACACCAAATGTGGTGTGTTGTATACTTGTTGCCGTCCCATGTGTGGGGGTGGGACAAGTTTATCTTGTCTCATCCCCATTTAATTACGGGTACTCCTCGATTCTAGTTTCCTCGATTTGCGTGCCCTCAGGTCGTTTTACGAAAAACGTTTTTATAAATTATGAATCAACAACACAAAACGAATCTAATAAATATTGTCTCATAAAAAAAAGAGTTCTAAAACGTAAATACGTAATCTTAAGGTTTCCTGTTTTGTCGTAAAGGACGTTAAATTATAATCGTAAGTCCTAATCTCTTCTCGTAAATTTGTGAGTTTATGAACCAACACAAATTAAAAATCTCAAAAAAATATTCACAGATAAATTTGTTTTCTGAAATGTCGGACTCTCACCAAAACGGTGTATGTAAACGTAAGCACGTAACGTAGAATCCTCCGGTTTAGACGTAGTCGATGCTACTTCAAGACGTAAATCCAAATTTCTTCCCAAAAATAAGTGAGTTCATAATATAACATTAAAATAACGTTTTAAATAATATTTGAGAATAAAATAAAAACCATAAATTGACGGATTGTCACACATCATTCCTAAGACGTTACTATTATCAGTTAGGTTATTTTGGATCGTAATGTTTCAGTTACCCTTGCATGTTAATTCTTATCCACTAGATCAGATTCATGCTGATCTATCTTATGTTGATGAACCAAAAACTTCCTGTATCGTCAACCAAAAGTCTAGTAGACTAATTTTGTTATTTCCGCCAAGACCGTTTAGAGGACCGTTCTGGGCGGGAAGCCACATGGAACGGAGTAGTACATCCGGACTTCTTATCCGTTTTCTCTTATCAATTAGATACGTTCTTTTAGTCACGTCATGTTCCATGTCCTTTCAAGACATGTCACGTTCCACGTTCCTTCCTACCATGTCACCTTCAGGTCCTTTTATCTCACATACCCTCTCAGTTTGATTCGGGTATGTTTCTCTTTCAGTTTCCTTTATCTATAATTTGGGGATGAATTATTCTTTTTACGGGGGAAGATTTGTAAAACCCGCATGCTTTTACCATGAACAATACACTTATAATCGTGCGTACAAGATTAAAAACATTCCTTTTATAACATGAATACGTGTCACGAATATTAATTACGAGGATTATGTACGTGTTATTACACGATAAGTATTAAGTATGTGTTAACACACGATAATTATTATCAACAATAACTATAATCAAGAACATAAAACCATGAAAATGAAATCATGAACATATAACTATGTATATATGTATATTGTTAATACGAGTAATATCGTTACGCACAAGAATTTATAATAACACGAATATTTAATAATAACGGAACACAAAAATATGAACACACGAACACGTAATAAAATAGACACGGGAAAACTTCGGGTTTTCCCTTTTTGGGCCTATTAGCTGCGGCACCAAGAGACCAAGAGGGCCAAGCCCACTTTTATTTTTACTAAAATAATCAAATAAGGAAAACATATTCATTCCCAGGAAAATTTTAAGAAAAACAAAAGCCCAACTTCTCTTTTCCTTGTCCTTTGGCCGCCGACTTCATCAACACCAAAAGGGGTGGTAATTTGATTTTGTTCAAGAAATCCTACAAGTGTGTTCGTGTATTCATCCTCCATTTCATTCCACGTGTTTTGGTAATCCGAAAACCTTTCTTTTTAACTCTTTTTATTAATTAATTGCATGTTAATTGTCATGGTGGGGTAAAAATTAAGGGTGTTTCGGGTTTGGTTGTTTCGGTCGCCACACAAACCGAGAGTCCCAGGACTCTCGGCGCCGTTTGGTTCGCACCACCAACCAAGACCTAGGTTTTGGTGGTGTATGGCTCGTTCAACAACAGGGACAAGACACCCCGACGTGCGTCGGGGGAGTCTTGTGGTTTGTTTTGGTCTCGACAACACACAACCCCAACCACCGGCTTAAGCCGGTGGCTATTTTTGGTAAGCAGTGGGAACCGCAGGCAGGCAGGGGGAACCACCAGCTACTGCTGGTGGGAACCCTTTTGGTCAGCGGCTAGCCGAGAGAGAACAAGACCACCGGCAGTAGCCGGTGGCAGTTTACCGAGAGCAGGGGCAACCGACTTAGGCCGGTTTGCCACTGTTTTCGGGGGTGTTTGGTTCACGGGTTTCACGGGTTCGGTTCACGACATGTTTTAATAAAATAGTACACGGGTTCGGGCTACGATTATTTTTACAAGTTTAATTAGTTTTACAATTATATTTATTTTACAAGTTAATTAAATTAATTTAATTATAACATGGACTTAGGTTTATTATTATTAGTTAATAATACATGATTTTCACCTAAGTATTTTATTATTTAATTTAGACTATAGTAATTAATTAATTATTAAGAACATGACATATAATTAATTAATTATCATGACTTAGGTTATATTAATATAGATATAATACATGTTAAACTAAATATTTTATACACTTCAATTTAATTAAATCATGTTCATATTTAATTAAATCTTATAACCTATAGTGTATATAATTAACATGTTATAATTAATAAATTATATTATTAATCACATGACTTAGTATATTTAATCAGTATAACTAAGCTTATATTATTATCTTATTAATTCAGCTTATTTCTAAATATGGAAACTTTCTATTCTAGGAAACTTACTTTTTTGGAAACTTACTATTTTTAGAAACTTATCTATTTTAAAAAGTTAATCTATTTTGGAAACTTTCTATTTTAGGAAACCTGCTAATTTTATAAAGTTACTTATCATTACAAAACAAGTATAATAATACAAGTAATACTTAATCAGAAGATACAGAATACATGTTAAACACAACATAACGTTAAAATCAGTAAAACAAGACATGAACATATAAAACAAGCTAAGACACGATATAAAACCAGCTACGTTCTCAGTAATCAGAATACTAATACACGTATACTATTTATGTAGCATTAGTGAGATCAAAGTAGGACTCTCTTCTGTTTGTCTTCTTCGTTCACTGGACATAAGGTACGGATTTTCCGTCCTTTCAGTATGGACATTATTTCCTTATTAGGATTCCCCGTTTACAGCCAGTTGTTACCCAGTATGTGTTTTATATGTTTGATACTTATCTTATATTAAGAGCCTAAGCCATATACATGCATGACCAGTGTCACCTAGTTATAGAGGTACCATAACCATAACACTGGTGGCACCAGTGTTATAACTTCCCCACGGCAAAGTGATTGCTCGTGGCGTCCCTTTTTCAGTTTTGGCCATTATATTATATTATCATGTGGGACGTATTGGTGCATCCTAGTTACATGTTTATCAGTATCATCAGAGTGAATGCGATGTGTGCCTTGCATCCTTCATTAGGAGCTGATCCCTCCTACCCAAACAATTTAATTAGAGGCAAACCCTCTAATTGCATGACGAGGTCCCCCTTCCAAGTATTCATGTACGGTGGAACCTCATTACCTATATGCGCTATTTGGCTAATTGATACAATTTTTATATAGAAACATAAGTCTTTTCAAACTATAAAACCAGTTTTATGAACATGAATCCACATATCTAAGAACTTATGTTATTCCGCTGCTATTAGTCTTATTTATGTTTCAGCCATTCATACTATGTCGTAAATCCGTGCACTGAGCGTTATGCTCAGCCATTACTTTCCTTTCCATGTCCCAAAACGGCAGGTACCCAAGGACGGACTCGAGCATTTGGAGGAAGTGCATAGGATGGAAGTTGCAATTGACTTCTTCTCCTTTTTTCCATATACTTATGCTTGTCTAGTCTTTCCTACTTCATTTACTTTATTTATGTTTTGGGCTTATGTTTGGGAACTGATGTTTGATTCCGATTTTCCCTATGGTCATGTATGTTTTACTACATATTACGTTGCATGTTTTGATGACACGTCATAATTACGCGTAACGGTCCACTTATTAAAGTGGTGTGTTACATGTTCAGTTATGGGGGAAGGTAGCTTTTGTGTTGCATCAGCAGTCTCTTCATCATTGTCATCTGGATTGACTGGAATTCTTTTACTGAACCCTAGTTCTTTTTTCAAGTCATCCCTAGACATGCTGACAAAAAATATAGGCAAGTGTCCCACCTTGGCTCTAGTGATGAGATTCACTTTCTTAAAAATCTTCTAAGCACCATCTTTAGTGTGTGGATCCGTTTCAAGCCCTTCACCACCAGGGTTGGTTTGACCTAATGGATCCTGAGAAATAGTCCCGAAGTTTAGATCAATGATAATGTTTTTGGTTCCTTTAGTAGAACCCTATTGTGGGGGAGCTACATCATTAGAAATAGATAGGCCAGGGTCAACATCAGTTGTTGGATTTGCTGACACATCATTCCCTGATGCAGACTCAGAGTGACAAGTGATAGAAATTGGTAATGAAGTATGACTTATATTCATAATGAAAGTACTTACCAATTCTGAATCCACACTACTGAGCTGAGGGTGAGCTCCATCATTACCCTTCTCTCCTAAAGAAGTTGAGAGAGGGGTTACCTTTTGGGCCTCTTTATGCATATCAACACCAGCGGAGACTGAATGTGACAGCTGGCTGGGGTTCTTGTCCTTGGCCAGGGACTTGGTCTTCTTCAAAGCATGGCCTTGAGAATCATCATCAATCTTCTTTGAGGAAGATTGTGTGAGGGTTTTCCTTTTTCTGGACTCATGTCTAACCTTCTTGGTATTAATTGACGTTTGCTTCTGACGAGGTCCAGATGAAGCTCCAGGATTTTGGCCTTTTAGATCCCCTTCTCCGGTTGGAGAAGTATCTTTGGGAGCTTTGTACACTACTGGACCATATGCTGAGCAGATGTCCAGCATCGGTTGTTTAAGAGGAGGATCAATGGTGCTGACTAGAATGTTCCAGCGAGTGAGATCAAAGGTCTTAAAAATTAGTTTCTCTCCATTTATTTTTGAAAAGTCATTTCCAAGATGGTCAGCAAAGAGGAGAGATAGAAATCTGGTGTAAACAACGTTTTTCTCTCTAGTCTTTTTCTCCAGCTTCCCATGGAGATCTTCAAAAATAAGCCTCCCAAAATCAGCTTTAACACCCTTAGCCAGACAGTATAAAATAATAGCATCTTTTTTGTTGATCTGGTCAAGGCCTCTAGTTCCCCCCCCCCCCCAAACATTCAATAAGAATGGACATCAACAATTTCCATCTTAGTGGCAAAGAACTTCTTTTTAACCCCCTTTTTCAGTAATTTCTTCAGTATACACAATCTCTTTAAAGAAGTTTTTGACAATCATAAAATCATCAGGTACAACTTCATAATCATTAGGGTTTTCCAAATAATCTAACCCCAAAAATTTGCTAAATAACTTTAACCCAAATTTACCATGAATCCCAACCGTGGTAGAATCAAACTCAATAGACTTCTTGTTGTTAGAAGCCTCTGTTGTGAACCAAAATTCTTTTAGTACATTTTGAAACATCATCCCAGGATCCTCAAATAAAGCATACCTTAAAACACTTTTGGATAGATAAGTCAAAACTTGTTCCCTAGGAACAGACTTAATGGATTCAGGTTTGAGTAAGGTGATGTTGTTGGGTGTAGGTCTACGGTTTCTTAGGATTAAACCATGTATTGATTAATCTATTGAATGGAAGGGAAAGAAAGAACTAGAGACAGAAAGGTAGAGAGAGAAAGGAGAGAAATAAGAAAGATGGAATGTTGAATGGAATCAAAGTGTTCAACCCCTCCTAACATGCTAGGAGGGGGGTTTATATATCCCACCCTACATGTGGGCTATATGCGCTATACCTTAATAAATTGGATCACGAGTCCAATACTTGTATCTATATTTGGAGTGACCAATCCTTTCTAAATACATAAAAACGTATTTCCAACAATCTCCCCCAAAAGGAGGTCCCTCCAAGTTAAAATATCCTAAATAGTCTATAGCTCGTGATCTATGCTAATAATGATGTGACCGAGACTTTCCTTGGAAAAACGTATTTCCAACAATCTCCCCCAAAGGGAGGTCACTCCAAGTTACAATGTCCTAAATAGTCTATAGCTCGTGATCTATGCTAATAATGATGTGACCTAGACTTTCCTTGGAAAAACGTATTTCCAACAAGACTCAAAAGAAAATAAGAGACTCAATAAAGGGAAAGCAATTAAGGAATATGTTCCATTAATCCTAGACCTAGACGCAAGTAATTAAAGGGTTCCCTCATAAGTGGCTTAGTGAAGATGTCAGCTAAGTTATCCTCGGAGGGTACCTTCTCAATTGAAATGTTCCCCTTTTGAACATTATCCCTAAGGAAATGGTGACGAATTTCTATGTGCTTGGTTCGCGAATGTTGCAGGGGATCCTTGCTAAGGTCTATAGCACCTTTATTGTCGCACATGATGGGAACATCATCAAAACAAATCCCGTAATCAACAAGCGCTTGCTTCATCCATAGAGCTTGTTGGCATGCTTTTCCGGCACTCACATACTCGGCTTCCGTGGTGGATATCGCAAGAGCGGTTTGTTTCTTGGAGAACCAAGAAGTTAAACAACAACCCATGAAGGTACAAACCCCACTAGTGCTTTTTCGGTCCACATAGTCTCCCGTATGATCCGACTCCGCGGAGACAATGGTTTCTACGCCAGTCCCTTTAGGATACCATAATCCTAAATGTATAGTACCCTTAATGTATCAGAAGATACGCTTAACCGCTTCAAGGTGAGAGGTTTTGGGAGCCTCTTGGAAGCGAGCACAAAGGCAAACACTAAACATGATATCCGATCGACTTATCGTTAGGTACAACAAACTACCAATCATACCTCTATATTTAGTGTTGTCTAACGACTCACAATCATCATCTACGGTGAGTTTAGTATCCGAGGCTATTGGGGTCTTCATTGGTCTAGATTCTTCTAATAAAAATTTCTTTAGCATACTTAGATTGAATAAAGAAAATACCATCGTCCATTTGTTTAATTTGGAGTCCTAAAAAGAAGTTAAGTTCTCCCATCATACTCATTTCAAACTCATCATGCATGATTTTGGCAAAGTCATCACACAATTCTTGACAAGTTGAGCCAAATATAATGTCATCAACATATATTTGCACGATTATGAGGTGAGAACCTTTCTTCTTTGTAAAGAGCGTGTTGTCTACCATTCCCATGGTATACTCATGTTTAACAAGAAACTCTTTAAGTATATCATACCAAGCTTTGGGTGCTTGTTTAAGACCATAAAGTGCCTTCTTAAGCTTGTAAACATGATCCGGTTTCTCAAAATCAATGAAGTCGGGAAGTTGAGCCACATATACCTCCTCATTGATCAAACCATTAAGAAACACACTCTTTACATCCATTTTTTGAAGCTTAAAATCTAAGGCACAAGCGTAGGCTAAAAGGATTCTAATGGATTCTAATCTTGCTACCGGTGCATATCGTCATAATCAATCCCTTCTTGTTGATTATAGCCTTGAGCTACAAGTCTAGCTTTGTTACGAGACACAACACCATTCTCATCTAGCTTATTCCTATATACCCATTTGATTCCTATGATGGTAGAAATCCTAGGTGGAGGAACAAGTTCCCAAACATAATTAGCAACGAATTGATTCAATTCTTCTTGCATCGCAATGACCCAACTCTCATCCATCAAAGCTTCTTTAACATTCTTTGGTTCAATCAATGAGACGAAACAAAAGAAGTTGCTTTGGTTTTGGACTTGAGATCTTAGGGTCCTTTGATTTAAGTCACCAATGATATTATTGAGAGTATGATCCTTAGACTCCTTAATGTTTACTTCCTTTTCAACACTAAGGTCTTCAACTCCTATTTTTCTAACCTCTTTGGCTTTAACTACTTCTACTTCATCCAAGTCATCATCAACCTGTTGATCCCAAACTTAGATCGATTTAGCTTGTGTAAACGAGATTAAATCAAGTTAAACACGTAGAGAAACTTTGTTGTGTATAAAACAATTTAAGTATTATGCGTAATTAATACTCAAACAAGAACACAAAAACAATGTAAACCAAACTTTCACTTGATTGATAAATCAAACTTGCGTACAATGAAAGTGTAAAACGTATATCAAACATAAACCTAAAGGTCTCCTTTTATAGAATAAGAAGCCTTGTACAAGAGTCTACGTATCATCTATTCTAGGCAAAGATAAACATAGAAAATACATTGTTGATCATATCTTTACTAGAAATAAACTAGAAACATAATACGTGTAGACTAAGTTATCTATCAGTGCTTGACTTCATCCTATCAACGCTTGACATGTTCCTGTCAATGCTTGTTCTGTCAACACTTATTTTCTTCTTATCAACGTCCCGATTGCTCTTGTCAGCGTCCAAGTGTACTAGCTACATTTTATTCCCAACAATCCTCCCCTAAACTTGATATCTACTCTAGCAATCAAGTTTCTGAATAAAAACTAAGAACTAGTAGGATTCTTACAAATCTTATCAAATTGGTAATAAACATGCATAATCAAATCATTGGCCACGTCACTTGAGTAGTCAATCTCCAGCTGTGTTGTCTTCATCTTTTCAAAAACTTCGTTGGACATGGGATACTCAGAATCCACAAGAAGATATTCAGAAAACTTTGTAGAACTCAAATAATACACACCAACAGCTGAATACAAACGCTATTGAAGTCCACTGATATCATCCTCAAGATCCTTCCAAACAAGATCTTCTTCTTCTGGTGCACACATTCTCTTGAATGTTGACCAAAGCCTTATTCCATTGACTGAAGTTGGTGCTTCAGTCTCATACTTGGCCAGCAATAACCTCTAAAGGTCTACCAAGTCTTCCCTATCCATACTTGCAAATAGAGACATAAGAGTAGTAAATGTGTGTACCTCTTTCCCATATCTGTCAATCACCCAAAACCCACTTGCATCTTCTTCATAGCTAATGATAGGGTTTCTGGCATCAAGAGGTAACACTTGTACCATATCTGAAGCTTCCATAGGTGAGAGCTTAATGCTCCTTCTAATAACAGCTTCACTAGGAGTCACTTTATTTAGATCTTTAGGAAACTCAAGTGGAACTCCCTTCTTCAAAGGCCTTGGAACAATCATAACCTTTTGAATCTCCATCTCTTCTACAAGTTCTTCTTTTATTTAATCTGAAAGAAGTCTGATAGTGTTCACCTCTTGCACACTTGCCCAAATGGGATAAGCCTTATACTCCAATTCTTCAAAGGATAATCCCTGCAATTTCTGAAAGGTCCATCCTGTTTGATGACATCTGAGCAACATGTAATAAAGCTCCTTTCTATCTCTCTTCAGCAGTGAGAAAACTTTGCTAGCCTTATGCTTCAGAATTACCTTGCAATCTCTTTGAACTCTTAGAAGAATCTCCAAGCCCTAAATTTGATCTGAAATTGTCATATCTGGATTCTCCATAACCTTATTCTCCCAAGCATGGTACATCTGAGCAACTTCTGGCATATCATAATCTACCTGCAACTTTAACTCTCTAAGTTTCTCCCTTGCCAACTCATCACCATATTCAAGTCTTTCTGGTTCTTCAACCATCATAACACTTGAATCTGAACTTTCATCATTACTTCCTTCTTGCTCCTCAGGATTAACTACAAATGGTGACTCATCAACCTTCTTCTTCTCTTGTTCCATAAGTTGTGCAGCCAACTTTGAATCAAACTCTACTTGTGCTGCATCCTTTGGAACCTCTGCTTCTACCATGATTCCTTTACCCTTATCTAAAGGATCAATGATGGGTAAAGATAATGATTGTACCTATGAAGACACTTCCTTGATGATAGTTGATGACTGAAATACATCAACCATATCTGCAGGTCTGTCAACGTTCAAATCCTGTGTGTCAACGCCCAACTTACTCTTGTCAGCACTTGGTGTGTCAGCGTCCAAAATCTGCTTGTCAACGCTCACCTTATTCTTGTCAGCGCCTCTTGTGAACTGCTCCATCATTGCTGTAAAGGACAAGTTCAAATTTGTAGGAGTAACCAAAGATACATCAAAACCTGGTTGCTTCTTCAATTCAGTAAGAGCTTCAGCCACACCCAAAGATTCTCCATCATATGAACCTTTTCCACTCAAATCAATTGGCTCTGTAGTAGCTTCACGTGAGCCTTTATCACTCAAATTAACAGGCTCTGTAGCAGCTTCCTCCCCTTTGTAAGAATCCTCCCCTGATGAAAGGACTCTAGTCTACCTTCTCCTAGATTAAGTAGTTTCTAAGACAACAATCCTCTCCCTCAATTGCTTGAGTTCAAGGCCTTGTGTACTGACTGTTTGTACCAGGTCTGCATTTTGCTTTTGCAAGCTAATGCAGAAAACCGTCAATTCCAACATTGTGTATGGTTCCAATCTGCCCTCCTCTAGAATGGGAATTTGACCTCCCAAAGTAGAGTCATGGGGTATGGATGAGGTCTTAAAGATGTTAGGACTGGCTTGGCCTACATCTAAGCGAGTACCAATAGTCCCAGCCTCATCCATATCACCAACCACACTTGTGGTGGTGGTTCTCTCTACAACATGGCTAGGACCACTAGAGGAGAACACTCCAGTAGTCCTTGGGCGTTTTACCAACCTAAATTCATGAGGTGTAGAAGATGATGTGGATTCGGTGGTAGTTTGAAGGTTAAGGGGTGTTTTGGTCTGTTGTAGAAAGGTGTCAACGTCAGGATTTGAAGTGTCAACGCCAACATTTATCGTGTCAGCGTCGAAGGGTTCTTGGTCAAGTTCCATGTGTTGAGGTGAAGGTGATGGTTCAGGCTATGGTTGTGGGTCAGTTTGAGGTTGTGCTACTGCAATAACAGCAAGCATGGCTTGGGTAAGGGGTAAGTCTCTGTGAGGGGGTGAATTCATCTTACTAAAAATAGCTTTCTTTTGCACGAGGATCGTATAAAAATCATCATGATCCCTAGTGCAATACCATTGCTCATCAAAAATCATTTGTAAAAATCTTGGGAAAGCCAAAGTCATCTTATTACCCTTGTTTTTACACATGCCATCAAAAATCAGTTTAGAAAAATTATACTTTTTCCCATTTGTAATACACACAATTGCATTAGCAATATATCTGTTAATTTCATTATGTGCAGTACATTTGGGACTCAAACATTTAAGGATGACATGTATTAAGTACTTCCAAGCTGGGGGGAATTCTTGTTTATTATATTTATTTAAAGTACACTCTTCAGGGAAAGGATACCCCAAAGCTTGAAGTCATTGTTCTATCTCACCAATGGGAAGAGTGGTTATACCATCTGCATCATTAAGATGCAAAGCCTGGCGAACCAAGGCTTCAGTAACCACCCATGAACGCCCATGGACAATAGTTGTTAATGTAGTCACATTATTAAGTGTTGAGGAACTAACAGTGTTCCAAAACTATTTAATATGAGTGAAAGGGATGAGAGGAACATGAGAAAGTGCATACCTAAGTAGAGATGCATTCAAATACGCCACCATCTGGGTGTATTGAGGAAACAGAGCATCATCAGCCTCCAAATAAGCAATCATATTATGCTGACTTCTGAATCCCAATACCAGATCAATTGGTTTAAACTTATGCGCCATTGATGTAGAAAGCTATTTGTGAAAGATTATAAAAGATGAATTATAGGAGAAAAGTTGTTAGACAAGAATATGAGAGTACCCTGTTTAAAAAGAAGGAGCCAAATTTATAGGAGGGATAGGCACATGTGATTGGTCAAAAATGAGGCAAGTATTTTCAAAATATAATGATGAAAATATTGAAAAGAAAATAAGTTATCTTGTGCATTAATTAAAAGTTATCAACTCCCAAAATTACGGCCCCAATTTTCGTCAAAAATAACAACTGGGTAGGACCCAATGAGTGTCAACGGTCAAAAATAACCCATCAACGCCCAACGGCTATATTCTTGTCAACGTTGGTAAAAGCCATGTCAACGTCTAAATTTGTCACAACAACGCTTGGAAATATATCTGTCAACGTCCAAAAATAAAAATAATAATAAATGAAAAACGACCATAACAAAGTAATTTATCCTAGTAAAGATAACCTATAAACTGAAAATTACCATAGGGTGGCAAGCACTGTCCAAGATAGACATAACAGTTCTCTAGTGTCCCTTACTAACCAAGGTTCTTAACAGTTAAGTTATCTCATAAAATCCCGTGTAACTTCCCAAGTAATCCCAATAGAAATCATACCAAAGTCTCCCAACAGACCACTCCTAATTCTAGGCCAAAAGGTCTTGGCAGCATGCATAGTATATCAACTTTGCATGCTACAGTGCCTCATGAGATAGTAAACTAAATCACACTCACCAGTGGACACAATCTAGAATTGTAATAAGAGTATTATAAGAATACCCAAAAAGTCCTAAAGGGTTCCTGAACCTCCCCTTAAACTATTATACATAAGTTGCCAAATAATATGCATGTAAATAAAAATTTATGTCAAGATAGGAATACAAATATTCCAACCATCAATCATAAATTGAAACATGCTCCAATAATGCTCCAAGGATCCATAAGCAACTCTGTATCCAATGGTACAATGCTAACAATGCCTGCACAATTAGATCAAAAACCACAAAACTAACATGTTGCTGACAACGTCACGATAACACTTATCAGTGTTAAGATAACCTTTGTCAGCGTTAGACAAATAAAGTGGAAAATATAACTTCACAAAAAGACCAATAACAATGCATATCCTGTACATACTTTTACACTAAGACCCCAAAACACATATTAAGTGAGATTGATCATTCCAGTACTTGTTTCCAAGTATTGAAATCATCCAGTATCAAATGGTTTAGTTAATAAATCAGACACATTTTCTTCTGTGTCAACCCTATCTGGTTGTATTAAACCCTTTTCAAAAAAATCTTTTATAAAATGATGTCTAATTTCTATGGGTTTTGTTTTAGAGTGATGTACATAATTTTTAATAATGCATAAAGTACTGTTATTGTCTAAAAAAAATCTTGGTATGCATGAAATTATACCCATAATCCAACAGTTGGTTCTGAATCCATAAAACTTGTCCACAACAAGCAGCTGCTGCAACATACTCTGCTTCAGTTGTAGAATTGGCCACCACTATTTGTTTCTTGCATTGCCAAGAGATAAATCTACTCCCAAGAAACTGGCATCCACCAGTTGTGGATTTCCTATCAAATTTGTCACCACCATAATCAATGTATGAATATGCAATAAGCTCCAATGGTGAATCTTTTGGATACCATAATCTCAGGTCTGGATAACATCTAAGGTATCTAAAGATCCTCTTGACAGCATGAAGATGACACTCTTTGGGAGTCACTTAATGGCGTGCACATGCACACACAGCAAACATAATGTCAGGTCTTGAAGCTGTGAGATACATCAATGAACCAATCATTGATCTATAGTGCCTGACATCCACTTCTTTTCCATCTCCAACTTTTCCCCAAGGGTGTTCTCTATCCATAGGAGTGCTAGCCCTTTTCTCATGTGGAGAAAAGCCAAACTTCTTCAAGATTTCTGCTACATATTTATCTTAAGAGATGAAGATACCATCTTCTTTCTACTGAACTTGTAACCCTAGAAAGAAGTTCATCTCCCCCATTGCACTCATCTTGAACTTGTCTGTCATAAGCTTGGAAAAGTCTTCATTCATCTTTGGACTAGAAGAGCCAAAGATGATATCATCCACATAGACCTAAACAAGTAAGAAATCCTTATCAGTCTTCTTTGTAAATAAGGTATGGTCTATGGTTCCCCTTTTGAATCCATTTTCCACCAAATAGGTGGACAATGTGCCATACCATGCTCTTGGGGCTTGATGAAGTACATACATAGCTTTCTTCACTCTATACACCTTGTCTGAATGTTCTGAATCTTCAAAACCAGGAGGCTTCATAACATAAACCTCCTCTACAATTGTGCCATAAAGAAAATCACTCTTTACATCCATTTGATAGACTGTAAAGCCAATGCAGGAAGCATAGGCTAGAAAAATCCTTATAGCCTCAATCCTTGCAACTGGTGGAAAGACCTCCTCATAGTCTATCCCTTCCTATTGTGTATATCCTTGAGCCACTAAACGTGCCTTGTTTCTGACCACAATGCCTCTTTCATCCTTTTTGTTTCTAAGAACCCATCTTGTCCCAATAGGTCTGACATGTCTGGAACAATCAACCAACTCCTAAACATTCTGGATAGCAAATTGGTGAAGCTCATCTTGCATTGCTTCCACCCAACTTGGTTCTTTGAGAGCATCAAAAATCTTCTTGGGTTCCTGTTGTGAAAGAAAACAAGAAAACAAACATGCTTGAACAAGAGGGGTATCAACCTTCTTGTGAATATTGGCAATAAATCCTCCAAGATTCTGATGAGATCTTCTAGTTTGCACAGGATTCATAACATCACCAATAATTAGAGAAGGAGGGTGATTTTTTATTGTAGAAGTAAGCACTCCTCCCTCAATACGTGTGTTGTCCTTAATCTCATCTTCCATGTTACCAATATCCTCTTCAGACTCTCTTCCATCATTGTCTGAATGAACCTCTCAATTTCTGTTTAAAGGTTCACCTTGTTTAAAAGTATTGGAAGAGAAAATATGGTCAAAAGATCTATCAACGCCTGAACCAAGGCTGTCAACGTTTGAGCCATCAACGCCTGAATTTTTCTTGTTAGTGCCAGAATTTCCTTTGTCATCTCCTGAAAGATCATGCATGTTGTCAACTGGTGATACTTGTGAACCACCTTTTTCCTTTCCAGCAGCAGCAAATGCATCTGTCCATATGGGAATGGTAACATACTCAAGTATAGGTGCTGATTTGTCTGCTTGTGATCCAACCTCTTTGCCAACCTGTTTACCTGAAACATCATCAACTGGTTCTTCCACAACATTTGAAGTTAACTTCACAATGTTTGGATTAGTAACAAGCATATAATTCAAAGTCCTAGATAGAGGTTCCAAGTCAAATATCCAATTTAGACCACTGTCAGGATCACTAGGTTTACTTTCTAAAAACCTAACATGTACTTTTTCAAGTATACGTTTTTCTTTCTTAAGGTAAACTCTATATCCTCTACTCTGCACTGAATAACCCATGAAGTAGCCTTCATCACCTTTAGCACTAAATTTACCTAAGGCATCACTAGTATCCAACATAACTACATGACATCCAAAAGGTTTAAGAAAACCAATATTAGGTTTCCTTCCCCAAAGTAACTCATAAGGTGTTTTGTTATGAATCTTGTTGACTAATGCCCTATTCTGAACATAACAAGCTATATTCACAGCCTCAGCCCAAAAAGCAATGGGAAAGTGAGCATCAGCCAACATAGTCCTGGCTCCTTCTATGAGGGTTCTATTCTTTCTCTCAGCTACCCCATTTTGCTGTGGGGTTCTAGCTACACTAAACTGTCTAGTAATCCCTTTCTTGGCACAAAAATCATCTAACAACTTATTTCTAAACTCACCACCATTGTCACTTCTAAGAATCTTAACCTCATTACCAGACTTCTTTTCAATCTGGGTAATAAATTTAATCAAAGTATCAGTAGTGTCACTTTTCAAAGCTAAGAAGAAAGTCCAAGTAAATCTAGAAAAATCATCAGTGATGACAAAACAATAAGATTTACCATTTAAGCTTTCTATATTAGTTGGACCAAACAAGTCCATATGCAACAAGTAAAGTGGTTTAGAACTAGAGTGCACCGGTTTAGACTTAAATGAGACCTTGTGCTATTTGCCTTTATGGCATGCAACACAAGAGTGGTCATTGTGGAAAGCCTTTTCAGGCAAACCATCAACCAAACCATGTCTCACAAGTCTGTTTATATTTTTAAAATTAATGTGCCTGATAGGTGTGTAAACACCCATCCTTTTTACCACTTAATTACAATAATAACCGAGCCAAAACGTGCATTTTTTGTCATTTATGTCGGAATTATGCGTGGTTTGTGTTTTTGTTTAGGACGAAATTGTGAAAAAGGGAGAAAACACGGGCATTCACGGGCTTTTATCGAAGAAAAAGACGAAAGACGAAGTCGAAAGATCAAGAGTGCAAAAAGAACGGAAGTCCAAGACCAATTCTGAAGATTTATCGAAGAAAAAGTCAAGAGACGGAAGTTTACTAAAAGCCGAAGAACTCGAGTCTTATTTATGAAGAAATTTCAAGACGAGTTTAAAGAAATCCCGAGACAAAGTCATTAAAGTCTAAGATTTAAAGAAGATTAAGAGGACAAGGACTTAAGCATGCAATTAAAGAAAGAAGAAAGAGGGGAGGAAGCTTCCTAAGCACTCCCTAATCCTCCCCTATAAATAGATTAGATAGGATTCATTTGTTCTCTTGTTGGGTAATAGTGACAATTAGTTCTTCCAATTTAATTACCTTGTCATTTAAATACATGTCATTTACTTAATTGTCAAATTTAAATTCTTGTCTTGCACCTTAAATTCCTTTAATTTCAAGTAAGTTCTCTTTTAATTCTTGTCAATCTTTATTTTTATTGTCAATCTCCTATCTACCTTTCTTTAATCTTTGATCTTTATGTTTATGTTCATGTTTATGTTTTTAAGTTTTTATTAAATTGATTAAAGTGGGTTTTTATTATTTTGATTAGTTTGGTTGGTTTTATTGATTTGGATTGACTGTTTATGATTAGTAGATGTTATTTGTTTAGTTTGATTTAATATTTTGGTTGATTTGATTAGTATTTGTTTAGATTCGTGCTTTTTCCTTTCTTGCGTGTTCTTCGCTGTTATCTGATTCCCAGGTTTATTCCGGATCAAGGATTTCAAACAAGTTGTTCCGAGTGAATGTGGTGTAGTGATTGTTCCGAACGAAGGATTCATTCCGGATAAGTGACATATCCTGGAATCAAAGTGTTCATTCGGAACATCATCTATTCCGAATCAGTATTATTTATTTGGAATAATTTATTATTCCGGATCAAGCTATTCATTCGGAACATTTATTGTTCCGGATCGCTTGTTCATTCGAACCTATTCCGAACCAGTAGAAGTTCGGAACCAGGAAGAAGTTCCGAACCAATGAGTTTTATTCGGAATAATTAATTATTCCAGATCAACACCTTCATTCGGAACATTTAATGTTCCGAATCAAGCTTGTTCATTCGGAAGTATTCCGGATCAGTGAAGAGGTGTTTCATTCGGAACATTCAAAGTTCCTAACCAAGAGAATATTCCGAATCAATTGAAGTTCCGGATCAGTAAAAGTTTCGAACGAAGGATTTATTCCGGATAAGTGACATATTCCGAATAGAGAATTTGTTCCGGATCAAGGATTTTGGTAAATATTCCGAGTGAAGGAGAATCATTCCGAACGAAGGTGACATTCCGGATGAGTGATTATTCCGAACGAAGGATTATTCCGAATGAGCTGTTTTCAGGTTCTTTTTAATTTAAGTTTTTTTAACTTACTGTTTTTAATTTTCAAGCTTTATTTTTCCCGCCTTTTTCCTTAGTTGCACTTTAAGTTTATTGCTTTAGATTTATTTTAGCCTTGCCTTGCCTTAGTTTAAGTTTTAGTTGCGTTTTAAGTTTGCCTTAGATAGTTTTAAGTTTGCATTATTTACGTTTAGTGCCCTTTAATTTTCGTCACGCTTTTAAATACTTGCACGTTTATTTTAAATTAGAGTTAGATTTAAATTAACGTCATTTACATTTAAGTTTCGCACTTTTTAATTACTACAACGACACAACTATTTGTTTCACCAAATAACAAATGAGTCGCATAGTTAACCAGGATCAATTCGATTAGACCATAACTTCGAACTTTTTAACTGAGTAAAATCTTTACATCAAAATGGCGCCGCTGCCGGCTCTTTTCGTAAAGATTAACGGTTTTCTGTGAGAGACGCGTTGCTTTTTGGGATCCGTTCACTCGTGAACGTTATTTTTCGCGTCAAAAATTTTCAAAAAATCCCAAAAACATTTGAAAAAAATCATAAAAAGCATTTCTTTTTCAAAGTTTTGCACCAAAAATATTCCTCTTTATCCTCTATTATGTTTAATTCTTTTCTTTACCCTTCTTATTTATAATTCTTCATGGATTCGTCTTGTGTACGGTGTGGGAGACCATGGCATGGTTTTCAAACATGTCAATGGTGTACTTATGAGCGGTGTGGTTTTGATATCGACGATACACAATTTGGATTTTGTCCATTTTGCAATTCAACAAATTCATACTTCTCCTCTTACAATACTTTCTCACCTTCTCCCGTCTATTACAATCCTTATCCTCAAGATGCAGCGGGTTTTTCTCCATACCCGTGGTGCTATATTTGTGGGGGCCCTCACGATGCTTCTTCTTGTGATCCGTCGAAGGTCTTTGAGAAAGTTCTGTGCTATCATCCCAGTGTGTATAACTTTGAGCCCCCACGTCACACCGTCAATCATCAACCCTTTTGTGCACTTCCTCCTGAGCAAATGGCCACAAATTTTGACAACTTTCACAAAGTTCAAGAAGCTTGCAACAAGATTATGGAGAAATGTCAAGCGGATCAGCAACAAGAGCAAGTATCTAACCTTAATGCTTATACTCCTCCTCTTGTGCCTCCATATTATTATGATAGTGATGATGATGAGAGTCCTATTTCTTGGAACGATGAGAATTCTATTCCTTCGCCCGACTTGCCGGCCCTGGAGCCTAAGAATTCAACCATCCTAAGGGATGAGGATCTTAGCACAATTCCTGCAAAGGAATCCGACGAATTCAATAAGTCTAGTGCTGATAACCTTGTCCCAATTCCAAGTGAATCTGAGTTGACATCCGACAGTGACGATGAGTATGATGCACTTTCTTCTGATGATGTTCCTTCCACCAACACTTTGGGAGAGGATTCTTTGGCTTTCTCTAATCCTCTTTTTGATCAAGATGATGATTTTACTTCTAGTGATGACGAGTCACTATCTGATGAAGACGTTCCGAAGGAAAATTTCAAGATTTATTCGAACCCTTTATTTGATTTTGATGACGCTTACATATCTAGTGAGGTGAATCCTCTCTTTGACGAAGGGATTGAGGACATTGATAGCTCTTATTCTCCTGCTATTACTGAACATACTTTGTTAGCCATGCCCCCTTCTATCGCAGAGGTGGGGAGTTCATATTCTACTGGAAAGGTACCGCAGGTGGAAGGTAATTCTTATCTTACTTCTCCTACTATATTGCCCCCTCATCCCACTGAATGCACGCCCAAACGGGTGATGTATCAATTTCACTCTCCGGGAAATGAGGATGAGTGCTTTGACCCGGGAGGTGAAAATAACCATTCTATGATTGATACCCTTACGGCTTTGCCAATTGGTCAGCATCCATTGTCTTTGGAGGATGACAATGTGATTCCTTTACCCACCCCACCTCCCGTGGATCAAGATTTCACATACTTCTCGTATGTTGAAAGGACCTTCCTACCATTCAAGACTTATCCTCCTGCCTCTCTTTTATTATATTCTTCTGAGAACGAGGACAAGGTCTTTGATCCCGGTATTACATTCGAGGCTTCCCCATGGACCATTTAATTCGGGGACGAGTCAGGCTCGTGACTCGATTAACAAAAACAAGCGCTTCTCGGGAGGCAACCCGACTATCTATCTATCTTTTTCTTTGTTTTTAAGTGTAGGGGGAGACCCGTTGGTGTTTGCTATTTCCTCTCTTATACTATTCAGGGATTCGAGCGCTCAATGATCCACTCTTGATGATTCTTGACGACCCGTAATTCCGTGTTCCCATCTTCCCGGTTCTATCCTAAACTCTTTTCGATTCACTATTTTATATTTTCCAATATTAAAATAGGAATCTCTTTAGTTGTCCTTTCCTTAGCGAGATTTAAACAAACGTGCACAATGTCCTAAGTGTAGGGGAGTTTACTCCACTTGCTTAAACATTGAGGACAATGTTTATATTAAGTGTAGGGGGACTTCTATCGAAGTTAAGTGGTCTTTTCCTTGTATTTTCCTCATTTTAACCGGAAAATCAATTTTCGACATTTTTCAAAATTTTTGATCTATTTTGGCCTATTAGTTTTTCCCTTTGTATAGTTATTTTCTTTCTTTGCTAGAATAAATTTTCAATAAAGTGGTTTTAATTTTAAAACGTTGTGAATCTTTTGACTCAACCCGAGTATACTTATCCAAGTTTACTCTAGCTATTATCCTTAACATGCTTAAGTCAAGTTTTGCTAGGCTTTTATATAGGGAGCTATAAAACGCGAAAGTCTTAAGTCTCACGGGTAAGAACAAGAACTTTTCGCAAGTTCCTATAATTGATCCTAGAGAGTTGTTTATGAAAGGAACTTTAAAATGCGATTTCTAAACTTGAAAAAGTCTAAGAGTTTGCAAGATCCTATAGACGACTCGAAAACCCAAACCTTTGATTTAAAAGGCTAAGCATCTACGAGTCTCGTTCCTTGAGATTTTAAACTGTGGAGAACGAGAGATGATAGAGTCAATTATAAGTTTGGTATTCTTTCGTGAATTTACGTGAGTTAATTATGAGCCTATTCTCCCATCGCTTGTTAATAAATTTATCTGCAATAAATAAGGTTGTACGATTTGAAAAGTTACTTAACTTCTAGCCCAAGATCGTATAAAAGTTGCTCGGTATGGATTAGAGTTCATAGCCAAGGCATAACTTATTGAAGCGGGATGCGAAGATTGGCGAGTCCAAAAAGGCCCTAACAAGGCATGAGGGCTACATTTTGTTGCTAAAGATCCCAAGTGATGTGAAGAATCATTTATCGAAAATCAATATGAAGGATCGAGACACATGACGAAAAGCAAGTACTCCCCAAAAGATCATGGAGAAGTCTATCCAAAAAGGCCCTAACAAGGTATGAGGATAAATAGATCCAAGTCCAAAAAGGAAGCGGATTGTTGTATATCAAAGTCCAAAATAAAGATTGCAGAAAATGAAGAAGTCGTGGTCCAAATATGAAGAATCTCTAAAAAAGTTCAAGTGAAGAATTCCTATTATGAAGAGAAGACCATTATTTCATGAACGTCTCTCAAGGTTTGAGGTATGAAGTCGCTGCCAAATATCGGTCCGAGAAAGGTCTCAAATCGCGAAGCGAGTTATGCCAAGATATGAACTTTATGAGGTCCCGAGAAGTAGTTTTAAAAGATTTTTTCCTTTAGCTAACTATTGATTAAATCGTTCACTTTATTTTCGGCCTAAATAACTATCAAAATAAGTCAAACAATGCATCCTCGTGATCATTCAAGACAAAAATAAAATATACGAGATACACCTAGGAATAAGGGAGTCTAAGTAAATAATTCGCCCACGTGAGTTCGTGTTAGTTTGCTAACTTATAATAATAATGATCTCGTTTTTAAGCTTGGTTTGGAGAAAGTGAAAACTTGAGAATGATGATTATTCATGACATTTCCAAAACCCAAGGTATGTTTTTGATTTCTTTACTTTGAATGTTTAAAATTTTTTATCTCTTTAATAAAGGCCAACGTGGATTGATTATGATGAAAAGTGTAAACGTGCTTTATAACTAATGCATTGCATGAGGACATTGCAATGGTCAAGTGTAGGGGATTTGATAGGTGTGTAAACACCCATCCTTTTTACCACTTAATTACAATAATAACCGAGCCAAAACGTGTATTTTATGTCATTTATGTCGGAATTATGCGTGGTTTGTGTTTTTGTTGTGATTTAGGACGAAATTGTGAAAAAGGGAGAAAACACGGGCATTCACGGGCTTTTATCGAAGAAAAAGACGAAAGACGAAGTCGAAAGATCAAGAGTGCAAAAAGAACGGAAGTCCAAGACCAATTCTGAAGATTTATCGAAGAAAAAGTCAAGAGACGGAAGTTTACTAAAAGCCGAAGAACTCGAGTCTTATTTATGAAGAAATTTCAAGACGAGTTAAAAGAAATCCCGAGACAAAGTCATTAAAGTCCAAGATTTAAAGAAGATTAAGAGGACAAGGACTTAAGCATGCAATTAAAGAAAGAAGAAAGAGTGGAGGAAGCTTCCTAAGCACTCCCTAATCCTCCCCTATAAATAGATTAGATAGGATTCATTATTTCTCTTGTTGGCTAATAGTGACAATTAGTTCTTCCAATTTTAATTACCTTGTCATTTAAATACATGTCATTTACTTAAATGTCAAATTTAAATACTTGTCTTGCACCTTAAATTACTTTATGTTCAAGTAAGTTCTCTTTTAATTCTTGTCAATCTCCTATCTACCTTTCTTTAATCTTTGATCTTTATGTTTATGTTCATGTTTATGTTTTTGAGTTTTTATTAAATTGATTAAAGTGGGTTTTGATTATTTTGATTAGTTTGGTTAGTTTTATTGATTTGGATTGATTGTTTATGATTAGTAGATGTTATTTGTTTAGTTTGATTTAATCTTTTGGTTGATTTGATTAGTATTTGTTTAGATTCGTGCTTTTTCCTTTCTTGCGTGTTCTTCGCTGTTATTTGATTCCCTGGTTTATTCCGGATCAAGGATTTCAAACAAGTTCCGAGTGAAGGTGGTGTAGTGATTGTTCCGAACGAAGGATTCATTCCGGATAAGTGACATATCCTGGAATCAAAGTGTTCATTCGGAACATCATCTATTCCGAATCAGTAGTATTTATTTGGAATAATTTGTTATTCCGGATCAAGCTATTCATTCGGAACATTTATTGTTCTGGATCGCTTGTTCACTCGGAACCTATTCCGAACAAGAAGAAGTTCCGAACCAAGAAGAAGTTCCGAACCAAGGAGTTTTATTCGGAATAATTAATTATTCCAGATCAACACCTTCATTCGGAACATTCAAAGTTCCGAATCAAGCTTGTTCATTCGGAAGTATTCCGGATCAGTGAAGAGGTGTTTCATTCGGAACATTCAAAGTTCCGAACCAAGAGAATATTCCGAATCAATTGAAGTTCCGAATCAGTAAAAGTTCCGAACGAAGGATTTATTCCAGATAAGTGACATATTCCGAATAGAGAATTTGTTCCGGATCAAGGATTTTGGTAAATATTCCGAGTGAAGGAGAATCATTCCGAACGAAGGTGACATTCCGGATGAGTGATTATTCCGAACGAAGGATTATTCCGAATGAGCTGTTTTGAGGTTCTTTTTAATTTCAGTTTTTTTAACTTACTGTTTTTAATTTTCAAGCTTTATTTATCCCACCTTTTTCCTTAGCTGCACTTTAAGTTTATTGCTTTAGATTTATTTTAGCCTTTCCTTAGTTTAAGTTTTAGTTGCGTTTTAAGTTTGCCTTAGATAGTTTTAAGTTTTGCATTATTTACGTTTAGTGCCCTTTAATCTTCGTCACGCTTTTAAATACTTGCACATTTATTTTAAATTAGAGTTAGATTTAAATTAACGTCATTTACATTTAAGTTTCGCACTTTTTAATTACTACAACGACACAACTATTTGTTTTACCAAAGAACAATAGAGTCGCATAGTTAACCAGTATCAATTCGATTAGACATACATCAACGAATCTTTTTACCTGGCCAAAAGCCTTGTATCAGTGCCCTAATCTCCATTGCCAAAGATTACTCTCATCAACTGAAGCCTTAGCATATAGACATGACAAATTATTATTCATCCTAATTCCATTAAGATTCACATTATAAATGTCCTTATGCCTAGGTGTGACAATCCGTCAATTTATGGTTGATATTTTATTCTCAAGTATTATTTAAAATATTATTTTAATGTTATATTATGAACTCACTTATTTTTGGGAAGAAATTTGGATTTACGTCTTGAAGTAGCATCGACTACGTCTAAACCAGAGGATTCAACGTTACGTGCTCACGTTTACATACACCGTTTTTGGTGACTGTCCGACATTTCGGGAAATAAATTTATCCGTGAATATTATTTTGGAATTTTAAATTTGTGTTGGTTCACAAACACACAAATTTAAGAGAAGAGATTATGACTTACGATTATAATTTAACGTCCTATACGACTAAACCGGAAACCTTAGGATTACGTATTTACGTTTTCGAACTCCGTTTTTTATGAGACAATTGTTATTAGATTCATTTTGTGCCGTTGATTCATAATTTATAAAAACGTTTTTCGTAAAATGACCCGAGGGCACGCAAATCGAGGAAACTAGAATCAAGGAGTACCCGTAAATTAATGGGGATGGGACAAGTTTACACTTGCCCACCCCCATACATGTGGCATCTAAATAAGCTACAACACACACCATATGTGTCAAAACTTTCTAAAGAAGTTTACCACTTGTCTTATAATTCCTTGAAACCACTTTTCCTAAACCATTTCTCACATCCCATCTCATGCAAACCACTCATACTCTCCTCCCTCACTCTCTCTATTCCGTCCCATATTCACCCAAAACAACCCTCATTTGAGAAAATTTAACCATGGAATCATATGTATAATTTACATATGATGAAAAACCATTGAAGTTATGAACATTGGAGGTGATCTTAACATGTAAAAAGGAGTTTTCAAGGGAGTTTGGGGCTGATTTCTCAAGGAGTTTTCATGAAGAACAAGGGATGATTTTTGGAGGAATCTACAAATACTTGGTGATCCTAGAAGTGGTGTTGATATCTCATAAGATTGGTTACCCAAAACCAAGTCTTGTTCATCAAAAACCTCATCTTTTCATCACTAATGGTGGTATAGAGAATTTTCTTCCTATCCTCTTTGTTATTTTGATTATGTAATCTTGTATTTTCTTTATTTATGTATATTTATATGATGATGAATGATGATTAAAAATATTATGTGGGGATTTGGTGTTGATAGATTTGATAAACATGGGTAAAAAGATGGAAAAACATAGGTAACAAGGTTAAAATCTTGCTAAATATGATGGCTATATAAAAACAGTAAGTTACCAAATGATAAACTGATAAAATGGCATGTTGGAATCAATTTACAGTAAGTATTAGATGTCATACACATGTGAGAGTTGGCCATGCAATGGAATCATCAAAATGAGTGAGATATGATCAAAACAAGATGAGTGTGCTAATCTGAATAGTCTGTTTTGTAGGGACTGTTAAGGATAGTTAAACATAGAATGAGCAGTAGCTATACCTAACTTATTTGTAGCACATAATATGAAGTTCATGCCATCCAAAAATGAGCTTCTAACTCATTGTAGAACTCTAGATATGATAAAAATGGTGAAGATGAAACTAAAAATAAAATTTTGAAGAATTAATGTTTAATACTATTATATAAGCACTCAAATAATATAGTATAAAAGGTGAAATTAAAACCCACTAACTAATGAATTTCATTTATATAAATATGTATTAGGTTAAATAAAATGGACTTTATAAAAATGGTAGTTGAATAAGATTAATAAGTTTAAAAACTATAAACATGATTTTTACGACTTTTTCGGCTATTACCGTAAAATTAACGTTTTTCGCCAATTAAAACTTAGACGGTCAAACCCGTCTAATGGAAAGTTTTTAAAAGTCATATACTGATGAGAATATATAAACCCACTTGATCATCATCATATGTATAAAATCATCATATGTATACGTAATTGTTATTTTTATAAAGTCATTGGACAAAAGTCTATGACGAGTATTATTTGTCTAGGTTTCCGTGATTGAAGCACGTACCGTACATCTGAATTGACGATAACCCGCTTTCCCACATCAACGTGAGTTCATAGCCTCGCACTCTTTTAAATGTTTGTATGAAATGTTTTATAAACCCGTGAGGGAGATAACATGTTAGTTTTTATAAAATAGGACACTAGTTGTCCCGATTGTTTGTTTATTGATTTGGACCCGAATGATTGTATGACCCGTTGAATGATTATATGACCCGATAGATGAAATAAAATGGAATATTAAAGTTAGGTTATGCAACTAAAAGTCCCATTAGCATGAATTGTGAACTACCGGGATTTGGTAGACGCTTATGCATATAATAGTACTATTTGGGGACGATCACCCCAGTTCGCGCCTTGACGGTTGATCCCAGTCGTGCCACATTGATTGGTAAGCGAATTTATGTATGAGAAGATTTACACAAGCGTGATTATTGTGACGACACGCTAATTTAGATGGGCAAATTGAGTTTCGGGCTAGCTACCCGTTGTTTGTTGTAGTAAGGTAACAATGTCATGCGGCTTATAATAATCCAATTAACGCAATACTGCTATACGCACCGAATTACGATACATTGCCTGACTAGCAATACGGGTTCTTATTATTGATATTATGTTCGTGTTTTGGTTTTACATAACCATATTCATATAACGATTTTTATTCAACTCTATACAACGTTATAAAACGTATTGTATGATGTTTTTAACGACAATGGTTCGTATAATAATTTTGAAGGCGAAAGCCTATATTATGATTTTGATAAAGATTTGTATAAAATGACTTTGGCTATTTTATGGCCTATTACAAAGATTTGTACAAAATGATTTTCGGTAATAATTTTATACCGACGACATATTGATTGTTTTATTAATCTCTATGAATTCAGTCGGTGTTTTCGCTGACCTTTTCTTTTAACATGTTTTATCTCAGGTACTTGAAGGTAATTCTCGGGAAGATAACAAGAATTCATGGCCCGCACTTAAATAACAATTTCCATTCAAATCTTTTGTAAAATTGTATGAAATGACTATGACTTGGGACCTATGTAAATTTGATATTTATGAATGGAAATGCTTTATTATTAAACGGCGCGATTCTTAAGCGTTGTCTATGATGTGAGTAATGTGCTATCCCGTAACACCAACGAGTCTTTCGCTGTATTGAATTGAGTAAATTTGGGGGTGTTACACTAGGTGTTCTACAATCATTTAATTTCTCATCTGGTATTTTAAAATCTTTGCTTAACACCAAGCATTCAGTATCAGTAAAAAGAACCTTATTTTTGTTATCACAAACTTGTGATACGCTAAACAGATTATAGTCAAGTTCCTTTACGAGAAACACGTTTTCAAAACGCAAATTGTTGGTGAGAAGAGTTCCTTTGCCTGTGATAGTTCCATATCCGCCTCCAAAGTAAACTTTGTCACCATCCTTAATGGGAGTGAAGTTTGTGAGATAATCTTCCTTCCCAGTCATGTGCCTAGAGCATCCACTATCCCAATAGCCATAATCATTAACCTGCTTTTGAATGCCCTACACATAAAGAAAACAAATTAGTTTTCTTTGGGAACCCAAGCCTGAGCAGACTTGGATTCATTTTGTTGTTCAACAAGAACAAACTTAGTCCTTATGACATCCCCTTGTTCATCCCTTTTTGGATTAAACACCCAGTTAACCCCAATTGGTTTTTTTATGACCTTGAAATATAATGAAATCTGTTACAGGTCATAGAAATCCCATCTAAATTAGGTTTTTGGTCTTGCTTAGGTCTCCATGTCAAGATAGAAGAAGCTTTAGACCCCTTTCCCTTTGGTTGCAAATATTTACCATTATTTGGTTTGGCAACATTTCTGTCAGTGTTTAATTTGGTCTTGTCAATGCTGAAATTACCCTTATCAACGTTCAACCTAAGGTTTGCTAAACGAATCCATTATCTATTGGACCATGTATTGGTCTTCTGAAAAGGTCTTTGTCCATAAGTATTAGACCATTTAGTAATGAATGGGGTTGGTCTAACAACTTGTGGACTTTGCTGGACAAAAGATTTGGGTTTGACAGTGTTTGACTTTTTGTCAGCGTTGACCGTTGAAGCATTGACACACTTATAGGCTAAATGTGAATAACTTCCACAAGTATAACAGGCTTTTCTAGACATAACTCTAGGTCTAGAAGAAGAGAAACCTGTTCCATTATCACTAACTTGGCTTTTTGGCGACCTAGATTTTCTATACATTTCTGCATATTAAATACTAGGTTTTCTATCAACGTTTAAGCCAAGGTCAACAGTCTTGCCAGTGGTTGGGTTTGTCACTTTGATAGGTGTAGACTCATTTGGGCTATCACTAAGCATGCCACCCGTAACAAACAAGGTAGGGTTGGCTTTCTTCCATTGGTCTAAATCAGTCAACTTCTGCCTATATTCCTCTACTGGGTAAGAACTCTTGGTGGAGGAATAAATTCCTCTTCTTGGAGTTCTGATAAACCAGTCCAAGACAAGTCCTTTCTAAGGACACCATAGAAGTTCCCAGCAGGTGTGGAACACCAACATACTCTTTCATCCCAATCCCAGTCATATCCCAAGCATCACTTTGTTCACTAACACATTTTTCTAGGGTTTGTGAAGCTTTACCTCATCTAATTTAGCATGTAAGTCAGCATTGACTCTCTCCATGATGCTTCTAATCTCAATACTAGCATTTAAATCATGATTAAGTTATTCTTGGGTAAAGGAGGGGTTTCATCAAAAGTCACGTTAAGTGATTCTTCAATTACGCCCAAGGTTCTATTAAAGACTATGTAGGCTTTGCTAGTTTGGGAATAACCTAAAAAGATACCTTCGTAAGACTTTGGGTCGAACTTGGTAAGGTAGTCTTTGGTGTTAAGGATAAAGCACTTGCTTCCAAACACCCTAAAGTATTCCAGTGAGGGTTTCTTACCTTTAAGAATCTCATAGGGGGTCTTTCCTAGGAAAGGTAGAATAAGAATTCGGTTGGGAATATAAGTCGATGTGTCCACGGCATTGCACCAAAACTTTTGAGGCAAAGATTGCTCGTTTAAAATCGTCCTACTCATCTCTTGGATGGTCCTATTCTTCCTTTCAACTACCCTATTTGATTGTGGAGTGCGAGGAACCAAGAAGTTATGGGTAATACCATGAGCTTCACAAAAGGCACCAAATTTCACTTCATTATCAAATTCCCTACCATGATCCGTCCTAATAGAGACAATTGGACATCCTAGTTGATTTTGAATTCTTCGACTAAAGATTTTGAAATGATCGAAAGCTTCATTCTTAGATGCCAAAAATCTAGTCCAAGTGAATCTAGAGTAGTCATCAACTATAACCAGGGTATAAAGGTTACCTCCATAACTCCGTATGACGGAAGGTCCAAAGAGATCCATATGTAGGAGTTCTAAGCACCGAGAGGTTGAAACGAAATTCTTGGCTTTGTGACTTGAGTGAACTTGCTTTCTAACTTTGCAAGCATCACAAAAGTGACTATCAAACTTCATCTTGGGGAGGTGTCTTACAAACTCCTTAGAGACTAAAGATTGAATTAAACGCATATTAGCGTGACCTAATCTCCTATGCCAAAGAGTAGAACTATCATCTATAGTCGCAAGACATATGTTGTCTTTTGACTTCTTTTTGACCTTCATGACATAAAGCACATGCTTTCTAACACCTTTTCCAATGACCTTTACATCTTTTACGATTTCACTGTCATTTTCTGAAAAGATGGCCTTACACTTATTGTCACAAATTTGACCTATGCTTAAAAGGTTAAAACCTAAATTATCTACGTGCTCAACATTTTCAATAGTCGTGAAGTCAAGAGAAACCGTACCTTTGCCAATGATATTACCACGTAGACTACTAGCGAATGTAACGTTACCTCCATCGTATGCTTTGTAGCGCGAGAACAAACTTCGATTACCCGTAATGTGTTTAGAACAACCACTATCCTTAATGCACTCGTCGGGCTCCAAGTCAATTCCCAAGCATATCTAGGTAACAACACACACGATAAAACATTTGGTCCCGAATATCTCATGGGTCCAAAATTGTTAGTTCCAAACACCCCTTGCATTTGGTTGGGATGCATGAATGGAGGAGGGGTTCCCCATGGGGAACAAAAGGGAGGAGGATAATAATTCATATAACCATTTTGTTGTTCATTATTTCTCCTAGGTGTATTTGATCTTGGTTTAGAGTTGTGGTCATTCCATCTAGGGGTTGGAGTTTTACTTCTAGGTCGTGAATTGTTTTGACTATCTCTTCTAGGTGTTGTCGTTCTACTTCTAGGTCGTGAATTATTCCGTACTCTTGGTGGAGTAGAAGATGGTCTTGATAAACTTCTATTTCCCATTAGAGGTTTACTCACAGGCTTATAGAACTTATCAACGGCATTGTCGTCAAGTATGGGTAATTTGACTTTGTTAACAATAAGATGCTTAGGATGCTCACCTAAATTTGACTTTTCAGAAAGTTCAAGATTTTCATCAAAAATACTTTCTGGCCACGGTTCCTTATCTACGGCGGCGGTTCCATAGTGATAAGGAACCACCCCATACAATCTGGGACCGCGTACAGCAGACAGTTTTTATGAAAATCTGACTTGTTTAGGTTCACTGGTTGATGCTTCATTTGAGTTGAAACCTACACCAAGTCTTTCCTTAGAATGAATTTGTTTGTTTAACATATCATCAAGAGCATTAGTACCTTTCATGAAATTTTCCAGTTTAAAGGAGGTTCTCTTGAGATCTTCATTCTCTAATATAAGTTTCTCATAACTTACGCAACCTAAATCAACTTCTTTATTTTTCTCAATCTTGGCTAATTTTTCCCTAAGTTCATTGATTTCATTCTCAAGCTTAGTTTTGGTTGATTTGAAGGTTTTGTTCTTTTCTATGAATTTAAGTCTAAGTTTGTGTAAATTATCATATTGGCCTTCTAATTCAATATCATCTAAGGTGGATCTATCATTGCTATAATATTCGGTTTCGGAATGTACCTCTTTAGAAGTGTGAGCCATAAGACATTTCTCCTCATTGGGGTTGTCATCAACATCTTCACCACTATCGCTCCAAGAAACACTAACGAATGCCGTGTGATTCTTATCGCGTGAAGGCTTTGGACACTCACTAAAGAAATGATTTGGATCACCACATCTAAAGCAATTCCTATCACCTTTTTCGTTCTTGGCAAACCGATTCTTTAAGAATGGTTTCTTGTCATTGTTGGGTTGCCTCACGTGACCTCGTCTTTTGAAGAACCTCTTGAAATCTCTCACCGCCAATGCATACTCCTCGTCATCACTATCCGAGGAACTATCATGATCGCTTTGTGCCTTCTTGGCTTTGATTGCAAGAGACTTTCTTTCACTCTTGGTTTTCATCAATTCCGAGTCCTTCAAAATTATCATCTCATGAACCTTCAAGTTGCCTATGAGTTCATCGAGTGATAAAGTTGAGAGATCTTTCGATTCTTCGATCACCGTGACTTTTGCTCTCCACTTCGGATGTAAGTCCCTTAGAAACTTCCTAACATTGTTCTTGCTATAAAAACCTTCATCAAGTGCTTTTAGACTAGTAATAATAGTGTTAAATCTAGCGAAAGCACTATCAATAGTTTCATCTTCTAAGATGACAAATTGTTCATATTGTTGGACAAGAAGATCGATTTTGCTTTCTTTGACTTGGCTATTACCTTGGTGGGTTACAGAAAGAGTGTTCCAAATATCTTTAGCGGTTTCAAACATAAAAATCCTTTCATACTCTTTCTTAGGTAAAGCATTATAAATCACCATTTTAGCCTCATTATTTTTTGAAAGGTTATTTTTATTATCGTCATTAGCTTTGTCAAAAGCGACCAAATCCTTTGTTTTAGAAACTTAATTAAAATGATAAGGTAAAAAATCATCATTTTTAATAACATGCCAAAGATCTAAATCTTTTGATTTCACATAAGTCTCAAATCTATTTTTCCAATAAATAAAACTATCAGTTTCAAACAGTGGTGGCCTTTGCATAGATTGCCCTTCTAGGTACTTGTTGGAATCCATAGATCGATTCAAGTTTTAAAATACAGTATACTTTAAAAATACTTGAGCAACCCGCTCTGATACCAATTGTAGAAACTAGAAGGGAGGTTTGAATAGTTTCTTATATTTACTTGTTAAATGATGGTTTTCAAAAAAAATCCTTTTTCTCAAAAACTTAGACTTAAGGAAACATGTGAAATCTTCTTATGCACAATATAAAAAATGATAGTGTAACTTGTAAAACCCGTAAAAATAAGGTCGTAGTTTAATTATATTTTTCAAATTATTTTGAAGTATTTATGACGTTAAATATTATTATGTTTAATGGTTTAAGTTGAAACCGATATTAAATATTATATTTTAATATTTTGAAGAGTAACGAGGATTACTAGTGATCGCGATACCGACGGATGCCAAAATTTTATATTTTATTATCGATCGTTTTGATACTTAATACTTTCGACGATATCGTTTTAATTACGTATCGAGTCGTTATATTATTATTTCGTGTGCGTTTAAACTGTTTAGTATTTTTACGAAACCCGAATCCCGTAAATATTTGTAAAATTAACTTTTAGTCATTTCCCGCTTTTTAACTAATATTTACATTTTGGACCAAAACTATCACAAATTGGAAAAAACTACCCCAACCTTACACTATATAAATGTTTTCCACTATCTCTTTTCATTTAAAAATTCATTTTAACAAAAACAATCATCTCTCCTTCCTTTTCTTCTTTGGCCGTACACCACAAACAACACAAATCATCAAATTTTTTGATGATCAACTTTGATCCATCCAAAAACAAAACAAGTCCCATCCTAGATTTTCAAAGGGCTACATTTTGGTATGAAATTTACCTACATGCATCTACTTTTTATATTTTTGAATTTTTGATTAATTAATCTATTGTATGATCATCTTATTATATTTTATATTATTATGGCTAGTGATTCTACTAGTTGTTGTGTTTGAATTTTTGAAAGAATTTTGTAGAAAGTTACATGCAAGTGTGTTATAGGTTTGATCATAGTGTAGGAATGTTAGTATAATCATATTAAATGGTATAGGAATGGGTAAATTTTGTTGAAAAATTGATATTGTATGGTTTTTAAAAGATCAATTTTGGGCAGTAGGTTTGAAGCCATTTTCGGGAGTCTTAAGTCTGAAAATGGGTTGATATTATGGGATTATGGCGTAGAGAATTTCGTTAGCTTCGATTTGATATAAAGTAGGCCTTCCAACTCCAAACGAGGTGGAAGATACACTAGTTTGATTTTCGTGTACCGGGAGACGAGTGTTGACACAATCCGAAAATTGTTGTCGATATTTGGATCGAATCTCGAGAACTATAAAATGAGTTTCAAAACTATTCAAGGTCTGTTCTCAGGCTCCAATTTTAGCGTTTTGAGTCTATTTTTAGAATCAAGTGGCGGTTTTACAAATGGAGTTGTTTAGAATGGTCAAAATGGTTTCGTAAGTCAAGGTCGCTAAACTGTCCGGATTTTGTGATTCAGAGATGAGTCGGGCAGGGAACTTTAGAAGTAAAATCTTTTGATGGGCTCTTGGGAGGACTTTCTATGTATAGTAAGTAAGTTCTCTGAGTAGTATCATGAAGTTTTGATGTGTATAAGTATGGGAAAACGGCTTGGACATTCGGTATGTTCCGGCAGATTTTTATTAAAGGCATAGAACAATAAAATGAATACATAGGAGAGTATAATAGAACCACTTGCATCGTTTTCTCTCGAGTTGTCGTGATTTTATAATTGAGTTTGATTTTATTAAGTATCATTTATCTCTCGAGTCTATTATTAACGTACGCACCGTATTTGCTAGGTTGCGGTTGTCGTGTTTTTCGGGCATCTACTATCGTCGGCGATCGTCTTCAACTACTTCTACTACTTATGGTGAGTCTATAGCCTCGCTTTATACTAGTTATTAAATGATTTTAAACCGCGAGGGGGAATACATGTTTTTATAAACTTAGAACATAAGTTTTTTATGGTATGCTTGTCCCTCTTTGAATGGACCCGTGGTTGCCTTTAAATTGCATTAAGTGATTGCCATTTTTAAAGCCTCAATTATGGACCGTTAATTAACCTATGATGGGTTAACCGCTAGTACAATTAATAGATCTATGGGGGAAGCCGCACCGGTTCAGTTTGTGTGGACTTTTCACAAAAGCTTAGGCCCGACCTCCACACTGTTTGAACATATTGTATTGAGAAGTCAGGTATACGGCAATGTACCAATAATCTGGAGGTAAAGACAATTAATAAATCTCTTGTCTTATTAGACCTAACGGAGTGTCTAAGGGCTCGGTTCCATGAGCTTATTGCAATTTATGCTATATACAATTATTATTGTTGATGCAAATTATTATTTGATGCTTATAAGCATGCTACAAACTTATAATCTTTACTTGTGTTCAAAATGATTACATAAACCTATAGATTTCACTCGGCATTTTTGCTGATTGTTTTACTTACATGTATTTCAGGTAATCATGAAGTGGAAACTTGGAGGTCATGGGATTGAAGTTGTGCACTGCTTTTGTTGTTCAAACTCTTTGATTTATTTATCGTTCCATTTTTAAAACAAACTAATATGTTGTTTTAACTTATCTTTTGGTAACGATTACTTGGGACTACGCTACTCTGATGAATGTTTAGGAACGATAAAATTTTGAAACGTCTCTTTTCGAGTCGTTCTTTATAAATTGTGTGTTTTTATACCATTGTTTAGCACCCAAAGATATATTCCGCTGCGTGTAAATTTGGGGGTGTTAGAGATTGGTACCAGAGCCATGAGTTATAGAGAACTAGGTATTTATTTTAAAAACCTAAACTATAACTGTCGGTTTTATTTTTCAAAGAGTCGATGCACCGAACTTCGCGTGACTTCAGGTTCAAGCTACTTCTGGGATTACCACTTTAGTATGCGTTATTACGTATACTTTATTGGCAAGTATTTATAAATAAATACTATGATCCATTTATGGATATATTTATATCTAGGATACCTTTATCGATATATATATTTATGTCGTTAAACCTTTCGATAAAAGTTTATCATTTATTAATGATTAACTTAAATAAATACAATGAATTTTCAAGATCTTTCTGTATTTATTTTTGAAGTATTTAAATTGCTTTTATTGTAAAAAAATTTATATTATGACCTTACATACCTTCGTCTGCGTGTGCTATGTTCATTGTTTAACCCTTTGAGATATCTATATACATATCCAAATCGTCTACCGGCTGTTCGTACTTGGACGTCTTGAAACGTAATCTCTAGAGCATTGTGTAACTCAATGTGTCCTTGGAATAGACTAACCGCTATTGTGTGAGTCACACATTTTGAAAAACTTCCTATAATTGTGATGAATAATATCATGGTTTTTCTTAATATTTTGTTGATTTTATCACCGTTTTACACGGCATGCGAAGATTTAATTCATTGACATTTATACGTATCAACTCCGAAGTGTATTGTTCGCTTATATCTTGGTAACGTCAATCACCTTTTTGCTTCCTAAATTACATGTTGAATACCTTGAAGCATCTTATGTCATTCATTATACTATATTTTTATTTGATGCTCATTATGAGTTTTATTTTTCATTGTTGTAAAATCCACAAGACATGTGTGTGTATATATATATATATATATATATATATATATATATATATATATATATATATATATATATATATATATATATATATATATATATATATATATATATATATATATATATATATATATATATATATATATATATATATATATATATATATATATATATATATATATATTGAGCCGTTAGGAAGTGTCGAAAAATATATTTAATGGAGAAACTGCAGGTGGTGTATAAACAGGTCAAAACTTAAATTTAAAACCTGCTTTCTTAAAATAAAATAGTCAAACCTGCACAGAATTTGCAGGGGTATTTTAGTCATTTATTATTGGGTTTCAGGTCTCGGGTAAAACTAGAAAGTCGTCTGAAACGTCGTTTTGCATCAAAATGCTTTAGACTCCGAGTCTTGGAGATGTCGTTTATCCGGTCAATTAATCGGCTCATATTTAAAAGTTAAATCTAATAAAAAAATTCAGAACATGAGTTTTAAACGTTTCTAAGTAGTTTTGCTTTCATTTGAGATTGTAAAATTTTAACGAATATTATTTTACAACTAACGAATATTAGTTGCATGTGAAAGTGTTTAAAATAGAAACATTACAGGTTTAGCAATTACCAGATTAATGGTGTAATTTGAAAACAAATAATATATTTTCTTAAAAGCATGTTGTGTCGAGTATCTTACATAGAATACACATGTGGATTGATTTATTCTTTTTATATATATGACTCGTTTGTCATTCGATGTTTTTTATTTTTATTTTCTTCTAACCTTCCACTGATTTGGGTTGAGTTTTGAAGTTTTGTCTTCACATTCTTCGTCGATATTTTTATCACGTGTCTCATGGCGTTTCCGTCTAAACCTTATAACCTTTTGAAACTTTATTAACTAGTGACCATTTCATTGGTTTTCCTATGAGCTACTATTTGCCACTTTTTGCAAACTTTTGGTTATTATATACTTCATCAAAATGTCACCATATAATTTTAATTGACATTTTTACTACAATTATTTTCATAAATTGTTTTACTTTGATATTATGAAATAAATTTTTATAACATTTGAGTTATTGCTTAAAAATCTTGCCAATTCTTGTATCCTATAAATTTATAAACTATTTTTAAATTCCATTTTACAAATAGCATGGTTTATATATAAACATAAGGAACGTAATACTCTTCGACGAAATGAAGCACTGCATTGCTAGCCCTAAATTATACATGGCCTGATCACCTATGTCTAGTTTAGAAGGAGCCATGCTAGGCTGAATAGTAGTCAGCTTAAAATTTTTGATAATAATCAATTTTATACTTGTACTTATTAAAAAGATAAATAAAATGAAATAGAGTGAAAAAATGTTTTGAAAACCTTTATATTTTATGCAAGTAGCGCAATTTCTATGCATCCGCATACGTTTTCTTATCTTCTCTTGAACGAATTACGCGCTTATGAATATGTTTTTACTCGACGATCGTTTTTCTACTTGTTACTTCATTTTGTCTTATAAGTTATTTCTTTTGACCGCTCGTGTAATTACTGACTGTTGACAAATGACTTGAAAGTCTCGATGTTTTATCCTTCCTTCTCGTCCAATCTTCTTTATGTGACTGGGTATATCTTTGGAATGTTTCCACACGTGAATAATGAATTATCACTAGAGTGATTTCCGTATATCCGGGATGACGTCCGTCACTCTCGTTTGTCTCGAAATCCACTCTTGTGAACCGTGCTTTGACTTCTCTCTTTAAACACTAACATCGTTCATTTGATTTGTTTTAATTACAAGTGATTATTAGGAATTTTCTTTGATTAAAATTTTTGTATGGATCTTATTTCCAATCATGTATCGACCACCGCTAAGTTAACGAACTGATATTGATGAACCACCGACCGCACTAACCAAATTGACAACTTGTTTAATCTATTATTTCTTATCGTCTTACTATCAACGCCTTCATCTTATTATTCTCATTAAAAATTCATACGACATTTGTTTCGTCCCCTTTTGTACCGTTGATTTCGTACTAATTGCTGACCATTATTTCCATTCGTATTCGTTTGTTGTCTTGTCACATTTTGAAACCCGAATATGTCCCGTGTTTACTTTGACATATTAAACACCTATAAGTATATCGACAACCTATTATAATAGTTTTATGGAACTTGTCTACATTTTCCAATGATTTTCAGTTATCGAAATAGCCATCACAAGTAAAAGGTCAAATTTATACATAATATTTTGTATAACTAAAACTAATGTTTAAAATAAAATTATGCTCTATCTTTGACCTAATTGATTTATCATACTTTACTTTAAATGTAATAAAATTACCGGTTTAATTTATATTCCTAATAGTGATTTAATTGGAAATTATATTTTCTAATTGTAACCATCAATACGAGTTTAATTAATAAATTCATATCATTCTTTCAAAGCTTCTTAGGACGACCAAATAAATTTTGAAACTATTTAACTCCTATTTTTGATATATCATATATATCAAGAAGGTACCTCAACTGATTTTTTAAGGTAATACCAAATCCGGGACGGATAATTGTGACAGACGTTATTTTAATGTTAATATTTAATTCATTCTTCGCTCTCATCTTTTTAGTATTGTGAAATGTTACGTTTTATGGTTACATGAGTCGAGATCCCTCGTCGATCGTCAACCTTAAATCATTTTACCACATCTTGTCCGTTTATGCGTTTATTGAGTTCATTTTTATCTCGTTCTGTTCCTCGTATGGAAGATCACTATTTTATTCTGAGTTTAAAATGAATCTCGAGAAGCAGTGTATAAGAAGAAACGATAAGTGTCACCAGGATTTATGCGTGTACATGTGGAATGATTGAGGACCGAATCTCTTAATGAATAGAGTTAATAAATTTGTTACAACCTCGAGGAGTATGTTGAAGCTGACACCGCAAGTGGAAAGACTCTGGAGATCAAGTGGTTATTATTAAGGGTTCGTTCAAGGTTTTCTCGATGATTAATGGTGGAGATCTATACTCGATGTTTATGTTCGACCTTTCCTTTTATGTACTTATATGGTGTGTGATCTAGTCAAATGATCGTAAGTTGTGAGAACTTGAGACGGCATCATCCAATGACGTCCGATCATGTAGAACACATATTATGTAACATCTTTTTGACTTTCAACGACGATGCTTATTAAGACTTTAATGCGCGTTGGCGAAAATGAGATGGTGCCTTTGTATAATCTTTTGAGTAGGGACCCGCGTGTGAGCACCCTCCGATGACGAAAATGTTTTCTTGTTAGTTCTTTTTTATGTGTGTCCATGGATATCCGGCCGATGGATATACTTTAATTTGCAACCTTCCTTTTAACTGGAATTACCCGAAAATCCTGTCATCTATTCCTGTCGTCAAATTAGCTTCGTGTTATTCATAAAATTTTCATGTGTCGAGCTTGACGGGTGACTTGTGGATAAGGATTTATTTATTCCTTTTTGGTGAGATACAACTTGACGACAAGTTACGTTTTTGTAAAAGAACCAGTGGAGATCGTGGTTCGAGATTCACGTGGGAACGTGAGGACTTCTTTATAAGGAATGCCGTCATCCTTCCAGGTAGTGAACAACTCGTGTATGAGGCGAGTTGAGTGCCGGGACGTCGCTCCCTTAAGGTGGTGAGGATGTAAAACCCGTAAAAATAAGGTCGTAATTTAATTATATTTTTCAAATAATTTTGAAGTATTTATGACGTTAAATATTATTATGTTTAATGGTTTAAGTTGAAACCGATATTAAATATTATATTTTAATATTTTGATGAGTAACGAGGACTACTAGTGATCGCGATACCGACGGATGCCAAAATTTTATATTTTATTATCGATCGTTTCGATATTTAATACTTTCGACGATATGGTTTTATATACGTATCGAGTCGTTATATTATTATTTTTCGTGTGCGTTTAAACTTTTTAGTATTTTTACGAAACCCGAATCCCGTAAATATTTGTAAAATTGACTTTTAGTCATTTCCCGCTTTTTAACTAATATTTACATTTTGGACCAAAACTATCACAAATTGGCAAAAACTACCCTAACCTTACACTATATAAATGTTTTCCACTATCTCTTTTCATTTAAAAATTCATTTTAACAAAAATTCATTTTAACCTTCATTTAAAAATTCATTTTAAAAATTTATTTTAACAAAAACCACCACAAACAACACAAATCATCAAATTTTTTGATGATCAACTTTGATCCATCCAAAAACAAAACAAGTCCCATCCTAGATTTTCATAGGGCTACATTTTGGTATGAAATTTACCTACATGCATCTACTTTTTATTTTTTGAATTTTTGATTAATTAATCTATTGTATGATCATCTTATTATATTGTATATTATTATTGTTAGTGATTCTACTAGTTGTTGTGTTTGAATTTTTGAAAGAATTTTGTAAAAAGTTACATGCAAGTGTGTTATAGGTTTGATCATAGTGTAGGAATGTTACTATAATCATATTAATGGTATAGGAATGGGTAAATTTTGTTGAAAAATTGATTTTGTATGGTTTTTAAAAGATCAATTTTGGGCAGTAGGTTTGAAGCCATTTTCGGGGGTCTTAAGTCTGAAAATGGGTTGATATTATGGGATTATGTCGTAGAGAATTTCGTTAGCTTCGATTTGATATAAGTAGGCCTTCCAACTCCAAACGAGGTGGAAGATACACTAGTTTGATTTTCGTGTACCGGGAGACGAGTGTTGACACAATCCGAAAATTGTTGTCGATATTTGGATCGAATCTCGGGGACTATAAAATGAGTTTCAAAATGATTCAAGGGCTGTTCTTAGGCTCCAAGTTTAGCATTTTGAGTCTATTTTTAGAATCAAGTGGCGGTTTTACAAATGGAGTTGTTTAGAATGGTCAAAATGGTTTCGTAAGTCAAGGTCGCTAAACTGTCCGGATTTTGTGATTCAAAGATGAGTCGGGCAGGGAACTTTAGAAGTAAAATCTTTTGATGGGCTCATGGGAGGACTTTCTATGTATAGTAAGTAAGTTCTCTGATTAGTATCATGAAGTTTTGATGTGTCTAAGTATGGGAAAACGGCTTGGACATTCGGTATGTTCCGACAGATTTTTATTAAAGGCATAGAACAATGAAATGAATACATACGAGAGTATAATAGAACCACTTGCATCGATTTCTCTCGAGTTGTCGTGATTTTCTACTTGAGTTTGATTTTATTAAGTATCATTTATCTCTCGAGTCTATTATTAATGTACGCACCTTATTTGCTAGGTTGCGGTTGTCGTGTTTTTCGGGCATCTACTATCGTCGACGATCGTCTTCAACTACTTCTACTACTTAAGGTGAGTCTATAGCCTCGCTTTATACTAGTTATTAAATGATTTTAAACCCGCGAGGGGGAATACATGTTTTTATAAACTTAGAACACAAGTCTTTTATGGTATGCTTGTCCCTCTTTGAATGGACCCGTGGTTGCCTTTAAATTGCATTAAGTGATTGCCATTTTTAAAGCCTCGATTATGGATCGTTAATTAACCTATGATGGGTTAACCGCTAGTACAATTAATAGATCTATGGGGGAAGCCGCCCCGATTCAGTTTGTGTGAACTTGTCACAGAAGCTTAGGCCCGACCTCCACACTGTTTGAACATATTGTATTGAGAAGTCAGGTATACGGCAATGTACCAATAATCTGGAGGTAACGACAATTAATAAATCTCTTGTCTTATTAGACCTAACGGAGTGTCTAAGAGCTCGGTTCCGTGAGCTTATTGCAATTTATGTTATATACAGTTATTATTGTTGATGCAAATTATTATTTGATGCTTATAAGCATGCCACAAACTTATAATCTTTGCTTGTGTTCAAAATGATTACATAAACCTATAGATTCCACTCGGCATTTTTGCTGATTGTTTTACTTACATGTATTTCAGGTAATCATGAAGTGGAAGCTTGGAGGTCACGGGATTGAAGTTGTGCACTGCTTTTGTTGTTGAAACTCTTTGATTTATTTATCGTTCTATTTTTAAAACAAACTAATATGTTGTTTTAACTTATCTTTTGGTAACGATTACTTGGGACTACGCTACTCTGATGAATGTTTTAGGAACGATAAAATTTTGAAACGTCTCTTTTCGAGTCGTTCATTATAAATTGTGTGTTTTTATACCATTGTTTAGCACCCAAATATATATTCCGCTGCGTGTAAATTTGGGGGTGTTAGATAAGTAAACTAATACTAACTAATGTATATGCACAAAGAATAAAGAATGTAAAGATTTAAGGGTAAAGAAAGATCAAACCAAACACCAAGGATTTATAGTGGTTCGGCAACGAAGCTCACTCCTCGTTCCTACTCCACTCCTCGAGTACTCCTTACTTAAGAGTTCTCTACACAACAAGCTCCTTATGGTGGAGAACACCGTACATGTCGCTTAACCAATTTCCGACTCTAAGCTAAAAGTCGAGCCCTAATCATAGCTAGGACCAATCTACACAACTATACTTAGTACATACACAACTTCCAAATAGACACAACTACTTGGATTTTCACAACTATGACACAACAACAAATGTATAAGATTTGATCTTCAAAGGATCATTGGTGATGGACTCAACACTTCACAAGGATAGTGTTCTTCTCTTTGCACTTGAAGAGGAAGGGATGGATGAGATAGGTTCACTTCTAAACAAGTAGTAATCAATCAAATGATCAAGGATTTGAGTGATTTAAGAAGTATGTTTTAATATGGAAATTTATGTGCAAAAGAGGTGAAGAGAAAATCTGAGAAAGGTCCACTATTTATAGGACAAAGGGCCAACGGCTATATCTTTCCGCGGTTCCTTATCTCAGCCGGCGGTACCTTATCGATAAGGAACCGCCTAGGCACTAGGGAACCGCCGGAGTAGACTCTGCTCCCTTTTTGTCCTTTAGTGGTGGAGGTCTTATCTGATTATAAAATATTCTCAAAGAATATTCCAAATAAAAAAAGAATATGCCATTTTCAAATTTTCAAATATTTAATTTAATAAAACATTTTCTTAAAAAGAAAGTTTAATTAAAAACTTGTCACATTTAATAAAAGGGGAGTTTTAAGAAAAGATTAAATCACTTGATCACTTGATTAAGGTTAGTACTTGTTTATTCATACCTTAAGTGAAATGGGTAAAATGAAAAATACTTGAACTCAAGAATTCGTTTTTCATTGTTTTCGTAAATGCTTGTTTTTACATATTGTCGTAATCAAAACTAAGCGAGACCGAAAAATGCAAGTAACGTTTTTAGGCATTATTGCATTAACATTATTTAATAAAAAAAAATAGAAAATTCAAAATATTTTTCTGCAGTGAAATTCGACGATCAATAACCATCTCATAACCAATCAAATCGACGATCGCTCCGGTGAGATGCAAGACACATGTGTCAAGAACCTACAACGCAAATTTCACGACGATCCAACAGTTAACGAACGAGTTATCGCTGTTTGAATATGGTTGTGTAGAAAAATTTGACCATAAACCCTAGACGGGTTATTCTTTTTTTTCGAAACGAACGAACACCTTGTTAGTTCCTAGTATCAAGAGCAACCCGCTCTGATACCAATTGTGGAATCCATAGATACACGAATCTTTTAGCTACTAGGAATGCATCTCGTTCATATGTGATTAACATAGCGGAATTGAACAAGACACATAAACGTGTTTAATTTTCTAACATTTACTTCCCATTAAACGTTAACACTCAAACCCTAGACGTGTTACAAAGAACATCACGCCTATAACACACGAATCACACTTTTGGTTTATATTGTAAGAACAGGTGAATGAATAAAACATACGGTCATTGTATTCTTTATATACAAGAATACAAGACTTTTCTTACAAGAAATCTAATTACCTATGAAGTCCTTCTATCTTTTGCACTTTAGTCCTCTTCCTTGTGTAGAAGGTCTCCATATTCTTGTAGTCTTTCATATTTGCATTTAAGTCTTCTTGTTTCATTATTTTATGTTTTTTCACATCAAATCTAATTCCCAACATAGTCAACTATGTGCTTGAACTGTATTTGAACCAGAAGTTATCCCGCGATTTCTAAGAAACCGTCTATAGACGCGTAATGACTTGACACTGTACCCAGTCATTATTCTGTGAATTTTCTATAAGTCTGACCTAATTATTATGACGGTCAATGAACATACGATAATCCATGAGAGTATTCGTTAATTGTGAATTACGTGCTTAACTGTTTAGTTTTACCTACGTGATCTTTATTTTTATGAACTGAGTGTTAATTAGCTGATGTATATATTTATGTGTACGTATTTTAGTGTTTTCTCTATTTATACTAATGAATCGTATTTTCAGTGAATAATTATTTTACGTAACGTATTTTTGTATTTTACGTAGTTTTTACGTTTAACCGTCGTTAGCATGCATAAAATGTTTTATAAATCATAAAATATCATCTTACGTCGAAAATCATAAATTTAATTTAGTTCGCTAAATTTCTAACTTTTACCTATTTTTAAGCCTAATTATATATATTTCGATAATTACCTAAAACTAATTAAACTTTTTACCCTAAACTTTTAACTAGTTACCCATTGTAAATATTTGAATTATTTACCCCTTGTGGAGCCCCATAACCGGCAAAAGAAACATCATCACATGCATTTGGTTAAATTTTTGGTTAAGCTTATCATGGGGTCATTTTCACCTAACCTCGCCATTTTAACTGATTGACTACATCATTATTATCACCAATTCATTATTCACATCCAAAAACACACACAATCATCTCTTTCTTTCTCTCTACCTGCGACCAAAAACACCAAAAACACCAAAAAACCATTGTTGTTTTTTCTAAGCTTCATTCCTTGAAGGTTTAGTACTAGTCTTATAAACAAGGTTTTATAAAGATAAAAAAGAAAGAGTTTTCATTATTTGGTTTCTTTGGTGAAAGTTGATGACATATAGTAGTGCTTGGTTTTTAGTTGATTATATCGTATATCGGGCTATTGTGGCTACGTAGAATCGTTACATTAAGTTATTTCTTGAACCTATTTTGATTCTTTCATTTTCATGTATAATATATGTAGATCTATGCATGCAGGTCACTTATCATGTGTTTTTCTTGAAAATAAAAGATGAAAAACAGTTTATACTTGGTAATCTTTTAGATCCATGTGTTTTACGGATGGATCAACTAAATCTATGTATTTTTTTAACATAAAATGAGTTTTTACTAAAATATATGTGATATATTTACAGATCTATGAACTTGAACATGTTTTTGTTATATTACTTGTGTTTATGAAAATTTGAAGAAAACTAGTAATGGTACTACAAGTGGTTATGTTTGAAAGGACCGCAAAAGTCCAGTTCATGTACACCTCCAACTATGAGAGTTATAGTGTCAAGAGTATGATAAATCGGTGTTCACTGTATTTATGATAGCTAAGCTCATGATATCGAAACAAATGACCCAGTACATACACCTCAATGCACATATAATTGCCCCTAGAGAGTAACTAGCCAAGATAACTCAAGCCACACAAATGATATACACTCGTCCAGCGACAGAATATGACCGAGTGAAGGTTGTCAAGCTTTGATAGATCTATCCATGACATAAGAGATCACTCCAACAGAGTAATTAACGATTCATGATAATGGGGACTATGGCTACGCAACTTAAGCTAATTATAGACAATGCTCACTGAGCGCTCACAGAAAAACGTTTTTGCATCCGTAAGCAATTATAAGCATTTATCGCATCCTAAATCATTAAATGTATAAAGAAGTTTAACAAGGACTATATACTCACCTCTAGCAAGAATAAATCAGTACAAGTATATCAAGTAATAGCAAACGACACTAGGGCAACCTAAATATAATACTATAGTTTAGGCGGTAGCTACTAAATCACATAAGTCAATCACATACGTCGCTTATCAATCATGTGCGTAGTTTTATAGATAAAACACGACTTATCGAAATCATATATTAATAAGTAATATATTAAACTTCGGCAAATAAATTATTTAGGACTCGACGGAATTCGACGACCTTACAGCGTAAATTTTAATTTACTAAATTTAACTTAGTCAAATAATCAATAAATTTTCTACGGAAAATTCGATAGCCTTTCAAGGTTATTTTGAAATTTTACATTTTTAGTAATCCCTCGATAATCAAGCACTTTCCCAATCAAAATCAACCAATAATCACTTTCCCACAAAATACTCATTTTACAACGTCCAAATAGTAACAATAACCAAGTATCTTTAACACGCCCTTTTACGCTTCTCAAACCGTTTCCAATATTTATAACATTTTGAACTCGTTTCGACACTCCAAATAACCTGGTTTGACTCGAAAACGTCATTTTGATCATATTTAAATTCTAGACAACAACTATTTTTAGTGTTTCTACAAAATTAATTTTTCTGACAAAAAACAAACAATCATATCTTCCTCATTTTAAGTCCGTTTTTAGCTTATAATATACCAAAACGAAGGCAATAACTTACATTTTCATAATCCTGTACAAATCTAGTGTTAAAACTGTTTATATAAGCGTTTAAGCTTCATATAAAATTCGGACATAAAGTATAATATTTGTAAAAATACATTTTTGACCACTTTCAAACATAACCACTTATAGTAACACTACTAGTTTTCTCAAAAACTTCATAAACAAATGTAATATACAAAAACATGTTCAATTTCATAGATATAAGAATATATCACATATATTTTATTAAAAACTCAAGTTATATTTAAAAATACATACACTTAGTAGATTCATCCATAGAACGCATGGATCTAAAACATTACCAAGTAGAAAATATTTCTCATCTTTTATTTTCGAGAAAAACACATGATAAGTGACATGCATGCATAGATCTTACACATATTATGCATGAAAATGAAATAATCAAAATAGGTTCATGAAATAACCTTATGTAGCGACTCTACGTAACGACAATAGCCCGAACTACGATATAATCAACTAAAAACCAAGAACTACTATATGTCTTCTAATTTCACCAACAAAACCAAATAATGAAACCCTTTCTTCTTTTTATCTTTACAAACCCTTATTTATAAGTAACTAGTACTAAACCTTCAAGGAATGAAGCTTGGAATAATCAACAATGGCGGTTTGGTGTTTTTGTTCACGGGTAGAGAGAAAGAAAGAGAGGATTGCGTGTGTTTTTGGATGTGAATAACGAAGTGATGGTAATAATAATGTAGTTAATAAGTTAAAATGGCAAGATCATGTGAAAATAACCCCATGATAATCTTAACCAAGATTTTAACCAAATGTATGTGGGGATTTTTATTTAGCAGGATATGGGGGGCTCCATAAAATGAAAATAATTCAAATTTTAACTATCAGTAATAATATTTGTTTTTTAGTATATTCGTTTTCCTCGAATCGAGTAAAACTAAAATCAATTTTTCATGTTTAGACTTAATTGTTTTTTGTTACAAATGGTTATTTGGTATCTATGTTTACTAAGCACAAAGCACTTAAAAAGTAAAAATATGTTGGGAATCTAAGTTTGTTAGATTACCTGATCATAGATTTAAACACAAAGTAAGTTGTTAGATAGTCACATGCCTGTGCCTAGGAGACAGGCAAGTATCGCAAGACTCACAGAGATCCAAGTCTCTGTGAGCAGCCTCAGAGGAGTCCATGTCAGAGACATTATCAAGGAAGTCAAAGATTACTTGAAGACATACTCATTGGCCGTGATGGATAACAGCCAAGATGTATCAGGGACTCTGAGGGCTTGAGGGTTAACAGGGGTAGCAATACCCTGTTAACTCTCAGCACACTTTGGACATGCCATTTTTGTGTGTACGAGACAATGATGAAAAAGGAAACTGTCTCAAGATCTGTTTCCTTAAAGCATTGTGGCAGACTACCAAGAATAGAAGAGTATCTTGTGACAGATGTCTGAAAAGTGAATGTCTTGTGTAGTCACCATCAACTAGTACTTAGGTCAACCTCGTATCACTATAAATAGGATGTGTATCCAAGCATTAATGTTTAACACTTTGAGAATATTCATACCATTAATGCTTAGAACTTATTGAATCAAACAGCTGTGACTATATTCATAAGTTAGGGTTTATAGTTGTTCAAAGTGTGCACAACACATTGTCATCAAACGGTGTTATCCATAACACTTATAATTCTTTATTATACAATAATAAGATTACGTTTGAAAAGTAATAACTTGTGTTGATTAGTTAAGTTTAGTGTTTCTAGCATTTATTAGGGACTTTCAATTGGTATCAGAACGGTGTTTGATATTAAAACCTTCAAGAAACATCGTTCTCAGTCTTATAATCAAGATCCACATGCCAGAAACTTCTAACCCACCACAATCACCTTCTGGAAACAACAACAATGCATCACCATCTTCACCAAGACTCACCCCTCCACCTCCTAATGACGATGATCTACCCCAACTTCTTGACTCAAGAGGCGGATCACATGTCACCAGTGTACTAGTCTTTGATGAAGAAGATTTTGCTAGTTGGAAGAGTCAATTTCTTGTGTATCTCGATGGACTTGAACCATTTATTCTAGAAATTTTAGAAAATGTTCCTTATGTTCCCATGGCGCTTACCTGCACTGATGAGACTGCAATTATACATAGTCTCATCATCCAAATCGGGCTTAAAACGCTTAATATATCATCAAAATACCCCTATATATGCTTGTATTTGTGTCTTGTGTATTTTAGGTGCGGATATCGTGAAATCAACAAATGATAACAAGAATGAAGCAAAAACGAAAACGGGAAACGAAGCCGTAGAAAGAACCGGACCCAAATCATGGATTTTCCGAAAAGACCCTTAAAGAATTGAAGAATGTCAAAAATGGCCCCTCAACTTTTGAAGATTGACACTTTATACCCATAATCTATCAAAAATTACTTTGGGGTCCTAAAGTTTGAAGACACATCATGAATAGTCCTCAAAGTTTGAAGAAATTACATGTTATGTCCCTATTCTAAGCATTGTTACACAAGGACTAAACATGCAAGTGCACAAGGACTAACGGTGAAATATCTCAAGGACTAAAGATGTAAAGATGTCTAAAGGAGAAGGCTAACAGGGGGACCAAAACTGCCAAAACCTAAAACCTATTTAACTAACCCTCCATTAATTTCCCACTCACAAACCCCTCACCCACTCTCACACCGCCACCTCACCACCCACTCACCCATCATCCAATCAAAACAACCCCACCATCCACGTCACCCACCCAACTTAACAACTGATTATTAAACTAGTTAAGACTTTTCCCTCCCTAAACACTTTTTTAAAATTAATTCACCCCCCAAACAGATTAAACTTTCCCCTAATCCTCTCATAAACCCTAAAACACCCAGATCCAATTAACCCCAAAACAAAGGGGTTTAACCCAATTATTTCCAGAAACACCCCTTTAAAACAGAAACTTGAAATTTTAACAAAGAAAATCTATCCTATCATGCACTAAATCCATTCAAACCTACTCTAACCTGTTTCAAACCAACAAATATACAATATCATGCATTTGTTTGCATCCTAACAACCTAGTTCTGTAAATAATCATAACACAAGAATTTTTCAAGCAAGTATAGAAGGTAAAACGCCCTTACCTTGTGACCCTACATCAAGGCATCACAAAGGCAGCTTATGCCTTTTCCATCAAGCTCGGGCTTGAGCTGATCACTTTAAGGAAGGGAGTTGTTGGGTATGACAAGATGATGATGATGATGGACTTCAAAAGAAAAGACCATCACCTATCCAATATGCAAAATTTGATCCTGTTAAGATTAATAACCAAGAGAAAGAATGACCTAGAATAAGCAACCACAAAGTGTATAAGCCTGGCTTATTGATTAAGCCAGTTTATCACTTTTGGCTTAAATAAAAAAAATCTTTGAAACTAAAATTTTTCAAAACACTTAAACCAAACAAAAACTTGAAGTTTCTTGACAAAAGAGTATCAAAACTAGCAAACCAATTTTGAAATTCCACTTGCACTTTATATCAAAACTGATTTCAATATTTTATAAGCTTTTGCCAAAAGAAACTTCAAAAACTGATTCTTTGAAATCACTTGATAAGCTTGAAAAACTTGTAACTCTCAACTCTTTCTCAAACAAGAAATAAGATGAAACTTAAAAACATTAACTTAGAACTCAGATATTGCAATTTAATAATTTTTTCATTTTTCATTAATAAAATTAATAAAATACAAAATCTGGAACAAAACGTAAATGGGTACATGACAGCCATTTATATACTACTTAGAAGAACATTCTAGTCTCCTGAATAAAATATTACAAAAGGGAAAAGTCCTAAACCCTAATTCGTATGAAAATCAAGAAATACCCTTTGAATCTTGGTCAAATTGGTTCCATGTGATCTCTGAGGTGGAATCTTAAATCTTGAACGTTAAAATGGTCTTGGGGACCAAGAAAAACGTTTGGAGACGTTGGATTGCTGTTGGATTCCATTTTTGCTATTCTAGGTGCAGCAGGGGGAGGACGGGGGGCCATATGGTGAGGGTGAGGACACAAGTGAAAGGTGGGATGGGTTTAGTGTAGGGTTAATCACCCATCTGGAAATAATTGGGTTAAACCGCTTTGTTTTGGGGTTAATTGGATCTGGGTGTTTTAGGGTTTACGAGAGGATTAGGGGAAAATTTAATCTGTTTGGGGGGTCAATTAATTTTATAAAAGTGTTTAGGGAGGGAAAAGTCTTAACTGATTTAATAATCAGTTGTTAAGTTTGGTGGGTGACGTGGATGGTGGGGTTGTTTTGATTAGATGATGGGTGAGTGGGTGGTGAGGTGGCGGTGTGAGAGTGGGTGAGGGATTTGTGAGTGGGAAATTAATGGAGGGTTAGTTAAATAGGTTTTGGCAGTTTTGGTCCCCCTGTTAGCCTTCACCTTTAGACAGCTTTACATCTTTAGTCCTTGAGATATTTCACCGTTAGTCCTTGTGCACTTGCATGTTTAGTCCTTGTGTAACAATGCTTAGAATAGGGACATAACATGTAATTTCTTCAAACTTTGAGGACTATTCATGATGTGTCTTCAAACTTTAGGGACCCCAAAGTAATTTTTGATAGATTAGGGGTATAAAGTGTCAATCTTCAAAAGTTGAGGGGCCATTTTTGACATTCTTCAATTCTTTAAGGGTCTTTTTGGAAAATCCATGATTTGGGTCTGGTTCTTTGTACGACTTCGTTTCCCGTGTTCGTTTTTGCTTCATTCTTATGATCATTTGTTGATTTCACGATATCCGCACCTAAAATACACAAGACACAAATACAAGCATATATAGGGGTATTTTGATGATATTTTAAGCGTTTTAAGCCCGATTTGGACGATGAAACTATGTATAGTTGCAGTCTCATCACTCCCTGATAGGTGTGTAAACACTCATCCTTTTTACCACTTAATTACAATAATAACCGAGCCAAAACGTGTATTTTATGTCATTTATGTCGGAATTATGCGTGGTTTGTGTTTTTGTTGTGATTTAGGACGAAAAGGTGAAAAGTGGAGAAAACACGGGCATTCACGGGCTTTTATTGAAGAAAAAGATGAAAGACGAAGTCGAGAAGTCAAGAGTGCAAAAAGAACGGAAGTCCAAGACCAATGCTGAAGATTTATCGAAGAAAAAGTCAAAAGACGGAAGTTTACTAAAAGCCGAAGAACTCAAGTCTTATTTATTGAAGAATTAAAAGACGAGTCCAAAGAAATCCCGAGCCAAAAGTCATTAAAGTCCAAGATTTAAGAAGATTAAAAGGCTTAAGGACTTATGGTGCAATTAACAAAAGAATAAGAAGAGAAGGACTAAGCATGCAATTAAGGAGAAAGGAAAGAGGGAGGACGCTTCCTAAGCATTCTTTAACCTCCCCTATATATAGATTAGGATTTCATTAGTTAGTTTTTGGTTGGCTAGAGTGACACTAGTTCTTACATCTTTAATTTTTGGACATTTACTTTTCATGTCAATTTAAATACATTGTCTTGCACTTTTAATACCTTTTAATTCCAAGTAAGTGTTATTTAATTTTGTTGCTTTAATCTTCATTTACCTTTGATCAAGTTTCTTTTCATCATTCTCCTTCTATTTTTCTTCTTTTTGGTTCATCCAAATATCGGATTAAGCAAGTTTCTTGCTTAATCTCTTTGCTTATTTTACTAAAAAGTTTATCTTTTTACTTTGTGTAAGTTTTTGTATAAGATAAGCCATAAGTTTGACAATCTTATTGGCTTGTTTCATACTAAACTTATTTGATATTTTTTTAAGTTTTCTAAAAAGTTTAGTCTTTCTAAAAGTTTGCTTATTTAGTTTGCATAATTCGTGCTTTGAAAAAGTCTTTAACTTAGTTACTTATTGTCTCGTTTTATATCTTTTTAATTAAGTTTTGATTTGTTCTTATTCAAGTTATCTTATTAGGTTTGCTTATTTCGAATCACAAGCCATCGCAATGATAAACCCCATTGCGACGGGATATTGCGACCAGCATTACGATCCGTGCATCGCATAAGGGTTTTGCATTCCGATTCGTTTTGCGATCGGGATTGCGATTGGTTTGATTTTGGTGATATCGCGATCGGTATTGCGATTGGGATCATTGCGACAGGTTTGTTAGTGTTATTGTGATAGGTGATTGCGATCACATTGCGATTGGATTCCTTTTGGTGACATTGCGACAGGATTCCGATCGCATTGCGATGGAATGCACTTTATTTGTTTATTTTTGTTAAGTCTTAAGTTTATTTGCCTTAGATAGATTTAAGTTTGCGTTATTTACTTTAATTGCCTTTTATTTCCGTCACGCTTTTAAATACTTGCATTTTACTTTAAATTAGAGTTAGATTTAAATTAACGTCATTTACTTTTAAGTCTTGCATTTTTAATATACTACAACGACACACTTTTGTTTCACCAAAGAACGACTGAGTCGCATACTAAAATCTTTTTTCAATTCGAAGAGATTGGTTCAACGATAAATTTTTAACTAGGTAAAAACACAGTTATTAAATGGCGCCGCTGCCGGCTCTTTTCGTAAAGATTAACGGTTTTCTGTGAAAGACGCGTTTCTTTTTGGGATCCGTTCACTTGTGAGCTTTATTTTTCTTTCCTAAAAAATTCAAAAAACCAAAAAAAAAATAAAAATTAAAAAAAAAATTTAAAAATTGTTAAAAATCCATAAAATTTAAAATTTTCAAAAATCCAAAAAGAATTTATATTTATTCTGTATATATATTCTCTTTGTGTTTGGTATTGTTTTCTTTTGCCTTTGTAGGTGTATGCGTACTAGATCTTCTAATTATCAAGAGCCCCAGACTCGAGAAGATTTAAGTATGTCAGGTGTTAGCAATAACAATAATCCACCGCACCTCATCAATAACAACAATGTTCTTCCACAGCCCGATCTTTGGACAATGGAGGAGCTTTGTCAACCAACAATGTTTGGACGAGGAGGACCGATTGCGCCGATGCAAATCACGGCTCCGGAGTTCTCGTTGAAGCACCACATGATTCAGCAAGTGCAAACTAACCCATTCCGTGGATTGCCTGATGATGATGCCAACAAACACCTCGACAAGTTCATTACAATCACTCAAAGCATGAAGTTTCCCGGTGCCACAATGGATGTTCTTCGCCTACAACTCTTCCCACATACTTTATCACATCACGCCGAGAAATGGTTTGATCGTCTCCCGAAGAATTCTATTCATACTTGGGATGACATGACTCAACGCTTTTTGTCGCGCTACTTTCAACCATCCATGGTCACGAGCCTTCGCAATAGCGGTTTCATGCAAGATCCCGATGAATCTCTTTTTGTAACACCCCCAAATTTATACAACTCAATACAGAGGAAGACTAGTTGGTGTTACGGGATAGCACATTACTCACATCATAGACAACGCATGAAAATCGCGTCGTTTAATAATAAAGCATTTCCATTCATAAATAGCAAGTTTACATAGGTCCCAAGTCATTTCATTTAATACAGGTTTTACAAAGCATTTGAATGGAAATAGTTATTTAGGTGCGGGCCATGAATTCTTGTTGTCTTCCCGAGAATTACCTTCAAGTACCTGAGATAAAACATGTTAAAAGAAAAGGTCAGCGATAATGCCGAGTGAATTCATAGAGTTTAATAAAATCCATCAATATAACATTGGTATAAAATTATTACCGAAAATCATTTTGTACAAATCTTTGTAATAGGCCATAAAATAGCCAAAGTCATTTTTATACAAATCCTTATCGAAAATCATAATATAGGCATTTGCCTTAAAAATCATTATACGAGTCAATGTCGTAAAAACATCATACAATACGTTTTATAACGTTGTATAGATCAAATAAAAACCGTTATATGAATATGGTTATATAAAACCAAAACACGAACATAAAATCAATAGTATGACCCTATATTGCTAGTCAGGCAATACATCGTAATTCGGTGCGTCTAGTAGTATTTTGTTAGTTTGGATTATTATAAGCCGCATGACATTGTTACCTTACTAAATCAAACAACGGGTAGCTAACCCGATACTCAATTTGCCCATCTAAAGTAGCGTGTCGTCACAAAGGTCACGCTATGGAAATCTTCTCATACACAAATTCGCTTACCAATCAAAGTGGAACGACGGGGATCAACCGTCAAGGCGCGAACTGGGGTGATCGTCCCCAAATAGTAATATTATATGCACAAGCGTCTACCAAATCCCGATAGTTCACAATTCATGCTAATGGGACTTTTAGTGACATAACCTAACTTTAATAATCCATTTTATTTCGTCTATCGGGTCCTTTAATCATTTATCGGGTCATACAATCGGGTAATACAATCATTCGGGTCCAAATCAATAAACAAACAATCGGGACAAATGGTGTCCTATTTTATAAAAACTAACATGTTATCTCCCTCGCGGGTTTATAAAACATTTCATAAAAACATTTAAAAGAGTGTGAGGCTATGAACTCACGTTGATGTGGGAAGGCGGGTTATCGGCAATTCGGACGTACGGTACGTGCTTCAATCACGAAAACCTAGACAAATAATACTCGTCTTAGACTCTTGTCCAATGACTTTATAAAAATAACAATTATGTATACATATTATGATTTTATATATATGATGATCAAGTGGGTTTACATATTCTCTTTTTAGTGTTTACGTATTGGTAACTTCTTACTAGTTTACTAGTTTTACCTATTTACGTGTCTTAGGTCCAATAAACTAATTATAAGTTCTTTAACTTGTTTTAATCCATTTTATACTTATATTATCAGTATTTAAACTTTACAAGTTGGGCCCAAATGGGTTAAGCCCAATAAGTTCTATTTATAAGAGTTTAACTTATTTAGTCCTTATTAGTCCAATATGTTTACTTAGCTTGTTAATGTCCGTATGTCCTATAGTTCGGGTTTTATCGGTTTTTACTTGTTATATATGTTTATATATCAGTATATGAGTTTTATAAAGTTTACATTAGACGGGTCCAACCGTCTAAGTTTTATTTAAGAAAAACGTTAATTTTACGGTAATAGCCGAAAAAGTCGTAAAAATCATGTTTATAGTTTTATAACTTATAAAACTTAACTAGTTACTATTTTTATAAAATGTCCACTTATTTACCATTGTACATATTTATATAAATGTATTATATGTGTTAGTGGGTTTTTATTCACATTTTATACTATATAATTTTGAGTGCTTATATAATAGTATTATACTTTAATTTCCAATATCTGATTTTTATTTTTATGTTCACCAAAACTGCCATATCTAGAGTTCTATATGGAGATAGAGGCTCAAATTTTTATCACATAAACTACATGATATGTGCTCCATTTAACTCTTTTATAGCTACTGTTGAATCAGCCTCTAAGTATTTTCTAAAAATCGTCCAAAACAGTGAACTCAGATTTGTACTTTAAACTTGTTTTGATCATATCTCACTCATTACAATGATTCCATTGCATGGCCAACTCTCACATGTGTAAAAGACCCATAGCTTACTGTATATTCATTAATCTATACAATTTTTATTAGTTCACCATTTGATTCTTTACTGTTTTATGCAGCCATCTAAATTAAGCAAGATTTTAACCTTGTTTCTTATAGTTTTTCATCTTTTTAAGCATGTTTATCAACACCAATCCCCACACAATATTTTTAATCATCATTAATCATCATATACATATACATAAGTGAAAGAAATACAAGATTACATAATCAAAAATAACAAGAGGATGAGGAGGACAATCTTTATACACCAAGTTGATGTAGGTTGTGATTTGGACATGGATTTTGATGGAGAAACTTGTGGATAACCAAGACCATCTTCAAGACCACCATTCTTCATGTACTCCTTGTGGAAAATCAGCCCCAAGACACCATTAAAACTCCTCCTTGGATGTTATAAGCACCACCAATCTATAGGGCTTCAAAAGGGCTTCAACTTATGTGTAAATAACATAAGATTCCATGGTAAATTTTGATCAAAAGTGGTGTTTGATGAGGGGAAGTGGACGAAAAGATGAGAGAGTAGAGAGGAAATTGTGAAGTTGTTTGCATGAGAAATGAAAGATAATGGTTTGTGTGTGAGTGGTTTAGCTAGTGGATGAAGCTTAACTTGTAAGCTTTAGGACATGTGTTTACTTCTTGTTTACAACTTGACACATCAAGTGTTGAGTTGTGATGTGTTGGCCGTAGGTTTGTGTGGGGGTGGGGCAAAAGTCATTTTGTCTCATCCCCATTTATTTACGGGCACTCCTCGATTCTAGTTTCCTCGATTTGCGTGCCCTCGGGTCGTTTCACGAAAAACGTTTTCATAAATTATGAATCAACGGCACAAAACGAATCTAATAAAAATTGTTTCATCGAAAACGGAGTTCGAAAAAGTAAATACGTAATCCTAAGGTTTCCGGTTTAGTCGTAAAGGATGTTAAAATAAAATCGTAAGTCCTAATCTCTTCTCGTAAATTTGTGAGTTTATGAACCAACACAAATTTAAAACTCCAAAATAATATTCATGGACAAATTTATTTTCTGAAATGTCGGACTGTCACCAAGGACGGTGTATGTAAACGTAAGCACGTAACGTTGAATCCTCCGGTTTAGACGTAGTCGATGCTACTTCAAGACGTAAATCCAAATTTCTTCCCAAAAATAAGTGAGTTCATATTATAACATTAAAATAATATTTTCAAATAAATATTGAGAATAAAATATCAACCATAAATTGACGGATTGTCACATCATTTATCCCTAAACAGGATCTTTGTCTTCAAAGATCATCTTACTACTCGCTTCTTATAAAGTTAAAGCCATGTGGGTATTTCCTCCACATTGGTCTTTTCTCACAAGTGTAATCCATTACAATACGCGAGTTTCATCAAACATAACTACGGGAATAAGATCAGGCTAAATGTTGACTTACTTTCTCTATCCATGATGTTCACGGGTTTCTGATGAATGCAACTTTTCGCCGATCTATGTGTGACAACCGTGGTTTTGGGTTTTTCACTTGGTCTTACTTTTAGGTTATTTTATGTGTGCTTACTTGAATTGTGTGTTTACGTGTTTATTTTGTGTGAACGAGGTTGGTGTGGTTATCGTTTATGAGTATAGAGTACTCATAAGTAAATCGAGGTACGGTTATTTCATGTTCATGAGCTCACAAGTGGTGACTATGAAATGAAAATGGTGATATTGTGGTGTTTACGTATACGTATAAGTATTATAGTAATAGTATTTTTTTTTGGATTTACGGTTTAGCGTTTAGAGGTCTCGGGTGAGGTAATTATCCATATGAATATTTTTCGGGATGGTTTTAAGTCATTTAGGACTTAGTTATAAAGTTTATTTCAAAATTTGAGATTTTTTATAAAAGTGTATATTTTACGTCTTTTACGGTAAAACGCGTAAATTTGACTAGTTTTACGGTTTTGAGGTTTTGGGAGCTTTAGGAGCTGAAATAAATTAAGGTAAATTAAGTTAATATTAATAATACATATATTAATAATAAAAAGAAATAAAAAACGAATTTTGATGGGTATAGGTCGGTTATGTGAAAAAAAAAAGAAAAGAAAAGGGGAAAAAAGGGAAAAAGGGAACCGGACTTTTGTATATGGGCCAAGGACATGTTAGGAAAGTATATAAAATATTTTTATTAATCAAAACACTCATAAAATCCCTGGAGATCAAGGTTTGGTCGGCATAAATGGTGGTTTTAGGGTTCTTCATTAATTTTTCTTCTTTCATAAATCAAAGGTAAATCTTCATAACCCTTTTCAATTTAATTGTTTTTATGTTTAAATTAATCATTCTTATGATGGATTAGGGTTAGGGTTTAATAAAAAAAACAGTAAATTAATGTTGTATTAATCATAATATGATGATTACATAAGTTAGGGCTTGTAATTAGAGGGATTAGGGTTAATTAATAAGGTTGATTTTGTTAAACCCGTTTTTAAAAACTGGGCAGATTTTTGAGCCAATTGTTTTGATCATATCGGGAGTTCTACAAACTCTTATTTTACGATCCAAGTACCCCTGGAAAGATATTTGAAGTGTCTTCTCAATTCAAGAAACGAGAACTAAATTGGAGGTCGGGAAGTGGGTCAAAAATAGGTTACAACAGTCGGAGGTCAAAACAGTTTTAAATTCAGCCTGTTTTCTTTTTAAGTTTTGGGTTGTTTGGGGTACTTAGGGTTGCATTGGGATCTTCTCACGAACATGAGAGATGGTTTATATATTGTAATAAGGATCTGCACTTGGGCTAAGATTGTGGTTTAGGGTAAGACCCTCGAATGGTAATGAACTTTTCATACGTTTAAAATCAGGAAAACTGGAATGACAAAAGTATATATATATATATATATATCAGGGCCTTAACAGTAGCTTTAAGGTTAGGGCAAGTGGGAGGTGTTAGGCAACATATGTAAGGGTATGAATATTCCTTTTACAGAAACCATGGGTATGTTTAAGTGGACATTTGACTTAATGTTTTGAGACCTAAAAAACTGGGACTGTTTTGTGTAAAATATGAACGGGATAGTTATTAAACTTAACCAAGTTAAGGACTTGTTAAGGAAGGGTAATGGGGTGTTTAGAGTTATAAATGGGGTATTTATATGAGAGGAGGTTAGATGTCCATCATAGGTTGATGAACCATTTTAGAGGTTGGTTCATGTATTGATTTATGTGTTTTTGGATTATTAGCTTGGGGCTAGAGCAAGGACTTTGGAGAAGCAATCAGGTGAGTTCATAGTCCCATTTTACTACGTTTTTAAATGTTTTTTTCCAGTATGGGATGGAGATGACACTTGAAATGTTCTTTAACATGATTTAGTACTATGTTTTAAAATGTGTGGACATAAATGTGTTATTGTGTGACTTGCGTGCTTATGCGTTCTCATATGTGCTTTGGTACGTATTCTGCTATGTGAATCTTGTTTGGATTGTGATTGGCTTTGGTACATAGATGTATGGGCGTCTATGGGACCAGTTGTGATGTGTGTGGAGCGTGGGGCATGATCCGTCTTGAGTACTTGTGCATCGTCTCTTCGGAGGCAAGATATCTCGACGGGGATATAGTTCATCTTCCACAGGTGGTGTGGGAAAGATCCGGATAGTGTGGTGTGTTCTTGTGCGTGTGACGGGATACTTCTTGATTGTTATAATGTGCTTTGTGAATTGTAGATGTGATTGGTACTTGGCTTGAGTTTTGTTGTGGATGCATGTAGCATGATTATCACATTATGGTCAATTACTATAAATTGTTTTTCTTCAACTTATTTACAGCGGATGTCAAGGTTTTTTTTATGATGTTCTAGATAACTTAAACCTATGTTCTCACCAACTTTATGTTGACCGATTTTAGTGTCATTTTCAGGTGAGGTAGTTGTGCAAGATGATGTTAGAAGTGGCTAGAGTATAGAGGCTGCTAGGATTGCATTCGGAGGAATCCCTTTCCTCTTAGATTTTATTTTGTGTTTTGATTAAGTGAACTTTGTGGTACCTATATGTTTGATGTTTGTTTATTTGTATGTCTTTGGTAAGAGGTAGGCCTGTTACCTACTTACCTAGACGCCTGCATTGTTGAGATATTGTCACGACATTTGTGTCGCCATCTATGATATTTCAATTTCATTTAGTTCTCTCTATAGACACGCTGTTGTTGTAATGATATCCATACGTCGCGCCCCATATTCCGCCATGGTGGGGTGTGACAGAATGGTATCAGAGACAATGGTTATAGAGAATTAGGTTGCCTAGTCGTGTAGCCTAGTCTATAGCTTAAGGGTCCCTGCATATAGGCGTCATAGGAGTATGTGTGCATTTTATAGTAATTGATGTGTTAGAATATTATTTTTATAGTATTTGTTAGGTTATGAACTACTATGGTTCATACTTAACTACATGTTATTTTCTTTACGAGTTTTGATTAGTGCGGGTGGAACCATGGTCGTATACGCTAGTCATTGTTGGATTTCGCTTAATTATGTTTTCATGTTCTTTATACATTTCGAATTTTGTCTACGCTGGTTCAGCTAGACTACGAGTTTATGTGTTTCGTGCATTGGCTATGTTATTTTAATACATGGTATTTTAATACATGGGGTTTTGGATCTTATCTTGTGTGGTTATGTGCTTGTGAGTTGTTGGATTATGTGTTATGTGTAGTATTAATTTCTTATAAGTGTCATCATAGGAGGGAGTACATTGGTGAAAGGGAACATGTATAATTATGGAGGCCTACATAATTATATATGTGCCACAACACCACTGGACTTTCAAGTATGATTGCATGAAAGAGAGTTAATACATGCTTGTATAGTATATGTTGGATGGATTTGAGTGTATGTACGCTTATGCCTATGTATGTAAAATTATTTTCTACTTACCGGTTGTATTCTTGGGATGGTTGCTAGCCTCGTTTCTTTTTTAGATGTTCAACTTCTGTAGTAGCGCATTACTCGGGTCCTCATTTCACGTGTTTGTTTGTACGGTACTTTTGGCGTGAAGGATTTTGAGATGGTGTAGATTTCTTTTTGGGGTAACGATGCCTTTTGTTTCGAGTTATACATGGTAAAAAAATAGAACTTGCAAATTGAAAAAAAAAGTTGTTGGTAGTCGATGAAATAAGGAAGTGTCGGAAACATGTTTCAAATAAGGTGGAATATAAATTCTTTAACATATAAGCATGACTCGGTTATTTTAAAATATTTTGGTTTGGATCACCTAGAGTTATTGTTCTTAAGTTAAAAATTTTGTTCTTATTTAGTGAAATATGTTAAAATCATGTAATTAATAGAGTTTTAATTTTCTGTAATTAAAATAAACTAGGTTCTAGTTTTGGTAATTAATGGGGGGTTTTAGGGTTTAAAAATCGTTTTTTTTTTAATTTGGTATAAATCGGAGTAGGTAGAAACTGTCGCTAAACTGTCAAAATATGTCGCTAACTGTCAGAAACTGTCGCTAATGCCTAGGCAGATTTTGAGAAAAATCATTTTGGTCATAACTTATTCGTTTTTAAAGGTTTTTGGGTGATTCAAAAGCCTAAAATTATGTACTCGGAACATACTTTTCAAATATTCAGAAAGTTTCGTAATTGGAAGTCAGTAGCTTGGCCGAATTAATTGTACAAGTGTTGAGTTCAAGGTTAATTTTCGGACAACATGGTTTAAACTCGTGTTTTGGGTATATTTCGGTAATGAACACTTGGAGGGTTAACATAGAAATGAGTTGGGAAGGAATTTGAGAGTTCTTTAGACCTTATTATACGTGGTTATATTTTGATGAGTTTTGATTTATGGTTTTGATAAGTTTCCTCGCGTACGGTTAAGGCTCATGTGTTGTTGGTTGAGATTATTTTCGTGTAAACTGAGTTCACGTTTGAACGTGAAGGTTTTATTAGGGATATGCATCCTCGTTTGTTTGCTGAGAATAAGTTTGAGTTTGGGAGTGAATCTCGGGACGAGATTTCTATTAGGAGGGAGTGATGTGACAACCGTGGTTTTGGGTTTTTCACTTGGTCTTACTTTTAGGTTATTTTATGTGTGCTTACTTGAATTGTGTGTTTACGTGTTTATTTTGTGTGAACGAGGTTGGTGTGGTTATCGTTTATGAGTATAGAGTACTCATAAGTAAATCGAGGAACGGTTATTTCATGTTCATGAGCTCACAAGTGGTGACTATGAAATGAAAATGGTGATATTGTGGTGTTTACGTATACGTATAAGTATTATAGTAATAGTATTTTTTTTTGGATTTACGGTTTAGCGTTTAGAGGTCTCGGGTGAGGTAATTATCCATATGAATATTTTTCGGGATGGTTTTAAGTCATTTAGGACTTAGTTATAAAGTTTATTTCAAAATTTGAGATTTTTTATAAAAGTGTATATTTTACGTCTTTTACGGTAAAACGCGTAAATTTGACTAGTTTTACGGTTTTGAGGTTTTGGGAGCTTTAGGAGCTGAAATAAATTAAGGTAAATTAAGGTAATATTAATAATACATATATTAATAATAAAAAGAAATAAAAAACGAATTTTGATGGGTATAGGTCGGTTATGTGAAAAAAAAAAGGGGAAAAAAGGGAAAAAGGGAACCGGACTTTTGTATATGGGCCAAGGACATGTTAGGAAAGTATATAAAGTATTTTTATTAATCAAAACACTCATAAAATCCCTGGAGATCAAGGTTTGGTCGGCATAAATGGTGGTTTTAGGGTTCTTCATTAATTTTTCTTCTTTCATAAATCAAAGGTAAATCTTCATAACCCTTTTCAATTTAATTGTTTTTATGTTTAAATTAATCATTCTTATGATGGATTAGGGTTAGGGTTTAATAAAAAAAACAGTAAATTAATGTTGTATTAATCATAATATGATGATTACATAAGTTAGGGCTTGTAATTAGAGGGATTAGGGTTAATTAATGAGGTTGATTTTGTTAAACCCGTTTTTAAAAACTGGGCAGATTTTTGAGCGAATTGTTTTGATCATATCGGGAGTTCTACAAACTCTTATTTTACGATCCAAGTACCCCTGGAAAGATATTTGAAGTGGCTTTTCAATTCAAGAAACGAGAACTATATTGGAGGTCGGGAAGTGGGTCAAAAATAGGTTACAACAGTCGGAGGTCAAAACAGTTTTAAATTCAGCCTGTTTTCTTTTTAAGTTTTGGGTTGTTTGGGGTACTTAGGGTTGCATTGGGATCTTCTCACGAACATGAGAGATGGTTTATATATTGTAATAAGGATCTGCACTTGGGCTAAGATTGTGGTTTAGGGTAAGACCCTCGAATGGTAATGAACTTTTCATACGTTTAAAATCAGGAAAACTGGAATGACAAAAGTATATATATATATATATATATATATCAGGGCCTTAACAGTAGCTTTAAGGTTAGGGCAAGTGGGAGGTGTTAGCCAACATATGTAAGTGTATGAATATTCCTTTTACAGAAATCATGCGTATGTTTAAGTGGACATTTGACTTAAAGTTTTGAGACCTAAAAAACTGGGACTGTTTTGTGTAAAATATGAACGGGATAGTTATTAAACTTAACCAAGTTAAGGACTTGTTAAGGAAGGGTAATGGGGTGTTTAGAGTTATAAATGGGGTATTTATATGAGAGGTGGTTAGATGTCCATCATAGGTTGATGAACCATTTTAGAGGTTGGTTCATGTATTGATTTATGTGTTTTTGGATTATTAGCTTGGGGCTAGAGCAAGGACTTTGGAGAAGCAATCAGGTGAGTTCATAGTCCCATTTTACTACGTTTTTAAATGTTTTTTTCCAGTATGGGATGGAGATGACACTTGAAATGTTCTTTAACATGATTTAGTACTATGTTTTAAAATGTGTGGACATAAATGTGTTATTGTGTGACTTGCGTGCTTATGCGTTCTCATATGTGCTTTGGTACGTGTTCTGCTATGTGAATCTTGTTTGGATTGTGATTGGCTTTGGTACATAGATGTATGGGCGTCTATGGGACCAGTTGTGATGTGTGTGGAGCGTGGGGCACGATCCGTCCTGAGTACTTGTGCATCGTCTCTTCGGAGGCAAGATATCTCGACGGGGATATAGTTCATCTTCCACAGGTGGTGTGGGAAAGATCCGGATAGTGTGGTGTGTTCTTGTGCGTGTGACGGGATACTTCTTGATTGTTATAATGTGCTTTGTGAATTGTAGATGTGATTGGTACTTGGCTTGAGTTTTGTTGTGGATGCATGTAGCATGATTATCACATTATGGTCAATTACTATAAATTGTTTTTCTTCAACTTATTTACAGCGGATGTCAAGGTTTTTTTTATGATGTTCTAGATAACTTAAACCTATGTTCTCACCAACTTTATGTTGACCGATTTTAGTGTCATTTTCAGGTGAGGTAGTTGTGCAAGATGATGTTAGAAGTGGCTAGAGTATAGAGGCTGCTAGGATTGCATTCGGAGGAATCCCTTTCCTTTTAGATTTTATTTTGTGTTTTGATTAAGTGAACTTTGTGGTACCTATATGTTTGATGTTTGTTTATTTGTATGTCCTTGGTAAGAGGTAGGCCTGTTACCTACTTATATAGACGCCTGCATTGTTGAGATATTGTCATGACATTTGTGTCGCCATCTATGATATTTCAATTTCATTTAGTTCTCTCTATAGACACGCTGTTGTTGTGATGATATCCATACGTCGCGCCCCATATTCCGCCATGGTGGGGTGTGACACTAAGCTTTATTAAGAAGTGATCAGATTCTCACTTGATGGACATTCCATCAAGTTCGATTTACGAAACATAATTCACGCAGCTCTTGAAGTCCTAGGGTAGATCCAGCTTATATGCCTTTCAAACAAAATCTTTTACATCATCTCAATGGTCCCATACAACGGGGACGTATATCCCATGATTTGTCAGATCATTAATTCATTTTTCCAAGGTTAAAATTTTTGGCTTAACTTCGCTACCCATCTGGCACTTCAAGATCTACATTTCATATTCACATAACCTATTGCCCACTACCGGCAGTCAATAATCAGATCCTAATTTCAACAATCATTTCAGATCTCGCGGGTCGGGTATTTCGTAAGGTTAGGTTCGCCATCATAGGAAACCTTAAACCTAAAAGACATGTCCAACTCACAATGGGTGTATGTCGGGTGTCTTTATCTCAACTCCTGCTTACAGATGCTCTAATATTTAGATCCTAACAAGATTCGATCTCAATCCTAATACGATGATTATTAATGATAATCTCTCCAAAGGAAAACGATTATCCGGTCTATTACCAAAGGTCAATCACTCAAACATAGAACATCGCTTATAGTATTTTGTATCGTTACTTTACGTGGTCCCTTCGATTGGGGTGGTACACAGTACTCTCATCAAGATTCGTTCTCAATGATTTCTGAGCAAATCTATAGAAATTCGATGCGAAGCGAGGATCTTGATAAAGATGTTCGATACAGGTACACTATGTTTACATAACTCTTTTGCATTTATCATTAACGGGAATGATATTAGCAGATTTGGTCAGTCTGTCGACGATGACCCAAATCGAATCAAATTCAGATGATGACCTTTGCAATAGTTAGACGTTTACTAATGTATGAGGCAATGTTTGCCTTCATAATTTTTCATTAGTACAACTTCTTCAAACAAAGATACATTTAGTCAAAAATATCATGAATAGAATACTTATACTTACGAGATGACTACATCTCAAAATCTCCATATTTAGGCAACCACAAGTGGCCTTTTATACATAATGTGTCGGTAATTACGTTCACTTTCCTGATGAAATAAATATCATAACCGTATTTATTCAAAATTCTTTCTTCATATCTTCTATGTTTTAGTTTCGTCTTTACTATTATTTTTATTTGTTTTGCTCAATTCGACGTTTAAAGCGTCGATAATCATTACAAGTAATTAAATAAATATTTAATTTGTATGAAACGTAAACGCAAAAAGTTTTTAAATTTCTTAGTTCGACCAATTATATAAGATGTTCAAAATAAATTTGAATTTAATTAACAAGATTTTTGTTGATTTATCGAAAATAATTAATAAGATTCGTAAATGTTCGAAAAACCTTCGTTTATACTTTGGTCAAAATTTTCTTAGCAAAAATTGTCATTTCAAAATTTTAAGTCATGGTTTAACGGTTTCCTCAATCCCTCTTAGGTTGTCTTGAGGTATACACGAACATTTACCCCTAAACAGAAGTTTAGTTAAATGATTTGTGTATAAGGGAATAATCCCTTTGAAATCCTTTGTTAAAACATTTGTCAAAACATATTTCCATTTTCTTTTTGGTAAAACCCAAAGTCTTAAAAGGGCTCTTAATTTGAAGAGTCAGTATAGATTCCATTATCTATTAATCACATAGTTAAATAAGGTAAAGGTTTAAGTCTTTAATCTCATGTTAATTATTCAAGGTACAAGTTTTCACTGTTCGGCCAATTCAGGGCAATCTATCAATAACTATTAACTCATTCTTATTCTTATAAACAAACAAATAGTCCTGAATGATCACAAGCATGAATTTATCAAATTACAGCCTACACACGTGATTCACCAATTTTATGAATGCTACATGTGCATTGTCAATCCAAACGATATCACATGAAACTCATAATGTTCATTACAAGTACCGGATGTAGTGATTGGTATACTATTGTCCCAAATATATGATGTTATATTACACGAATTTATGAAAGAAAGGAAGATATGAGAAGAATTCTAGAGAGAGAAAGTAGTGAGAGAAAGTAGAGAGAAGGAGAGGATTAACTTGTGAATATTAGATTAAGGAATGAGAAAATGAACCACCAACCTCTCCTTACATGCAAGGAGAGGTTTATATAGCCTTGCTTACATGTAGCTTAATGGGCTATATGATCATGGGCCGGGCTTTCCTTTTGGGCTTTGGTTACTTATCAATGAACCTTAGCTTAAAGTTAAGCCCGTAATAACACGACTAGTATACTACCTATTACAACGTTCTAAAATACGATACATAATAAACATATGACCGAGCATTCTTGTTTGGCTCAATATTTTGAGGCTAACAATCTCCCCCAATGAGAGGTCATAAACCTTGGTCATTTAGGAAATTTGTAGAGATTACTAATCTCGCCATAAATGAGTCTTGAACGTGTAATTGTAGTCTTGTTCCTTCATGCTGTGATCTTTGAGCCTTTGTCGTTGTCTTTCGACTTTGTCTTTAAGCTTGAGATCTTCAAATCATCCTTGACTTGTCTTTGCCATCTTGTGATCTTGTGTCTTTATCCACATGCTCACACTATCAATTGTTGGATAAGTCTTTGGGCATGAATATGTGGTTGTGTATATCTGACTTTGCTGAGTACACCGTGACGCCACCTTCTCGAGACAAAACATAGACACGGACTGAATGGCTTTGACATTCGTCCTAAATCGGTAGCATTTTACCTCCGGTCGGTGAAGACCGTTATACGATATTAAATATCGTACCTGTGATCAGGTAGATTCAATTAAGAATCTCCTTGACAGGGTTTCGCTGCAGTACTAGCCGTTCTCTTTACTCGACCGTCTCAAAGCAAGACTGCGAACATAAAGGGTGAATCAATTGGATAAATATCCGCTTGATTAAAGTCGTCAATTCAAGTTCCTGGAACAAGTTTGATTCATAAAGAATCTTACCATTGTTGCTTTCCAGTTGACACAAGTTTGATTCATAAGAATCTCACAAGTTACCTACCGTAGCGCTGTTTGATGTTGACGCTAGAAGGATTTCCATTCGTCACTGTGAATATTACTAAATATCACTCTGAATGTTCTGGCAAGACCATAAAGATATTGCGTAGAAACCTGAAACGAGTTTGAATCAATTCAGAATCAAACCACTGTTGCTTTTCAGTTTTACATATGTTCAATTCATAAAGAATCTTGCATATGACCTACCGCAGTGCTGTTTGATGTTAACACTGGAAGGATTTCCACTCATCATTGTGAATACTAAGTAGTATCACTCTGAGTGTTCTAGCAATATCACAAGGATATAGCATAGGACTCTCTTGATCTTCATCCGTGTGTCCTAACGAGATTTGATTTATCTCTTGGCTCTAGACTCGATTTGTGCACTTTTAGTGGTCGGAGGCTGGAGCAGATGCCACCTATTCAATATCAACTATCTCGGAGTGAGAAAGTCAATAGAAGTCGTGTTGATCTCCGTGACAGTAAAACAAACTTCTTTTGAGAGAAGCCTGAGTAGCTAGGAAAGGGTTGTGCTTCACATCACTGGGTCCATGATGAGTTTGTCTTCATGATGAGTTGACCCGGTTTCTGCCTAAGTTGTATGGAGGGCTTCTTTCTTTACACCCTTTATCCTTACATTTCTTTTTCATTCTTCAACCCCTTCAATGCTTACCAAGACATCATTACTAACACCTTGTTGTGATTGTTCCAGTGCTAGCATCAGTACTTAGTCGGCATTCAGCTACGTTCACATTCTACTCCATCTTTCCTAAGGACTTCTAATAATCTATTGGATTGTCCCTGGGAAGATCCCTCCGGTTCTGGTTGGATCATAGGACTTAAACCTAACCACCCTTTTGACACCAATAACGTCGTGAATTAAAGATGTTGTGGGTATTTGATCGTAACCATGAAAACCACTTTAAATTCTAACAAAGTGTTTGAAAAACATTTAACACCTTGCTAGTTTTGTCGTTTCAGAAATGCTCCCCCTTCACATGTGCATCGATAATCGAAAGTGTTTCGCAGATGTAGGTAAGAGTGAAAGTGCTTGAGTCTTATATTAGATCACATTTTAATCACATTTTCTCCCCTATCTCTAATATATAAAATCTTTTGATATTAGAGATACCATATTTGATTAAAATATATTTTGAAAAATAGTCTTGAAATCTCCGGGAGAATGATGTGTTAATCTTTTGCATGAAGTTAAAATGCTCCCCCTCAAAAATTGATCCAATTGAATTGTCATTGTGAGGATATGATCCACATTTCGCTTTTTGAGGATGGGAGTTGTTGAACACACAATTTTTGAAAGATTTTGAATAATCATTGAGAAATTCTTGAAAAAATTGTGTTCAACGCTTTTTGAAAAATCCTATTTCTTTTTGCCGAAGAGGTTTTTCTAAAGCATAAACTTGAGTTCATAGACTTTGAATGTCTTGACGAATCCACTCAAGTGTAAGAAGATTTCTCTTCTTTTGCTGAGGGTAAGGGTACTAAATCGTACACTCCCCCGTGAATATAGTTCCGGGTTGCAATCTGAAAGTGATTACAAGCCATTGTGTTGAGCTCAAAACGTTGAATGTTTTGTGACAAGCTCAACCCGTGATAGATTGCTCTACCCGTTGTTTGGAAATATTTGTCCAAAATAGACAATTTCCTTTATTAAAAGAAGAAATGACAAGTTTTGAAAAATATTTACAACTTTCATTCGAGCTTTATGTACACACCCGTGTCGTTATTGAGCGACATTTCTAGGTACGTCCATATTATCGATACTGAAAGACATGTCGAGAAGAATATTTATGGATTTTGAAAGATTTTTAATTTTGTGTTTTGCTTTTATGTGTTTTCTATTTTTGTATTTTGCTTTTTCAAAGATATTTACAAGTAGATGTTTGATAGATGAATCAAGCAGGCTTCTTTGCCAGAACCTCCAGTTCTGCTGGAGTCAAACATCTCATACCAATTTGCCTAACTAGATACGCAAACCTCTCTTTCGAAAGAGCTTTTGTAAACAAGTCAGCTAATTGGTAATCAGTTCCAACAAAGTATAATTCAACAATACCCTTTTCAACTTGTTCCTTAATGAAGTGATATCTGACATCAATGTGCTTCGTGCGGGAATGCTGAACCGGATTGCAGGAGATGGCTATGGTCGATTTTGAGTCACAGTACATAGGTACTTTATCAAAATGGAAGCCATAATCCGTGAGTTGTGTTCTCATCCAAAGAACTTGAGCACAACACGCAGATAGAGACACATACTCCGCTTCGGCTGATGAAAGAGACGTGCAATCCTGCTTCTTGGAAGACCATCCCACAAGCTTGTCTTGACCTAGAAATTGTGCACCACCAGAAGTACTTTTACGTGTATCAAGACACCCTGCATGATCATAATCTGAATAGGCCGTTAGAAAGAAACCGGTTTCCCTCGGATACCAGAGTCCCATGTGAATGGTATTCTTAAGGTACCGAAAGATCCGTTTAACCTCCTTGAGGTGCTTTTCAGTGGGTCGTGCTTGATATCGTGCACAATAACACGTAGCATGATGAATATCAGGTCTGATTGCTGTCAAGTACATGAGGGACCCGATCATGGAACGATATCTCGTTTGATCTATGGGTAATCCCTCCAAATCAGCATCTAGGGATGTGGTTGATAACGGTGTCCCAACGGGGTCACATGACGTCATACCATGCTTTGTGATTATCTCTTGACAATACTTAGCTTGGTTAATAAAGATACCACTTGGGGATTGGTGAACTTGAATTCCTAGAAAAAATTTTAGTTCGCCCATCATAGACATTTCAAATCTGCTGTGCATTACTTTTTCAAACCATTTTGAAAGTTTTGGGTTTGTAGACCCGAAAATAATGTCATCAACATAAATTTGCACAAGCAGAATGTCATCCCCATATTTATAAGTGAACAAAGTTAGATCAATGGAACCTTTTGAGAAACCTTTGGAGACCAGAAATTTTGAGAGCTCGTCGTACCACGCCCTTGGAGCTTGCTTGAGTCCATATAGTGCTTTGTGGAGACGATACACCTTGTCAGGGTAATGAGAATTGACGAATCCTTCCGGCTGCGTGACATAGACTTCTTCCTTCAAAGGACCGTTAAGAAACGCCGTCTTTACGTCCATTTGATAGACAATGAATCCCTTATGTGCAACATAAGCAAGAAAAATCCTGACTGCTTCCATTCGAGCAACTGGTGCAAATGATTCTTCAAAATCAATACCCTCTTTCTGTCCATACCCTTTAGCCACTAGCCTAGATTTATTCTTGATGATCGTGTTTTCTTCATCCATCTTGTTTTTCCAGATCCATCGAAGATTTAATGGTGTTACATCGTATGGTTTGTCAACAAGTTCCCAGACTTTAAGTCTTTCAAATTGTTGAAGTTCATCCGTCATCGATTCAATCCAAGCATGATCAGCCATGGCTTCTTTGATGTTTTTCGGTTCAGCAGTACTCACGGCGAGTGCGAACATACAAACATCGCCATCGGTTGCTAGTTGTCGTCTTGTACGAACAGGCTGTGAAGGGTTTCCAATTACGTGAACCAAAGGATGATCTCGGGTCCAATGATGTGTTGAAGGATGTCGTTGGTAGAACGTATGCATATTCGACGGATCAACATGGCGAGTAGAAGACTCTCCAGTTTCGTGTACCGGTGTACCGAATGGGTTGTGAAAATCGTCATCGTCAGATAATGCATTGTCTGCTTGATTTGTGTTCTCTGGAGCAATGACAGTAGTTGTGGATGTTGTAGGATCAATTGTTGAAGTGATATTCTGAGGAGGTAAATCTGCATCAACCCGTGTTGAAGTAGATGAAGTTGTATCCGGTTGTTGACGATGATTGGTATCATCATTCTTATCATGAGTGACAGCGGAAGACTTCGATACAACTTGTTTCTCCCCCGTGAAATATTCATCATACATTGGTCCATATAACATTTCCAACTCTTCAATGGTCGTGTCGACTGTCATATCAGCTCTAGGAACATTTGCTGGAACCAGCGTTGAACTTGACGGTTCATTGTTGTGGTATTGAGTTCCGAGTTCCATGCGGTTGTGAACGGAAGTCGTTTGTCGTTGTGGATCGGGACTTAAACTGTTTTGTTCAAGTGCCATTTCTTGAGATTCATCAAATCGGATGTGAATTGTCTCGACAATCAATTTTGTTCTTTTGTTGAACACTCTATATCCCTTAGACTGAGTTGCATATCCCACAAGAATACATGCATCACCTTTTTCTTTCATCTTATCCAAATTTTCACCATCTCGTATAATGTAACAAATACATCCAAAAACATGAAGGTGTTTGAGTGAAGGTTTACGATCATGAATTATGTGATATGGTGTCTTTTCGTGTCTTGGGATAATTAAGAAGCGGTTTTGTGTGTAGCATGCGGTTGACACGTCTTCGGCCCAAAAGTATAGTGGAAGTTTTGAAGCGGATAATAATGTTCGAGCAGCTTCAACCAAAGTACGGTTTCGTCTTTCAACAACGCCGTTTTGTTCGGGTGTTCGAGCAATAGATGTTTCATGTTCAATCCCTTCGGCTTCAAAATACTTTCTCAGATTAGAATTCAAAAATTCTGTACCTCTGTCAGTTCGAACCACTTTAACTTGAGCTTGAAGACCACGTTGTATCAATTTAAGGAAGCTGATGAGAACGTCGGGAGTTTCATCTTTGGATCTCAAGAAATGAGTCCATGTGTACCTTGAGTAATCATCGACTATTACTAGAATATATTTCTTGCCATTGATACTCTGAACACGCATGGGACCACACAGATCCATGTGAAGAAGATCTAACCGTCCTTTAGAGCTTGGTGTGGTCTTTGTTTTGAAGCTACTTCGTTTAGCTTTACAAAGTTCACAAGAAGAACAAAGATGATCTTTGATGAATTTCAAGCTTGGAAGGCCTCTCACAATATCTTTCTTGGAAAGCAAGTTAATGGTATCAAAGTTGAGATGAGAAAGACGTTGATGCCATAACCATGCCTGAGTCGTTGAAGCTTTAGCCATGAAGCAAATTGGAGTTGATGAAGTTGTGTCTTGAAGTGAAATTGTGTAAAGGTCAGTACCCCGTGTACCGGTAAGTAAGTCATTCCCATCATAATCACGAACAAAACATGTCTTCTTTCTAAAAGCAACTTCCAAATCCGCATCACAGAATTGACCAACCGAGAAAAGATTGTGATTGAGCCCTTCGACGTAGTATACCCTTTTAATCGTGATATTCCCCTGAACCAAATCTCCATATCCTAGGATCGGTGCAAATTGATCATTTCCGAATCGGACCGTACCTAGGAACTTCTCCACGAAGTTAATTAGAAGCTTGAGATTCCCCGTCATGTGCTTCGTGCATCCGGAGTCCATTATGAAGAGAATTATTTGTATCACCTGCAGAAGAGTTAGAACACGATGGAGCATTTGCTAAATTGGATACCACAGTAGTTGTGATAGTAGAATCATTAGTGTCCTTATCAACATTTAAAGGCAAACTAACACTCGTTTTCACATTTTCTGTCCTAACTTTAGGCATCCATTTATATCCGGGAGGACATTGATTAGCAAACTACCATTTCCAAGATTTACTGGCAGACTCATATAATTCCTTAATTTTGCTTCTAGGATTCTTAGTGGTGGAGTCTGATGCAATACTTTTCTTAGTGGGGGTAACACCAGAATGGTTCACTTTGCGTTTGGGTTTACTAGCTCTAATAGGCATTGCAACTTGCTTCTTAGTTCTAGTATCTACGCCTTTGACTTTATTTATAGCACACATAGAATGATTAGCATTAGCACACTTGCCACATTTGACACAAACAAATTTCACATTCATAGCATTCAAATCATTCACAGTATTCAGATCGTCATTACATGCGATAACAGACTTTTTATTCTTAAAAACATTCAAATTCCTAGGGTGTTCTTCTACTTGCTTCATCTTCCCTTGATTCTTGTGTTTCCAGACCTTATCATTCGCTTGAGTGCTCTTAAGCTGAGGCCAACTAACACTAGTAGTGGAGACTATTCCTGTATTAGAAGACACACGAATATTAGTGTTTCTAGAAGTCTGAGGCGAGTGAGTATCTTTGTTTGTGGGCTTAGTGGGCATTCTATACATCCTTGGTTTAATCACATTATTGTGCTCATCGCTTGGTGCTACAGGATTCCTTATGGGTTGAGTTTGTGGTAACCTTTCCTTTCATCCATCTTGGGGGCAAACACAGGTTTTGCAAACGAGGAATTAGATAAAGCAGATGGTTTTCCCAAGATAGAGGATCTATTCTCTTTAGAGGCATTGGGTTGTCTAACAACATTTTTCTTAATGCTAGGTTCCACAATTTTCCCACCCATTTTAGCAATGAGTTTCTGCAACTCAGCTATCGCTATGTCCCTGTCTTGTAATTGAGCTTTCAACCCTTTAATTTCCAAATTCTGTTCATTCATTTCTCGAAATGTTTGGGAAAGTTTTTCTTGCAATTTATTATCATGTGGAAAACGACCAACATCTTTTTGCAAAGCAAGTTCAAGTGAATGACAATGTTTTTGAAGGAAATCAGTTTTGTGTTGAAGTAACTCAAAAGCCTTTTTGTCAACATTTTCTTTTCGTTTCGAAAGCTCAATTTCAAGACGTTCACATTCTTTGATCTTATCAAGATATTGGCATGCAACTTCAGAATATTCATCAATGTCAGCACAAGATGTAAAATAAGCACACATAATATCTTTAGAAACGCATTCTTGCAAGAGTAAATCATATTCATCAGAAAAAATGGACTTGTCCATTTGAAGATCATCAATTGCTTTCTCAAGAGACTCAACATATTGTAAATCATCAAACATTTCAGACCGAATTAAGCTTTCGAATTTAAGAACATTTTCTTTTAGTGTGGCCGCGTTCGGTATTAAGATTTGTTTGACAAGCACAGTTATTTCTTGAGGAATTGGTTTCTTCCACTCGTCATTTTGTCGTTGTTTCCAATCATTATCAATAATGGACTTAATATTATCTATGTAATGAGTAAGAAACCCAAATATCTGCCTACTCTTGCTTTTAGAAGCATCTAGGGGCAAGTAGTTGATGAACTTAGAAACGTTTGTTTTCTTAGTGGCAAACGCTTTCTTCCATTGAATTCTCTTTTGCCTGCATTCTAAAAATACTTCCTCACGAGATTTCTGAGTTTGTTTGTGGAACAGACCATAAAGACTATTCTCATAAGCATAATTATATGGTTTCACAAACTCCTTATTAACTGATGGTTGACTATCAGCATCCCAAAGGGCAGTCTCTTCACTATTGGCACTTAGAGGCATGCAATCAAGATCTGTCCGTTCAGTCTCATCAAGATAAAGATGCGGGTTCGCAGCTTGAGTTTTGGCAAGGTACTCAGGACTTGCAAAGCTAGCTTGACCCTTAAACATTGATGGAGGTGCTAGCATTCTTACGGATTGAATAGAATCATGCGTTTTATAAACAACATTCTTCAAAAAGTCGACTTGTGCTTCTAGTTTCGTAACTTTTTTGGTTTCTTTATCATATCTACTTTTGAAGTCTTGTTTTAACGCATCTACCTCTTGTTTCTTATCCGCTAGAATTTTAGCAGAATCAGTAGTGGTCATAGAGAGCTTTTGTTCAAGTTTATTAACTTTGGTATTGGCAAGGTACGTTTTTTGACGTTCATCCATTAAGAAAACATTATATTGACGCTTCTCTTTAGCGAATAACTCAAGAGTGGTATTATATTTATTTTCAAAATCGTCCTTTTGACTTTTTAACGCACTTCCCTTGTACCCCTCAAGCTCTTTGGTTTTCTGAAGAAGCTCAGCCCTATTACTTTCAAGGGTCTCATTAGATTTAATTAGAGCGGCTTTGCATTCTTCAAAGTTTTGAGTGAGCGTAGCGTTTGCCTTCTTTAATTGCTTTTGACTCTTTTTATTTTCAGTGACATCTTTTTGTAAACTAGCAATTAAATTAGCAAGCGCAATACGTTCCTCTTCATCATATTCATTTGCATGTTGATCATCCTCAGACTCATTATTGCACATGTCTGATGAATCGGGTGTGGTATTACTATCAACCGTTTCCATCATACACGTGTCATTAATGGCATTGGGTAGATCACTATGCTCAGGAATATCACCAAACACATTATATTCATCAGTAGTGTGTACCTTATCGATTGGCTCAGTGTCAAAGATAGGACCATTGTCATCTTCAGTGACTTTGAGAACTTCTTCAACATGTGCCATGTACGAGTAATGTGCTTCTAATTCCTGGTCGGAGGCTTCATCATCAGTGTCATCAAGCATAGCTCCTTCCTCAGCTGACAGTTTGACCCCTGCTTCCATCTTTTTGCATAGCAACATCTTTTCCTTGTGATAGCTGGAGTCTCTAACCCTTTTCGGCTTCCTGCATTCCTTTGCCATATGCCCAAAACCTTGGAAATTAAAGCATTGAATCTCGCTTTGCTGAACCACTTGACTTCCAACCGTTTCCCTATTCCCAGTAGCAGCAGCAATCCTCTGAGTATCATACTTTACAGTTTGTCGATCATATCTTGCAGAACCCTCAACATGCGTTGGATTATGTCGATCATACCTAGAAGGACTTTCACCACGTCGACGTGTGTCATACCTTGGAGGACTCGCAACATATCGGTTCTTTGTGTTAGATGATGTTCGAAGATTGTTGTTGGTGGGTTTGTAGATCTTCTGGTAAGTCTTCATAATGAAAGCAATTTGTTGTTTCATCTCACGATTCGTCTAAGCTTGATCTTCATCACTATCTTCTTCAGATGATGACTCAGATGGTGGTGAAGTTGCTCTTGGTGCTTTGCCGCGTGATCTTGTGGATGATGAAGACTTGGATGATGTGGAATAGCGTGGTGAGGATGATGGGCTAGAGTATGGCTTAGGAGCACGAGATCGATGATCTTGAACATTTTGAGTGGTAGTTAATAAAGCAAGTGGATTAGCCGTCTTTGCAACTCGTTCAGCTCGAATCTCATTTGCTTCATGCTGAAATTGTTTCAAGATATCAAAGAGAGTGTGATAGTTTACCTTGTCTAACTGCTTCTGTTGTTTCACCAAAGTAACAAAACGTGTCCACTCTGGTTGGAGTTGTTGTAGAAATTGCACATTGACTTGCATGGTGGAGACTTCCAAGTTGTTTCTTGTCATATCATTCATCATCTTGTAAAATCTTGAATAATAGGACTCAATTGATTCTCCATCCAATGCAGTAAACTTACCAAAGTTCCAAAACAAGTTTGTTTTGACATCTTGCTTGTTGAGAGACTCTCCTTGTTGCAAGCGTTCAATGGCCGTCCACATTTCTTGTGCTGTAGGACATGCATCGACTTTGGAATAAATATCATCTCCAATTCCACTTAGGATCATATAGATCGCTTCTTTTTCTGCATCATGCCAAGCACGTTTCTCGGGTGTAAGGTCAGATAAAGTTTCCTTTTTCTTTGTTGCATGTACTTCCGGACATGTGTCTGTGGCTGGTGTATAAGGAACATCAATTTCGGAAAAGACATATGGGCCATGGTTAATACATTGTCTCAAGGCATCACCATTAGGTCTTGTATCAAGATAGCGAAGAAAGCGTGATTGCCATTGAGCATATCGACCAGCCACAAGCATTGGTGGTCTCTCTTTATTACCCGCGACCATGATGTTGTTGTTCGTCACACGATATTCTGCAGTAGAATCCATCTTAAAATTCTCTGAAATGATGAAGTGAATATGGATCTTAAGTAGATTTGTTGTGATTGTTTGGTTGTTGAAATTCCGAAAATTGCGATTTTTCTCAGCCCGACAATAAATTCCTCAGTCCGACAAAACGGTAGACCTAAAAAATTTGTAATCACCAAATTTTGAAATTGAGCTAGAAATGTCCTAAAACTAGTATGGAAAAAATTTGATTTTACTTGACCTAAAAATTTTAACTCTTTTTTTTTTTTTTTTCTTTTTTTTTTTTTAATCTTCGTGTAAACGATATTCCGAAACTAGTCTAGATGGTGGCTAAGTCTAAAAAATACTCAAACAAAATTTAGCTAAACATGTCATCGGAATGTCCATCGGAATCTGTTCAGATCGGAATATGGCTTAGATCAGAATGCACAGTCGTAATCCCAGATCGCAATGTACTGTCGTAAACCCTGATCGCAATGCACCTGTCGTAATCCCTGATCGCAATGTACCTGTCGGAATCCCAGATCGGAATGTTTAGATCGAAATGTGGCTGAAACAAATTTGGCAGAGTAACGACTTAACAACTTCCTTATAACCGTCGGAATCCCAGATCGCAAAGAACGATCAGAATGTCCAGATCGGAATAAGTATCGAAATCCTCAGTATCGCAATGTGGAACCAATCACTTTCCGATGGTGATGGTTATTGCGATGGGAGCCCCATTTACTTGTACTTTCCGAAATTTAAGCTGTCGCAATGATAGTACTTTTTCCAACTTTTTAGGCAACAATTTTAGCAACTTTTAGGCAACAAATTCGTGATTTTTACCAAACCAAAACAACCAAATCTCTACAACAAGTATATAGAATATTTGTAGCAAGATGAAGAACACGAAAAACACAAAAAGAATTTGAATTCGTGATGATTTATAGATTAAATCATACGAATCAAATATAATAACAACAATCAATCACAAATCTACCACGTGGCGATTGATACCAATTATTGTCCCAAATATATGATGTTATATTACACGAATTTATGAAAGAAAGGAAGATATGAGAAGAATTCTAGAGAGAGAAAGTAGTGAGAGAAAGTAGAGAGAAGGAGAGGATTAACTTGTGAATATTAGATTAAGGAATGAGAAAATGAACCACCAACCTCTCCTTACATGCAAGGAGAGGTTTATATAGCCTTGCTTACATGTAGCTTAATGGGCTATATGATCATGGGCCGGGCTTTCCTTTTGGGCTTTGGTTACTTATCAATGAACCTTAGCTTAAAGTTAAGCCCGTAATAACACGACTAGTATACTACCTATTACAACGTTCTAAAATACGATACATAATAAACATATGACCGAGCATTCTTGTTTGGCTCAATATTTTGAGGCTAACATATACATAATCTTTTTCGCGGACGCGAAGTTGATGATAACCATGCCGTGAATCAAATCTTTAAAACATACGCTAGAACCTTGTAAATGGTCGAACAAATCTTCCATTTCGAGTTATGGATATCGTTTTCGATTGTCAATTTACTCAGTTCACAATAATCTATAAATATAAGGAATGATAACACCATAGCTCTTCATGATGACGAGCTCGGTAGAATAAAATCTATCTCCGACAACTCTCTCAGTTGTACGGTAATTCCTTTAAGTCAGATGGTGCTGACGTACAGTGCACATGCCATAGGTGCAGCACTGGGAATATAATCAATACCAAATTCAACTTGCCTTAATGGCGAAAGTATAGGTAATTCACCAATAAATACCTCCTAATGTTTCATATAATAGAAACATCCTTTAATATATTTACTCTAAGTTTTTTTTCGATTATAATATTTATGACTAATTCACAACCATTCACGGTATAAATTTAAGTCTAAATGCAGGATATGGACATCCATCATGAATTATTTAGATCACTTTTGATAATCAACATCTTATCATTTAGGGGAATTCGATTCGAGTTCCCATCAATTAAGACAATGTCGTCATGTCATAATCAATCAATCCATTCTACTAGCACTATCAACTTTCCAGTTTCATTGCCGTCGATAAGATGTGAACTTCTCAAAAGACTAATAATAACTCATAATCCTTCACAAATTCAGGGATATCAGGAGACATAACTACTATTAAAAGAGTAAGGTCAATGCATAATATATGCGAGAGAATTTCAATTCAGATACAGACGAAAACATTTAACGAATATGAATATATCCCATGTTTTCATAATTTGAGTACGCATTCCAAAGCTCCTCGGATCGTTACCCAGGTCATTCAAATGAAATCAAATCAAAAGAAATGATAAGGACGTCGATACGTCCAGTCGGGTATCAACACTCGTTAATCAAATACTTTTCCTAAGAATCTCACTACAGGGGAATTGGACAAGGAAGAATTTTCAGTTGTCAAATAAGACAAATTCCACAGATGAGTAAATTCAACTCAGAAGAATAGATGCTACAGGCACATATGTAGGTGTCCCTAACACTATGTCCCTATTTTTTACTTCTTGCAGATCTCATAAAATTTAATCTTTCACAATCTTCAAAGAAAATGTAGTGTTTATTCATTAGTTTTATGGTAACTACTTATCAGTCTTGCATGGTCCATTCCAAATTGTATGTAGGCGCGCAACTATATACAATTTCAAGATTAACGATGCAATACTTAGTTCGTCAAAATTTTATCATCATGTTTATAATAAAAACATTTTCATGCTTAATTCTTAAATAAGAATCAAGAATAAATTTACAAAGATTTTCTTTGTTATGAAAACAATTAGGTTTTCCAAAGTGTTTTATGAACAACTTCATTTCAATAACAATCACTTATAAATCTTACTTTGAGTAATCCTTTTAGTGATGAAAGTTCAATTTTTCTCAAGGAATATTGTTTTATCTTTATAAAAACAATGAGTGATCTGCAAAAGAGTGATGAAGAGTTGTTCACCGAGAACTAACTACAATATGATAGGAAATGAGCTTAGCCAAATAATCATGAGGTTCATGATCTTGATGGCACTCAAAAAGAATAATCCACAACTTAACTCAAATCAAGATGAGTACTTGTTCAATGGTTGCATCACTAATGCGAACATTAGGGTGAAGCAAGAAAAGATAGATAACATCGATACATGTAGAATTTAGCAATCAAAGGTAGTCTTTTCATTATTCGCAAACAAGTCAAATTGTACCGTAACACATTACGTGTCACTATGTCATACAATTCCAATAACTCATCCTACCAACTGATGTCTCAGTTTAGTTAGGGATTTTTAAAAGATACCACAATGAATACTAACCTACAAGAGTCATTAGGTGTTCCATATGTCCCGGAAGATCCATTGGTCCCAATTCAGAAGAAGATTTCTTCATTTTATTTCTTGGACACTGGGCATCCTCGTTAGTGGACAATGGCCTAGGAACAACACTTAACACGAATCAACAATCAATTAAAACCCTATAATTCAATCACATGACTCAACCACTTCCTCTTAACAATTTCTTATTCCATACAGGTTAAATTTTTACTTCATTCAAGTTTTAATCAACTTATACTCAATGCGATATCCTACCTCATTTTCCAATACATTCATGCTTATTCTTACACCTTAATAGGGCAATAAAAGCTCGATATGATCAACACTTAATTTCCAATCCTATATCTCTTACAACAACAATTATCAAATGAGTCACTAGTCTAAAATGACTCGATCATTCAATTAGACTTCTCGGAAAGGTACTAGTGGCATGAGGCTTTTGGGTAATGGTTCCAATGACAGCCTCAAGTGAAACATTCACCCCTTTCGATTTCAATTTAAGAATTGGATGACAACGAATCAGATGACATCTTTCCAGGTGATAACATTTTGTCAAACTCCACTCTATAAGGAAAGATCGTCATGACATCGATATCAGATTTAATCTCACCAATTATTTTTCAATATCACAGTCAACTAATATCTACATTTCTACGAATATCAACCATTTGTTGGGATCATAGATATCCACAACTTGGTTTAGATCTAGGATAGCTAGAATTCCTACGAGAATAGCTTCGATTAATTTACTAGGGGATTTAGGGTTTCTTGTGACAATCTACGTCGTATAAATACCTCGTATAAATATTAAAATAATCATCAGACAATCATGTAATAAAATTACATATATATATATATATATATATATATATATATATATATATATATATATATATATATATATATATATATATATATATATATATAAATATAATCCAAGTTATATATATATTAAAATAACATTTCTCAGTCTGGCCTTGTCGGTAACTCGGGAATTCTTCGGCACCGTTATAGTCAAAAGATTTTTAGACATTTTTAGAAAATGTTTATAGTTAAAAGATTTTGAAATGTTTTATTCAAAACCTTGGTTTTAAAAATCTTTCGTTCTCTACAACGAGAGCTCTGGTACCAAACTGTAACACCCCCAAATTTATACAACTCAATACAGCGGAAGACTAGTTGGTGTTACGGGATAGCACATTACTCACATCATAGACAACGCATGAAAATCGCGTCTTTTAATAATAAAGCATTTCCATTCATAAATAGCAAGTTTACATAGGTCCCAAGTCATTGCATTTAATACAGGTTTTACAAAGCATTTGAATGGAAATAGTTATTTAGGTGCGGGCCATTATTCTTGTTGTCTTCCCGAGAATTACCTTCAAGTACCTGAGATAAAACCTGTTAAAAGAAAAGGTCAGCGATAATGCCGAGTGAATTCATAGAGTTTAATAAAATCCATCAATATAACATCGGTATAAAATTATTACCGAAAATCATTTTGTACAAATCTTTGTAATAGGCCATAAAATAGCGTAAGTCATTTTTATACAAATCCTTATCGAAAATCATAATTAGGCATTTGCCTTAAAAATCATTATACGAGCCAATGTCGTAAAAACATCATACAATACGTTTTATAACGTTGTATAGATTAAATAAAAACCGTTATATGAATATGGTTATATAAAACCAAAACACGAACATAAAATCAATAGTATGACCCTGTATTGCTAGTCAGGCAATACATCGTAATTTGGTGCGTCTAGTAGTATTTCGTTAGTTTGGATTATTATAAGCCGCATGACATTGTTACCTTACTAAATCAAACAACGGGTAGCTAACCCGATACTCAATTTGCCCATCTAAAGTAGCGTGTCGTCACAAAGGTCACGCTATGGAAATCTTCTCATACATAAATTCGCTTACCAATCAATGTGGCACGACGGGGATCAACCGTCAAGGCGCGAACTGGGGTGATTGTCCCCAAATAGTACTATTATATACACAAGCGTCTACCAAATCCCGGTAGTTCACAAATCATGCTAATGGGACTTTTAGTGACATAACCTAACTTTAATAATTCATTTTATTTCATCTATCGGGTCCTTTAATCATTTATCGGGTCATACAATCGGGTCATACAATCATTCGGGTCCAAATCAATAAACAAACAATCAGGACAAATGGTGTCCTATTTTATAAAAACTAACATGTATCTCCCTCGCAGGTTTATAAAACATTTCATAAAAACATGTAAAAGAGTGTGAGGCTATGAACTCACGTTGATGTGGGAAGGCGGGTTATCGGCAATTCGGACGTACGGTACGTGCTTCAATCACGAAAACCTAGACAAATAATACTCGTCTTAGACTCTTGTCCAATGACTTTATAAAAATAACAATTATGTATACATATGATGACTTTATATATATGATGATCACGTGGGTTTACATATTCTCTTTTTAGTGTTTACGTATTGGTAACCTCTTACTAGTATACTAGTTTTACCTATTTACGTGTCTTAGGTCCAATAAACTTATTATAAGTTCTTTAATTTGTTTTAATCCATTTTATACTTATATTATCAGTATTTAAACTTTACAAGTTGGGCCCAAATGGGTTAAGCCCAATAAGTTCTTTGTATAAGAGTTTAACTTTTTTAGTCCAATTATTAGTCCAATATGTTTACTTAGCTTGTTAATGTCCGTATGTCCTATAGTTCGGGTTTTATCGGTTTTTACTTGTTATATATGTTTATATATCAGTATATGAGTTTTATAAAGTTTACATTAGACGGGTCCAACCGTCTATGTTTTATTTAACAAAAACGTTAATTTTACGGTAATAGCCGAAAAAGTCGTAAAAATCATGTTTATAGTTTTATAACTTATAAAACTTAACAAGTTACTATTTTTATAAAATGTCCATTTATTTACCATTGTACATATTTATATAAATGTATTATATGAGTTAGTGGGTTTTTATTCACATTTTATACTATATAATTTTGAGTGCTTATATAATAGTATTATACTTTAATTTCCAAAATCTGATTTTTATTTTTATGTTCACCAAAACTGCCATATCTAGAGTTCTATATGTAGATAGAGGCTCAAATTTTTATCACATAAACTAAATGATATGTGCTCCATTTAACTCTTCTATAGATACTGTTGAATCAGCCGCTAAGTATTTTCTAAAAATCGTCCAAAACAGTGAACTCAGATTTGTACTTTAAACTTGTTTTGATCATATCTCACTCATTACAATGATTCCATTGCATGACCAACTCTCACATGTGTAAAAGACCCTTAGCTTACTGTATATTTATTAATCTATGCCATTTTTATCAGTTCACCATTTGATTCTTTACAGTTTTATACAGCCATCTAAATTAAGCAAGATTTTAACCTTGTTTCTTATAGTTTTTCATCTTTTTAAGCATGTTTATCAAAACCAAATCCCCACACAATATTTTTAATCATCATTCATCATCATATACATATACATTAGTGAAAGAAATACAATATTACATAATCAAAAATAACAAGAGGATGAGTAGGACAATCTTTATACCACCAAGTTGATGTAGGTTGTGATTTGGACATGGATTTTGATGGAGAAACTTGTGGATAACCACGACCATGTTCAAGACCACCATTCTTCATGTACTCCTTGTGGAAAATCAGCCCCAAGACACCATGAAAACTCCTCCTTGGATGTTATAAGCACCACCAATCTATAGGGCTTCAAAAGGGCTTCAACTTATGTGTAAATAACATAAGATTCCATGGTAAATTTTGATCAAAAGTGGTGTTTGATGAGGGGAAGTGGACGGCAAGATGAGAGAGTAGAGAGGAAATTGTGAAGTTGTTTGCATGAGAAATGAAAGCTAATGGTTTGTGTGTGAGTGGTTTAGCTAGTGGATGAAGCTTAACTTGTAAGCTTTAGGACATGTGTTTACTTCTTGTTTACAACTTGACACATCAAGGGTTGAGTTGTGATGTGTTGGCCGTAGGTTTGTGTGGGCGTGGGGCAAAAGTCATTTTGTCTCATCCCCATTTATTTACGGGTACTCCTCGATTCTAGTTTCCTCGATTTGCGTGCCCTCGGGTCGTTTCACGAAAAACGTTTTTATAAATTATGAATCAATGGCACAAAACGAATCTAATAAAAATTGTTTCATCAAAAATGGAGTTCGAAAACGTAAATACGTAATCCTAAGGTTTACGGTTTAGTCGTAAAGGATGTTAAAATAAAATCGTAAGTCCTAATCTCTTCTCGTAAATTTGTGAGTTTATGAACCAACACAAATTTAAAACTCCAAAATAATATTCATGGACAAATTTATTTTCTAGAAATGTCGGACTGTCACCAAGGACGGTGTATGTAAACGTAAGCACGTAACGTTGAATCCTCCGGTTTAGACGTAGTCGATGCTACTTCAAGACGTAAATCCAAATTTCTTCCCAAAAATAAGTGAGTTCATATTATAACATTAAAATAATATTTTCAAATAAATATTGAGAATAAAATATCAACCATAAATTGACGGATTATCACACTTTTTGATGCTTGGGAAAGATATAATGTCTTAATTGATCGTTGTCCAAACCACAACATGCTCCCTGTCACATTGATTGATACTTTCTACAACGGTTTGACTTTTTGAGATCGTGATACGATTAATGCAGCCGCCGGTGACACATTCATGAAAAGGAGACTTGAGGAGTGTAGAGAGCTTATTGAGAACATGAATACTCACCACAAAAATTGGGATTCCTCCGCTTCTTCAAGGAACAACCCGAGAGTCAATGTTTCTTCTACTTCAGCAAACCCTGATATGATTGAACTCACCCGCATGATGACTGAAATGAGCAAAAGTATCTTGCTTCTCGCTTCAAACCAACAACAACAAGTTAAAGCGGTTGCTAATCCTTGTGAAACATGCGGCGGTCCACACTCATACACCGATTGTCCTTCTACACAAAGAAATCCGGAAAATGTGTATGCAGCTTATGGTAATTATTCACCAGAAAATTACCAAGCTCGACCTCAAGGGGATAGAAATTTGCTGAGTTACCAGTCAAACAACTACCTTTCACCCGGTTTTTCTCCTCAAAACCAAAACCCCGCCAACAACTACAATAGAAGCAACCAAATCCCACCAAGAGCTTCTAATCCTTATCACCCACCCGCTCAACAAACCCCACCCATTAACCCCGATGTTGAAATCATAATGAGAACCCAAGGTGAGCAAATCAAGAATCTGCAGAGCCAAATTATCAATCTGAAAGGAGATATTACCAAGCAAGGAAATGACCTTAGATCTGAGCTTCGTAATAATATGCAATCCTCCTTCAGTAATCAAACCAATGATTTGAAGAATATGCTTGCTAGTTTCTTGCCCACAGCTCAACCTTCTACTTCAAGTTCTCTACCTTCAAACACCGTCACCAATCCGCGAGCAAATCTGAGTGCTATTACTACCCGTAGTGGAGTTACCATCGTAGGACCACCAATCCCACCCCCATCATCTACACCTCCTCCACCACCATTTATCCCTACTCCTCCTACACCTAGTATTAGTGCACCATTACCGTCTACGCCTCGTCATGATGATGTTCCCAAGAAGAACCCTTCAACATCTCAACCTTTACCTACACCTACACCTTCACCACCTAAACCTAATATCCCTTATCCTTCTCGCTTAGGCAAGACCAACGAGCTAACCAAGAATGACTGTCAAGTGTCAAGCTATGTGAAGATGCTCTCTCAAATGAACATCAACATTAGCCTTGTTGAAGCACTTGTCCACATGCCGAAATTTGTCAAAGCATTCAAGGAATTGCTTAACAAGAAGGAGAAGTTGATTGAGCTCGCCAACACACGCTTAAATGAAAACTGTTCTGTAGTTATTCTTAAAGAACTTCCGGAAAAGCTTGGAGATCCCGGACGTTTTGTGTTGCCTTGCATTTTCAACAAAACTGAAGAATTTACTGCCCTAGCTGATCTCGGGGCCAGTATAAATCTTATGCCTTTGAGTGTTTGGAGAACACTATCATTACCCGACCTTACTCCAACAAAAATGACTCCTGAACTTGCAAATCGCACTCTCGCTTACCCCGTAGATATTGCCGAAGATGTGTTCATCAAAGTTGGCACATTTACTTTCTCGGTCGATTTTGTCTTTGTTGATTATGAAATGGACCCTCGTATTCCTTTAATACTTGGTCGGCCATTCTTGAGAACCGGACGAGCTCTAGTTGATGTTGCCGAAGGTGAGTTAATCTTAAGAGTCGCGGATGATGCACAAGTTTTTAAAATGGGGAAGCTTACAAGCAAATCCTTTGGACGAGAATCTGCGAATATGATTAATGTGCTTGATGATTTTGTCGTCTACAACAATCCTCTATTCGATTCTTGCATTGATAATCCACTTTTTCAAGATGATGTGGATGATTCTCTATCCAATTTGGACCCTTCACCCATTTATTATTCTCCACCGATCTTCGATGCTTATGATGATGATTCTAGCTCAGATTCGGATGATTATGATGACCTTACTTCTGAGTATCCCGATCTGCCCACATATGCTGATTTTGATGAGGCTGATACTCTTTCGAGTGATTCTTCACATAATGAAGATCCTCCGTCATCCATGCTTAATCCTACTTTGGATGATTACTCTTTTGAGGAAGACTTCTCTACGTTTCTCAACACTTACTTCCCTCATGAGAGTGATGCTCCTCCTTTGGACTTTGAAGATTATCGTCTTGATCCTACTTTAGATTTGAAGAACATTCTTTCAAAGGAGAAGAAACCGGTCGACACCAATATCCGTAGCACATATGATTTAACACCTCTTTGTCCCCTTCTGAGGACGAGGTTGTGCATTTTCATCGCAGATCATCTTCACACTGTGCTGAGCCTGAGTGCTATTTTCCCCTAAAGGAAAAGGTGTTCGACCCCGGTATCGATATTCTGCAGCCATCTCAGTATCCACCTAATGAAATAAAAGGAAAAATCTTTGGAATTATTGAAGACATTCTTGCACCACTTCACCCTTGCTTCCACCGTGCTCCATCTTTGCTTAAGGGAACCTTGCCTATCCTTCTGTGGCTTGCCTTGTTCGCCTTAAGCTTGTGCTATTTGATGGACGAAAACTATGTCTTTGATTCCGGTGGATATGTTTCATGCTTCTTCCTATGATAATCAAGGTCGAGTCAGGCTCACGACTCGGTAATCAAAAATCAAGCGCTTCTTGGGAGGCAACCCATGTATCTATCTTTTCGCTTTCTTTATCCTAAGTGTAGGGGAGACCCGTTGGTGTTTACTATTTCCTCTCCTCTCTTAATCAGGGATTCGAGCTCAATGATCCACTCTTGATGATTCTTGACGACCCGTGATTCCGTGTTCCCTTCTTCCTGATTCTATCCTAAACTCTTTTCGATTCACTATTTTATATTTTCTCAATATTAAAATAGGAATCTCTTTAGTTGTCTTTTCCTTAGCGAGATTTAAACAAAGTGCACAATGTCCTAAGTGTAGGGGAGTTTACTCCCACATGCTTAAACATTGAGGACAATGTTTATGTTAAGTGTAGGGGGACTTCTATCGAAGTTAAGTGCCATTTTCCTTGTATTTGTCCTCATTTTAACCGAAAAATCAATTTTTTTACATTTTTCAAAATTCTTGATCTATTTTGGCCTATTAGTTTTTCCCTTTGATAGTTATTTTATTTCCTTATTAGAATGAATTTTAATAAAGTGGTTTTAATTTTCAAACGTTGTGAATCTTTTGACTCAACCCGAGTTTACTTATCTAAGTTAGTCTAGCTAGTATCCTTAACGTGTTTAAGTCAAGTTTTGCTAGGCTTTTATATAGGGAGCTATAAAACGCGAAAGTCTTAACTCTCACAGGTTAAGAACAAGAACTTTTCGCAAGTTCCTATAGTTGATCCTAGAGAGTTGTTTATCAAAGAAACTTTAAAATGCGATTTCTAAACATGAAAAAGTCTAAGAGTTTGCAAGATCCTATAGGCGACTCGAAAACCCAAAACTTTGATTTAATAGGCTAAGCATCCACGAGTCTCATTCCTTGAGATTTTAAACTGTGGAGAACGAGAGATGATAGAGCCAATTATAAGTTCGGCATTCTTTCGTGAATTTATGTGAGTTAATTCTAAGCCTATTCTCCCATCGCCTGCTAATAAATTTATCTGCAATAAATAAGGTTGTACGATTTGAAAAGTTACTTAGCTTCTAGCCCAAGATCGTTTAAAAGTTGCTCGGTATGGATTAGAGTTCATAGCCAAGGCATAACTTATTGAAGCGGGATGCAAAGATTGGCGAGTCCAAGAAGGTCCTAACAAGACATGAGGGCTACATTTTGTTGCTAAAGATCCAAAGTGATGTGAAGAATCATTTATCGAAAATCAATATGAAGGATCGAGACACACGACGAAAAGCAAATACTCCCCAAAAGTCATGGAGAAGTCTATCCGAAAAGACCCTAGCAAGGTATGAGGATAAATAAAGCCAAGTCCAAAAAGGAGGCGGATCGTTGTAAATCAAAGTCCAAAATAAAGATTGGAGAAAAATGAAGAAGTCGTGGTCCAAGTATGAATCTCTCAAAATTTCAAGTGAAGAAATTCCAATTATGAATAGAAGGCCATTATTTCATGAACGTCTCTCAAGGTTTGAAGTATGAAGTCGCTGCCAAATATCGGTCCGAGAAAGGTCTCAAATCGCGAAGCGAGTTATGCCAAGATATGAACTTTATGAGGTCCTGAGAAGCAGTTTTAAAAGATTTTTTCCTTCAGCTAACTATTGATTAAATCGTTCACTTTATTTTCGGCCTAAATAACTATCGAAATAAGTCAACAATGCATCTTCGTGATCATTCAAGACAATAATAAAATATAAGAGATACACCCAGGAATAAGGGAGTCTAAGTGAGTAATTGGCCCACATGAGTTCGTGTTAGTTTGCTAATTTATAATAACAATGATCTTGTTTTTAAACTTGGTTTGGAGAAAGTGAAAACTTGAGGATGATGATCATTCACAGCATTTCCAAAACCCGAAGGTATGATTTTTGATTTCTTTATTTTCTTTACTTTGAATGTTTATAGTTTTCTATCTCTTTAATAAAGGCCAAGGTGGATTGATTTTGATGAAAAATGTGAACGTGCTTTGTAACTAATGCATTGCATGAGGACATTGCAATGGTCAAGTGTAGGGGATTTGATAGGAGTGTAAACACCCATCCTTTTTACCACTTAATTACAATAATAACCGAGCCAAAACGTGTATTTTATGTCATTTATGTCGGAATTATGCGTGGTTTGTGTTTTTGTTGTGATTTAGGACAAAAAGGTGAAAAGTGGAGAAAACACGGGCATTCACGGGCTTTTATTGAAGAAAAAAGATGAAAGACGAAGTCGAGAAGTCCAGAGTGCAAAAGACGGAAGTCCAAGACCAATTCTGAAGATTTATCGAAGAAAAAGTCAAAAGACGGAAGTTTACTAAAAGCCGAAGAACTCAAGTCTTATTTATTGAAGAATTAAAAGACGAGTCCAAAGAAATCCCGAGCTAAAAGTCATTAAAGTCCAAGATTTAAGAAGATTAAAAGGCTTAAGGACTAATGGTGCAATTAACAAAAGATTAAGAAGAGAAGGACTAAGCATGCAATTAAGGAGAAAGGAAAGAGGGAGGAAGCTTCCTAAGCATTCCTTAACCTCCCCTATATATAGATTAGTATTTCATTAGTTAGTTTTTGGTTGGCTAGAGTGACACTAGTTCTTCCATCTTTAATTTTTGCACATTTACTTTTCATGTCAATTTAAATACATTGTCTTGCACTTTTAATACCTTTTAATTCCAAGTAAGTGTTCTTTAATTTTGTTGCTTTAATCTTCATTTACCTTTGATCAAGTTTCTTTTCATCATTCTCCTTCTACTTTTCTTCTTTTTGGTTCATCCAAATTTCGGATTAAGCAAGTTTCTTGCTTAATCTCTTTGCTTATTTTACTAAAAAGTTTATCTTTTTACTTTGTGTAAGTTTTTGTATAAGATAAGCCATAAGTTTGACAATCTTATTGGCTTGTTTCATACTAAACTTATTTGATATTTTTTTAAGTTTTCTAAAAAGTTTAGTCTTTCTAAAAGTTTGCTTATTTAGTTTGCTTAATTCGTGCTTTGAAAAAGTCTTTAACTTAGTTAATTATTGTCTCATTTTATATCTTTTTAATTAAGTTTTGATTTGTGCTTATTCAAGTTAGCTTATTAGGTTTGCTTATTTAGAATCACAAGCCATCGCAATGATAAACCCCATTGCGACGGGATATTGCGACCAACATTACGATCCGTGCATCGCATAAGGGTTTTGCATTCCGATTCGTTTTGCGATTGGGATTGCGATTGGTTTGATTTTGGTGATATTGCGATCGGTATTGCGATTGGGATCATTGCGACAGGTTTGTTAGTGTTATTGCGATAGGTGATTGCGATCACATTGCGATTGGATTCCTTTTGGTGACATTGCGACAGGATTCCGATCGCATTGCGATGGAATTCACTTTATTTGTTTATTTTTGTTAAGTCTTGAGTTTATTTGCCTTAGATAGATTTAAGTTTGCGTTATTTACTTTAATTGCCTTTTAATTTCCGTCACGCTTTTAAATACTTGCATTTTACTTTAAGTTAGAGTTAGATTTAAATTAACGTCATTTACTTTTAAGTCTTGCATTTTTAATATACTACAACGACACACATTTGTTTCACCAAAGAACGACTGAGTCGTACACTAAAATCCTTTTTCAATTCGAAGAGATTGGTTCAACGATAAATTTTTAACTAGGTAAAAACACAGTTATTACTCCCCCATACTAAACCATTGTCGTGTCCCCACGCAATGCTAGAATTAAGTATCTTAGCACTTCCAAAATTCATTTTATGATGACATTTATTGAAGACATAAACTTTAAATAAACTACTACACGTGTTTTAGACATAATGTATTGTTTTCATCACGATTAAGTGACGTTTAGGATCATAGAACAAGAACACGTGAATGCTTCGTTAGATCCTCGATTTTCACCCAATTCCATGCTAAGCGTGTAACGAGATCATTGGTATTAAAATTTAGCAACACAATCATTACTCACGAGTGTTAATTACGAACCTAAACTCCCTTATTCGTAATTGGTATCTCTTATATTTTATTTTGTCTTAATGATCACGATGATACATCATTGACTTATTCGTGAATAGAGATTTAGGTCTAAAAATAGAGTCCTAACGGTGTAACCAAAATCATTAAATTAATAATTCATCCTAAAAGACAACGATGTTAAAAAATTAAGTCAACAAGAAGGATCGATAAACACGGTTTTATAACGGTTTTGAAAATGAGACTTATTACCAAGACTTTTATACGCCCCCTAACAGAAGGGCCTTATTATCTTTGGTTTACCTCCATCTTTTATTCAACTTCGCCATGAAGCTTTTATTATGACTTCAGTCTTGCCTTGCCTTTTATTTTTTGCCTCATCGGTGGTTTTATTAGCCAAAGACGTATATCCTCACGCTAAAGCGAATTTTGGATCTTTAAAGCTTCAAAGATTAAGGCTTGATTCACATTCAATTTGGGCATTGATTTTTCGGCCTTGTGAGCTTCAAACTTTTGCTTAACTTAGGTGAGCACTTGAAATATTATTATTGGGTGAAGCTTTTGATTATTCGGGTGCCAATGCTTCAAAACCGTGACGCTGGCGATACCTTAATGTTTTCCCAATTTAATTACATGGTAGCTACTAGAACAAATTAGAAACTAACAATAGTGACTAAACCGCTAAATCAATATTTATTAACAATTTATTATCAAAAGTGTGGGGAGAATAAGCTAATAATTACTACACATGAGATCGTGACGATTACGAGACTTATAAATAACTCTATCATTTCTCGTCCTCATTTAAGATACTTATCCTAAAAAGTTAAGGAATCGACGCTAAGTGCTCAACACGCACGGTCGAGTCAAAAATTACTCTTATTCTCACCATCGGAAAACCTACATTCGTGTTTTAAATACTTATGAAAAATACTAAAAATTTTAAAATTTGGCCATTTTTAGCCTTATTTTGCATAAAACGATAACAAAAAGATGAAATATTGGATTGCGTGATGACGTAAGCAAGGTGAAGTATCTACTCACCCCCCATACTAAAACTAAACATTGTCCTCAATGTTTTGATTCTAGGGGTGAAACACCCCCATACTAGAGACGTAGTCGAATGCTTAATATTGAGCATGGAAAGGGTAAAACGAATAACCTAAAAGCCGTTTATGAATTATGCTAATAAGATAAACGTTAGAACATAAAAGGATATCATCGGATATCGGAATCTCCAAAGGCAACGATCGAAGCTCGAGTGATCCGTAAAACGAACACGAGAGGCTTCAATGATGACGATGAACCTAATGAATCACAATCACGAACAACCACGGAACAAAGGTTGGAAGGGCACAAATCCCCTCACATTAAACTAATTAGAAAGCAATAATATGTACATGGATAAGCATGGGTCTCCCCCACGAGGCACCTTGTTTTTGATAATCGAGTCAAAAGCTCGACTAGAATCCCCATAAATGTGATCATTTAGGGATATCCTTGGTTCGGTCATTTTTGGTGGGACTTACATGTAATCAAGGCCCAAAAGCAACCGTGTATAAAGGCAAAACCTCTATACCGGGATCAAAGATCGTGTCTTCGTTTTCGGATGATGAACGAAACAACACGACTTTAAACATCATCCTCCCAAAGGGACACAAGAAAATAGAATGAGAAGAGAAGGGTGGGACATTGGGTGGGCACACAAATCGAGTTACTCGAGGTAAAATCATACCGTAAGTGTAGAAGGATCTTCTAGTGACTACTTCGGTAAAAGACCGAGATTTTATCTTAAACGTGATACCGGGGTAAAAAATATCGTCCTCGGTGGAGAAGTGTGACGGAACAAGTCGGGCTTCCCCCATGCTAGATCCACACAAAACGTCGTCAAAAGAAGTAGACGAGTTTGTAGCAAGCTCAATTAAGCGAGGTGATGACGGAGTTAACTTTGGAATAATTTTCAAATCAATTTTAAAATCATTCCCTTTTTCATTTTTTAACTCATTGTTACGAAAACCCAAGTTGATTAAATTGAAAATATTTGGTGTTTCCAAATCAATTCTAGGCACAGTTAAAATTTCCACATTTATCATGAAGGCGGAAGGAGGATTTGAATTTTTAAAATGTGAATCGACTAATAAAACATCCCCCTCCAGGCTAACGCAACGGTCCTCATCAAACTCGAAAATAGAAGGCGGATCATCAAGAATACGTTTGATCTCGGAAAAATCGTCATCGGGATAAAAAATGTCTTCTCTTCCTCGTGGAAGAGGTTGAGCAATAAAATTGTCGATAATCGAGTCGCTAGCTCCAATCGTCGTGAAACTAGGAAAAGAAGGCTCTTCGATTGAAGATTTTTCCTTTGTCGTTTCGACCGCGACATCGAAAAACGTATCGATGTGAGCAAGGCCATCGACGGACTTCTCACACGATAAATCCAAAATCTTACTCGGTGTGGGATTAGGAGTAAAAGGCTCGTCTCGTTGACGATTTTGCCTTGACAGTTTCAACTTTGTCCTTCGAAGGGATGGAACGTGGGTTTTCAAACATTTTAGCAAAACTACTAACACGTCCCTTCGGAATTAATTTTCGTTCATCTTGTAAAAACGAGGGTTCAACGATTTCCTTTAAAACCTTTTAACATTTTTCTTTTTTAAAATCATTTAATGGGATTTCTTTGTCAAAATTAAGTGTATATTGATTTAGAAAATCCTCAATAATTTCATCCTCATTATAAAATTTAGGTTTAGAAGGTACAAGATTTAATACTCCCAAGTATCCTACGAGTTTTTCCTTTGGTTTATTTTCAAAAACATTTTTCAAAACTTCGTTAGATGACTTTTTCATTTCCTCTACGTTTTTGCAAGACGACGAAGGTTGCACGACTCTAAAATTCGAGAGATATGGATCAATACGAGACGTACAAGCCTTAGGAGTCGATAAGGCTTTAACCTCTCCCTCGGAATTAGGATTGGTGTCTTTTGACGAAGAATTGAATTTTTCCATTAAGCCCTCGACTATTAAAAGAATGTTATCTCTCTCATTAGCATGATTTTCCTTAATGTTATCCACGTATCCTTTCCACATCTCTTGACTTTGGTCATACAAACGTTGTTGCTCTTCAAAAAGGGTGTCATAATCGTTTTCCATTTTTTTGAAAGTGTCCCTTTGGGTTGCCATTCGTTTATTACAAGTTTCCTTAAGGCTTGTCATTTGTTCTTCCACGATCGTTAATTTCTCATTATTTTGTCTCATAAAATCATTAAAGGCATTATGAATAGACTCATCATTCCAATTAAAAGACGGATCATACGACGAATAAAACGAAGACGATGGGTGACCTTGGTCGTAAGATTGAAAATTGTTACCATGATCACGTGGAGCGGGGTTATAAATATAACCCCCTCAACCTCCAATAACCTCACAATAAAAACAATTGGCACCATTGGGCGGGCCTCCACAATATGGACACGAATAAAATCCACCATTATTTGACATGATGCAATGAGAACGGTGTTACGAGAATTAAACACTAGAGGGTTAGAAATATAACTAATTGATAAGGGTAAGAAGAATATTTTTGATTTTTGATTGTTTTTAATTTTTTTGGATTTTTGTTGTATTGCATAGACTCAAATCTACAAATCTCTCCTAGAATCGACTTTCTCGATTAAATGAGCCTCAAGGAATGAAAACGATCACGTGAAGTTAACGCCTTCGATGACTTTAGAACGTTGGTGGAACACAAAAACATTCAAGAGGGTTTAATCTTGAAAACAAGCAAATATATACGTAGATAATACTTTGGTTGGCAAACCCTCGATTAGCCCTTTTTCTCAAAACACGCACAAGAAAGCTAGGGAAACGAGGCGGCGCTAAGCACTTAAGAGCCTTTTTCCCTTAGGTCGGAAATACAACAGCCTTATACCCACCTTATAGTTTGTGTTAATTGAAAATAAGCCTCACGAAAGTATTTATCTATTTTTCCTTTAAACTTTTGCTTTGGACTCGAATACAATGATCGAGTGATGAAATCCCGAATCAAGGTTGCGTTTTCACGCTTTTGGAGTACTTGTATTTTTATTGTTCTACGTAAGTACAATATAGTAGTATATTCACAAAGAAAAACGAAAATAATAATGGGATATCTACAATATAGTAAAAAGATTGTTGTGTGTTTAGTTTAGGAATACTAAACACAATTTATTTGGATACTATAATATAATAAGGAAAAATAACAAAAATGAGTCTACGATATTCACGCTTTAAAAAATTTGAAAAGCAAAAACGCACCACTCACACAAACACGATACTAATAATGGCAAACTAAAAACACCTCCTCGGCAGTGGCGCCATTTTGATAGTCGTAGAAATACGTCTTTTAAGAAAAAGAGCGTATAATGGGCAAGTATTAAGTTGCATGTTTTAGGAAAAACGCGAAACCGAACAAGTGCGAGTTCGTTCTCGAGGAGGTGTGTGTATTAGATGCCAAAAATAAATAACAAAGTTTGGGGTAGTGTCGTTTTTGGATGAGAAAAGAAAGAGAAATAAAGACGAGCTACGACTACAATTAAACTACGACGAATTGACGTAAAACGCGAACGTAAATACGTAAAACGTGAAAAATTTAAAATTTTTAAGCTAAAAACAAATTAAAAATGAAAACTAAGTCTAAAATAATATAAATAAGGATAAAAATCCAATAAATAAATTTTAAAACCTTTTATTAATTAAATATTCAATTTTTAATGCTAATTAAAGCCCAAAAATTAAATATAATTAAGAAAAAGGCCAAATATTATTTTATTGAATAAATAACTCAATTATATTATTTAAAGACTAAAAAGTATTTTTCCTAGATTTTAAAAACTATATTTCTATTTTTAAAACACTAAAAACTATTTTTAAACTAAAATAATGATTAAAAATAATAAAATAATGCTAAAAGTATTTGACTATTTTAAAAATCCTGAATTACACTAATGAACATTAGAAAAATGAAAAAGTTTGAAAAATTAAATATTTTTCACTAAAAGACAAAACAGTATATAATTAAAACCCTAATTAAACTAAATTAATTCTAAAAATTAATTAAAAAGTGAACAGTGAAATCTATTTGGACTAAAAGTCATAAAATGTTTTTCTAAATATAAGAAAATTTGTAAAACTGAAAAATATAAATTTTTCACACTAAAAGACAAAAATAGAAACTTAAAAAGTCATTTAAAATGCAATTAAATCTAAAAAATGGAAAATGAAGAGTAACTGAAAAACTAATTAAATGGAAAAATCAGAAAATAAATAAGAAAAATAATGAAACAAAAATCAAGTGCTAAATCCTATTTTAGGCCACTAAAGACAAAAAATCTAGAATCTGATAGTGACATGTTGGAAGGTTTTGTCTGTTTGCTGGGCAGTACCTAGTTTAACACTAGCAGGGGGATGTTAGTTCCCACTGCTAGTTATAAGAAACAGGTCTGGACAATGAAATGATTAGAACTTGCTCGGTTTTTGATTTTATCTGAAAACAAGGGCACCCCCACAACCAGTTAGGTTGTGGGGAGTCACATAAACAATAAAAACTTAAACTTGTGCACAAAATTCACACACAAGTAACCAAATACAGTCACTGTATACAAAAGAGGGGTCTGTGGGATTTTTTGCTGATGCACTTGGTATTTGGGTGAGTTTTGGTTGACCAAAACTCACTCAAATTCCTCACAAAATGTCCACAAACAGATCTAACCCCTAGATAACTCCTAGATCTAAGAGGCAACACAAATTGATGGTCAAATTTTGGTTAAAAAAAGGCAGTTAAGGCTTACTGATTATTTCACTAAGCTTTTACCCAAAACTTGCATGCAATCTTTCAATAACATACCAAATCCAACACATAAAGCTGATAAAACATAAAGCTAATAAAATGGGAGCATTTAAACAGATTTCAAACCAAATACACTTCACCACTTGATTTTAAAACCATGATCCAAACACCCCTTTAAAATAGAAACTTGAAATTTTAACAAAGAAAATCTATACTATCTATACCAAATCCATTCAAACCTACTCTAACCTGTTTCAAACCAACAAACATACAATATCATGCATTTGTTTGCATCCTAACAACCTAGTTCTGTAAATCATCATAACACAAGAATTTTTCAAGCAAGTATAGAAGGTAAAAAGCCCTTACCTTGTGACCCTACATCCAGGCATCACAAAGGCAGCTTATGCCTTTTCCATCAAGCTCGGGCTTGAGCTGATCACTTTAAGGAAGGGAGCTGTTGGGTATGACAAGATGATGATGATGATGGACTTCAAAAGAAAAGACAATCACCTATCCAATATGCAAGATTTGATCCTGTTAAGATAAAACACAAAGAGAAAGAATGTGTGACAATCCGTCAATTTATGGTTTATATTTTATTCTTAAATATTATTTAAAAACATTAGTTTAATGTTATATTATTCACTCACTTATTTTTGTGAAGAAATTTAGGTTTACGTCTTGAAGTAGCATCGACTACGTCTAAACCGGAGGATTCTACGTTACGTGCTTACGTTTACATACACCGTCTTTGGTGACAGTCCGACATTTCAGGAAATAAATTTATCCGTGAATATTATTTTGGAGTTTTAAATTTGTGTTAGTTCATAAACTTACAAATTTACGAGAAGAGATTAGGACTTACTTTCATAATTTAACGTCCTTTACGACTAAACCGGAAACCCTAGGTTTACGTATTTACATTTTTGAACTCGGTTTTTGACGAGAAAACTTTTATTAGATTCGTTTTGTGTCGTTGCTTCATAATTTATAAAAACATTTTTCGTAAAACGACCGGAGGGCACACAAATCAAGGAAACTAGAATTGAGGAATACCCGTAAATTAATGGGGATGGAACAAGTACATACTTTTTCCACCCCCACACATGGCTAAACAAAGCTAACAACACCATGTGGTGTCAAGCTTACAAGATAAGCTAATACACATGTCTTAGTTTACTTGTAAACTAGCAACCAACATCAAAACCACCACTTCAAACCATTTTCATTCATTTCAACACATGCAAACCACTAAACACTCTCCTCCCTCTCTCTAAAATTCGTCCCAAGCTCATCCAAAACAACCCCCATTTGATCTTGATTCAACCATAAATCATATGTATAACTTACATATGATGAAAACCCATTGAAGTTATGAAGATTGGAGGTGATCTTAACATGTAAAAAGGAGTTTTCAAGGGAGTTTGGGGCTGATTTCTCAAGGAGTTTTCATGAAGAACAAGGGCTTATTTTTGGAGGAATCTACAAATGCTTGGTGATCCTAGAAGTGTTGTTGATATCTCATAAGATTGGTTACCCAAAACCATGTCTTGTTCATCCAAAAGCTCATCATTTTATCACTTTGGTGGTATAAAGATTGTTCTCCCCATCCTCTTCTTATTTTGATTATGTGATCATGTATTTTCTTTCTTATTGTATATGTATATGATGAATATATGATGATAGAAATGTTATGTGGGGATTTGTTGTTGATAGATTGGATAAACATGGGTAAAAAGATGGACAAACTACATGTAAAATGGTTAAATCTTGTTTAAATGGTAGGCTGTATAAAAATAGTAAATAACCATGTCATGAACTGATAAAATGGCATAGATTAATGGATATACAGTAACTAATATGTCTTGTACACATGTGAGAGTTGGCCATGCAATGGAATCATTAGGATGAGTGAGATATGATCAAAACAAGTTTAGAGTACAAATCTGAGTTCACTGTTTTGGACGATTTTTAGAAAATATTTAGAGGCTCATTCAACAGTAGTTATACGAGAGTTAAATGGATCACATATCATGTAGTATATGTCATAAAAATTTGAGCTTCTATCTCCATATAAAACTCTAGATATGGCAGTTTTGGTGAACATGAAAATAAAAATCAGATTTTGGAAATTAAAGTATAATAGTATTATATAAGCACTCAAATAAAAATAGTATAAAATGTAAATTAAAACCCACTAACTCATATAATACATTTATATAAATATGTATAAGTATAAATAAATGGACATTTTATAAAAATGGTAGTTTGATAAGTTTTATAACTTATAAAACTATAAACATGATTTTTACGACTTTTTCGGCTATTACCGTAAAATTAACGTTTTTCGCCAATTAAAACTTATACGATCAAACCCGTCTAATGTAAAGTTTTTAAAACTCATATACTGATATATAAACATATATAACAAGTAAAAACCGATAAAACCCGAACTATAAAACATACGGACATTAACGGGCTAAGTTAACGTTATTGGACTAATAATACAACAAAATGGGCTAAAATACTTATAAACTTATTTATTAGGCTTAAACCATTTGGGCCCAACATGTAAAGTATAAATACTGATAATACAAGTATGAAGAACTTATAATAAGTTTATTGGACCTAAAACACGTAAATAGGTAAAACTAGTAAACTAGTAAGAAGTTACCAATACGTAGACACTAAAATGAGTAAAAAAGAATGTGTAAACCCACTTGATCATCATATATATAAAATCATCATATGTATACATAATTGTTATTTTGATAAATTCATTGGACAAAAGTCTAAAACGAGTATTATTTGTCTAGGTTTCCGTGATTGAAGCAAGTACCGTTCATCCAAATCGTCGATAACCGCCTTCCCACATCAACGTGAGTTCATAGCCTCGCACTCTTTTAAATGTTTTTATGAAATATCTTATAAACCCGCGAGGGAGATAACATGTTAGTTTTTATGAAATAGGACACTAGTTGTCCTGATTGTCTGTTATTGATTTGGACCCGAATGATTGTATGACCCGATGAATGATTATATGACCCGATAGATGAAATTAAACGGATTATTAAAGTTAGGTTATGTCACTAAAAGTCCCATTAGCATGAATTGTGAACTACCGGGATTTGGTAGATGCTTATGCATATAATAGTACTATTTGGGGACGATCACCCCAGTTCGCGCCTTGACGGTTGATCCCCGTCGTGCCACATTGATTGGTAAGCGAATTTATGTATGAGAAGATTTACACAAGGGTGATTATTGTGACGACACGCTAATTTAGATGGGCAAATTGAGTTTTGAGCTAGCTACCCGTTGTTTGTTGTAGTAAGGTAACAATGTCATGCGGCTTATAATAATCCAAATAACGAAAATACTACTATACGCATTGAATTACAATATATTGCCTGACTAGCAATACGGGGTCTTATTATTGATATTATGTTCGTGTTTTGATTTTACATAACCATCTTCATATAACGGTTTTTATTTAACTTTATACAACGTTATAAAACGTATTTAATGATGTTTTTACGACATTGATTCGTATAATGATTTTGAAGGCAACAACCTATACTATGATTTTTGGATAAGGATTTATATAAAATGACTTTGGCTATTTTATGGCCTATAACAAAGATTAGTACAAAATGATTTTCGGTAATAATTTTATACCGATGTTATATTGATGGATTTCATTAAACTCTATGAATTCACTCGGCGTTATCGCTGACCTTTTCTTTTAACATATTTTATCTCAGGTACTTGAAGGTAATTCTCAGGAAGACAACAAGAATTAATGGCCCGCACTTAAATAATAATTTCTATTCAAATGCTTTGTAAAACCTGTATGAAATACAATGACTTGGGACCTATGTAAATTTGATATTTATGAATGGAAATGCTTTATTATCAAACGACGCGATTTTTAAGCGTTATCTATGATGTGAGTAATGTGCTATCCTGTAACACCAACGAGTCTTTCGATGTATTGAATGGTGTAAATTTGGGGGTGTTACAGTTTGGTACCAGAGCTCTCGTTATAGAGAACGAAAGATTTTTAAAACCAAGGTTTTGAATAAAACATTTCAAAATCTTTTAACTATAAACATTTTTCTAAAAATGTCTAAAAATCTTTGACTATAACAGTGTCGAAGAATTCCCGAGTTACCGACAAGGCCAGACTGAGAAGTGTTATTTTAATATATATATATATATAACTTGGATTATATATATATACATATATGATGTAATTTTATTACATGATTGTTTGATGATTATTTTGATATTTATACGAGGTATTTATACGAGGTATTTATACGACGTAGATTGTCACAAGGAACCCTAAATCCCCTAGTAAATTAGTCGAAGCTATTCATGTAGGAATTCTAGCTATCCTAGATCTAAACCAAGTTGTGGATATTTACGATCCCAACAAATGGTTGATATTCGTAGAAATGTTGATATTGATTGTGATATTAAAGAAGAATTGGCGAGATTAAATCTGATATCGATGTCATGACAATCTTTCCTTATAGAGTGGAGTTTGACAAAACGTTACCACCTGGAAAGGTGTCATCTGATTCGTTGTCACCCAATTCTTAAATTGAAATCGAAAGGGTGAATGTTGCACTTGAGGCTGTAATTGGAGCCTTTACCCAAAAGCCTCATGCCACTAGTACCTTTCCGAGAAGTCTAATTGAATGAGTGAGTCATTTAATATTAGTGACTCATTTGATAATTGTTGTTGTAAGAGCTATAGGATTGGAGATTAAGTGTTGTTCATACCGAGCTTTTATTGCACTTTAAAGGTCTAAGAATAAGATTGAAAGTATTGGAGAATGAAGTAGGATATCGCATTGAATATAAGTTGGTTGAAACTTGAATACAAGTAAAATTTAACCCGTATGGAATATGAGATTGTTAATATAAGTCGTCAAGTCCTGTGATTGAATTATAAGGTTTTAAATGATTGTTAGTTTGTGATAAGTGTTGCTCCTAAGCCATTGTCCACTAACGAGGATGCCCAGTGTCCAATAAATAAATTGAAGAAATCTTCTTCTGAATTGAGACCGATGGATCTTTCGGAACATGTGGAACACCTAATGACTCTTGTAGATTAGTATTCATTGTGGTATCTTTTAAAAATCCCAAACTTAACTGACATATCAGTTGGTAGGATGAGTTTTAGGAATTATATGACATAGTGACACGTAATGTGTTACGGTACAATTCTGACTTGTTTGTGATTAACGAAAAGACTACCTTTGATTGCTAAATTCTACATGTATCGTTGTTATCTATCCTTTACTGCTTCATCCTAATGCTCGCATTAGTGATGTAACCATTGAACAAGTACTCATCTTGAATTGAGTTACGTGATGGATTATTCTTTTTGAGTGCCATCGAGGTCATGCACCTCATGATTAATTGGCTAAGCTCATTTCCTATTATATTGTGGTTAGTTCTTGGTAAAAAACTTTTCATCACTCTTTTGCAGATCACTCATTGTTTTTATAAGATAAAACAGTATCCCTTGAGAAAAATTGAATTTTCATCACTATAAGGATTATTCAAGTGAGATTTATAAGTGATCATTATTGAAATAAAGTTGATTATGAAATACCTTGGAAAACTTAATTGTTTTCATAACAAAGAAAATCTTTTTAAATTTATTTTTGATTCTTATTTAAGAATTAACCATGAAAATGTTTTTATTATAAACATGATGATAAAATTTTGACGAACTGAGTATTGCATCGTTAATCTTGAAATTGTATATAGTTGCGCGCCTACATACAATTTGGAATGGACCATGCAAGGCTGATTAGTAGTCACCATAAAACTAATGAATAAACACTACATTTTCTTTGAAGATTGTGAAAGATTAAATTTTATGAGATCTGCAAGAAGTGAAAAATAGGGACATAGTGTTAGGGACACCTACATATGTGCCTGTAGCATCTATTCTTCTTAGTCGAATTCACTCATCTATGGAAATTGTCTTATTTGACAATTGACAATTCTTTCTTGTCCAATTCTCCCGTAGTGAGATTCTTAGGAAAAGTATCTGATTACCGAGTGTTGATACCCGACTGGATGTATCGACGTTCTTATCATTTCTGTTGATTAGATTTAATTTGAATGACCTGGGTAACGATCAGAGGAGCTTTTGAATGCGTACTCAACTTATGAAAACATTGGATATACTCATATTCGTTAATGTTTTTGTCTGTATCTGATTTGAAATTTTATCGCGTAGATTATGCGTTGACCTTACTCTTTTAATGGTGGTTATGTCTCCTGATATCCTTGAATATGTGAAGGATTATGAGTTATTATTAGTCTTTTGAGAAGTTCACATCTTATCAACGGCAATAAAACTGAAAAGTTGATAGTGCCAGTAGAATGGATTGATTGATTATGACATGACGACATTGTCTTAATTGATGGGAACTCGAATAGAATTCCCCTAAATGATAAGATGTTGATTATCAAAACTGATCTAAATAATTCTTGATTGATGACCATATCCTGCATTTAGACTTGAAATTATACCGTGAATGGTTGTGAATTAGTCATAGATATTATAATCTAGAAAGAACCTAATATGAATTTATTAAAAGATGTTTCTATTATCTGAAACTTTAGGAGGTATTTGTTGATGAATTACCTAGACTTTCGCCATTAAGGCAAGTTGAATTTGGTATTGATTATATTCTCGGTGCTGCACCTGTGGCGTGTGCACTGTACGTCAGCACCATCTGAATTAAAGGAATTACCGTACAACTGAGAGAGTTGTCGGAGAAAGATTTTATTCTACCAAGCTCGTCATTATGAAGAGCTATGGTATTATCATTCCTTATATTTATTAATTACCGTGAGCTAAGTAAATTGACGATTAAAATCTATATCCACTACCCAAGATGATAGATTGTTCGATCATTTACAAGGTTCTAGTGTATATTCTAAAGATTTGATCCACGGCATGGTTATCATCAACTTCACGTCCGCGAAAAAGATTATCTATCCCAATCACTATATCCAGAACTTGTAATGAACATTATGAGTTTCAAGTGATGTCGTTTGGATTGACTAATACACCTGTACCATTCATAAATTTGGTGAATCACGTGTGTAGGCTGTAATTTGATAAATTCATGCTCGTGATCATTAAGGACTATTTGTTTGCTTATAAGAATAAGAATGAGTTAATAATTATTTATTGATTGCCCTGAATTGGCCGAACAATGAAAACCTGTTCCTTGAGTATTTAACATATGATTTAAGACTTAATCCTTTACACTATTTGACCGTGTGATTAATAGAAAATGGAATATATTGACTCTTCAAAAAAAATTAAGAGCCCTTTTAAGACTTTGGGTTTTACCAAAAAGAAAATGGAAATATGTTTTGACAAATGTTTTAACAAAGGATTTTTAAGGGATTCTTCCCTTATACCCAGAACATTTAACTAAACTCCTGTTTAGGGGTAAATGTTTGTGTATACCTCAAGACAACCTAAGAGGGATTGAGGAAACCATTTAAACCATGACTTGAAATTTGAAACCACACTTTTTGCTTTTCAACTAAGAAAATTTTGACCAAAGTATAACCAAAGATTTTTCAAACATTTACGAATCTTATTAATTATTTTCGATAAATCGACAAAAATCGTGTTAATTAAATTCAAATTTATTTTGAACATTTTTTTATATAATTGGTCGAACTAAGAAATTTAAAATTTTTACGTTTACGTTTCATAAAATTAAATATTTATTATTTAATTACTTGTAATATATATCGACGCTATAAACGTCGGATCAAGCAAAACTGATAAAAATAATAGTTGAGATAGAACTAAAACATAGAAGATATGAAGAAAGAAATTTTGAATTAATACGGTCATGATAATTATTCCATCTAGGAAAGTGAACATAATTACTGACACATTATGTATAAAAGATAGAGAACCAACTAGGACATGTTCCTTAGTAATGAAGGTGCAAAATAAATTGCCGAACAATATAAAAATAAACGATGTTTGTAAAAAGGGGTTCACGGCTAATGTGAACCATCAGAATTGAGAAGCCTATGGCGTTAAATGTTTTAAAGGCCACTTGTGGTTGCCTAAATATGGAGATTTAGAGATTTAGTCATGTTGGAATCTCATAGGTTTAAGTATTCTATTCATGTCATTTCTGATTTAAAGTATCTTTATCTGAAGAAGTTAATTATGAAGGCAGACATCGCCTCATACATTAGTAAACGTCTAACTATTGCAAATGTCATCATCTGAATTTGATTCGATTTGGGTTATCGTCGACAGACTGACCTAATCTGTTAATATCATTCCTGCTAATGATAGATTCTTGATGAAGAAATTGACTCTTTTGTAATTAAAGGAGTTGTGTAAACATGGTGTGCCTGTATCGATCATCTCTATCAAGATCCTCGCTTCGCATCGAATTTCTAGAGATTTGCTCAGAAGTCATTGAGAACGAATCTTGATGAGAGTACTGTGTACCACCCCAGTCGAAGGGACGAGGTAAAGTAGCGATACAAAATACTATAAGTACTATTTTATGTTTGAATGATTGACCTTTGGTAATAAACCGAATAATCGTTTTCCTTTGGAGAGATTATCATTGATAATTATCGTATTAGGATCGAGATCGAATCTTCTGAGGATATATATGAGAACATCTGTAAGCAGGAGTTGGGATGAAGACACCCGACATACACCCATTGTGAGTTGGACATGTCTTTTAGGTTTAAGGTTTCCTATGATGGCGAACCTAATCTTACAAAATACTCGACCCGCGAGACCTGAAATGATTGTTGAAATTAGGATCTGATTATTGACTGCCGGTAGTGGGCAGGAGGTTATGTGAATATGAAATGTAGATCTTGAAGTTCCAGACGGGTAGCGAAGTTATGCCAAAAATTTTAACTATGGAAAAATGAATTGATGATCTGGAAGATCATGGGATATAAGTCCCCGTTGTATGGGACCATTGAGATGATATAAAAGTTGGGATTGAAAGGCATATAAGCTGCATCTACCCTAGGACATCAAGAGCTGCGTGAATTATGTTTCATATATCGAACTTGATAAAATGTCTATCAAGTGAAAATCTGATTGTTTCTTAGTAATGTTTAGCTCGGCGAAAAGTTGCATTCATCAAAAACCCGTGAACATCATGGATAGAGAAAGTAAGTCAACATTATGCCTGATCTTATTCCCTTAGTTATGTTTGATGAAACTCGCGTATTGTAATGAATTTCACTTGTGAGAAAAGACCGAATGTGGAGGAAATACCTACATGACTCTAACTCTATAAGAAGCGAGTAGTAAGATAAGATGATCTTTGAGGACAAAGATCCTGTTTAAGGTAAATGCTGTGACAATCCGTCAATTTATGGTTTATATTTTTTCCCAAATATTATTTAAAAACATTATTTTAATGTTATATTATGAACTCACTTATTTTTGTGAAGAAATTTGGGTTTACGTCTTGAAGTAGCATCGACTACGTCTAAACCGGAGGATTCTACGTTACGTGCTTACGTTTACATACACCGTCTTTGGTGACAATCCGACATTTCAGGAAATAAATTTATCCGTGAATATTATTTTGGAGTTTTAAATTTGTGTTGGTTCATATACTCACAAATTTACGAGAAGAGATTAGGACTTACTTTCATAATTTAACGTCCTTTACGATTAAACCGGAAACCCTAGGTTTACGTATTTACATTTTTGAACTCTGTTTTTGACGAGAAATTTTTTATTAGATTCATTTTGTGCCGTTGCTTCATAATTTATAAAAACGTTGTTTCGTAAAACGACCCGAGGGCACGCAAATAAAGGAAACTAGAATTGAGTAATACCCGTAAATTAGTGGGGATGGAACAAGTACATACTTGTCCCACCCCCATACATGGCTAAACAAAGCTAACAACACCATGTGGTATCAAGCTTACAAGATAAGCTAATACACATGTCTTAGTTTACTTGTAAACTAGCAACCAACATCAAAACCACCACTTCAAACCATTTTAATTCATTTCAACACATGCAAACCACTAAACACTCTCCTCCCTCTCTCTAAAATTCGTACCAAACTCATCCAAAACAACCCTCATTTTATCTTGATTCAACCATAAATCATATGTATAATTTACATATGATGAAAACTCATTGAAGTTATGAAGATTGGAGGTGATCTTAACATGTAAAAAGGAGTTTTCAAGGGAGTTTGGGGCTGATTTCTCAAGGAGTTTTCATGAAGAACAAGGGCTGATTTTTGGAGGAATCTACAAATTCTTGATGATCCCAGAAGTGGTGTTGATATCTCATAAGATTGGTTACCCAAAACCATGTCTTGTTCATCCAAAAGCTCATCATTTCATCACTTTGGTGGTATAAAGATTGTTCTCCCCATCATCTTGTTATTTTGTTTATGTAATCATGTATTTTCTTTCTTATTGTATATGTATATGATGAATATATGATGATAAAAATGTTATGTGGGGATTTGGTGTTGATAGATTGGATAAACATGGGTAAAAAGATGGACAAACTACATGTAAAATGGTTAAATCTTGTTTAAATGGTAGGCTGTATAAAAACAGTAAATAACCATGTCATGAACTGATAAAATGGCATATATTAATGGATATACAGTAAGTAATATGTCTTGTACACATGTGAGAGTTGGCCATGCAATGGAATCATTAGGATGAGTGAGATATGATCAAAACAAGTTTAGAGTACAAATCTGAGTTCACTGTTTTGGACGAATTTTAGAAAATACTTAGAGGCTGATTCAACAGTAGCTATAAAAGAGATAAATGGAGCACATATCATTTAGTTTATGTCATAAAAATTTTAGCTTCTATCTCCATATAGAACTCTAGATATGGCAGTTTTGGTGAACATGAAAATAAAAATCAGATTTTGGAAATTAAAGTATAATAGTATTATATAAGCACTCAAATAAAAATAGTATAAAATGTGAATTAAAACCCACTAACTCATATAATACATTTATATAAATATGTATAAGGATAAATAAATGGAAATTTTATAAAAATGGTAGTTTGATAAGTTTTATAAGTTATAAAACTATAAACATGATTTTTACGACTTTTTCGGCTATTACCGTAAAATTAACGTTTTTCGCCAAAACATACGGATAAAACCCGAACTATAAAACATACGGATATTAACGGGCTAAGTTAACGTTATTGGACTAATAATACAACAAAATGGGCTAAAACACTTATAAACTTATTTATTGGGCTTAAACCATGTGGGCCCAACATGTAAAGTATAAATACTAATAATACAAGTATGAAGAACTTATAATAAGTATATTTGACCTAAAACACGTAAATAGGTAAAACTAGTAAACTAGTAAGAAGTTACCAATACGTAGACACTAAAATGAGTAAACGAGAATGTGTAAACCCACTTGATCATCATATATATAAAATCATCATATGTGTACATAATTGTTATTTTGATAAAGTCATTGGACAAAAGTGTAAGACGAGTATTATTTGTCTAGGTTTCCGTGATTGAAGCAAGTACCGTTCATCCAAATCGTCGATAACCGCCTTCCCACATCAACGTGAGTTCATAGCCTCGCTCTCTTTTAAATGTTTTTATGAAATATTTTATAAACCCGCGAGGGTGATAACATGTTAGTTTTTATGAAATAGGACACTAGTTGTCCCGATTGTCTGTTTATTGATTTGGACCCGAATGATTGTATGACCCGATGAATGATTATATGACCCGATAGATGAAATTAAATGGATTATTAAAGTTAGGTTATGTCACTAAAAGTCCCATTAGCATGAATTATGAACTACCGGGATTTGGTAGACGCTTATGCATATAATAGTATTATTTGGGGACGATCACCCCAGTTCGTGCCTTGACGGTTGATCCCCGTCGTGCCACATTGATTGGTAAGCGAATTTATGTATGAGAAGATTTACACAAGCGTGATTATTGTGACCAGACGCTAATTTAGATGGGCAAACTGAGTTTCGGGCTAGCTACCCGTTGTTTGTTTTAGTAAGGTAACAATGTCATGCGGCTTATAATAATCCAAATAACGAAAATACTGCTATACGCATTGAATTACAATATATTGCCTGACTAGCAATACGGGGTCTTATTATTGATATTATGTTCGTGTTTTGGTTTTACTTAACCATCTTCATATAACGGTTTTTATTTAACTTTATAAAACGTTATAAAACGTATTTAATGATGTTTTTACGACATTGATTCGTATAATGATTTTGAAGGCAACAACCTATATTATGATTTTTGGATAAGGATTTGTATAAAATGACTTTGGCTATTTTATGCCCTATAACAAAGATTGGTACAAAATGATTTTCGGTAATAATTTTATACTGATGTTATATTGATGGATTTCATTAAACTCTATGAATTCACTCGGCGTTATCGCTGACCTTTTCTTTTAAAATGTTTTATCTCAGGTACTTGAAGGTAATTCTCGGAAACACAACAAGAATTAATGGCCCGCACTTAAATAATAATTTCCATTCAAATGCTTTGTAAAACCTGTATGAAATACAATGACTTGGGACCGATGTAAATTTGATATTTATGAATGGAAATGCTTTAATATTAAACGACGCGATTTTTAAGCGTTGTCTATGATGTGAGTAATGTGTTATCCCGTAACACCAACGAGTCTTCCGCTGAATTGAATTGTGTAAATTTGGGGGTGTTACAAAATGACCTGGAATAAGCAACCACAAAGTGTATAAGCCTGGCTTATTGATTAAGCCAACTTATCACTTTTGGCTTAAATAAAAAAAATCTTTGAAACTGAAATTTTTCAAAACAGTTAAACCAAACAGAAACTTGAAGTTTCTTGACAAAAGAGTATCAAAACTAGCAAACCAATTTTGAAATTCCACTTTCACTTCATATCAAAACATATTTCAATATTTTATAAGCTTTTGCCAAAAGAAACTTCAAAAACTGATTCTTTAAAATCACTTGATAAACTTGAAAAACTTGTAACTCTCAACTCTTTCTCAAACAAGAAATAAGATGAAACTTAAAAAATTAACTTGGAGCTCAGATATTGCATTTTAATAATTTTTTTCATTTTTCATTAATAAAAGTAATAAAATACAAAATCTGGAACAAAACGTAAATGGGTACATGACACCCATGTATATACTACTTAGAAGAACATTCTAGTCTCCTGAATAAAATATTACAAAAGCGAAAAGTCCTAAACCCTAACTCGTGTGAAAATCCAGAAATGCCCTTTGAATCTTGGTCAAATTGGTTCTATGTGATCTCTAAGGTAGAATCTTAAATCTTGAACGTTAAAATGGTCTTGGGGACCAAGAAAAATGTTTGGAGACGTTGGATTGCTGTAGGATTCCATTTTTACTATTCTAGGTGCAGCAGGGGAAGGACGGGGGGCCCATATGGTGAGGGTGAGGACAAAAGTGAAAGGTGGGATGGGTTTAGTGTAGGGTTAATCACCCATCTGCAAATGGGTGAGTGGGTGAGTGGGTGGTGAGGTGGCGGTGTGAGAGTGGGTGAGGGGTTTGTGAGTGGGAAATTAATGGAGGGTTAGTTAAATAGGTTTTGAGTTTTGGCAGTTTTGGTCCCCCTGTTAGCCTTCTCCTTTAGACAGCTTTACATCTTTAGTCCTTGAGATATTTCACAGTTAGTCCTTGTGCACTTGCATGTTTAGTCCTTGTGTAACAATGCTTAGAATAGGGACTTAACATGTAATTTCTTCAAACTTTGAGGACTATTCATGATGTGTCTTCAAACTTTAGGGACCCCAACGTAATTTTTGATAGATTAGGGGTATAAAGTGTCAATCTTCAAAAGTTGAGGGGCTATTTTTGACATTCTTAAATTCTTTAAGGGTCTTTTTGGAAAATCCATGATTTGGGTCCGGTTCTTTGTACCGCTTCGTTTCCCGTGTTCGTTTTTGCTTCATTCTTGTGATCATTTGTTGATTTCACGATATCCGCACCTAAAATACACAAGACACAAATACAAGCATATATAGGGGTATTTTGATGATATTTTAAGCGTTTTAAGCCCGATTTGGACGATGAGACTATGTATAATTGCAGTCTCATCACTCCCCCATACTAAACCATTGCCGTATGCCCACGCAATGCTAGAATTAAGTATCTTAGCACTTCCAAAATTCATTTTATGATGACATTTATTGAAGACATAAACATTAAATAAACTACTACACGTGTTTTAGACATAATGTATTGTTTTCATCACGATTAAGTGAATTTTAGGATCATAGAACAAGAACACGTGAATGCTTCGTTAGAAATAATTTCGTCGTCCTCGATTTTCACCCAATTCTATGCTAAGCGTGTAACGAAATCATTGTTATTAAAAGTTAGCAACACAATCATTACTCACGAGTGTTAATTACGAACCTAAACTCCCTTATTCCTAATTGGTATCTCTTATATTTTATTTTGTCTTAATGATCACGAGGATACATCATTGACTTATGCGTGAATAGAGATTTAGGTCTAAGAATAGAGTCCTAACGGTGTAACCAAAATCATTAAATTAATAATTCATCCTAATAGACAACGATGTTAAAAAATTAAGTCAACTAGAAGGATCGATAAACACGGTTTTATAACGGTTTTGAACATGAGACTTATTACCAAGACTTTTATACGCCCCCTAACGGAAGGGCCTTATTATCTTTGGTTTACCTCCATCTTTTATTCAACTTCGCCATGAAGCTTTTATTATGACTTCGGTCTTGCCTTGCCTTTTATTATCCGCCTCACCGGTGGTTTTATTAGCCAAAGACGTATATCCTCACGCTAAAGGGAATTTTGGATCTTTAAAGCTTCCAAGATTAAGGCTTGATTCACTTTCAATTTGGGCATAAATTTTTCGGCCTTGCGAGCTTCAAACTTTTGCTTAACTTAGGTGAGCACTTGAAATCTTATTATTGGGTGAAGCTTTTGATTATTCGGGTGCCAATACTTCAAAACCGTGACGCTGGCGATACCTTAATGTTTTCCTAATTTAATTACATGGAAGCTACTGGAACAAATTAGAAACCAACAATAGTGACTAAACCGCTAAATCAATATTTATTAACAATTTATTAACAATTTATTATCAAAAGTGTGGGGAGAATAAGCTAATAATTACTACACATGAGATCGTGACGATTACGAGACTTATAAATAACTCTATCATTTCTCGTCCTCATTTAAGAGACTTAGCCTAAAAAGTTAACGAATCGACGCTAAGTGCTCAACACGCACGGTCGCGTCAAAAATTACTCTTATTCTCACCATCGGAAAACCTACAGTCGTGTCTTAAACACTTACGAAAAATACGAAAAATTTTAAAATTTTGCCATTTTTAGCCTTATTTTGCATAAAACGATAACAAAAAGATGAAATATTGGATTGCGTGATGATGTAAGCAAGGTGAAGTATCTACTCACCTGCACTGAAGAAAACCCTCTTCCCAAACCTCTCAAACAATGGACTCCAGCTGATAGAAAATTGGCAAACCAAGATAAACGTCTCAAAAGCATCATCATATCATGTCTTCCCAAACACATCATGAAGTCTGTCATTTAGTGTTCCACAGCTAAGCAAATGTGGACAGACCTCGTCCTTGGCCATGAAGGACCCTCTGAAACCAGAGAAACCAAGATTCAGGCACTCAGACTTCAGTTCAATGCTTTCAAGTCACTTGAAGGTGAAAAGGTTCAACAAACCTATACAAGGCTGAAGATTCTTCTCAATGACCTAGCTATGAATGATGTCACCATTGGTCAAGCTGAGATTAATGCCACGTTTGTCAACAACCTTCCAAGAAAGTGGCTGAGTATGAATCAGACTCAGAGAGCCAACAACTCAATCAAGAATGACACCTTAGCTCAGCTTTATGGAAAGTATAATTATGAAGAAGGGCTGATTGACAATATATACATGTCAGAGACTGAAAGATTTGTAGTTCAAGGAGCAACTTCCAAAGCCTTGATCTCTGCACCACATCCTCATGACAGCGACTCTGATGTTGAAGAAGACACCCGCAGCAGCCAAGAGTTCTTGACATACCTTAAAGCCGAGTTTCATTAAAGAGCCTTACTAGCCAATCAACGAAGATTCTTGAAAAGATCAGGGAGAATTGGATCAGCTAGTAAACAAAATGACAGATCAAAAGAAACTTGTTTTGCCTGTGGAAAGCTTAGACACTTCCAAAAAGACTGTCCTTCCACCAAGACATCCCCACCTTCCTATCCATCATCTTCCACCAAACCTTACAAATTCAAACCACAACATAACAACCCATCTCACCAATCCAACTCATCAGACAATGAGAAGAAGGATTACAAGAACAAGTACAAGGCACTTAAAGCTGAGTTAGAACAGATGAATTTGAAGCTTGAAGCTCTGTCTAAGAAGAAAGGAGGTGATAAAAAGACAGATAAAGGGTTGGTAGCTGAAGCATATGATTGGAATGATGAGCCACTGACTTCAGATGAGGAAGATACTACTAGAGTCAGGGCTTTCATGGCTATAGATAAGGATGAACCAGCTGTGAGGAAAGGTGATGCAAGATCAGGACAATGGGTTGACATCACAATGAAAAAGGTACACAGGCTTTTATCTATGCCTGATAGTGATGAACGCAAACATGTCCTTGATTACACCATTGTTGACTTACACTTTGTTGAGGAACAAAGAAAGAAACTACTTGATAAGTTTCACTTTGTTAAAAATGAACTGCTGATTGCTAAATCTGAATGTGAAACTCTCAAACGGGTTATTTTAGAGAAAATATCCCTGCAAAATGAAGTTAGTAGGTTAACCTTGAAAAATAGTGCCTTAAATGATCAAGTATCTGAATTAAACAAGGTTATTGAAAAATGGTTGTGTAGTAGGTTCACTATAGATCAATTGCTTAATGATGAACTACTTGCTGACATTAAAAGGGATGTATTTGCTAAGAAAAATAAGCTAAAAATTCTCACCATACCCAAAGAGATTGTTTTTAAATCTACAGAGACTATTCATATGTCAGATCCCATTTTGAATGATGACCCTGTCTCTAAAGATGTGGCTGTATTACCACCTTTACCCAAACTCTCTAGAGTTGAACCCAGCAGTTCCTCTAGAGGAGCTAAGGGTGAACTTAAAATAGATGTTGAGAAACCATCAGCTAAAATATTTTCTGTACCTGCTAAACAATCTGTTAAGAAAGTTGCATTTAAGCCTGTCTCTTTAAAAGCTGTTAACAAAGTTAACTCCACAACTGAAGAACGCCTGTTGTCACTAACGAAAGAAGTAGAACTCTAAAAACAACACATAAAGCCTTCCGCTGAATGCTCTACTTCTCGTGAACCTAAGTCTGTCCTAGGTGAACCCAAGGGGGAAAGGTTAGTCAAACCTTATTGCAATATCTGTAAGAACTCTCATCACATGACCTTAGATCATGATAGACAAATGGCTGTTAAGAGAGCTCAGACACCTTCTAGGGAAAGACAACAGGGTTCTAAAAGACAACAAGGGAACTACAGACCTTATCCTACCTGTAAATTCTATGGATTCACAGACCATCACTCAGATGAGTGTGGTGACTTCCCAGGTTGTGATATCTGTGGAAGTTTTACCCATGAGACAGCTAATTGTCCTTCCCATCGTCAAAAGTTCTACAGGAACACAAGAATTGCTAATCAGCAATTCACGGAACCCACTGGAAAGTGGGTTCACCATAGGAACTAACTTGTTTCTATGTATCTGTGCAGAAACATCTTAAGCAATCGGTATGGTATCTAGACAGTGGATGTTCTAGACACATGACAGGGATTCAACAATACCTGCACAGATACTCAAGGGAGCCAGGTCCTAAAGTGGTGTTTGGAGATAATTCTTCAGGCGACACAGAGGGATATGGCTCAGTAAACTGCAATGGGATAACTTTTACGAGGGTTTCATATGTGAATGGTCTTAAACACAATCTTATTAGCATCAGCCAATTGTGTGATGCTGACTACAAGGTTTTGTTTAATAAGACTCAGGGAACCATATTCAACAAGAATAATGATGTTGTGCTTATTGCACCTAGAAGGAGAGATGTTTATGTCATCAACATGGCTGTTTGCTCTAAAGACAGCTCAAATTGTTTTCTTGCTAAAGCCTCTGAAAGTGTCAATTGGTTGTGGCACAATTGACTGTCTCATCTCAACATCAAGAACATCAACAAGATATCCACACAAAACCTGGTTGCTGGTCTACCTTCAGTGATGTTTTCTAAAGACAAGACATGTTCTGCCTGTATCAAGGGAAAGCATCACATGTCTTCTTACAAGACCAGGCAATCATTTTCTATTGACAAATGCTTACATCTCCTTCACATGGATTTGTTTGGGCCTGTCAAACCTCAGACCATTAATCACAACAAATACACCTTGGTCATAGTTTATGAGTTCTCAAGGTATACATGGGTGTTCTTCCTCAGAAGGAAAAGTGATGCAGCTGATACCATCATGTCCTTCATCAGACAGGTTGAAAATATGAATGATGTTAGAGTCAAAGCTCTAAGAAGTGATAATGGTACTGAATTCAAGAATCATCAACTTGAATCTTTTTGTGATGAAAAGGGTATATCACAAAAATTCTCTTCAGCTGGCACCCCTGAATAAAATGGTGTGGCTGAAAGAAGAAACAGGACTTTGATTGAAGCAGCCATAACTATGTTGAATGGTGCAGCCATACCAAAGCAATTTTGGGGAGAAGCTGTCCACACTGCCTGCTACACACAAAATAGATCAATCATTGTCAAAAGACATGGTAAAACTTCCTATGAAGTTTTCAGAAACAGATCTCCAGATGTCAGCTATTTTCATGTTTTTGGATGTCCTGTGTTCATTTATAACTACAGGGATAAAGTTGGAAATTTTGATGAAAAAACTGATGATGGTTTCTTCTTGGGATACTCTCCAACAGCCAAAGCCTTCAGAGTATTCAACATCAGAAGACAAGAAGTAGAAGAAACCTTTCATGTCAGATTCAATGAAGATGATGATGTCATACAGAGAACTGGAACAGAGGGTGATGAAATTAATTTTAATGAAAATGTGTCTTTCCCAAGTGATGAATTCTCTGAACCTAGAGCTACCAGTCATCACCATCATCACTCCAACACTCTCACTCCTTATGTTCCTGCTTTTGACCCTCTGTCTACACACGACATTGAATTCCTACCTCTCAAGAACTTGATGATGAAGAACTACAGACTTCTTGTAGTCCTTCTTCCTCTACTACTATTGATGACTCACCAATTCTTCAAATCCCTGAAGAATCTCTTGCTAATAATGAACTTGTACCCCTTGATATGGCTGAAGTAGACTCAGACACTGAAGTAGTCTTTGAAGAAAGCCCTCCTAGTCAGCATGATGAAACTCAAATAGTACCAGCTATCCCCACAAGTGTTCCTATCCATGATTCCCCAGCTCCTCAAACCAAGTGGTCAAGAGATCAACACATTCTTCTTGTCAACATCATTGGGGAACCTAATGCAGGGGTTACTACTAGACAGCGAATTCATGACTCAGAGTCTGCCTCAGTCAATGAATGTCTCTTTGCTGAATTTCTCTCTCAAATTGAACCTAAGAGAGTAGCTGAGGCTCTTGTAGAAGATGGGTGGGTAGCTGCTATGCAGGAAGAAATAAACCAGTTCAAAAGGAACAAAGTATGGACACTAGTGCCAGCTCCACCTGGAAAGAATATCACAGGCACTAGATGGATCTATAGAAATAAGATGGATGAAATTGGAAACATCATCAGAAACAAGGCCAGGATGGTGGCACAAGGGTATACTCAGACTAAAGGAATTGATTATGATGAAACATTTGCTCCTGTTGCAAGACTTGAAGCCATCAGAATCTTCCTGGCTTATTGTCACACCCCACCATGGCGGAATATGAAGCGCGACGTATGGATATCATCACAACATGGCGTGTCTATTGAGATAACTAAATGAAATAAGAAATGTCATAAAATGGTGACACAAATGTCATGACAATATCTCAACAATGCAGAAGTCTAGGTAAGTAGGTAACAGTCCTACCGCTTACCCAAGACAAACAATTAACATAAACAAAGCAAACACATAGGTGTCAACAGTATCACTTATTAAACAACAAAAGAAACTAAGACGGAACGGGGATCTCCTTCTAAATGCATTCCTACACAACTCCAAATCGTAGCCACTTATGTTCTCACGCTTAACCACAATATCACCTGAAAGAGACACTAAAACACGTCAACATAAAGTTGGTGAGTCATCGGTTTAGACTCAAACGCCAAAATCATACCATAAGCTGTGAACAACAACCAAAAGTAAAAAACATATGGACAATGTGATACTAACATGCATTAACAACTAACATTCAAGAATTTCCAATCAAACCAAAACCAAGGCTCCCAGCCATACCAAACACCATACTCCCATAGGCGTCCAAACACCTATGAACCAATCCCAAGGCCCCGCCTTGCCAATATCCCCTTGGTACCAAGTCAAAACATAAACAATCAAGAATCAACTAGCAGTTAATCCCATAAGTATGCACACACAAGTCCATTACCAACGCAAAACATTCCCAGCAAAATTTATAAATAACAAAACAGTGTCTCTTCCATCCCATCTGGAAGTCATAAACATTAGTAAAAATGGGACTATGAAACTCACCTGATTGAGCTTCTCCAAAAGTCCCCGCACTAGCAAAAAGCTAACAAACCAAAAACACAAAATCAACACATGAACCAATCACTAAAACGGCTCATCAACCTATGATGGACATCTAGCCTTCTCCCATATATGACCCTCATTAATATGCTCCAAACAACCCATTACCCTTCCCTATGCCATTACATATGTTAGCTAACACCTCCCATTTGCCCCAACCTTAAATCTATTGTTAAGGCCCCAATATATATATATATATACTTTTGTCTATCCGGATTTTACTGATTTTGTACACAAAAAAAGTTTGTTATGATTAGGGGGTCTTACCCTAACCCATAATTTTAGCCACAATAAAGATACTTCCTATAATATATAAAGCAACTCCCATGTTCTTTTGAAGGTCCCAATGCAACTCTAAGTACCCCAAACAACCCAAAACTTAAAAAGGAAAACAGGCTGATTTCAAAACTGTTTTGACCTCCGACTGTTGAACCTGTTTTCGACCCACTTCCCGACCTCCAATTTAGTTCTCGTTTCTTTCATTTGAAAGCCACTTCAATTAACTTTCCACGGATACTTGTATCGCAAAATAAGAGTTTGTAGAACTCCCTATATGATCAAAACAATTGACCCTAAATTCTGCCCAGTTTTTAAAAACGGGTTTAATTAAATTAATCTAATTAATTACCCACAACTCCACTAATTACAAGCCATAATTTATTTAATAATTATAAAATCATTAATATATCATTAATATACTGTTTTTAATTTAAACCCTAACCTAAATCCATCATAAGATGATTATAAAAACAATAAAACAATTTAATTGAAAAGGGTTATTAAGGTTTTACCTTAAGATTAATGGAAGATGAAAAAAACCATGAAACCCTAAAAATCCTCTACAAACCGTCGACTATTATTATCTCCAGGGATTTATGATGTTTTTTGTTTAGTATAAAACATTATATAGGATGTGATAACCCATTCCTAGCCCAACCCCAAAACCCCTTTCCTTTTTCCCTTTTTTTCTTTTTTTCTTTATTTCTTGCGTCCAAAACCGACCAACATCCCCCCTTATTTCGTTTTTTTTTAAATTTTATTATTAATTAATATCCTATTAATATTACCTTAATTTTACTTAATTTATTTCAGCTCCTAAAGCCTCCAAAACCTCAAAACCGTAAAACTAGTCAAATTTACGCGTTTTACCGTAAAAGACGTAAAATATACAGTTTTAAAAAAATCTTAAATTTTGAAATAAACTTTATAACTAAGTCCTAAATGACTTAAAACCATCCCGAAAAATACTCCCGTGACTAAATACCTCTTCCGAGACCTCTAAATGCTAAACCGTAAATCGTAAAAATACGATCTTCTATAATACATATACGTATACGTAAAACCACTAAATAACACCATCTCATTTCATAGTAACTATCATGTGAGCTCATGAACATGAAATCATCACACATCGTTTCACTCACAAGGTACCCCGTACCGGAAACAATATCCAAACCACAATCTATACACACCAATTAGCACATCAACACATAAAGACACGTAACTAGCACAAAATAAAACTAAGTGACGAACCTCAAAACCACGGTTGTCACATCACTCCCTCCTAATAGAAATCTCGTCCCGAGATTTACTCCTTAGGATCAAACACATCATTAGCAAACAACTGAGGATACTTGTTCCAAACGAATTCCTCACATTTCCACGTGAACTTTAGTTCAAGTCTCAAATTACCACATATATTAACCAACAATATTTAAATTCATTTCCAAACTCTTGACCTCACAGTCAATAAATCTCACAAATGACTCTTTGATAAAACAAACTCTTATTAACACAAATCCCGAATAACCGTACATGCAAATATGCATTCGCAAACAACATTTACCGTTCTTAATACACAAAATATAACATGTATACCACTCATTTCCCCTAGGTAATTCTATGCTCATAAGCTAATGGTCCGATATTTCCAAAGATCATAAATGGACCTGCAAAACTCTACATCAACTCTTCCATTTTACCAAAACATACTACCCGTTACTATGGGTGGAACTTCCTACATAACTTTGTCACTAACTCTAGTGGTTTCCTCCTTTTCTACATAGCATCCCTTGTTTCTCTCATCCTTTCCACAAACACTATTACCACATTAGTAGCCTCTTTTACCAATTCTAGTCCACAATGGGGACAACTCACCCTATCCTTTCATATAGTGCCTCAAATGACATTTATCGACTTCTAGTATGATAACTATCATTATATGAAACTAAGCCATCGCTAACGAGTTTCCTAACTCCCTCTAAATCAATCACTCATGCCCTCAGTGTAAGTCCTAAGGTTGTATAAATATCTCACTTGCCCATCCTTTTCCGATTAGCTGTATATACTCATATCCAATCATGTTCATCAATTCTTACAAAGTGACCTATGACGGTCTTTCACATATCCATTAGTTCCTCCAATCCAAATCAACTTATGATCTATACACATCATCAAAAGGTCGGTTATCTTAGTTAGTCTATCAACTGCAATCCAAACCCATGCTACAACTACTTCCATTAAATTTGGATAGCTCATTAGTAGCACCTATACACTTCTTTCTCACTTTTCTTCATGATTTTTTTACCCAACACTTCCTTCATACCTACACAATGTCCTACCTTCAAGGTCATATTGCTCCTCATCTTGTCTCAGTTAGACAAAGCCCTTCGTCCCTATGGCACATCACACCTATAACTCCTCATCCATTCGATTATCGATACTAAGCCTCCCAGACAATCAGTATAGGTCAGTGCCATTTCCTTTTCCACACTACGACAGTATTATCCTTCGTTGTGCTTTATTCTACCCATTAAGCTCTACCAAAGTCTTACCTTCGGTTCCTATCTCGACCTATTTCATTCATGCTCCGCTTCTATACACACTTCCTTCTTCTTCCTCAACTCCTACCATACATCACGATGTGATGCTTCCCATCGTTTCATACCTTGCCATAATCCTTCATAAGGCATTCCATACATATTAGGCTAACTTTTACGCAAAACCCTCTATTCCATCACATCCGTACGCAATCCTTCCAACTTCTCAACTACGTGACTTCTCATTCCTGTTGAAATATGGGATGAATTAGTCAGTCTACCGACTATCACCCAACTCTCGTCGTACTTATTCCTCCAATCCATTATGTATCCCTTTCACCAATTTCGTCCTTACATCGCCCTTTCTAAGCTACTCCTATCTATGTAGGAAGTATAGTCTACGTCCCTTTTCTCCATATGATTGTCCAAGCCACGCAACATACATGTTGACGCGTTCTCTGCTTTAGACAACTCAAGTCGTGCAACCTACATCCTTCATCCAAACCACCCTAATACGTCATGCATATAGTTCAAGTTCGTCTCAGCTTTACTTCATTCTTCTTATTCCATATCTCATCAACCATGCTTGCATTTCCCAGATGGTACTTAGCCTTGCAATTTTCTTTTATCCCTTAACTCCACCAATCACCTTTTCCAAATGTTCAATCAAGATGATTAAATATGTGTTGGAGACGTCCGTGATCTGTATAGATCATTCTCTACGTCTCGTACCCCAAATGCCTCTAGCATTCTAGGCTGATATAACAATCCAGCTCCACTAACTAAGTCTATCTAGTCATCTATACGCCAAAATTTTCCAAGTAGCTTCACTTGTTTTTTTTCTCACAACCAGTTCTCCTACTCCCTCCTAATAGGGACAGACTAGAGTTTCATGTGATTTCATGCGGATCACACTCTCATATTATACCCACATTAGTTTCCATTTGCCTACTAAGCCATATTTTTAATTCTTATTCAAATCTCATACTTATACTTTGATCTTGCACCCAACATGAGGTACTTTCAATCATCATCTTCTAGGAATACTTGGTTATCCCCTTCCATGGTTCTCCCTTATTCCTACACTATCCCGTCCAACAGAAATTACATACTTCATTCATCAGATCTATGGAAATCACTAGTGCATTGGATAATGCATAGCTGTCTCTTCCAAAGATCTTTCATAACACCTTCACAAAACCGACTCTCTAATCACTTCTCCACGAAACTTATTTAGCTCAGCTTCACTTCTCATCCCTCGATCCCCTTGTTACTTCCACGAGTTCTTAATCTCCCATGTCATGCATTCATTTCATCACGATCCCCCGGTTCAGCTCTTTGTAGCTCCACTCCGATACTCGATCTGCCCTTCTTCGTCACGAACCATGCGTAAATTTCCCGTCATAGTGCTTGTCACCTTTCCAGTCCTCGCAACTTTTGTGACTCCTTCAAAATCTCTTGCATCCTTCTTGCAGCCGACACGTAGTCCTTTCAGCTCCTTGCTTCGCGATGTAGCTCTTTACGTACTCCTTCCCGTCTCCATGATGTTACCTAGGAACTTCACACTACCAGTAGCTTCTAACTTCAACTCATCTACCACAATATTTCTAAAAGTACTTCAAGCCAATACTATACCAATCCCTTGCGTGTTATTTACCCAACCATTCCATTAGTATAAACTTTCTACTATACCCTCACATCCGCTAGTATTTTCATCAATCTCCTAATGGTACTTCAACCAACTTCTCATAGCATGACTTCTCATTCCCATGACCACTCAACTAACTTTACTTACTCCCTTATTCCCGTAACTAATCTAAGTTTCAAAACTCCACAAATCTTAATCATTCCTTCAACACAACCTTTAAACCCAAAACACATCTCTCCATTAAAGTATCTAACCATAAGTAATACCGCCCAACTCTATCCCCTCATCCTAACGTTCCCACAACCGTATAAATAAATCAACCATGACGTGTAACCAAATAATCCCAAACAATCGTGTCCCAAAATAAAATATAGGGTAAAACGAACCCTAGCCAAAAAAACTGAAAACAAAACAATGTAATCCGAAAGATCAATGGAGTGTTCCAACAACGAAAAATTAGACTCGTCACGATTAGTATTACCAAATTTCGATACGTTAGAAAATTTAAAACTTTCAACCCAATTAGTTACTTCTCATAAGAACCAAACTCCCGTACTACTAAAACCAATCATACTTATTTTTAACCAATAACTCATCCTTTATCTTCATCATTCTATCAAGATATCAACTAGTTAGTATACTCAAATCTTAACCATTATCTTGTTTACCCATATTAAACTTATTTTGCTTGTTATTATGAAACCAATACATGTTTATAAAATACACTGTTTTTTTATTTTATTCTATCTTATTATTATTTTATAAAATCCATTTAGGCTGGTTATAACTAAACTACTGCTCGTTTACAAGGTGCGGTGTTATTATTATCATTACCATAATAAAATCTCCCTTTTTACTCTTGTCGTCTAGTTAAATACTTCTAAAATTTTGACTACACTTAAGAAACTTTTTGTAAAATTTCTTTACCCCTTTAAAATGTATTATCACATGTTACATAGAAAACTAATCCAATTATTTTCAAAACAAATTTTTTTATAGCTTACTACCACAAACTAAAAAAAATATGTAAGTCACGATATCATACCATACACTTACAATTTTTTTTCTTTTCAAAACCGTTTTCCCATAATCAGCCACACTTATTTGTAAGAAAATTTAGTAGTTCGCATTAATAAAAATACATACCCGAATGTAGACACACATCCAAAAGATTCAAAACGTCGTTGGAACTCCATCAAACTCCAGCACCATAAAACACGAACAAACACAAGGTACGTTCAAGTTATAATAACTAGTGAACGACCATATACCAAACTTAACACATAGTAGTATATATACACCCGCATATATATACCTATTAAATCATCCAAAACATACTCGTTACCATACATTTTAGATCAACCAATCGCGTCATACACTCGTTTCTTTTTACGAGTAACCACCATCTTACCATAAGGCATAAAACCCACCACTAAAACCAGTCCATATCGTGTGACCCCATAATCACACAACATGACTATAACTCAAAACAATAACACACTTAAAAATATTCATATCGTAGGCAACCGTCACATAAACCCATATACTATACATATACCAATAATCCACATCTCATCATATACAAGCATGTACTAAACCTCTTTCATGCAATCATACTTAGGAACCCATTGAAGTTGTGGTACTTGTATAACTATGTTGGCCACCATACTTATACAATTACCCTTTCCCCAATGTACTCCCTCCCATGATGACACATATAAGAATCAATACAACACATAACACATAAATCCATCAACTCACCTAAGCACATAACCACATAAACAATAAGATCAAAAACTAAAACTAATAAAATAACATAGTCAAACTCTTGGAATACAGAAATCCATAGTCTAGCTAAATCAGCATAGAAAAATCCAAAACGAAAACATAATCAATTATAAGTCATGTCGCCCATCAGAATGAAAACACCTTAAAATCCTTCCTACCCATGTACTCCTAGTAACTCGAACCACCACACGATTCTTAGGGAACATGACTTAAACATCAAAAGAAAAATAACATACCTCAGGTACATAAAATGACTCAACAAAAGATAGAAACTACCTTGTACCAAATTATGTACTATAATGTACAATTTAAGCAAAATACAACAATGACTAGCGTGGATGATTATGGTTCAACTCGCACTCGTTACAACCCGAAAAGAAAATAACATGTGGCTAAGTATGAACCATAGTAGTTCATAACTTAACAAACATCACAAAATAACATCCAAACACATCAATTATTATAAAATGCACACATACTCCTATGACGCCTATATGCAGGGACCCTTAAGCTATAGACTAGGCTACTAGACTAGGCAACCTAATTCTCTATAACCATTTTCTCTGATACCATTCTATCATACCCCACCATGGCGGAATATGAAGCGCGACGTATGGATATCATCACAACATGGCGTGTCTATAGAGATAACTAAATGAAATAAGAAATGTCATAAAATGGTGACACAAATGTCATGACAATATGTCAACAATGCAGGAGTCTAGGTAAGTAGGTAACGGTCCTACCAAATACCCAAGACATACAATTAACATAAACAAAGCAAACATATAGGTGTCAACAGTATCACTTATTAAACAACAAAAGAAACTAAGAAGGAACGGGGATCTCCTTCTAAATGCATTCCTACGCAACTCCAAATCCTAGCCACTTATGTTCTCACGCTTAACCACAATATCACCTGAAAGAGACAGTAAAACACGTCAACATAAAGTTGGTGAGAGTCATAGGTTTAGACTCAAACGCCAAAATCATTCCATAAGCTGTGAACAACAACCAAAAGTTAAAAACATATGGACAATGTGATACTAACATGCATTAACAACTAACATTCAAGAATTAACCAATCAAACCAAAACCAAGACTCCCAGCCATACCAAACACCATACTCCCATAGGCGTCCAAACACCTATTAACCAATCCCAAGGCCCCGCCTTGCCAATATCCTCTTGGTACCAAGTCAAAACATAAACAATCAAGAATCAACTAGCAGTTAATCTCATAAGTATGCACACACAAGTCCATTACCAACGCAAAACATTCACAGCATATTTTATAAATAACAAAACAGTGTCTCTTCCATCCCATCTGGAAGTCATAAACATTAGTAAACATGGGACTATGAAAATCACCGGATTGAGCTTCTCCAAAAGTTCCCGCACTAGCAAAAAGCTAACAAACCAAAAACACAAAATCAACACATGAACCAATCACTAAAACGGCTCATCAACCTATGATGGACATCTAACCTTCTCCCATATATGACCCTCATTAATATGCTCCAAACACCCCATTACCCTTCCCTAACAAGTCCTTAACTTGGTTAAGTTTGATAACTATCCCGTTCATATTTTACACAAAACAGTCCCAACTTTTAGGTCTCCAAACTATAAGCCAACCGCCCACCTAACCATACCCAAGACCTCTGTAAAGCAAACCCTATGCCCTTAAATATGTTAGCTAACACCTCCCATTTTCCCCAACCATAAAGCTACTGTTAAGGCCCCGATATATATATATATATATATATATATATATATATATATATATATATATATATATATATATATATATATATATGTATATATATATATATATATATATATATATATATACTTTTATCTATCCGGATTTTACTGATTTTGAACACACAAAAAGTTTGTTATGATTAGGGGGTCTTACCCTAATCCACAATCTTAGCCCCAATACAGATACTTCCTATAATATATAAACCAACTCCCATGTTCGTTTGAAGGTCCCAATGCAACCCTAATACCCCAAACAACCCAAAACTTAAAAAAGAAAACAGGCTGATTTCAAAACTATTTTAACCTCCGACTGTTGTAACCTACTTTTGACCCACTTCCCGACCTCCATATTAGTTCTAGTTTTTTGCAATTTAAAGCCACTTAAATTACCTTTCTAGGGATACTTGGATCCCAAAATAAGAGTTTGTAGAACTCCCTATATGATCAAAACAATTGACCCTAAATTCTTCCCAGTTTTTAAAAACGGGTTTAATTAAATTAACCTAATTAATTACCCACAACTCCACTAATTACAAGCCCTAATTTATTTAATCAATTATAAAATCATTAATATATCATTAATATACTGTTTTTAATTTAAACCCAAACCTAAATCCATCATAAGATGATTATAAAAAATAAAAACAATTTAATTGAAAAGGGTTATGAAGGTTTTACCTTAAGATTAATGGAAGATGAAAAAAACCATGAAACCCTAAAAATCCTCTACAAACCATCGACTATTATTATCTCCAGGGATTTATGATGTTTTTTGTTTAGTATAAAACATTATATAGGATGTGATAACCCATTCCTAGCCCAACCCCAAAACCCCTTTCCTTTTTCTCTTTTTTTCCTTTTTTTCTTTCTTTCTTGCGTCCAAAACTGACCAACACCCCCCCTTATTTCGTTTTTTTAAAATTTTATTATTAATTAATATCTTATTAATATTACCTTAATTTTTCTTAATTTATTTCAGCTCCTAAAGTCTCCAAAACCTCAAAACCGTAAAACTAGTCAAATTTACGCGTTTTACCGTAAAAGACGTAAAATATACAGTTTTAAAAAAATCTTAAATTTTGAAATAAACTTTATAACTATGTCCTAAATGACATAAAATCATCCCAAAAAATACTCCCGTGACTAAATACCTCTTCCGAGACCTCTAAATGCTAAACCGTAAATCGTAAAAATACGATTTTCTATAATACATATACGTATACGTAAAACCACTAAATAACACAATCTCATTTCATAGTTACTACCATGTGAGCTCATGAACATGAAATCATCACACATCGTTTCACTCACAAGGTACCCCGTACCGGAAACGATATCCAAATCACAATCTATACACATCAATTAGCACATAAACACATAAAGACACGTAACTAGCACAAGATAAAACTAAGTGACGAACCTCAAAACCATGGTTGTCAAACTTATGCTGCTTATATGAACTTTACTGTGTATCAGATGGATGTTAAGAGTGCATTCCTCAATGGAGATTTGGGTGAGGAAGTATATGTTGAACAACCTGAAGGATTCGAGAACAGCGAGTTTCCCAATCATGTGTACAGATTACACAAAGCCATGTATGGGCTGAAACAAGCTCCGAGAGCATGGTATGAAACTCTTTCTAATTTCTTAACTGAAAACAAATTTGTCAGGGGTTCTATTGATAAAACACTCTTTACCTTCAAGGATAAGAGTGATTTCATCATTGTGCAGATTTATGTGGATGATATCATTTTTGGGTCAACAAATGTTAATCTTAGTAAATGTTTTGCTAAATTAATGACCAAGAAATATGAGATTAGTATGATGGGTGAATTAACTTACTTTTTGGGTTTTCAAATTAAACAATGTCCTAAGGGAATTTCAATTTGTCAAGAAAAGTATGTTAAATATTTACTTAAAAATATGACTTAGCTGATTGTGCATCAGTGAAACGCCCCATGCTTCCACCCAACAACTTGGGTCCTGATGAGTCAGGGGTCTCTGTTAATGATACTTTATACAGAGGCATGATCGGGTCACTCATGTATCTAACAGCTAGTCGTCCTGATATCCAATTCTCCACATGTCTCTGTGCAAGGTACCAAGCTAGCCCAAAAGAATCCCATCTAGTGGATGTTAAGAAAATTTTCAGGTATCTCAAAGGAACACCCTCCCTAGGTCTATGGTATCCCAAGGAATCAGGCTTTGATCTCAAGGCCTATTCAGACTCAGACTATGCAGGATGCTGTATTGACAAGAAAAGCACCTCAGGTAGCTGTCAAATCCTAGGAGGAAAATTGGTTGGATGGAGTGCTAAGAAGCAAAACTATGTGGCCATGTCTTCAGCTGAAGGAGAATATGTCGCTGCTGCCAGCTGTTGTGCTTAGGTGCTCTGGATGAAAAGTTAATTGGCTGACTATGAAATCTTATATGACAAAGTGCCAATCTTTTGTGACAACACCAGTGCCATTGCCATCTCCAACAACCCTGTTCTTCACTCACGTACCAATCACATTGATATCAGGTATCATTTTATCAGGGATCACATAATGAAGGGAGATATTGAGCTGCACTTTGTTCCCACAGAGCTGCAACTAGCTGATATTTTCACAAAGCCTTTGGTTGAACCTTCGTTCAACAGGCTAGTTGCTGAGCTAGGGATGCTCAATATCTCAAAGCATGTGGCTTGATAATAAATGTGTTCATTAAATGAATGATTCTATATTAAATGTTTTTCACATGAAACTAGGTAGTTACTTTCCAAGTAAATGCTAAAAAACATTCTCAATATTTAATCATTTATTTTCGAATAACGAGGAGACAAATAAGTTTTGAAAGGTCAAGGGACCCACATGAGCAGTCATTTTCCCACTTTGCATTAAATGCGGTTGAATAACTGTTTTAATTTTTGAATATATATATTGTCTGTAACATCCCCAAATTTATACAACTCAGTACAGCGGAAGACTAGTTGGTGTTACAGGATAGCACATTACTCACATCATAGACAACGCATAAAAATCGCGTCGTTTATTAATAAAGCATTTCCATTCATAAATATCAAGGTTACATAGGTCCCAAGTCATTACATTTCATACAAAGTTTTACAAAATATTTGAATGGAAAATGTTATTTTAGTGCGGGCCATGAATTCTTGTTGTCTTACCGAGAATTACCTTCAAGTACCTGAGATAAAACATGTTAAAAGAAAAGGTCAGCGATAACGCCGAGTGAATTCATAGAGTTTAATAAAATCCATCAATATATCATTGGTATAAAATTATTACCAAAAATCATTTTGTACAAATCATTGTAATAGGCCGTAAAATAGCCAAAGTCTTTTTTATACAAATCCTTATCGAAAATCATAATATAGGCATTTGCCATAAAAATCATTATACGAGCCAATGTCGTAAAAACATCATACAATACGTTTTACAACGTTGTATAGATTAAATAAAAACCGTTATGTGAATATGGTTATGAAAAACAAAACACGAACATAATATCAATAGTATGACCCTGTATTGCTAGTCAGGCAATACTTCGTAATTCGGAGCGTCTAGTAGTATTTCGTTAATCGGATTATTATAAGCCGCATGACATTGTTACCTTACTAAACCAACAACGGGTAGCTAACCCGATACCAATTTTTGCCCATCTAAAGTAGCGTGTCGTCACAAAGGTCACGCTATGGAAATCTTCTCATACATAAATTCGCTTACCAATCAATGTGGCACGACGGGGATCAACCGTCAAGGCGCGAACTGGGGTGATCGTCCCCAAATAGTACTATTAAATGCATAAGCGTCTACCAAATCCCGGTAGTTCACAATTCATGCTAATGGGACTTTTAGTGACATAACCTAACTTTAATAATCCATTTAATTTCATCTATCGGGTCCTTTAATCATTTATCGGGTCATACAATCGGGTCATTCAATCTTTCGGGTCCAAATCAATAAACAAACAATCGGGACAAATGGTGTCCTATTTTATAAAAACTAACATGTTATCTCCCTCGCGGGTTTATAAAACATTTATAAAAACATTTAAAAGAGTGCGAGGCTATGAACTCACGTTGATATGGGAAGGTGGGTTATCGACAATTCGGACGTACGGTACGTGCTTCAATCACGGAAACCTAGACAAATAATACTCGTATTAGACTCATGTCCAATGACTTTATAAAAATATCAATTATGTATACATATGATGATTATATATATATGATGATCAAATGGGTTTACATATTCTCGTTTACTCATTTTAGTGTTATATGTCGATAACTTTTATACTAGTTTTCTAGTTTTACCTATTTACACGTTTTAAGTCCAATAAGCTTGCTATAAGTTCCTTAACTTGTTTTAATCCATTTTATACTTATATTATCAGTATTTAAACTTTACATGTTGGGCCCAAATGGGTTAAGCCCAATAAGTACTTTTTATAAGTGTTTAACTTATTTAGTCCAATTATTAGTCCAATATGCTTATTTAGCTCGTTAATGTCCGTTTGTCCTATAGTTCGGGTTTTTATCGGTTTTTACTTGTTATATATGTCTCTATATCAGTATATAAGTTTTATAAAGTTTTCATTAGACGGGTCCAACCATCTAAGTTTTATTTAACAAAAACGTTAATTTTACGGTATTAGCCGAAAAAGTCGTAAAAATCACGTTTATAGTTTTATAACTTATAAAACTTAAAAAGTTACCATTTTTATAAAATGTCCACTTATTTACCATTGTACATATTATATAAATGTATTATATAAGTTAGTGGGTTTTAATTTATATTTTATACTATTAAATTTTGAGTGCTCATATAATAGTATTATACTTTAATTTCCAAAATCTGATTTTTATCTTCACTTTCACCAAAACTGCCATATCTAGAGTTCTATATGGAGATAGAAGCTAAAACACATAAACTACATGATATGTGCTACATTTAACTCTCGTATAGATACTGTTGAATCATCCTTTAAGTATTTTCTAAAAATCGTCCAAAACAGTAACCTCAGATTTATACCCTAAACTTGTTTTGATCATATCTCACTCATTACAATGATTCCATTGCATGGCCAACTCTCACATGTGTACAAGACATATAGCTTACTGTAAATAGATTCTACTTCATCATTTTATCAGTCCATGACCTGTTTGTTTACTGTTTTATACAGCCATCACTTTTAAGCAAGATTTTAGCCTTGTTCTTTATAGTTTTTCACCTTTTTAATCATGTTTATCAACACCAAATCCCCACATAACATTTTTATCATCATATAATCATCATATACATATACAATAGGAAATAAAATGCATGTTTACATAATCAAAATAACAAGAAGATGAGGAGGACAATCTTTATACCACTAAGTTGATGTAGGTTATGATTTGGGCATGGTTTTTGATGGAGAAACTTGTGGATAACCATGACCATCTTCAAGACCACCATTCTTCATAGACTCCTTGTGGAAAATCAGCCCTAACACTTCATGGAAACTCCTCCTTGGATGTTATAACTTGCACCAATCAATAGGGCTTCAAAAGGGCATCAACATGTATATGAATAACATGAGATTTGTGGTTGATTTTGATCAAATGAGGGTGTTGTTTGATGATGATGGACGGCACAAAATGGGGTAGAAGAGATAAAGGAGTGGTTTTGCATGTGAGAATAATGAGGGAAATGGTTTTGGTTTATGGTTTTGTGTAAGTGTAATGCTTACAAAGTAAGCTTGGTAAGACATGTGTAAACCTTAAGCTACCATTTTGACACATAAAGTGTTGTGGTGGCAATGCTTAAACCGTCCCATATTGCTAGTGGGGTGGGACAATGTATTTTGTCCCATCTCACTAGTTTACGGGTATTCCTCGATTCTAGTTTTCTTGATTTGCGTGCCCTCGGGTCGTTTTACGAAAAACATTTTTATAAATTATGAATCAATGGCACAAAACGAATCTAATAAAAATTGTCTCATCAAAAACGGAGTTCAAAAACGTAAATACGTAATCCTAAGGTTTCCGGTTTAGTCGTAAAACACGTTAAAATAAAATCGTAAGTCCTAATCTCTTCTCGTAAATTTGTGAGTTTATGAACCAACACAAATTTAAAACTCCAAAATAATATTCATGGACAAATTTATTTTCTGAAATGTCGGACTGCCACCAAAGACGGTGTATGTAAACGTAAGCACGTAACGTTGAATCTTCCGGTTTAGACGTAGTCGATGCTACTCCAAGACGTAAATCCAAATTTCTTCCCAAAAATAAGTGAGTTCATATTGTAACATTAAAATTAATGTTTTTAAATAATATTCGAGAATAAAATATCAACCATAAATTGACGGATTGTCACAGCATTTACCCCTAAACAGGATCTTTGTCCTCAAAGATCATCTTACCTTACTACTCGCTTCTTATAGAGTTAAAGCCATGTGGGTATTTCCTCCACATTCGGTCCTTTCTCACAAGTGCAATTCATTACAATACGCGAGTTTCATCAAACATAACTACGGGAATAAGATCAGGCTTAATGTTGACTTACTTTCTCTATCCATGATGTTCACGGGTTTTTGATGAATGCAACTTTTCGCCGATCTAAGCTCTACTAAGAATAATCAGATTCCCACTTGATAGATATTCCATCAAGTTCGATATACGAAACATAATTCACGCAGTCTTTGAAGTCCTAAGGTAGATCCGGCTTATATGCCTTTCAAACCAATCTTTTATATCATCTCAATGGTCCCATACAACGGGGATTTATATCCCATGATTTGTCAGATCATGAATTCATTTTTCCAAGGTTAAAAATTGTGGCATAACTTCGCTACCCATTTGGCACTTCAAGATCTACTTTTCATATTCACATATCCTCTTGCCCACTACCGGCAGTCAATAATCAGATCCTAATTTCAACAATCATTTCAGATCTCGCGGGTCAGGTATTTTGCAAGGTTAGGTTCGCCATCATAGGAAACCTTAAACCTAAAAGACATGTCCAACTCACAGTGGGTGTATGTCGGGTGTCTTTATCTCAACTCCTGCTTACAGATGCTCTAATATTTAGATCCTAACAAGATTTGATCTCAATCCTAATATGATGATTATCAATGATAATCCTTCCAAAGGAAAACGATTATACGGTCTATTACCAAAGGTCAATCATTCAAACATAAAACAGCACTTATATTACTTTATATCGTTACTTTACCTCGTCCATTCGATTTGGGGTGGTATATAGTACTCTCATCAAGGTTCGTTCTCAATGAGTTCTGAGCAAATCTCTAGAAATTCGATGCGAAGCGAGGATCTTGATAAAGATGTTCGATACAAGCACACTATGTTTACATAACTCTTTTGCAATTATCATTAACGAGAATGATATTAGCAGATTTGGTCAGTCTGTCGACGATGAACCAAATCGAATCAAATTCAGATGATGACCTTTGCAATAGCTAGACATTTACTAATGTATGAGGCGATATCTGCCTTCATAATTCGTCATCAGTACAACTTCTTCAGGCAAAGATACTTTTAGTCATAAATGACATAAATAGAATACTTATACTTACAAATTCCAACATAACTATATCTCACAATCCTTCATATTTAGGCAACCATAAGTGGTCTTTAAAACATTTAACGCTATCGGCTTCTAAATTTTTAATGGTTCACATTAGCCGTGAAACCTTTCACTATTTATATTATCCTTTTTACAAACATAGTTTATTTTTATATTGTTCGGCAATTTATTCCGTACCATCGTTATTGAGGAACATGTCCTAATTGGTTCTTTATCCTTTATATAATATGTCAGTATCTATATTCACTTCTCATGATGATGTGATTATCATGTCCACAATTCACTCAGATATTCTTTCTATATTATGCGTCAGTAATTATGTTCACTTTCTCCTGATGAAATAAATATCATAACTGTATTTATTCAAAAAATTTTCTTCATATCTTTTATGTTTCAGTTTCGTCTCAACTATCATTTTTATCAGTTTTTCTCAATCCGGCGTCTAAAGCGTCGATAATTATTATATGTAAATTAACAATAATTATTTAATTTTTATGAAACGTAAACGTAAAAATTTTAAATTTCTTAGTTCGACCAATTATATAAAATGTTCAAAAAATAAATTTGAATTTAATTAACAAGATTTTTGTTGATTTATCGAAAATATTTAGCAAGATCCGTAAACGTTCGAAAAACCTTTGTTTATACTTTGGTCAAAATTGCCTTAGTTTGAAAAGCGTAAATTATCGTTTCAAATTTCAAGTCATGTTTTAAATGGTTTCCTCAATCCCTCTTAAGTTGTCTTGAGGTATACACAAACATTTACCCCTAGACAGAAGTTTAGTTAAATGTTTAGTGTATAAGGGAATAATCCCTTTAAAATCCTTTGTTAAAACATTTGTCAAAACATATTTCCATTTCTTTTTGGTAAAATCCAAAGTCTTAAAAGGGCTCTTAATTTTTGAAGAGTCTATATGAATACATCTTACCATTATTAATCCAATGGTCATTTTATGTAAAGGATTAAGTTTTTAATCCCTAAGCGTTAATGGTTCTAATCTTTGAAAAGGCAATATAGCTTCCATTATCTATTAATCACATGGTTAAATCATGCAAAGAATTAAGTCTTAAGTATTATGTTAAATATTTAAGGTACATGTTTTCATTGTTCGGCCAATTCAGGGCATTCTATTAATAATTATTAACTCATTCTTATTCTTATATACAAACAAATAGTCCTTAATGATCACGAGCATGAATTTTATCAAATTACAGCCTACACACGTGATTCACCAAATTTATGAATGCTACATGTGTATTAGTTAATCCAAACGTCATCACATGAAACTCATAATGTTCATTACAAGTACCGGATGTAGTGATTGGAATAGATAATCTTTTCCGCAGATGCGAAGTTGATGATAACCATGCTGAGGATCAAAAACCTTGTAAATGATCGAACAAATCTTCCATTTCGAGTTATGGATGTCGTTTTCGATTGTCAATTTACTCAGTTCACAGTAATCTATAAATATAAGGAATGATAACACCATAGCTCTTCATGATGACAGGCTTGGTAGAATAAAATCTTTCTCCGACAACTCTCTCAGTTGTACGGTAATTCCTTAAATTCAGATGGTGCTGACGTACAGTGCACAAGCCACAAGTGCAGCACCGGGAATATAATCAATACCAATTTCAATCTGCCTTAATAGCAAAAGTCTAGGTAATTTACCAACAAATACCTCCTAAAGTTTTAGATAACATAAACATCTTTTAATACATTTATTTTAAGTTCTTTCTAGATTATAATATCTATGACTAATTCATAACCATTCACGGTAAAATTTCAAGTCTAAATGCAGGATATGGTCATCCTATCAAGAATTATTTAGATTACTTTTGATAATCAACATCTTATCATTTAGGGGAATTCTACTCAAGTTCCCATCAATTAAGACAATGTCGTCATGTCATAATCAATCAATCCATTCTACGGGAACTATCAACTTTCCAGTTGCATTGCCGTCGATAAGATGTGAACTTCTCAAAAGACTAATAATAATTCGTAATCCTTCACAATTTCAGGGATATTAGGATACACAACTACTATTAAAAGAGTAAGGTCAACGCATAATCTATGCGAGAGAATTTCAAATCAGATACAGACGAAAACATTTAACGAATATGAATATATCCCATGTTTTCATAATTTGAGTACGCATTCGAAAGCTCTTCGGATCGTTACCCAGGTCATTCAAATGAAATCAAATCAAAAGAAATGATAAGAACGTCAATACATCCTGTCGGGTATCAACACTCGGTAATCAGATACTTTTCCTAAGAATCTCACTACGGGAGAATTGGACAAGAAAGAATTGTCAATTGTCAAATAAGACAATTTCCACTAATGAGTAAATTCAACTCAGAAGAATAGATGCTACAGGCACATATGTAGGTGTCCCTATCAATATGTCCCTATTTTTCACTTCTGCAGATCTCATAAAAAATTTAATCTTTCACAATCTTCAAAGAAAATGTAGTGTTTATTCATTAGTTTTATGGTGACTACTAATCAGCCTTGCATGGTCCATTCCAAATTGTATGTAGGCGCGCAACTATATACAATTTCAAGATTAACGATGCAATACTCAGTTCGTCAAAACTTTATCATCATGTTTATAATAAAAACATTTACATGCTTAATTCTTAAATAAGAATCAAAATATATTTACAAAGATTTTCCTTGTTATGAAAACAATCAAATTTTCCAAGGTGTTTTATAAACAACTTCATTTTGATAACAATCACTTATAAATTTCACTTTGAATAATCCTTATAGTGATGAAAATTCAATTTCCTCAAATGATACTGTTTTATCTTATAAAAACAATGAGTGATCTGCAAAAGAGTGATGAAAGCTTGTTCACCAAGAATTAACTACGATATGATAGGAAATGAGCTTAGTCAAATAATCATGAGGTTCATGACTTCGATGACACTCAGGAATACAAAGAGAATAATCCACAATGTAACTCAATTCGAGATGAGTACTTGTTCAATGGTTGTATCACTAATGCGAACATTAGGATGAAGCAATAAAAGATAGATAACATCGATACATGTAGGATTTAGCAATCAAAGTTAGTCTTTCTCATTAATCACAAACAAGTCAAAATTGTACCGTAACACATTACGTGTCACTATGTCATACAATTCTCAGAACTCATCCTACCAACTGATGCCACAGTTAAGTTAGGGATTATTTTTAAAAGATACCACAATGAATACTAATCTACAAGAGTCATTAGGTGTTCCACATGTCCCGAAAGATCCATCGGTCTCAATTCAGAAGAAGATTTCTTCAATTTATTTCTTGGACACTGGGCATCCTCGTCAGTGGACAATGGCCTAGGGACAACCCTTAACACGAATCAACAATCAATTAAAACCTTATAATTCAATCACAGAACTTAATGACTTATATTAACAATCTCATATTCCATACAGGTTTAGTTTTACTTTATTCAAGTTCTAACCAAATTTATACTCAAGGCGATATTCTACCTCATTCTCCAATACTTTCAATCTTATTTTTCGGCCTTGTAAAGGCAATACAATCTCAATATGAATCAACACTTAATTCCCAATCCTATTAGTTCTTACAACAACAATTATCAAATGAGTCATTAATATGAAATGACTTGATTAGTCAATTAGAATTCTCGGAAAGGTATTAGTGGCATGAGGCTTTTGGGTACTGGCTCCAATGACAGCCTCAAGTGCAACATTCACCCTTTCGATTTCAAATTTAAGAATTGGGTGACAACGAATCAGATGACATCCTTCCAGGTGGTAACGTTTTGTCAAACTCCACTCTATAAGGAAAGATCGTCATGACATCAATATCCGTTTTAATCTCGCCAATTCTTTTTCAATATCACAATCAACTACTATCTACATTTCTACGAATATCAACCATTTGTTGGGATCATAAATATCCACAACTTGGTTTAGATATAGGATAGCTAGAATTCCTACGAGAATAGCTTCGATTAATTTACTAGGGGATTTAGGGTTACTTGTGACAATCTACGTCGTATAAATACCTCGTATAAAAATCAAAATAATCATCAAACAATCATGTAATAAAATTACATCATATATATATAATCCAAGTTATATATATATTAAAATAGCACTTCTCAGTCTTGGCCTTGTCGGTAACTCGGGAATTCTTCGGCACCGTTATAGTCAAAAGATTTTTAGACATTTTTAGAAAAATGTTTATAGTTAAAAGATTTTGAAAAGTTTTATTCAAAACCATAGTTTTAAAAATCTTTCGTTCTCTATAACGAGAGCTCTGGTACCAAACTGTAACACCCCCAAATTTATACAACTCAGTACAGCGGAAGACTAGTTGGTGTTACAGGATAGCACATTACTCACATCATAGACAACGCATAAAAATGGCGTCGTTTATTAATAAAGCATTTCCATTCATAAATATCAAGGTTACATAGGTCCCAAGTCATTACATTTCATACAAAGTTTTACAAAATATTTGAATGGAAAATGTTGTTTTAGTGCGGGCCATGAATTCTTGTTGTCTTCCCGAGAATTACCTTCAAGTACCTGAGATAAATCATGTTAAAAGAAAAGGTCAGCGATAACGCCGAGTGAATTCATAGAGTTTAATAAAATCCATCAATATATCATTGGTATAAAATTATTACCAAAAATCATTTTGTACAAATCATTGTAATAGGCCGTAAAATAGCCAAAGTCATTTTTATACAAATCCTTATCGAAAATCATAATATAGGCATTTGCCTTAAAAATCATTATACGGGCCAATGTCGTAAAAACATCATACAATACGTTTTACAATATTGTATAGATTAAATAAAAACCGTTATGTAAATATGGTTATGAAAACCAAAACACGAACATAATATAAATAGTATGACCCTGTATTGCTAGTCAGGCAATACTTCGTAATTCGGAACGTCTAGTAGTATTTCGTTAATCGGATTATTATAAGCCGCATGACATTGTTACCTTACTAAACCAACAACGAGTAGCTAACCCGATACCAATTTTTGCCTATCTAAAGTAGCGTGTCGTCACAAAGGTCACGCTATGGAAATCTTCTCATACATAAATTCGCTTACCAATCAATGTGGCACGACGGGGATCAACCGTCAAGGCGCGAACTGGGGTGATCGTCCCCAAATAGTACTATTAAATGCATAAGCGTCTACCAAATCCCGGTAGTTCACAATTCATGCTAATGGGACTTTTAGTGACATAACCTAACTTTAATAATCCATTTAATTTCATCTATCGGGTCCTTTAATCATTTATCGGGTCATACAATCGGGTCATTGATGAGACGGCTTTTATACATGGTCTCATCGTTCTTTTTGGACTTAAAATGCATTAAATATCATCAAAATACCCAAATATATGCTTGTGTTTGTTGCTTGTGTTATTTAGGTACGGATATTGAGAAAATGACAAAAGATCACAAGAATCACGCAAAAACGAACACGGGAAACGAAGCCGCACGATGAACCAAGCCCTAATGAAGAAATTTCCAAAGATAACCCTTGAAGATTTGAAGAATTTTGAAGATTGGTCCTCCAAGTTTGAAGAATTGACACTTTATACCCTTGTATCTTCATAATTACAAGTTTGGTCCCTAAAGTTTGTCAAAATTACAAAAAGGACCCTTAACTTTGAAGAATTGGCAAATTTAGTCCCTCATCAAATCTAAATTGTCAAATATGGTCCTCCAAGAAGTCAACCAACAAGTCAAAGCCTTGAAGTTTGAAGACATGGCAAATTCAGTCCTTGGAAAATGGAAATATTGCATAAATGGTCCTTGTTTCAAGTTTACAAAAACATTGTGCCAAAAGTGACAATTGCTGAAAGTTAAATACAAAGGATATGGGATTTGTGAGCTGAAAATTCAAAATGAAGATGTAAAGAAAGACTGGGGACTATTATTGCCCAGACACAAAACCTTTCCCCACCAATAGTTTGCTGCCACCTCACTTTTGCTGCCTTGTCACCCTCCCACATCAGCATCCACTTTCCCTCAGATATTAATTAATTAAACGATTTAAACTCGTTTAATATATTAAAAATTGGTGGGAAACAAGTACTGTTCATGATTAACCCCATTAATCCCTTTGTTCTTAACCAAATAAGCCCAAATTTTTAATCTTCAAATCAAAGGGTTTATCTAAATTAATCACCCAGAAGTTTAATTTAACCTTAGAGAATGACATCCCATGTGATAACTGAGACCCAGCTCACCCCACACTTGCTACCTGCCAAAACCATCTCACGGGTCACCACTACCATCCAAAAATCTTTGACCCTTTGAACGCTTAGGATGCATTGGCGTGTTCCCTAAGCACAAACCAACACTCAAGATCATCTCAAGGACACAAGTACGCTCAGAATTGCTCACATGACACCAAGAACAAAGGCATCTTCCTGGAATATCCAAAATTCCTCCAAGGGCTTTTCTGGAAATTCATTTAGTTAGGGTTTACGTTTTTTAAGTTTTCTAGGACCTTCTATGGCCTTGTATAAAAGGAGGTGCTTGTACCCCTTTCTAGTTGTTCCAGTTTTGATGTATTTTTATTTTATTTAAATTAATGAAAAGTTTTCACCTTACATTGAAACTGTGATCCAACATTTACTTTCCAGCATTTACATTTTGAAGTTTGTTCTTCTTGAATGCATTTTACAACTCTCAAAGCTTGTTTTTAAATTTTCAATTGTTTTCAAAAATTTTCAGAAACCTGTTTTCTTTATCTTACTGCTATAAGCCACTCAATAAGCTCTTAAAACAAGCTTATTGAGTCACTAGTAGCTTGGTCTTTCTTTCTTGGTTGGTTGTGGTGTGCAGGAAACAAGGGTAGAACAAGTCCTATTTTCATCATTTTCTTCTCATTTGCACTCAACTCAATCCAATCACACTTGATCTGCACAAGCCCGGGCTTGTAGGAGGTGGCTTATCTGCCACTGTTGGGCTTGGAAGTAAGCCCAACAAGGTAGCTTTCATTTCCCTTTTAGTTCTTTAAGTTTCTGAAAAAATTGTAGCCTAAAGTGATTTTGTATGAATCTGCTTGGATTGTGTGTTTAAGTTGTTTGAGTTGTGTTCTTATGAGTTTACATGCATGTTTAGATAGCTTTGAATCAGATTTGGGTAGAGTTGTTTAGGTTTGCTTGTTCAAATTTGTGTTTACTGATTTTTAAGGGGTGTTTGGGACAAGAGATTAGCAGGATTTGTGTTAAGATTTCATGCTTAAAACCTGTCTAGAAACATCACTTAGGTCATATTGGAATGTTATATGGTCTTGGGTTTCAGTTGAGTAAGGGTTAAATAGGTTTGCATGTTTAAAAGTTGTTAAAACATTGCCAAATCAGAAACCTCTCATAATCTGCTTAATTTCAGCTTATTTTGCTCTTCATTTCTTGCAATCTGTTAGAATATAGTCCATCTAGGGTTAGGAGTTTGATTGTATGTTGCTTGGTAATGTTGTGATCAAGTTTTGAACTGCTGAAACTCACCCTGAGTGTCAATTGCACCAGCAATAAACACCCTAGCCTTGTTTCTATTTATCAGTAACTGATTGGTGCTTGTGTGCTTGATTCTTGTTATCAACTTGTTGTTTTTATAGCATATCTTGACTCCCTACACTTCACTGAGTGTAGGGGTGCCAATCTTGTCCAACAAAACCAAGGCAATCAAAAGTTACAAGCAATTGAATCCACAACCCGTTTTTTATTACTATCAGTGGGAACTCCTTTCCCACTGATAGCCTTGTTGTAGCCACTGCTACACTAAAAGACAGAAAAACTTAAAGTGTCACTTTCAGAAACCAAAATTTTTGTCTTTTGTGATCCTTTTTTAGAGTTAGGGTTTGATTCTTGTTGCATTATTTTTCTTTTTAAATTTCTGATTTTCTAGTATAATAAAATTTTTATTTACTGTTCAATTAGTAATTTTTAGGTTATTTAGCTATTTTTAATTAATTTTAAGGTTTCTGTTTTTGTCTTTTAGTGCCAAAAAGTAATATTTTTAGGTTTAATCAATTTTTCTGAACTTAGAATAATATTTTAAGGTTTTTGGTTTAAAAATTAGTTACTGTTCATCTTTTTATTAATTTTTATAATTAATTTAAGTTAATTAGGGTTTTAATTAAACCAGTTTTGTCATTTAGTGGGAAATTTAATATTTTTTAAGATTTTTCATTTTTCTACTGTTCATTAGAGTAAAATAGGATTTTTAAAATTGGTAGATTATTTTTAGCATTATTTAATTATTTTTTATAATTATTTTAATTTTAAAATAGTTTTTAGTAATTTAAAAATAGAAAAAAGTAATTTAAAAATACAAAAAAAATACTTTTTAGTTGTCAAATAATATAAGTAAGTTATTTGTTCAATAAAATCATATTTTGGACATTTTGATTAATTATATTTAATTTTAGGGCTTTAATTAGCATTTAAAATTGAATATTTAATTAATAGAAGGTTTTAAAATATTTTTATTGGATTTTATTCCTTATTTATATTATTTTAGACTTGTTTTAGCTTATAATTAATTTTTAGGTTAAAATTTTTATTTTCGTCGTTTTTACGGTTTTACGTTTACGCCTTTTTCGTCGTAGTTTAATTAGTTTTCGTAACCGTCAATTCTTTCCTTTCTCATTTCTTTTTCAATCAATATAATCTCAAACAAAAATCAACTCTCAACACAACGCACTTGCCTCCTCGAGAACGAACTCACCTAGGGTCTTTCACACACGGTTTTCCTAAATCGTCGTGCACTTGCCCTATTTTATTGCTCTCTTTTCCTAAAGGGTTGCAAAACTCCAACATCATTTTGGCGCCGCTGCCGGGGAGGCGTGTTGTGTTTGATTTGAACAATTGTTGTTTTTCATATTAGCCATAAAAGTATTTGTATTAATAGCACTCTATTAATACGTATTATCGTTTTTCGATTTTTGTGTGAATATTATTACTATATTGTATACGTAGAACAATAAAATCACAAGTACTCCAAATACGTGAGCAATCACAACCTTGATTCGGGATTTCATCACTCGATCATTGTATTCGAATCTCAAACCAAAGAAAAAGGCAAAAATAGATAAATACTTTCGTGAAGCTTGATTTTGATAATACAAACTATAAGGTGGGTATAAGGCGGTTGTATTTCACGACCTAAAGGAAAAAGGCTCTTAAGTGCTTCGCGCCGCCTCGTTTCCTCCGCTTGCTTGTGCGTATTTGATTTTGAGAGTGAATCGAGGGTTTTGCCGCCCAAAGTATTACTAAGTATCATATATATTTTCTTGGTTTCATTTGATTAAACCCTCTTGAACGATTTGGTGTTCCACCATCGTTCTAAAGTCATCGAAGGCGTTCACTTCACGTGATCGTTTTCATTCCTTGAGGCTTCGTTAATCAAGAGATTTGATTAGTGAGGAGATTTGTAGAATTTGGTCTACTTAATACATTCCAAAAAATCCAAAAAAGTTAAAAACAATCAAAAACCACAAAAAAATTGAAAAAGTAAAAATACCAAAAAGAATCTTCTTTGCTCGCCTTCTCGTTGTACGTGACGTTTATGCAAACTCGCTCTAAAGCAAGACGTGCTCGTAAACGAAGAAACAAATCACTCACTCCTACTAGTGAGGACTCTCCTATTGACGAACCCATTGTAGTGAAAGAAGCACCCATGGCTAATCGAACTATGATGGAGTTGCTTCAAGCACCCACCGAGGGTTATGGAGAAGCGATTGTGATTCCCGCTATCCTTGCGGAGAATTTTGAGGTTAAGACGGGTTTGTTGTCCATGATTCAATACAACAAGTTTCGAGGGGACGAAAAGGATAACCCGCATAACCACATTCGCCAATTTAACCGTCTCACCGCCACGTGCAAGTTTAAGGATGTTTCGAACGACTCGATTAAGATGATGCTTTTTCCGTATTCCTTAGCGGGGCCCGCAAAAATTTGGTTAGAGAAAGAGCCACCCAATTCTATATTGACGTGGAAGGATCTCGTTTCAAAATTCGTGAACCAATTTTTTCCGCCCTCTAAGACTACGCACTTGAAAAACGAGATTTCAAAGTTTTCGCAAGAGTTTAATGAGAGTTTTTCAACGGCTTGGAATAGGTTTAAGGAAATGTTGCACGAATGTCCTCATCATGGTTTTTCCGACTTGCATCAAATAGACACGTTTTACAATGGCTTGAACGATCATGAGCGTGATTATCTTAATGCCGCCGCAGGTGGTAATTTCTTGTGTAAGACGGTCGAGGAAGCATTGGTAATTATTGAGAATAGGTCTAAGGTGTATAGTCCTCGTAGCACGTCGAGTGTTCGTAAGGCTTCGTCTTCATCTTCACCTAGTTTGTCACACACCGTTGATGCTTGCCAAGTCGAGGCTAATTTGGAGAACAAAATTTTTGACATAGTGAAAGGCTTGTTAGTTGAGTTTAAAGTTGGTGAACAACCCGCTCCCGCTACGATTAAAGCGGTTGAGGTTTCGTGTATGTATTGTGGTGGAGCTCATGATTATTCAGAGTGCATTACCAACGGTGGTAACACTTCGAGTGCCTTCGCGGCCGCGGGAACTTATAACCAAAACGGTCAAGTTCCTCGCACTAATCAATTGACTCCACCGGGTTTTTCACCAAATCAAAATGCTAACAATTATCGAAACAATCAAGTTGGTTACCAAAGCAATCAAAGGAACAATTATAAGGGTAATAACAACTATGGGAATCAAGGGAGTAGTAGTAGCCAATTGCAAAATCAAAATCAAAACCGTAATTTTCAAAATGCAAGTCAAGCTCTTCAAAATAACAAAGAACTTCCATTGGACTTTTTGAATTACACTACTTCCAATGATAAGATTATGGAAAACATTCAAGAGCAAATGGCTAATCAAGCTAAGGAGACGGCTAAGAATGCAAAGGAGTTAGCTAATTTCATTAAGGAAAATCTAGCCATGAGGAATGAATTGAAAAATGATTTTGCTAACCAAATTCGAGGTCAAAACAACAAGATAGAGCAAAGTCATGCTAGGCTTGAACAAAGAATTGACCAAAAAGCCGCTAGCCAAGATGTGAAGTTTAATAATTTTGATGCTAAGCTTAATGCAATTTTAGAATGCGTCATGGTGAACAAAGCCTCTACCTCGAGTGGTCTACCTAGTAACACCGTTTCAAACCCGAAGGGAGAGATGAAAGTGATTACCACACGTAGTGGTAAGGCACTTAAAGAACCGACTCCTCAACCAATTACTCCAACGGTGGAGGAAATTGAGGAAGAACCCGAGGTGGTGGTCGAAAAGGAGCATATTTCAAGCCCACAAAGTACCGCTCATACCACACCTACGGTTGACCCATCACCCATATTGGAACCCGAGATTCCAAAGGCTATGCCTATGCCCCAACCCACACCACCCTTGCCTTACCCATCGAGACTTAGGAAGGAGAAACGACAAGAGCGCGACAACTATCAATTTGAGCTTTTTATGAAAATGTTTCGTGATTTTCACTTTAATGTGAGTTTCGCCGATGCCTTGGTCATGATGCCTCGATTTGCCGCTAACTTTAAGAGTATGTTGAACAACAAGGAAAAATTAAACCAAAAGTCTAGTTGTTCGTCGGTTTATCTTAATCGCATACCTCAAAAAGTCGGTGATCCCGGTAAATTTTTGATCCCTTGTGCAATTCAAGATATGGAAGAATGCTATGCCTTGGCCGATCTTGGTGCTAGCATTAACTTGATGCCACTTGCAATCTACAAGTCGCTCAATCTTCCTAATCTTACTCCTTCACGAATGTCTATTGAGTTGGCCGACCATTCCACGATTCTTGCATGTGGTTTGGCGGAAGACGTTTTTGTGAAAGTGGGGAAGTTCTACTATCCCGTAGACTTTATTGTTGTTGACATCCCCACGGATCCTCAAGTTCCTCTTATTTTAGGTCGTTCGTTTTTAGATACGTCTATGGCTTTGATCGATGTGCATGCTAGAAAGATCACCTTACGTTTCAACGACGAGGAACTTGTTATAAACGCAACTCAAAATTCTCAACTTTCTCATGTCTATTCCTTTGCTACCATAAACCTCGTTGATATGATCGACGTGGTTTGCGAGGAATTTTCACAAGAAGTTTTAGGGTTTGGTGATGAAGAAACTAGTGGCAATCCCACTATGTTAGATCCAATTCTTGATAATTCGACACCAACCTTCACTCCTTTCGAAGGTGGTGGTTTTACGTTGGAAGAATTCGATGTTCCACGTACTTGTGACGAAGACCTCGACAACTATGAGGACTTCTCGATTATCAAGGATTTTCTCAACGATTTCCCATTTCCTCCACCCGAGGAGGTTATGAGTATCGAGCCCAAATCTTCACTTGAGGAACCACCTATTCTCGAGTTGAAAGATTTACCTCCTCACCTCGAGTATGTCTATTTGGAGGAGGACGACAAGTTGCCGGTTATTATTGCGAAGGAACTTTCGAATGATGAAAAAACCGCACTTGTCGATGTTCTTAAGGACCACAAAGGGGCGATTGCGTGGAAGTTATCCGACATTAAGGGAATCGATCCAAAATTTTGTACACACAAAATATTAATGGAGGAAGATTTCAAGCCAACAATCCAAAGTCAAAGGAGGGTGAACCCGAAAATTCACGACGTCATCAAAAAGGAGGTCCTTAAACTCCTTGACGCGGGAATGATTTACCCTATATCCGATAGCCCTTGGGTGAGTCCTATTCATTGTGTCCCTAAAAAGGGAGGGATGACCGTTGTGCCAAACGATGCCAACGAGTTAATTCCCACAAGACTCGTGACCGGATGGAGAGTGTGCATTGACTATCGTAAGTTGAATGAAGCCACTCGGAAAGACCATTTTCCCTTGCCCTTCATGGACCAAATGTTGGAGCGTCTTGCGGGAAACGATTTCTATTGCTTTTTAGATGGTTTTTCCGGTTATTTCCAAATTCCCATCGATCCTCGTGATCAAGAAAAAACTACGTTTACGTGTCCATATGGAACGTTTGCCTATCGTAGAATGCCATTCGGACTTTGTAATGCACCGGGAACTTTTCAACGATGCATGATGGCTATTTTTCATGATATGATCGAGAAGACGATGGAAGTCTTCATGGATGACTTTTCCGTGTTTGGTGATTCCTTTACTTCGTGTTTGTCGAACCTTGAGAGAATGTTAAAACGTTGTGAGGAAACCAACCTTGTGCTCAATTGGGAAAAGTGTCATTTTATGGTTAGAAGTGGAATCGTCTTAGGGCACAAGGTCTCGAAAGCGGGGATTGAGGTAGATCAAGCTAAGGTAGACGTCATCGCCAAATTACCTCATCCCAAAACCGTCAAGGGAGTTAGGAGTTTCCTAGGCCACGCGGGCTTTTATCGACGATTCATCAAGGATTTCTCGAAGATTTCTCGACCCATTACACATCTTCTCGAAAAAGAAGCACGTTTTGTCTTTGACGAAGATTGTGTACGAGCCTTTGAGATCCTTAAGAGGAAACTTACCGAAGCTCCCATTCTTGTTGCTCCAAATTGGAACCTCCCCTTTGAGCTAATGTGTGATGCAAGTGATTACGCTATTGGGGCCGTTTTGGGGCAACGTCATGATAAGCATTTCTTGCCTATACACTATGCTAGCAATACGATGACCGAGGCTCAACTTAAATACACTACAACGGAAAAGGAGTTCCTTGCCGTGGTGTATGCATTTGAGAAATTCCGACCTTATCTCGTCTTGACAAAATGCATAGTGTATACGGACCATTCGGCTATCAAGTATCTCATGGCTAAACAAGATGCAAAGCCGAGATTACTTCGTTGGATTCTCCTCCTTCAAGAATTTGATCACAAAATCGTTGACAAAAAAGGAGCCGAGAATCTAGCGGCCGACCATCTCTCTCGTTTGGAAGATCCTCACCAAAGTGTTTACGAGCCTAAGGAAATCACCGAAACATTTCCGCTTGAAACACTTGGTGTAGTGAATTCTAAGCTTGATTCTTCTACCCCATGGTTTGCGGATTTTGCAAATTACCATGCGGGTAACTTCATCATTAAGGGTATGACAACTCAAGAAAAACGAAAATTCTTTCGTGATGTCAAGTTCTATTTTTGGAACGACCCTTACTTGTTTCGAACTTGTGCGGATCAAATCATCCGCCGTTGTGTATTTGGCACCGAAGCTTCTAACATCCTTAGAGCTTGCCATGAGGGACCCACGGGTGGTCACCACGGTGCTAATCTCACGGCTAAAAAGGTGTTTGATGCCGGCTTCTTTTGGCCTACTATTTACCGAGATGCACAAGATCTTGTGAAGTCTTGTGATTCATGCCAACGACAAGGAAAAGCCTCACAAAAAGATGAAATGCCACAAAATATCATTCAAGTATGTGAGATCTTTGACGTTTGGGGCATAGACTTTATGGGGCCGTTCCCATCATCTCGTGGTAATAAGTACATTCTCGTTGCGGTTGACTACCTTTCTAAGTGGGTGGAGGCGAAGGCCTTGCCCACCAATGATGCTCGTGTGGTAGTCAAGTTCTTGAAAAGTTTGTTTGCTAGGTTTGGAACCCCTCGTGCTATCATAAGCGATCGTGGAACCCATTTTTGTAATGACCAATTCGAAAGGGTTCTAAGGAAATATGGGGTTACACATCGTCTTTCTACGGCTTATCACCCACAAACGAGTGGGCAAGTCGAGGTTTCAAACCGAGCATTGAAGAGGATCTTGGAGAGATCCGTGGGGGAAAACCGACAATCTTGGTCGGATAAGTTAGACGATGCTTTATGGGCCTTTAGGACCGCTCATAAGACGCCCATTGGGTGCACTCCCTATAAGCTTGTGTATGGAAAGAATTGTCATTTGCCTATCGAATTAGAACACAAGGCTTATTGGGCCCTAAAGCATTGTAATGATGACATGGAGACCGCGGGAAAACACCGGAAAATGCAATTAAATGAATTGGATGAATTAAGGGACATTGCTTATGAAAATTCATTGATTTACAAAGAGAAAACTAAAAAGTTGCATGATTCAAAAATTAAAAACCGGGTTTTTAACATTGGGGATCAAGTTTTACTTTTTAATTCAAGATTGAAAATATTTTCCGGTAAATTGAAATCCCGTTGGTCCGGTCCATTCACCGTGACTCAAGTGTTTCCGTATGGGACCATCGAGCTAGCTCAAGATGATGGTCCTAACTTCAAGGTGAATGGACATAGGTTGAAGCACTACTTTGGTGGGGAAGTTCCATCCTTGAACTACCTCGACCAAGTCACCTTCCCCAATGATAATTAGTATTGAGGGGATCGAGTCGAGCTCATGACTCGGTAATCAAAAACGAGGTGCCTCGTGGGGGAGTCCCATGCTTATCCTATGTACATATTATCGCTTTCTTAGTCTAATGTAGCTTACGTGTAGGGATTCGTGCCCTTCCAACCTTTGTTTCATGGTTATTTGTGCATTGTGGTTTTTAGATCATGATCTTCACGATTGGAGCCTCTCGTGTTCGTTTTATGGGAGCACTCGATCATTTGCTTTGGAGACATTTCTCAATATCCATGATATATCCTTTATTGTTCTAACCTTAGGTTTTTAGCACACTTCATAAACGGCTTTAAATTTAATGGTTACACCCTTTCCATGCTAGATTAGGCATTCGACTACGTCTCTAGTATGGGGGTGTTTGCACCCCTAGACTCGAAACATTGAGGACAATGTTTAACTTTAGTATGGGGGGGTGAATAGATACTTGCCTTGCCAAACCTTCACGCTTTCCAAAGTTTATCGTTTTGTTTATCGTTTTGTTGCAAAATAAGGCTAAAAATGGCCTAATTTTAAAATTTTTCTCATGTTTTATAAGTGTTTGAAGACACGAATGTAGATTTTCCGATGGCGAGAATAAGAGTAATTTTTGACTCGACCGTGCGTGTTGAGCACTTAGCTTTGATTCCTTAACTACACATTAGGCTAAGTCTCTTAAATGAGGACGAGAAATGATAGAGTTAATTATAAGTTACTATGCTAAACGTAGAGTACTCGTATTCTTTCAAAAACTCATGTGTTCTCGTTGTTTGCTTATTCTCCCTTCGCATGTAAATATTTTTTGCTTAATAAATATTGACTTAGCGGTTTAGTTTTGATTGTTGGGTTTCTAGTCTTTTCTAGTAGCTTCCGTGTAATTAAATTGGGAAGACATTAAGGTATCGCCAGCGTCACGGTTTTGAAGTATTGGCACCCTAATAATCGAAAGCTTCACCCAATAATAAGATTTCAAGTGCTCACCTAAATCAAGCAAACAATTTGAAGCCCCACAAGGCCTAAAATCTATGCAAAATTGAAAGTGAATCAAGCCTTAATCTTCGAAGCTTTAAAGATCCAAAATTCGCCTTAGCGTGAGGATATACGTCTTTGGCTAATAAAACCACCGATGAGGCGGATAATAAAAGGCAAGGCAAGACCGAAGTCATAATAAAAGCTTCATGGCGAAGTTGAATAAAAGATGGAGGTAAACCAAAGATAATAAGGCCCTTCCGTTAGGGGGGCGTATAAAAGTCTTGGTAATAAGTCTCATGTTCAAAACCGTTATAAAACCGTGTTTATCGATTCTTCTTGTCAACTTAATTTTTTAACATCGTCGTCTATTAGGAGGGGTTATTGATTTGATGGTCTTAGTTACACCGTTAGGACTCTATTTTTAGACCTAAATCTCTATTATCGCATAAGTCAAACAATGTATCCTCGTGAAACATTCAAGACATCATAAAATATAAGAGATACAACTTAGGAATAATGGGAGAATAAGTACGTGATTAGGGCATATGAGTAGTGTTAGCATTACTAACTTATAATGACAATGATCTCGTTACACGCTTAGCATGGAATTAAAGTGAAAATCGAGGACGATGAAATTATTTCTAACAAAGCATTCACGTGTTCTTATTCTATGAACCTAAACGTCCCATTTTGCGATGAAAATCATACATTATGTCTATAACACATGTAGTATTAGTAGTAGTAGTATAGCTAGTTTATCATTTCAATAAAGTGAATAAAATAAATTTTGGAGATGCTACGATACTTTATTCTTAGCATTGCGTGAGGGCACGGCAATGGTTTAGTATGGGGGAGTGATGAGACGGCTTTTATACATGGTCTCATCGTTCTTTTTGGACTTAAAATGCATTAAATATCATCAAAATACCCAAATATATGCTTGTGTTTGTTGCTTGTGTTATTTAGGTACGGATATTGAGAAAATGACAAAAGATCACAAGAATCACGCAAAAACGAACACGAGAAACGAAGCCGCACGATGAACCAAGCCCTAATGAAGAAATTTCCAAAGATAACCCTTGAAGATTTGAAGAATTTTGAAGATTGGTCCTCCAAGTTTGAAGAATTGACACTTTATACCCTTGTATCTTCATAATTACAAGTTTGGTCCCTAAAGTTTGTCAAAATTACAAAAAGGACCCTTAACTTTGAAGAATTGGCAAATTTAGTCCCTCATCAAATCTAAATTGTCAAATATGGTCCTCCAAGAAGTCAACCAACAAGTCAAAGCCTTGAAGTTTGAAGACATGGCAAATTCAGTCCTTGGAAAATGGAAATATTGCATAAATGGTCCTTGTTTCAAGTTTACAAAAACATTGTGCCAAAAGTGACAATTGCTGAAAGTTAAATACAAAGGATATGGGATTTGTGAGCTGAAAATTCAAAATGAAGATGTAAAGAAAGACTGGGGACTATTATTGCCCAGACACAAAACCTTTCCCCACCAATAGTTTGCTGCCACCTCACTTTTGCTGCCTTGTCACCCTCCCACATCAGCATCCACTTTCCCTCAGATATTAATTAATTAAACGATTTAAACTCGTTTAATATATTAAAAATTGGTGGGAAACAAGTACTGTTCATGATTAACCCCATTAATCCCTTTGTTCTTAACCAAATAAGCCCAGATTTTTAATCTTCAAATCAAAGGGTTTATCTAAATTAATCACCCAGAAGTTTAATTTAACCTTAGAGAATGACATCCCATGTGATAACTGAGACCCAGCTCACCCCACACTTGCTACCTGCCAAAACCATCTCACGGGTCACCACTACCATCCAAAAATCTTTGACCCTTTGAACGCTTAGGATGCATTGGCGTGTTCCCTAAGCACAAACCAACACTCAAGATCATCTCAAGGACACAAGTACGCTCAGAATTGCTCACATGACACCAAGAACAAAGGCATCTTCCTGGAATATCCAAAATTCCTCCAAGGGCTTTTCTGGAAATTCATTTAGTTAGGGTTTACGTTTTTTAAGTTTTCTAGGACCTTCTATGGCCTTGTATAAAAGGAGGTGCTTGTACCCCTTTCTAGTTGTTCCAGTTTTGATGTATTTTTATTTTATTTAAATTAATGAAAAGTTTTCACCTTACATTGAAACTGTGATCCAACATTTACTTTCCAGCATTTACATTTTGAAGTTTGTTCTTCTTGAATGCATTTTACAACTCTCAAAGCTTGTTTTTAAATTTTCAATTGTTTTCAAAAATTTTCAGAAACCTATTTTCTTTATCTTACTGCTATAAGCCACTCAATAAGCTCTTAAAACAAGCTTATTGAGTCACTAGTAGCTTGGTCTTTCTTTCTTGGTTGGTTGTGGTGTGCAGGAAACAAGGGTAGAACAAGTCCTATTTTCATCATTTTCTTCTCATTTGCACTCAACTCAATCCAATCACACTTGATCTGCACAAGCCCGGGCTTGTAGGAGGTGGCTTATCTGCCACTGTTGGGCTTGGAAGTAAGCCCAACAAGGTAGCTTTCATTTCCCTTTTAGTTCTTTAAGTTTCTGAAAAAATTGTAGCCTAAAGTGATTTTGTATGAATCTGCTTGGATTGTGTGTTTAAGTTGTTTGAGTTGTGTTCTTATGAGTTTACATGCATGTTTAGATAGCTTTGAATCAGATTTGGGTAGAGTTGTTTAGGTTTGCTTGTTCAAATTTGTGTTTACTGATTTTTAAGGGGTGTTTGGGACAAGAGATTAGCAGGATTTGTGTTAAGATTTCATGCTTAAAACCTGTCTAGAAACATCACTTAGGTCATATTGGAATGTTATATGGTCTTGGGTTTCAGTTGAGTAAGGGTTAAATAGGTTTGCATGTTTAAAAGTTGTTAAAACATTGCCAAATCAGAAACCTCTCATAATCTGCTTAATTTCAGCTTATTTTGCTCTTCATTTCTTGCAATCTGTTAGAATATAGTCCATCTAGGGTTAGGAGTTTGATTGTATGTTGCTTGGTAATGTTGTGATCAAGTTTTGAACTGCTGAAACTCACCCTGAGTGTCAATTGCACCAGCAATAAACACCCTAGCCTTGTTTCTATTTATCAGTAACTGATTGGTGCTTGTGTGCTTGATTCTTGTTATCAACTTGTTGTTTTTATAGCATATCTTGACTCCCTACACTTCACTGAGTGTAGGGGTGCCAATCTTGTCCAACAAAACCAAGGCAATCAAAAGTTACAAGCAATTGAATCCACAACCCGTTTTTTATTACTATCAGTGGGAACTCCTTTCCCACTGATAGCCTTGTTGTAGCCACTGCTACACTAAAAGACAGAAAAACTTAAAGTGTCACTTTCAGAAACCAAAATTTTTGTCTTTTGTGATCCTTTTTTAGAGTTAGGGTTTGATTCTTGTTGCACTATTTTTCTTTTTAAATTTCTGATTTTCTAGTATAAAAAAATTTTATTTACTGTTCAATTAGTAATTTTTAGGTTATTTAGCTATTTTTAATTAATTTTAAGGTTTCTGTTTTTGTCTTTTAGTGCCAAAAAGTAATATTTTTAGGTTTAATCAATTTTTCTGAACTTAGAATAATATTTTAAGGTTTTTGGTTTAAAAATTAGTTACTGTTCATCTTTTTATTAATTTTTATAATTAATTTAAGTTAATTAGGGTTTTAATTAAACTAGTTTTGTCATTTAGTGGGAAATTTAATATTTTTTAAGATTTTTCATTTTTCTACTGTTCATTAGAGTAAAATAGGATTTTTAAAATTGGTAGATTATTTTTAGCATTATTTAATTATTTTTTATAATTATTTTAATTTTAAAATAGTTTTTAGTAATTTAAAAATAGAAAAAAGTAATTTAAAAATACAAAAAAAATACTTTTTAGTTGTCAAATAATATAAGTAAGTTATTTGTTCAATAAAATCATATTTTGGACATTTTGATTAATTATATTTAATTTTAGGGCTTTAATTAGCATTTAAAATTGAATATTTAATTAATAGAAGGTTTTAAAATATTTTTATTGGATTTTATTCCTTATTTATATTATTTTAGACTTGTTTTAGCTTATAATTAATTTTTAGGTTAAAATTTTTATTTTCGTCGTTTTTACGGTTTTATGTTTACGCCTTTTTCGTCGTAGTTTAATTAGTTTTCGTAACCGTCAATTCTTTCCTTTCTCATTTCTTTTTCAATCAATATAATCTCAAACAAAAATCAACTCTCAACACAACGCACTTGCCTCCTCGAGAACGAACTCACCTAGGGTCTTTCACACACGGTTTTCCTAAATCGTCGTGCACTTGCCCTATTTTATTGCTCTCTTTTCCTAAAGGGTTGCAAAACTCCAACATCAGTCATTCAATCTTTTGGGTCCAAATCAATAAACAAACAATTGGGACAAATGGTGTCCTATTTTATAAAAACTAACATGTTATCTCCCTCGCGGGTTTATAAAACATTTATAAAAACATTTAAAAGAGTGCGAGGCTATGAACTCACGTTGATATGGGAAGGCGGGTTATCGGCAATTCGGACGTACGGTACGTGCTTCAATCACGGAAACCTAGACAAATAATACTCGTCTTAGACTCATGTCCAATGACGTTATAAAAATATCAATTATGTATACATATGATGATTATATATATATGATGATCAAATGGGTTTACATATTCTCGTTTACTCATTTTAGTGTTATATGTCGATAACTTTTATACTAGTTTTCTAGTTTTACCTATTTACACGTTTTAAGTCCAATAAGCTTGTTATAAGTTCCTTAACTTGTTTTAATCCCTTTTATACTTATATTATCAGTATTTAAACTTTACATGTTGGGCCCAAATGGGTTAAGCCCAATAAGTACTTTTTATAAGTGTTTAACTTATTTAGTCCAATTATTAGTCCAATATGCTTATTTAGCTCGTTAATGTCCGTTTGTCCTATAGTTCGGGTTTTTATCGGTTTTTACTTGTTATATATGTCTATATATCAGTATATAAGTTTTATAAAGTTTTCATTAGACGGGTCCAAGCATCTAAGTTTTATTTAACAAAACGTTAATTTTACGGTATTAGCCGAAAAAGTCGTAAAAATCACGTTTATAGTTTTATAACTTATAAAACTTAAAAAGTTACCATTTTTATAAAATGTCCACTTATTTACCATTTTACATATTTATATAAATGTATTATATAAGTTAGTGGGTTTTAATTTATATTTTATACTATTAAATTTTGAGTGCTCATATAATAGTATTATACTTTAATTTCCAAAATCTGATTTTTATCTTCACTTTCACCAAAACTGCCATATCTAGAGTTCTATATGGAGATAGAAGCTCAAATTTTTATCACATAAACTTCATGATATGTGCTACATTTAACTCTTCTATAGCTACCGTTGAATCATCCTTTAAGTATTTTCTAAATATCGTCCAAAACAGTAACCTCAGATTTATACCCTAAACTTGTTTTGATCATATCTCACTCATTACAATGATTCCATTGCATGGCCAACTCTCACATGTATACAAGACATATAGCTTACTGTAAATGGATTCTACTTCATCATTTTATCAGTCCATGACCTGTTTGTTTACTGTTTTATACAGCCATCACTTTTAAGCAAGATTTTAGCCTTGTTCTTTATAGTTTTTCACCTTTTTAATCATGTTTATCAACACCAAATCCCCACATAACATTTTTATCATCATATACATATACAATAGGAAATAAAATACATGTTTACATAATCAAAATAACAAGAAGATGAGGAGTACAATCTTTATACCACCAAGTTGATGTAGGTTATGATTTGGGCATGGTTTTTGATGGAGAAACTTGTGGATAACCATGACCATCTTCAAGACCACCATTCTTCATAGACTCCTTGTGGAAAATCAGCCCTAACACTTCATGGAAACTCCTCCTTGGATGTTATAACTTCCACCAATCAATAGGGCTTCAAAAGGGCATCAACATGTATATGAATAACATGAGATTTGTGGTTGATTTTGATCAAATGAGGGTGTTGTTTGATAATGATGGACGGCACAAAATGGGGTAGAAGAGAGAAAGGAGTGGTTTTGCATGTGTGAATAATGAGGGAAATGGTTTTGGTTTATGGTTTTGTGTAAGTGTAATGCTTACAAAGTAAGCTTGGTAAGACATGTGTAAACCTTAAGCTACCATTTTGACACATAAAGTGTTGTGGTGGCAATGCTTAAACCGTCCCATATTGCTAGTGGGGTGGGACAATGTATTTTGTCCCATCTCACTAGTTTACGGGTATTCCTCGATTCTAGTTTTCTTGATTTGCGTGCCCTCGGGTCGTTTTACGAAAAACGTTTTTAGAAATTATGAATCAATGGCACAAAACGAATCTAATAAAAATTGTCTCATCAAAAACGGAGTTAAAAAACGTAAATACGTAATCCTAAGGTTTCCGGTTTAGTCGTAAAAGACGTTAAAATAAAATCGTAAGTCCTAATCTCTTCTCGTAAATTTGTGAGTTTATGAACCAACACAAATTTAAAACTCCAAAATAATATTCAAGGACAAATTTATTTTCTGAAATGTCAGACTGCCACCAAAGACGGTGTATGTAAACGTAAGCACGTAACGTTGAATCTTCCGGTTTAGACGTAGTCGATGCTACTCCAAGACGTAAATCCAAATTTCTTCCCAAAAATAAGTGAGTTCATATTATAACATTCGAGAATAAAATATCAACCATAAATTGACGGATTGTCACATTGTCTCTCGTCTCTCCTCACCTACCACTATTCTCATTTCACAAATCTCTTTCTCTCTCTAAGATTTCTCTCTCTAAACCCATCCTCCATTTTCGTTCTTCTTCGACCTTGAATCCATGACATTCCTAGTTCCCAAGGCAGCAAACGTCAACTTTGAACTCAACAACAGCATTCTTGCATCAAACAACTCCATTCGATGGATCAAGGCTCCAAACGAATCCTACTCAGATCTGGTTAACTTCATGCAAAATTGTGATGCAAGTGAAGCATTAACAAAATCCCCAATCACCTTCTACCAAGAATACCTTAGGGAATTTTGGTACTCTGCTGAAGTCGTTGATGACACCATTACCTTTAGCCTCTCTTGCAACGAACACCCATTTGCCTTCTCACTTAAAGATTTCTCTAGTGTGGCTGGGTTAAAACATGGTGATGAATGCCTAAAGGTAGTTGACAAAAAGGCTGTTAAGGATGCCCTGGCCACACTTAAACCCTTTCATGATGTGAACCCTGCTCTTACACCCACTGAGGTCCTCTCTAAGTCTCCTCTGAAGATCAAGTATTTTACCCTTATGTGGCGTGTCCTCTTCACCCACATAGTCAAATCCCTGGGAGGAATGCAGGGATCCCAAGATCAGATGTCCTTCAACCACCAATCTATTGCTTATGGGCTGATCTGGGGAGCTGATGTTGATGTAGGAAGTATTCTCTTCTCCAATCTAGTTAAACAGCTGAAAGGAAGAAACCAAGTCAGGGAAAAGAACATTTGCTATGTTCGCTTTCTATCGCTGATCTTCGAAAGCCTGTTGGGGGACAGCTATCATAACTCTGCACTCACTTCTCTGAAGCCCTATCGCATCACAGGTGCCATCTACAAGGAAATTGGAGCTGAAGATGTCCTTGTCACCTCCCACATGATGAACATTGCTATCAAACAACCCTCAGCTGAGAAGTCCTTGATCCCTTCATCAGAGAAGGTGATTACCTCTAGTGTGTCTGGCAAGTCTAAGTCTTTGACCTCTGGGCAACACAGCACGACGTCCGAGGCTTCATCTAGCCAACAGCCTAAGAAGAAGAAAAACCCATCTTCTTCCCACACCAAATCTGTTGCAAAGGCCAGGGGAAAGAAGAATGTGAACCTCGACACATCCTCTGTTCCAGATACTCATGTGGAATCAGAGAATTCAGCTGACCAACAACAAGGGTCTAGCGTCTCGATGTCAGCCGAGACAACAGGGAACCAGCCGAATTCTGCTGATATCACACAGGTAATCAGTGTAAATTTTTAGAGGTCCACAAGCAGCCACTCTCAAATGTCTGTAGGTGAGAGTGGTGAAGTTAGGGTAATCCCCGACCCATAGAAGTCTGTCTATGCACTTAGAACTCTTTAAGACTTCTATACACCTTGTCTATGCACCAGGGAATGATTCATTTGTGTTTATAAAGCACCCCGATGACCCTGCACCCTCTAGACAATATTCAGGCAAACAACAACCTAAATACATATATGTCTCGACCTTGACCAGTTGTACCTCACACAGCCTCTTGGTTCCCTCAGAAAAAGAATCCCAAAAGTTTTACTTTTAGGGGAGCTGAATAATCACCCTCAGCTCTTCAAGGGACAGCGTAATAAGACGATCTTAACCCACATCTTTTTCACCATTAAAAGAATCCCAAAGGATTTATGCTTTTCAGGGGGAGCTGAATCATCACCCTCAGCTTTCCTAGGGACAACGTAAGAGGCGACCTTCACCCACATATGTTTCATTATTAAAAGAGTCCCAAAGGTTTCTTAAACTTTGGGGGGGGGGGGGGGGCTGAATAATCACCCTCAGCCTTCCTAGGGGCAGCGAATGGCGATCCTTAACAACATATGTTTCACAATCAAAAGAGTCCCAAAGGTTTTAACCTTTGGGGGGGGGCTGAATAATCACACTCAGCTTTCCTAGGGGCAGCGAATGGCGATCATTAACCATATAATTTTCACCCTTAAAAGTATCCCAAGGATTTATCCTTTGGAGTGGATGAGTAATCACCCTCAGCCTCTTTGGGACAGCGAAATGGCGACCATACCCCTTACTTATTTCCCTGTCACTAATAAAAACAACTTCCAGGATAAAATTGTACAGCCAGACTCAGAATCCCTGGAGCAACAGGATAAAGAGGCTGATACAATTATTCAGAATCAACCAAATGACGAAGAGCCCCTGCTTGATATTGAAGAAGAAGTGTTGTCATTAGTTGATGATGTCTCTGATCCTGAATCAATGCATGAGGATGAAATCCCTGTGGGGATGTTTGAGGAGGAGGATGAAGAAGAAGAAGATGATCAACAATCTGTCTCTCCTCCCAAGGAAATAGTTGTGTCCACTCCAGCTGATAATAATACTCCTCCTCCCAAGGAAGCTGTTGTCACTTCCACCTCTGCTACCTCCACCACAACAGTCTTCCAAAGACGTGCTTATGATCCAAATGCTGAATTCCTTATGTTTGATCATCCTGTCCAAACCAACTTTGATCTTTTGCCAAGGGGGGGATGATTATGCTCAAAAAAGCCTGAACATCCATAATCTTCAGCCTGTTCATCGTCAATCAGATATTGAACGCCTCTCAAGAAAGCTGGATGTTATCAAGTCTGAGATGCATAATTTCACTATCACATTTCCAGGGATCATCAAGAAGGCGGTCGAGGATGCAGTCACTGAACCCATCAAGGATGGTGCAAGAAGAGGTGTATCACAAGGACTTAGTCATTTTTCCACAAGAATCAAGGATGTCATTGACATAGAGGTCCCTGCTCTTTTTCATGAACATGAGTTAACTATGCACAAAGAGTTTGAAGATGTTCGAAGCAGGCAGTATCGTAATACAAACTTCATCATTAATCGTGTTCAGGGAAAAGCAAATGGAAACTTCAACCTTCTGCTGAAGATTGCCCGAGCTTCAAGGACAAGGCAACGTGCTATGGCTGCCTCTGTTGAACAGATTACAAGGCACTTTCAAACACGTTCATCCAAACGTCTAAAGAGACAGGCTGAACGTGAGGGGGAGAAGGAAAAGGTACTTAACCTTGAATATGCTAAACAAGGCTCAACATCTGCTGACAACACCATTTCTTCACCTATCCCCCTCCAAGTCATCACACCTGTTATCATACATGATGATGAGGATAACACTAAAGGGGAGCAACAGAATAATGATGGAGTTGATTCATCAAAGTCCCTGACTTTGGTTAACACCAGCGAGTCTGGGGATGATGGTGAACCAGCTGCCAAGAAGCTAAAGTTTACTGTTAGCTCCCTACCAAAATCAATACAAACTCAAGCTCAGTCAGCATTTATCAAAAGAGATGAGGAGTTGAAAAATATGAGTATGGAATCCTCTGTCTTGAAGAAAGGAAAGGAGATATTTTGGTTTACACAGACACCAAACTAAAGAAGATAGCTGTGATGCTAGAGACAGGAGGATCCACCACAGACCTAGCCTGATTTTCAACCTTCACACCTTCCAATGAGAATCCCTTAACACCTGAAGAAATAGAGAAACATGCTAAGGAATTCAAGAGATTAAATGAAATCAAGAAAACTAAGGAACTAAATGAGGCAACTCTGAGGAAGATGACTATACCTGAAAGAGAGAAGCAGAGACAAAGGTTGAGAGAAATGGAAGCTAAACGCGCAGAGGCACTAAGAAAAGTAAAAGCTAATTATGATGCCTACGTTAACAACAGGTATGCACCTGGAATGATAACCAAGTTCAAATACACTATTCACAAGTCCACCAACACACCACATATGATTTTATGGAGAGACAACCAACAGGGTAATATGAATGTATTTGAGGACTTCAGGCTAAAGAAACTTGGGTTATCTGAATGGTTTGAACTTGAAGCCTTAGCTGCCAAAAGAACTGGTCAGGCAAATTTCCTTCTGCTTAAAACTCTTAAGGATAAGTTCACCTGGATCAAAGAAACAGTAGCCAAACTCAAAATAGATCCCCCTCGATAGCTTTTTGAACAAGAACCCCCAAAGTCTGGCAAGAAAAGAAGAAGGGTTTCTCAACTTGTTAAGGAAACTTTTGTCACAGATGATGTTCAAGTGGATGGAATGCACAAGGATTTTATCCTACCAAATGGAATCGTTGGCCCTGTTGATGGTCAGACCTACATAGAGCCTGAAAGAGGTATGGCATTCATGAACAGAGCTTGCAAGTATGCATTTCAAAGAGAAGATGAGCCTGGCTTAGCGTCAACAATTCAGCTGCTGTGTCTCAAAAAGGGACTCAAGATTAACTCAGAGTATTCCAAAGTTTTTGTAAAAGCTTTGCAGGCATAATTGGATACTAGAACAGACATAGCTGAAGCTGAAGAAAAGATCAAAAATGATGACTATTGAAGAAATTCACAGCTCAATTTTACCTTCACATTTTATTTCACTTTTGTAATGTACTTGTAATTTTTCTTTAAGTATGAATAAAATCATGAGGTATGTTTGTTTAGATCTGTTATGAGTTAGAAGAAGCTGTTATCTCACTTACCTTAACTTAGATAGATCTAGCTATATTTATGTTTAAATAGGGGGAGATTGTTGGGAATCTAAGTTTGTTAGATTCCCTGATCATAGATTTAAACACAAAATAAGCTGTTAGATAGTCACTTGCCTGTGCCTAGGAGACAGGCAAGTATCGTAAGACTCATAGAGATCCATGTCTCTATGAGCAACCTCAGAGGAGTCCATGTCAGAGACATTGTCAAGGAAGTCAAAGATTACTTGAAGGCATACTCATTGGCTGTGATGGATAATAGCCAAGATGTATCAGGGACTCTGAGGGGTTGAGGGTTAACAGGGGTGGCAATACCCTGTTAACTATCAGCACACTTTGGACATGCAATTTGTGTGTACGAGAAAATGATGAAAAAGGAAACTGTCTCAAGATCTGTTTCCTTAAAGCATTGTGACAGACTACCAAGAATAGAAGAGTATCTTGTGACAGATGTCTGAAAAGTGAATGTCTTGTGTAGTCACCATCAACTAGTACTTAGGTCAACCTCGTATCACTATAAATAGGATGTGTATCCCAGCATTAATGTTTAACACTTTGAGAATATTCACACCATCAATGCTTAGAACTTATTGAATCAAACAGCTGTGACTGTATTCATAAGTTAGGGTTTATAGTTGTTCAAAGTGTGCACAACACATTGTCATCAAACGGTATTATCCATAACACTTGTAATTCTTTATTATACAATAATAAGATTACGTTTGAAAAGTAATAACTTGTGTTGATTAGTTAAGTTTAGTGTTTCTAGCATTGATTAGGGACTTTCAAAATATTATCAATATTGTTGATACAAAACATGGATGGACTGAGTTAGATCCAAATTAGGCTTAATTCAGGGTATTGTGGTTTCCGGCTCTTGCACCAAGTGAATCTTGTTTGAAGATCCTGCATACTAAGAAACAGACACCGTTAGGCTTACCGTGGGCGCTTGTCCCACGATTAGACTCCGACGTGAGAGCAAGTAATCGGTTTGAGTATATGTAAGGGTTTAGAGTATATTGTGTATCATACCTTTGTGGAACCTCGGGGGTTCCTTTTATACCCGAGAGAGTCCTGGCTGGGCTCTCCTACTCTTGCGGCTTAAGGAAGAGATAACAGCTCAAAATAGCTTGATCCTTATCAAGTAACTAAGGGAAGTGTATATCCCTTTTCCTTAGTTGAATATAATCATAGGATATATTATATTATGCTTTATCCTGTCGCAGGGCGACGAGTACTTGTTTAAGTAATCCATCGTTGTGCGACAGTGGCTTACTGGGCCTTGCGCGTGCTGCGCAGCGACAATCCATACCCAATGGATACGGGTAGTACCTACGGGTCGGGTTATACAACCCGAATAGGGACTATAAGTCATCATGTCCCCCCAGTCTAGTGGTCATAGGTTCTGACCAAGGCTACTAGACTATTAGCCTGCTTAGTGGGCAATCGCAGTGTGCAATATCCCAGAAGTTTCAAATTCTCCCGCCAAGGGCACATACATCCCCCCTTTTCACCTAATCCCCTTGAAAACCGGGAAAAATTCCTGCCACGTCACTACACCTATTAACCTTCCACCATTTGATGATGATAGTGTAATACACGTGGCACAGATCTGAAGAAGTAGAATATTAAACCGAGTGCCTATATATAGCACCGCCACTTTTTGACTGCCCAATTTTTTCAGTAAAATACTTTTATTATCAAGCTCTCATCTCCGCCATTCGAAATAAGATACGCCCAAGGTAATCATCTACGAATCTCTATTGTTTCTACATACACATGCAACCATGGTTAGACAATTATCCGAGATCACGTCCACTATTACCATCGAGGAACTAGACCAGTTCATGTCGGACTGCTATATCCCCGATTACTTGCACCCCGAAGTACCGAATCCTCGCCGAGATATTAAACAGGCGCCCAAGGGAAAAATAGGAATGTACAACAGTTTCTTCGACTACCCAACCACCGAATCCCTATGTCACACTTTCTTATCAGTATCCTTACGCATTATGAGATCCATGTGTCCCAATTACACTGTATAGGAGCGGCGAAAATATCTAATTTTGAAGTCAACTATCGCACCCTAGATATAGAACCAACCGTGAACCTATTTTGTGTCTTATACCAACGCCTCCTGTCAAATGGATGGGTGTCGTTTGCGAAATGGAAGGGTGGTCTCCAATGCAACGTCGAGAAGGTGGACTCGCTAAGGAATTAGAACGAATCCTTCTTTTGGATTGACAATGCCGCCTACCCATTCCAATACACATTTCTAACCTTCAGAACATTGGGAAAGGACCCCATGCCTGGCCCCGCCACGTCTAGCTCTATAGATGCTGACATTCTAAAAAAAAAATCTCATTCCCATTCAGGCCTATCCTGAAGCTTTGTTGTGCATTTTAGGACTTAGCCGCGCAATCATCTGTGGTGAGCACGAAGTTCCATACTTTCGCGATCCTCGTGGCTAGGGTTAGTGGTCTACTCAACGTTCTTCATACCATATTGTAAGTAGTTTTCCTTTATAACTATCTAACAAAACTTTTTTGCTTGTCAACAATGTGTGATACAGTGATGGATATTCTTCACCTTATCCGTAAGAACTTCCTAAAAGATCTGAATGTTTTTTCTCACACACTAAAGGAGAATGAAGAGTCATTATGGGTGCCTGCTGAGAGAAACACTAAGGAGCTTGATGTCGAAGAGGCATCAGTTGCCCACACACAGAAGGATATGGACGCGGGGCAACAACAACAACAACGACAACTACAACAGCAGCAGCCACCGCACCAAGAGGAAAGTCCCTCTTTGTCGGAGTTTAACTTCTCCGAAAATGGTGAGATATGTGCTGAACAATTTAAGAAGGAAGAAGAAGCTGCAATAAGTTTGTCCCGAAAAAGGCAAAGGAGCCCCCTACCACCTCTCGGAAGTCTGCTCGCAGAGAGGGCGGGTGTTCGATCGCAGCCACGCATGAGCCACAAGAAGATATAAACCCCATAGAGGACCCCTCCGAGGAGGATACGGGTGATAAATTTGATGGAACTCCTCCATAGACTCCCCCCGCCAGCATCAACCTAAGGTAAATGTTGGGAAGTATATCCCCATATGTAACAAGTCTTTACTTCGTTTTTATACACTACTAATACTCCCGATGTCTTCATACAATATTGACTAGGAGAATCCAACTCCCGCAGACGTTGGTGCGACTTCCCCCCCCCCCCCCCCCCCCAAAGGATACTTTTGCAGCAGGGGGAAGCACGCATGTGGAGGATCCCATATTTGGTCCAGAGCGGGACCTGCCAAGGTCTTTTGATTTGACCAGTGCATTTGAGTGCACAAGTTTCCTTGACAACATTGTGCCTCTTGGGCGGTCGAGTGTTCTTCGTGGGTATAGCGATGCCGCCCTTGCCGATGAGGTAAGCTACGTGGCATCGCAGAACGTAACCCTGATGTCACGAGTGAGGAGGAGATTCATGGAGTTATCCACATAAGTCATAGCTTTAGAAGAAAGACTTGCCCAAGCCAGCAAAGAAAAGGCTAAAGCTCTTCATGATTTGCAAGGGAAGATTGTCGATGAGGTTGAGAGGGGTAAACAGGATGTTGCCATAATTTTTATGTTGACTGAGGAGAGGAATGGTCTTGTTGCCGCTCTGTCAGATGAGCGCGCCGAATTGAATCAACTAAGGACTTCCAACGAGAATGCGATGAATTCCTTCGAGGTTTATAGACACCATTTATTTGCTGACTTTGATTCTTTGGGTGCATAGGTGAAAGAGAGCGTAGGTGACCTCGCGGGCCAAACTGAAGCGCCTGAGCGTTGAGTAGGATGGAGACTAGTACCCACGCCTTATGTGCGAGGAGGCAGAGAAGTGCTGGTTGGTACGCCGTGTTTTGCGCCTGGCGGTTATGGGTGCTCTTGAGGTTCAAACATTGCGGACGACCTTTTCCCAGTCCGTCATAGCCGCCATCAACGAGGGTAGTTCTACCAGTTTGGAGAAAGCCCACATAGTTGATTTGTTGTAGAAGAATCTGAAGGATGTAGTGTTATACGGTCCTTCTGCAAAGTCAAGACCACCACAACCATGGAAAAAATGAAGGTATGTCCCGTTGTAACACCCCATTTGTTAAGATGGAATGCTAAAGTAATATATGGCGTACCATCAAAGCATGCAAGGTAAATGTCTACTGATGAGACTGCTTTTATACATAGTCTCATCGTCCAAAAAGTGCTTTAAATGCATAAAATATCATGAAATTGGCCAAATATATGCTTGTGTACTTTAGTTACGGATATTGAGAAAATGACAAAAGATCACAAGAATCATACAAAAACGAACACGGGAAACGAAGCCGCACAATGAACCAAGCCCTAATGAATAATTCTCCAAAAACCCTTGAAGATTTGAAGATTATGCAAGAAGGGTCCTCAAATATTGAATAATTGACACTTTAAACCCTTGTATCTTCATAATTACAAGATTGTTCCCTAATGTTTGTCAGTATTACAAAAAAGGCCCTCCACTTTGAAGAATTGGCAATTTTAGTCCCTCATCAAAACTAAATTGTCAATATTAGTTCTCCTCAAAGTCAAACATACCATGAAGGACTTCAAGTAACAAGAAATTACAAGTTTGGTCCTTTAAATATTTCAAAAATACCAAAAGGACTCTTGACTTTGAAGAAATGGCAAAAATGGTCCTTCATTAATCATGATTTGTCAAAATCAGTCCTCCAAGAAGTCAACAAGACAAGTCAAGACCATTATTAATGAAGAAAATGCCAAAACAGCCCTTCAAGAATCAAGAATTGGCAAGAAATACCCATGAAAATACTTTGGAAAAGTATTTGGGGCAAAAGTGTGAAAAATGAAACTTCAAATACAAAGGAATCCGGATTTTGCTAGTTTTGTTTACAAATGACAAGAAGAAAAGAATTGAGGGGTTATTCATGGCAGACACCAAACCTTACCTTAACCACTAAAACTCCACCACGTGTCCCACTCAACAAATAAACCAATCACATGCCACCAATTTGCCACCTCAAACCCCACTCATAACCGGATTAACAACTTATTTATTAAGTTTAAAAAAGGGCGGTTAACAACTTTTCAAACTTAATCTGGATCAAACTCACTATTATTCACCAAGAACACGAATTAGGGGAATGTTTAATCCTTTGAATTAAACCCTAATTCCCTCCAGATTAATGATTAACCTATCTCTAAACACATCCCAACTCTTAAACCCTATGCCACATCAGCACACTAGTCACATGATAAACCCTTGTCCAACTTCTTGGAGAAGATGACAAAACAGTACCAAGGATCCAACGCCCAAGAGTGAAGCTTACAAACTAAGCATAATAGAGGCCCTTGATCACTTTTCAACAGCTCACCACTCCACAAACATCCAAAAGAAAGTCACATGATTTCAAGTTATTCAAATCTGCAAAGGGAATAATGGGGACTTCATAACATTAGGGTTACGTTTTTCTTAGTATTTCTAGTTCACATGTAGCCTATATAAGGCATAGGACTCAGTCATTTACAACTTGCTCTTGAATTTTCCTTTGATCAAAGTTCTGTAAATCTCATTTTCTATGAATGAATTGTGTTTGAATCTTTGAAGAAAACTCAAGTGCCATTCTTATTTCCTGCTTAATATTATTTATTGTTTGCTAAAACCTGAATCTCAAAACGTTTTCACAAGGAGTGTGCAAAAGTTTGCACAATCTCATATAGCTTGATATTTTGCTAAGTTTCTTGGTACACCTTGGAGTTCTTAGGCTATAAAGCTGATCATATCATTCTGATATTGTGATATCAAGGTGTTGTGAAGCTTATAACTTGGGGATAATCAAGTGTGGGGTAAAAGAGTTGCATTAATCAAGGCTTTGTCACTTTACTGTTTTTATATAATTGCTTCTAACTTTGTTGAATCTTAGCAGGAGTTTGTGTGGAAGCTTGTGCTTGTTCTTGCTAGCACATAAGGTCAAAATTCGTGGGTGTGGATGTACATCCATGAGGTTTGCACCATTTTACCCAAAATCTGCTTAAAATCTTGTTTTTTGGTGATTTTATGTGTTGCTTGTGTTCTTGTTGAATTTATGGTCTAATCTTGTTCAATACCGCATATTATACTTGTTAATGTGTTTGATTGGGCTTAGGTGGTCCTGAAATACACTTATACTTGTTTTAAACAGATTTGAAAAAGTTAAGGGGTGTTCGGGATTATCTGTTTAAGATCATAAGTTACTATTGTGTTGTTGAAAGTTGTTGTTTATGCTTGTTATCTGTTATCTACTTGGTTGATAACTAAAACCTACAAGTTATTGGGTTTAAAACCTTGAATCAAAGATTGTGCTATAACTTATTGATTATGACTGTTTTGACCTAAACTTTTGGTAATACTTAGAGTATATGCATGTTTAGGGATATAAGCTGTTAAATCAAAGTTTTCATAACATATCTAAGAGATCTGAGTGTTTGAATTTGGCTTGTTGGTCAAGTACATCAGCAAAGTAAAAATATGCTTGTGTTAGTGTTCATCAGTAACCTTATTGTGCTTGAATCTTGATTTAGGCCTTCAACCATTGCATGAAACCTGTTTAAACTTGTTCATTTAAGTTTATTATAGCTTGTGTATGCTTTTGGTGCAATTTGGTTGGCTGAATTTTGCTTAAATAACTCATAAGTGCTTAACTGCTTATTGTTCATGTCTGTGAGATGTCTGGTGCTTAATTGAATTAACTGCACTGCTTGGCTGGGTGATTTTGTGATTTCTTTATTGTTTCTGACTCCTTGTGATTCACTGATCACAAGGGTGCCTTGTTTGTAACTTGAATCCACAAAAAGTCACTAAAGACAAATAGTCAAGAAAGTCAAGCAGTGGAAAAAGTTTCCACTGCTCAGACACCAAAACTAGCCCCTGCTAGTGTAATTTTGCATACAGCTTCTTAATAAGCCATATTGGATTATCTAGACCGACAACAACTTATTTTTTGTGATCTGTCTTCATCATTTGACCCAATTGTTTGAACTGGAGCTTATCAGGCCTTGACTTTGACTTTTTGCTAGAAAACTCATAATGTTGACTTTTAATTAAGTGCTTATTTGCTTATTCCAGCTTATTGAGTGTGCTTAGTGAAAAACTTTTTGTTGATTAAGCTTAGTTAAGTCATTTAAAAGCTTTTGAAACTTGAATCAGCTCTTGAGGTGGCCTAGAACTCGAAAACGACTATTTTGTCATTTTGTGAAGATACTTTATTGCTTTTTCAGGCTTATTCCTTGTGCTTATTTCAAATTTCTTTTTACAGAACTCTTAAGTAACTCAAAAGAAGCTTGTGTGTCTAATTTGAGCTTATGGCATCAGCTTATAGCTTAATGGGCCAAAAAGCCCATTAAGAATAAGCTGCTTTGAAATAAGCTAGCTTATACCCATTTTCAACTTTTAAGCCTTCAGAGTTTTGTGTTTAAATTCAAATTTTGAGTCAGATAGTAGTTTTTGGGCTTATTTGGACAACATTTTTCTTATTGGGCCTTAATAAGCCAATTAAGCTAACTGTTTGGACTTTTGGCCCATTCTAGGCCTATTAGGGGTATTAAGGTAATTTCAACTTCATTTCTGTGTTTATTAGGTTAAAATAAACTAGTTTGCAACTTTTTAGAATTTTTTTTAAATTTTGGATTTTTAATATTATTTTATTATTATTTTATTATTAAAAATTAAAATTTAGGTTTTTCAAGTTTTTATATTTTTCTTAGGTTTAATACATTAAATTAGGAATTTATAATTTATAGAATATTTTTATTATCATTAGATTAATTTTTATAATTATTTTAAGTTTAAATAATTTTTAATTGTTTTTAAATAGTTTTTATTAATTTTAATATTTTCAAAAATAGAGGTTTACAATTGAAAAAATCTCATTTTGGGCTTTTTGTTAATTAAATTGATTTTTTGGTCTTTATTTAGCATTAAAACATTATTATTTAATTAAATAAAAGGTTTGAGTGATTTTTTATTTTTTGTAAACTCTAATTACATTATTTAGGATTTATTAGAATTTTCTAGGAATTTTTAGGGTAAATTTTTAATTTTGCTACTTTTTACGGTTTTACGTGTACGAATTTATCGTCTTAGTTTAATTCGTCATCGTAACCGTCATTCTCTTCTTATCTCATTTCTATTTTCTCTTCTCATAATCATAATCACAAGTTAATCATCTCTTAACACACACACCAAGCCTCCTTGAGAACGATCCCCACTTTGGGTCATAACTTGTGGTTTTCCTAAATAACTTGTTAATACTTGCCCTAATTACGCTTTGTTTTCCTAAACAAGAGTGGAAAACTACATCTATCATTTTGGAGCCGCTGCCGAGGAGGCGTGTTGTGTTTAGATTTGGCAATTGTTGTTTTTATATATAGCCATAATATCTATTTGTATTAGTACCACTCTACTAATACGTATTATCGGTTTTTCATTTTTTGTGTGAATACTATTACTATATTGTATACGTAGAACAATAAATTCACAAGTACTCTAAAAGTGTGAAAATACAACCTTGACTTGGGAGGTCATTACCCAATCATTGTATTCGAATCTCAAACAAGAAAGAAAAGGCAAAAATAGATAAATACTTTCGTGAAGCTCGATTTTGAAAAATACAAACTATAAAGTGGGTATAAGGCGGGTATTATAAAATATACCCTAAGGAAAAAGGCTCTTAAGTGCTTCGCGCCGCCTCGTTTCCCCGCTTGCTTGTGAGTATTTTAAGATTGAAAGCTAATCGAGGGTTTTGCCGCCTAAAGTATTATTAAGTATCATATATACTTCACGTGATCGTTTTCATTCCTTGAGGCTTCTTTAATCAAGAGATTTGATTAAGGAGGAGATTTGTAGATTTTGGTCTACTTAATACAATCACAAAAATCCCAAAAAAGTAAAAAGAATAAAAAAACCACAAAAAAAATTGGAAAAATACAAAACACCGAAAAGAATCTTCTTTGCTCATCCCCTCGTTGTACGTGAAGTTTATGCAAACCCGCAACAAAGCAAGACGTGCACGTAAACATAGAAACCGAAAGGAGTCAACACCTACTCCAAATCTTTCTAGTGAGGAGTCTCCTATTGACGAACCTATCGTAAGAGAGGAACCAACCATGGAGAACCGAACTATGATGGAGTTACTACTAGCACCCACCGAGGGTTATGGAGAGGCTATTGTAATTCCCGCTATCCTTGCGGAGAATTTTGAAGTGAGAACGGGTTTGTTGTCGATGATCCAAAACAACAAATTATGTGGTGATGAAAAGGACAACCCGCACAACCATATCCGCCAATTCAATCGTCTTACCCCACTTGCAAATTTAAGGATGTTGCTAATGACTCGATTAAGATGATGCTTTTTCCGTATTCCTTAGCGGGGCTCGCTAAAATTTGGTTAGAGAAAGAGCCACCCAATTCTATATTGACGTGGAAGGATCTCGTTTCAAAGTTTGTGAACCAATTTCTTCCGCCCTCTAAGACTACGCATTTGAAAAACGAGATTTCAAAATTTTCACAAGAATATAATGAGAATTTTTCAACGGCTTGGAATATGTTTAAGGAAATGTTACATGAGTGTCCTCATCACAGTTTTTCCGACTTGCATCAAATTGACACTTTTTACAATGGACTTAATGATCATGAAAGGGATTATCTTAATGCCGCCGCGGGTGGTAATTTTTTGTGTAAAACGGTTGAGGAAGCATTGGTGATAATCGAGAATAGATCTAAGGTGTATAGTCCTCGTCGCACGTCGAGTTTTCGTAAGGCTTCGTCTTCGGCTTCACCTTCTTTGTCTAATACCATCGATGCTTGCCAAATTGAGGCGAACTTGGAAAACAAATTCTTTGATAAGCTTAAAGGACTTTGAATTGAATTCAAAGTTGGAGAACAAAGTGCTCCCGCTACGGGTAAAGTGGTTGAGGCTTCATGTATGTATTGTGGTGGAGGTCATGATTTATCCCAGTGCATTACCAACGGTGGTAACACTTCGAGTGCCTACGCGTCCACGGGAACTTACAACCAAAACGGTCAAGTTTCCCACTCCAATCAATTGACTCCACCGGGTTTTGCTTCAAATCAAAATGCTACCATTAACTATCAAAACAATCAAGTTGGTTTTTAAAACAATTACAAAAGAAACTATGGGAATCAAGGGGCTAATAATCAAGTTTCAAACAAAAATCAAAGTGATTTTCAAAAAAACAACAAGGGTTTGCAAACTTTGAAAGATCTTCCAAATGAATTTGTTGAATACGCTAATGGAAATGATGCTAGGTTTGACAACATTCAAAGAGAAATCATTAGCCTAAGATCCGAGTTTAAGAACGACTTGAAGAAGGAGTTGAAAAACGAGTTAGCAAATGAGCTTTAAATCCATACAAACCAAATGGAAGGAAATGTGACTAGGTTACAACAAAACCAACAAAAAATGGAACAAGGGCAACATGAAATTAAGCAAGAAATGATTAAGGCCGAGACGAGGCAATCCATGTTTGAGGACAAAATTTCATCTATGTTTGAGGCAATTATGTGTAAACCGTCTTCGATTAGTCTTCCTAGTAACACCATATCGAACCCTAAGGGTGAGATGAAAGTGATTACCACACGTAGTGGTAAGACACTTAAGGAACCGACTCCTCAACCAATTGCGCCTACGGAGGATGCAATTGAGGAAGAACCCGAGGTGGTGGTCCAAAAGAAGCATGTCCAAATCCAACGAAGTACCGCTCATGCCACACCTACGGTTGACCCGTTACCACATTTGGAACCCGAGATTCCAAAGGCTATGCCTATGCCTCAACCCACACCACCTTTTCCCTATCCATCGAGACTTAAAAGGAGAAACGTCAAGAGCGCGATAACTACCAATTTGAGCTTTTTATGAAAATGTTTCGTGATTTGCACTTTAATGTGAGTTTCGCCGATGCTTTGGTCATGCCTCGATTTGCCGCTAACTTTAAGAGTATGTTGAACAACAAGGAGAAATTGCAACAATTGTCTAGTTGTTCATCGGTTTATCTTAAACGCATACCTCAAAAAGTCGGTGATCCCAGTAAATTCTTGATTCCTTGTGCAATCCAAGATATGGAAGAATGCTATGCCTTGGCCGATCTTGGTGCTAGCATTAACTTTATGCCACTTGAAATCTTCAACTCGCTCAATCTTCCTAATCTTACTCCTTCACTAATGTCTATCGAGTTGGCCGACCATTCCACAATTCTCGCATGTGGATTGGCGGAAGACGTTTTTATGAAAGTGGGAAAGTTCTATTATCCGGTAAACTTTATCGTTGTCGATATTCCCACGGATCCTCAAGTTCCTCTCATTTTAGGTTGTTCGTTTTTAGATACGTCTATGGCTTTGATTGATGTGCATGATAAAAATATCACCTTAAGTTTCAACGACGAGGAACTTGTTATAAACGCAACTCAAAACTCTCAAATTTCTCATGTTTATTCTGTTGCAACCATAAACCTCGTTGATACGATTGAAGTTGTTTGCGAGGAATTTTCACAAGAAGTTTTAGGTTTTGGTGATGATGAAAAGAGTGTCAATCCCACTATGTTAGATCCCATCCTTGATAACTCGACACCAACCTTCACTCCATTTGAAGGTGGTGGTTTTACGTTGGAAGAATTTGATGTTCCACGTACTTGTAACGAAGACCTCGACAATGATGAGGACTTCTCGATTATCAAGCATTTTCATAACGATTTCCCATTCCCTCCACCCGAGGAGGTTATGAGTATCGAGCCCAAATCTTTAATTGAGGAACCACCTATCCTCGAGTTGAAAGATTTACCTCCTCATCTCGAATATGTCTTTTTGGAGGAGGGCGAAAAGTTGCTGGTTATTATTGCGAAAGAACTTTCGGATGATGAAAAAACCGCACTTGTCGATGTTCTAAAGGATCACAAAGGGGCAATTGCGTGGAAGTTATCCGACATTAAGGGGATCGATCCCAAATTTTGTAACCATAAAATCTTAGTGGAGGAGGATTACAAGCCCGCAATCCAATGTCAAAGGAGGGTGAACCCCAAAATTCACGACATCATAAAAAAAGGTCCTAAAACTCTTTGACGCGGGAATGATTTACCCTATTTCCGATAGCCCTTGGGTGAGTACTATTCATTGTGTCCCTAAAAAGGGAGGAATGACCGTTGTGCCAAACGATGCCAACGAGTTAATTCCCACTAGACTCGTGACCGGATGGAGAGTGTGCATTGACTATCGTAAGTTGAATGAAGCCACTCGAAAAGACCATTTTACCTTGCCCTTCATGGACCAAATGTTGGAGCGTCTTGCGGGAAACAATTTCTATTGCTTTTTAGATGGTTTTTCTGGTTACTTACAAATTCCCATCGATCCTCGTGATCAAGAAAAAACTACGTTTACGTGTCCATATGGAACGTTTGCCTATCTTAGAATGTCATTCGGACTTTGCAATACACCGGGAACCTTTCAAAGGTGCATGATGGCTATTTTTCATGACATGATCGAGAAGACGATGGAAGTCTTCATGGATGACTTTTCCGTGTTTGGTAATTCGTTCACTTCGTGTTTGTCGAATCTTGAGAGAATGTTGAAGTGTTGTGAGGAAACCAACCTTGTGCTTAATTGGGAAAAGTGTCATTTTATGGTTAAAAGTGGAATCGTCTTAGGGCACAAGGTTTCGAAAGCGGAGATTGAGGTAGATCAAGCTAAGGTAGACGTCATCGCCAAATTACCTCATCCCAAAACCGTTAAGGGAGTTAGGAGTCTCCTAGGCCACACGGTCTTTTATCGTCGATTCATCAAGGTTTTTTCAAAGATCTCTCGACCTATTACACATCTCCTTGAAAAAGATGCACGTTTTGTCTTTGACGAAGATTGTTTACGAGCCTTTGAAATCCTTAAGAGGAAACTTACCGAAGCTCCCATCCTTGTTGCTCCCAATTGGAACCTCCCCTTTGAGCTCATGTGTGATGGTAGTGACTACGCTATTGGGGCCCTATTGGGGCAACGTCATGAAAAGCACTTCTTGCCTATTCACTATGCTAGCAAGACGATGACCGAGGCTCAACTAAAATACACTACAACGGAGAAGGAGTTCCTTGTCGTGGTGTATGCATTTGAGAAATTCTGACCTTATCTCGTCTTGACGAAATGCATAGTGTATATAGATCATTCGGCTAGCAAGTATCTTATGGCTAAACAAGATGCAAAGCCAAGATTACTTCGTTGGATTCTCCTCTTTCAAGAATTTGATCACAAAATTGTTGACAAAAAAGGAGCCGAGAATCTAGCGGCCGCTCATCTTTCTCGTTTGGAAGATCCTCACCAAAGTGTTTACGAGCCCAAGGAAATCACCGAAACATTTCCGCTTGAGACACTTGGTGTAGTAAATTCTAAGCTTGATTCTTCCACCCCATGGTTTGTGGACATCGCAAATTACCATGCGGGCAACATCATCCTCAAGGGTATGACGACTCATGAAAAACGAAAATTCTTTTGTGACGTTAAGTTCTACTTTTGGAACGACCCTTACTTGTTTCGAACTTGTGCGGATCAAATTATTCGACGTTGTGTATTTGGAAGCGATGCTTCTAACATCCTTAGAGCTTGTCACGAGGGACCCACGGGTGGTCACCACGGTGCTAATCTCACGGCTAAGAAGGTTTTTTATGTCGGTTTCTTTTGGCCTACTATTTACCGACATGCACATGAACTTGTGAAGTTATGTGACTCATGCCAGCGACAAGGAAAAGCCTCACAAAAAGATGAAATGTCAGAAAATATCATCCAAGTGTGTGAGATCTTTGACGTTTGGGGCATCGACTTTATGGGGCCGTTCCCATCATCTCGTGGTAATAAGTACATCCTTGTCGCGGTTGACTACCTATCTAAGTGGGTGGAAGCTAAGGCTTTGCCCACCAATGATGATCGTGTGGCAGTTATGTTTTTGAAAAGCTTGTCTTCTCGGTTCGGAACCCCTCGTGCGATCATAAGCGATCGTGGAACCCATTTTTGTAACGACCAATTCGAAAGGGTCCTAATGAAATATGGGGTTACACATCGGCTTTCTACGGCTTATCACCCACAAACGAGTGGGCAAGTCGAGGTTTCAAACCGAGCTTTGAAGAGGACTTGGAGAGATCCATTGGGTAAAATCGACAATCTTGTACGGATAAGTTGGACGATGCTTTATGGGGCTTTAGGACCGCTCATAAGACGCCCATTGGGTGCACTCCTTATAAGCTTGTGTATGGGAAAAATTGTCATTGCCAATTGAATTGGAACACAAGGCTTATTGGGCCCTAAAGCATTGTAATGACATGGAGACCGCGGGAAAACACCGGAAAATGCAGTTAAATTAATTGGATGAATTAAGGGATATTGCTTATGAAAATTCATTTATTTATAAAGAAAAGACTAAAAAGTTGCATGATTCAAAAATTAAAAACCGGGTTTTTAACATTGGGGATCAAGTTTTGCTTTTAAACTCTCGTTTGAAAATCTTTTCCGGTAAGTTGAAATCCCGTTGGTCCGGTCCATTCACCGTGACTCAAGTTTTTCCATATGGGACCATCGAGCTAGCTCAAAATGATGGCCCCAATTTCAAGGTGAATGGACATAGGTTGAAGTACTACTTTGGCGGGGAAGTTCCATCCTTGAACTACCTCTACCAAATCACCTTCCCCAATGATAATTAGTATTGACGGGATCGAGTCGAGCTCATGACTCGGTAATCAAAAATGAGGTGCCTCGTGGTGGAGTCCCGTGCTTATTCTATGTACATATTATCGCTTTCTAATGTAGTAACGTGTGGGGATTTGTGCCCTTCCAACCTTTGTTTCGTGGTTGTTTGTGAATTGTGGATTTTAGATGATCATTATCTTCACGATTGGAGCCTCTCGTGTTCGTTTTATGGGAGCACTCGATCGTTTGCTTTGAAGACTTTCTCAATATCCATGATATATCCTTTGATGTTCTAACCTTAGGTTAATAGCACACTTCATAAACGGCTTTAAATTTAACGGTTACACCCTTTCCATGCTAGATTAGGCATTCGACTACGTCTCTAGTATGGGGGTGTTTGCACCCCTAGACTCGAAACATTGAGGACAATGTTTAACTTTAGTATGGGGGGTGAATAGATACTTGCCTTGCCAAACCTTCACGCTTTCCAAAGTTTATCTTTTTGTTTATCGTTTTGTTGCAAAATAAGGCTAAAAATTGCAAAATTTTAAAATTTTTCTCATGTTTTATAAGTGTTTGAAGACACGAATGTAGGTTTTCTGATGGCGAGAATAAGAGTAATTTTTGAATCGACCGTGCGTGTTGAGCACTTAGCTTCGATTCCTTAACTTCACATTAGGCTAAGTCTCTTAAATGAGGAAGAGAAATAATAGAGTTAATTATAAGATTACTATGCTAAACGTAGAGTACTCGTATTCTTTCAAAAACTCATGTGTTCTCGTTGTTTGCTTATTCTCCCTTCCCCTGTAAATATTTTTTTGCTTAATAAGTATTGACTTAGCGGTTTAGTCTTGATTGTTGGTTTCTAGTCTTTTCTAGTAGCTTCCGTGTAATTAAATTGGGAAGACATTAAGGTATCGCCAGCGTCACGGTTTTGAAGTATTGGCACCCGAATAATCAAAAGCTTCACCCAATAATAAGATTTCAAGTTGTCACCTAAATCAAGCAAACAATTTGAAGATCACAAGGCCGAAAAATCTATGCAAAATTGAAAGTGAATCAAGCCTTAATCTTTGAAGCTTTAAAGATCCAAAATTCGCCTTAGCGTGAGGATATACGTCTTTGTCTAATAAAACCACCGATGAGGTGGATAATAAAAGGCAAGTCAAGACCAAAGTCATAATAAAACCTTCATGGATAAGTTGAATAAAAGATGGAGGTAAACCTATGATAATAAGGCCCTTCCGTTAGGGGCGTATAAAAGTCTTAGTAATAAGTCTCATGTTCAAAACCGTTGTAAAACCGTGTTTATCGATCCTTCTTGTTGACTTAATTTTTTGACATCGTGGTCTATTAGGAGGGGTTATTAATTTGATGGTCTTGGTTACACCGTTGGGACTCTATTTTTAGACCTAAATCTCTATCATCGCATAAGTCAAAAATGTGTCCTCGTGAAACATTCAAGACAAAATAAAATATAAGAGATACAACTTAGGAAAATGGGAGGATAAGTACGTGATTAGGGCATATGAGTAGTGTTAGCATTACTAACTTATAATGACAATGATCTCGTTACACGCTTGTGATAGGTGTGTAAACACCCATCCTTTCTACCACTTAACTACAATAATAACCGGACCAAAACGTGTATTTTATGTCTTTTAAGTCGGAATTATGCGTGGTTTGTGTTTTTGTTGTGATTTAGGACGAAAAGGTGAAAAGTGGAGAAAACACGGGAATTCACGGGCATTTACGGACTTTTATTGAAGAAAAAGATAAAAGACGAAGTCGAGAAGTAAAGAGTGCAAAAATAACGGAAGTCCAAGACCAATTCTGAAGATTTATCGAAGAAAAAGTCAAAAGACGGAAGTTTATCAAAAGCCGAAGAACTCAAGTCTATTTTATTGAAGAATTTAAAGACGAGTTCAAAGAAATCACGAAGCCAAAAGTCCTTATAGTTCAAGTTTAAAGAAGATTAGAAGAATAAAGGACTAATGGTGCAATTAATGAAGATTAAAGAAGGAAGGACCTAATCTTGTAATTAAGAGAAAAGGAAAGAGGGGAGGAAGCTTCCTTAATCCTCCCCTATAAATAGTCATTAGTTGTAATCATTTTCTCTTGTTGGCTAATAGTGACAAATAGTCCTTCTACCTTTAATTACCTTGTCATTTACTTTTCTTGTCAACTTTAAATACATGTTTTGCACCTTAATTACCATTTAATTCCAAGTAAGTTTTCATTTTAATTCTTGTCAATCTTTATTTTATCTTGTTAATCTCCTATCTACCTTTCTCAATCTTTGATTTTTTATGTTTATGTTGTGTTCATGTTCATGTTCTTTATTTTGATCAAGTGGGTTTTCAATTATTGTGGTTAGATTTGTTTATTTTGTTGATTTTAATTGTTTGTTTATGTTTAACTGTTGATTCGTCATTAGTTTAGTTAAATCGCGTGTTTTGATTTTGATTAATCTGTTATTAGATCTATTATTTCTGTGATTCCCTTGTTCTTCGGGAAGTTGTTTGTGTTTCTGTATTTCCAGGAAACTTCCGAACCAAGAAGGAGAGAAAGCTTTCATTCGGAACTTCAAAGTTCCGAATCAAGGGTTTCATCCGGAAGAATTTAGGATCAGCAAAACTTCCGAGTCAAGCTTTGTTCATCTGGAACATTCAAAGTTCCGGACGAAGGAAAAACTTCCGACTCAAGCTTTGTTCATTCGGAACTCAAAAGTTCTGGATCAATTGACTTCATTCGGAACTGAAAAGTTTCGGATCAATTGACTTCATTCGGAACTCAAAAAGTTCCGGATCAAGAAGATTCATTCGGAACTCAAAAGTTCCGGATCAACTTAAAAGTTCCGGACAAAGGTCAAAGTTCCGAATCAGCCAGATCTTCCGAACCAAGTTCCGGGTCAATAACTTCCGAGTCAAGAGTGTTTCATCAGGAACATTAAAAGTTCTGGATCAACATCTTTTTGTTCATTCGGAACTTAAAAGTTCCGAATCAAGGGCTAAGTTCCGAATCAAGGTTGTTCATTCGGAAGTTTTGAACTTCCGAATCAAGGGTTTTGTAAGTTTCTTTTTTGTTTTCTTTTTTAAATTTCAGTCTTTTATTTTAAAGCTTTATTTTTCCACCTTTTATTTTTAATTGCACTTTAAGTTTATTTGCCTTAGTTAAATTTTAGCCTTGCCTTAGTTTAAGTTTTAGTTGCGTTTTAAGATTTGCCTTAGTTAGATTTAAGTTTACTTTTTTACTTTAGCGCCTTTTAATTTTAGTCACGCTTTTAAATACTTGCACCATTATTTTAATTAGACTTAGATTTACATTACCTGCCTTTTACTTTAATTGTTTTGCACATTTATTTTAAAACAACCAAAAAAGATTTGTTTCACCAAAGAACAATAGAGTCACATAGAGAGCCTAGATCAATTCGTTAAGATATCGAGACAAGAGAACTTTAATTTTTATACGGGGTGTCAAAAGCCTTGTTATCAAATGGCGCCGCTGCCGGCTCTTTTCGTAAAGATTAACGGTTTTCTGTGAGAGACGCGTTGCTTTTTGGGATCCGTTCACTTGTGAGCGTTACTTTTCTTGCATAAAAAATTCAAAAAACCATAAAAAATAAAAATTGATAAAAATCCATAAAAATTAAAACTTTCAAAAATCCAAAAAGATTTTATCTTTCTTGTGTATATATATTGTCTTTATGTTTGGTTTCTTTTTCTTTTGTCTTTGTAGGTGCATGCGTACTAGATCTTCTAATTATCAAGAGCCCGAGCCTCAAGAAGATTTAGCTATGTCAGGTGTTAACAACAATAATCCACCGCACCCTAATAATAACAACAATGTTCTCCCACAGCCCGATCTTCGGACCATGGAGGAACTTTGTCAACCAACCATGTTTGGACGAGGAGGACCGATTGCGCCGATGCAAATCAACGCTCCTGAGTTTTCGTTGAAGCACCACATGATTCAGCAAGTGCAAACAAACCCATTCCATAGATTGCCTGATGATGATGCTAACAAACACCTCGACAAGTTCATTAAAATCACCCAAAGCATGAAGTTGGCCGGTGCCACAATGGATGAACTTCGCCTACAACTCTTTCCACACACTTTATTACATCATGCCGAGAAATGGTTTGATCGTCTCCCGAAGAATTCTATTCACACTTGGGATGACATGACTCAACGCTTTTTGTCGCGCTACTTTCCACCATCCATGTTCACTAGCCTTCGCAATCAGATCAGCGGTTTCATGCAAGATCCCGATGAATCTCTTTTTGTCGCTTGGGAGAGATATAATGTCTTGATGGATAGATGTCCAAACCACAACATGCTCCCTGTGACCTTAATCGATACTTTCTACAACGGTTTGACTTTTCGAGATCGTGATACGATCAATGCAGCCGTCGGTGGCACATACATGAAAAGGAGACCCGAGGAGTGTAGAGAGTTAATTGAGAACATGACTACTCACCACAAAAACTAGGATTCCTCTGCTTCTTCTAGGAACAACCCGAGAGTCAATGTTTCCTCCACCTCAGCAAAACCTGATATGACCGAACTCACCCGCATGATGACCGAAATGAGCAAAAGTATTACGCTTCTAGCTTCAAACCAACAACAACAACAAGTTAAAGCGGTTGCTAATCCTTGTGAAACATGTGGCGGTCCTCACTCATACACCGATTGTCCTTCGACTCAAGGAAATCCGGAAAATGTGTATGCTGCTTATGGTAATTATTCACCGGAAAATTACCAAGCTAGACAACAAGGGGATAGAAATTTGCTGAGCTACGGTTCCAACAACTACCTTTCACCCGTTTTTTCTCCTCAAAACCAAAACCTCGCCAACAACTATAATAGAAGCAACCAAATCCCACCAAGAGCTTCTAATCCTTATCAACCACCCGCCCAACAAACCCCACCCATTAATCTCGATGTTGAAGCCACAATGAGAACTCAAGGTGAGCAAATCAAGAATCTACAGAGCCAAATAATCAATTTGAAAGAAGATATCCTGAAGCAAGGAAATGAGATTAGAACCGAGGTTCGTGATAATATTCAATCCTCCTTCAGCACTCAAACAACGGAATTAAAGAATCTGTTGGCTAGTTTCTTGCCCGCCACTCAACCTTCAACTTCAAGTTCTCTACCTTCAAACACCGTCACTAATCCGCGAGCCAATGTGTGTGCTATTACTACCCGTAGTGGAGTCACCATCGTAGGACCACCAATCCCACCCCCATCATCTACACCTCCTCCACCACCATGTATCCCTACTCCTCCTACACCTAGTATTAGTGCACTATTACCGTCTCCGCCTCGTCATGATGATGTCTCTCGGAAGGACCCATCAACATCTCAACCTTTACCGACTACACCTTCACCTTCCACCTTTCAACCTAGAATCCCATACCCTTCTCGCATAGGCAAGACCAACGAGCTAACCAAGAATGACTGTCAAGTATCGAAATATGTGAATATGCTATCTCAAATGACCATCAACATTAGCCTTGTTGAAGCACTTTGCCACATGCCGAAATTTGTCAAAGCATTCAAGGAATTGCTTAGCAAGAAGGAGAAGCTGATTGAACTCGCCAACACACGCTTAAATGAAAACTGCTCAGCAGTTATTCTTAAAGAATTACCGGAAAAGCTTGGAGATCCCGGTCGTTTTGTGTTATCTTGCGTGTTCAACAAAACTGAAGAATTTACTGCCCTTGCTGATCTCAGGGCTAGTATTAATCTTATGCCTTTGAGTGTTTGGAAAACACTAGCATTACCCGACCTCATTCCAACAAAGATGACTCTCGAACTTGCAAATCGCACTCTCGCTTACCCCGTTGGTATAGCCGAAGACGTGTTTATCAAAGTTGGCACATTTACTTTCCCGGTCGATTTTGTCGTAGTTGATTATGAAATGGACCCTCGTATTCCTTTAATACTTGGTCGGCCATTCTTGAGAACCAGACGAGCTTTAGTAGATGTGACTGGAGGTGAGTTAATCTTACGAGTCGGGGATGATTCAAAAGTTTTTAAAATGGGGAAGCTTACAGGCAAATCCTTTGGAGGCCGAGAATCAGTGAATATGATTAATGTGCTCGATGACTTTACCGTCTATGACAATCCTCTTTTCGATTCTTCCATCGATAATCTACTCTTTGAAGATAATGTGGATGATTCTCGTTCCACTTTGGACGCTTCTCCCATTTATGATTCTCCACCGGTCTTTGATGCTTATGATGATGATGATTCTAGCTCAGATTCGGATGATTTAGATTGTACTTCTGAGTATCCCGAGCTGCCCACTTTCGATGATTTTGATGAGGCCGATACTCTTTCGAGCGATTCTTCACATGATGAAGATCCTCCGCCATCACTCGATCCTACTTTGTACGATTATTCATTTGAGGAAGATTTCTATGAATTTCTCAACACATACTTCCCCCATGAGAGTGATGCTCCTCCTTATGACTTTGAAGATTATCGTCTTGATCCTACTTTGGATTTGAAGAACATTCTGAGGACGAGGTTGTGCTTCTTTGCGGATCTTCTTCACACTCGGCTGAGCCTGAGTGCTATTTTCCCTTAAAGGAAAAGGTGTTCGACCCCGGTATTGAAGTCTTTAAGCCGTCTCAGTATCCACCTGATGAAATAAAAGGAAAAATCTTTGGACATTTTGAAGACATGCTTGCACTTCACCCTTGCTTCCACTGTGCTCCATCTTTGCTTAAGGGAACCCTGCCACTTCTTCTTTGGCTTGCCTTGTTCGCCTTAAGCTTATGCTATTTGATGGACGAAAACTATGTCTTTGATCCTGGTGGATATGTTTCATGCTTCTTCCGTTGATAATCAAGGTCAAGTCAGGCTCACGACTCGGTTAACAAAAACCAAGCGCTTCTTGGGAGGCAACCCATGCATCTATCTTTTCGCTTTCTTTACCATAAGTGTAGGGGAGACCCTTTGGTTTGCTATTTCCTCTCCTCACTTCTTAATCAGGGATTCAAGCTTCAATGATCCACTCTTGATGATTCTTGACGACCCGTGATTCCGTGTTCCATTATTCCCGGTTCTATCCTAAACTCTTTTCGATTCACTATTTTATATTTTCTCAATATTAAAATAGGAATCTCTTTAGTTGTCTTTTCCTTAGCGAGATTTAAACAAAGTGCACAATGTCCTAAGTGTAGGGGAGTTTACTCCCACATGCTTAAACATTGAGGACAATGTTTATCTTAAGTGTAGGGGGGACTTCTATCGAAGTTAAGTGGTCTTTTCCTTGTATTTGTCCTCATTTTAACCAGAAAATCAATTTTTCGACATTTTCAAAATTTTTGATCTATTTTGGCCTATTAGTTTTTACCTTTGTATAGTTATTTTCTTTCTTTGCTAGAATAAATGTTTAATAAGTGGTTTTAATTTTCAAAACATTGTGAATCTTTTGACTCAACCCGAGTTTACTTATCTAAGTTTGCTCTAGCTAGTACCCTTAACGTGTTTAAGTCAAGTTTTGCTAGGCTTTTATATAGGGAGCTATAAAACGCGGAAGTCTTAACTCTCACGGGTTAAGAACAAGAACTTTTCGCAAGTTCCTATAATTGATCCTAGAGAGTCGTTTATCAAGGGAACTTTAAGATGCGATTTCTAAACTTGAAAAAGTCTAAGAATTTGCAAGATCCTATAGGCGACTCGAAAACCCAAAACTTTGATTTAATAGGCTAAGCATCCACAAGTCTCATTACTTGAGATTTTAAATTGTGGAGAACGAGAGATGATAGAGCCAATTATAAGTTCGGTATTCTTTCGTGAATTTATGTGAGTTAATTATAAGCCAATTCTCCCATCGCTTGCTAATAATTTATCTGCTAATAAATAAGGTTGTACGATTTGAAAAGTTACTTAGCTTCTAGCCCAAGATCGTTTAAAAGTTGCTCGGTATGGATTAGAGTTCATAGCCAAGGCATAACTTATTGAAGCGGGATGCGAAGATTGGCGAGTCCGAAAAGGCCCTAACAAGGCATGAGGGCTATATTTTGTTGCTAAAGATCCGAAGTGATGTGAAGAATCATTTATCGAAAATCAATATGAAGGATCGAGACACACGACGAAAAGCAAATACTCCCCAAAAGTAATGGAGAAGTGTATCCGAAAAGACCCTAACAAGGTATGAGGATAAATAGATCCAAGTCATAAAAGGAGGCGGATCATTGTATATCAAAGTCCAAAATAAAGATTGGAGAAAAATGAAGAAGTCGTGGTCCAAGTATGAATCTCTCAAAACTTCAAGTGAAGAAATTCTATTATGAAGAGAAGACCATAATTTCGTGAACGTCTATCAAGGTTTGAAGTATGAAGACGCTGCCAAATATCGGTCCGAGAAAGGTCTCAAATCGCGAAACGAGTTATGCCAAGATATGAACTTTATGAGGTCCCGAGAAGAGGTTTTAAAAGATTTTGTCCTTTAGCTAACTATTGATTAAATCGTTCACTTTATTTTCAGACTTAATAACTATCGAAATAAGTCAAAAATGCATCCTCGTGATCATTCAGGACAATAACAAAATATAAGAGATACACCTAGGAATAAGGGAGTCTAAGTGAATAATTGGCCCACATGAGTTCGTGTTAGTCTACTAACTTATAATAACAATGATCTCGTTTTTAAGCTTGGTTTGGAGAAAGTGAAAACTTGAGGATGATGATTATTCATAACATTTCCAAAACCCAAGGTATGCTTTTGATTTCTTTACTTTGAATGTTTATAGTTTTTATTTCTTTAATAAAGGCCAACGTGGATTGATTATGATGAAAAATGTAATCTTGCTTTGTAACTAATGCATTGCATGAGGACATTGCAATGGTCAAGTGTAGGGGATTTGATACGTGTGTAAACACCCATCCTTTCTACCACTTAACTACAATAATAACCGGACCAAAACGTGTATTTTATGTCTTTTATGTCGGAATTATGCGTGGTTTGTGTTTTTGTTGTGATTTAGGACGAAAAGGTGAAAAGTGGAGAAAACACGGGAATTCACGGGCATTTACGGACTTTTATTAAAGAAAAAGATGAAAGACGAAGTCGAGAAGTCAAGAGTGCAAAAATAACGGAAGTCGAATACCAATTCTGAAGATTTATCGAAGAAAAAGTCAAAAGACGGAAGTTTATCAAAAGCCGAAGAACTCAAGTCTATTTTATTGAAGAATTTAAAGACGAGTTCAAAGAAATCCCGAAGCCAAAAGTCCTTAAAGTTCAAGTTTAAAGAATATTAAGAGAATAAAGGACTAATGGTGCAATTAATGAAGATTAAAGAAGGAAGGACCTAATCTTGTAAATAAGAGAAAAGGAAAGAGGGGAGGAAGCTTCCTTAATCCTCCCCTATAAATAGTCATTAGTTGTAATCATTTTCTCTTGTTGGCTAATAGTGACAATTAGTCCTTCCACCTTTAATTACCTTGTCATTTACTTTTCTTGTCAACTTTAAATACATGTTTTGCACCTTAATTACCATTTAATTCCAAGTAAGTTTTCATTTTAATTCTTGTCAATCTTTATTTTATCTTGTTAATCTCCTATCTACCTTTCTCAATCTTTGATTTTTTATGTTTATGTTGTGTTCATGTTCATGTTCTTTATTTTGATCAAGTGGGTTTTCAATTATTGTGGTTAGATTTGTTTATTTTGTTGATTTTAATTGTTTGTTTATGTTTAGCTGTTGATTCGTCATTAGTTTAGTTAAATCGTGTGTTTTGATTTTGATTAATCTGTGATTAGATCTATTATTTCTGTGATTCCCTTGTTCTTCGGGATGTTGTTTGTGTTTCTGTATTTCCAGGAAACTTCCGAACCAAGAAGGAGAGAAAGCTTTCATTCGGAACTTCAAAGTTCCGAATCAAGGGTTTCATCCAGAAGAATTTAGGATCAGCAAAACTTCCGAGTCAAGCTTTGTTCATCCGGAACATTCAAAGTTCCGGACGAAGGAAAAAATTCCGACTCAAGCTTTGTTCATTCGGAACTCAAAAGTTCCGGATCAATTGACTTCATTCGGAACTCAAAAGTTCTGGATCAATTGACTTCATTAGGAACTCAAAAAGTTCCGGATCAAGAAGATTCATTCGGAACTCAAAAGTTCCGGATCAACTTAAAAGTTCTGGACGAAGGTCAAAGTTCCGAATCAGCCAGATCTTCCGAACCAAGTTCCGGGTCAATAAGTTCCGAGTCAAGAGTGTTTCATCCGGAACATTAAAAGTTCCGGATCAACATCTTTTTGTTCATTCGGAACTTAAAAGTTCCCAAACAAGGGCTAAGTTCCGAATCAAGGTTGTTCATTCGGAAGTTTTGAACTTCCGAATCAAGGGTTCTGTAAGTTTCTTTTTGGTTTTCTTTTTTAAATTTCAGTCTTTTATTTTAAAGCTTTATTTTTCCACCTTTTATTTTTAATTGCACTTTAAGTTTATTTGCCTTAGTTAAATTTTAGCCTTGCCTTAGTTTAAGTTTTAGTTGCGTTTAAGAATTGCCTTAGTTAGATTTAAGTTTACGTCTTTACTTTAGCGCCTTTTAATTTTAGTCACGCTTTTAAATACTTGCACCATTATTTTAATTAGACTTAGATTTACATTACCTGCCTTTTACTTTAATTATTTTGCACATTTATTTTAAAACAACCAAAAAAGATTTGTTTCACCAAAGAACAATAGAGTCACATAGAGAGCCTAGATCAATTTGTTAAGATATCAAGACAAGAGAACTTTAATTTTTATACGGGGTGTCAAAAGCCTTGTTATCAGCTTGGCATGGAATTGGGGTGAAAATTGAGGACGATGAAATTATTTCTAACGAAGCATTCACGTGTTCTTATTCTATGAACCTGAACGTCCCATTTGGCGATGAAAATCATACATTATGTCTAAAACGCAAGTCGTAGTAATAGTAGTAGAGTAGCTTGTTTATCATTCAATAATGTGAATAAAAATGAATTTTGGAGATGGTACTATACTATATTCTAGCATTGTGTGAGGGCACGGCAATGGTTTAGTATAGGGGAGTGATGAGACTGCTTTTATACATAGTCTCATCGTCCAAAAAGGGCTTTAAATGCATAAAATATCATGAAATTGGCCAAATATATGCTTGTGTTTGTTGCTTATGAATTTTAGGTACGGATATTGAGAAAATGACAAAAGATCACAAGAATCATACAAAAACGAACACGGGAAACGAAGCCGCACAATGAACCAAGCCCTAATGAAGAATTTTCCAAGACAAACCCTTGAAGATTTGAAGATTATGCAAGAAGGGTCCTCCAATATTGAAGAATTGACACTTTAAACCTTTGTATCTTCATAATTACAAGATTGGTCCCTAAAGTTTGTCAATATTACAAAAAGGGCCCTCCACTTTGAAGAATTAGCAATTTTAGTCCCTCAACAAAACTAAATTGTCAATATTAGTCCTCCTCAAAGTCAAACATACCATGAACGACTTCAAGTTTCAAGAAATTACAAGTTTGGTCCTTTAAATATGTCAAAATTACCGAAAGGACCCTTGACTTTGAAGAAATGGCAAAAATGGTCCCTCATTAATCATGATTTGTCAAAATCAGTCCTCCAAGAAGTCAACAAGAAAAGTCAAGACCAGTATCAATGAAGAAAATGCCAAAACAGCCGATCAAGAATCAAGAATTGGCAAGAAATACACCTAAAAATACTTTGGAAAAGTATTTGGGGCAAAAGTGTGAAAAGTGAAACTTCAAATACAAAGGAATCCGGATTTTGCTAGTTTTGTTTACAAGTGACAAGAAAAAAATAATTGAGGGGTTATTCATGGCAGACATCAAACCTTACCTTAGCCACTAAAACTCCACCACGTGTCCCACTCACCAAATAAACAAATCACATGCCACCAATTTGCCACCTCAAACCTCACTCATAACCGGATTAAAAACTTATTTATTAAGTTTAAAAAAGGGAGGTTAACAACTTTTCAAAACTTAATCTGGATTAAACTCACTACTATTCACCAAGAACATGAATTAGGGGAATGTTTAATCCTTTTAATTAAACCGTAATTCCCTCCAGATTAATGATTAACCTATCCCTAAACACATCCCAACTCTTAAACCCTATGCCACATCAACACACTAGTCACATGATAAACCATTGTCCCACTTCTTGGAGAAGATGACAAAACAGTACCAAGGATCCAACGCCTAAGAGTGAAGCTTACAAACTAAGCTTAATAGAGGCCCTTGATCACTTTTCAACAGCTCATCACTCCACAAACATCCAAAAGAAAGTCACATGATTTCAAGTTATTCAAATCTGCAAAGGGCATAATGGAGACTTCATAACATTAGGGTTACATTTTTCATAGCATTTCTAGTTCACATGTAGCCTATATAAGGCATAGGACTCAGTCATTTACAACTTGCTCTTGAATTTTCCTTTGTTCAAAGTTCTGTAAATCTCATTTTCTATGAATGAATTGTGTTTGAATCTTTGAAGAATACTCAAGTGCTGATGAGACGGCTTTTATACATGGTCTCATCGTCCAAAACGGGCTTAAATTGCATTAAATATCATTAAATATACCAAATATATGCTCGTGTTTGTTACTTGTGTATTTTTAGGTACGGATATTGAGGAAATGGCAAATTATCACAAGAATCATTCAAAAAACGAACACGGGAAACAAAGCCGCACAATGAACCGGGCCCAAGTTTGGAATTTTGCAAAAAGACCCTTGAAGAATTGAAGATTGGCAACTTTAGTCCCTCATCTTTGAAGAACTTGTTACAAATGACCCTCCAAATGTCAATTGTACAAGAATGGTCCTTAAGGAATGAAGACTATACAAGATCAGCCCTTGGAAAATGAAGAATATGCATTAATGGCCCTTATTTCAAGTTTATAAACCTTTTGTGCCATTTTTGACAACTTGCCAAAAGTTGACACATGAAAAATAGGCGTTGATAAGCTTTTTATACAAATTGCAAGGAAGAAGAATGCTTGGGGACCTATCCTGCCAAACAGCAAAACCTCCTCATCCAGTCACAACTTGCCACGTCACAAAACCCACCCATATCACAAACCCATTACCCAACCCGTCCACCCAGCCCAATGTCAAACCCGGCTTAATTAAATACTCCTCAGTCAACTGGTCAAATCCCCCCCATTTCCCACCAAAACACCCCTAATTATCCTTAAACCCTAATTTAATCCCAGGATGAACATCACTCAAAACAAAGGGTTATTATCCCTTTTTGTCCAGATCCTTGATTAAATCTTTTCTCACAAAAACCCACATTCCACATCACCACAAGACACACCCATGTGTCTTGTGGGACCCTCCCCTGCCCATCACTTTCGTCCTCAAACCCTACACCCGACCAAACCAACATCCCAGATTCTTCTACTTGGTCCCCAAGTTCAAATGGACGACTATGATCAACTTTTCAAGGCTGGCATCTTCACATGAAGCTTTTTGACCAAAATTCAAGTCAAAGAACAAGGGCAAAATCGGATTTTCCAAGCTTTAGGGTTTTCTGTTTATTATTTGTTTATTCAGTATCTAGATGGTTCTACTATGCCTATAAAAGCACCTCTCAACATGTGAGTAGGGCTTAGTTCCAGATTTTAGTTTCAAACTTTGTAATCCCTTTTTATTTAAATAAATTTGGTATTTTTATTAAAAATATTGTAATTCCTTTTATTTATTAAAAGTTGGTAAATGTTTTTAAACTAGAATCTGAGTTCCATTTGTTATTTCTTCAAACATTTTTGTTTGAAGTTTTCAGAAAGTTGGTTTCTGATTTTGGGCAAGTTTTTGGTAAAAACTTGTTTCAAGGATTTGGTATTTCCAGGTTTTTAAGTCTTTGTGTAAGTTATTTGAAAGATTTAAGTTGTTTGAGAAAGTTTTTTGAAAAGGTTTCAAAAGGTTTTAAGAAAATCAGAAGTTGGATTATTATCGTGTGTTCTACCTTTTTTTGATCTTAGCAGGTTGTGTTTTTCTTGTTGTTCAAGGATCAGCTCAGGCCCCAGCCTGAAGGAAAAGGCATAGCAGCCTTAGTGGGACCTGGATGTGGGTCCCACAAGGTACCATATCTTGTTCCTTGTTTGAAATTTTCAAAGATTGTGATTTTGCATGAAATTCTTATGAAGTCTGTTTACATGTTGTTTAATGGTATGATTAAGCGGAGTTATGCTTATTATGCATGTTAGTGGTAACTAGAATCAATTTGGAATGGATTTGAGTTGATTTGGTTAAAGAAAAATCAGTTTCATAATATAAAGGGGTGTTTGGATTAGGATATAACTTGGTTTGTATGTTATAAATCTTGGAGTAAAACTGGTTCAAAACTCTTCCTAGGTTGTTATTAGGTGTTAGATGTGCTTAGGTTTCAGTTTGATGAAGGTTTAAAGCAACTTGCATGTAAAAAGTTTGAAAAACATAGCTAAAATCTGTCACTGCCATATCTCTGCCTGTTTTTGTTAAATTTTTGCCTTCCAAAATTGACAATCTGCTAGAGTAGGGGTTATATAGGATTTGTGATTGTTTGTTTGCCTTTTGGTGAACTTGTATGCAAGTTATGAGCTGTTGAATTTCAAATTTGTGCAAGTGATCAAGTAAAATCCTCACAGACCCCCCCCTTTTTGTACATCAGCAACTTGATTTTACCTTGTGTGCCTATTTGTGTGTATCTTTGGCTAGAATTTTGCTTCTTTTTGTGTGTTTTCTGACTCCCTATACTCAACAGAGTATAGGGGTGCCTTTTGTCTATCAAAACATCCACAAAAGATCCAAAATCAAGCTCCTCTTGATCTGTATGCACTAGTGAAGAAATAACTTTGCTTGTGTACTTGAAAAGTTGTAACTGGGCACGTTTTGGCTTGGGATTGGATTAATCATTGTGAAATTGAGTTTGGATTTGTGTTTTAGTGAGTACAAAGGTCACAGACTTTGGTTTAAAAAGCTTAAAAAGAAAAAAAAAAGACCAAAAAGGACGTGGCCAGGACTCGAACCTGCGCCACTCCTCTCACCACACACACACGTTACCATTATGCCCTAGGGTCTTTGACTACTAGGGTTGCATTTGAAAATTATATAAGGTGTGTTTGTTTGGGCTTATCTAATATAAGTCTTAGCTTATTTGGGCCATTTTGGCTTTTTCATTAAGCTTATTTGCTCACTTGCATTTTTCCTAGGTTAAGTATATAGTTTAGGATTTTTCTGAAACAAGTTGGTATTTTTCTCCTTCTTTATTTATTTTTTATTATTTTTTATTTAGCCGTATTTAATTAATTAGATTAAAAATAGTAAAAAGCATTTTAAAAATCCAGAAAAATAGTTTTTAGTTTTTATTTAAGTTATTTAAGGTTTACATCACAAAAAGTTTTCAAAAGGTCTTATTTTTAATTTTATTTGATTTTAGGGTTTTTTAACAACTTTAAAATTTAATATAAAATTAATAAAAAGGTTTTAGGAACTTTATTTTGCATTTTTGTTCTAGTTACATTATTTAGGATTTTTGGTAATTTTTTAGAATTAATTTATAAACTTTTTATTTTTTAGAATATTTTAATATTATTTTATTTCTAAAAATAGAAAGTTGGTTTTTTCTACTTTTTTTCATTTTTCCTAGATTGTTGACATTAAATTAGGAACTTTGTAACTTTCCAAATCTTTTTAGGGCTTTTCATTTATTTTCTAGAATTGATTTAAGATTTAATAGATTTTAATAGTTTTTAGGAGTTTAAAAATAGTTTAATTTGGTTTTAAAATTTTTAAAAATAGTTTTTAGCTTAATTAGGTTATTTTTGAGGTTTACAAACTATAAAATCTTGTTTAGGGCTTTTTAATAATTAATTGTGATTTTTAGGGCTTTAATTAGCATTAAAAAGTCATTATTTAATTAATTAAAAGGTTTTAGCAAGTTTTCATTTTTTGTAAACTCTTAGAATTTTATTGTGGATTTTTAGTAATTTTTAGAAATTTTTAGGTTAAAATTTTAAATTTTTGTAGTTTTACGGTTTTACGTTCACGCCTTTTTCGTCGTAGTTTAATCCGTTTTCGTAACCGTCTTTCTTTCTCATTTCTATTCTCTTTTCTTCTTGTTAATAATCACAAACAATTAATCATCAATTTAATTCACAACACACGTGCCTCCTCGAGAACGAACTCACTCTTATTTGGGTCATAACTTGTGGTTTTCCTAAATCACTCGTTAACGCTTACCACTATTTTGTCATCCTTTCCTAAAGGGTACAAAAACACTACATCAAAAAATGGCGCCGCTGCCGGGGAGGAGTGTTGTGTTTTGATTGAACAATTGTTGTTTTTTTATATTAGCCATAATAGTATTTGTATTAGTAGCACTCTACTAATACGTATTATCGTTTTTCGGTTTTTGTGTGAATATTATTAATATATTGTATACGTAGAACAATAAATTCACAAGTACTCCAAATACGTGAGAAATCACAACCTTGACTTGGGAGGTCATTACCCAATCATTGTATTCGAATCTCAAACCAAAGAAAAAGGCAAAAATAGATAAATACTTTCGTGAAGCTTAATCTTGATAATACAAACTATAAGGTGGGTATAAGGCGGTTGTATTTCACGACCTAAAGGAAAAAGGCTCTTACGTGCTTCGCGCCGCCTCGTTTCCTCCGCTTGCTTGTGCGTATTTGATTTTGAGAGTGAATCGAGGGTTTTGCCTCCCAAAGTATTACTACATATCATATATATTTTCTTGGTTTCATTTGATTAAACCCTCTTGAACGATTTGGTGTTCCACCATCGTTCTTAAGTCATCAAAGGCGTTCACTTCATGTGATCGTTTTCATTCCTTGAGGCTTCTTTAATCAAGAGATTTGATTAAGGAGGAGATTTGTAGAATTTTATCTACTTAATACATTTCACCAATTTCCAAAAAAAAAAGTTAATACCATCAAAAACCACAAAAAAATTGAAAAACACAAAATACCAAAAAGAATATTCTTTGCTCGTCTCCTCGTTGTACGTGACGTTTATGCTAACTCGAAATCAAGCAAAACGTGCACGTAGACGAAAGAACAAAACTCCCACTCCAACTCATTCTAGTGAGGAGTCTCCTATTGACGAACCCATTGTACGAGAAGCACCTACCATGGCGAATCGAACTATGATGGAGTTACTTCAAGCACCCACCAAGGGTTATGGAGAAGCTATTGTGATTCCCGCAATCCTTGCGGAGAATTTTGAGGTGAAAACGGGTTTGTTGTCGATGATCCAAAACAACAAATTCCGTGGTGATGAGAAGGACAATCCTCACAACCATATCCGCCAATTTAATCGTCTTACCGCCACGTGCAAATTTAAGGATGTCTCGAATGACTCGATTAAGATGATGCTTTTTCCGTATTCCTTAGCGGGGCCCGCTAAAATTTGGTTAGAGAAAGAGCCACCCAATTCTATATTGACGTGGAAGGATCTCGTGTCTAAGTTCGTGAACCAATTTTTTCCGCCCTCTAAGACTACGCATTTGAAAAATGAGATTTCTAAATTTTCACAAGAATCAAATGAAAGTTTTTCTACGGCTTGGAATAGGTTTAAGGAGATGTTACATGAATGTCCTCATCACGGTTTTTCCGATTTGCACCAAATAGACACGTTTTACAATGGACTTAATGATCAAGAAAGAGATTATTTGAATGCCGCCGCGGGTGGTAATTTTTTGTGTAAAACGGTTGAAGAAGCTTTGGTCATAATTGAGAATAGGTCTAAGGTTTATAGCCCTCGTAACACACCGAGTGTTGCCAAAATGGGCCCATCATCGTCTCGAAGTATTAATGCTTTACATGATGAGGCAAATGAAGAAAATCGATTTTTTGATAGATTTGCTAGCCTTATGTCCCATTGGAAAGCTCAAGAAGATTCAAATTCCGCTTCGGTTAAAGTGGTTTCTAAGAGTTGTTTGTCGTGTGGTGGAGCACATGATCTTTCCGAGTGCATTACCGCGGATGGTAACACTTCGAGTGCTTATGTAGCCACGGGAATTTATAACCAAATCGGTCAAGGTTCCCGCCAAAATCAAGCTCCACCAAATCAAAATGCTAATAACTATTGCAACAACAACCAAGGTGGAAATTACCAAGGAAATCAAAGAAATTACAACAAGGGTAATTATCAAAGTGGTAATGGGCAAATTTCAAACCAAAACCAAAACCGTGATTTTCAAACTAATGCTCAAGGTTTTCAAAATGATCACACCAAAAATCTTCAAGGAGATTTTTTGAATTATGCAAAGGCTAATGATGCTAAGTTTGATAATATGCAACGTGAAATGGTTAGCTTAAGATCCGAGTTGAAAAACGAGCTAAAAAACGAACTTGCTAATGAACTTAAAACTCATGCTAATAAAATGGAAGGAAATGTCACACGTCTCCAACAAAATCAACAAAAAATGGAGCAAGGTCAACATGAGATTAAGCAAGAATTGTTAAAAGCGGATGCTAGGAAATCAAAATTTGAAGACCGTATGGCTAAAATGTTTGAAGCTATCATGTGTAAGCCCTCTTCTTCGGGTGGTCTTCCTAGTGATACCATCGTGAACCCGAAAGGAGAACTGAAGGTTATTACTACTCGTAGTGGTAAAACTTTCAAAGAACCCATTTCTCGTCAAAGAACTTCTATGGAGAAGGAAAAAGAGAAAGAACCCGAGGTGGTGGTTGAAAAGGAGCACATTACAAGCCCACGAAGTACCGCTCAAACCACACCTACGGTTGAACCCACACCAATAATGGAACCCGAGATTCCAAGGCCGATGCCTATGCCTACTTTGCCCCAACCCACACCACCTTTACCCTACCCTTCAAGACGAGACAAGGAAAAGGCACAAGAACGAAATAATTATCAATTTGAACTCTTTATGAAAATGTTTCGTGACTTGCATTTTAATATAAGTTTTGCCGACACCTTAGTCATGATGCTTCGATTTACCGCGAACTTCAAAAGTATGTTGAATAACAAAGAGAAATTGCAAAAATCGTCTAGTTGTTCTTCGGTTTTTCTAAGCCGCATACCTCAAAAAGTCAGTGATCCTGGAAAGTTTTTAATCCCATGTGCTATCCAAGACATGGAAGAATGCTACGCCTTGGCCGATCTTGGTGCTAGTATTAATTTGATGCCTCTTGAGATTTTTAAATCGCTCAATCTTCCAAATCTCACTCCTTCAAGAATGTCAATCGAAATGGCCGATCATTCTACGATTCTAGCTTGTGGAGTTGCCGAGGACGTCTTTGTGAAAGTTGGAAAGTTATACTATCCTGTAGACTTTATTGTTGTTGATATTCCTATCAATCCTAAAGTTCTGTTAATTTTAGGTCGATCTTTTTTGGATACCTCGAGAGCACTTATCGATGTGCATGCAAGAAAAATCACTCTTCGTTTCAATGAGGAAGAACTCGTCATTAATGCAACTCAAAACTCCACTCTTTCTCATGTGTATTCTATCACATCTTTCTACAATGTCAATCCTATCAAAAACATTTGCAAAAGAATTTCCAATAGAGTTTTAGGAGTTGTTGAGAAAAATGAAGTTCCGTCCCCTCCGCGGTGGAGGTTAAGAGTGTTAAGCCTACGATTCCAATCTCGAGTGATTCTTCGGTTGATGAATACGTTGATCCCGATGGGGAGGTTTTCTTTGTTGACAAAAGATTTGAAAACTTGCCACCACGTTTACCAAAAAGATTTCAAAATGTGAGAATTTTTAGTGTGACTAACATTGCTTTAGAAACACCAAATATTTTTGACATAATCAAATCGGGTTTTCACAAGGAGAGTGTAAAAGATGAAAAAGGAAAAGATTTTGAATTGAATTTAAAAGATTTTTCTACAATTCTAACTCCGCCATCACCGCGTTTATTGAGTACTACAAGCTCGTCTTCTCCTTTTGACGATGCTTTGTGTGGACTTAGTGTGGGGGAATCCCCTTATGTTCCCTCCCCTTTTTCCACCGAGGACGAGATATTTGATCCTGGAATTGCTTATATAGGGAAATCTCGGTCTTCCACCGATGCAATAAATGGAAAATCTTTTCATTTGATTGGTGCGAGTCTACCTCGAGTAGCTCATATTTTTAGTGACTTACCCATTGTCCCACCCTTCTATTTCTTCTCTCCTATTTTCTTGAAACTCTTTGAGTTTTTGTTGACCATTGATGAAGTGGCGTTGATTTGTTTCTCCAATAAAAACGAGAACGTCAGCTTCGATCCCGGTATTTTGCACCATCAAAGGACTTAGTCCTTAATACCGGTTGTTTTTAGGCCTTGTTTATCATCTAAGCCCCACCAAAAATTAACCATACCATGATATCCCTAAATGATCACATTTATGGGGATTCGAGTCGAGCTTTTGACTCGGTTATCAAAAACAAGGTGCCTCGTGGGGGAGACCCATGCTTATCCATGTACATATTATTGCTTTCTAATTAGTTAATGTGAGGGGATTTGTGCCCTTCCACCCTTTGTTCCGTGGTTGTTTGTGAATTGTGGTTTTTAGATCATGATCTTCACGATTGGAGCCTCTCGTGTTCGTTTCATGGGAGCACTCGATCGTTTGCTTTGAAGACTTTCTCAATATCCAAATGATATATCCTTTTATGTTCTAACCTTAGGTTATTAGCACACCTCATAAACGGCTATTAATTTATTGGTTACACCCTTTCCATGCTAGATTAGGCATTCGACTACGTCTCTAGTATGGAGGTGTTTGCACCCCTAGACTCGAAACATTGAGGACAATGTTTAACTTTAGTATGGGGGGGTGAATAGATACTTGCCTTGCCAAACCTTCACGCTTTCCAAAGTTTATCTTTTTGTTTATCGTTTTTGTTGCAAAATAAGGCTAAAAATAGCCAAATTTTAAAAATTTTCTCATGTTTTATAAGTGTTTGAAGACACGAATGTAGATTTTCCGATGGCGAGAATAAGAGTAATTTTTGACTCGACCGTGCGTGTTGAGCACTTAGCTTTGATTCCTTAACTACACATTAGGCTAAGTCTCTTAAATGAGAACGAGAAATGATAGAGTTAATTATAAGTTACTATGCTAAACGTAGAGTACTCGTATTCTTTCAAAAACTCATGTGTTCTCGTTGTTTGCTTATTCTCCCTTCGCTTGTAAATATTTTTTGCTTAATAAATATTGACTTAGCGGTTTAGTTAGGATTGTTGGGTTTCTAGTCTTTTCTAGTAGCTTCCGTGTAATTAAATTGGGAAGACATTAAGGTATCGCCAGCGTCACGGTTTTGAAGTATTGGCACCCCAATAATCAAAAGCTTCACCTAATAATAAGATTTCAAGTGCTCACCTAAATCAAGCAAACAATTTGAAGCCCCACAAGGCCTAAAATCTATGCAAAATTGAAAGTGAATCAAGCCTTAATCTTCGAAGCTTTAAAGATCCAAAATTCGCTTTAGCGTGAGGATATACGTCTTTGGCTAATAAAACCACCGATGATGGCGGATAATAAAAGGCAAGGCAAGACCGAAGTCATAATAAAAGCTTCATGGCGAAGTTGAATAAAAGATGGAGGTAAACCAAAGATAATAAGGCCCTTCCGTTAGGGGGCGTATAAAAGTCTTGGTAATAAGTCTCATGTTCAAAACCGTTATAAAACCGTGTTTATCGATTCTTCTTGTCAACTTAATTTTTTGACATCGTTGTCTATTAGGAGGGGTTATTGATTTGATGGTCTTAGTTACACCGTTAGGACTCTATTTTTAGACCTAAATCTCTATTATCGCAAAAGTCAACAATGTATCCTCGTGAAACATTCAAGACATAATAAAATATAAGAGATACAAATTAGGAATAATGGGAGAATAAGTACGTGATTAGGGCATATGAGTAGTGTTAGCATTACTAACTTATAATGACAATGATATCGTTGCACGCTTGGCATGGAATTAAGGTGAAAATCGAGGACGGTGAAGTTATTTCTAACGATGCATTCACGTGTTCTTATTCTATGAACCTAAACGTCCCATTTTGCGATGAAAATCATACATTATGTCTAAAACGCAAGTATTAGGAAGTAGTAGTAGTGTAGCTAGTTTATCATTCCAATAAAGTGAATAAAATGAATTTTGGAGATGCTACGATACTTTATTCTAGCATTGCGTGAGGGCACGGCAATGGTTTAGTATGGGGGAGTGATGAGACGGCTTTTATACATGGTCTCATCGTCCAAAATGGGCTTAAATTGCATTAAATATCATTAAATATACCAAATATATGCTCGTGTTTGTTACTTGTGTATTTTTAGGTACGGATATTGAGGAAATGGCAAATTATCACAAGAATCATTCAAAAAACGAACACGGGAAACGAAGCCGCACAATGAACCGGGCCCAAGTTTGGAATTTTGCAAAAAGACCCTTGAAGAATTGAAGATTGGCAACTTTAGTCCCTCATCTTTGAAGAACTTGTCACAAATGAACCTCCAAATGTCAATTGTACAAGAATGGTCCTTAAGGAATGAAGACTATACAAGATCAGCCCTTGGAAAATGAAGAATATGCATTAATGGCCCTTATTTCAAGTTTATAAACCTTTTGTGCCATTTTTGACAACTTGCCAAAAGTTGACACATGAAAAATAGGCGTTGATAAGCTTTTTATACAAAGTGCAAGGAAGAAGAATGCTTGGGGACCTATCCTGCCAAACAGCAAAACCTCCTCATCCAGTCACAACTTGCCACGTCACAAAACCCTCCCATATCACAAACCCATTACCCAACCCGTCCACCCAGCCCAATGTCAAACCCGGCTTAATTAAATACTCCAAGGTCAACTGGTCAAATCCCCCCATTTCCCACCAAAACACCCTTTTTAAATTACTTTTTACCCAAAAAGGATTAAACCCACCCCTAATTATACTTAAACCCTAATTTAATCCCAGGATGAACATCACTCAAAACAAAGGGTTATTATCCCTTTTTGTCCAGATCCTTGATTAAACCTTTTCTCACCAAAACCCACATTCCACATCACCACAAGACACACCCATGTGTCTTGTGGGACCCTCCCCTGCCAATCACTTTCGTCCTCAAACCCTACACCCGACCAAACCAACATCCCAGATTCTTCTACTTGGTCCCCAAGTTCAAATGGACGACTATGATCAACTTTTCAAGGCTGGCATCTTCACATGAAGCTTTTTGACCAAAATTCAAGTCAAAGAACAAGGGCAAAATCGGATTTTCCAAGCTTTAGGGTTTTCTGTTTATTATTTGTTTATTCAGTATCTAGATGGTTCTACTATGCCTATAAAAGCACCTCTCAACATGTGAGTAGGGCTTTGTTCCAGATTTTACTTTCAAACTTTGTAATCCCTTTTTATTTAAATAAAGTTGGTATTTTTATTAAAAAAAATGTAGTTCCTTTTGTTTATTAAAAGTTGCTAAATGTTTTTAAAGTAGAATCTGAGTTCCATTTGTTATTTCTTCAAACATTTTTGTTTGAAGTTTTCAGAAAGTTGGTTTCTGATTTTGGACAAGTTTTTGGTAATAACTTGTTTCAAGGATTTGGTATTTCCAGGTTTTTAAGTCTTTGTGTAAGTTATTTGAAAGATTTAAGTTGTTTGAGAAAGTTTTTGGAAAAGGTTTCAAAAGGTTTTAAGAAAATCAGAAGTTGGATTATTATTGTGTGTTCTACCTTTTTTTGATCTTAGCAGGTTGTGTCTTTCTTGTTGTTCAAGGATCAGCTCAGGCCCCAGCCTGAAGGAAAAGGCATAGCAGCCTTAGTGGGACCTGGATGTGGGTCCCACAAGGTAACATATCTTGTTCCTTGTTTGAAATTTTCAAAGATTGTGATTTTGCATGAAATTCTTGTGAAGTTTGTTTACATGTTGTTTAATGGTTTGATTAAGCTGAGTTATGCTTATTATGCATGTTAGTGGTAACTAGAATCAATTTGGAATCGATTTGAGTTGATTTGGTTAAAGAAAAATCAGTTTCATAATATAAAGGGGTGTTTGGATTAGGATATAACTTGGTTTGTATGTTATAAATCTTGGAGTAAAACTGGTTCAAAACTCTTCCTAGGTTGTTATTAGGTGTTAGATGTGCTTAGGTTTCAGTTTGATGAAGGTTTAAAGCAACTTGCATGTAAAGAGTTTGAAAAACATAGCTAAAATCTGTCACTGCCATATCTCTGCCTGTTTTTGTTAAATTTTTGCCTTCCAAAATTGACAATCTGCTAGAGTAGGGGTTATATAGGATTTGTGATTGTTTGTTTGCCTTTTGGTGAACTTGTATGCAAGTTATGAGCTGTTGAATTTCAAATTTGTGCAAGTGATCAAGTAAAATCCTCACAGACCCCCCCTTTTTGTACATCAGCAACTTGATTTTATCTTGTGTGCCTATTTGTGTGTATCTTTGGCTATAATTTTTCTTGTTTTTGTGTGTTTTCTGACTCCCTATACTCAACAGAGTATAGGGGTGCCTTTTGTCTATCAAAACATCCACAAAAGATCCAAAATCAAGCTCCTCTTGATCTCTATGCACTAGTGAAGAAATAACTTTGCTTGTGTACTTGAAAAGTTGTAACTGGGCACGTTTTGGCTTGGGATTGGATTAATCTTTGTGAAATTGAGTTTGGATTTGTGTTTTAGTGAGAACAAAGGTCACAGACTTTGGTTTAAAAAGATTAAAAAGAAAAAAATTAAAAGACCAAAAAGGACGTGGCCAGGACTCGAACCTGCGCCACTCCTCTCACCACACACACACGTTACCATTGCGCCCTAGGGTCTTTGACTACTAGGGTTGCATTTGAAAATTATATAAGGTGTGTTTGTTTGGGCTTATCTAATATAAGCCGTAGCTTATTTGGGCCATTTTGGCTTATTCATTAAGCTTATTTGCTCACTTGCATTTTTCCTAGGTTAAGTATATAGTTTAGGATTTTTCTGAAACAAGTTTGTATTTTTCTCCTTCTTTATTTATTTTTTATTATTTTTTACTTAGCCGTATTTAATTAATTAGATTAAAAATAGTAAAAAGCATTTTAAAAATCCAGAAAAATAGTTTTTAGTTTTTATTTAAGTTATTTGAGGTTTACATCACAAAAAGTTTTCAAAAAGTCTTATTTTTAATTTTATTTGATTTTAGGGTTTTTTAACAACTTTAAAAATTAATATAAAATTAATAAAAAGGTTTTAGGAACTTTATTTTGTATTTTTGTTCTAGTTACATTATTTAGGATTTTTGGTAATTTTTTAGAATTAATTTATAAACTTTTTATTTTTTAGAATATTTTAATATTATTTTATTACTAAAAATAGAAAGTTGGTTTTTCTACTTTTTTCATTTTTCCTAGATTGTAGACATTAAATTAGGAACTTTGTAACTTTCCAAATCTTTTTAGGGCTTTTCATTTATTTTCTAGAATTGATTTAAGATTTAATAGATTTTAATAGTTTTTAGGAGTTTAAAAATAGTTTAATTTGGTTTTAAAATTTTTAAAAATAGTTTTTAGCTTAATTAGGTTATTTTTGAGGTTTACAAACTATAAAATCTTGTTTAGGGCTTTCTAATAATTAATTGTGATTTTTAGGGCTTTAATTAGCATTAAAAAGTCATTATTTAATTAATTAAAAGGTTTTAGCAAGTTTTGATTTTTTGTAAACTCTTAGAATTTTATTGTGGATTTTTAGTAATTTTTAGAAATTTTTAGGTTAAAATTTTAAATTTTTGTAGTTTTACGGTTTTACGTCCACGCCTTTTTCATCGTAGTTTAATCCGTTTTCGTAACCGTCTTTCTTTCTCATTTCTATTCTCTTTTCTTCTTGTTAATAATCACAAACAATTAATCATCAATTCAATTCACAACACACGTGCCTCCTCGAGAACGAACTCACTCTTATTTGGGTCATAACTTGTGGTTTTCCTAAATCACTCGTTAACGCTTACCACTATTTTGTCATCCTTTTCCTAAAGGGTACAAAAACACTACATCAAGTGCCATTGTTATTTCCTGCTTAATAATTTTTATTGTTTGCTAAAACCTGAATCTCAAAACGTTTTCACAAGGAGTGTGCAAAAGTTTGCACATTTTCCTATAGCTTGATATTTTACTAAGTTTCTTGGTACACCTTGGAGTTCTTGGGCTATAAAGCTGATCATAGCATCCTGATATTGTGATATCAAGGTGTTGTGAAGCTTATAACTTGGGTATAATCAAGTGTGGGGTACAAGAGTTGCATTAGTCAAGGTTTTGTCACTTTACTGTTTTTATATAATTTCTTGTAACTTTGTTGAATCTTAGCAGGAGTTTGTGTGGAAGCTTGTGCTTGTTCTTGCTAGCACATAAGCTCAAAAATTCGTGGGTGTGGATGTACATCCATGAGGTTTGCACCATTTTACCTAAAATCTGCTTAAAATTTTGATTTTTGGTGATTTTGTGTGTTACTTGTGTTCTTGCTGAATTTGTGGTCTAATGTTGTTCAATACTACATATTATACTTGTTAATGTGTTTAATTGGCTTGGGTGGTCTTGAAATACACTTATACTTGTTTTAAACTGATTTGAAAAAGATAAGGGGTGTTTGGGATTATCTGTTTAAGATCATAAGTTGCTATTGTGTTGTTGAAAGTTGTTGTTTATGCTTGTTATCTGTTATCTACTTGGTTGAGAACTAAAACCTGAAAGTTATTGGGTTTAAAACCTTGAATCAAAGATTGTGCTATAACTTATTGATTTTGAGTGTTTTTGACCTAAAATTTTGGTAATACTTAGAGTATATGCATATTTAGGGATATAAGCTGTTAAATCAAAGTTTTCATAACATATCTAAGAGATCTGAGTGTTTGAATTTGGCTTGTTGGTCAAGTACATCAGCAAAGTAAAAATCTACTTGTGTTAGTGTTCGTCAGTAACCTTATTGTGCTTGAATCTTGATTTAGGCCTTGAACCATTGCACGAAACCTGTTTAAACTTGTTCATTTAAGTTTATTATAGCTTGTGTATGCTTTTGGTGCAATTTGGTTGGCTGAATTTTGCTTAAATAGCTTATAAGTGCTTAACTGCTTATTGTTCATGTCTGTGAGATGTCTGGTGCTTAATTGAATTAACTACACTGATTGGCTGGGTGATTTTGTGATTTCTTTGTTGTTTCTGACTCTTGTGATTCACTGATCACAAGGGTGCCTTGTTTGTAACTTGAATCCACAAAAAAGTCACTAAAGACAAATAGTCAAGAAAGTCAAGCAGTGGAAAAAGTTTCCACTGCTCAGACACCAAAACTAGCCCCTGCTAGTGTAATTTTGCATTCAGCTTATTAATAAGCCATACTGGCTTATCCAGACCAGCAACAACTTATTTTTTGTGATCAATCTTCATCATTGGACCCAATTGTTTGAACTGACGCTTATCATGCCTTGACTTTGACTTTTTGCTAGAAAACACATAAAGTTGACTTTTAATTAAGTGCTTATTTGCTTATTCCAGCTTATTGAGTGTGCTTATTGAAAAACTTTTTGTTGATTAAGCTTAGTTAAGTCTTTTAAAAGCTTTTGAAACTTGAATCAGCTCTTGGGGTGACCTAGAACTCGAAAACGACTATTTTGTCGTTTTGTGAAGATAGCTTATTACTTTTTCAGGCTTATTCCTTGTGCTTATTTCAAATTTCTTTTTACAGAACTCTTAAGTAACTCAAAAGAAGCTTGTGTGTCTAATTTGATCTTATGGCATCAGCTTATAGCTAAATGGGCCAATAAGCCCATTAAGAATAAGCTGCATTGAAATAAGCTAGCTTATACCCATTTTCAGCTTTTGGGCCTTCATAGTTTTGTGTTTAAAATAAAATTTTGAGTCAGATAGGAGTTTTTGGGCGTATTTGGACAATATTTTTCTTATTGGGCCTTAATAAGCCCATTAAGCTAATTGTTTGGACTTTTGGCCCATTCTAGGCCCATTAGGGGTATTTAGGTAATTTCAACTTCATTTCTGTGTTTATTATATTAAAATAAACTCGTTTGCAACTTTTTAGAATTTTTTATAAATTTTGGATTTTTAATATTATTTTATTAATATTTTATTATTAAAAATTAAAATTTAGATTTTTAAGTTTTTATATTTTTCTTAGGTTAAATACATTAAATTAGGAATTTATTAATTTTTAGAATATTTTTATTGTCATTAGATTCATTTTTATAATTATGTTTAATTTAAATAATTTTTAATTGTTTTTAAATAGTTTTTATTAATTTAAAATTTTCAAAAATATTTTTAAATTAAGTTAAGTCATTTTAGAGGTTTATAATTAAAAAAATCTCATTTTGGGCTTTTTGTTAATTAAATTGATTTTTTGGGCTTTAATTAGCATTAAAAAATTATTATTTAATTAAATTAAAGATTTGAGTGATTTTTGATTTTTTGTAAACTCTAATTACATTATTTAGGATTTATTGCAATTTTCTAGGAATATTTAGGGTAAATTTTTAATTTTGCTACTTTTTACGGTTTTACGTGTACGACTTTATCGTCTTAGTTTAATTCGTCATCGTAACCTTCATTCTCTTCTTATCTCATTTCTATTTTCTCTTCTCATAATCATAATCACAAGTTAATCATCTCTTAACACACACACCAAGCCTCCTTGAGAACGATCCCCACTTTGGGTCATAACTTGTGGTTTTCCTAAATCACTTGTTAATACTTGCCCTAATTACGCTTTGTTTTCCTAAACAAGGTTGTAAAACTACATATATCATCTACACATTCCTGACCATAAATAGAAATACCTGAATCAAACATTGGTAGTCTAAGTAACTCACACACAAGCAATATAAAGTACTATAAAAGAAAGGACTAAACAATGTCCAAAAGAAGTAAAGTATAAAAAAGTGGGAATAAATGCATAAAGTAAAAGAAGCCAGATAGCTTCCATCTGAATGCACATACTCTGGAGTTCCTACTTGCGCCCTTAGGTACCTGCCGTTTGGGAACATGGAAATGGAAAACGGCTGAGCATAACGCTCAGTGTACGGATATATAGCATAACGTAAAGACATAAAGGAATGAAGCATATAAAGCATGAATTACAGCGGAAATGAATAAGACCTGGGAAAACCTAGATGTATGTAATGTTTACTGGTTTTAGTTATGAAAGCATAGCTTATGTTACTTATGAAAATCTGTATTAGTTTATATACCAAAAAGCCAATATAGGTCCTGAGGTCAACAACGTGCATGAATACTTGGTGGGGTGACCTCGTCGTGCAATTAGAGGGGATGCCTCTAATTAATTGGTAATGGGTAGGAGGGATCAACTCCTTGTGAAGGATGCAAGGCACACACCACATTCACCATGAAATCCTGACTTAAACTAAACCTAGGATGCACCCATATGCCCCACATGATAATAATAATATAATAATTTCCAAATAACTGAAAGGAACGCCACGAGCTAATACTCCGCCGTGTTGAATTCATAACACTAGTGCCTCTAGTGTTATGGTTATGTTACCTCCATAACTAGGTGAAACAGGTCATGCATGTATATGGCTAAGGTAACTAATAAAACATAAGCATTTAATCTGTAACTACTGGGGAAACAGTTGGATGCATACGAGAAATCCTAATAAAGGAAGAGGTTGTCCTTACTGACGGACGAGAAATTCGTACCTTGTGTCCAGTAGAAGCTAACGGAAACGCGGAAGAACCTACTACGCCTTGACGGATAATACTACATAAGAATGGGAAAGTATATGAGTTGTCTGAATTACATGTGTTTTACTGGTTTTTTGTGTTATTAACTTGTTATACTTATTATGTCATGTCTTAGTGTTCTACTATGTTATCTGTAGTTATACTGATGTTCTATAGTGTTTTTTGCATGTAATAGTGTATTATAAAACTTGTATTGTAATACTAAGTAACTTTCTAAAAATAGCAGGTTTCCATAAATAGTAAGTTTCCAAAAATAGTATGTTTCCAAAACTAGCAAGTTTCCATAATTAGAAATAAGCTGGATTATTAATAATAAGTAAAGTTGAATTAGTATAATACAACTCATGGTCTAAAGGTAATAGCTTATTAATTAAATAACTTGGTTAATTAATTAAACTATACGTTATAAGAATTTAATTAAACATACATGTTTTAATTAAATTAAGCTAAGTAAAATACTTTAGGTTATACGTGAAATATTAATTTTAATATTTAACCTAAGTCATGAATTTAATTAAATTAAAAAGTCTAGAAATTAATTTAATTAAACATATATTCTGATTTTAATATTTCCCGAAACCCGAACCCGTGTTTTAAAACATAACCCGAGCCCGAAACCCGTGATCAAACATAAGCCTAGCCAAACAGCCCTACGCCACTGGTGGCTCTCGGTTTCCACTGCCGAGCCACTACAGCCCGGTTCACACCGGTTCACACCAATTCCGACCGGTTGTGACAGGTTCCTACTTTTTCATGTTTTTTCGGTTCCCACTGTTAATCAAAAAGCCCCACCGAGACCTTATTGATCTCGGTTGTCACTCGACCCAAGCCAAAACCCTACCCCGACTCGCGGTCGGTTCCCGTGGCATGCGTTCGAACCAAACAAACTGTTGAAATACGTTTTTACGTATTTTGAAAGGATCGGTCACTCCAATGATATTGGGCTCGAGATCCAATATAGCCCATATAGCCCACATGTAGGGTGGGCTATATATACCCCCTCCTAGCATGTTAGGAGGGGTTGGTCATTCATGTTTACACACACTTTTCATTAATCAACCATTTCTTTCATTCTCTCTCTCTACCTTTCTCTCTCTAGTTCTTCCATTTCTCCATCCATCTCAATAGATAAACCATAACATGCCTAATCATTAGAAAACGTAGACCTACAATTGGTATCAAGAGCCTTGGTTAATTCTTCGGATTCTAGCGTTTTTATCTATTGATTTACTTGGTCAAATTATTTTTCCTTTTCTTTTGTCCCGAATCTGTGATAACATTTGGAGTTGCGTGTTTTTTTTATCATCATTTTTGTCTATCTATCAGTTTTGTATGATTTTTGTGGGAATTGGTGCTACGAGTCTGTATGTCTCAAACTTTAGCATAATTTTTTGTGGGATAATCTCATTCACAAAAGTCTAAGTTTTTTTTTTGTATTCTAAAAAGTATCAGTTTTTTGTTCTCAAAAGTCTTTTATAAAAAGTATCATTTTTTTTATTTTTTTATTTGTTCCTGTTGTCTATTCATTTGTCGGATAAGGGTTTATCATTCCGATACTCTTTCCGACACCTTTTCCGACAGTTTCAAGCTGCCTTATTCCGATCTTTGTGCATTCCGATCGCAATAACCATAAGGTTCTACTTTGCAATCACGTATTCCGATACCTTATTCTGACGTGTATTCCGATCGTACTTTGCGATCGTGGATTGCGATGGTTTTTAAGGGACATTGAGACGAAACTCTGCTGAAATTTCTTCGTGACATTCCGATGGTGAGTTTTTAAACATTGCGATGAAAGTGTTTTTTATTATTGCGTTGGAAGTAGTTTTGGATATTGCGATGGTAAATATTTTTGAGTATTGCGATGGATGTTTGTTGATATTGCGATAAACAGGACCCTATTGATATTGCGATGACTGTTTAAAATATTGCGATACAAACAAAGTGTTGACTCAGAAAAAACTTGGACTAAAATCATTTTTGACCAAAATCAGGCAAGACATCCTCGTCTAACACCATCATCCGAGACCATACTCATCAGACTCATAAAACAAATCACAAGACTCTTAACACTCAAAACACTCCTCGTCTTAATAATCGACAAAAAACTGACCCCACCCACAAAAACCCCCTCGAACATCTTTTGACTCTTGACTCTTGACTCCAACACCAACAACACAGACTCAACACCTAGAGTAACATTGACCCAGCCTCGAACAACGTCCAAAGCATCACTCAATCGATTCGTCTCGACTCAACCATTTACCCAAGACTCACGAGACTCGATCGAACTCTCGACAAACCAAAACAGCACACCACTCAACTCTGTTAACCGATCTGACTCGACTCCCCGCGTTTCACGACTAACCAAAAACCGAAAATAACATAAATCGAAAACCTACCCGAGACCATCTGCATGATCTTGATGACGACATTTTGGTTCTTCATTCTTAATGGGTTTTAATTTGTGGGTTTCATATCCATTTTTTGAGATTTAATTTCGTGGGTTTGAGATTTAGACATGAAGGTTTATAGCTTGATCTGGTTGTGTGATAAATTAGTGTGAGATTGGGATAATATTTGTTTGGTTCAGTTATAGATTTGTTTTTTAGGTTGAGACTGATTGAGATTGGAGGATAGGAGAAGAGTAAGTTTTTAGATATGGCTGCGTTTGAAAAGGAATGAGTGGTGAAGGATATTAGATTATTTTTTATATACATTCTGAGTGGGATCGGGTAACACTTTTAAAGAGGCCACGTTTTGGTTTTGGATATTAGATTTTTTATCACTCTGTTTTGACTTTTCAAGAAGAGAGGGAGGATATTACAAGGTTAGATTAGGACTGTGAATTTTTTAATTTTTGTTACTTCCACGTGTGGGAGAGTGGACCAGCCAACGCTTTGTGATGTTTGCGCCACATACTTTATACATGTTTGCGTAATTTTAAAAATGGAAGCCACGTTGACGAGTTATCTAACATGTGTTGATGTGTAATTGGGCCATATTTTGCATCGGTTGGTGTCATTAATCAAATAGATCGGGTTTATATAATAGTTTTTGGTGGGCCGACTATTTTGGCTATGAGTCAGGAGGAATAAGAAACGTTGATTTTTTAAAGATAAACTTTTCGAGGATTGTAGTTTTAAAGACACGTTGGATTTCATGTTCATGAAGAATTTTTAAAGCTTCTACACATTCATCGATGGGAGTTTTGGATTCATTTTGATTTCAAAATTTTAGTATATTAATTGATTTTTGGTTTACTTTTTATCGGGGCTTGACAAAGACAAAGTGACAAAATTCTTTTGACGAGACCGAGAAAATTGGCTACATTGAAATTTTTTAGTGGCTACGAATTTAATCGGGTATTATTATTTGAAATTGACGACCGATCTTTCTCGATCCGTGATCCAATAAATTTTCATAAACTTTCAATGGAGTCGTTGAATTTGACACTTCTAGCGGGAGACTTGCATCTAATGCAAGGCAAAGCTAGAGAAAGTAGAATAATTTCATGTCGACTACTTCAGTCACATCTTATGACCATTGCATGGGTTCAAGGAGGAAGCGAATTTGCGACACTCTTTTGTCAAGACCGTTATACATTCATCGAATTAATGTTCCTCAACTTGAAACAACTTGCTGATCAACTTCAAAAAGAAGACTTCAATCACTCTGCATCAGAAACTGCATATCAGGCTCTTGTGACACAACTCACGCCTTTCCTCTAATTCAACATCATCAAGTCTGACAATTCAGGGATATGCTGGTCAATTGTTCAATACACACAGAACGAGGTTAAAGACTTCCGTGATAAACTGTTGAAATTTATGACATCGGTTTCGTCTTCGATTTATGAAAGATCCAGAATTTAGAAAGCGTATGATAATGGAGTGCAAGAATCTATGATGAAGACGCAAGAGGAGAATGGTCATATGGTTGACAACTTGGAGCTTAACGATGGCACGAGCACGGAATCAGGAGGACAACATTATACAAGTGGCACGTTAGGGAATGTTAACAAGATTTCTTTTGATGACACCTTACCCGTTTATGACGAAGAGCCTGCAAACATGGTACAATGTAATGTTGTTTATGATGTATATGCTGATGAAATGCCGCATATTGAGCATTCTAAACCTAATTATGACAACCATGGGATGGAAAAGAGTGATAGAAATACCACTTATGATTCATCCGATGTGAGTCATAATGGGGGAGAAACTGTTCAAAATGCTAATCATCATGATAATTGTCTTATAACTGCTTCATTGACTGCTTCTGATTCCAAGATTAGAGAGCTCGAAACGATTGTAGCTCAACAATCAAAAGATATTGAGGATGTCAAACTAGAATTTTCTAAGAAAACCAACAAATTTGAAACATATTTTGAAAAACTTGAAAAGTCAAACGTTGTTCTTGAAAGAAAATTGGATCAAAAAGTTTTAGATTCTAAAGCTGAAAAGGATAATCTTTTGAAACAAATTCAACTGCTTGAATCTAAGTTGGCATCCCAAGATAGATTGCTCAAAGAGAATGAGACTTTAAAAGCTCAAGTTCAGGAAAAGGTCTTTTCTATAGCTGCATTGAGAAATGAATTAAGGAAATCTAAAGGAGCTAGTGTGGACACTAAGCTTGAAAAACCATCAATCTTGGGGAAACCACATACAAATCAGTTCATTCGACAACCGACTGCATTTAGATCCGAGCGACCTCAATCCTCGAGACCGCGGTTTGCCTCCCAAGTTGATTTGGTTCATCTTTCTAGACCAGTCACTCCAGCAACTAGGCCCAATGTGACCAAAACAGCTTTAGCAAGGCCTAATCACATGATTGCCTCTAGTTTCTCTAAAAATACCAAGACCACGTCTAGAAATAGTTCAAATGATGTTCACATTAATCTTGTCTGAGGAAAGCTATGCAAAAGACACAAGTAAGAGATAGGACTTTCAAACCTAGACAAATGCCTTCTAGATTACCCAACACTGCTAACCATAGCATGTAAAATCCCAGGAGCATCAATCAATCGTCCAGGAATTCAAGATTTTACTCGGACATTAAATATGCTACTTGTAAAACATGTAGAAAATGTGTCTTTACGGCAAATCATGATTCTTGTATCAAAAAATTATTTAATGAGGTGAACTACCTTGCTAGACTTAAATCCCAGTGGGTAGCTAAAATCAAACCCGTTGGCAAAATGTGGCGCCCCACTGGTAGAACATTCACTCTTGTAGGATACGAGTGCCCTTTAACTAGGATAGTCTCTGATTCTACGAAGACTACTAGGGAGGAAATTGAAAAGAATGATACATCACTTAAGCCTGAACTTAAGATTTTCTATAAAAGGAAACGTTTGCCAACTAAGACAAGTGAATCATCCCCTCAGGCCACCTCTGGCACAAGAAAAGAAAACTGTGAATACCCGAATGGTTCTAAGATAGATATCGCTAACCCATATCAAAGCATGTAAATTTCTAATGAGAATGCAGGTACCAAAGTTGATGTTCCAAAAGAACGAAGCGGTCCAATCATTGTATACCGTTCAACTAAGGATACTCTTAGAGTTTGGTTGCTGAAGAAGCAGATATTGGAGATACAAGTGTCTCAGGGGATTCATGGTTAAGCTTACCAAAAGGACTTATAGTCACATCACAAACTATAACTCGTTCATCAAAGAAAGGAATGTTTATCGCCGATGATAAGCTTATCCTTACAACGAGAAATTAAAATATCTCGAGCATGAGCTTATATAAAAAAACATTCCAAGTTTTTAAGCTCATGCACATTGGCTCACATTCAAATTACAGTGTGTGACCCGAACATCAGAGAAAGGGAAGTTTATCTCGCCAACGATAACTTACCCTCAAAACGAGAAATTAAATTTTCTCGGTCACGAGCTAAAATTTAAAACCAATCAAAGGTTTTAAGCTCGTGTTTATGGCTCCCAGTCAAATTAAAGTCTGTGACCCGAACTTCAAAGAAAGGGAAGTTTATCTCGTCAACAATAACTTACCCTCAAAACGAAAAATTAATTTTTCTCGGACACGAGCTTACATTAAAACCATTTAAAGGTTTCTAGCTCGTGTATATGGCTCCTCGTTAAATGAAAGACGATGACCCGGACTTCAGAGACAGGGAAGTTTATCTACGCAACGACAACTTACCCTCAAAACGAGAAATTAATTTTTCTTGGACACGAGCTTACATTAAAACCATTTAAAGATTTATAGCTCGTGTATAAGGCTCATCATTAAATATCAAATGATGACCCGATCTTCAAATCAAGGAAAGTTTATCGCCGATGATAAACTTATCCTCATTAACGAGAAATTAAATTTTCTCGGACGCGAACTTACATTAAAACTATTCAAAAGTTTAAACTCGTGTAGTTGGTGTATAATTATATTTCAGATTATGCCCCGGATTTAGTTTTAGGAAAGCTTATCTTTAAAGATATCTTATCCTTGTAACGAGAAATTAATTTTTCTCGGTCATGAGCTTGTATTAAAACATTCCAAGTTTTAAGCTCATAAAGAAAAGTGTATATTTTAAATAATAGAACTTTTCTTCTTAACGAGAAATTCATCTTTCTCGGTCACGAGCTTTACGTTAAAACATTCAAAGTTTTTCAAGCTCATGAAAACGATTTCTAAGTAAATGTCAGCTTAGAACTCGTTCTTCAGTATAAAAGGAAAGTTTATCGACGATAACTTATCCTTACAACGAGAAATTAAATTTTCTCGGGCATGAGCTACTATTAAAAACATTCGAAGTTTTTTAAGCTCATGCACAATGACTTACAGTTAAATATCAGACTGTAACTCGGATTTCATATTTAGGATAACTTATCTTTAAAGATAGCTTATCCTCGTAACGGGAAATTAAAATTTCTCGGTCATGAGCTTGTATTAAAACATTCCAAGTTTCAAGCTTAGAAAGGAAAGTGTATCTTTTAAATAAGAGAACTTTTCCTCATAACGGGAAATTCATATTTCTCGGTCATGAGCTTTACGTTAAAACATTCAAAGTTTTTCAAGCTCGTGAAAATGACTTCTAAGTAAATATCAACTTAGGACTGGTTCTTCAGCTAAAAGGAATGTTTATTGTCGATGATAAACTTATCCTTAACAACCGGAAGTTTACAACTTCTCGGACTTGAGCGCGTTTTGCAAGATATTCAACATCTTAAGCTCAAGTAATTGGTTTTCAAAACATTGAAGACAATTTTTCGAGAATTTCTCAAAAAGGTTTTCTAAATCTTTCAAAATTGTGTGTTCAAAAATGTTTTTTGATAAAAAGAGAATGTCTTCTGGAATCGATAATATTTTCGATACTAGAAATGTCATTCAGTAATGACACGGGGTTGTAAATAAACTTCGAGTAGAAGTTCAAATGTTTTAAAACATGCTCAAAATGGCTTGCTATTATTTCAGATAGTAACCCACTTTTCATATTAAAGTCAAGCATTTCACCGGAAAGCTTTGACTCAACAACGGGAATTAATTTTCTCGGGCATGGTTTATTTATAACCATGTAAGGGATTGTGTTTACGTAATAACACAATCTAACACGAATTTATGTACGTGTCAGTGCATTTATTTGTTAAAACAAGAGAAATCTTGTTTTTATGAAGTTATCATCTCCACCAACCGTAGCATTTACAATTGATATCTACATACTCGACGATGCGACTACTCAAACGGCGACTACAACTCTTTCAATAGAACACGGGTCAACAATTTAGGGGGAGCAATTGTCCAGCATTCATAATCTTTGATGCCGAAAGTGCCAAGCTCACATATTGGTGTCAAGAAAACGATATCAATCATACCCATGGTGTCAAGAGATAACTTCAGACGTGACGAGGCGACCAACATTCGTGAACAAGAACCATGTGAGTCTATCATATGATGTTCTCCATCATTCAGGTCCAACCTCATAAATTGCTAATCTTGTGAATACATTATCATATATGATCTTTGCATGTGATAAGTACCTTACACTTGTGTTTAAAAGGTATTTTATTTACGTTTCAAGTACACCCTCATTAATTTGAGGGGGAGCTTGTGTAATTCATGAGGATAATTGGATTTGCATATGTCTTCCCAAATTTTCTTAAAATACTATTAAATCAATTGATATTAAAAACATCGATTGGGTTAATATTTTTAATATGGGGGAGAAAATACGATTTAATATTGAGATCAATAATGGTTTGACTTAATGTGTTGGCTCATCCCGACATGTGCGAAATGTTTCGAATATCGTGGCATATGTTAAGGGGGAGCAAAGTGGATTTGGTAATAAAAATAGATTTCATGGTGATTTATACTTACCCTCAACCCATTTATTTCACGACGCTGAAGATTGTGGTGACATAAGGATGGTAGGATAGGTTAAAGTCCAATGATTCCTCTAGAACATAGCTAGAAATAGTAGTCCTTAGGAAAGATGGAGAAAGATTGTGAACGTAGCTGAATGCCGACCAAGTACTTAAGTTAGCACTGGAACAATCACAACAAGGTGCTAGTGATGACGTATTGGTAAGCATTGAAGGGGTTGAAGAATGAAAAAGAATTGTAAAGATAAAGGGTGTAAAGAAAGAAGCCCTCCTTAAAACTTAGGCAGAAACCGGGTCAATACATATGCTATTAAGATCATTGTTTAATGATTCTAGATATTGAAGACAGACATCATGGACCCAGTGATTCAAGGCACAACCCATCCCAGCTAACTCAGATATCTCTTAAAAGATATTTGTTTTAATCACACGGAGACAACACGTTATCTATTGATTTATTCGCTCCGAATAAATTGGTATTGAAATGGTGGCACTCCTCTCCAGTCTCCGATCACTAAAAATCCAAATTGCACGATCGAGTCTAGAGCCATTTGAGATCATCAAATATCTCATTAGGACACACTTTCATATTTCCTTGCTTTTTCACACATTGTAAAAAGTAAGAAAGATCTTAAGAGTCCTATGCAAAATCTTCATGATCTTGCCTGAACATCCGAGTAATACGAAAGTATTTACAATGAAGATGGAAATCCTTCTTGAGCGAATATCAAAAAGCTCTTGGTAGGTGACTTGTGCGATTCTTTATGAATCAAACTTGTGATAACTGGAAAGCAACAGTGGTTTAATTCTTAAATGAATTTAAACACGTTCCAGGCCTCTACACAATATCTTAGTGATCTTGCCAGAACACTCAGAGTGATACCATAGTGTTCACAATGATGAGTGGAAATCCTTCTAGTGTTAACCTCAAACAGCACTTGGTAGGTAACTTGCAAGATTCTATACGAATTAAGCTCGTGACAACTGGAAAGCAACGATGGTGCGGTTCTTAATTGAATTTCACTTGTTCCAGGAACATGAATTGACGGCTTCTAATCATGCGGATATTATTATCCAAATGATTCACTCTTTATGTTCGCAGTCAGCTTTGGACGGTCGAATAAAGAGAATGGGTGTACCCGCGAAATCTTGTCAAGGAGATCCTTAATTGAAACTACCTATCACAAGTACGATATTTTATATCGTCCAACGGTATTCACCGACCGGAGGTAAAATGCTACCGAATTAGAATGAAATGTTCAAGGCCATTTAATCCGTGTATATGTTTTGTTGCTAACTTTCTTATGCAGCGTAACAAGAAGGTGGCATTGCGGTGTACAATCCAGAAGAAGTTGTCACCACATGCTTATACTATATGCACTTAATACTTCAACAAATTCAAGAAAGTCTAAAAGTCAAGACTTTCGCTGTATCAAACTCTGAAGCTTTCAAGAATTTATAAAAGTATAAGTATGTGGAACATGAAGTCACGAGGAGGCAAATATACAAAGTGATGAATGCACAAGGTCAAAGCAAGGACACATGTTCAAGACCAAAGTCAAAGATCTCATTAGCATATTCACAATAACAAGATCGAAGACTCAAGCAGAGTATGCTAGGTTTAAGATTTTGTAAAATGGTGTGACCTCCCTTTGGGGGAGATTGTTGGAAATACGTTTTTCCAAGTAAAGTCTCGGTCACATCATTGTTAGCATAGATCACGAGCTATAGACTATTTAGGACATTGTAACTTGGAGTGACCTCCCTTTGGGGGAGATTGTTTGAAATATGTTTTTACGTATTTAGAAAGGATCGGTCACTCCAATGATATTGGGCTCGTGATCGAATATAGCCCATATAGCCCACATGTAGGGTGGGCTATATATACCCCCTCCTAGCATGTTAGGAGGGGTTGGTCATTCATGTTTACACACACTTTTCATTAATCAACCATTTCTTTCATTCTCTCTCTCTCTACCTTTATCTCTCTAGTTCTTCCATTTCTCCGTCCATCTCAATAGATAAACCATAACATGCCTAATCCTTAGAAAACGTAGACCTACACCAACCCCACACCGAGACCATGAGGTCTTGGTTGGTAAAAACAAACACCATTGAGAGCTTCATTGCTCTCGGTTTGGTGCTTGGCCGAACAAAGGAACGACAAACACCCCCTTAATTCATGTTTTAATTAATCCCACATGTTTTAACATCTTGTTTTTATGATTAATTAAATAAGAACATGAATTCAATAAGAATTAAAAAGAAAAGAAAAGGTTTTTGATTTACCGAACTCATGGAAGAAAAGATTAAGATCGTGATCACGTACACACAATTAACCAATAATCAAAATCGTCCGGTTGTACTTGTTGGTTTGATGTGGTCGGCGACAAGAGAGGCAAAAGGAGGCAAGGGAGAACTTTATTTATAAACATAAAATTATGATTAATGTTTCCTGTGTTTTTTACTTAACATAGGTTTTAAGTTTGGTCATAGGCCTAGCCCACTTTCTCCTTCTGTCTTGTCTTAGCCGCGACATAAGGGGCCCACAAAGGGATACCTATAGCTTTTCCCGAGTTAAATTATTTACGTGCTCATACGTGTTTTATTTATCGTGCATTATATATGTCGTGATCGTAATTCATTTATAATATTTATGTAAGTACGTGTTAATTAATATCGTGTCATGTAAATTATATCTTAAATGGAAAGTTTTAATTTTACTATTTTTGTATGTTCACTGTTCATGTGTACTGTTCATGGTATTTTAATGCGGCTTTTACAACTCTTCCTCTCTAAAAGAACAATTTGTCCTCGAATTTGAGAAACATAAACTGAAAGAAACATACCCGAATTAGAACTAAAAATGAGGGTAAAAAGTCCGTATAGACTCCTCCGTCTCCTAAGTGGCTTCCCGCTCAGGATGATCCCTCCAGAGGTATTCACGAAAGGGATCGTCTTCCTCCGCATGACACGATCTTGTCGCTCAAGAACCCTCTCGGGTTCCTCGACATATGAAAGATCCTCTCGAATCTGATCAAGCGGATACTGGACAACATGAACTGGATGATAGTTGTATCCTCTGAGTAAGGACACATGGAACACGTTGTGAACGTGTGATAACTAAGGTGGTAACGCTTAACGATATGACACTTCACCAACGTGTTATATAATGTCGAACGGTCCATTGAAGCGAGGACTGAGCCTCCCTCTGATTCCAAAACATTTAACTCCTCGTGCTGGTGATACCTTGAGGAAAACGTGATCACATACGTTGAAAGATACCTCTCTACGATGTTTATCAGCATAGCTTATCTGACGAGCACGAGCTTCCTGAAGCTTCTCCTTGGCGACGGCGACCTTCTCATTAGTCACCTCAATCATCTCTCGACCCTCAAGCAGTCGTTCGCCCACCTGATCCCCACAGATTGGGGCACGACACTTCCTTCCATACATCATCTCGAAAGGAGCACACTTGATGCTAGCGTGCCAACTGTTGCTGTATGCAAACTCCACTAGAAATATATAATCATCCTAGCTTCCTGACCACTCTAGAGCGCACGCCCGCATCATATCCTCCCATGTCTGAATGGCACGTTCTGACTGTCCATCGGTCTGAGGATGAAAGGCAGTGCTGAGCTTAAGTCTAGTGCCCCAAGCTTTCTATAGACTCTGCCAAAAACGTGATGTGAAATGGGGATCTCTGTCAGATATGATTTCTGATGGAGTACCATGCAGTCTCATGATCTCCTTCTGAAAAGTGTCTGCTAATTTGCTGACCGGATGCTCCTTGCGGATCGGTAGAAAATCAGCAGATTTAGTCAACCTAATAACAATAACCCAGATAGAGTCATTCTTTCTCTGAGTCACAGGAAGACCAATAACAAAATCCATGGCGATTTTTTCCCACTTCCATGCCGGAATATCTAATGGTTGTAGTAAACCACTAGCACTCTGGTGTTCGATCTTAACCTGTTGGCAGATCATACATTTAGAAACGAAGTTGGCAACATCCTGCTTCATACCACTCCACCAAAAGTGTTGCTTGATGTTGTGGTACATCTTGGTAGAACTAGGATGTATGGTAAATGGAGAGCTGTGAGCTTCTGTCAGCACATCTTCCCTGAGTGTAGAGTCATCAGGAACCACTAGTCTAGTGCCCTGCCATAAGATAACGTCGTTGTCAACACGAAATTTTGTCTGCTGATCAAGGTTCTGAATGATAGCCCAAATCTTACCATCGTCCTTCTGAGCATCCTTGATCCTAGAATGTAATTCTGGTTCCACTCTAAGATTAGCATAGTAACCATGTTGTCCTTTGTAGAATATTGATAACCTATGAATCTATGAAGGGGTTTGTTGATTTCTAGAGAGAGAAAGTTAGAGAGAGAAAGTGAGAGAAACTATGTGTTATTTCATTAAGTGGAAACTAGAAAATGACAACAACCAACCCCTTTCCATGGTGGAAAGGGGTATTTATACTTCCAAGCATACATGGGCTTGGGCCGGTCCATGACAAGCCCATGGACCGGTTCTTACTTAACTTAATAAGAAACTATGAACTATTTGTTAACTACGAGCTATTACAACATTAATAATATTGTGGAGTGACCGATACTTCTAATATACGTAAAAACTTATTTCTAACAATCTCCCCCTAAGGGAGGTCACTCCACGTTACAAAGTTCTAAACCTAGCATACTATACTAAGTCTTCGTTCTTTAGCTCGTAGTCTTTTCTTCTTTTCTTTCTTTTGTTGTGAATATGTTGGTTTGATCTTTTTGGCTTTGGCTTGAGAGCATTGTTCTTTGGCCTTTCACGTGCGATGTTTGCCTCTCTTGTGAATTTGCCTCCTCGTGACTCCATGTTCCACACACTTATGTCTTTTTGATGAATTCTCGAAAGTTTCAGAGTTTGGTACAGCGGAAGACTTTATCTTGTACTTTCTTGAATTTTTGCTAAACTTTGTTGCAGAAAAACATAAGCATGTGGGAACGAATTCTACAGGTACACCGCAACACCACCGTCTTCACTGGTACACAGCAACGCCACCGTCTTCAACAGGTACACAGCAACGCCACCGTCTTTAACAGGTACACAGCAACGACACGAATAAAATGGCTTTGAACATTTTATTCTAATTCGGTAGCATTTTACCTCCGGTCGGTGAAGACCGTTGGACGATATTAGATATCGTACCCGTGACGGATAGTTTCAATTAAGTAACTTCCTGACAGGATTTCGCGGGTAAACCCGTTCTCTTTATTCGACCGTCCAAAGCTGACTGCGAACATAAAGAGTGAATCACTTGGATAAATTATCCTTGTGATTTGAAGCCGTCAATTCATGAAACCTGGAACAAGTGAATTTCAATTAAGATTTTCACCATCGTTGCTTTCCAGTTGTCACGAGCTCAATTCATAAAGAATCTTGCACGTCACCTACCAAGTGCTGTTTGATGTTAACACTAGAAGGATTTCCACTCGTCACTGTGATCAATAAAGAGTCACTCTGAGTGTTCTGGCAAGATCATATGATAATGCGAAGAGGCCTGGAACGAGTTTAAGTTCAATTAAGAATTAAACCACTGTTACCTTCCAGTTTTTCACAAGATTGGTTCTAAAAGAACCGCACGTGTAACATACCATGAGCTTGTTTGATGTTGGCTCAAGCAGGATTTCCATCTTCATTGTAATACTTACGTATTACTCGGATGTTCTGGCAATATTACAGGAATACTGCGTAGGACTCATGAAAATCTCTTACTTTTCACAGTGTGTGAGAAAGCAAGGAATAAATGGAAAGTGTCCTAATGAGACTTTTGTTGATCTCTTGGCTCTAGACTCGATGGTGCGTTTTGATTTAGTGAGCGATGGCTGGAGAGGAGTGCCACCTTTTCAATACCAGTCTATTCGGAGTGAATAAACCAATAGATAACGTGTTGATCTCCGTGTGATTAAAACAAATAACTTTTGAGAGATATTTGAGTTAGCTAGGAAGGGTTGTGCATTGCATCACTGGGTCCATGATGTCTTTCTTTAATACCGAGAATCATTAGCAAAAATGACCTCAATAGCATATGTATTGACCCGGTTTCTGCCTAAAGTTGTAAGGAGGGCTTCTTTCTTTACACCCTTTATCTTTACAATTCTTTTTCATTCTTCAACCCCTTCAATGCTTACCAATACGTCATCACTAGCACCTTGTTGTGATTGTTCCAGTGCTAGCTTAAGTACTTGGTCGGCATTCAGCTACGTTCACATTCTTTCTCCATCTTTCCTAGGACTTCTAATTCTATCTAGGGAATTGTCCTTGGGAAGATACCATCGGCTCTGATGAATCATTGGACTAAACCTATTCCTACCACCCTTTTGTCACCACATTCGTCATGAATTAAGCGTGTTTTGGGAATGAATTGCCACCATGAAAAATCATTGAAAATCACCTAAAGTACTTGTGATATTGAAATCAAAAGTTTTGTACCTTAGGTGTTTTGTTCATCAAAAACGCTCCCCCTTAACACGTGCTTTTCACATATTAAGTTGGATAATCGTTAAGTCTTTTTCATCTTTTAGCCAAGTATCACTTACGTCTCCTTAATCCCATTTCCCCTTATCCAAAATGTTAACCATTAATATTTGGGATATTGAATGGATTAACCGGTCTTTGGGTAAAAATGAAATCGATGTTTGGCCATAGAACAAGTTATTGCTCCCCCTTAAGTTAATAAGGAATAGTTGTAGTGCTTTAGTATGATATATTTTGAAAGATTTAGAATCTCGTGAGAAATTCTTGAAAAATTATCATACCTTAAACCATGGTGAGTGGATTTTGAGACTTGCTTCAGCCGGTAATTGTTAGGTATAAACTTAAGGGTTCGTGCTTTAGCAATATCGGCTTCTCTAGAGTCTTGGATTGCTTGTACTGTTGGATTAGTCATTGTATCTGCTTAAGATAAGACATGAAAGATTGATGCACAAAAACATATAGATATATATCATTCTTACATCTAAGCATAACACATTTCATAACATAATACAACAAGTACATATGACATGCAAACAATAATAATCAAAAAACTCTTCATCCGGAACTTTTCCTCATTCGGAACTTCTACATCCGGAACATTCCTTCATTCGGAACTTCCTTCATCCGGAAGTTCCTTCATTCGGAACTTCCTTCATCCGGAAGTTCTTCATTCGGAACTTCCTTCATCCGGAAGTTCTTTCATTCGGAACTTCCTTCATCCGGAAGTTCTTCATTCGGAACTTCCTTCATCCGGAACATTCCTTCATTCGGAACTTCCTTCATCCGGAAGTTCTTCATTCGGAACTTCCTTCATCCGGAAGTTCTTCATTCGGAACTTCTTTCATCCGGAAGTTCTTCATTCGGAACTTCCTTCATCCGGAAGTTTTTCATTCGGAACTTCCTTCATTCGGAACTTCCTTCATTCGGAAGTTCTTCATTCGGAACTTCCTTCATTCGGAAGTTTTCAGAAAAAATCCTTCGTTCGGAAGTTTTGTTCAAAATGTCCTTCATTCGGAAGTTCTTATCCTTGTTCATCCGGAACATCAAAACACATTCTAAGAGGATTAATCCTAAACGCGTTTGTGAATTTCTAAGAGGATTTTACCTTTCCATTGATAATTTTAGTCAACTTAATTTTACTTAGTTAACCTAAACTCGACAATCTCACCCAACTTAAGTATCGCATCCAATTAGCATATCTCTAAGATCTAAAAGCAATGCCTATCACATAGAACGAACACAAGTCGTTTTCTAAAGCAATACCACTCAATTACCATTTAGCCATTAATTTTTCACAATCACTTTTGAAAATCAATTTAATGACGAAGATGATTTTACTATTTTCTCCCCCTTAAACGATGACCCGTTTTCTATTTAAAGAGCTGTAGTCATTGTTTAAAGAGTCAAATATTGATGAAAGCATTTCCAATTTATATCTTGAAAAAGTTTGATTCGTGGTGTCAATAAGATTTCTCTTATTTTAACAAATTAATGCACTAAGACGTACACAAATTCGTGTTAGACCAAGTTGTAAAGTAAACTTGATCCCTTTGCATTATTTGGCTTGTAAATCACGCCCGAGAAAATTAATTCCCGTTCTGAGCCAACGTTTTCCAAGGAAATACGTGACTTTAATATGAAAACCGGGTTGCAGTCAGAAATAACTACAAGCCATAATGGGCATGTTTTAAAAATGTACAACTTTTATACGGACTCTATTTATGGCACCGTGTCAATATTGATCGACATTTCTAAGGCCGTAAATATTACCGTACTAAAAGACATGCCCGTTTTAAAAACAAAAAATATTTTTGGTTTTTCTTGATTTTATAATTTTTATGGTTTTTCTAGGTTTTATATTTTTTATGATTTTTGTTGGTTTTATATTTTTGTATTTTTCTTTTGTGGTTTATATATTTACGATAATATACATGATCACGAACAAAGGATACTCTGAATAGTTTACCACGACTATTCAGCTGATTCTTCTGCCAACTCTTTGAGAGTCGCTGGAGTGAATGATTTCATACCAAGCTTGTCGATCAAAAACTCGATTCGTCCTCGATCTAAGGCTTTGGTGAACATATCCGCCAGCTGGTACTCAGTAGTGACAAAATACAGCTCGATCACTCCGTTCTCCACCTGCTCCTTAATGAAATGGTAGCGAATGTCTATGTGCTTGGCCCGGGATTGTTGAACATAGTTGCAGCAAAGGGCAATGGCGCTCTTGTTGTCACAATACATCAGGATTTTGTTGAATCCCAAACCGTAGTCAGTTAATTGTGATCTCATCCAAAGGACTTGAGCACAACAACCGGACATGGCGATGTATTCAGCCTCCGTGCTTGATATTGCAGCGCTTTTCTGCCTTTTTGAAGACCAACTGATCAATCTATCTCCAAGGAGTTGCACAGATCCAGACGTGCTACGCCTCGTGTCTTGACATCCAGCATGATCGGCATCTGCGTATGATATTAAAGCAATCGAGGAATCTTTCGGATACCATAGACCACGATGAAGTGTTCCTTTTAGATACCGAAAGATCCTTTTAACTACATGTAGGTGCTTTTCGGTAGGCCGAGCCTGATACCGGGCACACATGCATACAGCAAATTGCAAATCAGGCCTGCTAGCAGTCAGATATAGAAGGGTGCCGATCATCCCACGGTAAAGTTTTGGATCGACAATAGTCCCATTCCTATCTTCATCTAACTTGGATTTCTCCACCATTGGAGTGTCCACGGGGTCACAATTTTCAAAGTTATATTTCTTAAGAGATTCTAGAGCATATTTGGATTGATTAATAAAGATGCCTCTGGGATTCTGAGAAATCTGTAATCCTAAGAAAAATGAAATTTTTCCCATCATCGACATCTGAAAGCGTGTGGACATTATCTTCTCAAAACGATTTGACAATTCTATGTTAGTGGCAGCAAATATTATATCATCAACATAAATTTGTACCAGAATCATGTCGTTGCCTTCCTTGAGAGTGAATAAAGTAGGGTCCACCTTGCCTTTGGAGAAGCCTTCCGAAATGAGATATGTTGACAGGAGATCATACCACGCGCGTGGAGCTTGTTTCAACCCATAGAGAGCCTTCTTAAGCTTGTACACATGATTAGGAAACTCCGTACTGACGAACCCATCCGGCTGACTAACATAAACTTCTTCCCTTAGTTCACCGTTCAAAAATGCCGTCTTCACATCCATTTGATAGACGATCATATTCATATGAGCAGCATACGGAAGGAAAAGTCTAATCGCCTCCAATCTAGCCACAGGAGCAAAAGATTCTTCAAAGTCTATACCCAAGGCTTGTTTATATCCTCTAGCGACCAATCTAGCTTTATTCTTCAATACCGCACCCATCTCATCAAGTTTAACCTTATAAAGCCATAACAAAGTAAGGATGTTAACCTTGTCAGGGAGAGGAACCAATTCCCATGCTTCAAGTCGTTGGAATTCGTTTAGTTCCTTCTGCATAGCTTCAATCCAAGATGATTGGGTCATAGCCTGCTGCCAATTTTTGGGTTCAACTTCAGAGAGAAATGCATCAAAGTAACAATAAAGTGCACTCTCTTGTAATTGATGGCGTGTAGAGACTGGTCGATCTAGATCTCCAATAACATTCCTAATTGGGTGATCTTTTGTCCATTTAGTGCTATGGTTTTCAATCCTAGGTGGTCTGGAGTGAACAATAGAAGGAGCTTCTTCTGAGGTAGACGCGGCTGAAGGGTTTTCAGGGATCGCTACCCCAAAGAAAGGAAGCTCTTGCAAGTGAGCATATTCCAAGTCGTGATCAATAGAATCCTCTTCCACATCATTAGGCACAAGTAGGGGTGACGATTCAGGTGTAGTTTGAGAATCACTTGGTGAAGGTGCATCCGGTTCAATGTGAATTGTAGATGCATTAGATAAAGGTTCATTAGCTTGAGCAACCACTTCAGGGATTGGAGCGATTACTACAGGTGCTGGAACGTCATCAGTCGGGGGATCGAAGAATTCATCAAACAACGGTTGAAACAGTTTATCCCACTCGGGCCTTGTTGGTGGTAAAAATGATGTAGAAGTAGGATTATTGGGAACTAATCCGGAACTAATAGCACCGGTTCCCATCTCATGAAGCGCGGGTTCAGAGCTGTGTTGCTCAGAAGCCATCGCTGTCAGCTCATCGAAATCTGCGTCCATAGTTTCTACAATCTTGCCAAGACGACGGTTATAGATTCGGTATGCTCTCTTGGACGGTGAGTAACCAATGAAAATACCTATATCGGCTTTCGGTTGAAGCTTACCCAAGTTCTCACTATTAATGTTTGGATAACAAAGAGCACCAAACACATGAAAAAATGAAACATCGGGTTTACGGTCATGTAGAAGCTCATAAGGTGTTTCTCCATGGCGTTTCCGAATGATAGAACGGTTTTGGGTGAAATATGCGGTAGAAATAGCCTCTGCCCACAAGAACAATGGAGCGTTCGCATAAATAAGCATAGTCCTAGCAGCTTCCATAAGTGTACGATTCCGTCTTTCAACGACACCGTTTTGTTGTGGAGTGCGTGCAGCGGATGTTTCATGTGATATACCAACTCCTTCATAATAATCACGAAGAGTCTGGTTGACGAACTCTGTACCATTGTCTGTACGAATACGGCGGACAGTGGTATTCAAACGTACCTGAATGAATTTCAGAAAAGTGATGATAGCCTTCGGTGCTTCATCCTTTGTACGTAGAAATCTAACCCATGTAAACCTGGAGAAATCATCCACAATTACCAGAATGAATTTCTTACCGCTCACACTTTCAGTTCTCATCGGCCCACAAAGATCCATATGCAAAAGATGAAGTTTTTCTTGATTGGTATCTTCAGCTTTGGGCTTGTAAGATTTCTTGGTACTTTTCCCCCTTGAACACGCGGAACATAAATGGTCCTTGTGAAATTTAAGCTTTGGAAGACCACGAACTAAATCGTTTTTAGCCAGATGATTAATAGCATCAAAGTTAAGATGAGATAATCTGCGATGCCATAACCATGACTTGGTCTTAGATGCTTTAGAGAGAAGACATACTGGAGAGGCGGCCATCATGTCTTGTAAGGACAAGGTATAGAGATTTGCACCACGAGATCCCTTCAACAAATCTTTTCCTTCCAAGTTGCGGATGAAACAAGTGTGTTGTCGAAAAGCAACCTCAAGGTTGGAATCACAAAACTGTCCTACTGAGAATAAATTATGACCAAGACCTTCTACATAGTATACCCTTGAAATCGTCACGTTTCCAATCTGATATTCACCATACCCCATAATCTTTGCTATATGATCATTCCCGAATTTAACCGTACCAAGAAACTTGCTGACGAAATTTCGGAGCATCGAGCGATTTCCGGTCATATGTTTTGAACAACCGGAGTCCAAATACCACAGGATGATTTGGACCACCTGAAAATATCACCACACGAAGACAATGTAGAGGTATCGGAATCTGAGTGTTCCTTGTTATTAGCAGGTACAGATTTAATAATCTTAGATTTGCTAACTCTAGGTTTCTTAGATTTCCTAGCCTTCCTTTTCTTAATAGGTGGTGTAGATTCTAGTTGGCTTAAATCCTGAGGTATTTCTTCACTGATAGACACTATAGTGGGGGCTGACCTAATTAAAGGGCGCTGTTTCCATACTTGAGTGCGAGTGTTCCTAACTAAAGGATGCTCAGACCTAACCTCAATGGATGCATTCCTAGTTAAAGGGCACATTTTTCCATCTAATGTAAAGGTCCTACCAGTGGGACGCCATTGCCAGCCAACTTGGGCACGAGTTCTACCCGTTGGCTTCCATTCAAGACCATTCTTAATAGCATTCATTTCATTAACGTGATCAATCAGACACAAATCATGACGTTGGGAAAACATACATTCATTACAATTCCAACAATTCAAATCAGAATTCACGAATGGTTTAGGCTGCTGCACAGGCGCATAGCTTTTAGTCTTAACATGATTCTTTTTATTTAAAACTGAACTAGCATTCCTATTGTGGACTTCTACTTTCTTCTTTTTGGCACTACTAGTGGAGGGATTGATCTTATCTTTCTTGAGTGGCGATCCTTTAGCCTTAGTAGTCTCTTTTAATCCTGTAGAAGGCAAAGTGGGAACATTAGCAACAGATTTTAAATGTGTCTTACTTGATTGTGCCAATGACGGTTTCGCTCCTGGAGTCTTATTAAATGGAGTGACAGCAATGGGCCTATTATTAAGTAGTGCCGAACCTGGTGTACCTATGTATTGCAAATATGCCAAGCAATATTGAACTCGTTTAATATATTCATGAGCCGAATAATAGTCGCTACTTGAGGGATCTAAGGCATAAAGATCGTCTAAAATATCCCTAAGAAGATCGACATGCTTAATGGCATTCCTCATATAATCATCGTAGGTAACCGGGTTTCTCTTATGAAGTGGATTCTTATAAAGCACTACTGACTTGGTTGTTGGAGCACTAGTGGACGGTGCAGAGTTGGTAGCTAAGTTATCAACAACTTCTTGTCGGGTGAGAAGAAGTGTCTCCTTTAACTCAGCCAAAACCATATTTTTGTCAATGAGCAGGATGTTCAAGTCAGAGATTTCCTCGCACTTTTGGTTCAGTTGTTCAACATAAGATTGTTGCTGTGCCGCATTAAAAGCGAAGCGTTGTTCAACATAATTTCAGTTGTTCAACATAGGATATAACTTTTGGTTCAGTTGTTCAACATAATTTCTAAGACCTGGTTTTTAGACTCTGCAGCCTCTAGTTCCAATTTTAATGTTTTCTTTGATGACATCTCTCTCTTCAATCTCATGATTTCTTCCTCTAATGTCTTAACAATTGCAATCATCTTGTCACTAGTCTCAACACCGTTTTCACAACCATTTGATATCAAACGATCCTCATTTTGAGTTTGTTGTTTTAATTCTAAAGATATACAATGTTGTTCTAGTTGATTAAAGCGTTTTGAAAGTAAATTGTAAGAATCTTGTAGCTTTAAAAACTCAGCGTTAGATTCGTGACAAGAATGATTATCTACCTCATTTACAGTATCAGCAACATTTACAGAGAGATCACAAACATCATCACATATATGCACATCATCACAATTAATCATAGCGGATGTAAGCTCATTCGAATAATTAACATTTACAGTAGTAAGCACATCACACGAGATTACTGCAGACAAGAATCGGTCATATTCGGTTAAAATCTTTTCTTTTTCAATTAGTTGTAGTTCATAAGCGGTGTCCATTTCATAAAACACTTTTTGAACTTCACCAATTTCAAACATAAGATTTTCCTTAAGAGATGCAAAAGTTCCTTTTAGACTTTCGACAAACGGACTGATCTCATTTTTAAACACCTCGTTCATATGTTCGAAAGCCCATTCTCCGGCGTTTAGGCCATTTGAAGTCGTACGTTCCAAAATGACCTTGTCAAAATTAGTAAAGTATTGATTAATCTCTTGCAAGTTTAACCATACAGTGCTAACCGGTGGAAGATCCTTTGGAATTTCCTTAGGACCTTCCATATTGACAAGTGTAGGAAATGTACTAGGGTTTTCTTCATCTAATATGTAGGTCGGTGCTGTTATGAGATCTTTGTCCATATGGAAGCGAATTCTAAAATCCGTTTTTGCAAGCTCCTTATTCAATTTAAAATAATCACACTCGGGATATTTTGCAGAATTGTATGACCGATCCTCATCAACTAGATCCTTACTTGTTCGATCATCGGGAAAAACAATCGGGTCTAAAGCCAATCCTAATTGAGTTGCATTATAAAGTCTAGGACTATGTCTTAAAGCTTGTTTTGCATATCGTGGATTAGGGCGAAGGCCTTTTAGACGAGATAAGTTAAATTCTCTAAATGAAGCATCAAATAAGTGAACTAGTTGAGAAGCAGCGTATTGTCTTAACAGCAAGTAATCTAGACTTCTAATCTTGTTAGTAGCATTAATCTCCATTTCATTCTTCTTAGACTCGAGTGATTCAAAATCCGTTTGAAGTTTTTGAAAATTAGTGACCACTAACTCTTTTTCTTGAAGTTCATTAGACAGATTTGCTCTTAAGTTTTCTATTTCTTGCAAGTGATCCATTTGTTTGTTTCTAAAGTGATCATATTCGGGATTAGTTAGAACACTAGACGAAGGCACTAGTTCCAAGGTTTGAACTTTCTCATTGCTTAAGGCAAGCTCATCAGACAAATTCTTATTCTTAGCTAAGGTTTCTAAGAGTGCAGTATTCATTTGGCTAAGTAATGTAGCAGGAACCATGACCAAATCTTGTTGAGCAGGAGTAGGCGTATGCAAAATGGGTCCCGGTTGTGATTCACTCAAAATCTGGGGACTCACATTGATATTGCTATCATTGTTTGTCTCCTCATTTGAAAGACTCACCACCGAAGATTCATTCGAATCAGCACTCTCTTGCACAACTTGATGTGGTTGAATACTAGCATCAGTGGTATTATCGGTGGTATTAATAAGTACCTCAGATCTCTTTTCTGGCCCTAAGCTGGAGATAGTTGCCATGAGAGCAGCCTTTGCAGATTGAAAGTCATCACAGTCTGAGTCATACGCATCGAGATCATCTGCTTGGTATGCTGCATTCTGTGTGGTGACCGTGTCTTGTTCAGCAATCCCTGGATCAGCAAGAAATGCAAGCTCCTCTTCATCAAGTTCCCTTCCTTGTGCCTGAGCATTTAGCAGATAGATCTTTTCTGCAAACCATTGTCCATCCCTTCTCCTCTTGGGTTTCTTACAATCCCTGGACATATGACCCTCTTCCTTGCAGTTGTTGCATGTAATCATTCACAACTTGCCTGTATTAGCCCGTGGAGGATTGTTGACCATTGGAGCAGGAGCAGGATTGACCGTGCGAGCATTGGTTGATGTGGAAGGTCTCCCCTGATATGGTTGAATTGGCTGAACCATTACCCTGCCATTCTCAATTGTAGCTTGTTGGCGAGAATTGGATGAATTCCTCAACTGATTGTTGGTAGGAGCTGATCCCCTAAATCCTCGTTTGCTTAAAGTCCTTGTGAGATAAGCAGACATAGTGGTTAACACTTCAACTGGATCAGCACCTTGTTTGAATACAGGAACGGGGACTTCCTCATCATCACAGTACATTACTTGATCTTGGTGAGCTGCATAATCACTAGAAGGAATACTCATTTGATCAGGGTAGCTTGTTGGATATGCTGCATTCTCTTGATAAGATGAATATGAAGATTGAGCATAAGGTGCAGTACTTGCTGGGTGAGGTTGTATAGCATATTGTGATGAAGGTGCACTGAACCGATATTGTTGCTGATGTGAGGTGGGTGGTTGTGGTAAAATCGAGTATTGGGGAAAGGCTGGTGTCATGTAAGGTGATGGATGATAGGCTTGATGTCCCAAAATATAAGGAGTGTTGTTGTGAGACAAGCTTGGTTGATTCACCATCAAAGCTAATGAATCAGGGTACATACCTCGTGGAGAACGGTGCATGATCACATGTTTCTCATGTTGCTGAAGAAAAGCATATAGTTGATCCAAATTGCACTTATGCAGATCCCTGGTTAACTTAACGTCGGTAATATACTCACCCCATTCAGCTTGAGGTAAAGTATTCAAGAATTTGGTGTTAACCTGGAATGGAGCAATCACCAGATTGTATACATTCAGATCATTCATGAGTGTGGTGAATCTGAAGTAATAATCGTGAAGCGTTTCCCCTGGGTTGTAAGTGAATCTGTCAAACAGGTCATACAACTGACATTCCCTTTCCTGCTTGGTGAGAGACGTACCTTGTAGCAACACCTTAAGACGTTCCCATAATTCTTTTGCCACTGTATACTGACTTACCATCCTATAGATGTCATGGGGAAGAGCTTGGAGAATTGTTTGAAGAGCTTTCTCGTCTGCATCGGCAACAAGTTGTTGGGCTGGTGTAAGTTCTTCAAATTCTCTTTGTCGAGACACATTGTTAGCCACAATGGTACCATAGTCAAGTGGACCATTTAAGATTGACTTAACCATAAGCCTCCCATAAACTGGTTTTCCCTTTAGATAACACATCATCCGGCCTTGCCATGCTTCAAAAACTTCTTTGATGAGCATTGGCGGGCGATTATCCGTTCCCGTAATGACGGAAATATCCGTAAGTGATGTCATCTGAGGCATTACTGAATTCGGATTCATTTTGTTAACTTCAAAGAGACAAAGATTATCGGTTGATCGAGCAGTGAAGTAAAGCTTGTGAATTGTGTTTAGTTTTTGTTGTAAGAAACCAAGATTAAATCCTCTAAAAAATCGTCGAAAAAACAAGCAAAATAACCCTTGATTCGGAACTTTTTTGTTGATTCGGAAGTTTGATTCGGAAGATTTAGCTTGGAATTACCTTGATTCGGAACTTTTGGCTTGATCCGGAACTTCTTGATTTGGAAGTTCTTGGTTCGGAACTTTGGCTTGATCCGGAACTTCTTGGTTCGGAAGTTCTTGGTTCGGAACTTTTTTGCTTGATCCGGAACTTCTTGGTTCGGAAGTTCTTGGTTCGGAAGTTCTTGATCCGGAACTTCTTGATCCGGAACTTCTTGATCCGGAACTTCTTGACCCGGAACTTCTTGATCCGGAACTTCTTGACCCGGAACTTCTTGACCCGGAACTTCTTGATCCGGAACTTCTTGATCCGGAACTTCTTGATCCGGAACTTCTTGATCCGGAACTTTTGCTGGGTTAATCAGAAACTTTGATACGATGAACAGTCGACCACAAAACAGGAGATTAAACCCAGATTTTGACCAAATGACCCAAAAAGTTTTGTGATTTCAACAATAATAAGTAAAAACTAATACTTATCCACTAATTCCAATCACAAAAACACCAAAAACACCAAGAATCAAGATGGTTTTTCTTAAAGAACACTAATACAATCAAAAACTAAAAAACCAAACAAATCACTACCTTAAATCACCCCATAGCTCTTGATACCAAATGTAGAATATTGATAACCTATGAATCTATGAAGGGGTTTGTTGATTTCTAGAGAGAGAAAGTTAGAGAGAGAAAGTGAGAGAAACTATGTGTTATTTCATTAAGTGGAAACTAGAAAATGACAACAACCAACCCCTTTCCATGGTGGAAAGGGGTATTTATACTTCCAAGCATACATGGGCTTGGGTCGGTCCATGACAAGCCCATGGACCGGTTCTTACTTAACTTAATAAGCAACTATGAACTATTTGTTAACTACGAGCTATTACAACATTAATAATATTGTGGAGTGACCGATACTTCTAATATACGTAAAAACGTATTTCTAACATCCTTATACACAAAACTCAATGTCAATCATCTCTAGGTCACGGATGATCTCCTTTGCAATCCAGATGCCAGCAATCATACCCGACGTTCTATTTAGAGGATCTGCCACAACATTTGCCTTACCAGGATGGTACTGAATGTTGGTGTCGTAGTCTTGTGATCGGTGAATATGTCACATGATTCACCATACAAATAATGTCTCCAGATCTTCAACGTGAAAACAACTGCTGCAAGCTCCAAATCATGAGTAGGGTAGTTTTCTTCATAATGTTTCAGTTGTCCTGATGCGTATGCAATAACCTTCCCATGTTGCATGAGAACGCAACCTAAACCCTTTCCTAAAGCGTCACTTTATATATTAAATACACCTGAACCAGATTGGAGAATAAGAATGGTTGCAGTCACTAACTTCTGCTTAAGATCCTCGAAGCTCTTCTCTCGCTCTTCCGTCCAGACGAATTTCTCTCCTTTCCTCACAAGCTTAGTCAAAGGTAAGGCTAACCGTGAAAAGTTCTCTACAAACCTGCGGTAGTAGCCAGCTAAACCCAGAAAACTTCTGACCTCGGTTGCAGATGTAGGTCTCGGCTATTTGGTGATAGCTTCAACCTTTGCAGGATCTATTGTAATCCCCTCTATAGATACAATATGGCCCAGAAATGCCACCTTGCTTAACTAGAACTCACACTTGGAGAACTTGCCATACAGTTGCTTTTGACGAAGAATCTGCAAGACTGTACGAAGGTGTTCCTCATGTTCCTCCTTTGATTTGGAGAAAATCAGGATGTCTTCAATGAAGACGATAACGAACTTGTCCAGAAACTCATGGAAGACACGATTCATCAAATCCATGAAGACAGCTGGAGCATTAGTGAGTCTGAATGGGTTGACTATGAACTCGTTGTGTCCATAACGTGTACGGAAAGCAGTCTTAGAGATGTCCTGCTCCTTGACCCGTAACTGATGGTAGCGGGACCTCAGATCGATTTTGTATAAATACTTGGCGCCTTGAAGTTGATCAAAAAGATCGTCAGTTCGCGGCAAAGGATAACGATTCATGATTATTATCTTGTTCAGATCATGATAGTCTATAAACAAATGCATGCTGTCGTCTTTCTTCTTCACGAAAAGTATCGGTGCACCCCATGGAGATGCACTTGGACGGATGAAACCTCGTTCTAGAAGTTCCTGCAGATGATCTTTTAGTTTTTAATGATTTATAGGAACCATGCGACGAGCTTTGGAAATTGGCTCTGCACCTGGGATGAGCTCAATTCCAAACTCGACTTTACAAGCAGGTGGTATGCACGGAAGTTCATCAGGAAATACGTTAAGAAATTCTGACACAATAGGCTGATCTTGGATCGATGGAGACTTGGCAGTAATGTCATGAATATTGGCTATGAAGCCTTGACAGTAGTGTTATAACAATGCACGCGCCGCCATGGATGAAATAATTTTTACTGACCTCCCTGACAGAAAACTAAGGTGTATGTACTCTAGAGATTAACATCACTGAAGATAACCCGATAAGTGTGGCGATCAATCATAGCCTGGTGTTTGGATAACCAGTCCATGCCCAAAATCAAGTCAAAATCGCACATGTCCAAAGGAAGTGCGTCAACTCTGTGGATCTTATCGTCAAATTCTAGGGGCAGATCTCTGTCCACTTGAGCGATCCGTACAGAGTCCCTAAGTGGCGTGGAAATGCATAAGGCATTATCTAATGGCATAGGGGAAATCCAAACACATACATTAAAAGTTATGGATATGACTGAATGAGTCGCTCTAGTATCAAATAGAACACATGTTGCCAAACCATTCATGAAGAGATTTCCAGTGATGGTACGTAAAGTCTTGTTCGCCTGGTCTCTAGTAGTAGTGAATATGCGACCAGAAGTAGGAGGTGGCTTGGAGTCGGCATGTCCAGAGGTGCCTTTTATCTCACCCTGGCGACAATCCTTCTGTTGATGGCCTTGTTGGACACACTTGAAACAACCACCAGTACCTCGACGACAAACACCAGAATTTCTACGCGAACAAGTAAGATATATAGGATGCGTGAATCCTCCAGCAGGCGTCCTAGTTATCTGAGAGGCTGTTTTAGGATTACATGCATGAGACATGATCGTGGAACATAAGCATGAATACATAGAAGGTTTAATAATTACCAGATGAAGTAGAATGGTTAAGTTGTCAACCTCTATGCTCCTGATCCCTGCCATTGTTGTTGTTCCTGAATTAGTTCGTTGGAGTGTCAGAATATCATAACATAAGATAGTTTAACATGAAGGAAGGTTAATGTAGGGACCTGTTGTTGTTCCAGTTATTAGCGTTGTTACAGTAATTATCATTACCGCCACGCCTCTCAGAACCAGAACGGCCATTACTCTGACTGTTTCCCTTAGATGCTTGCTGCTGAATGGCCGCAGGCTTACGATCGTCAGCCTTCTTCCTGAATATAAAGTTGAACAGAGGATGATATGAAACTGAAAATATTGATGGAAATGAATGGTTTACAATTGGTGATTGAAGATACCTCTTCACTGCCCTTTCATCACCAAACTCCTCTCGTTCCTGAAGCATCTCAAGCTTACGGGCTGCATTGGCCACCTGTGCTACTATAGTTAACGGAGCACAAACCAAACTGGTGGCAAACGAAGTGCGACGAGCCCATCGAAACTTCTCAGCTTGCTCCTCAGCTGTACCAGCTGCTGCTCCAAAGAAACCAGCCAAACGGAGAAACCTCTTCATGAATTCGTTGTTATTCTCCCCAGCAACCTGTTGGATATCATGAAATCCCGCTTAAGCTTATCCTATTCAGCATGTGGAAAGTACTGGTTAAGGAAGAGCTCCTTAAACTGGTCCCATGTCAGTAGTGAAAACCAATTATCACCACCATTGGACTGCTCGACAGACTTCCAACACTGTAGCACATCACCTTCAAACTAATAGCAAGCCAGTATTGCCTTGAAGATGCCGTCACAACCCATCGCATCGAATATCTTCTTGATGTGAGAAATCAAAGCTTCACCCTCGTTGGGACTGTCAGTCTGTTCAAACGAACGGGGTCACTGTTTGTTGAATCGCTCCAACCAAGTCATGAGAGTAACAGGTGGTGGTGGTGGAGGATTGTTATTGTAGTGGTTTTTAGGATGAGGGCCATACTGAACGCCCTGAGCTTGAATTTCAACATGAACTTCGTCCTGATTTCATTGCGAAGTTAGGGAAGTTGGCTGCATTGACAGCTGCAGCCAACTCTTGAGCATTACGTGTGTTCACCATCCGACACTTTAACAAAACAAATTGCAACATAAATGATAAGTCTAAAATGAGATGACATAAAATGCATGAATAATGTATAATCAATGAAGCAGTTTATAATGCATCAAAATAGTTTAAAATGCATGATGCAGTTTATAAAAACTTTTATATGCACGAGGGAAAACGCCTATGGTTAGTTCACCCAAAACAAAGGACATAGAGAGGGGACGCCTATGGGTCGGTCCCAAAGTTAAAAGTTTCGATAAAAGCACATGCGACTAAATAGGGCCAGTCTTGTAGTCATAAACCTGCGACAATGACATGAATGCATAGAATAAAATTAAAATGCATTTATGCATGAAAACCAACTGTCAGTTTTAGGAAGACACTGGTGACTGCCCATAAGTCACAGGTCATGTTTTACAGAGATATAGGTCGAAACCCGTGTCTCTAATACCATAATTGTAACACCCCATTTGTTAAGATGGAATGCCATAGTAATATATGGCGTGTCATCGAAGTATGCAAGGTAAATGTCTACACATTCATGACCATAGAAATACCAGAATCAAACATCGGTACTCTAAGTAACTCATACAAGCAATATAAAGTATTGTAAAAGAAAGGACTAAACAATGTCCAAAATAAGTAAAGTATGAAAAAGTGGGAACAAATGTATAAGGTAAAAGAGGCTGGATAGCTTCCATCCGAATGCACATAATCTAGAGTTCCTACTTGCGCCCTCGGGTACCTGCCGTTTGGGAACATAGAAAAGGAAAACGGTTGATCGTAACGCTCAGTGCACGGATATATAGCATAACGTAAAGACATAAATGAAGCATATAAAGCATATAAAGCATGAATTTTAGCAGAAATGAATAAGTCCTGAGAAAACCAAGATGTATATCATGTTTATTGGTTGTAGTTCTGAAAACATAGCTTATGTTACTTAACAAAATATGTATTAGTTTATATACCAAAAGCCAATATAGGTCATGAGGTCAACAACGTGCATGAATAATTGGAGAGTGACCTCGTCATGCAATTAGAGGGGATGCATCTAATTAATTGGTAATGGGTAGGAGGGACCAGATCCTTGTAAAGGATGCAAGGCACACACCACATTCACCATGAAATCCTGACTGAAACTGAATCCAGGATGCAGCTATACGCCCCACATGATAATAATAATATAATAATGGCCAAATAACTGAAAGGGAAGCCACGAGTTATCACTCCGTCGTGGTGAAGTCATAACACTAGTGCCTCTATTGTTATGGTTATGGTACCTCCATAACTAGGTGAAACTGGTCATGCATGCATATGGCTAAGGTAACTAATAAAACATAAGCATTTAATCTGTAACTACTGGGGAAAACAATTGACTACATTCGGGAAATGCTAATAAAGGAAGAGGTTGTCCTTACTGAAGGAGAGGAAATCCATACCTTGTGTCCATTAGAAGCTAACGGAAACGTTGTAGAACCTACTACGCCTTGACGGATAATACTACATAAGAATGGGAACGTGTATGGGTTGTCTGAATTACATGTGTTTTAATGGTTCTATGTGTTATTAGCTTGTTATACTTATTCTGTCATGTTTCAGTGTTTTATTGTGTTATCTGTAGTTATTATGATGTTCTGTAGTGTATTTTGCATGTAATAGTGTATTATAATACTTGTATTGTAATACTAAGTAACTTTATCCATAAACCGTAAGTTTCCAAAAATAGAAAGTTTTCAAAAATAGTAAGTTTCCTTAATTAGAAATAAGCTGGATTAATAATAATAAGTAAAGTGAATTAGTATAATACAAGTCATGGTCTAAAGGTAATAGCTTATTAAATAAATAACTTGTTTAATTAATTAAACTATATGTTATAAGAATTTAATTAAAAATACATGTTTTAATTAAATTAAGCTAAGTAAAATACTTTAGGTTATACGTGAAATACTAATTTTAATATTTAACCTAAGTCAAGAATTTAATTAAATTAAAAAGTCTAGTAATTATTTTAACTAAACATATTTTCTGATTTTAATATTTCTCGAAACCCGAACCCGTGTTTTAAAAATTAACCCGAGCCCGAAAACCGTGATCACACATAAGCCAAACCAAACAGCCCTACCAGTGGCTAGACCGCCTAGCCGGTTGCCACTGGTGGCTCTCGGTTCCCACTACCGAGCCACGACAGCCTGGTTCACACCGATTCCCACCGATTGTGATCGGTTCCCACTGTTTCATGTTTGTTTGGTTCCCACTGTTAATAAAAAAGCCCCACCGAGACCCTATTGGTCTCGGTTAGCATTTGATCCAAGCCAAAACCCTACCCTGACTCGCGGTCGGTTCACTCGGCCTACGTTCGAACCAAACAAACCCCACACCAAGACCATGAGGTCTTGGTTGGGAAAAACAAACACCACCGAGAGCTTCATTGCTCTCGGTTTGGTGCTCGGTCGAACAAAGCAACGATAAGCACCCCTTTAATTCATGTTTTAATTAATTCCACATGTTTTAACATCTTGTTTTTATGATTAATTAAATAAGAACATGAATTCGATAAGAATTAAAAGAAAGGAAAAAAAGGTTTTGATTTACCGAATTCATGGAAGAAAAGATTAGGATCACGATCACGTACACACAATTAACCAATAATCAAAATCGTCTGGTTTTCCTTGTTGGTTTGATGTGGCCGGCGTCAAGAGAGGCAACAGGAGGCAAGGGAGAACTTTTTCTGTAAACCTAAAATTATGATTAATGTTTCCTGTGTTTTTTACTTAACATGGGTTTTAAGTTGGGTCATGGACCAAGCCCACTTTCTCCTTCTCTCTTGTCTTAGTCGCGGCATATGGGGCCCACAAAGGGAAACCCGTAGTTATTCTCGAGTTAAATTATTTACGTTCTCATACTTGTTTTATTTATCGTGCATTTTATATGTCGTGATCGTAATATATTTATAATATATAAGTAAGTACGTGTTAATTAATATCGTGTCACGTAAATTATATTATAAATGGAAAGTTTTAATTTTACTGTATTTTTGTATGTTCACTGTTCATGTGTACTGTTCATGATATTTTAATGTGGGTTTTACACCCGTGCCCTCTTTTGGTCTAGGTAGCGACGATGTGGAGCTTCCCTTAGAGACTGTGATGGAAGGATTAACATTGGCGCGTCACAAGCTCGAAGGCGCAGAGACCCAACCAGATTACCATCTAAAGCCCTCCAAGGAACGTTTGATAGTCCCGGTGTTTGCTCACCCATGAGATGCGGACAACCCCTTCCATATTGCAAAGGAGCCCCCCCCCCCCCCCCCCCCCTGTCTGAAGTGATTGCAGCGCACGCTTGTCGTGATGCAGCCAAGAGAGCCGCAATGGGTCTAGAGGCTTCATCCTCTGTTGGTGCTGCCCACCTTGCTTCCATGGTCCTTATGCTTCCATTTCCATTATTAGAGATGGACGAGGGGCTACTAGAGCTGATGCATAAGAACATGAAGGAGCATCGGGAATCCGCCTATCGCCCTCTCGTCTTGAAGCTTAAGAGGTCTTCATTTGATTCTGATCTTTTGTCAAACATGTGATGTAATATAAACAACTTGTTATCTAATTTTTTTGGTGCGTGTGTTCGCACTCAGTTTGTAATAACTTAGATATTTTGTGTTTATGACTTAGTTTTTGCTCCACGTTTAAAATGTGTAACGCGGTTTTGTTTGTTTTATGAATTAGTGTGATTGCATAAATGGTCCTATGGGTGAGGCAAAATGATAACGTGTGGTATACCGCTACTACCATAGGGACCGTCCAGGGGAGGCTGGCCTGTTGTTAGGTGTGCACAAGTGTGTCTTCATTCAGGCTCAGCATGAATATACTGGCTGTAAAAACTTGCTACAACGTCATGAATAGCAAGGGGCCTAACAAGGATACATGATTCGTGGCCGAGAGGGTTGCATCCCTCTGACACGACGAGTCTAATTAGTAGGTTTGACCTTTTCCTCTTATTTCTATTGGAAACGTTGTGTACGCGTACGCTAGTAGGCATGATGTGATATACAAATTATGTATGTAAAAAATGTTTGAAAATGTGTCGTGGAACAAGCTAGGGACCACGACTTTTATTAATACTTGCAAGATTTTGAGTACATGATAATGAAATAAAAAAGAAAACAATACATGCGTTAAAGGTAGCACTTTTTCAGTTGGCAAATATTCCAAGTCCTTCGAAATTCGCGACCTTCCATGTCGCGCAGCCGGTACGCACCATCCCCCAAAGCTTCCGTCCACCATGTAAGGCCCCTCCCACTTAGGTCCAAGCTTTCCTGTGTTTTCTACGCGGATAACTGCGTTCACGCGGTATACAAAGTCTCCTGGTATGAACGAAGTCTTTCTCACCCTAGTGTCGTAGTAAGCCTTCATTTTAGATTTTGCCTTGGCTTCATTGATCGCTGACAACTCTCGTCTTTCATCAATTATGACCAAGTTCAACCGTAATTCATCGTCGTTCGTAATCATGTCAACTTCCATTGTGCGGAGTGTTGGCAATCCTATTTCTGTTGGAATAACCGCCTCCGTCCCGTATGTTAGGGTGAAGGGGCTATCTCATGTAGCAGTTTTTATCATGGTGCGGTGCGCCCATAACACGTGTGATAATTCATCCGCCCATTTCTTGTTCTCCTCCCCCCAGTCGTGCTTTAACACCGTCCCCCAGGCTCCTATTCGCTCTTTCAACTAGCACATTAGTTTGTGGATGGGCTACGGATGTGAATTGTTGCTTTATGTTGTTTTTTGTGCATCAGTCTTTAAATGGGTTCTCCGTGAACTATTTTCCATTATAGGAGACGATTTCCCCAGGTAGCCCAAAGAGACATACTATATTATCCCAAACGAACCCTTTCACTTGGTTGCCAGTGATTGTTCCCACCGATTTGGCCTTAATCCACCTCGTGAAGTAGTCTATTGCAACTATTAGGAACTTAATCCCTCCGGGTGCCATCGTGAAAGTCCTGCGATATCGATTCCCCATTTATAAAATGGCCAAGGAGAGGTAATGGGTGTTAGTTCTTGCTGGGGCAGGCGCGACACTTGTCTGTGCACTTGGCAGTCGTTGCACTTTGAAATGAGTGTTCGCGCATCCGAATGCATTGTTGGCCAATAATATCCACTGCGGAGCACTTTTGCCAACAATGAAATGGGTCCTGCATGCATGCCGCATGATCCCTCGTGTATCTCGCTGATGACATATTGCGCCTGCTACGGTCTTACACATCGTACCAGTGATTGGAGCAACGATCGTTTAAAAAGGATCCCGTCCCTAACCTCAAACTGTCTCGAGCATTTGCGTATCCGTCGTACCTCGGTTTCATCTAGTAGGAGTAATATGTTTGTCAAGTATTCTACAATCGATGTCATCCATGTAGGACCTACTTCTTCTACGACCGATGCAACTTCTTCCTCCCTTATGGATTTTTCTTTGAGGATTTCTACCAACACCTGTTTAGATAAGTGTGCGAAGCTGGTGCATATTATCTTTCTGAGGGTGTTAGATTTTTTTTTTCTCCCCTCTTCGTACATGGCGTATCAGGAACTTATTGAAGCCCTTGATTAATGACTTAGTTTTCTTCAAGTATAGTATCATATTTTCCTCCTTGGCTTCGTACTCACCTAGTATGTAATTCTACACTAAGCGGGAGTCCACATTTTCTTCAAGATTGCGTACACCCATACGGGCTGCGATCCGTAGGCCTGCTATGAGTGGTTCATATTCTCCTTCATTATTTGTAGCTGTGAACTAAAAATGTAGTGCGTACGTGAATTCCATACCTTCAGGGTTGGTGAGAAAAAAGCCTGCGCCAGATCCGTTCGTACATGAGGATCCATCTGTGAATAAGTTCCATGGGTCTTGGTCGCCCTCCTTATGTATATATGTATGTTCACCTTCTTCAGGTTTTTCAATGAGGAAGTCTGCTAGGATCTGCCCTTTGACAGCGTTACGTGATCTGTACGTGATGTTGTGTTCTCCTAGTAGAACACTCCACTTCTGTAATCTGACTGTGACGTCTGGTTGTGATATTATTTGATTTATTGGATGGTCCGTAATGACCACTATTGGATGATCTTGAAAATATTATCTTAGACTTTCTTCTGCGAATACCAATGTTAATACCAATTTCTCCATTGGTGTATAATTTAATTCTAAGCTTTGTAAAGCTCTGCTTATGAAATATACTGGTGTTGCACGTTCTCTCTATCCGTCATTGGCACTACACTGATTGCTCCATGCGTAGCCGAAAGGTATACTATCAATTCTTTTTTTGGCCGAGGTACAACCAACGTGGGTAGCGAAGATAATTGCCTTTTTAGCTCATCGAATGCTTTTTCTACTTCCTTTGTCCAATTGAAGTCTCCCTTTTTTATGCATTTCTTGAGTGTTTTGAATAAGGGGAGTGACTTCTCTATTGATTTGGACAAAAACCTATTTAATCCAGCTAGCTTCCCGTTTAACGATTGTACTTCCTCTTTTATCCTTGGGCTTTGGAGTTGTATGTCCGCATCTGCCTTATCTAGACAATGTTTGATGCCATTAGGCTCGATCATGTATCCTAGGAACATGCCTTCTATGGCTCAAAAAGTGCATTTTTTCGGATTTAATTTCATGTTTATTTTCCTAAGTGCGGAGAAGGTTTCCTCTATATCATGGATGAGTTCCTCCTCAGTGTGACTTTTTATGACCATCATTAACGTACACCTACAAGTTACACCCAATCTGACTGTCGAACGCCTTATATACCAGTCATTGGTACATAGCACCCACGTTCTTGAGTCCAAATGGCATTTATGTGTAGCAGTACACACCCTGGCTAGTGTGGAATGTTGTCTTCTCCCCGTCCTGTTCCGCCATTTGTATCTGGTGGTATCCTTTATATGCGTCCAAAAAACAGTTAAAGGGATATCCGCACATCGATTCAACTTTCTAGTCTAATTCTGGGAGCGGGTAGCAATCCTAAGGACAAGCTTTATTAAAATCTGTGAAATCAACAAACATGCGCCAACTGATATCGTGCTTCTTGACCATCACTAGATTAGAGAGCCAGTCATGGTAGTAGACTTCTTTGCATGATACCCGCGTCTACCAGTTTTTTAATTCGTCTAGTATTGGCTTACTGCGTTCTGGAGCTTGTCCCCTTTTCTTTTGCCTGACCGGTATATATCCTTCACGGATCTATAAACTGTGTTCAGCTATTGATCGGGGTACGCCCGTCATATCTTTTGGTTCCCATGAAAAATGTCCAAGTTACCCTTTAAGAGTTGGCACATGTCTGACTTTCCTTTGTCGGATAATGTTCCCCCAATTGTTATCTCTTGATCTGGGTACTCTGAGTGAATTTCCACCTTTAAATTTGGTGGTGAACTTACTTTTGGCTCTGCCGTCACTCGCAGTGGTTCTGTAATTATGTTATATTCCGTGAGTGGTACGGCTATATTGAAGATCGTCATTATTCCTCCTTCCACCGGGAAATTCATCATACCCTGGGCCATGGAACGTACTACTCGCATGCTAAGATGGCGGGTTGCCCAATGATCCCGTTGTACTGCGATGGGGATCGTATTACAAGAAAACTTATTGAGACTTTCGTTGAGTGCTCGTCATCTCCTATATTTACTACTAGCTTTAAGTGGCCCAAACGCCATACTTCTTCTCCACTAAATCCAATGAGTGGTGACGACGCAGGTACCATTTGGTTCCTTAACTCTGGGCTTAATTTTAAAATTGTAGAAACTAGAAGGGGGGTTAAATAGTGTCTCATCTATTAGTCACCTAATTAAAATTACTTTCAATTAGGTTTGTATCAAAACTATCTTTTACTTGAAGATAAGTTGCATAATGATTAGGTTCAATTCAAATGCATTAGCAATGGTAATAGGTAAGTATAATGATAATGAAATAAGTAAAGAGTAAGGAAAGAGACAACCTAGTGACAAGACACCAAGATTTATAGTGGTTCGACAACGAGGCTCTATCCTCGTTTCTACTCCACTCCTCGAGTACACCTACTTGAGATTTCCACTATATCCACAAGCTCCCTTCTTGGCGGTGAAAGCCTTACATCGTCGCTTACATTATTTTCTGACACTAAGCTAAATGTCGAGACCTAATCATTAGCTAGGACCAATCTAGACAATGTTGCCTACTTCACAATTTAACGACACAAGGCTAGATGTCGAGTTCTAATCTCAAGGTAGAACCAATCTTCACGACGTTGCCTACTTCACCATTTTACGACACAAGGCTAGATGTCGAGTTCTAATCCAAAGCTAGAACCAATCTTCACGACTCTTCACTTTGAAGCTAAGTGAGAGCTTCACAGAACACAACTACTAATCACTTTCAAGTTTAATGAGAACTCACAAGACACAACCGCATCACTTTATAGTTTAGTGAGAGCTACTACACAATCTATTACAACTCAACTAAACATATCCAAGTACACACATGTAGCTTGGATCTACACAACACAAATCCAAGAAAACACATATGCAATGGATGTACACAACAAATCCAAGTATTCACAAATAGCTTGGATGAACACCACTAGTCCAACTATTCATAAATACAAATGGATCAACAAAAACAAAAAGGCTAACATGATGAACATGACTAATTCATGGATTCATCTTTATCACAACACTAGTGAGTGAGTGATCTTCTCATTGGACAAGGTAAAGGAGGGGATCAATAGGATAATCATATGTAAACATACTTAACACATTAAGTGATCAGTTACTAATGATTATGCTATAGAAAAGAGAAACGGGGCTGAGAAAAACGTCCAAGAGGGTTATTGGAAAATGAGATTTGATCCATTATTTATAGAAGACAAAGTGTAACGGCTAGCTGGGCGCGGATCCTTATCTAGCCCAGTGGTTCCATATCACTAAGGAACCACCTAGCTACTTAAGGTACCGCCCAGTAGAGTACGCTCCCTTTTTTGTCTTTTAGTGGGGTAGGAATATCTGAGGTTTTTTAAACCTTCAAAGGATATTCTTATGGCATATGGAATATGCCATTTTCAAATTTACATTTTCCATTTTAATAAAAGATTTTCTTAAAATAAAGTTTATTAAAAAAATCTTTTGTCATATTAACAAAAGAGAGTTTTATGGATAATCACTTTGATGATCACTAAGTATGATTAAGAAAAGTTAGTGATATGATTATTACCTTAATGATAGTGTTAGTTAAATAATTCATTTTGTGTTTTACATTAAATGTGTTGTATAGTTTGTTGTGATCAAAACTAAGAAAGATTAGTTAACACTAATAATGTTTTTAGGCATCACTTGCATTAACAATCACCTCCTTTTTGATTACGAAAAACTATAAACTCATTTACGTAGAAACACAAAATATCGAATTATTAACGAGTTTATCACTATCATTTCTCCCCCTTTGTCGTAGCAAAAAGGTAAGCACAAGTATTTGAAGAGAACCGGACTTTGCTAGTAGCTGCCCCTTGGTGGTTGCTCCCCCTTGCTTGGGGCACCAAGTGTATGAGCTAAGGTGACATGCTACACAAAGGTTAGTAGAAAAGAAAGAAACACCAATGTATATATGATCACTACCTACTAAGTAACTTGAGAGGGAGAAGGAGAAGAAATATCAAATTAGAAGCAAGCATTTGCTAAGTATGTCCAAAGAGGTAAATGAAAAAATCAAAGTTCAATTGGTGGAATGAAGGTAGAAAAGAAACATCCAACCAATGAAGATGATAAATTTGTCAAGGGGTTAAAATTTAGAATTGATGGAATCACCCATAATCAATTGTAAAGATTAACCACGTTCAACTCAAAAGGAAGAGAGAATGATCAAATAAAGAAAACAAACATAACACAAAGGTTTCATATTACATAAATATGAAAGAGAGAAACAAGGTAGATAGTCATACACATAATATGAGCATCTAAAGCAAAAGATATGGAAAATAAACCACAAAGCATAAGCTATTCTAATAGTGATAATTTTCCAAGATTGCTTAAAACAATAATGACTCTAAAACAACTAAAGTTTTATTGACTCCAAGAGTACATAGTCCTTTAGTTGGAAAAATAAGACGACAAAGCATCATTCGAAGTTTTGTCCACGGGAATGAAAAATTTGAGAGGAGGTCGAGTGAGGAGGAATTCAAGAAAATTTAACTTCTCATACACATGAGCAAGTTCAATTTGTTTAAATAGACAACAAGCACACGAGGATCCATGATGTAACACAAATTCGGTTGATGGGGGAAGGCCATCACACCTAGGGTTTGGTGGTGGTGAGGACAGTGGGTAGGAAATTTTTTCATAATGCCTTGTGAGGTTTGGGAAGGTTGAAAGGTCATTGAGTTGGGGGGTGTCAAAAGGTTTTGGTGGTGGGGGGAGATTTTATTTTTCTCTGGTGATGGGGTTAATAGAGTAGGTCTCATTCTAATACATGATTGGAGAGAAGGTGGGGTTCTTGGGTGGTTTGGATGAAGAGGGTTCATTTTTCTTGATCCAAATAGGTCGAACTAAGATCTTCGGTTTCTTTGAAAGCTAGGATGAGGAAGCTTTGGGTGAGGAGGTTTGTGACAATGAAATGTCAAGGTTATGAAAGGAAGAGTTAGGCATTGTTAAGGTTTCAGAATGAAATCTCAAGGTGGAGGTATAAGAAGAAAGTAGACAAGGCAAAGGTTTGAAAATCAAATGTAAAGTGTCAAGGAATGTTTAGCCAAATTGAGTAAACATGAAATCTTGACAGGGGATAGGGTGATTGAAGAAAGACCAAAAATGAGCCAAAAATTGGCTTTTCTGTCCGCGGTACCTTATAGGGACCGGCGATTCCTTATCACTTAAGGAACCGTGGACTTGAAACCATGATTTTCCAGGGTTTTGAGAAAAACTAAGACTTTTTCAAAAAATTGCAAATCTTAGAATTTTACCTCTATTAGCACTAAATTATGCTAGGGTTGCATGAAGCAACACATTCACAAAGAATGTGTTGACAAAGGGTGACAAAATATTTTAGATAACATTTTGAGCCAATTTTAGTCAAGTTTTAGAGGTTGTAATAGATTTAGGTTCAATTTTAACTTAGAATTAAAGTTTATTAATGTGCACATAATGATAGAAATACATAAAGCTAAGTCCATAATTCATTCTCATAAAACACTCATGAAAGAGATACATAAAGGAAATAAAGAAAAACAATTAACTAAACTAAAGATAAATTAAAACTAGGTCTTGACTAGGAGTCTTCCTTGGCTTGGTTTTCTTAACAAAACTTATTAGGGAAAATCATCATTTATATCCTAGGAGGTGATTGGCAAAGAGACTCAAAAAAAATCTTTGCAACTCTATGTGAGCCCCAATCATCTCCATTCTAAGGATATCAAGGAGATAGAAGTTGTTGAGGCAATAAGGGCAATTAGTGCCATTGTGCATGTAAAACTCATAATAGCTAGGATCACCCAAGTTTGGAGTGTTTGAGGGGGGTGGAGGTGGAGGAGGTATGTTCTCCAAAGGTGAAGTGGGTGAGTGTGGAGGTATGCTCTCTAAGGGTGAAAAGGGTGAGTTTGGAGGGGTAAATGGTGAAGTCACCATGATATCAACAAAGTCATTCACAATTGGAATGCTTTGGATGGGTTGTGGTTGGGTAGTCACATCCAAGAGTTTAATTGGTGTGAAGGGTGAGGAAAGCTCATTCATCCTAGATTGGAATGAAGAGGAGGTAGAACCATGAGAATGGTTGGTTCCATGGGTAGAGGTAGTCTTGCATGGAGCAAGAGGTGGTGAGGTTGATGAAGAAATGAGAATTAGGACAATCTCATTCTTGGGTGTGTGAAAGGGTGAAGAGTTAGGTTTAGGCATTTTAATCTTAATCTTAAGATTTTTCCTTGAGGTGGAGTTTTTGGATGAGTTGAGCTTCTTGTAGAAACCATGGTTGAAATGAGAGGTTTAAGGAAGAATGGTTTGATGTGTGAAGAACATGGCTAACAAGGTGGGTTTAAAAGGGTGAGGGGATGATCCAAACTAGTAATGGGTTAAAAACATTTTATGTGAACAATTAATTTAGCTAACCTAGTTTAGGAAATGTGCAGGTTTTTGCAAAGAATCAAGCAAGGTTTACATAGATTAAGGAAAATAATGTAAAGCAAAGATTTTGTCGGACACAGTAGCCGGCGGTTCCTTATCTAGGGCGGCGGTTCCTTATCAATAAGGTACCACGGGTCGATATGGAACCGCGACCAGAGGTGTTCAAAAATGGTACTTCCTCAAACTTTGGTTAGACCAGATTTTTACCAAAGGATTTTCAAGCCAAAATTAACTACTGACCAAAATCTAGGAAGCTAACTAACACATAGGATGCACAAAGCTATGCAAATCATAATCACAATGACATAGGAAATCATTTAGGATAAATAACAAATAATCCAAACAAGTAGAATTTAGTTAATACACAACCAAGATAATAAAAAATTGTTCAACATTACATGTTTACCAACATGTATTCTTTGAAACACTTCAAAGTCTTCACCTTCTTTTCTTGCCCAATCCCTTGATCATATTCCCCAAATACATGAATCCCTTCCTTGACTCAACCCGATGTTCATGCAATTCACCTCGAGTAAAGATTTTCACGGTAGAGATGCTCCATATTGAGATCTTTCGGTACTTCACTAGAGGAATAATGAGGTGGAGGAGCTAAGTCTTCAAGTCCATCCACGAATGAGTTTGAGGATGGGTAGGAATTACTCAAAGATTTGAAGTGAGAACTATAACCTATGCCATCACCATCACTTGTTGACATATAGGTGACCTCATTACTTCTAGGCTTTCGTGCATATACCTCTTGAATAGCAAACATAACCCGATGAACCAGGTGAAAGCGAGAAAGGTCGAGGTGGGGAAAGTCATGAGCAACCCTTTTGAAAAGGCGAGTAAGAAGCATAGCATAGGGAAGGTTTGTTTTGGGCTTTCAAAGGGCATAATTTATTCGTCGAGCGATATTGAATGCCAAATTGTACTTGGTTGATGTAAAGATGCAACACAACATATGCACCATACAAGCCAAATTGTACTTGGTTGATGTAAAGATGCAACACAACATATGCACCATACAAGCCCATTAGACCATAAAATCCTTAAGGTCGCTAGAGAGCACTTCATAGTGATTCACATTTCGCACATTAGAATGAAGGCTTCTCACAACGTTTCCATCACGCTCTTTCGAAATGATGTCAAGGATAAACTCCGGATCCATTTCGGCATGGTCATTTGGAGGTTTGTCGTAGGATTCCTAGAGAGCATCAAGTCTCCATTTATCCGTGAAACGACAAGTGCCTTCATATGGCACACCAAGAATTTCACCAAAATTTTCGAGAGAGTATTGAATCATTTGATCATTCAACAAGAATCAAATGAAGACTTCGCCATTGTATTCAAACATGGAGTAAGTGCTAAAGAATTCTAGAAGAAACAAGGGGTAAATATCTTCTTCTATGTTGAGCAAGCAATCAAACCCCGAAAGCTCAAACATAGATTTGATATAGTCATAACCCGTTATTCCCTCATCAACAACTCTACCCTCATGGAAACATCGAGTAGAAAGAGATGGAATGGAGTTTCGAAGTTGAGTGGAAGCATTGGTTTAGGAAATGTTTGGCATGTATTGTTTAGTAAGTTGATGATCCTTTTGGTATTGTGAAGGCGTGATTAGTACCTAAATAAACACAAGAAAATATTTTTCCAATCACTCATATGAAAATAAAATCAAAAATTAAAATATGAGAATGTGTTATATCAATTTCTTGACAAACAAAGGATTGAATCCATATCATTCTCATGTTCACAATGTATCTATTCCATCATTAACCAAGAACATATGAGCTATGTTGGATCAACAATGGTCTAGAACATTGGTTTTTCAAAACAAGGTTTTTAGGTAAGCATTAACAATGCAACTACCTATTTGTTCATGGGTTCATCTCAATTCCATCTTTTAACCAAAATCATTTAGCCAAAATTCGGATTTGTTCTACAAGTGGGTTTTAGTGAAATCTTAATGATTACGAACCTAAGGAATCATAGTAAAATAACCATGTCAACCCATATTCCTATGAAGGTTCTAATTCAATATCAATTTTAAAAATCCCCAATTATGAAAGGATGAACCCTAGAACAAAATAGATGAAATTGAAAGAAAGTACTTACAATTAATTGATGTTTGATGAAGGATGAGTGAAACCCATAACTTGGAATCAATTAATTTTAGTGATTGAAGGTTTTTGAAGCTTCAACAATGGTGGAAAAGATGAAATCCGTCGGCTGTGTGTTTTTGGGAGGAGAGGGTTTGGTTTGAAAAATATTATTTTAATAAAATTGGCACTTTGACAAGCTTTACTGCCCGCGGTTCCTTATCGATAAGGTACCGCAGGTTTGAGCCGCCAGAGATAAAGAACCGCCTATAGAGGCTGGTTTTTATTAATGAAATACGCCAAAATTTTGAAAACCAAGTTTTCTAAAATACTTAAAAATAAATCTTAAACCTTTTTAGAATATCATTGGATCATCCATAACACTAAGAAATATGCCTTAATGAAGGATTACGAGTTGAATCGAGATCGAAAAGAACCGAAACGGACAAACGACTACTCGTAGCGAAAAATCAAAGTGGAGAGAAGTCAAGGGAAGTGAATCAAGACTAAGATCAATGCTAAAGGGATTAATGACAATCTTCAAATCATGGAGACGAAGAGCTTGTGTCATATATAGTGGTTTAAGACGTGCCTTTCTCGTGAAGTGTTAAAAGGCTTTGGTAATGAATAAACACAAAGCAAGTATTGATGCATAGACTAAGATCATTTTCAATAATAGTCTTAGTTTAAACCAAAATATGAGCAAGATATTAATTCACTTTCTCTCCCACAAAGGGCCTACTAACAGTATGGGTGCAAACCATAGATATCATGCTTGATACTTTAAGCTACTACTAACTCACTCTACATCACCATAGTGAGTCAAGTATCCAAGCAATGAAGGTTTGAGAGGATAAAAGAAAAGAATATCAAACCAAAAACAAATGTCAAGGCAAGGATGCCAAGAATAAGCACATAGTCAAGTAATGATCAAAAGAATGATCAAACGGCGTGTGGAAGAACGAAAGCGTACTTTGGTCACAAAGAGCATTCCAATCTATCAAGGAATCAATGCAATGCCCAACAATGACTATGATGAGTACTAAGTCTTCAAGGACTAGTATCATTCCCAATCATCTTGATATCATCATTCAAAGATGTTGAAGATCAATGAAGATAAGTCTTCTACAAATGCAAGTAACTCAATCCACAACCAATAAAATGATTGATCTTCATGAGTACCTACACAAAGCAAGATGCAAACTAGTAGATACATTTCAAGAGTAGATCTAAAATGCCTAAAGGATACTAATCTAAGAGGGATGCAATATTACCAATTAAAAGACCTAATTTTCTAAGAAAAAATAGTTATGACCAAAGAGAAACTTTATTACAACTTGACCTTCTAATTTGAGGAGACAATGGATCGATCTATGTTTTAAAATACAATATACTTCAAAGATCTTGAGTGACCATCGCTCTAATACCAATTGTAGAAACTAGAAGGGGGGGGGGGGGGGGGTTGAATAGTTTCTCATCTATTAGTCACCTAATTAAAATTACTTTCAATTAGGTTTGTATCAAAACTATCTTTTACTTGAAGCTAAGTTGCATAATGATTAGGTTCAATTAAAATGCATTAGCAATGGTAATAGGTAAGTATAATGATAATGAAATAAGTAAAGAGTAAGGAAAGAGGCAACCTAGTGACAAGACACAAAGATTTATAGTGGTTCGACAACGAGGCTCTATCCTCGTTTCTACTCCACTCCTCGAGTACACCTACTCGAGATTTCCACTATATCCACAAGCTCCCTTCTTGGCGGTGAAAGCCTTACATCGTCGCTTACATTATTTTCCGACACCAAGCTAAATGTCGAGACCTGATCATTAGCTAGGACCAATCTACACAACGTTGCCTACTTAATAATTTAACGTCACAAGGCTAGATGTCGAGTTCTAATCTCAAGGTAGAACCAATCTTCACGACGTTGCCTACTTCACCATTTTACGACACAAGGCTAGATGTCGAGTTCTAATCCAAAGCTAGAACCAATCTTCACGACTCTTCACTTTGAAGCTAAGTGAGAACTTCACACAACACATCTACTAATCACTTTCAAGTTTAGTGAGAACTCACAAGACACAACCACATCACTTTATAGTTTAGTGAGAACTACTACACAATCTATTACAACTCAACTAAACATATCCAAGTACACACATGTAGCTTGGATCTACACAACACAAATCCAAGCAAACCCATATGCAATGGATGTACACAACAAATCCAAGTATTCACAAATAGCTTGGATGAACACAACTAGTCCAAGTATTCATAAATACAAATGGATCAACAAAAACAAAAAGGCTAACATGATGCACATGACTAATTCATGGATTCATCTTTATCACAACACTAGTGAGTGAGTGATCTTCTCATTGGACAAGGTAAAGGAGGCGATCAAGAGGATAATCATATGTAAACATACTTAACACATTATGTGATCATTTACTAATGATTATGCTATAGAAAAGAGAAAGGGGGCTGAGAAAAACGTCCAAGAGGGTTATTGGAAAATGAGATTTGATCTACTATTTATAGAAGACAAAGTGTAACGGCTAGCTGGGCGCGGATCCTTATCTAGCCTGGCGGTTCCATATCGCTAAGGACCACCTAGCTACTTAAGGTACCGCCCAGTAGAGTCTGCTCCCTTTTTTGTCTTTTAGTAGGGTGGGAATATCTGAGGTTTTTTAAACCTTCAAAGAATATTCTTATGACATATGTAATATGCCATTTTAAAATTTACATTTTCCATTTTAATAAAACATTTTCTTAAAAAGAAAGTTTATTAAAAAATATTTTGTCATATTAACAAAAGTGAGTTTTAAGGATAATCATTTTGATGATCACTAAGTATGATTAAGAAAAACTAGTGATATGATTATTACCTTATGATAGTGTTAGTTAAATAATTCGTTTTGTGTTTTACATTAAATGTGTTGTATAGTTTGTTGTGATCAAAACTAAGAAAGATTAGTTAACACTAATAATGATTTTAGGCATCACTTGCATTAACAAAAATAAATGCTCATACAAGATTTCTGCTGATGAACCATTGTCCACGTACATGCGGTGAATGCTATGGTCTCTAATGCTTACTTCTATTACTAAGGGGCCCTATGCCACGGTGTTCGCACTAAAGGGGGGGGGGGGGAGAAAAGAGATGTCTCTTCCTCTGGAGAATCTTTGGGTCACCTTTTGCATAGTCCTTCTTTGCCACGTTTGTACCTTGTAGACAGTTGCGACTGTATCATTTGTCTTTTGTTTTCCACCTTCTGAGTCCTCTTTGACAAGGTGTTTCAGCCTTCCCGCCTGCACTAAGCTTTCAATGTGCTTTTGTATTTGAATACAGTCGTTGGTGGCGTGTCCCTTTTCTCCATGGTATTGGCAGTATCTATTGCCTATGTGTCTTTCCTCTAGAGTGACCATTGGTAGTGGTCTTGGGAAATTTGTTACTTCTGATGAGAGGATCCATCTTTCACGTGAAAGGCCAAAAGAACATGTTCCAAGCAAAAGCCTGATGTTATTCAACACATATTCACAAAAAGAAGAAAAGCTATAGAAGAAAAGAGAAAGTGGACTACGAGCTCAAGAACGAAGATCTAACATGCTAGATTAGGACTTTGTAAATTTGGAGTGACCTCCCTTTGAGGGAGATTGTTTGAAGTACGTTTTTAGTATAAAGAAAGTCTCTGTCACTCCAACAATATAGTTATAGGCTCGTAGTATAAGTTTAATTGTTATTTACTTTAGCCCGACCCATGAGCATGTTCATGGGCCGGAAGCCCAAGCCCATTAAGGGTCTTGGTATATAAACCCCTTTCCACCATGGAAAGGGGTGTTGGTTGTTTACTTTCATTTTCACTTAATATAAGTTTTCTTTCTTTGTCTCTCTAGTTTCTCTCTCTAGAAAAACACCAACCCTCTTGATTAATTATAAGATTATTACTTTTCTACAGCTTTCCTCGGATGTGAGGGTAGCTTTCGTTTATCTTTTTTAGGAGGAGGCTTAGCTGATCTACATTCTACGTCGCTTTCCTAATGGTGGGTAGCGAAGTTAAGAATGGCGAGCTCGCTCCTCGGAGAGGTGCCTTTATCACATCATGACTGTTTGCATCGCTGGCCAACCTAGGGGTGTTCCCTATGGACGCGATTTGTCTGACTATTGTCAACGACCTTCGGCCACCTCCACCCGTTCCTTTTCTTGTCATGCTTAGAGTGTAACACCCCCAAATATACACAATTCAATACAGCGGAAGACTCGTTGGTGTTACGGGATAGCACATTACTCACATCATAGACAACACTTAAAAATCGCGTCGTTTAATAATAAAGCATTTCCATTCATAAATATCAAATTTACATAGGTCCCAAGTCATATTATTTCATACGAAGTTTTACAAAGCATTTGAATGGAAATTATTGTTTAAGTGCGGGCCATGAATTCTTGTCGTCTTCCCGAGAATTACCTTCAAGTACCTGAGATAAAACATGTTAAAAGAAAAGGTCAGCGATAACGTCGAGTGAATTCATAGAGTTTTATAAAACCATCAATATATCATCGGTACATAATTATTACCGAAAATCATTTTGTACCAATCTTTGTAATAGGCCATAAAATAGCCAAAGTCATTTTATACAAATCCTTATCAAAATCATAATATAGGCTTTCGCCTTCAAAATCATTATACGAACGATTGTCGTTAAAAACATCATACAATACGTTTTATAACGTTGTATAGATTAAATAAAAACCGTTATATGAATATGGTTATATAAAACAAAACACGAACATAATATCAATGATAAGACCCCATATTGCTAGTCAGGCAATATATCGTAATACAAGACGTATATTATTATTTTCAATATTGGATTATTATAAGCCGCATGACATTGTTACCTTACTATACCAAAAAACGGGTAGCTAGCCCGAAACTCATTTGCCCATCTAAATTAGCGTGTCGTCACAATAATCACGCTTGTGTAAATCTTCTCATACATAAATTCGCTTACCAATCAATGTGGCACGACGGGGATCAACCTTCAAGGCACGAACTGGGGTGATCGTCCCCAAATAGTACTATTATATGCATAAGCGTCTACCAAATCCCGGTAGTTCACAATTCATGCTAATGGGACTTTTAGTGACATAACCTAACTTTAATAATCCATTTTATCTCATTTATCGTGTCATTTAATCATTCATCGGGTCATACAATCATTCAGGTCCAAATCAATAAATAGACAATCGGGACAACTAGTGTCCTATTTTATAAAAAATAACATGTTATCTCCCTCGCGGGTTTATAAAACATTTCATAAAAACATTTCATAAAAACATTTAAAAGAGTGCGAGGCTATGAACTCACGTGGATGTGGGAAAGCGGGTTATCGGCAATTCGGATGTACGGTACGTGCTTCAATCACGGAAACCTAGACAAATAATAGTCGTCTTAGACTCTTGTCCAATGACTTTATAAAAATAACGATTATGTATACATATGATGATTTTATATATATGATGATGATCAAGTGGGTTTATATATTCTTATTTACTCATTTTAGTGTTTATGTATTGGTAACTTTTTACTAGTTTACTAGTTTTACCTATTTACATGTTTTAGGTCCAATAAGCCTATTATAAGTTCATTAACTTGTATTAATCCATTTTATACTTGCATTATCAGTATTTATACTTTACATGTTGAGCCCAAATGGGTTAAGCCCAATAAGTAATATTTATAAGTGTTGAACTTATTTAGTTAAATTATTAGTCCAAATATGCTAACTTAGCTCGTTAATGTCCGTATGTCATATAGTTCGGGTTTTATCGGTTTTTACTTGTATTAGGTACTTATACATCAGTATATGACTTTTAAAAACTTTACATTAGACGGGTTTGATCGTCTAAGTTTTAATTGGCGAAAAACGTTAATTTTACGGTAATAGCCGAAAAAGTCGTAAAAATCATGTTTATAGTTTTTATAACTTATAAATCTTATTCAACTACCATTTTTATAAAGTGTCTATTTATTTAACCTTATACATATTTATATAAATGAAATTTATAATTTAGTGGGTTTTAATTCACATTTTATTCTATATTAGTTTGAGTGCTTATATAATACTATTAAACATTAATTCTTCAAAATCTGATTTTTAGTTTCATCTTCACCATTTTTATCATATCTTGAGTTCTATAAGGAGATAGAAGCTCATTTTTTGGTGGCATAAACTTCATATTATGTGCTACAAATAAGTTAGTTATAGCTACTGCTCATTCCATATCTAACTATTCTTAACAGTCGCTACAAAACAGACTATTCAGATTGGTACACTAATCTTGTTTTGATCATATCTCACTCATTTTGATGATTCCATTGCATGGTCAACTCTCACATGTGTATGACATCTAACACTTACTGTAAATGGATTCCACCATGCAATTTTATCAATTCATAACTTGGTTACTTACTGTTTTTATACAACCAACAATTTAAGCAAGATTTTAACCTTGTTTCTTATGGTTTTTCATCATTTTAATCATATTTATCAACACTTGATCCCCGCACAACATTTTTATCAACATATATTTAACATATACATATACTATAAGAAAGAAAATACATGATTACTGATGGTTGAGTTTTTGCACACCTTTAGGAAAAGGAGGCAATTAGGGCAAGTGTTAACAAGTAGTTTAGGAAAACCACAAGTTATGACCCTAAAGTGAGTTTGTTTTCGAGGAGGCTAGTGCGTTGTGTTAAGAGATGAATAACTATGTGATTTATTGTTATGAGAAAAGAAAAAAAATAGAAATGGGATAAGAAGAGATTGACGGTTACGATGACGGATTACACTAAGACGAAAAGGTCGTTCACGTAAAACCGTAAAAAGCACCAAAAAAAAAATTTACCCTAAAAATTCCTAAAAATTGCAACAAATCCTAAATAAAGTATAAAGAGTTTACAAAGAATCAAAAATCACCCAAACCTTTTAATTAATTAAATAATGATTTTTAATGCTAATTAAAGCCCTAAAAATCAAGTTAATTACCAAAAAGCCCAAAATGAGTTTTATCACTTTCTAAACCTCTAAAACAACCTAACTTAATTTAAAACTATTTTTGAAAGTTTTAAAATTGATAAAAACTATTTTAAAACAATTAAAAACTATTAAAACTTAAAATAATTCTAAAAATAAATCTAAGGACAATCAAAATATTCTAAAAGTTGCAAAACTCCTAACTTTATATATTTGAACTAGGAAAAATGAAAAAAGTAGAAAAAAATAACTTTCAGTTTTTAATAATAAAATAATATAAAAAATTCAAAGTTTATGAAAAAATTCTAAAAAATTACCAAAAATCTAGAAAAATGTAACTAAGACAGAAATGCAAACAAAAGTTTCCAAAACCTTTTTAATAACTTTATATTAATATTTAAAGTTGGTTAAAAACCCTAAAATCATATAAAATCAAAATTAAGTTAATTTAAAAACTTTAATTGATGTAAACCTCAAAAATACTATTAAAAACTTAAAAACTATTTTTCCAGATTTTTAAAACACTTTTTCCTATTTTTTATTTACTTTCTAAAATTAAAACTTAAAATAATCCTAATAAATTAACTATTCACTTGAAAAATAAAAATTTTAATCCAAAAAGTCCTAAAGCTGGTAAAGAACCAAGGAAAAATGCTAACAAGTGAAAAGCTAAAACAAATAAGCTGGAAACAGCTTATTACTAAACTGCTTGAACTAATAAGTTATAAAAACAAACCCCTTAAGTATTTAAATAACCAAGTGATAACCAGTCAAAGACCCTAGGGCAACTGGTTATCACGTTGGTGTGTGAGAGCAGTGGCGCAGGTTCGAGTCCTGGCCACGTCCTTTTTGTTAAAAACTTTTTTTTTCTTTTTTAAATTTATACAACACAAAATCAGTAACTTACACTTACTCTAAAACACAATCTTATATCAAAATAAGCTAGAATTAAACCAAGTGAAGTCAAAAATATGCCCAGATTAGTTTTGCTAGATGAACACAAAGAAAAACGTATCTTCACAAGTGAAGAAATGAACAAGAGGGCTTGTTCATGGTGATTTGTGGGATTTGATTGACAATGGGGGCACCCCTACACTCAGTTGAGTGTAGGGAGTCAATGGAAGCAAGAAAAACACAGGCTAACACACAAAAATATCACACAACAATGCAAAATTAGTCACTATATAGTACTAGGGGGCTGTTGGGAGTTTTGCTGATGCAATGTGCACTTGGGCGAGTTTTGGTTGACCAAAACTTACTCAAGTCACTCAATAACTTCTTCAATTCAGGCACAAGTCCTAAACTACCCTAATTCCTAACAAGCACAAAGATTAGACTAGCAAAAACTTACAAAATCATGCAGTTTTGATGTTTACTGATTTTTAAGCTAGGTTTCAAGATTTTTGCATACAAAACCTTCCAAAAGGTACCAATTCAAACACCTATGCTGAAAGAAACAGAAAGCTAATGAAAAGAGTGTATTTAAACAGATTTTAAATCATTTTGCAAATCACAAACTAATTATAAAACCTAAATCCAAACACTCCTTTTTACTTGCTGATTTCACTTTTAACAAACAAAATGTCTACAAAACTTAACCAAATATATTCTAACTTATCTAATCATGCATAAACACCCTTTTTAAGCTAAATCAAACATGAAGCATTCAAATCAAAGCAGATTCATGCAAAATCATACACCAAACAGATTTTCAGAAAAATTAAGAAAGAAAAATGAGAAAGGAAAGAGAATGAGCACCTCCCTCACTTTGCATCCTAGTGAGGGTCAGTTATGCTCCCCTGAGCTTAAACAACAACTAGGTAAGCCAGGGTTCCTTGGAAGAAAATGGGTTGAGATGAGGTTGCTGATTGAATAGAAATACTCCAACCTTTTGATGATATATGGGTACTTCCCTGCACAATCACCACAAGACCAACAGAAAAACTTCAAATATCAAATGCTACAAGCTTAAAGCTTGTAGCTTTTGATATAGTAAGTGTTAAAACCAAGTGGGTAAGAATAAGCAAAAAAGCTTTCACCTCACAATGCCTTTTACCCAAGCTTTTATACCCACTGAATCTTGATATCTCCAAGATATCAGGGTTCAATGGACATATATAAGCCCAAATAAAACATCTTAATGTGGCTTATGAACCTTTTTGCCAAATAGAAAACGGATTTCCAAAAAAACTTGAGACCTTCCTTTTTGAAAACTCAAAATACTCAACAATCAATTGTGGAACTCAACTTGCTTTTCTAACACACACCAACTTTTAAAACAATAAAAAGGAATTACAGATTTAAAACATACCAACTTTCATTAATTTTCAAAAAGGAATTACAAAATGTTGAAAAGCAAAAACTGGAACAAGAAAATATAAGTGACATGCCACTTATATTTATACTAACTAAAAGAACAATCTAGAAAAATGAATAAAATATTACAAAGCTTAAACCCTAATTACTGAATTTCCTTGAATGCCCTTGGTCTTCAAATTCGAATCTTCGTCAATGGTGCATCATGTGATGCTAGCTGGATTGATAGTTGTCTTCATGTGATCTTAAGCGTTTATAAAGTCCATTGGGGCCAAGGAATGGCTGTGAGCCATTGATGTGAACAATATCACGTGAAGGGTGTAGCAGGGGAGGGGACAAAAGAGTGAGGAGTCACTTTCTGGGTGTGGGGTTATGTTGGGGGGAGGGTAAATAGTAATTCTGGAAAAAATGGGGGTAAAACCCTTTGTTTTTAAGGTTAATTGAATTAGGGTTCTTGTGGATTTGGGGATTAACAGGTGGGTGTTTAATCTGCTTAAGGGGTAATTAAGTTTTAAAATTCTTGTTTGCCACCAAAAATAAACTGATTTAAAATCAGTTAAATTAAAATGGATAGTGGGGAATGACGTGGAGGAAAGGTGATACGTGACTGGTGAAGGTCTTAAAGTGGGTGACGTGGAGTGATGGTATTGGTGGGGGAATGTTTGGTTGTCTCCCCATTTTGGCCCCTCAATTCTCTTGTTCTTGCAACTTTGTTTAGAAACTTGTCAACGCCCCATTTACTCACAACAACTTTTACCAACTTGCTGAAAATGGCCCAATATACTTTCAACTTTGAATAAGGACCATACATGAAATATTTGCATTCTTCAAGGGCTAATAATGTCATGTCTTGAAACTTTAGGACCAAACTTGTAATAATTGAGGTTTACAAGGGTCTAAAGTGACAAGTCTTCAAAAAGTGAGCGACCAATCTTGCCAACTTCAAATCTTCAAGGTCTTCTTTGGAAATTCATGATTCGGGTCCGGTTCATTGTGCGGCTTCCTTTCCCGTGTTCGTTTTTTATTGATTCTTGTGATCCTTTTGTCATTCCCTCAATATCCGTACCTAAATACACAAGCAACAAACACGAGCATATATTTGGCATTTTAATGATATTTAATGCATTTTAAGCTCAATTTGGACGATGAGACTATGTATAAAAGCAGTCTCATCAATTACATAATCAAAATAACAAGAGGATGGGAAGAACAATCTTTATACCACCAAGATTGTGTAGGTATTCATCAAGGCTTGGATTTTTGATGGAGAAACTTGTGATAGATCAACATCAATCTTCATGGCCACCAATACTTGTAGACTTCATGTAGAAATCAGCCCTTACTTCACTTGAAAACTCCTTTTTAGATGTTAAAACTTGCACGAATCTTCATCTCTTTTGAAGGAGATTAACATATCTTAATACCTTATAAAACATTTAGACCATTTTCTAAAAATGGTAGTCTTAAAATTTCAGCCTTAAACATTTCCTTATTAGGAAATAATACAATATGAAATTGTAACATCTCAATAATTTGTAACAAATGAAACAATTGAAAAATTTGTAACAACTCAATAAATATGTAATAAAAGAAAAAAAGTAACAGTAGCATCAATGAAAATTAAATACAGAGTAAAAATTAAAACAATTGAAAATTTTGTAACAACTCAATAAAGGTGTAATAAAAGAAAAAAAAAGTAACAGTAGCATCAATGAAAATTAAATATAGAGTTATAACCTCCTATCACAATACATATATATACCTACCGTCTTCGTTCTCAGAATTATAGCACGCAACAAGTTGTTACAACAACCACTGTTACGAGACCACCACCCGAACCCATAACCTCCACACCAAGCATACAACCCAAAACCCGCACCACCACCCGACCACACGACGACCGAGACCAATGCCCACCAAATGAACTCCGACAAGATCAAAACTCTACCACTACTAGGGAACCCTCTACTACTACAACACTATCCTCACCACCATCATCAGATCCTCTGTGCCGCCACCACATCATCATTTGTCGCCACAGTACGCTGAAACTGTTACTTTTTATGATTTCAGTTATATGTCATATCGGTGGTAGATCTTGTGGTTCCAATGGTAGATCGGGATATAAAAACTCAAACACAACAAAAAAACACATCCAAGCCATTTAACCAGACCCTCCCTAAACCAAAAATAAGCAAGTAGCCACCCCATCGTATTATCCCCCGTCACCACCACCACTTAAATCCGACATAACCACAACAAAGACCCTTTTCTCTAAACCGGTATTGATTTTGTTGCGGTTATTGGTGCATGATATCGAACCGAAAGTGATTGTTGGTGTTTTGATGACGGTTTTGTGGTTTTACACGAATCTAATAGAAAAGATAAATTAATGTAGTGTGTTTGGTTTGAGAATAGAAATGTGTAGGCCTACATTAAAGTCACACAAATTTTGTGATTGACAAATTAGGGTTTGAGATGTTATATTACTTGGGTTATATTAATTAGGTTGGGCTGATTTTTGAAGTTACATTTACAAGATATAATTGGGCTGATATTTTTTTATGGTTATAAGGTTTTAAAGTTTAGACTGAAATTCGTTTGGTTATATGTAGTACTATATAATTATAAAAAAAATGGACAACAAAACCCTGTTTGTCTCACCACCAAACTGAAAATATAAACAGCTACTTTAACTTTTATTGTGGCGTGGTTAATTATTAATAAAATGCATAACTTAATATAGTCATAGTTGCCAAAGTTGTTGCTAACATTGTTGCAATCTTGCAACTACATCAAATATATAGCTACTAAAACTTTGATAAAAATGAAACTTTACTAATGATCGTCGCCACAAAAGAGTAAATATCGTGCAATTAATAATTACAAAGATAAACAAATTCTATCAAATGTTCGCTTCCATATCACTTTGTTAATATGATGAATTCAGATAGCAATGCAAAAGTGATCCGAATGTCGTTGAAGTTAAAGCTGAAGACATCATGAACAATATTGTTTCAGGTTTCGAGGTAAATTTGTTACATATTTTGATATTACTTTGTCACAACTAATAAAAATAAAATCATATAAACAAAGGTTATGAAAAAAAAATTGTTCGCCATGAAATTAGTTATCGGGTACCCGCCGCCGCATTGCGCGGGTACCCGGCTAGTGTAAGTTATAACAATAGTTTGTGGTTAAAATTGTATGATGATGGTGTTGTGGTGGCTATAGTGGACGGCCAAAATGGCTAGAGAGAGAGTTGAGAGTGTTTTGCATGTTGAGTATGAAAGAAATGGTTTTGGTGAAGTAGTTTTGATGGTTTTGGTGGAAAGTTGGCTTCCATGTTAAGCTAATGCTAACATGTGTTAGCTTTCCAGCTAAGACTTTGACACATCACAATGTGTGGTGTCAAGTTTTGGCCATGGGTTAGTGGGGGTGGGGCAAAACTTGTTTTTGTCTCATCCTCAATTATTTACGGGTACTCCTCGATTCTAGTTTCCTCGATTTACGTGCCCTCGAGTCGTTTTACGAAAAACGTTTTTATAAATTATGAATCAACGGCACAAAACGAATCTAATAAAAATTGTCTCATCAAAAACGAAGTTCGAAAACGTAAATACGTAATCCTAAGGTTTCTCGTTTAGTCGTAAAGGACGTTAAATTATAATCGTAAGTCCTAATATCTTCTCGTAAATTTGTGAGTTTATGAACCAACACAAATGTAACACCCCCAAATTTATACAACTTAGTACAGCGGAAGACTAGTTGGTGTTACGGGATAGCACATTACTCAAATCATAGACAACGCATAAAAATCGCGTCGTTTAATAATAAATCATTTCCATTCATAAATATCAAGGTTACATAGGTCCCAAGTCATTACATTTCATACAAAGTTTTACAAAGTGTTTGAATGGAAAATATTGTTTAAGTGCGGGCCATGAATTCTTGTCGTCTTCCCGAGAATTACCTTCAAGTACCTGAGATAAAACATGTTAAAAGAAAAGGTCAGCGATAACGCCGAGTGAATTCATAGAGTTTGATAAAATCCATCAATATAATATCAGTATAAAATTATTACTGAAATCATTTTGTACAAATCATTTTAATAGGCCATAAAATAGCCAAAGTCATTTTATACAAATCCTTATCGAAAATCATAATATAGGCATTTGCCTTAAAAATCATTATACGAATCATTGTCGTTAAAAACACCATACAATACGTTTTGCAACGTTGTATAGATTAAATAAAACCGTTATATGAATATGGTTATAAAAAGCCTTAAAAATCATTATACGAGCCAATGTCGTAAAAACGTCATACAATACGTCTTATGACGTTGTATAAAATCAAATAAAAACCCTTATATGAATATGGTTATGAAAACCAAAACACAAACATAATATCAATAGTATGACCCTGTATTGCTAGTCAGGCAATACATCGTAATTCAGAGCGTCTAGTAATATTTCGGTGATTGGATTATTATAAGCCGCATGACATTGTTACCTTACTAAAACCAAAACGGGTAGCTAACCCGATACCAATTTTTGCCCATCTAAAGTAGCGTGTCGTCACAAAGGTCACGCTATGGAAATCTTCTCATACATAAATTCGCTTACAAATCAATGTGGCACGACGGGGATCAACCGTCAAGGCGCGAACTGGGGTGATCGTCCCCAAATAGTACTATTAAATGCATAAGCGTCTACCAAATCCCGGTAGTTCACAATTCATGCTAATGGGACTTTTAGTGACATAACCTAACTTTAATAATCCATTTAATTTCATCTATCGGGTCCTTTAATCATTTATCGGGTCATACAATAGGGTCATTCAATCATTCGGGTCCAAAATCAATAAACAAACAATCGGGACAAATGGTGTCCTATTTTATAAAAACTAACATGTTATCCCCCTCGCGGGTTTATAAAACATTTATAAAAACATTTAAAAGAGTGCGAGGCTATGAACTCACGTTGATGTGGGAAGGCGGGTTATCGGCAATTCGGACGTTCGGTACGTGCTTCAATAACGGAAACCTAGACAAATAATACTCGGTCTTAGACTCATGTCCAATGACTTTACAAAATAACAATTATGTATACATATGATGATTATATATATGATGATGATCAAGTGGGTTTACATATTCTCGTTTACTCATTTTAGTGTTATATGTCGATAACTTTTATACTAGTTTACTAGTTTTACCTATTTACACGTTTTAAGTCCAATAGGCTTATTATAAGTTATTTAACTTGTTTTAATCCATTTTATACTTATATTATCAGTGTCTACACTTTACAAGTTGGGCCTAAATGGGTTAAGTCCAATGATAAGTTTATAAGTGTTTTAGTCCATTTTTGTTGTATTATTCGTCCAATGACGTTAATTTAGTCCGTTAACGTCCGTATGTCCTATAGTTCGGGTTTTATCGGTTTTTACTTGTTATACATGTCTATATATCAGTATATAAGTTTTATAAAGTTTACATTAGACGGGTCCAACCATCTAAGTTTTATTTAACAAAAACGTTAATTTTACGGTATTAGCCGAAAAAGTCGTAAAAATCATGTTTATAGTTTTATAACTTATAAAACTTAACAAGTTATCATTTTTATAAAATGTCCACTTATTTAACCTTTAACATATTTATATAAATAAAATTCATGAGTTAGTGGGTTTTAACTTTACATTTTATACAATATAATTTTGAGTGCTTATATAATAGTATTATACTTTATTTTTCAAAAATCTGATTTTTATCTTCACTTTCACAAAAACTGCCATATCTTGAGTTATATATGGAGATAGGAGCTCAAATGTTTATCACATAAACTACATGATATGTGCTACATTTAACTCTTCTATAGCTACTGTTGAATCATCTTCTAAATATTTTCTAAAAATCGTCCAAAACAGTGAACTCAGATTTATACCTTAAACTTGTTTTGATCATATCTCACTCATTACTTTGATTCCATTGCATGGCCAACTCTCACATGTGTACAAGACATATAGCTTACTGTAAATGGATTCTACTTCATCATTTTATCAGTCCATGACCTGTTTCTTTACTGTTTTATACAGCCATGTAATTTAACCAAGATTTTAACCTTGTTTCTTATGGTTTTTCACCTTTTTAATCATGTTTATCAACACCAAATCCCCACATAACATTTTTATCATCATATAATCATCATATACATATACAATAGGAAATAAAATACATGTTTACATAATCAAAATAACAAGAAGATGAGGAAGAACAATCTCTATACCACCATTAGTGATGAAAAGATGAGGTTTTTGATGAACAAGACTTGGTTCTTGTTATCATATCTTCAACTTTAGCAAGGAAACTTCTTGAGTCCTTTGGATGGATGAAGACCTCCATGAAATCAGCCCTTTAACCTAATGAAAACTCCTTTTCATAAGTTAAGATCACCTCCAATCTTCATATCTTTAAAAGGACATCATCATATGTAGATTGTAGCCTTTGTTTATGGTAAATTTTTGATGGTTATTGTGGTGGTGGTGGTGATATGAACGGCCATGGGAGAGTGAGAGAGAGATTTTAGATGGTTTTGCATGTAAGAAATGAGTGTGTGTTGTTTGAGTTAGTAGTTTTAAGTCTTGGGTGGTTTTGGTAAACTTAGGAGGACAAGTGTCTACAACTTAGCTTAATTTTGACACACAAGGGTGTGTCATGGAAGCTTGGCCACCACATGTTATGGGGGTGGGGCAAGAGTTATCTTGTCTCATCCCCATTTATTTACGGGTATTCCTCGATTCTAGTTTCCTCGATTTGCGTGCCCTCGGTTCGTTTTACGAAAAACGTTTTTATAAATTATGAATCAACGGCACAAAACGAATCTAATAAAAATTGTCTCATCAAAAACGGAGTTCGAAAACGTAAATACGTAATCCTAAGGTTTCCGGTTTAGTCGTAAAGGACGTTAAAATAAAATCGTAAGTCCTAATCTCTTCTCGTAAATTTGTGAGTTTATGAACCAACTCAAATTTAAAATCTCAAAATAATAATCACGGACAAATTTATTTTCTAAAATGTCGGACTGTCACCAAAGACGGTGTATGTAAACGTAAGCACTTAACGTTGAATCCTCCGGTTTAGACGTAGTCGATGCTACTCCAAGACGTAAATCCAAATTTCTTCCCAAAAATAAGTGAGTTCATATTGTAACATTAAAATAATATTTTCAAATAATATTTGAGAATAAAATATCAATCGTAAATTGACGGATTGTCACAGCATTTACCCCTAAACAGGATCTTTGTCCTCATAGATCATCTTACTACTCGCTTCTTATAGAGTTAAAGCCATGTGGGTATTTCCTCCACATTCGGTCTTTTCTCACAAGTGTAATCCATTATAATACGCGAGTTTCATCAAACATAACTACGGGAATAAGATCAGGCTAAATGTTGACTTACTTTCTCTATCCATGATGTTCACGGGTTTTGATGAATGCAACTTTTCGCCGATCTAAGCTCTACTAAGAATAACCAGATTCTCACTTGATAGATATTCCATCAAGTTCGATTTACGAAACATAATTCACGCAGTTCTTGAAGTCCGATGGTAGATCCAGCTTATATGCCTTTTAAACCAATCTTTCACATCATCTCAATGGTCCCAAACAACGGGGACTTATATCCCATGAATTGTCAGATCATAAGGTTAAAAATTGTGGCATAACTTCGCTACCCATTTGGCACTTCAAGATCTACATTTCATATTCACATAACCTCTTGCCTACTACCGGCTGTCAATAATCAAATCCTAATTTCAACAATCATTTCAGATCTCGCGGGTCGGGTATTTTGTAAGGTTAGGTTCGCCATCATAGGAAACCTTAAACCTAAAAGACATGTCTAACTCACAATGGGTGTATGTCGGGTGTCTTTATCTCAACTCCTGCTTACAGATGCTCTAATATTTAGATCCTAACAAGATTCGATCTCAATCCTAATACGATGATTATCAATGATAATCCTTCCAAAGGAAAACGATTATATGATTCATTACCAAAGGTCAATCATTCAAACACAAAACATCACTTATATTACCTTGTATCGTTACTTTACCTCGTCCCTTCGATTTGGGGTGGTCCATAGTACTCTCATCAAGGTTCGTTCTCAATGATTTCTGAGCAAATCTCTAGAAATTCGATGCGAAGCGAGGATCTTGATATAGATGTTCGATACAGGCACACCATGTTTACATAATTCTTTTGCATTTATCATTAACGGGAATGATATTAGCAGATTTGGTCAGTCTATCGACGGTGACCCAAATCGAATCAAATTCAGATGATGACCTTTGCAATAGCTAGACGTTTACTAATGTATGAGGCGATGTCTGCCTTCATAATTTGCCATTAGTACAACTTCTTCAGACAAAGATACTTTTAGTCAGAAATGACATAAATAGAATACTTATACTTACAAATTCCAACATAACTATATCTCACAATCTTTCAATTTTAGACAATCACAAGTGGTCTTTTAAAATATTTAACGCTATCGGCTTCTCAATTCTGATGGTTCACATTAGCCGCGAACCCCTTTGATTATCTATATTATCCTTTTTACAAACATCGTTTATTTTTATATCGTTCGGCAATTTATTTTGAACCTTCATTATTAAGGAACATGTCCTAATTGGTTCTTTATCTATTCTATATTATGTGTCAGTATCTATATTCACTTCTCCTGATGATATAAATATCACGTCCGTATTCATTCAAAGTTTCTTTCTATATTATGCGTCAGCAATTACGTTCACTTTCCTGATGAAATAAATATCATAATCGTATTTATTCAAAAATTATTTCTTCATATCTTCTATGTTTTAGTTTCGTCTTTACTATTATCTTTATCTGTTTTATTCAATCCGACGTCTAAAGCGTCGATAATTATTACATGTAAATTAACAATTTTTAAATGTCTTAGTTCGACCAATTTATGAAACGTAAACGTAAAAATTTTAAATGTCTTAGTTCGACCAATTATATAAAATGGTCAAAAATAAATTTGAATTTAATTAACACGATTTTTGTTGATTTATCAAAAATAATTAATAAGATTCGTAAATGTTCGAAAAATCTTTGGTTATACTTTGGTCAAAATTTTCTTAGTTTGAAAAGCAAAAATTATCGTTTCAAATTTCAAGTTATGCTTTAAATGGTTTCCTCAATCCCTTTTAGGTTATCTTGAGGTATACACAAACATTTACCCCTAAACAGAAGTTTAGTTAAATGGTTTGTGTATAAGGGAATAATCCCTTAAAATCCTTTGTTAAAACATTTGTCAAAACATATTTCCATTTCTTTTTGGTAAAATCCAAAGTCTTAAAAGGGCTCTAAATTTTTGAAGAGTCAATATGCATACATCTTACCATTATTAATCAAATGATTATTTTATGTAAAGGATTAAGTTTTTAATCCCTAAGCGTTAATGGTTCTAATCTTTGAAAGGTCAATATAGCTTCCATTATCTATTAATCACACGGTTAAATCATGTACATAATTAAGTCTTAAGTCTTATGTTAAATATTTAAGGTACATGTTTTTGTCGTTCGGCCAATTCAGGGCAATCTATAAATAATTATTAACTCATTCTTACTCTGATAAACAAACATATAGTCCTTAATGATCACGAGCATGAATTTATTAAATTACAGCCTACACACGTGATTCATCATAATTATGAATACTACGTGTGCATTGTCAATCCAAACGACATCACGTGAAACTCATAATGTTCATTACAAGTACCGGATATAGTGATTGGAATAGATAATCCCTTTCGCAGATGCGAAGTTAATAATAACCATGTCGTGGATCAAATCTTTAAAACATACGCTAGAACCTTGTAAATGATCGAACAAATCTTCCATTTCGAGTTATGGATATCGTTTTCGATTGTCAATTTACTCAGTCACAGTAATCTATAAATATAAGGAATGATAACACCATAGCTCTTCAGGATGACAGGCTTGGTATAATAAAATCTTTCTCCAACAACTCTCTAAGTTGTACGGTAATTCCTTTAATTTAGATGGTGCTGACGTACAGTGCACAAGCCATAAGTGCAGCACCGGAAATATAATCAATACCAATTTCAACTTGCTTTAATGGCGAAAGTTTAGGTAATTTATCAACAAATACTTCCTATAGTTTCAGATAACCGAAACATCTTTTAATAAATTCATATTAGGTTCTTTCTAGATTATAATATCTATGACTAATTTACAACCAATCACAATATAATCTCAAGTCTAAATGCAGGATATGGTCATCCATCAAGAATTATTTAAATCACTTTTGATAATCAACATCTTATCATTTAGGGGAATTCTACTCGAGTTCCCATCAATTAAGACAATGTCGTCATGTCATAATCAATCAATCCATTCTACGGGCACAATCAACTTTCCAGTTGCATTGCCGTCGATAAGATGTGAACTTCTCAAAAGACTAACAATAACTCATAATCCTTCACAGATTCAAGGATATCAGGAGACACAACTACTATTAAAAGAGTAAGGTCAACGCATAATCTACGCGAGAGGATTTCAAATCAGACACAGACGAAAACATTTAATGAATATGAATATATCCCATGTTTTCATAATTTGAGTACGCATTCGAAAGCTCTTCGGATCGTTACCCAGGTCATTCAAATGAAATCAACTCAAAATAAATGATAGGAACGTCGATACATCCAGTCGGGTATCAACACTCGGTAATCAGATACTTTTCCTAGGTATCTCACTACGGGAGAATTGGACAAGAAAGAATTGTCAATTGTCAAATAAGACAATTTCCACGGATGAGTAAATTCGGCTCAGAAGAATAGATGCTACAGGCACATATGTAGGTGTCCCTAACACTATGTCCCTATTTTCACTTCTTGCAGATCTCATAAATTTTAATCCTTCACAATCTTCAAAGAAAATATAGTGTTTATTCATTAGTTTTATGGTGACTACTAATCAGTCTTGCATAGTCCATTCCAAATTGTATGTAGGCGCGCAACTATATACAATTTCAAGATTAACGATGCAATACTCAGTTCGTCAAAATTTTATCATCCATGTTTATAGTAAAATCATTTTCATGCTTAATTCTTAGATAAGAATCAAGAATAAATTTACAAAGATTTTCTTTGTTATGGAAATAATTAAGTTTTCCAAAGTGTTTCATAAACAACTTCATTTCGATAACAATCACTTATAAATCTCACTTTGAATAATCCTTATTGTATTGAAAATTAAATTTCCTCAAAGGATACCATTTTAACTTTATAAAAACAATGTGTGATCTGCAAAAGAGTGATGAAAGCTTCTTCACCAAGAACTAACTAAAATATGAAATGAGCCTTAGCCAACTAATCATGAGGTTCATGACCTTGATGGCACTCAAAAAGATTAATCCACAACGTAACTCAAATCAAGATGAGTACTTGTTCAATGGTTGCATCACTAATGCGAATCATTAGGAAGAAGCAATAAAAGATAGATAACATCGATACATGTAGAATTTAGCAATCAAAGGTAGTCTTTCCATTAATCACAAACAAGTCAAATTGTACCGTAACACATTGCGTGTCACTATGTCATACGATTTTCAAAACTCATCCTACCAACTGATATGTCAGTTAAATTAGGGATTTTTAAAAGATACCACAATGAATACTAATCTACAAGAGTCATTAGGTGTTCCACATGTCCCGGAAGATCCATCGGTCTCAATTCAGAAGAAGATTTCTTCAATTTATTTCTTGGACACTGGGCATCCTCGTCAGTGGACAATGGCCTAGGAACAACACTTAACACGAATCAACAATCAATTAAAACCTTATAACTCAATCACAGGACTTAACGACTTCCTCTTAACAATCTCATATTCCATACGGGTTAAATTTTACTTTATTCAAGTTTCAACCAATTATATACTCAATTCGATATCCTAACTCATTTTCCAATACTTTCAACCTTATTTATAAACCTTAATATGGCAATAAAAGCTCGATATGAATAACACTTAATTTCCAATCCTATATCTCTTACAACAACAATTATCAAATGAGTCACTAGTATGAGATGACTCATACATTCAATTAGACTTCTCGGAAAGGTATTAGTGGCATGAGGCTTTTGGGTAATGGTTCCAATGACAGCCTCAAGTGCAACATTCACCCTTTCGATTTCAATTTAAGAATTGGATGACAACGAATCAGATGACATCTTTCTAGGTGGTAATGTTTTGTCAAACTCCACTCTATAAGAAAAGATCGTCATAACATCGATATCAGTTTTAATCTCGCCAATTCTTTTTCAATATCACCATCAACTAATATCTATGTTTCTACGAATATCAACCATTTGTTGGGGTCATAAATATCCGCAACTTGGTTTAGATCTAGGATAGCTAGAATTCCTACGAGAATAGCTTCGATTGATTTACTAGGGGATTTAGGGTTCCTTGTGACAATCTACGTCGTATAAATACCTCGTATAAATATCAAAATAATCATCAAACAATCATGTAATAAAATTACATCATATATATATATATATAATCCAAGTTATATATATATTAAAATAACACTTCTCAGTCTGGCCTTGTCGGTAACTCGGGAATTCTTCGGCACCGTTATAGTCAAAAGATTTTTAGACATTTTTAGAAAAATGTTTTTAGTAAAAAGATTTTGAAATGTTTTATTCAAAACCTTAGTTTTAAAAATCTTTCGTTCTCTATAACGAGAGCTCTGGTACCAAACTGTAACACCCCCAAATTTATACAACTTAGTACAGCGGAAGACTAGTTGGTGTTACGGGATAGCACATTACTCAAATCATAGACAACGCATAAAAATCGCGTCGTTTAATAATAAATCATTTCCATTCATAAATATCAAGGTTACATAGGTCCCAAGTCATTACATTTCATACAAAGTTTTACAAAGTGTTTGAATGGAAAATATTGTTTAAGTGCGGGCCATGAATTCTTGTCGTCTTCCCGAGAATTACCTTCAAGTACCTGAGATAAAACATGTTAAAAGAAAAGGTCAGCGATAACGCCGAGTGAATTCATAGAGTTTGATAAAATCCATCAATATAATATCAGTATAAAATTATTACTGAAATCATTTTGTACAAATCATTTTAATAGGCCATAAAATAGCCAAAGTCATTTTATACAAATCCTTATCGAAAATCATAATATAGGCATTTGCCTTAAAAATCATTATACGAATCATTGTCGTTAAAAACACCATACAATACGTTTTTCAACGTTGTATAGATTAAATAAAACCGTTATATGAATATGGTTATAAAAAGCCTTAAAAATCATTATACGAGCCAATGTCGTAAAAACGTTATACAATACGTCTTATGACGTTGTATAAAATCAAATAAAAACCCTTATATGAATATGGTAATGAAAACCAAAACACAAACATAATATCAATAGTATGACCATGTATTGCTAGTCAGGCAATACATCGTAATTCAGAGCGTCTAGTAATATTTCGGTGATTGGATTATTATAAGCCGCATGACATTGTTACCTTACTAAAACCAAAACGGGTAGCTAACCCGATACCAATTTTTGCCCATCTAAAGTAGCGTGTCGTCACAAAGGTCACGCTATGGAAATCTTCTCATACATAAATTCGCTTACCAATCAATGTGGCACGACAGGGATCAACCGTCAAGGCGCGAACTGGGGTGATCGTCCCCAAATAGTACTATTAAATGCATAAGCGTCTACCAAATCCCGGTAGTTTACAATTCATGCTAATGGGACTTTTAGTGACATAACCTAACTTTAATAATCCATTTAATTTCATCTATCGGGTCCTTTAATCATTTATCGGGTCATACAATAGGGTCATTCAATCATTTGGGTCCAAAATCAATAAACAAACAATCGGGACAAATGGTGTCCTATTTTATAAAAACTAACATGTTATCCCCCTCGCGGGTTTGTAAAACATTTATAAAAACATTTAAAAGAGTGCGAGGGTATGAACTCACGTTGATGTGGGAAGGCGGGTTATCGGCAATTCGGACGTACGGTACGTGCTTCAATCACGGAAACCTAGACAAATAATACTCGGTCTTAGACTCATGTCCAATGACTTTACAAAATAAAAATTATGTATACATATGATGATTATATATATGATGATGATCAAGTGGGTTTACATATTCTCGTTTACTCATTTTAGTGTTATATGTCGATAACTTTTATACTAGTTTACTAGTTTTACCTATTTACGCGTTTTAAGTCCAATAGGCTTATTATAAGTTATGTAACTTGTTTTAATCCATTTTATACTTATATTATCAGTGTCTACACTTTACAAGTTGGGCCTAAATGGGTTAAGTCCAATGATAAGTTTATAAGTGTTTTAGTCCATTTTTGTTGTATTATTCGTCCAATAACGTTAATTTAGTCCGTTAACGTCCGTATGTCCTATAGTTCGGGTTTTATCGGTTTTTACTTGTTATACATGTCTATATATCAGTATATAAGTTTTATAAAGTTTACATTAGACGGGTCCAACCATCTAAGTTTTATTTAACAAAAACGTTAATTTTACGGTATTAGCCGAAAAAGTCGTAAAAATCATGTTTATAGTTTTATAACTTATAAAACTTAACAAGTTATCATTTTTATAAAATGTCCACTTATTTAACCTTTAACATATTTATATAAATAAAATTCATGAGTTAGTGGGTTTTAACTTTACATTTTATACAATATAATTTTGAGTGCTTATATAATAGTATTATACTTTATTTTTCAAAAATCTGATTTTTATCTTCACTTTCACAAAAACTGCCATATCTTGAGTTATATATGGAGATAGGAGCTCAAATTTTTATCACATAAACTAAATGATATGTGCTACATTTAACTCTTCTATAGCTACTGTTGAATCATCTTCTAAATATTTTCTAAAAATCGTCCAAAACAGTGAACTCAGATTTATACCTTAAACTTGTTTTGATCATATCTCACTCATTACTTTGATTCCATTGCATGGCCAACTCTCACATGTGTACAAGTCATATAGCTTACTGTAAATGGATTCTACTTCATCATTTTATCAGTCCATGACCTGTTTCTTTACTGTTTTATACAGCCATGTAATTTAACCAAGATTTTAACCTTGTTTCTTATGGTTTTTCACCTTTTTAATCATGTTTATCAACACCAAATCCCCACATAACATTTTTATCATCATATAATCATCATATACATATACAATAGGAAATAAAATACATGTTTACATAATCAAAATAACAAGAAGATGAGGAAGAACAATCTCTATACCACCATTAGTGATGAAAAGATGAGGTTTTTGATGAACAAGACTTCGTTCTTGTTATCAAATCTTCAACTTTAGCAAGGCAACTTCTTGAGTCCTTTGGATGGATGAAGACCTCCATGAAATCAGCCCTTTAACCTAATGAAAACTTCTTTTCATAAGTTAAGATCACCTCCAATCTTCATATCTTTAAAAGGACATCATCATATGTAGATTGTAGCCTTTGTTTATGGTAAATTTTTGATGGTTATTGTGGTGGTGGTGGTGATATGAACGGCCATGGGAGAGTGAGAGAGAGATTTTAGATGGTTTTGCATGTAAGAAATGAGTGTGTGTTATTTGAGTTAGTAGTTTTAAGTCTTGGGTGGTTTTGGTAAACTTAGGAGGACAAGTGTCTACAACTTAGCTTAATTTTGACACACAAGGGTGTGTCATGGAAGCTTGGCCACCACATGTTATGGGGGTGGGGCAAGAGTTATCTTGTCTCATCCCCATTTATTTACGGGTATTCCTCGATTCTAGTTTCCTCGATTTGCGTGCCCTCGGGTCGTTTTACGAAAAACGTTTTTATAAATTATGAATCAACGGCACAAAACGAATCTAATAAAAATTGTCTCATCAAAAACGGAGTTCGAAAACGTAAATACGTAATCCTAAGGTTTCCGGTTTAGTCGTAAAGGACGTTAAAATAAAATCGTAAGTCCTAATCTCTTCTCGTAAATTTGTGAGTTTATGAACCAACTCAAATTTAAAATCTCAAAATAATAATCACGGACAAATTTATTTTCTAAAATGTCGGACTGTCACCAAAGACGGTGTATGTAAACGTAAGCACTTAACGTTGAATCCTCCGGTTTAGACGTAGTCGATGCTACTCCAAGACGTAAATCCAAATTTCTTCCCAAAAATAAGTGAGTTCATATTGTAACATTAAAATAATATTTTCAAATAATATTTGAGAATAAAATATCAATCGTAAATTGACGGATTGTCACAACAAATTTAAAATTCCAAAATAATATTCACGGATAAATTTATTTTCTGAAATGTCGAACTGTCACCAAAACGGTGTATGTAAACGTAAGCACATAACGTTGAATCCTCCGGTTTAGACGTAGTCGATGCTACTTCAAGACGTAAATCCAAATTACTTCCCAAAAATAAGTGAGTTCATAATATAACATTAAAATAATATTTTTAAATAAAATTTGAGAATAAAATATCAACCATAAATTGACGGATTGTCACAACATTTATCCCTAAACAGGATCTTTGTCCTCAAAGATCATCTTACCTTACTACTCGCTTCTTATAGAGTTAAATCCATGTGGGTATTTCCTCCACATTCGGTCTTTTCTCACAAGTGTAATTCATTACAATACGCGAGTTTCATCAAACATAACTACGGGAATAAGATCAGGCTTAATGTTGACTTACTTTCTCTATCCATGATGTTCAAGGGTTTTTGATGAATGCAACTTTTCGCCGATCTAAACTCCATTAAGTAATAGTCAGATTTTCACTTGATAGGCAATTTACCAAGTTCGATATACGAAACATAATTTACGCGGCTCTTGAAGTCCTAGGGTAGATCCAGCTTATATGCTTTTCAAACCAATCTTTTACATCATCTCAATGTTCCCATACAACGGGGACTTATATCCCATGATATTTCATACCATCTTATTCATTTTTCCAAGGTGAAAATTTTTGGCATCACTTCGCTACCCATCCGGCACTTCAAGATCTACACTTCATATTCACATAACCTCCTACCCACTACCGGCAGTCAATAATCAGATCCTAATTTCAACAATCATTTCAGGTCTCGCGGGTCGAGTATTTTGTAAGGTTAGGTTCGCCATCATAGGAAACCTTAAACCTAAAAGACATGTCTAACTCACAATGGGTGTATGTCGGGTGTCTTCATCCCAACTCCTGCTTACAGATGCTCTCATATATATCCTCACAAGATTCGATCTTGATCCTAATACGATAATTATCAATTATAATCTTTCCAAAGGAAAGTGATTATACGGTTTATTACCAAAGGTCAATCATTCAAATATAAAACAACACTTATAGTATTTTGTATCGTAACTTTACCTTGTCCCTTCGATTGGGGTGGTACACAGTACTCTCATCAAGATTCGTTCTCAATGGCTTCTGTGCAAATCTCTAGAAATTCGATGCGAAGCGAGGATCTTGATAGAGATGATCGATACAGGCAAACCATGTTTACACAACTCCTTTAAATACAAAAGAGTCAATTTCTTCATCAAGAATCTATCATTAACAGGAATGATATTAGCATATTTGGCCAGTCTATCGACGATGACCCAAATCGAATCAAATTCAGATGATGACCTTTGCAATAGATAGACGTTTACTAATGTATGAGGCGATCTCTGCCTTCATAATTTGCCATTAGTACAACTTCTTCAGATAAAGATACATTTAGTCAGAAATTTCATGAATAGAATACTTATACTTGCGAGATTCCAACATGACTACATCTCAAAATCTCCATATTTAGGCAACCACAAGTGGCCTTTTATACATTTAACGCCATCGGCTCCTCAATTCTAATGGTTCACATTAGCCGCGTACCCCTTTTATTATCTATATTATCCTTCTTACAAACATTAGTTATTTTTAAATTGTTCGGCAATTTATTTTGCACATTCATTATTAAGGAACACATCCTAATTGATTCTTTATCCTTTTTTACATAATGCGTCAGTATTTACATTCATCTTTCCTGATGAAATAATTGTCATGTCTACAATTTACTCAGAAATTCTTTCTTTATATTTTCTAAGTTTTAGTTTCAACTCCACTATTATTTTTATCAGTTTTGCTCAGTCCGGTGTATAAAGCGTCGATAATTATTACAAGTAATAAAATAAAAATGTTCAAAATAAATATGAATTTAATTAACACGATTTTTGCTGATTTATCGAAAATAACTAATAAGATTCGTAAATGTTTGAAAAATCTTTGGTTATACTTTGGTCAAAACTTTCTTAATTGAAAAGAAAAAAAAGTGTCGTCTCAAATTTCAAGTCCTGGTTTAAATGGTTTCCTCAATCCCTCTTAGGTTGTCTTGAGGTATACACAAACATTTACCCCTAAACAGGAGTTTAGTTAAATGATTTGTGTATAAGGGAATAATCCCTTAAAATCTTTGTTAAAACATTTGCAAAACATATTTGCACTTTCTTTTTAGTATAACTCAAAGTCTTAAATAACTTCAAATTATTTTTTTATATTTTTTTTGAAGAGTCAATTTATATTCCAATATCTATTGATCACACGGCCAAATAATGTAAAGGATTAGGCCTTAAATCATATGTTAAATACTCAAGGTACAGGTTTTCATTGTTCGACCAATTTAGGGCAGTCTATAAATAATTATTAACTCATTCTTATTCTTATAATCAAACAGACGGTCCTTAAAGATCACAAGCATGAATTTATCAATTTACATCCTACACACGTGATTCACCCAATTTATGAATGCTACATGTGTATTAGTCAATCCAAACGACCTCACGTGAAACTCGTAATGTTCATTACAAGTTCTGGATGTAGTGATTGGAATAGATAATCTTTTTCGCGGACGCGAAGTTGATGATAACCATGCCGTGGATCAAATTTTTAGAACATACGCTAGAACCTTGTAAATGATCGAACAATCTATCATCTTGGGTAGTGGATATAGATTTTAATCGTCAATTTACTTAGTTCACGGTAATTAAACAAATATAAGGAATGATAACACCATAGCTCTTAATAATGACGAGCTTGGTAGAATAAAAGCTTTCTCCGACAACTCTCTCAGTTGTACGGTAATTCTTTTAATTCAGATGGTGCTGAAGTACAGTTCACACGCCACAGGTGCAGCACCAGGAATATAAACAATACCAAATTCAACTTGCCATAACGGCGAAAGTCTAGGTAATTCACCAATAAATACCTCCTAAAGTTTCAGATAACAGAAACATCTTTTAATAAATTCATATTAGGTTCTTTCTAGATTATAATATCTATGACTAATTCACAACCATTCACGGTATAATTTCAAGTCTAAATGTAAGATATGGTTATCCATCAAGAATTATTTAGATCACTTTTGATAATCAACATCTTATTATTTAGGGGAATTCTATTCGAGTTCCCATCAATTAAGACAATGTCGTCATGTCATAATCAATCAATCCATTCTACTGGAATTATCAACTTTCCAGTTTCATTACCGTTGATAAGATGTGAACATCTCAAAAGACTAATAATAACTCATAATCCTTCACAAATTCAAGGATATATGGAGACACAACTACCATTAAAAGAGTAAGGTCAACGCATAATCTACGTGAGAGAATTTCAAATCAGATACAGACGAAAACATTTAACGAATATGAATATATCCCATGTTTTCTTAATTTGGGTACGCATTCGAAAGCTCCTCTGATCGTTACCCAGGTCATTCAAATGAAATCTAATCAAAAGAAACGATAGGAACTTCGATACATCCAGTCGGGTATCAACACTCGGTAATCAGATACTTTTTCTAAGAATCTCACTACGGGAGAATTGGACAAGAAGGGAATATCAATTGTCAAATAAGACAATTTCCACAGATGAGTAAATTCGACTCAGAAGAATAGATGCTACAGGCACATATGTAGGTGTCCCTAACACTATGTCCCTATTTTTCACTTCTTGCAGATCTCATAAAATTTAATCTTTCACAATCTTCAAAGAAAATGTAGTGTTTATTCATTAGTTTTATGGTGACTACTAATCAGCCTTGCATGGTCCATTCCAAATTGTATGTAGGCGCGCAAATATATACAATTTCAAGATTAACGATGCAATACTCAGTTAGTCAAAACTTTGTCATCATGTTTAAAATATATATTCATGCTTAATTCTTAAATAAGAATAAAAAATAAATTTACAATGATTTTGTTTGTTATGAAAACAATTAAGTTTTCCAAGGTGTTTTATAAACAACTTCATTTTGATAACAATCACTTATAAATCTCACTTTGAATAATCCTTATAGTGATGAAAATTCAATTTTCTCAAAGGATACTGTTTTAACTTTATAAAAACAATGTGTGATCTGCAAAAGAGTGATGAAGAGTTGTTCACCAAGAACTAACTACAATATAATAGGAAATGAGCTTAGCCAATTAATCATGAGGTTCATGACCTCGATGGCACTCAAAAATAATAATCCACAATGTAACTCAAATCAAGATGAGTACTTAATTAATGGTTGCATCACTAATGCGAGCATTAGGAAGAAGCAAGAAAAGATAGATAACATCGATACATGTAGAATTTAGCAATAAAAGGTAGTCTTTTCATTGATCACAAACAAGTCAAATTGTACCGTAACACATTACGTGTCACTATGTCATACAATTCCAATAACTCATCCTACCAACTGATGTCTCAGTTAAGTTGGGGATTTTTAAAAGATACCACAATGAATACTAATCTATAAGAGTCATTAGGTGTTCCACATGTCCCGAAAGATCCATCGGTCCCAATTCAGAAGAAGATTTTTTCAATTTATTTCTTGGACACTAGGCATCCTCGTTAGTGGACAATGACCTAGGAACAACCCTTAACACGAATCAACAATCATTTAAAACCTTATAATCTAATCACAGAACTAAACGACTTCCTCTTAACAATCTCATATTCCATACGGGTTAAATTTGACTTTATTAAAGTTTCAACCAACTTATGCTTAATTCGATATCCTACCTCATTCTCTAATACTTTCAATCTTATTCTTAGACCTTCAAAGTGCAATAAAAGCTCGATATGAACAACACTTAATTTCCAATCCTATATCTCTTACAACAATAGTTATAAAATGAGTCACTAGTATGAAATGAATCACACATTCAATTTGACTTCTCGGGAAGGTACTAGTGGCATGAGGCTTTTGGGTAATGGTTTCATTGACAGCCTCAAGTGCAACATTCACCCTTTCGATTTCAATTTAAGAATTGGGTGACAACAAATCAGATGACATCTTTCTAGGTGGTAATGTTTTGTCAAACTCCACTCTATAAGTAAAGATCGTCATGACATCGATATCATATTTAATCACGCCAATTCTTCTTTAATATCACAATCAACTAATATCAACATTTCTACGAATATCAACCATTTTGTTGGGATCATAAATATACACAACTTGGTTTAGATCTAGAATAGCTAGAATTCCTACGAGAATAGCTTTGATTAATTTACTAGGGGATTTAGGGTTCCTTGTGACAATCTACGTCGTATAAATACCTCGTATAAATATCAAAATAATCATCAAATAATCATGTAATAAAATTACATCATATATATATATATATATATATATATATATATATATATATATATATATATATATATATATATATATATATATATATATATATAATCCAAGTTATATATATATATATATATATATATATATATATTAAAATAACACTTCTCAGTCTGACCTTGTCGGTAACTCGGGAATTCTTCGGCACCGTTATAGTCAAAAGATTTTTAGACATTTTGTGAAAAATGTTTATAGTTAAAAGATTTTGAAATGTTTTATTCAAAACCTTGGTTTTAAAAATCTTTCGTTCTCTATAACAAGAGCTCTGGTACCAAACTGTAACACTCCCAAATATACACAATTCAATACAGCGGAAGACTCGTTGGTGTTACGGGATAGCACATTACTCACATCATAGACAACGCTTAAAAATCGAGTCGTTTAATAATAAAGCATTTCCATTCATAAATATCAAATTTACATAGGTCCCAAGTCATATTATTTCATACAAAGTTTTACAAAGCATTTGAATGGAAATTATTGTTTAAGTGCGGGCCATGAATTCTTGTCGTCTTCCCGAGAATTACCTTCAAGTACCTGAGATAAAACATGTTAAAAGAAAAGGTCAGCGATAACGCCGAGTGAATTCATAGAGTTTTATAAAACCATCAATATATCATCGGTACATAATTATTACCGAAAATCATTTTGTACAAATCTTTGTAATAGGCCATAAAATAGCCAAAGTCATTTTATACAAATCCTTATCAAAATCATAAGATAGGCTTTCTCCTTCAAAATCATTATACGAACCATTGTCGTTAAAAACATCATACAATACGTTTTATAACGTTGTATAGATTAAATAAAAACCGTTATATGAATATGGTTATATAAAACAAAAACACGAACATAATATCAATGATAAGACCCCATATTGCTAGTCAGGCAATATATCGTAATTCAACGCGTATATTAGTATTTTCAATATTGGATTATTATATGCCGCATGACATTGTTACCTTACTATACCAAACAACGGGTAGCTAGCACGAAACTCATTTGCCCATCTAAATTAGCGTGTCGTCACAATAATCACGCTTGTGTAAATCTTCTCATACATAAATTCGTTTACCATACAATGTGGCACGACGGGGATCAACCGTCAAGGCGCGAACTGGGGTGATTGTCCCTAAATAGTACTATTATATGCATAAGCGTCTACCAAATCCCGGTAGTTCACAATTCATGCTAATGGGACTTTTAGTGACATAACCTAACTTTAATAATCCATTTTATCTCATTTATCGGGTCATTTAATCATTCATCGGGTCATACAATCATTCGGGTCCAAATCAATAAACAGACAATCGGGACAACTAGTGTCCTATTTTATAAAAAATAACATGTTATCTCCCTCGCGGGTTTATAAAACATTTCATAAAAACATTTAAAAGAGTGCGAGGCTATGAACTCACGTGGATGTGGGAAAGCGGGTTATCGGCAATTCGGATGTACGGTACGTGCTTCAATCACGGAAACCTAGGCAAGTCGTCTTAGACTCTTGACCAATGACTTTATAAAAATAACGATTATGTATAAATATGACGATTTTATATATATGATGATGATCAAGTGGGTTTATATATTCTGATTTACTCATTTTAGTGTTTATGTATTGGTAACTTTTTACTAGTTTACTAGTTTTACCTATTTACATGTTTTAGGTCCAATAAGCCTATTATAAGTTCATTAACTTGTATTAATCCATTTTATACTTGTATTATCATTATTTATACTTTACATGTTGAGCCCAAATGGGTTAAGCCCAATAAGTAATTTTTATAAGTGTTTAACTTATTTAGTTAAATTATTAGTCCAATTATGCTAACTTAGCTCGTTAATGTCTGTATGTCATATAGTTCAGGTTTTATCGGTTTTTACTTGTATTAGGTACTTATACATCAGTATATGAGTGTTAAAATCTTTACATTAGACGGGTTTGATCGTCTAAGTTTTAATTGGCGAAAAACGTTAATTTTACGGTAATAGCCGAAAAAGTCGTAAAAATCATGTTTATAGTTTTTATAACTTATAAATCTTATTCAACTACCATTTTTATAAAGTGTCCATTTATTTAACCTTATACATATTTAAATAAATGAGATTTATAAGTTAGTGGGTTTTAATTCACATTTTATACTATATTAGTTTGAGTGCTTATATAATACTATTAAACATTAATTCTTCAAAATATGATTTTTAGTTTCATCTTCACCATTTTTATCATATCTTGAGTTCTATAAGGAGATAGAAGCTCATTTTTGGATAGCATAAACTTCATATTATGTGCTACAAATACGTTAGTTATAGCTACTGCTCATTCCATGTCTAACTATTCTTAACAGTCCCTACAAAACAGACTATTCAGATAGGTACACTAATCTTGTTTTGATCATATCTCACTTATTTTGATGATTCCATTGCATGGCCAACTCTCACATGTGTATGACATCTAACACTTACTGTAAATGGATTCCACCATGCATTTTATCAGTTCATAAGTTGGTTACTTACTGTTTTTATACAGCCAACAATTTATGCAAGATTTTAACCTTGTTTCTTATGGTTTTTCATCTTTTTAATCATATTTATCAACACTTGATCCCCACAAAACATTTTTATCATCATATATTCATCATATACATATACAATAAGAAAGAAAATACATGATTACATAATCAAAATAACAAGAGGATGGGAAGAACAATCTTTATACCACCAAGATTGTGTAGCTATTCATCAAGGCTTGGATTTTTGATGGAGAAACTTGTGATAGATCAACACCAATCTTCATGGCCACCAATACTTGTAGACTTCATGTTGAAATCAACCCTTACTTCACTTGAAAACTCCTTTTTAGATTTTAAAACTTGCACCAATCTTCATCTCTTTTGAAGGAGATTAACATATGTAAGTTATAACAATAGTTTGTGGTTAAAATTGTATGATGATGGTGTTGTGGTGGCTATAGTGGACGGCCAAAATGGCTAGAGAGAGACATGAGAGTGTTTTGCATGTTGAGTATGAAAGAAATGGTTTTGGTGAAGTAGTTTTGATGGTTTTGGTGGAAAGTTGGCTTCCATGTTAAGCTAATGCTAACATGTGTTAGCTTTCTAGCTAAGACTTTGACACATCACAATGTGTGGTGTCAAGTTTTGGCCATGGGTTAGTGGGGGTGGGGCAAAACTTGTTTTTGTCTCATCCCCAATAATTTACGGGTACTCCTCGATTCTAGTTTCCTCGATTTACGTGCCCTCGGGTCGTTTTACGAAAAACGTTTTTATAAGAATCAACGGCACAAAACGAATCTAATAAAAATTGTCTCATCAAAAACGGAGTTCGAAAACGTAAATACGTAATCCTAAGGTTTTCGGTTTAGTCGTAAAGGACGTTAAATTATAATCGTAAGTCCAAATCTCTTCTCGTAAATTTGTGAGTTTGTGAACCAACAAAAATTTAAAATTCCAAAATAATATTCACGGATAAATTTATTTTCTGAAATGTCGCACTGTCACCAAAACGGTGTATGTAAACGTAAGCACGTAACGTTGAATCCTCCGGTTTAGACGTAGTCGATGCTACTTCAAGACGTAAATCCAAATTACTTCCCAAAAATAAGTGAGTTCATAATATAACATTAAAATAATATTTTTCAATAATATTTGAGAATAAAATATCAACCATAAATTAACGGATTCTCACATAGAGTTTAGTGTAGGGTCCCACGGATGGCGCCAACTTGTTGATACAAAAGTTGGATGGACTGAGTTAGACCCGAATAAGGCTTAATTCGGGGTCTTGTGGGTTCCGGCTCTTGCACCAAGTGAATCTTGTTTGAAGACCATGCACACTAAGAAACCGACACCGTTAGGCTTACCGTGGGCGCTTGTCCCACTATTAGACTCCAACGTGAGAGTAAGTAATCGGTTTGAGTATATGTGTGTGTTTAGAGTATATTGTGTATCGTCCCTTTATGGAACCTCGGGGGTTCCTTTTATACCCGAGAGAGTCCTGGTTGAGCCCTCTTACTCTTGCGGCATAAGGAAGAGATAACAACTCAAAATAACTTGATCCTTATCATGTAACTAAGGTAAGTGTATATCCCTTTTCCTTAGGCGAATATAATAATAGGATAGATTATATTCTGCTTTATCATGTCGCATGGGCGACGAAGACTTGGTTAAGTACTCCACCGCTGTGTGACAGAGGCATACTGGGCCCCCTGGGCCTTGCGCGTGCTATGCAGCGACAATCCATACCCAATGGATATGGGTAGTACCTACGGGTCGGGTTATACAACCCGATTAGGGATTATACATCATCAAATATGTATATTTGTATTCTAAGACAAATTGTGTGTACCCCAATTAAAGAACGAAGTACAATTATTATCAAAATGTAACAAAAATAGCAAAATATGACAAACTGCCAAAAGTAAAGGGACTATAATGTAAAATTAACAAATATTAAACTAATAAAACAGATTTAACAAACTAACAAACTTCAAGGACTATAACTACCAATAACATAAAAACAAACTATTTATAACAACTTGTACCAAATTAACAAATCAAGGGACTAAAGTGTAATTAATGGAAATTTCTAATGAAAAACGGGCATAAGCTATTCAAAAAGCTAGATTGAGCTTATTTTTTAACCTATTGAGCTGAAAGACGTTTTAAAATGATTTAAATGGAAAATAAGCTAGGAAAAACCAATTTCATGTAGTGAAATAAGCTGAATAAGCCAAATCGAATTAAGCACTTATACAAAAAGTTGAGACGCTTATTGCTTATTCCCAAATGCTGAAACTTTGAAAGTACAATGAAAAGCCAAGAAAATAAGGTCTACCCAAGAAAATCTGAAATAAGCCAAGAAAATAAGAAGATACGACAATGTTGACCAAAAGAGCTTATTTGACAAAAGTTGACCAACTTTGACTTTTTGAAAAATGAAATCTAGTGACTTATTATTACTTGTAAGATGATTTTAAGCTATTTTATAAAAGGTATTAAGGTAGATAAGGAGTTATAAGCAAAATAGTCTATGATGAAAACTTGATCAAATCTACATGAAAAACAGAATTAAGTAGCTACTTTTAAGGCTGATTCCTAGCTTATCTATTATGCTACATAAATACTGATCAACTACAATATTGAACTCACAACTATCATATACTCAAATCAACAAACCAACAAGCCTAAATCAAATTTAGCTAAGAGTTATGATGATCTAAATGTAACTGTTCAGACAAACTTTTTACCCAAACAATCTTGTAACCAATTATATGTTTTACTTTTGAACTTTGACTTTTTATGACTACTTTGTGAAGGTTTTCAGCTATGTTTTATCACTGCACACAATACTAGCTAAAATCACAATCAACAAATCATACAAGCACTTATCCCAACACACCTTATCTGCTATGAACCTAAATTTATCAAAGAGAAAATAAGATCTAATGACAAAATACTGAAAATAGATTTACAACTGGCTATAACAGATCAGATGAAGCAGTCATCAATAAATTTCAAGCAAGTTTTACAGCTACAAAACAAATAAGCAGTTAAAACTAAGATAATGTAGAAAAGTAAAAATGAGCTTGACCGTAGTATCTAGGCCTATTCCGTTGAACTAGAAAGTTCACAAGATCAAAATAAAAAAACATATCAACTCAAATCAATAGAAAACTTCATGGATTCAAGACTAGAGAATCAGTTTGCAACTGTTCTACATTTAGGATCAAAATTCTACTACTTCTAAAAACTGCATCAGCAATGTAACAACAGGAAAAAGATCACCACTAATTCAACATCAAACAAACTCCAAAAAGCTCATAACAATGGCAATCTCAAATCATTAATGGCAGAAACAGTAACTATGCAGTAATTGAAGAAGAATGAACTAAAAATGCTTGGTTTTATTAATCTTCTATGGAAGAAGTACAATATTTAGTGGATGGAGTGTAAATAAGATATTCTAGATACATTCTAACAAAATTGTAACTATAATGAAGCTACAATCTATTAATTAAAACGGTTAAGAAAGTACTCGTCAACTATGTGTGAGGTGAGGGGTATTTATAGGTGAATTGAGTCATGTGCGGGTGAGTTTGTTAGAGAGGTGATGTGTGTAAGTCAATGGATTAAATCCACGTGGTAAATTAAGCAGTTAGGGTTCTTAGTGGTTATAAGGGAATTTGGGGATTTTTTATGTGGTAGATAATAGAGCGATTAAGTAGTAAAACACGATGTGCCTTGACTTGTAGATGAATTCCTCTACTGAAACTTCCTCTTAAAACGACTTAAATCGCTGACAGTCTTGATATTTTAGAAAGAGGTGACGTGTTATTATTTGGTTGGTAGATTAATAGTCGCACGCATCACTATCCAAATGAATAGTGTAATCAGTGTGGCATGCAAGAACAGCTTCTGATTGGTCTAAATGTGTTAGTAGGGATTAATGAATAATAGGCACTTTGAGATATGGCTTAATAAATGTGAAGATTCCAATCCGTGTGCACCTATTCTTTGGCTTCTCATTGGCCCACCTCTTTTTATCTTTCTAAAAATGGCTAAAACATCCCTTGAAGCTTCATTCTTTTAGCAGTTTGGTTAAAACTTGATATAACTTTGAAGAATAACAACTTTAATCCTTGAATATTTGGAAATCAGCAACTTTGGTCCTTGATCTTTAATTCTAATTGCAAGTTTAGTCCTTTAAGCCTCTTTTTGTCCTTTTCTTCATAAATTCTTCAAGAAAAATCGTGTTTGCTTTGATTTGTATCTTTTGGCCTACAAAAACAGATAGAATACAAAAACCCCGCATAATTCAGACTTTTAAAGTATAAATGTTTATCTTTGGCTAGTTTTAGTGGGTTTTTAGGTTAAAAATGATGTGTGTTTTCACACTAATCAAATTCCCCTCCACTTGACCATTGTCATGCCCTCATGCAATGCAATGTCTCAAATCCCTAGATTACACTTTTCACATAATTAATCCATCTTGGCCATTATATGATTTACTATACTATGCTACACTATATGATGATGATTTTTGGAATTTTAAAATGCAATAAAAGAAATACAACAACAATTATTTATTTTACACTTGTAATTGTTTGATGAAAGAAACTCGTAAAGAAACCAGTGACTTTGATTATGGCTTTTGGTACCATGAATATTTATCACCCTCAAGTTTCATTTTCCCCATACCAAGCGTAACAATAAGATCATTGTCATTCATTAGTAAAAGTGCCTTGATTAATCCATACAAATTATTTGTTTACCTATATACTCCTACTTATTATTCCTCTAATCAGATTTTATTTGAGTAAATTCCTTGAGAGTAAATTTATCTTTATTCACGAAAACATTTAAGAAAATCCTGAAAATAAGCAAGCAAGATTTTAAATAATACTTAACCATCTCATCCATTACTTGAAAAAACACCTACAATTAATATAAGTACACATCAAATTTTAAGTGATCACCTTATATGTGCCAAGATTATATTCTCTCCAAATAAGTGGTTACTCACACAATAATTAACGTACATAATAAATTATATCCTTTGTTTATTTAGACCTCGGATTCTCAATCCCGCAGCCTTGAATCGCAATATTGGTTTGGAAAAGTTACTACCATGCTCCCGCAACCTTGAAGGGTATTATTGGAACATAATTGAAACCTTAGACATCACTATCCATTTTGGATCTTTTCTTTTGAGTTTATTAAATAAATTAACTCTCACACCACTTATTAAACAAGATATAAACCCAACACATTTAAAGCGGTCAACTTTAAACCCCAACATGTACTTATACTAACCACGAATGATTAGTAAAAAATGCATAAGAGACTAAAAATTAGAAAAAACCGTACTCCATTATTTATTAACAATTAATAAGGCGTTGACAAGAAAGTAAATGTTACGGAAGGGAGTAAAATAGCCACAAATACTTCATATGAACTTCATCAAACCCCTTTCCACTTACTTCAAACTCTATCATCCCTCATTCTCCGCAATTAAAAATCTCAAATAAGGAGACTCGTAGATGCTTAGCCTAATAAATCGAGTTAACGATTTACATAGTTAGGGATACTAGCTAGAGTAAGCCTGAGTAAGCAAACTCGGTTGAGTCAAAATATTCATGATGGACTTAATATGTCAAAGACTCTGTAAACATCAAAACCATATCCCTTATTATATTTTTTCCTTTTTCTTTTATTTTTGAAGAACTAAATAGAAATAGAATGTGTATGCAAATGAAAATGTATGCAAAAACAAAAACAATATTTTTGTGGCCAAAATAGATCAAAAATCTGAAAAATGTTGAAATTTTTAATTTTTCCATTTTATCATAAAAGCAAAGGAAATGGTCTAGGCAAGGTCACTTCGATAGAAGTCTCCCCTACATTTAAGACAAATGATGTAGTGTTTTTACTACTCTTTAGGAAAAGAGACCAAAAGTGGCAAGTATTAAGTGTCGGTTTAGGAAAACCGAGCACTAATGACCAAATAAGTTCAAGTTCGTTTCCCGAGGAGGCTAGTGTGTTGTGTAATGAATTGATTTTGATTTGTGATTATATTTGAGAAAAAGAAAATAGAAAAGGGATGAGAAGAGAATGACGGTTACGAAGACGGATCGAGCTAAGACGAAAAGGCGTTCACGTAAAACCGTAAAAACTACAAAATTAAAAATTTTAAACCTAAAATTTAATTAAAAGCTAAAACTAAGTCTAAAATAATATAAATAAGAATAAAAATCCGATTAAAATATTTTAAAACCTTTTATTAATTAAATATTCAATTTTAAATGCTAATTAAAGCCCTAAAATTAAATATAATTAATCAAAATGTCCAAAATATTATTTTATTTAACAATTAACTTACTTATATTATCTAAAGACTAAAAAGTATTTTTCCTAAATTTTAAAAACTATTTTTCTATTTTTAAATCACTAAAAACTATTTTTAAACTAAAATAATCATAAAAAATAATAAAATAATGCCAAAAATAATTTGACACTTTTAAAAATCCTAAATTACTCTAATGAACAGTAGAAAAATGAAAAAGTTTGAAAAATATAAAATTTTTCACTAAAAGACAAAACAGTTAATAAATAAAACCCTAATTAAACTAATTTAATTCTAAAAAATAAATAAAAAGTGAACAGTAAAAACTTTTTGAACTAAAAATCTTAAAATGTTTTTCTTAATCTAACAAAATTTTTAAAACTAAAAAATAATGATTTTTTACACTAAATGCCAAAAACAGAATAATAAAAAGTATTTAAAAATGCAATTAAACCTAAAAAATAGCAAATGAACAGTAATAAAAATTCTATTCAAACTAAAAAATCACATATTAAATAAGAAAAATATAGAAACTGGTTTCAAACCCTAAATCTTATTTTTGATCACTAAAGACAAAAAATCCAACTTTCTGATAGTGACACTTATCTTGTTTTGTCTGTTTGCTTAGCAGTACTAACCAATACACTAGCAGGGGTAACTTTTTTCCCACTGCTAGTGTAAAAATATGGTCTGGTGGATTTAGAGCTTAGGAAAGCTTGTTTGCTTGGATTTCTTTGGACAATGGGGCACTCCCACAACTAGTTGGGTTGTGGGAAGTCAATAAAAGCACAAAAAAACACAAGCTTATAGCCAAAAATCACACAATCAAGCCCAAAGAAGTTTCTGATTAAGCTAATGTAGGACTGTGAGTATGTTGCTGATTCAAAGTGCACAAGAGTGGATTTTAAGGCCTCAAATCTTTAACACAATCCTACCAACTAGCATATAAGCAATTGCAAACCCTGCTTAAACCTATCTTCTAACAACTTGCAAGATTTGATGCACAAATTTTCACAAAATCAGGCAGAAAAGGCACTAGCTGTTTTTATGCTATAATAACCAATTTTTTAACATGCAAATGAGTTCTAAACTCTATCAAACTGAATATAAACTAACATGCAACCTAGTACTAACCTAATGAGTTTGTTGAACCAGTTTTAAAGCAGAATGCAGTAGCTTATATGAGCTTATCCTGTATTTCCAAACACCCCTTAAATCTCAGATTTCACTTTTTTTTCAAACCAACTCAAATCAAACTCAAACCAAATTGAATCAAACTCAATCTAACATGCATAAAATCCCTAATGGAGCATACAAAACCAATAAACAGACATATAAACATATTTCATGCACTTTCCATAAATCACAAATTTAGAGACAAAATGCAAGGTACAAGATGGTTACCTTGTGGGACCCACATCCAGGTCCCACAATGGCTGCATAGCCATCTCCAAACAGGCTCGGGCCTGTGCTGATCCTTGGATAACAAGCTTCCAATAAGCATCCTGCTAAGATCAACACAAGAACACAATGTCCAATATTTTCTGATTTTAAAACTCTTTAAATCTTTTTCAAATAATTTACTCCAATTCTTTTCTTAACAAACACTTGAACAAACTAGCTTACAACTTGGAACACCAATCTTGGAACAAGATTTTACCAAAAAAATCACTTTTTCAGAAACTTTGAAAATAGGACTGAATTTTGAAAAATCTTGAACTAATAAACAAATTATGAAACTCAGCTTCTAGCTAACCTTAATACCAACTTTTACAAATCATAAAAGGAATTACTTTTCATAAAAAATACCAACTTTATATTTAATAAAAAGGGATTACAAAAGAAATTTGCTAGAAACTGGAACAAGGGTATCAAATGAAATCCTAGTGCCTTATATAGTGGCTACAGAATAACCTAGAATCAGAAAACCCTAATGGCATGAAATGCCAATGCTACCCTTGGTCTTTGCTTGAATATCTTGGTCAAAAATCATCCATGTGATTTCTGAAAGGTTCTTGTGATGTCCAGCTGTTAGCAAGTGATCTCAAGCGTTCATTTGTGCTTGGGGTCAAAGGAATAAGTATTAAACATTGATCTTGTCGGGTTTAGGGTTTTGAGGGAACGGGACGTTGCAGGGGTGGTCCTACCCAACACATGGGTGTGTTGGGTTCATGTTTTGGGTGTGGGAAAGGTTTAGGATGGAGTGAATTACTTTTCTGGAATATATGGGAAGAAAACCCTTTGTTTTAAAGTTAATTGAAGCAGGGGATTTTAGGGTTTAAGGGGTGATTAAGGGTGGGTTTAATCTATTTTGGGGTTAATAGGTTTTAAAAAGATGTTTGGGTGGGAAAATTAAAAAGGTTGACTGGGTGTTGACCCAGTTTAATAATAAACTAGGTGGTGGTGGGTGTGGGTCGGGTAGGAGTGGGGATTGGGCTAATGACGGGTATTGACTGGGTTATAGGGTGGGTTTGACCGGGTTTAAGTTGGGTTTGGGTTTGATTTGATCAACTTTGCCCCCCTGAACTTCCAGAATTCCTTCATGTTGTAATAAACAGCACAAACAACCTTTTTCCTTTATAAACAACTTTGGGCAGTTGGTATTTTCAGTCCTTCCAAGTTATAATTATGGAAACAAGGACTAATCTTGTAAACTTTGAGATCTTCAAGGGCCATACTTATAAATTCTTGATAATTTAGAGACCCAAATGCAATAAATGAGATTTGCAAGGGTATAAATTGACAAGTCTTCAATTCTTGAGGGACCAAACTTGTATTTCTTCAATTCTTCAAGGTCCATTTTAGAAATTCAGGATTCGGGTCCGGTTCATTGTGCGGCTTCGTTTCCCGTGTTCGTTTTTTGATTGATTCTTGTGATCTTTTTGTCATTTCCTCATTATCCGTACCTAAAATACACAAGCAACAAACACGAGCATATATTTGGCAGTTTTAATGATATTTGATGCATTTTAAGCCCGATTTGGACGATGAGACTATGTATAAAAGCAGTCTCATCACTCCCCCATACTAAACCATTGTCGTGCCCTCACGCAATGCTAGAATAAAGTATCGTAGCATCTCCAAAATTCATTTTTATTCACTTTATTGAATGATAAACTAGCTACACTACTACTATTACTACTACTTGTGTTTTAGACATAATGTATGATTTTCATCGCAAAATGGGACGTTTAGGTTCATAGAATAAGAACATGTGAATGCTTCGTTAGAAATAATTTCATCGTCCTCGATTTTCACCCTAATTCCATGCCAAGCGTGCAACGAGATCATTGTCATTATAAGTTAGTAATGCTAACACTACTCATATGCCCTAATCACGTACTTATCCTCCTATTATTCCTAAGTTGTATCTCTTATATTTTATTTTGTCTTGAATGTTTCACGAGGATACATTGTTTGACTTATACGATAATAGAGATTTAGGTCTGAAAATAGAGTCCTAACGGTGTAACCAAAACCATTAAATCAATAACCCCTCCTAATAGACAACGATGTCAAAAAATTAAGTTGACAAGAAGAATCGATAAACACGGTTTTATAACGGTTTTGAACATGAGACTTATTACCAAGACTTTTATACGCCCCCTAACGGAAGGGCCTTATTATCTTTGGTTTACCTCCATCTTTTATTCAACTTCGCCATGAAGCTTTTATTATGACTTCGGTCTTGCCGTGCCTTTTATTATCCGCCTCATCGGTGGTTTTATTAGCCAAAGACGTATATCCTCACGCTAAGGCGAATTTTGGATCTTTAAAGCTTCGAAGATTAAGGCTTGATTCACTTTCAATTTTGCATAGATTTTTCGGCCTTGTGGGGCTTCAAATTGTTTGCTAGATTTAGGTGAGCACTTGAAATCTTATTATTGGGTGAAGCTTTCGATTATTCGGGTGCCAATACTTCAAAACCGTGACGCTGGCGATACCTTAACGTCTTCCCAATTTAATTACACGGAAGCTACTAGAAAAGACTAAAAACCCAACAATCCTAACTAAACCGCTAAGTCAATATTTATTAAGCAAAAATATTTGCATGCGAAGGGAGAATAAGCAAACAACGAGAACACATGATTTTTTGAAAGAATACGAGTACTCTACGTTTAGCATAGTAACTTATAATTAACTCTATCATTTCTCGTCCTCATTTAAGAGACTTAGCCTAATGTGAAGTTAAGGAACCAAAGCTAAGTGCTCAACACGCACGGTCGAGTCAATAATTACTCTTATTCTCGCCATCAGAAAATCTACATTCGTGTCTTCAAACACTTATAAAACATGAGAAAATTTTTAAAATTTGGCCATTTTTAGCCTTATTTTGCAACAAAACGATAAACAAAAAGATAAACTTTGGAAAACGTGAAGGTTTTGCAAGGCAAGTATCTATTCACCCCCCCCCATACTAAAGTTAAACATTGTCCTCAATGTTTCGAGTCTAGGGGTGCAAACACCCCCATACTAGAGACGTAGTCAAATGCATAATCTAGCATGGAAAGGGTGTAACCAATAAATTAATAGCCGTTTATGAAGTGTGCTAAAAACCTAAGGTTAGAACATCAAAGGATATATCATTTGGATATTGAGAAAGTCTTCAAAGCAAACGATCGAGTGCTCCCATAAAACGAACACGAGAGGCTCCAATCGTGAAGATCATGATCTAAATACCACAATTTACAAACAACCACGGAACAAAGGTTTGAAGGGCACAAATCCCCTCACATTAAACTAATTAGAAAGCAATAATATGTACATGGATAAGCATGGGTTTCCCCCACGAGGCACCTTGTTTTTGATAACCGAGTCAAAAGCTCGACTCGAATCCCCATAAATGTGATCATTTAGGGATAATCTTGGTATGGTCATTTTTGGTGGGGCTTACATGATAAACAAGGCCCAAAAACAACCGGTACTTAAGTACTAAGTCCTTTGATGGTGCAAAATACCGGGATCGAAGATGGCGTTCTCGTTTTCATTGGAAAAACAAATCAACGCCACTTCATCATGTGTCAACACAAACCCAAAGGGTTTCAAGAAAATAGATGAAAGAAATAGAAGGGTAGGACAATGGGTAAGTCATAAAAAACATGAGCTACTCGAGGTAGACTCGCACCAATCAAATAGAAAGATTTTCCATTTATTGCATCGGTGGAAGACCGAGATTTCCCTATATAAGCAATTCCGGGATCAAATATCTCGTCCTCGGTGGAGAAAGGGGAGGGAACATAAGGGGCTTCCCCCACACTAGGTCCACACAAAGCATCGTCAAAAGGAGAAGACGATCTTGTAGCACTCAAAACACGAGGTGATGACGGAGTTAGCATTGTAGAAAAATCTTTTAAATCCAATTTAAAATCTTTCCCTTTTTCATCTTTTAAACTCTCCTTATGAAAACCCGACTTAACTATGTCAAAAATATTTGGTGTTTCTAAAGCAATATTAGTCACACTAAAAATTCTCACATTTGAAAACCGTTTTGGTAAAGGTGGTGGTAAGTTTTCAAAACGTTTGTCAACAAAGAAAAATCCCCCATTTAGGTCAACATATTCATCATCCGAAGAATCATTCGTGATTGGAATCGTAGGCTTAACACTCTTAACCTCCACCGGCGGAGGGGACGGAACTTCATTTTTCTCAACAACTTCTAAAACTCTTTTTGAAATCTTTTTACAAATGTTTTGGATGGGACTCACATTGTTCAAAGACGTGATAGAATACACATGAGAAAGCGTGGAGTTTTGAGTTGCATTAATGACGAGTTCTTCCTCATTGAAACGAAGAGTGATTTTCCTAGCATGCACATCGATAAGTGCTCTCGAGGTATCCAAAAATGATCGACCTAAAATTAGAGGAACTTTAGGATCGATGGGAATGTCAACAACAATAAAGTCTACGGGATAGTAGAACTTTCCAACTTTCACGAAGACGTCCTCGGAAACTCCACAAGCTAGAATCATAGAATGATCAGCCATCTCGATTGACATTCTTGAAGGAGTGAGATTGGGAAGATTGAGCGACTTAAAAATCTCAAGAGGCATCAAATTAATACTAGCACCAAGATCGGCCAAGGCGTAGCATTCCTCCATATCTTGTATAGCACATGGGATTAAAAACTTGCCGGGATCACCGAATTTTTGAGGTATGCGGCTAAGAAAAACCGAAGAACAATTAGACGATTTTTGCAATTTCTCTTTGTTATTCAACATACTTTTGAAGTTCGCGGCAAATCGAGGCATCATGACCAAGGCGTCGGCAAAACTTATATTAAAATGCAAGTCACGAAACATTTTCATAAAAAGTTCAAATTGATAATTATTTCGTTCTTGTGCCTTTTCCTTGTTTCTTCTTGAAGGGTAAGGTAAGGGTGGTGTAGGTTGGGGCATAGGCATAGGCATTGGCCTTGGAATCTCGGGTTCCATGATTGGTATTGGTTCAACCGTAGGTGTGGTTTGAGCGGTACTTCGTGGGCTTGGAATTTGCTCCTTTTCTACCACTACCTCTGGCTCTTTCTCTTTTTCCTTCTCCATAGAAGTACTTGGACGAGAAATGGGTTCTTTGAAAGTTTTACCACTACGAGTAGTAATAACCTTCAATTCTCCTTTCGGGTTCACGATGGTATCACTAGGAAGACCACCCGAAGAAGAAGGTTTACACATGATAGCTTCAAACATTTTTCCCATTCAGTCTTCAAACTTAGATTGCCTAGCATCCGCTTTTAACAATTCTTGCTTAATCTCATGTTGACCTTGCTCCATTTTTTGTTGATTTTGTTGGAGTCGTTGAACATTACCTTCCATTTTATTAGCATGAGTCTTAAGTTCATTAGCAAGTTCGTTTTTAAGCTCGTTTTTCAACTCGGATCTTAAGCTAACCATTTCACGTTGCATATTATCAAACTTAGCATCGTTTGCTTTAGCATAATTCAAAAATTCTCCTTGAAGATTTTTGGTGTGATCATTTTGAAAACCTTGTGTGGTAGTTTGAAAATCACGGTTTTGGTTTTGGTTTGAAATTTGCCCATTTCCACTTTTATAATTACCCTTGTTGTAATTACGTTGATTGCCTTGATAATTACCACCTTGATTGTTGTTTCGATAATTATTAGCATTTTGATTTGGTGGAGCTTGATTTTGGCGGGAACCTTGACCGTTTTGGTTATAAGTTCCCGTGGCTACATAAGCACTCGAAGTGTTACCATCCGCGGTAATGCACTCGGAAAGATCATGAGCTCCACCACACGACAAACGACTCTTAGCAACCGCTTTAACCGAAGCGGAATTTGAAGCTTCTTGAGCTTTCCAATGGGACATAAGAGTCGAAAACCTATCGAAAAACTGATTCTCCTCATTTGCTTCATCATGTAAGGCATTAATGCTACGAGACGATGACGAGCCCATTTTGGCAACACTCGGTGTGTTACGAGGGCTATAAAACTTAGACCTATTTTCAATTATCACCAAAGCTTCCTCAACCGTTTTACACAAAAAATTACCACCCGCGGCGGCATTTAAATAATCCCTTTCATGATCATTAAGTCCATTGTAAAACGTGTCAATTTGGTGCAAGTTGGAAAAACCGTGATGAGGACATTCATGTAACATCTCTTTAAACCTATTCCAAGCCGTTGAAAAACTTTCATTACACTCTTGTGAAAATTTTGAAATCTCGTTTTTCAAGTGCGTAGTCTTAGAGGGCGGAAAAAATTGGTTCACAAACTTAGAAACGAGATCCTTCTACGTAAATATAGAATTGGGTGGCTCTTTCTCTAACCAAATTTTAGCGGGTCCCGCTAAGGAATACAGAAAAAGCATCATCTTAATCGAGTCATTCGATACATCCTTAAATTTGCAAGTAGCGGTAAGACGATTGAATTGGCGGATATGGTTGTGTGGATTGTCCTTCTCATCACCACGGAATTTGTTGTTTTGGATCATCGACAACAAACCCGTTTTCACCTCAAAATTCTCCGCAAGGATAGCGGGAATCACAATAGCCTCTCCATAACCCTCGGTGGGTGCCTGAAGTAACTTCATCATAGTTCGATTCGCCATGGTTGGTGCTTCTCTTACAATGGGTTCGTCAATAGGAGACTCCTCACTAGAATGATTTGGAGTGGGAGTTTTGTTCTTTCGTTTACGTGCACGTCTTGCTTGATTACGAGTTAGCATAAACGTCACGTACAACGTGGAGACGAGCAAAGAAGATTCTTTTTGGTGTTTTTAATTTTTTCAATTTTTTGGATTTTTGATTGTTTTTACTTTTTTGGATTTTGGAATTGTATTAGGTAGACAAAAATCTACAATTCTCCTCCTTAATCAAATCTCTCGATTAAAGAAGCCTCAAGGATTGAAAACTATCACGTGAAGTGAACGCCTTCGATGACTTTAGAACGATGGTGGAACACCAAATCGTTCAAGAGGGTTTAATCAAATGAAACCAAGAAAATATATATGATATGTAATAATACTTTGGGCGGCAAAACCCTCGATTAGCTTTCAAAATCAAATACTCACAAGCAAGCGGAGGAAACGAGGCGGCGCGAAGCACTTAAGAGCCTTTTTCCTTTAGGTCGTGAAATACAACCGCCTTATAACCACCTTATAGTTTGTATTTTTCAAAATCGAGCTTCACGAAAGTATTTATCTATTTTTGCCTTTTTCTTTGGTTTGAGATTCGAATACAATGATTGGGTAATGACCTCCCAAGTCAAGGTTGTGATTTCTCACGTATTTGGAGTACTTGTGAATTTATTGTTCTACGTATACAATATAGTAATAGTATTCACAAAAAACGAAAAACCGATAATACGTATTAGTAGAGTGCTACTAATACAAATACTTATTATGGCTATATAAAAACAACAATTGTTCAAATCAAAACACAACACGCCTCCCCCGCAGCGACGCCAAAAAATGATGTAGTTTTTTTTACTACTCTTTAGGAAAGGAGAGCAAAAGTGGAAGTATTAAGTGTCGGTTTAGGAAAACCGAGCACTAATGACCAAATAAGTTCAAGTTCGTTTCCCGAGGAGGCTAGTGTGTTGTGTAATGAATTGATTTTGATTTGTGATTATATTTGAGAAAAAGAAAATAGAAAAGGGATGAGAAGAGAATGACGGTTACGAAGACGGATCGAGCTAAGACGAAAAGGCGTTCACGTAAAACCGTAAAAACTACAAAATTAAAAATTTTAAACATAAAATTTAATTAAAAGCTAAAACTAAGTCTAAAATAATATAAATAAGAATAAAAATGCAATTAAAATATTTTAAAACCTTTTATTAATTAAATATTCAATTTTAAATGCTAATTAAAGCCCTAAAATTAAATATAATTAATCAGAATGTCCAAAATATTATTTTATCGAACAATTAACTTACTTATATTATCTAAAGACTAAAAAGTATTTTTCCTAAATTTAAAAACTATTTTTCTATTTTTAAATCACTAAAAACTATTTTTAAACTAAAATAATCATAAAAAATAATAAAATAATGCCAAAAATAATTTGACACTTTTAAAAATCCTAAGTTACTCTAATGAACAGTAGAAAAATGAAAAAGTTTGAAAAATATAAAATTTTTCACTAAAAGACAAAACAGTTAATAAATAAAACCCTAATTAAACTAATTTAATTCTAAAAAATAAATAAAAAGTGAACAATAAAAACTTTTTGAACTAAAAATCTTAAAATGTTTTTCTTAATCTAAAAAAATTTTTAAAACTCAAAAATAATGATTTTTTACACTAAATGCCAAAAACAGAATAATAAAAAGTATTTAAAAATGCAATTAAACCTAAAAAATAGCAAATGAACAGTAATAAAAATTCTATTTAAACTGAAAAATCACAAATTAAATAAGAAAAATATAAAAACTGGTTTCAAACCCTAAATCCTATTTTTGATCACTAAAGACAAAAAACAACTTTCTGATAGTGACACTTATCTTGTTTTGTCTGTTTGCTTAGCAGTACTAACCAATACACTAGCAAGGGTAACTTTTTTCCCACTACTAGTGTAAAAATATGGTCTGGTGGATTTAGAGCTTAGGAAAGCTTGTTTGCTTGGATTTCTTTGGACAATGGGGCACTCCCACAACCAGTTGGGTTGTGGGAAGTCAATAAAAGCACAAAAAAACACAAGCTTATAGCCAAAAATCACAGAATCAAGCCCAAAGAAGTTTCTGATTAAGCTAATGTAGGACTGTGAGTATGTTGCTGATTCAAAGTGCACAAGAGTGGATTTTAAGGCCTCAAATCTTGCACACAATCCTACCAACTAGCATATAAGCAATTGCAAACCCTGCTTAAACCTATCTTCTAACAACTTGCAAGATTTGACGCACAAATTTTCACAAAATCAGGCAGAAAAGGCACTAGCTGTTTTTATGCTATAATAACCAATTTTTTAACATGCAAATGAGTTCTAAACTCTATCAAACTGAATATAAACTAACATGCAACCTAATACTAACCTAATGAGTGTGTTGAACCAGTTTTAAAGCAGAATGCAGTAGCTTATATGAGCTTATCCTATATTCCCAAACACCCCTTAAATCTCAGATTTCACTTTTTTTTCAAACCAACTCAAATCAAACTCAAACCAAATTGAATTAAACTCAATATAACATGCATAAAATCCCTAATGGAGCATAGTCAAAACAATAAACAGACATATAAACATATTTCATGCACTTTCCATAAATCAAAAATTTAGAGACAAAATACAAGGTACAAGATGGTTACCTTGTGGGACCCACATCCAGGTCCCACAATGGCTGCATAGCCATCTCCAAACAGGCTCGGGCCTGTGCTGATCCTTGGATAACAAGCTTCCAACAAGCTTCCTGCTAAGATCAACACAAGAACACAATGTCCAATATTTTCTGATTTTAAAACTCTTTAAATCTTTTTCAAATAATTTACTCCAATTCTTTTCTTAACAAACACTTGAACAAACTAGCTTACAACTTGGAACACCAATCTTGAAACAAGATTTTACCAAAAAAATCACTTTTTCAGAAACTTTGAAAATAGGACTGAATTTTGAAAAATCTTGAACTAATAAACAAATTATGGAACTCAGCTTCTAGCTAACCTTAATACCAACTTTTACAAATCATAAAAGGAATTACTTTTCATAAAAAATACCAACTTTATATTTAATAAAAAGGGATTACAAAAGAAATTTGCTAGAAACTGGAACAAGGGTATCAAATGAAATCCTAGTGCCTTATATAGTGGCTACAGAATAATCTAGAATCAGAAAACCCTAATGGCATGAAATGCCAATGCTACCCATGGTCTTTGCTTGAATATCTTGGTCAAAAATCATCCATGTGATTTCTGAAAGGTTCTTATGATGTCCAGCTGTTAGCAAGTGATCTCAAGCGTTCATTTGTGCTTGGGGTCAAAGGAATAAGTATCAAACGTTGATGTTGTAGGGTTTAGGGTTTTGAGGGAAAGGGACGTTGCAGGGGTGGTCCTACCGAAAACATGGGTGTGTTGGGTTCACGTTTTGGGTGTGGGAAAGGTTTAGGATGGAGTGAATTACTTTTCTGGAAATTATGGGAAGAAAACCCTTTGTTTTAAAGGTAATTGAAGCTGGGGATTTTAGGGTTTAAGGGGTGATTAAGAGTGGGTTTAATCTATTTTAGGGTTAATAGGTTTTAAAAAGATGTTTGGGTGGGAAAATTAAAAAGGTTGACTGGGTGTTGACCCAGTTTAATAATAAACTGGGTGGTGGTGGGTGTGGGCCGGGTAGGAGTGGGGATTGGGCTAATGACGGGTATTGACTGGGTTATAGGGTGGGTTTGATCGGGTTTAAGTTGGGTTTGGGTTTGATTTAATCAACTTTACCCCCCTGAACTTCCAGAATTCCTTCATGTTGTAATAAACAGCACAAACAACCTTTTTCCTTTATAAACAACTTTGGGCAGTTGGCATTTTCAGTCCTTCCAAGTTATAATTATGGAAACAAGGACTAATCTTGTAAACTTTGAGATCTTCAAGGGCCATACTTGTAAATTCCTGAAAATTTAGGGACCCAAATGCAATAAATGAGATTTGCAAGGGTATAAATTGACAAGTCTTCAATTCTTGAGGGACCAAACTTGTATTTCTTCAATTCTTCAAGGACCATTTTGGAAATTCAGGATTCAGGTCTGGTTCATTGTGCGGATTCGTTTCCCGTGTTCGTTTTTTGATTGATTCTTGTGATCTTTTTGTCATTTCCTCAATATTCGTACCTAAAATACACAAGCAACAAACACGAGCATATATTTGGCAGTTTTAATGATATTTAATGCATTTTAAGCCCTATTTGGACGATGAGACTATGTATAAAAGCAGTCTCATCAATAAACATTGTCCTCAATGTTTAAGAGTATTGAAGTATAAACTCCCCTTCACTTCTAACATTTTTTGGGTAAAGGGGACTTCACCCCGGTAAAATATATTAATTCCCAAAACACGGTTAAGTACAATGGAATGTGACTGACTTGTCACATTAACCTTAAGGCTAAACTTGAACAACAACTAATTCATATGACATGCCATATGAATGTTACATCAATTACATAGCCAACAACGCCAACATGGAAAAACCATCTAATGGCACATACACCAACAAAACTAAAAACCACCATAAAATAAAAAAGGATTCAGGCAGACTCAAGAGGTGCACAAAGCGAGTCCCCTCTCTAGGCTGTTTGAAACAACACGTAAGCAGCTTCAACCGAAACGTTGAAATAATACACTCGTAGAGTTGATCAACTGTCATCTTAACCATTTTGAACAAACGCCAATTACGTTCATGCCAAATAAAGTACGCCGACGCAACCAATATCAACTTGGATACCACACTTCTAGTGGTTTTGCGCTTAGCCCAAGTAAGAATATACGCCATAATCAAAGTGAAACATGGACTCGGACAACCAAAATCAGCAGCTATGTGAACCCTATTCCAAATGTACTGCGAATAAGAGCATTCAAAAATTTGATGATCATGAGAATCAGGTTGCCCTTCACATAATGGGCATACGGATGGCAATGCTGTCGAGACATCCCACAAAAAAAGTTTGTCCTGCATTTTGAGCTTTTTCTTGATTACCAACCATAAATTAAACGCGTGTCTCAGAATAAAACTAGAAAACCACACAAGATCATACCAAGGAACCTTTAGATCACGCAGTCAAAAAGACGACCATACATTTGCAACAGAAAATGGTTTAAAAACATTCCCCATTGTTCTCCAAAGCAATCTTCCCGGCACTCCTTCCTGAATAATTGCGGTAATAATATTAGCAAGAAACGTATGTTTACCTCACAAGAATTCAGGCCACATCCATTGCCCCTGCCTAATCACGTCCTTGATTTTCGTACTAGAGTTAAGGCCCGAACAATGAATATCTCTTGACGAGACTATATTAGTCAAAGGACACTCCAATGACAAAATATCATACCAAACTGAGACCTTTGAGCCGTCTTTAATCTTGTACCAAATAATTTCTCTAATAATAGGACGCAATTGAAGAATCTTGCGCCATCCCCGCGTCATATTACCACGACATGGGATTTCGTAAAAGTTCCGGCCTTTTAATTTATACCTATGGATCCATTTGACCTGAAGGGACTCTTTGAGAACTAACAACTTCCAAATATACGAGACCATGAGAGCCTTGTTGAAAATATCCAACCGTCGAACACCCAAACCCCCTTCATCTCCAGGAAGACAAATCACTTCCCAAGCCACTTTCCCTTTGCCCTTCTTCATTGCTCCTCGGCACCATAAAAAGCCATGCATGATTTACTCAATATCAAGTAAACACGTGATTGGAGAACAAAGACAGAAGCCCAGTAGACATGCATAAAACCAATTACCAATTGAAGAAGTTGTAGTCTCCCTACTACCGATAACAATTTATTTTTCCAATCTTAAACACGGGTCTGAACTCTATCAAAAAGATCTCGGCAATCTCTAATAATCAGTCTAGACGAGACCAATGGAACACCCAAGTATTTTAACGGAAGATGACCTTCCTCAAATGGCAACACCTGAAGAATAGAGAGTTTAACATGATTTAAAACATTACAAAAATATGTTGCGCTCTTCGGAAGACTAGGGATCAGCCCCGAAGCATGCTTAAACTCATCTAGAGCCTCCTTAATAATCGTAGCCGAGCTAACATCGCCATATGAAAATAAAAACAAATCATCAACAAAGCAGAGGTTGACCAATTCTTTTCTCGAATAGTATATATGGTCTGTAAATGAATCAACATCGCGAAACCTTCGTTTAAGCATAAGCGTTAAAATCACATAATAAGAGTGAAGAATTATGGAGATAATGGATCACCTTGACGGAGACCTCTCCTACCCTTAAAGTAACCATAAAGAGACCCATTGTGCTAATCAAGAAAGAAGCAGTAGTCACTGTTGTCCCTAATATTATCTTGATAGATTAAAGAAATGAGATGAAAAGATATGAATTTTAGAGAGAGAAACTAGTGAGAGAAAGTAGTGAGCGAGGTGATTAACTAGGTGAAATTAGATTAATAAAAATGAGAACTTCCACCCTCCTAAGATGGTAGGAGGGTGCTTATATAGTCCACCCACATGCGAGCTCTCTAATGGACTATATATGTTTTGGGTCGGGCTTGAATAAATGCTTAGTACCTTGAAAGAGGCCTTTTAAGCTAACCATCAAGCCCGTAATGTCACGACTATTTTAACTAACTATTACAACGTTCTAATAAATATTATAATATAAACCTATGACCGAACATTCTTGTTTGACTCAATATTTTGAGGCTAACAATATCCCCCAATGTGAGGTCATTCCTCTTTGATATTTGGAGATCAATGGAGATTACGAATTTCGTCATAAATGAGTCTTGAACGTGTAATAGTAGTCGTGTTCCTTAATGTTGTGATCTTTGAGCCATTGTCGTGAACTTTCGACTTTGTCTTTAAACTTGAGATCTTCAAATTATCCTTGACTTGTCTTTGCCATCTTGCGATCTTGTGTCTTCATCCATATGCTCATACTTTGCACCATCTTGAAAGCCTGCTAACAATCTCCTTTGAATAGAGGTCATTCCTCTAAATTAATTGTTAAGGAATATTTTCATCATCAGAGTTGCGGAAGTCTTTAACATTGTTGATTATTGAATGTCTTTGGGCATGAGTATGTGTTTTTTGAATCTTTGACTTTGCTGAGTACACCGTAACGTCACCTTCTTGAGACAAAACATAGACACAGCCTGAATGGCTTTGACATTCGTCCTTAATCGGTAGCGTTTTACCTCCGGTCGGTGAAGACCGTTACACGATATTAAATATCGTACCTGTGATTAGGTAGATTTAATTAAGAACCTCCTTGACAGGGTTTCGCGGCAGTACTAGCCGTTCTCTTTACTCGACCGTCTCAAAGCAAGACTGCGACATAAAGAGTGAATCAATTGGATAAATATCCACTTGATTAAAGTCGTCAATTCAATTTCCTGGAACAAGTTTGATTCATAAAGAATCTTACCATTGTTTCTTTCTAGTTGACACAAGCTTGATCCATAAAGAATCTCGCAAGTCACCTGCCGTAGCACTGTTTTATGTTGACGCTAGAAGGATTTCCATTCTTCACTGTGAATATTATTGAATATCACTCTGAATGTTCTGGCAACACCATAAAGATATTGCGTAGAAACGTGAAACGAGTTTGAATCAATTCATAAACAAACCACTGTTGCTTTTCAGTTTTGCATATGTTCAATTCATAAAGAATCTTACAGATGACCTACCAAAGTGCTGTTTGATGTTAACACTGGAAGGATTTCCACTCATCATTGTGAATACTAAGTAGTATCACTCTGAATGTTCTAGCAATATCGCAAGGATATAGCGTAGGACTCTCTTGGTCATCATCCGTGTGTCCTAATGAGATTTGATTGATCTCTAGGCTCTAGACTCTATTTGTGCACTTTTAGTGGTCGAAGGCTGGAGCAGATGCCACCTATTCAATATCAACTATCTCGGAGTGAGAAAGTCAATAGAAGTCGTGTTGATCTCCGTGAAATAAAACAAACTTCTTTTGAGAGAAGCCTGAGTAAGCTGGGGAGGGGTTGTGCATTACATCACTGGGTCCATGATGCGTTGTCTTTGTAGCACCCCAAAATATTCACATTTTGAATCAGCGGAAGAGTCGTTGGTGTTACGGGATAACACATTACTCAAATCATACACAACGCTTGAAAATCACGTCGTTTAATAATAAAGCATTTTCCATTCATGAATATCAATTTACATAGGTCCTCAGGTCATAGTATGTCATACAATTTTAAAAAACATTTGAATGGAAATTTTATTTTGAAGGTCTACGCGATCTTTAGCCTATTCTACATGATGGATTTTGTTGATTTGATGTATAAAGATGGTTGATTAATATAAAGAAGATGAAGAAGGGAGATGATGGAGTAGAGAGAGAAAGGAGAGAAGGGAGAAAAGTAGAGAGAGAAAGTAAAGATGAATATGAAATTGTGAAAAATGAACAACCCCTCCTAACATGCTAGGAGGGGATATATATAGCCCACCCTACATGTGGGCTATATGGACTATACATTAACAAAGTGGATCACGAGCCCATTACATAATTATCGTTGGAGCGACCGATCCTTCATAAATACGTAAAACGTATTTCCAACAATCTCCCCCTAAGGGAGGTCGCTCCAAGAGACAAAGTTCTAAATAGTCTATAACTCGTGATCTATGCTAACTAAGATGTGACCGAGACTTTATTGGGAAAAACGTATTTCCAACAATCTCCCCCTAAGGGAGGTCACATCTTTTTACAAAATCTTAAACCTAGCATCTATGCTTGAGTCTTCGATCTTGTTCTTTTGAATATGCTTGATGTGATCTTTGACTTTAGTCTTGAGCATGTTCCCTTGCCTTGACCTTGTGCATTCTTCACTTGTGATATTTGCCTCTTTGTGACTTCCTGTTCCACATACTTATACTTTTAAATTCTTGAAAGCTTCAGAGTTTGATACAGCGGAAGAATTGACCTTCAGGCTTTCTTGAATTTGTTGAAGTACTAGTTGTATGTAGTATAAGCATGTGGTGACGACTTCTTCTGGATTGTACACCGCAATGCCACCTTCTTGTTACGCTGCATAAGACAGTTAGCAACAAACAATATACACGGATGAAATGGCCTTGAACATTTCATTCTAATTCGGTAGCATTTTACCTCCAGTCGGTGAAGACCGTTGGACGATATTAAATATCGTACTTGTGGCAGGTAGTTTCAATAAAGAACCTCCTTGACAAGATTTCGCGGGTAAACCCGTTCTCTTTACTCGACCGTCCAAAGCTGACTGCGAACGTAAAGAGTGAATCATTTGGATAATATTATCCGCATGATTTGAAGCCGTCAATTCATGTTCCTGGAACAAGTGAAGTTCAATTAAGAACCGCACCATCGTTGCTTTCCAGTTGTCACTAGCTTGATTCATATAGAATCTTGCAAGTTACCTACCAAGTGTGTTTGATGTTAACACTAGAAGGATTTCCATTCGTCAATGTAAATACTTAATAGTATTACTCTGAATGTTCTGGCAAGATCACTAAGATATTGCGTAGAGGCCTGGAACGTGTTTAAATTCATTTAAGAATTAAACCACTGTTGCTTTCCAGTTATCACAAGTTTGATTCATAAAGAATCGCACAAGCACCTACCATGAGTTTTTTGACATTCGCTCAAGAAGGATTTCCATCTTCATTGTAAATACTTTCGTATCACTCGGATGTTCAGGCAAGATCATGAAGATTTTGCGTAGGACTCTTAAGATCTTTCTTACTTTTCACAGTGTGTGAAGAAGCAAGGAAATATGAAAGTTTGTCCTAATGAGATATTTGATGATCTCAAATGGCTCTAGACTCGATCGTGCATTTTGGATTTTAGTGATCGGAGGCTGGAGAGGAGTGCCACCTTTTCAATACCAATTTATTCGGAGTGAATAAACCAATAGATAATATGTTGATCTCCGTGTGATTAAAACAAATACCTTTTGAGAGATATTTGAGTTAGATGGGAAGGGTTGTGCATTACATCACTGGGTCCATGACGTCTTTCTTCAATATCGAGAATCATTAACAAAATTGATCTCAATAGCATATGAGTTGACCCGGTTTCTGCCTAAGGTTGTAAGGAGGGCTTCTTTCTTTACACCCTTTATCTTTACAATTCTTTTTCATTCTTCAACCCCTTCAATGCTTACCAATACGTCATAACTAGCACCTTGTTGTGATTGTTCCATTGCTAACTTAAGTACTTGGTCAGCATTCAGCTACGTTAACAATCTTTCTCCATCTTTCCTAAGGACTACTATTTCTAGCTATGGAATGTCCTTGGGAAGATTCCTCCGGTTCTAGAGGAATCATTAGACTTTAACCTATCCTACCATCCTTATGTCACCACAATCTTCATCATCGTGAATAGAGATGTTTTGGGTAAGTGTATGTCACCATGAAATCCATTTTGAAGTGCAAATCCATTTTGCTCCCCCTTAACATATGCCACGATATCCGAAAACATTTCGCACATGTCGGGATGAGCTAGCACGTTAAGTCAAACCATTATTGATTAATCATTTCCCATATTAAATCACATTTTCTCCCCCATATTAAAAATATTAACCCAATCGATGTTTTTAATATCAATTGATTTAATAGCATTTTAAGAAAATTTGGGAAGAAAAATGCAAATCTAATTATCTTCATGAGTTACACAAGCTCCCCCTCAAATTAATGAGGGTGTGCTGAAACGTAAATTAAATACCTTTTAAACACAAGTGTAAGGTATTTATCACGTGCAAAGATCATATATGATAATGAATTCACAAGATTAGCAATTTACGAGGTAGGACCTGAATGATGGAGAACATCATATGAAAGATTCACATGGTTCTTGTTCACGAATGTTGGTCTTCCTCGTAACTTCTGAAGTTATCTCTTGACTCCATGTGTATGATTGATATCGTTGTCTTAACACCAATATGTGAACTTGGCACTCTCGGCATCAAGGATTCTGAATGCTGGATAATTGCTCCCCCTTAATTGTTGACCCGTGTTCTATTGAAAGAGCTGTAGTCACCGTTTGAGTGTCTCATCGTCGAGTATGTAGATATCAATTGTAAGTTGCTATGGTTGGTGTAGATGATTGTAAAACCCGCATGCTTTTACCATGAATAGTGCCCTTAAGATCGTACGTCCTAGATTAAAACTTACCTTATTCAGTATTGATCACATTCATGTGCTATTAATCAAGCAAGTGCATACGTGTATGACATGACAAGTATCGATTACGTACGAACTCATGATAAACAGTTAATAAATATGTCGTGAACATAATTAAATCATGATCACCATTTAAAATATGAACTAGAATAATTACGTAAATACATATAATATAGTTACGAGCGTTAAGATTACGATAAACGACATGATAAAATAAACAGAAACACTTTAAACACGAGCACGTTTAACCACGAACGAACACGAAACATCGGGAAACGAGAAAGGTACGGGTACCCCATGTGGGGCCCCCATACCCACGGCACATATACCAAGGTGGGCTTAGCCCATGGACTTTTACAAGTAAAAGGGGGTAAAGAGTAAAACTAGTTTTCATTTTTCACTTTCAAGAAATAAACACAAAAACCCTAAAAGAGTTTTCTCTCTTCCTCCTTGTTCTCTCTTTGTGCCGCCACCTTAACATCACCATAGGAGGGTGATTGGTTGATTTTGATCTTAAAAACTATTGCAATAATCAGTGTTTGTTCATCCTTTTTCCAAGCTACATAGTGGTATATCTTTTTAAACCCTTCTTTTTAATTCTTTTGAATCTTTGTTTATGTTCATGAATATGTTATTGTTTTCTTATTTAAACATGATAATTAAACATTGATCAAACATGTTTTGGTATTAATTAAAATCAAAGAATGATTTAAAAGGGTGTTTGTTTTTAGCCGCCTAGCAAAACAAACCCGAAGGGGGTTTGGTTTGCTTATTGCCGCCACCACCAAGACCATTTTAGGTCTTGGTTGGCTCATGTGGGACCCACGGCAGCAAGGGGGCACACGTGCCCCGAGTTTGGCTCGGGGTACGGTGTCGAATTCATGCCCGATTCATGGTTCGTTGGTTAAATCATGATCTATGTTACATGTTAATTTTTATGAATCATGAACTTAGGATATAAATTAATTAATAACATGAGATATTAATTAAACCATGACTTAGGTTATTCTAATTATTAATTTAGCATGATATTAATTTAACCTAAGTATTTTATGTTATAAGTTATAATTAATTAATTATTTAAAACATGCCTATAATTAATTAGTTTAGACATGACTTAGGTTATATTATTAATAATAATAATACATATTTTAACCTAAGTATTTCATTTCATTTTAATTAAAACATGTTACACTTTAATTAAAATGCTTAACCTATAGTTTAATTAAAATACATGAAATAATAATTAAACTATATACTATATCATATGACTTAAGAAACAAGCTTATAAACACTTAGACTTATATGTTAGCTTATGTAACCAGCTTAATTCTATTTTTGGAAACTTTCTATTTTTGGAAACTTTCTATTTTTGGAAACTTTCTATTTTTGGTAACTTTCTATTTTTGGAAACTTTCTATTTTTGGAAACTTTCTATTTTTGGAAACTTTCTATTTTTGGAAACTTGCTATTTTTGGAAAGTTACTTATTATTACACAGTAAATATAATAATACATGAAATACCAGTAATACTTAAACGGATTAATCAGAATACAAGATAAACACAGTATAAGGCTTTAAACAGTGAACCATGACCTAAAACATACCAAGTCAGCTAAAATGAGACATAAAACCCAGTACGTAATCAGTGAATCGATACTTATACACGTGTGTATTCATGTAGCGTTAGTGATCCAGAAGTAGGAGTCTTTCTTCCGTTCATTCACTGGACTTGAGGTACGGATTCCCGTCCTTTTAGTATGGACATTCTTTCCTTATTAGGATTTCCCCGTATGCAGCCAACTGTTTTCCCCAGTATTTGTTTTATTGTTTTGAACTGCTTATATTTAATTAGCATAATCTATAGCTATATACAAGCATGACCAGTTTCACCTAGTTATGGAGGTACCATAACCATAACATTGGAGGCACCAATGTTATGACTTCCCCACGGCGGAGTGATTGCTCGTGGCGTCCCTTTTCAGTTTTGGCCATATTATTATATCAGGTGGGGCGTATGGGTGCATCCTAGTTACATGTTTTATTCAGTTTATCATGGTGAATGTGGTGTGTGCCTTGCACCCTTCACAAGGAGTTGATCCCTCCTACCCAAACCAGTATATTGATTAGAGGCATCCCCTCTAATCAGCATGATGAGGTCACCCCTCCAAGTATTCATGCACGTGACCTTTTCATGACCTATATGGGCTATAGTGCATTTATATGTTAAAACAGTTTTCATAAGATAAACATAAGGCTTTTCAAACTATAAAACCAGTTTTCTCAATACTTAACCAGTCTACTCAGAACTTAGTCTTCTGCTGTTATATGTTACATGTTTATCCTATTTCATGCTATATTGTATATCCGTGCACTGAGCGTTTTGCTCAGCCGTTACTTTCCTTTCCATGTCCCAAAACGGTAGGTACCCAAGACTCGAGCATTTGGAGGACTTGCATAGGATGGAAGCTGCCATAGACTTCTTCTCCTGTTTCCTTCATATATTTATGCTTGTTTAGTCTTTCATTCAGTTCATTTACTTTGTTATGTTTTGGGCTTATGTTTGGGAACCGATGTTTGATTCCGGTTTTCCCTATGGTCATGTATGTCTTACTACATATTACCTTGCATGCTTTGATGACACGCCATAATTACGCGTGACATTCCATTTATCAAAATGGGGTGTTAAAATTATGGTATCAGAGCCAAGGCTTCGACCTGTAGGCTCTAAAACTCGACCTGTGACTAGTGGGTAGTCACCAGGAGCTTCCTAAGCCAACGATTGTTATTCCACGTATTGATGTTTCAGCGCGTTGTTGTTTTAACCATTATGTTTTCAGCACCTTTTTGTTTTAGCCATGACGTTTTCAGCACCTTGTTGTTTTCACCATGATGTTTTCACCAGTATCGTCTTACTAATATGGAATGAACAACCGTCATCCATACTTAGTTATGTGTCATTGTCTATGCATGATGTTCCTCGTGAACTGTGACGATGTGGACTGACCCCAGTAGTTCATAATTTTCACATAAATTTTTTTTTTTTTTCTGTTAAGTTTTGACAATGACTTTTAATTATTTTGTTCCATGCATTCATGCATTTATATCATATGTCATCTGTTGCAGGAATTTTGACTAAGTAATGGTTGGTACAGGACTGGCCCTATTTAGTCGCATGTGCTTTTATCGAAACTTTTAACTTTGGGACCGACCCATAGGCGTCCCCTCGCCATGTCTTTTGTTTTGGGACCGACCCATAGGCGTTCCCTCGCACATATAAAGGTTTTATAAACTACATTACGCATTCATGCATTTTTTTCTTGCATAAAATTTTTCTCATGATTTAAATTGGCATAAAATTTTTTTCATGTCCCATCATAAGTTATTATGTTTTTATGTCAAGTATGCCTTCATACTGTCATGGTTAACTTCAGTTTCATGCTGATTATGTTATATACTTCTTCGTACTAGATGGTTTCATTTTTCCTCATGATAATTCCGTCTTCATGTTGATTATGTTTCACGCCTCTTTTGTTATTTACGTTGTCCTGCAAGACATTGTTAGATTTCTTGAATCATGCTTTCATGATAGTCATGGTTGGTTTCCATTGATCATGCTGTCAGGCAAATCATCGTTGAATTTTGTGTAACCACACTTTAGCGTTTCTCTATGCAACCAGAATGATGTCTATGCTAATACTGCCAGGTTATCATGATGGTTTTCCTAACCGTTTAACCGGTTTACTTTCCTTAAATCATGACAAATAATCGAGCCCATACCGATCATTTCATTTGCATTCCATGTGTACTCCACGTACCGTATTTCATGTGTATTACATGTATCTTAATCCATGTGTATTCCACTTGCAATACTTCACGAGTATTCGCTAGTCGATTCTAAATCATCTCAGGCGTATGTTCACTTGCTGATATTCTACAAGGTTGTCGATGCCGCTCATAGCTTGGAGATGTTACTGAAGGTTGATGCTGCTGATGTTCGGAGACGCTACGAGATGCTGATGCTGATGCTGTTCACAACCTGGAGATCCTAAAAGACGAAGACAAAGGCGTCGGAGCAAAGCAATTGGACGAGAAGATGCTTCACCATCAGACAATTCCCATCAATCATTGTCCCAAATTCATAGTTACATGTCACACGTCGTTCGGCTGTCATTTCAGCCATATGAGTGCAAACCAGTACCAGCCGGCCACTCAGCTAAATAGTTACATGAGTCACGGTCATGAGAATGACCGTCATGGAACCGATAGACAAGATGATAGTAACCACTACTATGACAACAACTATCCTAGAAATCACAACCGAGGCTCCGGCTACGGACGTGATCAGACATACAAATGATTAGTAGTCCAACCGATCCGCCAATTCTGACATATTAACCTAATATTTGTAGTTCTAATTGTTTCACATCTCGAGACACATGTCAAGACATCAGTCAAGACACATGTCTCACGTATACTTTCTGAGGACACATATCAAGATACCAGTCAAGACATATGCCACGCTTACATTTCTCAAGACACGAGTCAAGACACATGACTCACGTCTAATTATGGAACATTTCTAAGAAATTCAGGGTACCCTCCATGGGTATATCTATGTTGTTGTGCCATGTATTAATCAGGCCACAAGAATTTCAACACCATTATCGGCGCATCAGTGAGAACTGTCACGTTGCCGATGTCACTTTCATTTCTTTCACCATAGTTCATATATTCATAACCATGAAGGACGCCTTTCGTATTCCCATGCATACGAAGGTTTTCCTTCAGCTTAATGATAAGATCCAAGCTGCTAACGCATTTCCTCGGACTGACACGAGATGAATTTTATCCTAATTATGTACTATGAACACCACACCATGCTATGATTCATAATTATGTACAGTAACGTTCAGGCTCCTGAATACATTCAGCTTGATTTTCCATCGGGAAAATCTGTACAATTATCTATGCTTTTCAAGCACGTGCTTTGTTAGCCATATTGCTAAAATTTTATAGCTGTCAGTAACATACGACTACTAAGGTCCTTTTACGCATAACCAACAGATTATTCCAAAATTATTCCTTACACTCCAGAAGAACCTTCAAGGAGAAGGATGGTACTATGAGATTATGTGTCGACTACCGTCGACTTAAACAAATCACCATTCATGACCGTTATTCTCCTCCACGTATTGACGACATGTCCAATCAACCGTATAGTGTTAATCACTTTTCCAAGATCGAACTCATGAACAAGTTGCCAAAGTGACGGGTGAAAGATCATGCCATGTTCATGACTGCTATTCGTGCACGACTCGGTCATGCTAGATTTATGATTTTGGATTAGTCTCATCAATGCTCCAACAGCATTATGGACTTAATAAATTATGTTTCCATTAACTCCTAAACAAATTCATCAGCATTTTCATTGAGGATAACCTGATTTCGTTTAAGCCTAGAGAAGAACAGGAAGACCATATCTGCACTATGTTGCAAATTCTATGACAAGAGAAATTCTACCCTGGAAATTTTTTCCAATATCATTTTTGTTTGATTACAGTAATACACTGAATAACATGGGTTTTTATGGTTAATCTTACCATGACTCAGCTTATGCGTAAAGGAGAGAACCCTACACTACATTAGGTGTTCTAGAAAACTACACGCTAGGAGAAGTCTAGATTCAGAGACTCGGAGTTTCGCAAACTCCTAGGTATCAAGTTCTAAGAAGCAAGATACAGTTACGTTCATATCTAGGTACCTGACATACCAACAGGTTAAGATAGGACACCAACAAACTGGGATGTTTTCATCATATGAAATTATGAATCAAAAAGGGACAAGATCTCCATGGATTTTAGTTACCTGATTTCAGCAAACTCAGAAGAAGCATGATGCTATCTGGGTTATTGTCAACAGTTTGATCAAATCTGCAGAATCCTTACATCCGTACGGATTTCAGAACCAACAGATTGAACGAACATGTTCCAGCCAAGGCTCATCCGATCACTTGGCAATTCCTCAGTTATCAGGTCAGACAAATATTCATAATTATGCTCCTTAATTACTTCACGTCTTCATTCTGATTCCACGACTTGCTTTCGCGCTCGCGTTCATGACACTATTCACGTTCATGATCGTATCTGGGCTTACGATTTTACGTTCATTTCGTTCTGGGATGTTTTGCAAGAACTTGAGAGACCAGACCCAAGTTTAGTATAACTCTCCATCATCAGATAGACGTTTCACGTCATATTCCACGTCTCACCTTGTAGCGTTGGGCGTTACCGCCATTATATTCTATGATCACGATATGTCTCACATGTCATGTTCATTCCACGTTCCTCATATCATGATCAAATAGGTTACACGTATCATGGATCACGATATGTTTACTCATACTACACTCGCCATATCTCCACGTAGCACGTTCAAATTTTTTTCACGTATCACGTTCAAAATTTTTCACGTACTACGTTTTTTTATGTCTCGCGCATCGTTTCTAATTATCAGTTAAGTCAGATTGTCTTGCATCGTAACGTTTCAGTTACCCTTGCACGTTAACTCTTATTTTCCACGATCGAATTTAGGGGATCTACCTTCCGTTGATAACCAAGAATTTCTTCTTATTCCAAGTCAAGGTCAGGGGGACCAAGATTTATCATTAGTGTCAGGATCTTCTGAAGGAACCGTTCCAAGAGGGAGGCCACTTGGAAACGGACAAGTTCATCCGGACTTCTTATCCATTTTTCTCTTATCGATTTGATACGTCCTTTCAGTCACGTCACGTTCCATGTCTTTTCAAGACATGTCACGTTCCACGTTCCCTTCTACCATGTCACCTTCATTTCCGTTATTTTGCATACCTTTCCAGTTTGATTCGGGTATGTTTTGCTTCCAGTTACTTTATCTATAATTCGAGGACGAATTATTCTTTTTAGGGGGGAAGAATTGTAAAACCCGCATGCTTTTACCATGAATAGTGCCCTTAAGATCGTACGTCCTAGATTAAAACTTACCTTATTCAGTATTGATCACATTCATGTGCTATTAATCAAGCAAGTGCATACGTGTATGACATGACAAGTATCGATTACGTACGAACTCATGATAAACAGTTAATAAATATGTCGTGAACATAATTAAATCATGATCACCATTTAAAATATGAACTAGAATAATTACGTAAATACATATAATATAGTTACGAGCGTTAAGATTACGATAAACGACATGATAAAATAAACAGAAACACTTTAAACACGAGCACGTTTAACCACGAACGAACACAAAACATCGGGACACGAGAAAGGTACGGGTACCCCATGTGGGGCCCCCATACCCACGGCACATATACCAAGGTGGGCTTAGCCCATGGACTTTTACAAGTAAAAGGGGGTAAAGAGTAAAACTAGTTTTCATTTTTCACTTTCAAGAAATAAACACAAAAACCCTAAAAGAGTTTTCTCTCCTCCTCCTTGTTCTCTCTTTGTGCCGCCACCTTAACATCACCATAGGAGGGTGATTGGTTGATTTTGATCTTAAAAACTATTGCAATAATCAGTGTTTGTTCATCCTTTTTCCAAGCTACATAGTGGTATACCTTTTTAAACCCTTCTTTTTAATTCTTTTGAATCTTTGTTTATGTTCATGAATATGTTATTGTTTTCTTATTTAAACATGATAATTAAACATTGATCTAACATGTTTTGGTATTAATTAAAATCAAAGAATGATTTAAAAGGGTGTTTGTTTTTAGCCGGCTAGCAAAACAAACCCGAAGGGGGTTTGGTTTGCTTATTGCCGCCACCACCAAGACCATTTTAGGTCTTGGTTGGCTCATGTGGGACCCACGGCAGCAAGGGGGCACACGTGCCCCGAGTTTGGCTCGGGGTACGGTGTCGAATTCATGCCTGATTCATGGTTCGTTGGTTAAATCATGATCTATGTTACATGTTAATTTTTATGAATCATGAACTTAGGATATAAATTAATTAATAACATGAGATATTAATTAAACCATGACTTAGGTTATTCTAATTATTAATTTAGCATGATATTAATTTAACCTAAGTATTTTATGTTATAAGTTATAATTAATTAATTATTTAAAACATGCCTATAATTAATTAATTTAGACATGACTTAGGTTATATTATTAATAATAATAATACATATTTTAACCTAAGTATTTCATTTCATTTTAATTAAAACATGTTACACTTTAATTAAAATGCTTAACCTATAGTTTAATTAAAATACATGAAATAATAATTAAACTATATACTATATCATATGACTTAAGAAACAAGCTTATAAACACTTAGACTTATATGTTAGCTTATGTAACCAGCTTAATTCTATTTTTGGAAACTTTCTATTTTTGGAAACTTTCTATTTTTGGAAACTTTCTATTTTTGGTAACTTTCTATTTTTGGAAACTTTCTATTTTTGGAAACTTTCTATTTTTGGAAACTTTCTATTTTTGGAAACTTGCTATTTTTGGAAAGTTACTTATTATTACGCAGTAAGTATAATAATACATGAAATACCAGTAATACTTAAACGGATTAATAAGAATACAAGATAAACACAGTATAAGGCTTTAAACAGTGAACCATGACCTAAATCATACCAAGTCAGCTAAAATGAGACATAAAACCCAGTACGTAATCAGTGAATCGATACTTATACACGTGTGTATTCATGTAGCGTTAGTGATCCAGAAGTAGGAGTCTTTCTTCCGTTCATTCACTGGACTTGAGGTACGGATTCCCGTCCTTTCAGTATGGACATTCTTTCCTTATTAGGATTTCCCCGTATGCATCCAACTGTTTTCCCAAGTATTTGTTTTATTGTTTTGAACTGCTTATGTTTAATTAGCATAATCTATAGCCATATACAAGCATGACCAGTTTCACCTAGTTATGGAGGTACCATAACCATAACATTGGAGGCACCAATGTTATGACTTCCCCACGGCGGAGTGATTGCTCGTGGCGTCCCTTTTCAGTTTTGGCCATATTATTATATCAGGTGGGGCGTATGGGTGCATCCTAGTTACATGTTTTATTCAGTTTATCATGGTGAATGTGGTGTGTGCCTTGCACCCTTCACAAGGAGTTGATCCCTCCTACCCAAACCAGTATATTGATTAGAGGCATCCCCTCTAATCAGCATGATGAGGTCACCCCTCCAAGTATTCATGCACGTGACCTTTTCATGACCTATATGGGCTATGGTGTATTTATATGTTAAAACAGTTTTCATAAGATAAACATAAGGCTTTTCAAACTATAAAACCAGTTTTCTCAATACTTAACCAGTCTACTCAGAACTTAGTCTTCCGCTGTTATATGTTACATGTTTATCCTATTTCATGCTATATTGTATATCCGTGCACTGAGCGTTTTGCTCAGCCGTTACTTTCCTTTCCATGTCCCAAAACGGTAGGTACCCAAGACTCGAGCATTTGGAGGACTTGCATAGGATGGAAGCTGCCATAGACTTCTTCTCCTGTTTCCTTCATATATTTATGCTTGTTTAGTCTTTCATTCAGTTCATTTACTTTGTTATGTTTTGGGCTTATGTTTGGGAACCGATGTTTGATTCCGGTTTTCCCTATGGTCATGTATGTCTTACTACATATTACCTTGCATGCTTTGATGACACGCCATAATTACGCGTGACATTCCATTTATCAAAATGGGGTGTTACAATGATAACTTCGGATTCTGAAGTCAAAGCTTTCCGGTGAAATGCTTGACTTTAAAGTGAAAAGCGGGTTACTATCGGAAATAATAGCAAACCATAATGTAGCATATTTTAAATCTTTTAAACTTCTGCTCGAACTTTATTTACAATCCCGTGTCATTAATGAATGACATTTCTAGGTTCGTAAATATTATCGATTCCAGAAGACATGCTCTTTTTATCAAAACATTTTGAACACACAATTTTGAAAGATTTAGAAAAAACCTTTTGAAAATTTTTTGAAAAATTGTGTTCAAAGTTTTGAAAAAACAATTACTTGAGCTTAAGATGTTGAATATCTTACAAAGCGAGCTCAAGTCCGAGAAGTTGTAAACTTCCCGTTGTTAAGGATAAGTTACCATCGGCGATAAACTTTCCTTTCATCTGATGGACGAGTCCTAAGCTGACATTTACTTAGAAGTCGTTTTCATGAGCTTGAAAACTTTCATTGTTTTAACGGAAAGCTCATGACCGAGAAAGGTTAATTTCTCGTTATGAGGAAAAGTTCTCTTATTTAAAAGATACACTTTCCTTTCTGAGCTTAAAACTTCGAATGTTTTAACACAAGCTCATGACTGAGAAAGGTGAATTTCTCGTTAAGAGGATAAGTTATCATTGTGCATGAGCTTAAAAACTTCGAATGTTTTTATTATTAGCTCATGCCCGAGAAATATAAATTTCTCGTTGTAAGGATAAGTTTATCATCGGCGATAAACTTTCCTTTATTTGAAGTACGGGTCATCATCTGTTATTTAATGATGAGCCTTATACACGAGCTTAAAACCTTTGAATGGTTTTAGGATAAGCTCGTGTCCAAGAAAACTTAATTTCTTCTTAAGAGGGTAAGTTATCGTTGCGTAGATAAACTTCCCTGTCTCTGAAGTCCGGGTCGTCGTCTGTCATTTAACGAGGAGCCATAGTGCATGAGCTTAAAAACTTGGAATGTTTTTGATATAAGCTCATGCCCGAGAAAAATTAATTTCTCGTTGTTAGGATAAGTTTACCATCGGCGATAAACTTTCCTTTCTTTGAAGATCGAGTTATAGTCTGTGATATGACTATAAGTCCTTGTGCATGAGCTTAAAAACGTGGAATGTTTTTAACAAAAGCTCATGCGCGAGAAAAATGAATTTCTCGTTTTTAGGATAAGTCATCATCGGGATGAACTTTCCTGTCTTTTGAGATCGAGTTACAGTCTGTTATGTGACTGTAAGTCCTTGTAAGCTTAGCCATGAATCCCCTGAGACACTTGTTTCTCCGATATCTGCTTCTTCAGCAACCAAACTCTAAGAGTGTCCTTAGTTGAACGGTATACAACGATTGGACCGCTTCGTTCTTTTGGAACATCAACTTTGGTACCTGCATTCTCATTAGGAGTTTGTATACTTTGACATGGGTTAGCGATATCTATTTTAGAAGCACGTGGGGGTTCACGGTTTTCTTTTCTTGTGTCAGAGGTGGTGTGAGGGGATGATTCACTTGTCTTAGTTGGCAAACGTTTCCTTTTATAGAAAACCTTAAGTTCAGGCTTAAGTGATGTATCATCCTTTGCAATTTCCTCCCTAGTAGTCTTCGTAGAATCAGAGACTATCCTAGTTAAAGGGCACTCGTTTCCTACAAGAGTGAAAGTTCTACCAGTGGGGCGCCGTATTTTACCAATGGGTTTGATTTTGGCAACCCACTGGGATTTAAGTCTAGCACGGGAGTTCACCTCATTAAGTAATTTCTTGATACAGGAATCATGATTTGCCGTAAAGACACATTTTCTACATGTTTTACAACTAGCATATTTAATGTCCGAGTAAGATCTGGAATTCCTAGATGATTGATTAATGCTCCTAGGATGTGACATGCTATGGTTAGCAGTGTTGGGTAAACTAGAAGGCATCTGACTAGGTTTGAAATTCCTATCTCTTACTTGTGTCTTTTGCTTAGCTTCCCTTTGACCAAAATTCTGGCGCACATCAGTTGAACTAGTTCTAGACGTGTTCATTGAACTATTCTTAGAGAAACTAGAGGCAATCATGTGATGAGGTCTTTCTACAACTGATTTAGTCACATTAGGCCTAGTTGGTGGAGTGATTGTTCTAGAAATATGACCCAAATCAACTTGGGAGGCAAACCGTGGTCTCGAGGATAGTGGTCGCTTGGATCTAAATGCAGTAGGTTGTCTGACAATCGGTTGTCTGACGAACTGATTTGTAGGCGGTTTCCCCAAGATTGATGGTTTTTCAAGCTTAGTGTCCACACTAGGTCCTCTAGTTTTCCTTAACTCGTTTTTCAACGCAGCCATAGCAAAAACCTTTTCCTGTACTTGAGCTTTTAAGGTCTCATTCTCTTTGAGCAATTCATCTTCAACTTAGATTCAAGCAACTTAATTTGTTTCAAAAGATTATCCTTTTCAGCTTTAGAATCTAAAACTTTTTGATCCAATTTTCTTTCAAGAAAAACATTTGACTTTTCAAGTTTTTCAAAGTATGTTTCAAATTTGTCCGTTTTCTTAGAAAATTCAAGTTTGGCATCCTCAAGATCTTTTGATTGTTGAGCTACAATCGTTTCGAGCTCTCTAATCTTGGAATCAGAAGCAGTCAAAAGGCAATTATCATGATGTTTAGTATTTTGAACACTTTCTCCCCTATTATGACTCACATCGGATGAATCAGAAGTGGTATTTATATCACTCTTTTCCATCCCATGGTTGTCATAATTAGGTTCAGAATGCTCAATATGCGGCATGGCATCAGTATATATATCATAAACAACATTACATTGTACCATATTTGCAGGCTCTTCGTCATAAACGGGTAAGGTGTCATCAAGAGAGATCTCGTGAACATTCCCTGACGTACCATTGGTATCATGTTGTCCTCCTGATTCCGTGCTCTTGGCATTGATAGGCTCCAAGTTTTCAACCGTATGACCAGTGTCCTCTTGCATCGAAGAGTCTTGCACTCCATTATCATACCCTTGCTAAAGTAGAGATCTTTCATAAATTGAAGACGAGACCGATGTCATGAGTTTCAAAATTGTATCACGGAAGACTCGAAACTCGGTATGTGTATCTCGAAGAAACGATTGGCAAATCACTGAACTTTCAGGCTTGATGATATTGAATTGGAGGAAAGGCGTGAGTTGTGTCACAAGAGCCTTATATGCAAGTGCCGATGCAGAGTGATTAAAGTTCCATGGTTGAGTTGCTCGGCGAGTTGGGTCAAAGTGGTGAAGATAGAGTCGATGAATATATGACGATCTTGACCAAAGATTGTCATAAATTCGCTCCCTCCTTGAAGCCGTGAAAGATTAACTAGTTGATATTGAAGCATTTGAAATGAATTCATACCACTTTCTCTATCTTTGTCTTGCATTCGATGCAAGTCTCCCTCTTTAAGTGTCGAATTTAACGATTCCATTGAAAATAGAGGAAAAATGATGTGGATGTTGTTGTTTTCAGGATTTTATAATTCGACTCGGCTCAAAAGTTGTTGTCGGCTCAAACGATTATGAATTAAACCCGATCAAAAAATCCGTAGGCGTTAAAAATAAATCCCGTCACGTTGACTCGTCACTTTGTCGTCAAATCGGGCCACAATAACTTTTAACCCGTCAAATATTTTTTCACGTTAATACTTTCAAAATACCCGCCTCAACACGATTTGGCAAATGCAAGGATATCAAGTGACAAAATATACCAAATTAATTTAACTATAAAATGAACTAAAAAAAATTAACTTTTAAAATTCTAAAAATAAAAGGTTAACTAAAACAGTTACTAAACGAAAATTAAAAAAAAACGGATATATCCAAAAAAAAATAAGCTTTACTTAACTAAAATACAAAAAAAATAAGATAAATAAAAAATCTGATAAAAGAGCTGATATAATGGCACGTGGGCTTCGCAACTTTGTAAGCTCCGTCCCAACTTTTCTGCACGTGGACCACACTCGTAGACTCCACCGCCCCACTTTACTTTTTATTTACTCCCTTCGTTGATTCTTCCGCCCACCTGGATATCTATCTCTCTCTCTCACACAAAAACACACACTCTCAAACCAAGATCTCTCTCCTCCGTCTCTTTCTCTCTCAACAAACCAAATCTGATAATCAAATCCTTATCCTTTTCTTTTGACTACAGGTGTGTCTTCAAGATCCTTAAATGGGTCTCAGGTGGGTATTTTTATGTTTTCTATGATAAACTCGAGTCTTCTATCATCTGTAGTGTCTTTCTTGTCGAGTGTCTAGAGTCCGAGAGTTGTTAGAGAGGGTTTGTTTGGTGATGTTGACAAGAATCAATGATGATTTTGTTCAAAGCTTGTAAAATCTTTAAAGATTTACTAGATGAGTTGTATCTGAGATCGGTTTTATGTTTTGAGTCGAGATAGTTTTCGAATCGAATCAGGATATCATATATTGATTATGTGTCGAGTCAGTTTTCTTGAATCTTTGTCCAGTCGATTCGGTCGTGTGAGTCTTTCGAGTCAGGTTTAGGAGTTGTCATGTGAACTTGGTTGTATAGGAGTTGTCGTGGGTGTCGAGAGTGGTTTTGGTTTGTGTGATTTGTCTGTTGTGTCGAATAGTGAAGGTGAGACGAGGGTGAGAGTCAGACGAGGGTTTGAGTGGTGTTTGGCTTGGTGAGTCTAGGTCGAGAGTGTGAGGGTGAACGAGAGGATGGGTGAATCTGAAAAGATTGAGGGAGTCGGTTTGGTATGTCGTAAGTTGTGTGTGTTAGGCGAGTCTAGGGTGGGTCGAAGGATTTGAGAGTTTGTCTAAAAAAATGAGTGTGTAAAGGGTGTTTATTTCAGTGAGTTTGTTGTCGAGGGTTGAGTTGTTTGTAGATGGAGTGTAATGAGAGTGTTGGTGAGGATCAGTTGGGATATAGGGTGTTTAAACGAGGGTGTGGGTTGATGTGTTGAGTGTAGGTGTCGAGGGAGGTGATGATGTCGAGTGAATGAAAAGTCCCGTTATGTTTGAATAAAAAAAAATGCTTCGTTCGTAAGATTTCGTTCGGAAGATTTCGTTCGGAAGATTTCGTTCGGAAGATTTCGTTCGGAAGATTTCGTTCGGAAGATTTCGTTCGGAAGATTTCGTTCGGAAGTTTTCGTTCATTCGGAAGTTTCGTTCATCCGGAAGTTTCGTTCATCCGGAACTTTTCGTTCACCCGGAACTTTTCGTTCACCCGGAACTTTTCGTTCACCCGGAACTTTGGTTCACCCGGAACTTTTGTTCACCCGGAAGTTTTGTTCGTCCGGAAGTTTGTTCGTCCGGAAGTTTGTTCGTCCGGAACTTTGTTCGTCCGGAAGTTTGTTCGTCCGGAACTTTGATGATGTTGAAAAATTGATGGGACAGAAACAAAGGACCAGAGAAGATGATAACCAAGAAACTTTTGACAGTTGGACAGTTGACCAAAAAGAAAGAACAGAGAACGATAAAACTGATAAACTGAATATATAAATTTTTTTATAAAAACTGATTATATAAAAAAAATAAAAAAGGTTATATATAAAAAAATAAAAAATTATAAAAAATAGAATATGAAAAACTGATAAAAGAAAAATTAATAATAATAAAAAAAACTGATTATAAAAAAATAAAAAAGGATAAAAATAAAAGTTCAATTTAAGGAATTCAAACAAAAAAGCAATCAAAATAGAAAGGATTTAATCAAAAAAATACAAAATTAAAAAGAGAAAAACACAAACTTTTTATAAAAACACAAACTTTTTAAGATTTGATAATGAAATTTTTGATTTTTGTATAAAAATTTGTGATTTTTATCTAAAAAGTAAGTAAATCTAAAGATTTGACATGATTTAAAGCATAAAAATACAAACTTTTTAAGATAAAAGCTTGATTAAATCAAAACCCACCAAAATCAATAAAGAAAAACAAGAATAAACCAAACTAACCAAGCTCTGATACCAATTGAAGGTCTACGCGATCTTTGGCCTATTCTACATGATGGATTTTGTTGATTTGATGTATAAAGATGGTTGATTAATATAAAGAAGATGAAGAAGGTAGATGATGGAGTAGAGAGAGAAAGGAGAGAAGGGAGAAAAGTAGAGAGAGAAAGTAAAGATGAATATGAAATTGTGAAAAATGAACAACCCCTCCTAACATGTTAGGAGGGGATATATATAGCCCACCCTACATGTGGGCTATATGGACTATACATTAACTAAGTGGATCACGAGCCCATTACATAATTATCGTTGGAGCGACCGATCCTTCATAAATACGTAAAACGTATTTCCAACAATTTGAATGCGGGCCATAAATTCTTGTCGTTTTCCCGAGAATTACCTTCAAGTACTTGAGAAAAAAACATGTAAAAAGTCAGTGAAACACCGAGTGAATTCATAGAGTTTAATGAAACCATTAATATATCATCGGTATATAATCATTACCAAAAAAAACATTTTATACAATTCTTTGTCGTAGGCCATAAAATAGGCCAAATACATTTTATACAAATCCTTGTCGTAAATCATAATATAGGCTTTTGCCTTCAAAACCAGTATACGAACCATTGTCGTAAAAACATCATACAATACATTTTATAACGTTGTATAGCATTTAATAAAAATCATTATATGAAAATGGTTATGCAAAACCAAAACATGAACATAAAATTAGTAATAAGATCCCGTATTGCTGGTCAGGCGATGTATTATAATTCAATTCGTACATCAGTATTTTCATTATTGGATTATTATAAGCCGCATGACATTGTTACCTTTTTATAACATATATCGGGTAGCTAACCCATATTTCCTTTGCCTATCTAAAACAGAATAATCACGCTTATATAAATCTTCTCATACATAAATTCGCTTACCACTCAATCTGGCACGACGGGGATCAACCATCACGGCGTGAACTGGGGTGATCTTCCCCAAATAGTACTATTATATGCATAAGCATCTACCAAATCCCGGTAGTTCACAATTCATGCTAATGGGACTTTTAGTGACATAACCTAACTAATAATCCATTTCATGTCATTCATTGGGTCATATAATCATTCGGGTCCATATCAATAAGCATACAATCGGGACAACTAGTGTCCTATTTTTATTAAAACTAACATGTTATCTCCCTCGCGGGTTTATAAAACATTTTATAAAACATTTAAAAGAGTGCGAGGCTATGAACTCACGTTGATTGGGAAAGGCGGGTTATCGGCGATTTGGATGTACGGTACGTGCTTCAATCACGGAAACATAGACAAATAATACTCGGTCTTAGAATCTTGTCCAATGACTTTATAAAAATAATGGTTATGTATATATGATGCTATCATAAGTACGATGATGATCAAGTGGGATTTTATCTCTTCATACAACATTATAGTTGTTATGTGTTAGTCAATTTAGACTAGTTATACTAGTTTTAACCCATTACATATTAAGGCCCAATAAGCCCATTAAAAGTCCAATTCGTTATATTAGCCCATTTATACTTTTTCATACCAGGCCTATACTCATATGTTGGGCCCAAGTGGGTTAAGACCATGAGTAAGTCCATTAGTGTTAAGCCAAACTAGTTGGGCCTAATGGTCCAATAAGGCTACTATGGCCCATTAAGGTTCATAAGTTTTAAAGCTCGGGTTTATCGGTTTTTACTTGTCAAATATATTTACATATCAGTATATGAGTTATAAAAATATTACATTAGACGGGTCCGACCGTCTAAGTTTTATTTGGCGAAAACGTTAATCTTTCGGTTTTAGCCGAAAAGACGTAAAACTTATATATAGTTTTATAACTTTAGAAAACGTTTGAGTTTTTACTTTTAGTATACATAGGTACTTTATCAAAGTGGAAGCCATAATCCGTGAGTTGTGTTCTCATCCAAAAAACTTGAGCACAACACGTAGATAGAGATACATACTCCGCTTCGGCTGATGATAATGATGTGCAATCCTGCTTTTTGGAAGACCATCCCACAAGCTTATCTTGACCTAGAAATTGTACACCACCTGATAGGCGTGTAAACACCCATCTTTTCTACCACTTAATTACAAGAATAACCGGACCTAAACGTGTATTTTATGTCTTTTATGTCGGAATTATGCGTGGTTTGTGTTTTTGTTGTGATTTAGGATGAAATTATGAAAAGTGGAGAAAACACGGACATTCACGGGTATTTATGGACTTTTATTGAAGAAAAAGATGAAAGACGAAGTCAAGAAGTCAAGAGTACAAAAAGAACGGAAGTCCAAGACCAATTCTGAAGATTTATCGAAGAAATAGTCAAAAGACGGAAGTTTATCAAAAGCCGAGGAACTCAAGTCTTATTTATCGAAGAATTAAAAGACGAGTCCAAAGAAATCCCGAGACAAAAGTCATCAAAATCCAAGATTAACAAAAAGATTAAGAAGAAAGGACTTGATGGTGCAATTAACAAAGAAAGGAAGGAGAGGAGGAAGCTTCCTCTAATCTCTCCCCTAATCACCTATAAATACTCTCATTTTCATTTCATTTAGTTTTGTTGACTAATCGTGACAATTAGTTCTTCCATGGTTGGTGGCTTGACAAACCATTCTTCCACTTTAATTTTATGCACCTTTATTTCTTGCACATTTAAATACATGTTTTGCACTTTAATTATCTTTAATTTCAAGTAAGTGTTTCTTTAAATTCTTGCACCTTTACTTTATCTTGTTAATCTTCTTCTACCTTTCTTTGATTTACACGTTTTTATCTTGTTGATTTGTTTAAAGATTTGATTTTTATGCTTTTGATTGTTTTAAACCTTTTAATTTCATAGCTTATTTGATTTATTTTCAAGTTTATATAGTTTTTATAAAAGTTATTTTTATATAAAAGTTGTTTGTCTTAAAGTTTATCTTTTTAGTGTCTTAAAAATTTTTAACTTTCAGTTTTATAACTTATTTTTTCACGGTTTTAGCTAAGTTTTTCGTCTAGTGCTTATTAGGATTATAGCTTATTTACGTAGCTTATTTTTAGTAATCCTTTCTGTATTCCGATTGGTATCAATCCGAAAGGGGATGTACATTCAGATTGGTTCAATCTGAAAAGGGTTTCATAATCCGATTGGAGGGTGTATTGGTATTCCGATCAGAACAGGGAAGTGGTTATTCCGATCGTGAGTAAGTGACAGATATTCCGATTGGTTCTTCACGCCTTATTCCGATTGAGGTGCATGTTTGGTATTCCGATTGGAAATAGTGACAGGTATTCCGATCAATGGGTTCGAGCAGCATTCCGACCAGCATCTAGCCATATTCCGATCAGGTAAGTAGCAACATTCCGATTGGGTGACTTTTGGGTATTCCGATTGGACTTGTGACAGCATTCCGATTGGGACCTCACAGCATTCCGATTGGGACATTACTACACATTCCGATTGGAGTAATCGGAATATATTCCGATTGGAGGGTATTTTTCTCTTGTTTAGATTTGTTTAATTTTTAGCTTAAGTTTTTAATATTTGTCTAACTTTAATTTCCGTCACGCTTTAATTTTTAGTCATTTTAATTAATTTACTTTCCGTCACGTTTTTAAATATTGCACACTTTTATTTGATTAGACTTAAATTTATTTTCACGTTCTTCATATACTTACCCTTTACTTAACGACATTCACTTTTAAGTCTTTGCACATTTAAATTTAAAAACCAACCAAAAATATTTGTTTCCACCAAAATCAACTGAGTCACATAGAGAACCTGGATCAATTCGATTAGAACAACATCAACGAACATATAATCTTTCTTACTAGGTAAAAGCCCTTGTATTAAATGGCGCCGCTGCCGGCTCTTTTCGTTAAGATCAATAGTTTTCTGTGAGAGACACGTTGCTTTTTGGGATCCGTTCACTTGTGAGCGTTATTTTTCTTGCATAAAAAATTCAAAAAAATCATAAAAAAATAACAAATTCATAAAAACCATAAAAATTAAAAATTTCAAAAATCCAAAAAGATTTTATCTTTCTTGTGTATATATATTGTCTTTGTTCTTGGTTTTGTTTTCTTTTGCATTTTCAGGTGTATGCGTACTAGATCTTCTAATTATCAAGAGCCCGAGCCTCAAGAAGATTTAGATATGGCAGGTGTTAACAACAACATTCCACCGAACCTGAATAATAACAATAACAACAATGCTCTTCCACAGCCCGATCTTCGGACCATGGAAGAACTTTGTCAACCAACAATGTTTGGACGAGGAGGACCGATTGCGCCGATGCAAATCAACGCTCCTGAGTTTTCGTTGAAGCACCACATGATTCAGCAAGTACAAACAAACCCATTTAGAGGATTGCCTGATGATGATGCCAACAAACACCTCGACAAATTCATTACTATCACCCAGAGCATGAAGTTGGCTGGTGCCACAATGGATGAGCTTCGCCTACAACTCTTTCCACACACTTTATTACATCATGCCGAGAAATGGTTTGATCGTCTCCCGAAGAATTCTATTCACACTTGGGATGACATGACTCAACGCTTTTTGTCGCGCTACTTTCCACCATCCATGGTCACAAGCCTTCGCAATCAGATCAGCGGTTTCATGCAAGATCCCGATGAATCTCTTTTTGACACTTGGGAGAGATATAATGTCTTGATCGACCGTTGTCCAAACCACAACATGCTTCCGGTCACCTTGATCGATACTTTCTACAACGGATTGACTTTTCGAGATCGTGATACGATCAATGCAGCCGCCGGTGGCACATTCATGAAAAGGAGACCCGAGGAGTGTAGAGAGTTAATTGAGAACATGACTACTCATCACAAGAACTGGGATTCCTCTGCTTCTTCAAGGAACAACCCGAGAGTCAATGTTTCTTCCACCTCAGCAAACCCTGAGATGACCGAACTCACCCGCATGATGACTGAAATGAGCAAAAGTATTACGCTTCTCGCTTCAAACCAACAACAACAACAAGTTAAAGCAGTTGCTAATCCTTGTGAAACATGCGGCGGTCCTCACTCATACACCGATTGTCCTTCGACACAAGGAAATCCGGAAAATGTGTATGCAGCTTATGGTAATTATTCACCGGAAAATTACCAAGCTAGACAACAAGGGGATAGAAATCTGCTGAGCTACCGTTCAAACAATTACCTTTCACCCGGTTTTTCTCCTCAAAACCAAAACCCCGCCAACAACTACACTAGAAGCAACCAAATCCCACCAAGAGCTTCTAATCCTTATCACCCACCCGCCCAACAAAACCCACCCATTAATCCCGATGTTGAGGCCATCATGAGAACCCAAGGTGAGCAAATCAAGAATCTGCAGAGCCAAATTATCAATCTTAAAGGGGATATCACAAAGCAAGGAAATGAGATAAGATCCGAGCTTCGAAATGATATTCAATCCTCCTTCAGTAATCAAACCAATGATTTGAAGAATATGCTTGCTAGTTTCTTGCCAGCCGCTCAACTTTCTTCTTCAAGTTCTCTACCTTCAAACACCGTCACTAATCCGCGAGCCAATGTGAGTGCTATTACTACTCGTAGTGGAGTCACCATTGTAGGACCACCAATCCCACCCCCATCATCTACACCTCCTCCACCACCATGTATCCCTACTCCTCCTACACCTACTATTAGTGCACCATTACCGTCTCCGCCTCGACGTGATGAAGTTCCCACCAATGACCCTTCAACATCTCAACCGTTACCTACCACACCTGCACCCTCCCCACCCAAACCTAATATCCCTTATCCCTCTCGCTTGGGCAAGAACAAAATGCTAAACAAGGAGGACGCTCAAGTAACTAGCTATATCAAGATGATTTCTCAAATGAATTTCAACATTAGCTTTCTTGAAGCACTTGTCCACATGCCCAAATTTGTTAAAGCATTTAAGGAATTGCTTAACAAGAAGGAGAAGCTGATTGAACTCGCCAACACACGCTTAAATGAAAACTGCTCTGCAGTTATTCTTAAAGAACTTCCAGAAAAACTTGGAGATCCCGGTCGTTTTGTGTTGCCTTGCGTGTTCAACAAAACTGAAGAATTTACTGCCCTTGCTGATCTCGGGGCTAGTATTAATTTGATGCCTTTGAGTGTTTGGAAAACACTATCATTGCCCGACCTCACTCCAACAAAGATGACTCTTGAACTTGCAAATCGCACTCTCGCTTACCCTGTTGGTATAGCCGAAGACGTGTTCATTAAAGTTGGCACATTTACTTTCCCGGTCGATTTTGTCGTAGTTGATTATGAAATGGACCCTCGTATTCCTTTAATACTTGGTCGGCCATTCTTGAGAACCGGACGTGCTTTAGTAGATGTGGCCGAAGGTGAGTTAATCTTACGAGTCGGGGATGATGCAAAAGTTTTCAAAATGGGGAAGCTTACTAGTTTAACTTTTGGAGGCCGAGAATCAGTGAATATGATTAATGTGCTCGATGACTTTACCGTCTATGACAATCCTCTATTCGAGTCTTCCACTCATAATCCACTTTTTCATGATGCTGTGGATGATTCTCTCCCTACTTTGGACCCTTCTCCCATTTATGATTCGTCACCGGTCTTTGACGCTTATGATGATGATGATTATAGCTCAGATTCGGATGATTTTGAGTGTACTTCTGAGTATCCCGAGCTGCCCACTTTCGATGATTTTGATGAGGCTGATACTCTCTCGAGCGATTCTTCACATGATGAAGATCCTCCGTCATCACTCGATCCTACTTTGGACGCTTATTCATTTGAGGAAGATTTCTCTAAATTTCTCAACACATACTTCCCTCATGAGAGTGATGCTCCTCCTTTTGACTTTGAAGATTATCGCCTTGATCCTACTTTGGATTTGAAGAGCATTTTGTCAAAGGAGAAGAAACCGGTTGACACCGAAATCCGTTGCACGTATGATTTAACACCTCTTTGTCCCACTTCTGAGGACGAGGTTGTGCTTCTTTGCGGATCTTCTTCACACTCGGCTGAGCCGGAGTGCTATTTTCCCCTGAAGGAAAAGGTGTTCGATCCCGGTATTGAAGTCTTTAAGCCATCTCAGTATCCACCTGATGAAATAAAAGGAATAATCTTTGGAACCATTGAATACATGCTTACACCTCTTCCTACTTGCTTCCACCGTGCTCCATCACTGCTTAAGGGAACCTTGCCACTTCTCTTTTGGCTTGCCTTGTTCACCTTAAGCTCTTGCTTATTGATGGATGAAAACTATGTCTTTGATCCTGGTGGAGTTGTTTCATGCTACTTCCGTTGATGATCAAGGTCGAGTCAGGCTCACGACTCGGTTAGCAAAAACCAAGCGCTTCTTGGGAGGCAACCCATGCATCTATCTTTTCGCCTTCTTTACCATAAGTGTAGGGGGGACCCTTTGGATTGCTATTTCCTCTCCTCACTTCTTAATCAGGGATTCGAGCTTCAATGATCCACTCTTGATGATTCTTGACGACCCGTGATTCAGTGTTCCATTCTCCCGGTTCTATCCTAAACTCTTTTTGATTCACTATTTTATATTTTCTCAATATTAAAATAGGAATCTCTTTAGTGGTCTTTTCCTTAGCAAGATTTAAACAACGTGCACAATGTCCTAAGTGTAGGGGAGTTTACTCCCATATGCTTAAACATTGAGGACAATGTTTATCTTAAGTGTAGGGGGGACTTCTATCGAAGTTAAGTGGTCTTTTCCTTGTATTTGTCCTCATTTTAACCGGAAAATCAATTTTTCGACATTTTTCAAAATTTTTGATCTATTTTGGCCTATTAGTTTTTCCCTTTCTATAGTTATTTTCTTTCTTTGCTAGAATAAATGTTTAATAAGTGGTTTTAATTTTCAAACGTTGTGAATCTTTTGACTCAACCCGAGTTTACTCTAGCTAGTATCCTTAACGTGTTTAAGTCAAGTTTTGCTAGGCTTTTATATAGGGAGCTATAAAACGCGAAAGTCTTAACTCTCACGGGTTAAGAACAAGAACTTTTCGCAAGTTCCTATAAGTGATCCTAGAGAGTCGTTTATCAAGGGAACTTTAAGATGCGATTTCTAAACTTGAAAAAGTCTAAGAATTTGCAAGATCCTATAGGCGACTCGAAAACCCAAAACTTTGATTTAATAGGCTAAGTATCCACGAGTCTCATTACTTGAGATTTTAAACTGTGGAGAACGAGAGATGATAGAGCCAATTATAAGTCGGTATTCTTTCGTGAATTTATGTGAGTTAATTATGAGCCTATTCTCCCATCGCTTGCTAATAATTTATTTGCTAATAAATAAGGTTGTACGATTTGAAAAGTTACTTAGCTTCTAGCCCCAGATCGTTTAAAAGTTGCTCGGTAATGACGAGAGTTCATAGCCAAGGCATAACTAATGAAGCGGGGTGCGAAGATTGGCGAGTCCGAAAAGGCCCTAACAAGGCATGAGGGCTATATTTTGTTGCTAAAGGTCCAAAGTGATGTGAAGAATCATTTATCAAAAAATCAATATGAAGGATCGAGACACACGACGTAAAGCAAAACTCCCTAAAAGTCATGGAGAAGTGTATCCGAAAAGACCCTAACAAGGTATGAGGATAAATAGATCCAAGTCATTAAAGGAGGCGGATCGTTGTATATCAAAGTCCAAAATAAAGATTGGAGAAAAATGAAGAAGTCGTGGTCCAAGTATGAATCTCTCAAAACTTCAAGTGAAGAAATTCCAATTATGAAGAGAAGACCATTATTTCATGAACGTCTCTCAAGATTTGAAGTATGAAGTCGCTGCCAAATATCGGCCCGAGAAAGGTCTCAAATCGCGAACCAAGTTATGCCAAGATATGAACTTTCTGATATCCCGAGAAGCAGTTTTAAAAGATTTGGTCCTTTAGCTAACTATTGATTAAATCGTGCACTTTATTTTCAGACTTAATAATTATCGAAATAAGTCAAACAATGCATCTTCGTGATCATTCAAGACAAATAATAAAATATAAGAGATACCCATAGGAATAAGGGAGTCTAAGTGAATAATGGGCCCACATGAGTTCGTGTTAGTCTACTAACTTATAATAACAATGATCTCGTTTTTAAGCTTGGTTTGGAGAAAGTGAAAAGTTGAGGATGATGAATATTCATGACATTTTCAAAACCCAAGGTATGCTTTTGATTTCTTTACTTTGAGTATTCGTAGTTTCTATCTCTTTAATAAAGGCCAATATGGATTGAGTATGATGAAAAGTGTAAACATGCTTTGTAACTAATGCATTGCATGAGGACATTGCAATGGTCAAGTGTAGGGGATTTGATAGGCGTGTAAACACCCATCTTTTCTACCACTTAATTACAAGAATAACCGGACCTAAACGTGTATTTTATGTCTTTTATGTCGGAATTATGCGTGGTTTGTGTTTTTGTTGTGATTTAGGATGAAATTATGAAAAGTGGAGAAAACACGGACATTCACGGGTTTTTATGGACTTTTATTGAAGAAAAAGATGAAAGACGAAGTCAAGAAGTCAAGAGTACAAAAAGAACGGAAGTCCAAGACCAATTCTGAAGATTTATCGAAGAAATAGTCAAAAGACGGAAGTTTATCAAAAGCCGAGGAACTCAAGTCTTATTTATCGAAGAATTAAAAGACGAGTCCAAAGAAATCCCGAGACAAAAGTCATCAAAATCCAAGATTAACAAAAAGATTAAGAAGAAAGGACTTGATGGTGCAATTAACAAAGAAAGGAAGGAGAGGAGGAAGCTTCCTCTAATCTCTCCCCTAATCACCAATAAATACTCTCATTTTCATTTCATTTAGTTTTGTTGACTAATCGTGACAATTAGTTCTTCCATGGTTGGTGGCTTGACAAACCATTCTTCCACTTTAATTTTATGCACCTTTATTTCTTGCACATTTAAATACATGTTTTGCACTTTAATTATCTTTAATTTCAAGTAAGTGTTTCTTTAAATTCTTGCACCTTTACTTTATCTTGTTAATCTTCTTCTACCTTTCTTTGATTTACACGTTTTTATCTTGTTGATTTGTTTAAAGATTTGATTTTTATGCTTTTGATTGTTTTAAACCTTTTAATTTCATAGCTTATTTGATTTATTTTCAAGTTTATATAGTTTTTATAAAAGTTATTTTTATATAAAAGTTGTTTGTCTTAAAGTTTATCTTTTTAGTGTCTTAAAAGTTTTTAACTTTCAGTTTTATAACTTATTTTTACACGGTTTTAGCTAAGTTTTTCGTCTAGTGCTTATTAGGATTATAGCTTATTTACGTAGCTTATTTTTAGTAATCCTTTCTGTATTCCGATTGGTATCAATCCGAAAGGGGATGTACATTCAGATTGGTTCAATCTGAAAAGGGTTTCATAATCCGATTGGAGGGTGTATTGGTATTCCGATCAGAACAGGGAAGTGGTTATTCCGATCGTGAGTAAGTGACAGATATTCCGATTGGTTCTTCACGCCTTATTCCGATTGAGGTGCATGTTTGGTATTCCGATTGGAAATAGTGACAGGTATTCCGATCAATGGGTTCGAGCAGCATTCCGACCAGCATCTAGCCATATTCCGATCAGGTAAGTAGCAACATTCCGATTGGGTGACTTTTGGGTATTCCGATTGGACTTGTGACAGCATTCCGATTGGGACCTCACAGCATTCCGATTGGGACATTACTACACATTCCGATTGGAGTAATCGGAATATATTCCGATTGGAGGGTATTTTTCTCTTGTTTAGATTTGTTTAATTTTTAGCTTAAGTTTTTAATATTTGTCTAACTTTAATTTCCGTCACGCTTTAATTTTTAGTCATTTTAATTAATTTACTTTCCGTCACGTTTTTAAATATTGCACACTTTTATTTGATTAGACTTAGATTTATTTTCACGTTCTTCATATACTTACCCTTTACTTAACGACATTTACTTTTAAGTCTTTGCACATTTAAATTTAAAAACCAACCAAAAATATTTGTTTCCACCAAAATCAACTGAGTCACATAGAGAACCTGGATCAATTCGATTAGAACAACATCAACGAACATATAATCTTTCTTACTAGGTAAAAGCCCTTGTATTACCACCAAAAGTACTTTTTTGTGTATCAAGACACCCTGCATGATCAGAATCTGAATAGGCCGTTAGAAAGAAACTGGTTTCCCTTAGATACCAGAGTCCCATGTGAATGGTATTCTTAAGGTACCGAAAGATCCCTTTAACCTCCTTGAGGTGCTTTTCAGTGGGTCATGCTTGATATCGTGCACAATAACACGTAGCATGTGATATATCTGGTCGGCTTGTTGTTAAGTACATGAGGGAGCCGATCATGGAACGATATCTCGTTTGATCTATGGCGTCTCCCTCCAAATCACCATCTAGGGATGTGGTTGATAATGGTGTCCCAACTGGGTCACATGAGGTCATACCATGCTTTTTGATTATCTCTTGACAATATTTAGCTTGGTTAATAAAGATACCACTTGGGGATTGGTGAACTTGAATTCCTAGAAAGAATTTTAGTTAGCCTATCATAGACATTTCAAATTTGTTGTGCATTACTTTTTCAAACCATTTTGAAAGTTTTAGGTTTGTAGACCCGAAAATAATGTCATCAACATAAATCTGCACAAGCAAAATTTCATCCCCATATTTATAAGTGAACAATTTTAGATCAATGGAACCTTTTGAGAAACCTTTGGAGACAAGAGATTTTGAGAGCTCGTCGTACCACGCCCTTGGAGCTTGCTTGAGTCCATAATGTGCTTTATGGAGATGATACACCTTGTCAGGATAATGAGGATTAACGAATCCTTCCGGCTGCGTGACATAGACTTCTTCCTTTAAAGGACCGTTAAGAAACGTCGTCTTACATCCATTTGATAAACGATGAATCCCTTATGTGCAGCATAAGCAAGAAAAATCCTGACCGCTTCCATTCGAGCAACTGGTGCAAATGATTCTTCAAAATCAATACCCTTTTGCTGTCCATACCCTTTAGCCACTAGCCTAGATTTATTCTTGGTGATCGTGTTCTCTTCATCCATCTTGTTTTTCCAGATCCATCGAAGATTTAATGGTATTACATCGAATGATCTGTCAACAAGTTCCTAGACTTTAAGTCTTTCAAATTTTTGAAGTTCATCCGTCATCGATTCAATCCAAGCATGATCAGCCATGGCTTCTTTGATTTTTTTCGGTTCAGCTGAACTCACGGCGAGTGCGAACATACAAACATCACCATCAGTGTTAAGCTGTCGTCTTAAACCAACGGGCTGTGAAGGGTTTCCAATTACTTAAACCAAAGGATGATCCCGGGTCCAATGATGTGTTGAAGTATGTCGTTGGTAGAAGGTATGCATATTTGACGGATCAACATGGCGAGTAGAAGACTCTCAAGTTTCGTGTATCGATGTACCGAATGGGTTGATAAATTCGTCTTCGTCAGATAATGCATTGTCTGCTTGATTTGTGTTCTCTGGAGCAATGATAGTAGTTGTGGATGTTGTAGGATCGATTGTTGAAGTGATATTTTGAGGAGGTATATCTGCAGCAACCCATGTTGAAGTAGATGAAGTTGTATCCTTTTGTTGACGATGATCGGTATCATCATTCTTATGAGTGACACCGGAAGACTTCGATACAACATGCTTCTCCCTCGTGAAATATTCATCACACATTGGTCCATATAACATTTCCAACTCTTCAATTGTCGTGTTGACTGTCATATCTGCTCTTGGAACACTTTGTGGAACCAGCTTTGAACTTGATGGTTCATTGCTATGGTCTTGAGTTCCGAGTTCCGTGCGGGTGTGAACGGAAGTCGTTTGTCGTTGTGGTTCGGGACTTAAACTGTTTTGTTCAAGTGCCATTTCTTGTAACTCATCAAATCGTTGTGGTTCAGGACTTAAACTGTTTTGTTCTAGTGCCAACACTTTATGGAACCACTTTAACTTGAGCTTGAATACCACGCTGTATCAGTTTAAGGAAGCTGATGAGAACTTCAGATGTTTCATCCTTGGACCTCAATAAGTGAGTCCATGTGTACCTTGAGTAATCATCGACAATTACCAGAATATATTTCTTCCCATTGATACTTTGAACACGCATGGGACCACACAGATCCATATGGAGAAGATCTAACCGTCCTTTAGAGCTTGGTGTGGTCTTTGTTTTGAAACTACTTCGTTTAGCTTTACAAAGCTCACAAGAAGAACAAAGATGATCTTTGATGAATTTCAAGCTTGAAAGGCCTCTCACAATATCTCTCTTGGAAAACAAGTTGATGGTATCAAAATTACGATGAGATCAACGTTGATGCTATAACCATGTCTGAGTCGTTGAAGCTTTAGCCATGAAGCAAATTGGATTTGATGAAGTTGTGTCTTGTAGTGAAATTGTGTAAAGATCGGTATTCAGTGAAAACTGGTGAGTAAATCATTCCCATCATAATCACGAACAAAACAAGTCTTCTTTCTGAAAGCAACTTCCAAATTTGCATCACAGAATTGACCAACCGATAAAAGATTGTGATTGAGCCCTTCGACGTAGTATACCCTTTTGATCGTGATATTCCCCTGAACCAAATCTCCATATGCTAGGATCGATGCAAATTGATCATTTCCGAATCGGACCGAACCAAGGAACCTCTCCACAAAGTTAATTAGAAGCTTGAGATTCCCCGTCATGTGCTTCGTGCATCCGGAGTCCAGTATGAACAGAATTATTTGTATCACCTGCAAAAGAGTTATAACACGATGGAGCATTTGCTAAATTGAATACCGTAGTAGTTGTGATTGTAGAATCATTAGTGTCCTTAGCAATATTGAAAGGTATACTAACACTCGTTGTCACATTGTCTGTCCTAACTTTAGGCATCCATTTATATCTTGGAGGACATTGATTAGCAAACCACCATTTCCAAGACTTGCTAGCAGACTCATATAATTCCTTAATTCTACTTCTAGGGTTCTTAGTGGTTGAGTCTGATGCATTACTTTTCTTAGTAGGGGTTGCACCAGAATGGTTCACTTTGTGTTTGGGTTTACTAGAACTAATAGGCATCGCAACTTGCTTCTTAGTTCTAGTTTCTACGCCTTTGACATTATTCATAGCACACATAGAATGATTAGCGTAGCACACTTTCCACATTTGACACAAACAAATTTCACATTCATAGCATTCAAAGCATTCAAATCGTCAATACATGCGATTACAGACTTTTTATTCATAAAACATTCAAATTCCTAGGGTGTTATTCTACTTCCTTAATCTTCCCTTGACTCTTGTGTTTCCAAACATTATCATTAACTTAAGTGCTCTTAAGCTGAGGACGGCTAACACTAGCAGTGGAGACTACTCCTGTAGTAGAAGAGACACGAATATTAGTGTTTCTAGAAATCAGAGGTGAGTGACTAACTTTGCTTATGGGTTTAGTGGTCATTCTATACATTCCTGGTTTAATCACATTATTGTGCTTAACGCTTGGTGCTATAGCATTCCTTATGGGTTGAGTATGTGGTAACCTTTCCTTTCCATCCATCTTGGGTTGAAGTTGTTGTAGAAATTGCACATTGACTTGCATGGTGGAGACTTGCAAATTATTTCTTGTCATTTCATTCATCATCTTGTAGAACCTTGAGTAATATGAATCAATTGGTTCCCCATCCAAGGAAGTAAACTTACCAAAGTTCCAAAACAAGTTAGTTTTGACATCTTGCTTGTTAAGTGATTCACCTTGTTGCAAGCGTTCAATTACAAACCACATTTCTTTTGCAGTAGAGCACGCATCAACCGTTGAGTAAATATCATCCCCAATCCCATTGAGAATCAAATATATTGCTTCTTTCTCTGCATCAATCCAAGCACGTTTCTCTTTCGAAGTGTTCTCATATGTTTCCTCAATTGTTTGCTCATCAGAACCGGTCGTCAATTCCGTTGCTGGAATTACAGGAATGGTTATTGTAGTGAGAGTATAGGGTCCTTCTTTGATGCAACGTCGAAGAACATCACCATTGGGTTTAGTGTCAAGATATCGAAGGAATCGTGATTACCATTGTGCATATCGACCAGTTACAAGCATTGGTGGTCTCTCTTTGTTACCCGCCACCATGATGTTGTTGTATGTCACACGATACTCTTGAGTAGAATCTATGACGAGCACTTTGAAATAGATGAAGTAAAAACGGACTAAGTAGATGTGTTGTGATTGTTGTTGTGAGAAAAGATGTTAAAATCCCCTAATAATATTCTCAATAATCCAAAAAATTCCACGACAAACAAAAAAAATACACGAATTTTTTAAGTGTAAAAAATGTTAACTTCGGAATACCTGGATATTAAGTGTGAACTTCGGAATCTACTTCACAATAACTTCGACTTACCCACTTCGCAATAATCAACTTACCCACTTCGGAATACAAAACAAAAACAATTTTTGGAATAATCTTCACTGTGGAACTTCGAAATGATTCTTCATGGGAACTTCGGAATAATTCTTCTTGGGAACTTCGGAATATATTTCCTTAGGTACTTCGGAATAATTCTTCTTGGGAACTTCGGAATAATTTTCCTTAGGTACTTCAGAATAATTTTCCTTAGGTACTTCGGAATAATTTGAAAGCTCACTTCGAAATCCCAAACTTTTATATCACTTCGGAATCGTAACAAAGAATAACTTCGGAATTTTTTGATGTTCGGTACTTCGGAATATCTGATTTGTGAGAACTTCGGAATATTAGAATATGGAGTACTTCGGAATATTGATATGCTTCACTTCGGAATATGAAATTGTTGATAACTTATGAATTGTGAAGTGATGTACTTTGGAATTCTCGAAAAATACCACTTAGGAATCCCAACCTTTGATATTTCGGAATAACACACAAACTATTAACTTCAGAATCTTGTTGCAAGGTCACTTCGGAATAGTCAAGAATGTACTTCGGAATTCAGATGAAGAAGCACTTCACAATACATAAACCCTCTTTACTACTTCGCAATATCCCAAAAATTCCGAAGATAAACAATCTGTTGGATACTTTCCGTGTTCTTCGCTTCAAATAAACCAAATTCGTGATTTTAACCCAAAAATCGATCCAAACACCAAAAAACTTCGCGTTTTTACTTACAAAAATTATACCAAATCTCTACCACATGTATATAGAAGATATATATGAAGATTTATAACCCGAAAACACTAAAAAAACTTTAATTCGAGATGTTTATTGATGAAATCATACGAATCAAATTTAAAACTAAACAAACAATCACTAATCTACCCCGTGGCGATTGATACCAATTGTTGTCCCTAATAATATGATGATAGATCAAAAAATGAGATGGAAAATAGATGGATTTTAGAGAGAGAAAGTAGTGAGAGAAAGTAGAGAGAAGGAGATGATTAACTTGTGAAATTAGATTTAGAAAAATGAGATCATCCACCCTACTAACATGCTAGGAGGATACTTATATAGTCCACCCACATGCGGGCTCTCTAATGGACTATATATTTTTGGGTCGGGCTTGAATAAATGCTTAGTACCATAAAAGAGGCCTTTTAAGCTAACCATCAAGACCGTAATGTCACGACTATTTTAACTAACTATTACAACGTTCTAATAAATATTACAAAATAAACCTATGACCGAACATTCTTGTTTGACTCAATACTTTGAGGCTAAGAATACTGTTTTATACAGCCTATGAATCTAACCATGATTTTAACATTTTTACTTGTTGGTTTTAGCCTTTTTATCCTAATCTATCAACACAAAATCCCCACACAATATATTGATCAGCATTTATCATCATCATGCATATACATTTTTGAAGAAAATAGATTAATACATATACAAAACAATAGGATGATAGAAAGAATAAGATCTCTATACCAATCAATATGATGAAAGATTGAGATTTTTGGATGAACAAGACTTGGTTTTTGTAAACAAATATTTATCTTCTCAAAACATCTCTTTGTGATCTTCAAATATATGTACTCCTCTTTGAGAAATCAGCCTAGGAACTCCATGAAAACTCCTTTCTACTTGTTAAGATCACCTTCAATCTTCATCTTTCAGATGGGGATTAACATATGTAGATTGTATGTAAAGTCTATGGCTAGATTTGATGATGAAGATGGTGATTTAGGGTGGTGTTGGACGTTCATAGAGAGAGAAAAAGGAGAGATCGAAAGTTTTTCTCAAGTTTGCATGTGTGTGAAATGGGAAAGAAAGTGGTAAATGGTTTTGGTTTTGGTTGAATGGTTTTGGTAAAAGTATTAGGAAAAGTGTCCATATACTTGTGAAATCTTGCCACCAAAGGGTTTGGTGTGGCTTGTAAAATCAGCCCATTGTGGGGGTGGGACAAGTGTCTCACTTGTCTCATCTCCACTAATTTACGGGTACTCCTCGATTCTAGTTTCCTCGATTTACGTGCCCTCGAGTCAATTTACGACAAACGTTTTTATAAAATATGAAACTACGGAACAAAACGATTCTAATAAAAATTTTCTCCTAAGAAATGGAGCACAAAAGCGTAAATACGTAAACCTAGGGTTTCTGGTTTAGTCGTAAAGGGACGTTAAATTATGCACGTAAGCCCTAATTTCTTCTCATAAATTTGTGAGTTTATGAACCAACACAAATTTAAAATTCCAAAATAATATTCGGGAATAATTTTATTTCCTTACATGTCGGACTGTCACAAAAACGGTGTATGTAAATGTAAACACGTAACGTAGAGTTCTCCGGTTTAGACGTAGTCAATGCTATTTTAAAAAGTAAACCATTATTTCTTCCAAAAAGTGAGTGAGTTCATAAATTAACAATAAAATAATGTTTTTAAATAATACTTGAGAATAAAATATCGACCTCAAATTGACGGATTGTCACAGAAGTTACCCCTAAAGAGGATCTTTGTCCTCACAATCAATTCATCTTACTACTCGCTTCTTACAGAGTTAAAGCCATGTGGGTATTTACTCTACATTTGTTCTTTTCTCTCAAGTGTATTTCATTACAATACGCGAGTTTCATCAACATAGCAATGGGAATACGATCATGCTTAAGTTGACTTACTTTCTCTATCCATGATGTCCACGAGTTTTTGATGAATGAAACTTTTTGCCGATCTAAACTTTATTAAGAAATAATCAAATTTTCACTTGATAGACATTTTATCAAGTTCTTTATATGAAACATAATTCATTCAGCCCTTGAAGTCCTAGTGTAGATCTAGCTTATATTCCTCTCAAACTAAATCTTCACATTATCTCGATGATCCCATACAACAGGGACTTAGATTCCCACGATCTTTCAAATCATCCATTCATCTTTCCATGATGAAAAATTCTCGGCATAGCTTTGCTACCCATCCTGCACTTCAAGATCTACATTTCATATTCACATAACCTCCTGCCCACTATTGGCAGTCAATAATCAGATCCTAATTTCTACAATCATTTCAGGTCTCACGGGTCGGGTATCTTCATCCCAAATCCTGCCTCCAGATGCTCTTATATTTATATCCTCACAAGATTCGATCTCGATCTTAATACGATAATTATCAATGATAATCTCTCCAAAGGAAAACGATTATCCCGTTCATTACCAAAGGTCAATTATTCAAACATAAAACAAGACTTCTAGTGTTTGTATCGTTACTTTACCTTGTCCCTTCAATTGAGGGTGGTAAACAGTACTCTCATAAAGATTCGTTCCCGAAGACTTCTGAGGAAATCTCTATAAATTCGATGCGAAGCGAGGATATTGATAGAGATGATCGATACAGGCACACCATGCTTACACAACCCCTTTAAATACAAAAGAGTCAATTTCTTCATGGAGAATCTATCATTAACGGGAATGATATTAGCAGATTTGGCCAGTCTGTCGACGATGACCCAAATCGAATCAAAGTGAGATGATGACCTTGGATGATTTGTGATAAGAATCCATGGTGATTCTATCCTATTTCCAAACAGGAATAATAAGATGTAGAAGCAATCCTTATGGATTTTGGCGTTCAGCCCTGACCTTCGCAAAAGTTATATGCTTACCAAAGTATGTGGCGATATCTGCTTTCATATTTGGTCATCAGTACAACTTCTTCAGATAAGATACATTTAATCAAAAATGGCATGAATAGAATAATTAAACTTATGAGATTCCAATATGACTAAATCTCAAAATCCTCCATATTCAAGCCACCAGAAACGACCTTTTAAACATTTAATGCCGTCGGCTCTCATTTCTAATGGTTTACATTAGCCGCGAACCCCCTTTTATTATCTATATTATCCTTCTTACAAGCATCAGTTATTTCCAAATTGCTCGGGCAAATTATTTTGCACGGTCATTACTAAGGAGCACATCCTAATTCGTTCTTTATCCTTTCTACATAATGTGTCAGTATCTACATTCACCTTCCCTGATGAAATAAATATCATGCCCATAATCACTCAGAAATCCTTTCTTCATATGTTCTAAGTTTTTGTTTCTTCTCAACAATTTTCTTTATTAGTTTTGCTCAGTCCAATGTTTAGAGCGTCGATAATTATTACAAGTAATTAAATTATAAATATTTATTTTTGTGAAACGTAAACGTAAAAAAAATTAAATTTCTCAGTTCGTCCAGTTATAGAAAGATGTTCAAAATAAATTTGAATTTAGTTAACACGATCTTTGTTGATTTATCGAAAATAAATAATAAGATCCGTAAATGTTCAAAAAATCTTTGTTTATACTTTGGTCAAAATTTTCTTAGTTGAAAAGCAAAAATTGTCGTTCCAAATTCCAAGTCATGGTTTAAATGGTTTCCTCAATCCCTCTTTGGTTGTCTTGAGGTATACACAAACATTTACTCCTAAGGGAGTTTAGTTAAATGATCTGGGTATGAGGGAATAATTCCGTAATAATCTTTTGATAAAATATCTGTCAAAACATTTTTGCACTTTCTTTTTGGTTCAACTCAAAGATTTAATAGCTCTAATCTTTGAAGAGTCAGTATAGATTCCACTACCATTAATCAGACGGTCAAATAATGTAAAGGATCAATCCTTAAATCACATGTTAAATATTCATGGTACAAGTTTTCACTACTCGTCCTATTCAGGGCAGTCTATAAATGATTATTAACTCCTTCTTATTATTAGAAACAAACAGATGGTCCTTAATGATCACAAGAATGAATTTATCAAATTACAGCCTACACACGTGATTCACCAAATTTATGAATGCTACATGTGCATTGGTCAATTAATAACTGGTGTTTTTTATAAGAAAAATTTGTTCTTCGTTTCTAATTGAATTGATCCCCGGTTTAACGTGTGACTCAGTCGTTCTTGGTGAATAAAAAAATGTCGTTATCTATATCTACTTAAAAAGTAAATGAGAAAAATATTAAAAATAACTAAAGACAAATGACTAATAATAAAGAAACAAGGAAAATATTAATACGAAAATTAAAACGAAACAATTAATAAAAAATAAAAGTGACAAGAAAATTAAACTTTCGAATTAACAACAATAAAATTTACTTAATGAAAAAGAAGGAAATTGGACTATGTGGCTACTTTAAAAATAAGTGAAACAAATATTAAAGCGGACACTAAATAAAAGTTAAAACATAAACTTTTCGAAAAAATACTAATACTAAAATTTGACGAAAAATATAACTAAAAATAACTGACTTTCAGAATAAAAATTAAAACGACTTTCAGAATAATTATGAAGAGAAGTGACTTAAAAAGCAATTCGGAATAATTTTGGAATAAAAATTAATAACTAATAACTGACTACAAGAGAACTTCGGAATAACTTGTGCAGAACTTCTGAATTAAAAAGCAGACCAATATTCCAAAGTGACTTAGCAAAATACCAATATTGAGAAGTGACTTAGCAAAATACCAATATTGAGAAGTGACTTAGCAAAATACCCATATTGAGAAGTGACTTAGCAAAATACCAACATTGAGAAATGACTTAGCAAAATACCAATATTGAGAAGTGACTTAGCAAAATACCAATATTGAGAAGTGACTTAGAAAAATACCAATATTGAGAAGTGACTTAGCAAAATACCAATATTGAGAAGTGACTTAGCAAAATATCAATATTGAGAAGTGACTTAGCAAAATACCAACATTGAGAAGTGACTTAGCAAAATACCAACATTGAGAAGTCACTTAGCAAAATAGCAATATTGAGAAGTGACTTAGCAAAATACCAATATTGAGAAGTCACTTAGCAAAATACCAATATTGAGAAGTGACTGAGCAAAATACCAATATTGAGAAGTGACTTAGCAAAATACCAATATTGAGAAGTGACTTAGCCAAATACCAATATTCCAAAGTGACTTCGGAAACAATGAACTTCTGAATACCTTTTATGAAGAACTTCGGAATTTTGGAAATTATAAACAAAAACCCTCGGGAAAACTTCTCAATAATCACAAGAATTCCTCCTCCCGATCCTAAATTCTAGGAAACCACAAATAAGCCAAATAATCTAAGAAATAAGCTAATTAAAACATCAAATAAGATCTAACAAACACTAAATCAACCAAATCAACCAACTTTATTCGAATCAAATCATAAAAACTATAAAACCCACTTAATTAATTAAAAACAAAATCAACCAAAACTATCAAATAAGCAATAATCCAATAAGCAAACAAGCATAAAGATTAACCAAACAAGAAAGGTAGAATGAGAATAATGAAAAGCTTGATTAAAAATAAAGATTCAACAACACAAATTAAAGACTTACTTGAATTAACTTGAAAAATAAATGACAATTATTAAAATGACAATATGAAAATGGACAACTAATTTGTCAAATTAGCTAACACCTCACAAATGAGGTTAAGTTCTCTATTTATAGGAGGAGGCGAGGAGTAAGTTGCTTCCTTCTTTCTTTCTTTTCTGTTCTCGTCTTTCGTCTTTGACAATAAACTCGTCATTCTCGACTTTGCCTCGGGATTTGTCGATAAACAAAATGAACTCGTCTTCTAATTTTTTCATTAATTAGACATGGTCCTTCGACTTCGTTAAACTTCCGTCTTTAGACTTTTTCTTTGATAAATCTTCAGAATGGGCCTTGGACTTCCGTTCTTTTTGCACTCTTGATCTTTTGACTTCGTCTTTTGTCTTTTTCTTCGATAAAAGCCCGTGAAAGCTCGTGTTTTCTTCCCTTTTCACATTTTGATCCTAAATTACAACAAAAACACAAACCACGTATAATTCTGACATTTACGACATAAAATACACGTTTTGGCTTGGTTATTATTATAATTAAGTGGTAAAAGTGTAAGTGTTTTTACACTTATTAAATCCCCTACACTTGACCATTGCAATGCCCTCATGCAATGCATTAATTACAAAGCAAGATTTACATTTTCCATCATAATTAACCCACCTTGGCCTTTGTTAAACACTAGACACTAAAAAACTAAAAAGATAGAAAATTACAAAATATTTAAAGGAAGAAAAAGTAAAGAGATCGAAGACTTACATTAGGGCTTTAGTCGTCATGAATGTTTATCACCCTCAAGTTTCACGTTCCCCATACCAAGCTAAAAAACGAGATCATTGTTATTTTAAGTTAGTAAGCTAACACTCACTCATGTGGCTCAAATATTCAATTAGAACCCCTTATTCCTAGATGTATCTCTTATATTTTATTGTTGTCTTGAATGATCATGAGGATGTATTGTTGCCTTATTTAGATAGTTTATTTAGGCTGAAAATAAAGTAGGACGAATTAATCAATAGTTAGCTAAAGGACAAAATCTTTTAAAATTGTTTCTCGGGACCTCTTAAAGTTCATATCTTGGCATAACTCGCTTCACGATTTGAGACCTTTCTCGGATCGATATTTGGCATTGACTTCATACTTCAAATCTTGAGAGACGTTCATGAAATAATGGTCTTCTCTTCATAATAGGAATTTATTCACTTGAAGTTTTGAGCGATTAATCATACTTGGACCATGACTTCTTCATTTCTCTCCAATCTTTATTTGGGATTTTGATATAGAACGATCCGCCTCCTTTTAGGACTTGGATCTTTTTATCCTCATACCTTGCTAGGGTCTTTTTGGATAGGCTTCTCCATGATCTTTAGGGGAGTATTTGCTTTTCGTCGTGTGTCTCGATCCTTCATATTGATGTTTGATAAATGATTCTTCACATCACTTTGGATCTTTAGCAACAAAATGTAGCCCTCATGCCTTGTTAGGGCCTTTTCGCACTCGCCAATCTTCGCATCCCGCTTCAATAAGTTATGCCTTGGCTATGAACTCTAATTAATACCGAGCAACTTTTAAACGATCTTGCGATAGAAGCTAAGTAACTTTTCAAATCGTACGACCTTACTTATTGAAATTATATTTATTAACAAGCGATGTGAGAAAAAGCTCATAATTAACTCACATAAATTCATGAAAGAATACCAAACTTATAATTGACTCTATCATCTCTCGTTCTCCACAATTTAAAATCTCAAGGAATGAGACTCGTGGATGCTTAGCCAATTAAATCAAAGTTTTAGGTTTTCAAGTCATCTATATGATCTTGCAACTTCTTAGACTTTTTCAAGTTTAGAATTCGCATTTTAATGTTCCCTTGATTAACGAATTTCTAGGATCAATTATAGGAACTCGCGAAAAGTTCTTGTTCTTGACCCGCAAGAGTTAAGACTTTTGCGTTTTAAAGTTCCCTATATAAAAGCCTAGCAAAACATGATTTAAACACATTAAGGATACTAGCTAGAGTAAACTTCGATAAGTAAACTCGGGTTGAGTCAAAAGATTCATGACGTTGAAAAATACATCAATAATTACTGTATATTAATTCATCTATGCTATTTTATCAGTTTAAAATTAGGTTATTTACTGTTTTTATACAGCCAACTATTTTAAGTATGATTTTACCACTTTTACATGTAGTTTTCCATCTTTTTATCCAAGTTTATCAACACATGATCCCCACACAATATTTTTATCATCATTCATCATCATATACATATACATAAATAAAGAAAATACAATATTACATATTCAAAATAACTAAAGGATAGGAAGAACAATCTCTATACCATTAAAGTGATGAAAAGATGGGATTGATGATGAACAAGAATTGGTTTTGGGTAACCAATCTTATGAGATATCAACACCACTTCTAGGATCACCAAATATTTGTATACTTCTCCAAAAATCAGCCCTTGATCTTCATGGAAACTCCTTGCTAGTTGTTAAAATCACCTCCAATCAACAAGTCTTCAACTAAGCTTCAACATAAGTTGATCATTGCTTACGTTCATGGTTAAATTTTGAGGATGATGGTGATTTATGGTGGGGATGGGACGACATATAGAGAGAGAAAGGAGAGAGTTGTGTGTTTTTGAGAGTGGTTTGCATGTTATGAAATGAAGTTGTTACTTTAACTTGGTGGTTTTGTTAAGTTGTAAGTAGCTAGGACAAGTGTCCTAGCTTACTTAGTAAGCTTGGACTCATAAGGTGTGTGGTGTTAGCTAGTTAGCCGTCCCATGTGTGGGGTGAGGCAAAACTTGTTTTGTCTCATCCCACTAATTTATGGGTATTCCTCGATTCTAGATTCCTCGATTTGCGTGCCCTCGGGTCGTTTTACGAAAAATGTTTTTATAAATTACGAATCAACGGCACAAAACGAATCTAATAAAAACTTTCTCATCAAAAACGGAGTTCAAAAACGTAAATACGTAATCCTAGGGTTTCCGGTTTAGTCGTAAAGGACGTTAAATTATAAACGGAAGTCCTAATCTCTTCTTGTAAATTTGTGAGTTTATGAACCAACACAAATTTAAATTCCAAAATAATATTCACAAAAAAATTTATTTCCTCAATTGTCGGACTGTCACCAAAAACGGTGTATGTAAACGTAAGCACGTAACGTAGAATCTTCCGGTTTAGACGTAGTCGATGCTACTTCAAGACGTAAACCCAAATTTCTTCCCAAAAATGAGTGAGTTCATAATATATCATTAAAATAATGTTTTTAAATAATACTTGAGAATAAAATATTGACCATAAATTGACGGATTGTCACAACATTTACCCCTAAACAGGATCTTTGTCCTCAAAGATCGATTTATCTTACTACTAGCTTCTTATAGAGTTAAAGCCATGTGGGTATTTCCTCCACATCCGATATTTTCTCACAATGTAATTCATTACAATACGCGAGTTTCATCAAACATAACTACGGGAATATGATCAGGCTTAATGTTGACTTACTTTATCTATCCATGATGTTCACGGGTTTTTGATGAATGCAACTTTTCGCCGATCTAAAGTTTATTAAGAAGTAATCAGATTTTCACTTGATAGATACTTTATCAAGTTCAATATACTAAACATAATTCACGCAGCCCTTGAAGTCCTAGGGTAGATCCAGCTTATATGCCTTTCAAACCAACTTTTATATTATCTCAATGGTCCCATACAACGGGGACTTATTTCCCATGATCTTTCAGATCATCAATTCATTCTTCTATGGTGAAATTTTTTGGCATAACTTCGCTACCCATCCTACACTTCAAGATCTACATTTCATATTCACATAACCTCCTGCTCACTACTGGCAGTCAATAATCAGATCCTAATTTCAACAATCAATTCAGGTTTCACGGGTTGGGTATTTTGTAAGGTTAGGTTCGTCATCATAGGCAACCTTAAACCTAAAAGACATGTCCAACTCACAATGGGTGTATGTCGGGTATCTTCATCCCAACTCCTACTTGCAGATGCTCTCATATTTAGATCCTAAAAAGATTCGATCTTGATCCTAACACGATAACTATCAATGATGATTTATCCAAAGGAAAGCGATTATACGGTTTATTACCAAATGTCAATTATTCAAGCATAAAACAACACTTCTAGTGTTTTGTATCGCTACTTTAACTCGTCCCTTCAATTTGGGGTGGTAAGCAATACTCTCATCAAGGTTCGTTCCCAATGACATCTGAGCAAATCTCTAGAAGTTCCATGCGAAGCGAGGATCTTGATAGAGATGATCGATACAGGCACACTATGTTTACACAACTCCTTTAAATGTAAGAGTCAATTTCTTCATTGAGAATTTATCATTAACGGGAATGATATTAGTAGATTTGGTCAGTCTGTCGACGATGACCCAAATCGAATCAAATTCAGATGATGAACTCTACAATAGTTACTGTTTACTAATGTATGAGGTGATGTATGCCTTCATAATTTGCCATCAGTACAACTTCTTCAGATATTAAATCAGAAATGACATGAATAGAGTACTTAACCTTATGAGATTCCAACATGACTAAATCTCAAAATCTCCATATTTAGGCAATCACAAGCGGCCTTTTATACATTTAATGCCATCGGCTTCTCAATTCTAATGGTTCACATTAGCCGCGAACCCCTTTTATTATCTATATTATCCTTTTTACAAGCATCGGTTACATTTTAAATTGTTCTGGCAAATTATTTTGCAGAATCATTATAAAGGAACACATCCTAATTAATTCTTTATCCTTTCTACATACTGCGTCAGTATTTACATTCACCTTTCCTGATGAATGATAGGTGTGAAAACACCCATCCTTTTACCACTTATTTCTTGCTAAAACGAAACCAAAACGCGTATTTAATATCATTTGTTTGGAATTATGCGTGGTTTTTGTGTTTATTGTGTTTTCAGAGTCAACCGGATGAATATTGAAGAAAACATGGGATTGCACGGGTTTTATCAAAGAAAAAGACTCAAGACGAAGTCTATTGTCCAAAAGATGAAAAAGATTTGAAGTCAATGGCCTATTTGAAGATTTATCGAAGAAAAGAACCAAAGATGGAAGATTTACATATGTCGAAGAAACTCAAGTCTATTAAACGATGAAATTAAAAGACGAGTTGAATTTAATCGTCGACAAATCCCGAATCAGAATCGAAAACGTCAACTTTTCTGAAAAGACGAGAAGACAAGACGAACAATAGAAAGCCCACTCACCAACCAAAGACAAGGACTATATAAAGACAACCCCTTCACACTTTTTGAGCTAGTTTTTCATTTCCCAGTTTCTTTCTTTTCTTTTGTAGGAAGCCAACACCATTAAGGTGTTGGTGATTTTTCATTCTTGTTAAATCTTTAATTTTGTAAGTGTTTAATCTTTCCTTTTGTTTACTTCACATTAATCTATCAATACAATCTTCCATTTAATCTTGTTCATCTTCATCTTTTTGATTAAAAGTTTTAAGTTCTTATTTAGTTGATTTGATCTTCAAAAGTTATTGGGTTTTGTGTTTTTATTGTTGGGATTTGATGTTTATGGTTAGTAAATGATAAGTGTTTAGTTTGGTTTAAATCTTTTGGTTTATTTTGATTGATTTTGTTAAAAATCGTATTGCCCTGTTTCTTTCTGCCTACTGTTCTTCATCATTCCCAGATTCCGCATCAAGCTCCTTCATCCGGAATATCCAATATTCCGGATCAACCTTCATATTCCGCATCAAACTCCTTCATCCGGAATATCCAAATATTCCGGATCAGTGTCCTTCATCCGGAATAACCATTATTCCGGATCAACTCATTTATTCCGCATGACCATTTATTCCGCATGAGTATGGTATTCCGCATGAGCATTTTATTCCGCATGAGATTAGTATTCCGCATGAGATTATTATTCCGCATGAGCTATTATTCCGAATAAGCATCTTATTCCGCATCAATAGTTTATTCCGCATAAGTGTATTATTCCGCATGAGTAAGATATTCCGCATGAAGGAGTTTTGTAACACTCTCATTTTTCGTATCGGTACAGCGGAAGGGTCTTTCAGAGTGTTACGGGATAGCACAATAACTCCAATCATAGACAACCCATAAAAATGGTTGTACAAGGTTTAACAAACATTCATTCGATAAAAAGGTTTAAAAGTGTACAACAGGTCCCAAATTATACAGGTCATTAAGTTTACAAAACACAGATCGAATGAACATTTTTAATATTAAGTGTGGGCCATCAGAGTCGATCTCCATCCGGATTACCTTCAATTACCTGAGATAGAAAACATGCAATAATCATATCAGCGAATGCCGAGTGAATTCATAGAGTTTAATGTAAACCGTTATATAAAACAATCATTTACATTCGTTTAAAATCAGAACACAAGTATAATATCGGAAGTAAGTCCACATATTGCTAGTCAGGCAATATATAAATCAAGCATACATCTGAAACCGTCCATGAGACCGTAGTCTCTATATTACCATGATAGGTAATATATTCATCGTTAATAGCGTCGTATCATATCGGATATTTAGATTATACAGGTCGTATAGATTGTAGGATTATTATTAGCCGCATGAGATTGTTACCTTACTGTGAAAACAGCGGGCCGCGAACCCGACAAACAATTTGCCCATCTAAGTTAGCGTGTCATCACGAAAATCACGCTATGGAATCTTCTCATACATAAATTCGCTTACCAATCAATGTGGTACGACGGGGATCAACCGTCAAGGCGCGAACTGGGGTGATCGTCCCCAAATAGTACTATCAAATGCATAAGCGTCTACCTAATCCCGGTAGTTCACAATTCATGCTAATGGGACTTTAAGTGACATAACCTAACTACTAATAATCCTTTTAGTCTCGAATATAGGGTCATAGCATCATTCGGGTCCATCTCATTAAGCATACAATCGGGACTACTTGTGTTCTATTTTTATAAAAATCTAGCATGTTATCTCCCTCGCGGGTTTACAAATCATTTTATAAAACATTTAAAAGAGTCCGAGGCTATGAACTCACGTTGTTAATGAAAGGCGGATTATCGGCTACGGGCGTGCTTCGGTCACGGAAACCTATATAAATAATAATCGGTCTTAGACTCGGTCCAATGACTTTTGTCAAAATAACAATATACATATATATGATTTTGTACATATGATGATGATCAAGTGGGTTCATACATCCTTTTTTACTCATTTTAGTGTTTACGTTTTAGTATCGTCTTACTAGTTCACTAGTTTTACCGATTTTACCTATTTTAAGTTCATTAAGTCTTTTATAAACTCTTTAACTTGTTTTTACGCATTTTATACCTATATGATCAGTATATATATCTTTCATGTTGGGCCCAAATGGGTTAAGCCCAAATAATTCTTTTTACAAGTTTTTATCTTATTAAGTCCAATTATTAGTCCAATACGTTTATTTAGCTCGTAAATGTCCGTAATTCTTATAGTTCGGGTTTTATCGGTTTTTACTTGTCTTAGTTACTTATAAATCAGTATATAACTTTTATGAACTTTACATTAGACGGGTTTGGTCGTCTAAGTTTTATTTGATGAAAAACGTTAATTTCACGGCGATAGCCGAAAAAGTCGTAAAAATCAAGTTTATAGTTTTTATTACTTATAAATATTATTTTTACCACCATTTATATAATTTACCCGTTTAATTAACCTTTTATACATTTATATAATTAAGTTATATAAGTTAGTGGGTTTATATTTTATATTTTATAAATTATAAAGTGAGTGCTTATATAATAATAATAAACATTATTTCCAAAATCTGATTTTTAACTTCACATTCACCATTTTTATCATATCTAGAGTTCTACAATGACTTAGGAGCTCATTTTTGGATGACAACTTCTTCATAGTATGTGCTACATATAACTTGGTTATAGCTACTGCCCATTTTGAGTCTAAGTTGCCTTAACAGTCCCTACAAAACTTCTTATTCAGATTGTACCACCTAACTTGTTTTGATCATATCTCACTCATTATTTTGATTCCATTGCATGGCCAACTCTCACATGTGTATAACATCATCTACTTACTGTAAATATATTAAACCATGCATTTTTATCAGTTCATCATTTAGTTATCTACTGTTTTTATACAACCAACTAATTAGTCATGATTTTAGCTTCATTTATTATGGTTATCATCATTTTTAAGCATGTTTATCAACACTTGATCCCCACACAACATTTTCATCATCATATATACATCATATACATATACAAAATGAAAGAAAATACATTTGTTCTTTACAAAATAATAAGAGAAAAATGTAGAGGATGATCTTCTTTACCAATCCAAGTGGATTTCTTGTTTTAGGAAGGCAAGAACTTGATGAACACAACAAGTATCTCCAAGACCATCAAATATCAAGATCATATGTTGGAAAATCAGCCCTAGGACACAAGCAAATCACCTCCAAAGTTGTTTATATGGCCACCAAATGATCAAGGCTTCAAGGAAACACCTTAATAGGACTAGTAAACATGTGGTTTGTAGTTAGAAAAGATCAAGAATGGTGTTTATTGCTTGATTTGGGACGGCACAAGGGTGGAGTAGAGAGAGTTTTGAGAGTGAATTGCATGGATGAAATGGTAAGAATGAAAACCATTAGCTAGTTTTGTGTTAAGGTGGAAGTAGTTAGCTTAAAGTGTAAGCACAAGCTTACACTTGTGCAACTTAGCCAAATTGATGCCACCTATGTGTGGTGGTGTCCTCTTTGCCGTCCCATATAAGCTAGTGGGATGGGGCAAAGTGTTTTGTCCCATCTCACTAGTTTACGGGTATTTCTCGATTCTAGTTTTCTCGATTTGCGTGCCCTCGGGTCGTTTTACGAAAAACGTTTTTATAAATTATGAATCATCGTCACAAAACGAATCCAATAAAAATTGTCTCATCAAAAACGGAGTTCAAAAACATAAATACGTAATCCTAAGGTTTCCGGTTTAGTCGTAAAAGACGCCAAATTATGCACGTAAGCCCAAATTTAAATCCGTAAATTGTGAGTTCGTCAACCAACACAAAAATAAGTTTCAAAATATTATACGAGAAAATATTTCACTACCTGAAAATGTTAGATTTGTCACATCTTTTCCTCCTAAAAGGGATCAACGTCCTCGTGATCCATTTCATTTGGATCCGTTTCTTATTGAAATCGAAGAGGTGCGGATATTTCTTCCACATTTCATCCTCTCGTTCCCAAGTATACTCCGGTCCATGCTTTGAATTCCATCGGATCTTGACAATAGGTATCCGACTTTGTTTCAGTTGCTTTACCTCACGGTCCATAACTTCTACGGGCTCTTCGATAAAATGCAACTTCTCATCTATTCGAACCTTACCTAACGGAATTTTATCATCACTCACTGCTAGACATTTCTTCAGATTAGATACATGGAATGTGTTGTGAACACCATGAAGTTCTGGGGGTAACTCTAGTTTGTAAGCCACCGGACCTACTCTAGATAAAATCTTAAAGGGTCCAATATAACGGGGATTCAATTTTCCTCGCTTTCCAAATCTGATAACGCCTTTCCATGGCGATACTTTCAACATTACTCGGTCACCCACTTCAAACTCCATTGGCTTCCGCCACACATCCGCGTAACTTTTCTGTCTACTACGGGCAGTCAACAACCTCTTCTTAATCTGAACTATCATCTCCGTAGTCTCCCGGATCAATTCCGGTCCCGTGAGCTGGGTATCCCCAACTTCACTCCAACATACAGGAGATCTACACTTCCTATCATACAAAGCTTCAAACGGTGCAGCCTTAATACTAGAATGGTAACTATTGTTATACGAAAACTCTGCTAACGACAAATGTTTATCCCAATTCTTACCAAAGTCTAACACACAAGCTCTCAACATATCTTCAAGTGTTTGTATCGTCCTTTCACTCTGCCCATCAGTCTGGGGGTGATAAGCAGTGCTCATGTCGAGATTCATTCCTAAAGATCTTTGGAGAGATTTCCAAAAATTCGATGCGAATCTAGGATCTCGATCTGAAATGATCGATACAGGCACTCCATGCTTGCATACAACATTATCAAGGTATATTCGAGTCAGCTTCTCCAGTGAGAACTGCTCCTTAACCGGAATGAAGTGTGTTGATTTGGTCAGTCTATCGACAATAACCCAAATCGAATTGTTTCCAGATGATGTTCTAGGAAGCTTGGTGATAAAGTCCATTGTAATTCGCTCCCACTTCCATTCAGGAATCTTTGGTTGTTGAAGTAGTCCTGATGGCTTTTGATGTTCAGCTTTAACTCTAGCACAAGTCAAGCATTGAAGAACATACATAGCTATGTCAGCTTTCATATTCGGCCACCAATACAACTTCTTCAAATCATGGTACATCTTATCAGATCCCGGATGAATGGAATACTTAGATTTATGGGATTCTAACATAATCAAATCTCTTAACCCTCCAAACTTAGGTATCCACATACGACCTCTTAAACATTTCACTCCATCAGCTCTAACCTCTAAAGGATCTCCTTCTCCTTGGAACCCTTCATTAACAAAATTCTCCTTCTTACAAGCTTCTATTTGCGCATTTCTAATTTGCTCAGGCAAATTATTGTGCACGGTCAAGACTAGAGAACACACCCTGATAGGCTCTCTATCTTTCCTACTCAACGCATCAGCAACAACATTGGCTTTTCCTGGGTGATACTTTATATCACAATCATAATCACTTAACAACTCTATCCATCTTCGTTGCCTCATGTTCAACTCCTTCTGGTCGAGAATATACTGTAGGCTTTTGTGATTGATGAATACCGTACACTTGGTGCCATACAGATAATGTCTCCACAACCTAAGAGCAAAGACTACAGCTCCTAGCTCAAAATCATGAGTAGTATAATTCTCCTCATTCTTCCTTAATTGCCTAGAAGCATAAGCTATCACTTTCTCCCTCTGCATCAAAACAGCTCCATAACCTCTAAGAGATGCATCACAATACACTACAAAATCTTCACTCCCTTCGGGTAATGATAAGATTGGCGCACTACATATTTTTTGCTTCAATGTCTGAAATGATCCATCTTCATCACTTCCCCAAACGAAAGTTTTATTCTTCCGCGTAAGCTTAGTCAAGGGTTTAGCTATCAAAGAAAATTCTTTAATGAATCGCCTATAATAGCCAGCCAATCCTAAGAACTGTCGCACTTCCGTTGGCGTTGTCGGTGCAGACCAATTCTTAATAGCTTCAACCTTTGCAGGATCAACGTGATTTCCATCTCTGTTAATCACATGACCAAGAAATTGCACAGAATCCAACCAGAAATCACACTTGGAAAACTTAGCATACAACCTTTCATCCTTCAACAACTTCAAAACAATCCTCAAATGTTCTCTATGCTCATCTTCATTCTTAGAATAGATTAGAATATCGTCAATAAACACAATCACAAATTTATCCAAGTAGGGCTTGCACACTCGATTCATTAAATCCATGAAAACCGCAGGTGCGTTAGTTAACCCAAATGGCATTACTTGAAATTCATAGTGTCCATAACGAGTTCTAAATGCAGTTATAGGAATATCTTCTTCACGGACGCGAAGTTGGTGATATCCTGACCGCAAATCTATCTTAGAATACACACTACATCCTTGCAATTGATCAAACAAATCATCAATCCTAGGTAAAGGATATCGATTTTTAATTGTCAACCTATTCAGTTCCCTATAATCAATGCACATACGAAAAGATCCATCCTTCTTCTTAACGAACAAGACTGGAGCTCCCCAAGGCGACGAGCTCGGTCGAATAAAACCTTTATCAGACAACTCTTTAAGTTGCTCAGATAACTCCTTTAATTCAGAAGGGGCTAATCGGTAAGGCGCACGTGCCACCGGTGCAGCACCAGGAATTAAATCGATTCGAAACTCTACTTGCCTTATCGGTGGAAGTCCCGGTAAATCTTTAGGAAATACCTCAGGAAATTCACAAATAATAGGTACATCTTCCAATCGTTTCTCCTTTGACTCATTCCCGGTCACTTGAGCTAAGAATAACTCACAACCGTTCCTGATGTACTTTTGGACTTTAATACATGAAACGATTTTCAAACGGGATTCACCTCCACTACCATCAGTTACTAACGTCCTATTCCTAAGAGGAATCTTAACCTTCTTCTCTCCACATAAAATAGTAGCATTATTCAACGACAACCAATCTATACCAATAATAATATCGAAACTACCTAATTCTATCAACATCAAATCAATCGGAAAGGAATGGTTCAAGAGATTTAGAGAGCATCCTTCTAATAGCTTATTAGTTTTCACTAATTTACCATCAGCCAATTCCACCTCGTAACTGGTACTTATCTCAACAGGTTCAATATCAATAAGGGCACTAAATTTAGTGGATACAAAGCTCCTATCGGCACCCGAATCGAATAAAGCAACAGCATAATGATTGTTGAGTAAAAACGTACCGGTAACGACATTCAGATCCTCTTTCTTCACCTCAATTGTTCCAAGTTGGTAGATACCACCCTTGGGGTTTCTTCCAGGTACAATCGCTTTCAACTTGGGGCATTCCGATTTCCTATGACCTTCTTCATTACAGTTGAAGCAAATGGTTCCCTTCTTACACCTTTCAACCTTGTGTCCAAGCTTTCCGCAATTTCGGCACTTCCAGCAGTCACCAGGATGCCTCTTGTTGCCACACTTAGGACATCTATCATCGTTGCGCGGTGCATTGTTGGTAAGAGCATTTGCATTCCCCTTTCTCTGGTTCTGACGGCGATTGAAATTCTTCCTATAATCACCTCTATCTACACGATCACCGTCTCCCTTTCTTTTCTCACCTACACGGGCTTCATCTTCCTTATCCTGAATTATCTGTCCAATGAGTTGGTAAGCCATTCGAACAGCATCATCAATGGTCAGTGGTTTCGATGATGTCACGTCCCCCCGGATATTCCTGGTTAACCCTTTCACATATTGCTCAATTCGGATCTCTTCGGGTTCAACCAATCGAGGACATAGCAAGGCCAACTCATGGAATCGATTCGTGTAACTATCAATGTCCACACCTTTCATTCTCAGATGAATCAACTCTTGTTCTAACCTAATGATCACACTACGAGGACAAAACTCCAAAGTCATCCACTTCTTGATTTCAGCCCAAGGAGTAGCATTAGCAGCATCAAGACCCATGAAAGCAATTCTCCCGTTCCACCAAGTCAACGCACGACCTTTAAGAGTAGCCATAGCAAAAGTCACCTTATCTTCCTCCTTACACTTACTAATCCTAAACACCGATTCAATCTTCATGAACGTCACATAAGTACAGCCACCAACTTCAGGTGCATTCGTTCCAAGTCCTCCTATATTTCCTCCAGCATTAGCATTCACATTATTAGCATTCACATTCACATTAGTACCGCCAATTCCACTACCGCCAGCTCCACTACCGCCAGCTCCACTACCACCAGCTCCACTACCACCAGCTCCACTACCGCCAGCTCCACTACCGCCAGCTTCATTACCGCCAGCTCCACTACCGCCAGCTCCACTACCGCCAGCTTCATTTCTAGCATTTGCCATAAATTCAGTCATAGATGCGGTAACTTGCTCCGTAATAATCCTACGTACATCATCCTCAGTCACAGCCTTCTTGGGCGGCATAGTTCTATAATTCCACAATTTCAAAGTATTAAGCATCCATCCAACAAAGGATTCATATAATATGGATCGAATTCATAATCAAGATACAAATAAGGCACAATATGGAATTCAAGACAAGATACATATTTCATTCGATCTGAAACAAAAGTATTGTCTTAGTACATCCATATCAAAGTTCTAACACTATATACACTTAAAATTCGTGCCAAGTCTACTACTATCAAGTCGGTTCAGTCAAAGCTACAAAAGCACAAAAGATATAAAGGTCACTACTAAATATAGACTGGTCTACTGAGAACCGTCATATGGTCCATCATCCATCGTCTTCTGGATCTTCGCCGGACGATCACTAGACACATCTTCAGCTGGGCGCTTACGGATTACTCCTCTTTCAACCATGTCGGCATAAAATCTACTGTTCCAACCCACAGATATATTCAACTCCTTTTCAGCTTTCTCACGCATCGCACGAGCCACACTCAACTGAATCTCCATAGAATTCACCTTTCTCTTCATAGCAGCATACTCACCACTTTCCAATACCGATAACCTCCTAAATGCCTCATTCAAACCACGTTCTACATCACTCAAATCCAAACTAAGCAATTCTCGCTCTTTCTCGCCAACCTTAGTCTTCGACTCCAAATAAGCAACCTGAGTCTGAACAACACCTAATCCAACCTCTGTCATACAACTCTTAACACGGGAAGCATCTAGATCACGTCTCAAGGCCCATGGTGCAAGACCATCATTATGAGTAGCCTCTCGAGTACTAGACGACTCTCCTGTCTCACGTCTACGAGTATCAATACCATCAGTACCGTCAGGTGCATCGTCATCCTCATCCTTCTCTGATTCAGAATCAGATTCGGACGATTCAGACATTTCGTCCCTAGGCAACTCATCCTCAGAATCAGACAAGCAAACTAGTGGGGGCAAAGGCTCGCCCTCTGGAACATCATACGGATAAATAAGCTCGGCTTCCTCATCGTCATCAACCTCAACATCTATACCTACATCTTCCTCGACTTCCTCGTCGTCAATCTCATCATCTAACTCATCTAACCCAATCTCATCCTCATTCTCAATATCAGCATTCTCAATATCCACGTTCTCAATATCCACATTCTCATTACCCACATTCTCAATATCCACATTCTCATTACCCACATTCTCAATATCCACATTCTCTACTAAGTCAACATGAGGGGCAATCTGATCTCCTAGTCCTAACTCGGGCTCGGGATCCTCAAATGGTTCCTCCTCGTCATCAATATCAAAATCTACTAAGTCTAAATAAGGATCATCTTCTATATTAGGTTCGGGAATAACATGGTTTTCTACAGGAATATTAGGGTCTGCCATGACAATCTGCATTTATATATTTATCTCGTATTAGGATAACATACTAGTTAAACAATTACATAATGAAATCACGATATATACATATATATAAATTATATTATATATATAAAAATATATATCTTCTCAATAGGGCTTGTTGGTAACGTCGGAGATCTCTGGCACCGTTATAGTCAAAAGATTTTTCAAATATTTTCTCAAATGTTCATTGTCAAAAGATTTTGAAAAGTTTTGTTCAAAACCTTGGTTTTTAAAATCTTTTGTTCTCTACAACGAGAGCTCTGGTACCAAACTGTATCACTCTCATTTTTCGTATCGGTACAGCGGAAGGGTCTTTTAGAGTGTTACGGGATATCACAATAACTCCAATCATAGACAACCCATAAAAATGGTTGTACAAGGTTTAACAAACATTCATTCGATAAAAAGGTTTAAAAGTGTACAACATGTCCCAAATTATACAGGTCATTAAGTTTACAAAACACAGATCGAATGAACATTTTTAATATTAAGTGTGGGCCATCAGAGTCGATCTCCATCCGGATTACCTTCAAGCACCTGAGATAGAAAACATGCAAAAATCATATCAGCGAATGCCGAGTGAATTCATAGAGTTTAATGAAAACCGTTATATAAAACAATCATTTACATTCGTTTAAAATCAGAACACAAGTATAATATCGGAAGTAAGTACACATATTGCTAGTCAGGCAATATATAAATCAAGCATACATCTGAAACCGTCCATGAGACCGTAGTCTCTATATTACCATGATAGGTAATATATTCATCGTTAATAGCGTCGTATCATATCGGATATTTAGATTATACAGGTCGTATAGATTGTAGGATTATTATTAGCCGCATGACATTGTTACCTTACTGTGAAAACAGCGGGACGCGAACCCGACAAACAATTTTCCCATCTAAGTTAGCGTGTCGTCACAAAAATCACGCTATGGAATATTCTCATACATAAATTCGCTTACCAATCAATGTGGTACGACGGGGATCAACCGTCAAGGCGCGAAATGGGGTGATCGTCCCCAAATAGTACTATCAAATGCATAAGCGTCTACCAAATCCCGGTAGTTCACAATTCATGCTAATGGGACTTTAAGTGACATAACCTAACTACTAATAATCCTTTTAGTCTCGAATATAGGGTCATAGCATCATTCGGGTCCATCTCATTAAGCATACAATCGGGACTACTTGTGTTCTATTTATATAAAAATCTAGCATGTTATCTCCCTCGCGGGTTTACAAATCATTTTATAAAACATTTAAAAGAGTGCGAGGCTATGAACTCACGTTGTTAATGAAAGGTGGATTATCGGCTACGGGCGTGCTTCAGTCACGGAAACATATATAAATAATAATCGGTCTTAGACTCGGTCCAATGACTTTTGTCAAAATAACAATATACATATATATGATTTTGTACATATGATGATGATCAAGTGGGTTCATACATCCTTGTTTACTCATTTTAGTGTTTACGTTTTAGTATCGTCTTACTAGTTCACTAGTTTTACCGATTTTACCTATTTTAAGTTCATTAAGTCTTTTATAAATTCTTTAACTTGTTTTTACCCATTTTATACCTATATGATCAGTATATATATCTTTCATTTTGGGCCCAAATGGGTTAAGCCCAAATATTTTTTTTTACAAGTTTTTATCTTATTAAGTCCAATTATTAGTCCAATACGTTTATTTAGCTCGTAAATGTCCGTAATTCTTATAGTTCGGGTTTTATCGGTTTTTACTTGTCTTAGTTACTTATAAATCAGTATATAACTTTTATGAACTTTACATTAGACGGGTTTGGTCGTCTAAGTTTTATTTGATGAAAAACGTTAATTTCACGGCGATAGCCGAAAAAGTCGTAAAAATCAAGTTTATAGTTTTTATTACTTATAAATATTATTTTTACCACCATTTATATAATTTACCCATTTAATTAACCTTTTATACATTTATATAATTAAGTTCTATAAGTTAGTGGGTTTATATTTTATATTTTATAAATTATAAAGTGAGTGCTTATATAATAATAATAAACATTATTTCCAAAATCTGATTTTTAACTTCACATTCACCATTTTTATCATATCTAGAGTTCTACAATGACTTAGGAGCTCATTTTTGGATGACAACTTCTTCATAATATGTGCTACATATAACTTAGTTATAGCTACTGCCCATTTTGAGTCTAAGTTGCCTTAACAGTCCCTACAAAACTGCTTATTCAGATTGTACCACCTAACTTGTTTTGATCATATCTCACTCATTATTTTGATTCCATTGCATGGCCAACTCTCACATGTGTATAACATCATCTACTTACTGTAAATAGATTAAACCATGCATTTTTATCAGTTCATCATTTAGTTATCTACTGTTTTTATACAGCCAACTAACTAGTCATGATTTTAGCTTCATTTCTTATGGTTATCATCATTTTTAAGCATGTTTATCAACACTTGATCCCCACACAACATTTTTATCATCATATATACATCATATACATATACAAAATGAAAGAAAATACATTTGTTCTTTACAAAATAATAAGAGAAAAATGTAGAGGATGATCTTCTTTACCAATCCAAGTGGATTTCTTGTTTTAGGAAGGCAAGAACTTGATGAACACAACAAGTATCTCCAAGACCATCAAATATCAAGATCATATGTTGGAAAATCAGCCCTAGGACACAAGCAAATCACCTCCAAAGTTGTTTATATGGCCACCAAATGATCAAGGCTTCAAGGAAACACCTTAATAGGATTAGTAAACATGTGGTTTGTAGTTAGAAAAGATCAAGAATGGTGTTTGTTGCTTGATTTGGGACGGCACAAGGGTGGAGTAGAGAGAGTTTTGAGAGTGAATTGCATGGATGAAATGGTAAGAATGAAAACCATTAGCTAGTTTTGTGTTAAGGTGGAAGTAGTTAGCTTAAAGTGTAAGCACAAGCTTACACTTGTGCAACTTAGCCAAATTGATGCCACCTATGTGTGGTGGTGTCCTCTTTGCCGTCCCATATAAGCTAGTGGGATGGGGCAAAGTGTTTTGTCCCATCTCACTAGTTTACGGGTATTTCTCGATTTTAGTTTTCTCGATTTGCCTGCCCTCGGGTCGTTTTACGAAAAACGTTTTTATAAATTATGAATCACCGTAAATACGTAATCCTAAGGTTTCCGGTTTAGTCGTAAAAGACGCCAAATTATGCACGTAAGCACAAATTTAAATCCGTAAATTGTGAGTTCGTCAACCAACACAAAAATAAGTTTCAAAATATTATACGAGAAAATATTTCACTACCTGAAAATGTTAGATTTGTCACAAGTTTTGTCTGATTTATTCCGAATAAACGCTACATTCCGAATCAAGCATTTTTAAGGGTATTTACTGTTACTGTTTTATTTAAATTTTAATTCAAGTTTTATTTTTGTTGATTTACTGCTTCTAGTTTACTTTTAGTTACTTCACGCATTTACCTTTTAGTAGAATAGAAAACCAAACCCCCTATTTGTCACCAAGAACAACTATTCCACTTTGAGCTGTGATCAATTCGAGAAGATTCCGAGAATTAATCTGAACCCAAGCAAAATCATTGTATCAAATGGCGCCGCTGCCGGCTCTTCTCGTAAAGATTAACAGTTTTTTGTGAGAACTTGGATTTTGGGATCCGTTCGCCGTGAACGTTACTTTTTCATCATCAAAAATTTTCAAAAACCCTAAAAATATAAAATTTTCAAAAATATAAAAAATTTAAAAAACCATAAAAACCAAAAATATTTCTTGTTTTCTTTGTTAGTTCTTTTGCAGGTGTATGCGCACTCGATCAACGTCTTATCAAGAGCCCGAGCCTCTCGAAGACATAGACATGGCCGGTGTACACAACAACAACAATAACCCACCTCAAAACAACAATAATAACAACAACAATGAACCTCTACCGGACAATCGCCCGATAATTGAACTTTTGCAAGCACATGTGGAGGGCAACAATGATCCAATTGTCATACCCGCGATTGCAGCCATCAACTTTGAGCTCAAATCCGGCTTTATTCAGATGGTCTCTGCTCAACCATTCTTGGGGCGTACCATTGATGATCCTCATGACCACATCAAAAGATTCCTGCTACTCACAAATACGGTCAAATTCAATGGTGTTCCACAAGAGGTAATCCGTTTACAACTTTTTCCCTTTTCTTTAGAGGGACAAGCCCGGCATTGGCTTGCAAAGGATCCGCCACAAAGTATTCTGACGTGGACGGATTTGGAGACCAAATTCATAAACTAATTTTTCCCACCCTCTCGTACTACCGCTTTGCGGAATGAAATCATTAATTTTGAACAAAAGTACGATGAGTCTTTTAGTTAATCTTGGGACCGTTTTAAAGATCTTTTAAGAAAGTGCCCACAACATGGTTTTACCAAAGTGCACCAAATTAATAATTTTTATAATGGTTTAAGCATGAATGACCAAGATTCACTAAATAGTGCCTCGGGGGGGGGGGGGGGGGGGGGGTAATATTTTGGTTAATACATCTAATGCCGCTTGGGATATTATCGAAAATAAGTCTCGTTTGCAAACCAAGAGTGTTCGGACCAATGCCGCTAGTGCTAATACTAGTGACAACGACAAGAGACTTGACAAAATTACGTCGCTTCTTGAATCGCTTGCTACCCAAACCGCTAGCAACACCAACAGCATCAGCGCTAAAAACGCTCAAGTCAATGCTCAAGTCAATGTTGTAAGCAAACCATGTGAAATATGCGGGGGTCCTCACTTTTACACCACTTGTACCACCACCCAAGACTACCCTTCTGAGAATGTTAATGCAGCATATGGTACCTATCCTCCGGCCGCTTATCAAGCTCGTCGTCAAGGTGACCGCAACTTGCTTAGCTACCGCTCAAACAACTTTCTTTCCCCGCCCGGTTTTCCTCCTAACAACCCAAACCAACAACAAAACCTCAATCGCCCTACTCAACAACAACCTCGTGCACCATACCAACAACCTCAAAGACAACCATATCCACCTCAAAGAAACAACCAAGTTTACCAACAACCTGCTTATCAACCACCCGCCTACAATGCTCCTCCCAACCAACCCACCGCATTACACCAAGATATTGGAACCTACATGAGGACTAATGATGTGATCGTGGCAAATCCCCAGCGGTAAGTGCTCAACTTGAAAGCAGACATGGTGAAACAAGGGAACGATCTTCGAGCTGATATGAGAAACACTTTGGAAAGTCAAACGAATGACTTAAGGAACATGATGGCTAGTTTCTTCCAAGGTAATCAATCCTCTTCTTCGGGTACTCTTCCGAGTAACACCGTTGCAAATCCAAGAGGGGAGATGAAAGCAATCACCACTCGTAGTGGAAAAGGTACCAAGGAACCCGAGCTTCCTATACCTCCACCAGTGATTGTGACTAAGGAAAACGAGTCACATGCTCCTATTCCTCAACCTTCTATTTCCCCAATTCCTCCACCTCTTACTTCTACCCCTCCTCTACCCAAGGATGTGAATGATCCTACTATTCCAAAGCCTTCCTCTTCTTCCGATATACCTTATCCCTCAAGGTTGAGGAAAGAGAAGCTCAAAAGCAAGGACGATATTCAGGTTTTGAACTTTCTAAAAATGTTTAAACAATTGAATTTCAACATCTCCTTCGCTGAGGCTCTCGCTCACATGCCCAAATATGCGAAGATGTTTAAAGATCTTCTTAGCGACAAGGAGAAGCTTCTTGATATTGCTAACACCCAACTTAATGAGAATTGCTCTGCAGTGCTCTTAAAGAAATTGCCAACCAAGCTTGGTGATCCGGGTCGTTTCTTAATCCCTTGCAACTTCCCGGGAGTAGAGAATTGCATGGCCCTAGCCGATCTAGGTGCCAGTATTAACTTAATGCCTTTAAGTGTTTGGAAGCAATTATCTCTCCCTGAGCTAGTCCCCACCAAAATGACTTTGGAATTAGCTAACCGTACGGTTGCTTATCCAGTGGGGATAGCCGAAGATGTTTTTGTAGGAGTCGACAAATTCACTTTTCCTGCCGATTTCGTCGTCGTCGACTACGATATGGACCCTCGTGTGCCATTAATCGTTGGACGTCCATTCCTGAGGACCGTTCGCACTCTCATCGATGATGAAGCGGGTGAGCTTATCATGAGAGTGGGTGACGATAAAATCGTCTTCAACATGGGAAAGCTTTCTAAACAGCCTTATTCATACGAGAGTGTTAATTGTATCGACGTTATTGATGAGGCTTGTGAAGAACACTTCAGAGATGCTTGTAAAAGTATTCCTACCTCTCTTCCCAATGTTAAGACCGTTTCCTCTATTGATTCATCACTATCTCTATTTGGAGAAAGTGATTTCCTTTGGAAAGATTTGGAAGCCACCATGGGAGATGTGAACTTAGAACATGACGATTCTCCAACCGATTGGGATGAAGACATTCGTCTCATTGAGAACCTTCTCAAAGAGGACCATATTTCTCCACCATCTCCCACGGCTATTGCTATCGATGAACCGACTTTGAATCCGCCTCCCATCGAAAATCCTCCAAATTTAGAACTTAAGGAGTTGCCGCCCCATCTCGAGTACGTGTTCCTTGAAGATAAGAAGAAGTCGCCCGTCATCATTGCTAAGGACTTGAAAGAAGAAGAGAAATCTCGCCTCATCGCCGTTCTTAAAGATCATAAGAAGGCAATTGCTTGGAAAATTTCCGATATCCGCGGAATTGATCCAAACTTTTGTACTCACAAGATTCTCATGGAAGATGACTTTAAACCCGCAATCCAGAGCCAAAGAAGGGTAAATCCTCGTATTCATGACGTCATCAAACAAGAGGTTATCAAACTTCTTGATGCCGGCTTGATTTACCCTATTTCGGATTCGCCATGGGTAAGTCCCGTCCATTGTATGCCCAAGAAGGGCGGAATAACCGTTGTTCCCAATGAACACAACGAGTTGATTCCCACTCGTCTCGTTATTGGGTGGAGAGTTTGTATCGACTATCGCAAACTCAATGATGCCACGAGAAAAGATCATTTTCCTCTTCCTTTCATGGATCAAATGCTCGAGCGTCTAGCGGGTAATGACTATTACTGCTTCTTAGACGGTTTCTCCGGGTATTTTCAAATTCCCATCGATCCCAAAGACCAAGAAAAGACCACATTCACTTGTCCCTACGGAACATTTGCTTACAAACGCATGCCTTTCGGTTTATGAAATGCTCCTGGGACGTTCCAAAGGTGTATGATGGTTATCTTCCATGACATGGTTGAAGAAACTATGGAAGTATTCATGGATGATTTCTCGGTTTATGGCGATTCTTTCTCTGCTTGCCTTGCCAATTTAGAACGTATGCTTAAGCGGTGTGAAGACACTCGCCTTGTTCTAAATTGGGAAAAATGCCATTTCATGGTAAAAGAGGGCATCGTGCTAGGACACAAAATTTCCAAAGCCGGTCTTGAAGTGGACCGTGCTAAAGTCGATGATATTGCTAAGTTGCCTCCAACTTCAACCGTGAAGGGTGTGAGAAGTTTTCTGGGTCATGCGGGCTTCTACCGTCGTTTCATCAAAGATTTTTCTAAAACCGCTCGCCCGATGACCCACCTCTTGGAAAAAGATACTCCTTTCATCTTTTCCACCGAGTGTTTTGAAGCCTTCAACATGCTTAAGGATAAGCTAACTAAGGCGCTGGTCTTGGTTACCCCTAATTGGGAGCTGCCTTTCGAGTTGATGTGCGATGCTAGCGACTTTGCTATTGGAGCGGTTTTGGGCCAAAGAGTGAACAAACACTTCCAACCAATCCATTACGCTAGCAAGACAATGACGGGGGCTCAATTGCATTACACGACAACCGAAAAAGAGCTTTTAGCTGTTGTCTATGCTTTTGAAAAGTTTTGCTCCTATCTTGTCCTTTCTACCACAATCGTTTATACTGATCATTCCGCGTTGAAGTACTTGTTAACTAAACAAGATTCCAAACCAAGACTTCTTCGCTGGGTTTTGCTACTTCAAGAATTTAAAATCGAAATTCGTGATAAGAAGGAGCTGAAAACCTAGCCGCGGATCATCTCAACATACTTGAGGATCCTTATCAAGGGGATCATCCGAACAAAGAGATCAATGACTCTTTTCCCCTAGAGACCTTAATGTCTATCAACTCGAGTAATGATGAAGCCCCGTGGTTTGCGGACATTGCAAACTACTTGGTAGAATAAAAGCTTTTTCCGACAACTCTCTCAGTTGTACGGTAATTCTTTTAATTCAGATGGTGCTGACGTACAGTGCACATGCCACAGGTGCAGCACCAGGAATATAATCAATACCAAATTCAACTTGCCTTAATATAATAAGTCTAGGTAATTCACCACCAAATACCTCCTAAAATTTCAGATAACAGAAACATCTTTTAATAAATTTACTTTAAGTCCTTTCTAGATTACAAGATCTATGGTCAGTTTATAACCATTCATGGTATAATTCCAAGTCTAAATGCAGGATATGGTCATCCATCGGGATTTATTTAGATCACTTTTGATAATCAACATCTTATCTTTTAGGAGATTTCTACTCGAGTTCCTATCAATTAAGACAATGTCGTCATGTCATAATCAATCAATCCATTCTACTGGTACTATCAACTTTTCAGTTTCATTACCGCTGATAAGATGTGAACTTGTCAAAAGATTAATAGAAAATCGTAATCCTTCATAATTCAAGGATATCTGGAGACATAACTAACCTTAAAAAGAGTAAGGTTAACGCATGATCTACGCGAGAGAATTTCAAATCAGATACAAAGGAAAACATTTAACGAATATGAATATATCCCATGTTTTCATGAATTGAGTACGCATTCGAAAGCTCCTCGGATCGTTACCCAGGTCATTCAAATGAAATCTAATCAAAATAAATGATAGGAACGTCAATACATCCAGTTGGGTATTGATACTGGATAATTAGATACTTTTCCAAAGAATCTCACCACGGGAGAACTGGACAAAGAGGGGATATCAATTGTCAGTTAAGACAATTTCAATAGATGATTAAATTCGATTCTGAAAATAAATGGTACGGGCACATATGTAGGTGTTCCTAACAATATGTCCCTATTTTTGCACTTCTTGCAGATCTCAAAAAAAAATTAATCTTTCACAACCTTCAAAGAAAACATAGTGTTTATTAATAATTTCATGGTGACTACTAATCAGCCTTGCATGGTCCCTTCCAAATTGTATGTAGGCGCGCAACTATATACAATTTTAAGATTAACGATGCAATACTCAGTTCGTCAAAACTTTGTCATCATGTTTAAAATAAAAATATATTTTCATGCTTAATTCTTGAATAAGAATCAAAAATAAATTTACAAAGATGTTCTTTGTTATGGAAATAATTAAGTTTTCCAAGGTGTTTCATAAACAACTTCATTTTGATAACGATTATTTATAAATATCACTTTAAATAATCCTTATGGTGATGAAAATTCATTCTTTATCAAGGGATACTGTTTTAACTTATAAAAACAATGAGTGATATGCAAAAGAGTGATGAAAAGTTGTTCACCAAGAACTGACTACAATATGATAGGAAATGAGCTTAGCCAATTAATCATGAGGTTCATGATCTCGATGGCACTTCAAAGAATAATTCATAACGTAACTCAAATCGAGATGAGTACTTGTTCAATGGTTGCAGCACTAATGTGAACATTAGGATAAAGCAAGAAAAGATAGATAACATCGATACATGTAATATTTAGCAATCAAAGGTAGTCTTTTCATCAATCACAAACAAGTCAAAATTGTACCGTAACACATTATGTGTTACTATGTCATACAATTCCAAGAACTCATCCTACCAACTGATGTCTTAGTTAAGTTAGGGATTTTTAAAAGATACCACAATGAATACTAGTCTACAAGAGTCATTAGGTGTTCCACCTGTCCGGGAAGATCCATCGGTCTCAATTCAGAAGAAGATTTCTTCAATTTATTTCTTGGACACTGGGCATCCTCGTCATTGGACAATGGTCGAGGAACAACCCTTAACACAAACTAACAATCATTTAAAACCTAATAATTCAATCATAGAACTTAATGACTTCCTCTTAACAATCCCATATTCCATGCGAGTTGGATTTTTACTTTATTCAAGTTTCAACCAACTTATACTCAATTTGATATCCTACCTCATTCTCCAATACTTTCAACCTTATTCTTAGATCTTAAAAGGGCAATAAAAGCTCAATATGAACAACAATTAATTTCCAATCCTATAGCTCTTACAAAAAGTTATCAAATGAGTCACTAGTATGAAATGACTAACCCATTCAATTAGACTTCTCGGAAAGGTAGTAGTGGCATGAGGCTTTTGGGTAATGGTTCCAATGACAGCCTCAAGTGCAACATTCACCCCTTTGATTTCAAATTTAAGAATTGGGTAACACCGAATCAGATGAGACCTTTCCAGGTGGTAACGTTTTGTCAAACTCCACTCTATAAGGAAAGATCGTCATGACATCGATATCAGATTTAATCTCGCCAATTCTTCTTTAAGATCATAATCAACTACTATCAACATTTCTACGAATACTAACCATTTCACTGGGATCATAAACATCCACAACTTGGTTTAGATCTAGAATAGCTAGAATTCCTACGGAAATAGCTTCGATTTTGTAACACCCCCAAATTTACTCAATTCAATACAGCGGAAGACTCGTTGGTGTTACGGGATACCACATTACTCACATCATAGACAACGCTTAAAAATCGCGTTGTTTAATAATAAAGCATTTCCATTAATAAAAATCAGATTTACATAGGTCCCAAGTCATAATATTTCATACAATTTTTACAAACCATTTGAATGGAAATTTGTTATTTAATTGTGGGCCATGAATTCTTATTGTCTTCCCAAGAATTACCTTCAAGTACCTGAGATAAAACATGTTAAAAGAAAAGGTCAGCGAAAACGCCGAGTGAATTCATAGAGTTTAATAAAACCATTAATAAGTCATCGGTATATAAGTATTACCGAAAATCATTTTTGTACAAATCATTGTAATAGGCCATAAAATAGCCAAAGTCATTTTATACAAATCCTTATCAAAAATCATAATATAGGCTTTTGCCTTCAAAATCATTATACGAACCATTGTCGTAAAAAACAACATACATTACGTTTTATAATGTTGTATAGAGTTAAATAAAAACCGTTATATGAATATGGTTATGAAAAACCAAAACACGAACATAATATCAATAGTAAGACCCCGTATTGCTAGTCAGGCAATATATCGTAATTCAGTGTGTATAGTAGTATTTCGTTATTTGGATTATTATAAGCCGCATGACATTGTTACCTTACTACAACAAACAACGGGTAGCTAACCCGAAAATCATTTGCCCATCTAAATTAGCGTGTCGTCACAATAATCACGCTTGTGTAAATCTTCTCATACATAAATTCGCTTACCAATCAATGTGGCACGATGGGGATCAACCATCAAGGCGCGATCTGGGGTGATCGTCCCCAAATAGTACTATTATATGCATAAGCGTCTACCAAATCCCGGTAGTTCACAATTCATGCTAATGGGACTTTTAGTGACATAACCTAACTTTAATAATCCATTTTATTTCACACATCGGGTCATACAATCATTCGGGTCCAAATCAATAAACAAACAATCGGGACAACTGGTGTCCTATTTTATCAAAACTAACATGTTATCTCCCTCGCGGGTTTATAAAACATTTCATAAAAACATTTAAAAGAGTGCGAGGCTATGAACTCACGTTGAGGTGAGAAAGCGGGTTATCGGCAAATTCGGATGTACGGTACGTGCTTCAATCACGGAAACCTAGACAAATAATACCCGTCTTAGACTTTTGTCCAATGACTTTATCAAAATAACAATTATGTATACATATGATGATTTTATATATATGATGATCAAGTGGGTTTACATATTCTCATTTACTCATTTTAGTGTTATGTGTTGATAACTTTTATACTAGTTTACTAGTTTTACCTATTTACATGTTTTAGGTACAATAAGTCTATTATAAGTCCATTAACTTGTATTAATCCATTTTATACTTGTATTATTAGTATTTATACTTTACATTTTGGGCCCAAATGGGTTAAGCCCAATAAGTAATTTTTATAAGTGTTTAACTTATTTAGTTAAATTATTAGTCCAATATGCTAACTTAGCTCGTTATTGTCCGTATGTCATATAGTTCGGGTTTTATTGGTTTTTACTTGTATTAGGTACTTATATATCAGTATATGACTTTTAAAAACTTTACATTAGACGGGTTTGATTGTCTAAGTTTTAATTGGCGAAAAACGTTAATTTTACGGTAATAGCCGAAAAAGTCGTAAAAATCATGTTTATAGTTTTTATAACTTATAAATCTTATTCAACTACCATTTTATAAAGTTTCCATTTATTTAACCTTATACATATTTATATAAATGAAATTTATAAGTCAGTGGGTTTTAATTCACATTTTATACTATATTAGTTTGAGTGCTTATATAATACTATTAAAAATTAATTCTTCAAAATGTGATTTTTAGTTTCATCTTCACCATTTTTATCATATCTTGAGTTCTATTAGGAGATATAAGCTACTGCTAATTCCATTTTTAGTTTCATCTTCACCATTTTTATCAAAATGTGATTTTTAGTTTCATCTTCACCATTTTATTATATAGCAACTGCTAATTCCATGTCTAACTATCCTTAACAGTCCCTACAAAACAGACTATTCAGATTGGTACACTCATCTTGTTTTGATCTTATCTCACTCATTTCGATGATTCCATTGCATGGCCAACTCTCACATGTGTATGACATCTAACACTTACTGTAAATGGATTCCACCAACAATATAAGCATGATTTTAGCCTTGTTTCTTATGGTTATTCATCTTTTTAATCATATTTATCAACACTTGATCCCCAAACAACATTTTTATCATCATATATTCATCATATACATATACAATAAGAAAGAAAATACATGATTACATAATCAAAATAAAAAGAGGATGGGAAGAACAATCTTTATACCACCAAGATGTGTGTAGGTATTCATCAAGGCTTGGATTTTTGATGGAAGAACTTGTGATAGATCAATACCAATCTTCATGGCCACCAATACTTGTAAACTTCATGTAGAAATCAGCCCTTGACATCACCAAATCTTCCCCTTGGATGTTAAAATCACCTCCAATCAACAAGTCTTCAACTAAGCTTCAACATATGTTGATCATAGCTTAAGTTCATGGTTAAATTTTGAGGATGATGGTGGTTTATGGTGGGGATGGGACGTTCATAGGGAGTAGAGAGAGAGAGAGATGGGAGTTGTTTTGCATGTATCAAATGTTTAAATGGTTTGAGTTGGTGGTTTTTAGCTTGTTTTGTAAGTAAAAATGGTTTTGGTGTAAGGCTAAGGACAAGTGTCCTTAGCTTAAAGATTAAGTTGACACCTTTGTGATGTTGTGTAGCTTAAGCTTTGCCACCCATTTGTGGGGTGGGGCAAGATTTATCTTGTCTCATCCCACTATTTTACGGGTACTCCTCGATTGTAGTTTCCTTGATTTGCGTGCCCTCGGGTCGTTTTACGAAAAACGTTTTTATAAATTATGAATCAACGGCACAAAACGAATCTAATAAAAATTTTCTCATCAAAAATGGAGTTCAAAAACGTAAATAAGTAATCCTAAGGTTTCCGGTTTAGTCGTAAAGGACGTTAAATTATAATCGTAAGTCCTAATCTCTTCTCGTAAATTTGTGAGTTTATGAACCAACACAAATTTAAAACTCCAAAATAATATTCACAGATAAATTTATTTTCTGAAATGTCGGACTGTCACCAAAACGGTGTATGTAAACGTAAGCACGTAACGTAGAATCCTCCGGTTTAGACGTAGCCGATGCTACTTCAAGACGTAAATCCAAATTTCTTCCCAAAAATAAGTGAGTTCATAATATAACATTAAAATAATGTTTTTAAATAACACTTGAGAATAAAATATCAACAATAAATTGACGGATTGTCACAGCATTTACCCCTAAACAGGATCTTTGTCCTCAAAGATTATCTTACCTTACTACTCGCTTATTATAGAGTTAAAGCCATGTGGTATTTCCTCCACATTCGGTCTTTTCTCAAACATAACTACGGGAATAAGATCAGGCTTAATGTTGACTTACTTTTTCTATCCATGATGTTCACGGGTTTTTGATGAATGCAACTTTTCACCGATCTAAACTTTACTAAGTAACAATCAGATTCTCACTTGATAGACATTTCATCAAGTTCGATATACGAAACATAATTCACGCAGCTCTTGAAGTCCTAGGGTAAATCCAGCTTATATGCCTTTCAAACCAACTTTTACATCGTCTCAATGGTCCCATACAACGGGGACTTATATCCCATGATCTTTCAGATCATCCATTCATCTTTCCATGGTGAAATTTTTTGGCATAACTTCGCTACCCATCCGGCACTTCAAGATCTTCACTTCATATTCACATAACCTCCTGCCCACTACCGGCAATCCATAATCATATCCTAATTTCAAAAATCATTTCAGGTCTCGCGGATCCAGTATTTTGTAAGGTTAGGTTCGCCATCATAGGAAACCTTAAACCTAAAAGACATGTCCAACTCATAATGGGTGTATGTCGGGTGTCTTCATCCTAACTCCTGCTTACAAATGCTCTAATATATATCCTCACAAGATTCGATCTCGATCCTAACACGATGATTATCAATGATAATCTTTCCAAAGGAAAGCGATTATACGGTTTATTACCAAAGGTCATTCATTCAAACATAAAACAACACTTATAGTATTTTGTATCGTTACTTTACCTCGTCCCTTCGATTGGGATGGTACAAAGTACTCTCATCAAGATTCGTTCTCAATGACTTCCGAGCAAATCTCTAGAAATTCGATGCGAAGCGAGGATCTTGATAGAGATGATTGATACGACACACTATGTTTAGACAACTCTTTTAAATACAAAAAGAGTCAATTTCTTCATCGAGAATCTATCATTAACAGGAATGATATTAGCAGATTTGGTCAGTCTGTCGACGATGACCCAAATCGAATCAAATTCAGATGATGATCTTTGCAATAGTTTAGACGTTTACTAATGTATGAGGCGATGCCTGCCTTCATAATTTGCCATCAGTACAACTTCTTCAGATAAAGATACATTTAGTCAGAAATGTCATGAATAGAATACTTATACTTACGAGATTCCAACATGACTACATCTAAAAATACCCATATTTAGGCAACCATAGGTGGCCTTTTATACATTTAACGCCATCGTCTTCTCAACTCTAATGGTTTACATTAGCCGCGAACCCCTTTTATTATCTATATTATCCTTTTTACAATCATCAACTATTTTTAAATTGTTTGGCAATTTATTTTGCACAGTCATTACTAAGGTACGCATCCTAATTGATTCTTTATCCTTTGTACATTATACGTCAGTATTTACGTTCACCTTCCCTGATGGAATAAATATCACAACCGTTTTCATTCAAAAATTCCTTCTTCATATTTTCTAAGTTTTAGTTTCGTCTCAACTATCATTTTTATCAGTTTTACTCAATCCGATGTCTAAAGCGTCGATAATTATTACAAGTAATTAAATAATAAATATTCAAATTTTATGAAACGTAAACGTAAAAATTTTAAATTTCTTAGTTCGACCAATTATATAAAACTGTTCAAAATTAGATTTGAATTTAGTTAACAGGATTTTTGTTGATTTATCGAAAATAATTAAAATAATTAATAAGATCCAAAAATGTTCGAGAAATCTTTGTTTATACTTTGGTCAAAATTTCTTAGTTGAAAAGCAAAAATTGTCGTTTCAATTTCAAGTCATGGTTTAAATGGTTTCCTCAATTCCTCTTAGGTTGTCTTGAGGTATACACAAACATTTACCCCTAAACAGGAGTTTAGTTAAATGTTTTGTGTATAAGGAAATAATCCCTTAAAAATCCTTTGTTAAAACATTTGTCAAAACATATTTCCATTTTCTTTTTGGTAAAACCCAAAGCCTTAAATGACTTCTAATTTTTGAAGAGCCAATATATATATATATATATATATATACATATATATATATATATATATATATATATATATATATATATATATATATATATATATATATATATATATATATATATATATATATATATATATATATATATATATATATATATATATATATATATATATATATATATATATATATATATATATATATATATATATATATATATATATATATATATATATATATATATATATATATATCTTACCATCATTAATCAAACGGTCATTTTATGTAAAGGATTAAGAATTAAGTCTCATGTTAAATATTCAAGGTACAGGTTTTCCTTGTTCGGCCAATTCAGGGCAGTTTATAAATTATTAACTCATTCTTATTCTTATAAACAAACAGATGGTCCTTAATGATCACAAGCATGAGTTTATCAAATTACAGCCTACACACGTGATTCACCAAATTTATGGATGCTACATGTGCATTGGTCAATCCAAACGACATAACATGAAACTCATAATATTCATTACAAGTTCTGGATGTAGTGATTGGAATAGATAATCTTTTTCGCGGACGCGAAATTGATGATAACCATGTCGTGGATCAAATTCCTGAATATATGCTAGAACCTTGTAAATGATCGAACAATCTATCATCTTAGGTAGTGGATATAGATTTTGATCATCAATTTACCTAGTTCACGGTAATCAACAAATATAAGGAATGATAACACCATAGCTCTTCATAATGACGAGCTTGGTAGAATAAAAGCTTTCCCTGACAACTCTCTTAGTTGTACGGTAATTCCTTTAATTCAGATGGTGCTGACGTACAATGCACACGCCACGGGTGCAGCACCGGGAATATAATCAATATCAATTTCAACTTGCCTTAATGGAGAAAGTCTAGGTAATTCACCAGCAAATACCTCCTAAAGTTTAAGATAACATAAACATCTTTTAATACATTTATTTTAAGTTCTTTCTAGATTATAATATCTATGACTAATTCACAATCATTCATGGTATAATTTTAAGTCTAAATACAGGATATGGTCATCCATCAGGAATTATTTAGTTAACTTTTGATAATCAACATCTTATCATTTAGGGGAATTCTACTCGAGTTCCCATCAATTAAGACAATGTCGTCATGTCATAATCAATCAATCTATTCTACTGGCACTATCAACTTTTCAGTTTTATTGTCGTCGATAAGATGTGAACTTCTCAAAAGACTAATAATAACTCATAATCCTTCACAAATTTAAGGATATATGGAGACACAACTACCATTTAAAGAGTAAGGTCAACGCATAATCTACGCGATAGAATTCCAAATCGGATACAGATGAAAACATTAACGAATATGAGTATATCCCATGTTTTCATAATTTGAGTACGCATTCGAAAGCTCCTCGGATCATTACCCAGGTCATTCAAATGAAATCTAATCAAAAGAAATGATACGAACGTCGATACATACAGTCGGGTATCAACACTCGGTAATCGGATACTTTTCCTAAGAATCTCACTACGGGAGAATTGGACAAGAAAGAATTGTCAATTGTCAAGTAAGACAATTTCCACAGATGAGTAAATTCGACTCAGAAGAATAGATGCTACAGGCACATATGTAGGTGTCCCTATCAATATGTCCCTATTTTTCACTTCTTGCAGATCTCATAAAACTTAATCTTTCACAATCTTCAAAGAAATTTTAGTTTTTATTAATAATTTCATGGTGACTACTAATCAGTCTTGCGTGGTCCCTTCCAAATTGTATGTAGGCGCGCAACTATATACAATTTCAAGATTAACGATGCAATACTCAGTTCGTCAAAGTTTTATCATCATGTTTATAATAAAAACATTTTCATGCTTATTTTTTAAATAAGAATCAAAAATAAATTTACAAAGATGTTCTTTGTTATGGAAACAATTAAGTTTTCCAAGGTTTTTCATAAACAACTTCATTTCAATAACGATCACTTATAAATCTCACTCTGAATAATCCTTATAGTGATGAAAATTTAATTTTTCTCAAGGGATATTGTTTTACCTTATAAAATCAATGAGTGATCTGCAAAAGAGTGATGAAAAGTTGTTCACCAAGAACTAACTACAATATAATAGGAAATGAGCTTAGCCAAATAATCATGAGGTTCATGACCTCGATGGCACTCAAAAATAATAATCCACAACGTAACTCAAATCGAGATGAGTACTTGTTCAATGGTTGCATCACTAATGCGAATATTAGGAAGAAGCAAGAAAAGATAGATAAAATCGATACATGTAGAATTTAGCAATCAAAGGTAGTCTTTTCATTAATCACAAACAAGTCAAAATTGTACCGTAACACATTACGTGTCACTATGTCATACAATTCCAAGAACTCATCCTACCAACAGATGTCTCAGTTAAGTTACGGATTATTTTTAAAAGATACCACAATGAATACTAATCTACAAGAGTCGTTAGGTGTCCTACCTGTCCCGGAAGATCCATCGGTCCCAATTCAGAAGAAGATTTCTTCAATTTATTTCTTGGACACTAGGCATCCTCGTTAGTGGACAATGGTCTAGGAACAACCCTTAAAACGAATGAACAATCAATTAAAACCTTATAATTTAATCACAGAACTCAACAACTTCCTCTTAACAATTTCTTATATTCCATACAGGTTAAATTTTACTTTATTCATGTTTTAACCAACTTATACTCAATGCGATATCCTACTTCATTCTCCAATACTTTTAATCTTTATTCTGAGACCTTAAAAGGGCAATAAAATCTCGATATGATCAACACTTAATTTCCAATCCTATAGCTCTTACAACAATAGTTATCAAATGAGTCACTAGTATGAAATGACTCACACATTCAATTAGACTTCTCAGAAAGGTACTTGTGGCATGAGGCTTTTGGGTAATGGTTCCAATGACAGCGTCAAGTGCAACATTCACCCTTTCGATTTCAATTTAAGAATTGGATGACAACGAATCACATGACATCTTTCTAGGTGGTAACGTTTTGTCAAACTCCACTCTATAAGGAAAGATTGTCATGACATCGATATCAGATTTAATCTCGCCAATTCTTCTTCAATATCACAATCAACTAATATCTACATTTCTACGAATATCAACCATTTTGTTGGGATCATAAATATCCACAACTTGGTTTAGCTCTGGAATAGCTAGATTTCCTACAGGAATAGCTTCAATTAATTTACTAGGGGATTTAGGGTTCCTTGTGACAATCTACGTCGTATAAATACCTCGTATAAATACCTCGTATAAATATCAAAATAATCATCAAACAATCATGTAATAAAATTACATCATATATATATATAATCCAAGTTATATATATTAAAATAACACTTCTCAGTCTGGCCTTGTCGGTAAATCGGGAATTCTTCGGCACCGTTATAGTCAAAAGATTTTTAGACATTTTGAGAAAAATGTTTATAGTTAAAAGATTTTGAAATGTTTTATTCAAAACCTTTGTTTTTAAAATCATTCGTTCTCTATAACGAGAGCTCTGATACCAAACTGCAACACCCCCAAATTTACTCAATTCAATACAGCGGAAGACTCGTTCGTGTTACGGGATACCACATTACTCACATCATAGACAACGCTTAAAAATCGCGTTGTTTAATAATAAAGCATTTCCATTCATAAAAATCAGATTTACATAGGTCCCAAGTCATAATATTTCATACAATTTTTACAAAGCATTTGAATGGAAATTTGTTATTTAAGTGCGGGCCATGAATTCTTATTGTCTTCCCGAGAATTACCTTCAAGTACCTGAGATAAAACATGTTAAAAGAAAAGGTCAGCGAAAACGCCGAGTGAATTCATAGAGTTTAATAAAACCATTAATAAGTCATCGGTATATAATTATTACCGAAAATCATTTTTGTACAAATCATTGTAATAGGCCATAAAATAGCCAAAGTCATTTTATACAAATCCTTATAAAAAAATCATAATATAGGATTTTGCCTTCAAAATCATTATACGAACCATTGTCGTAAAAAACTTCATACATTACGTTTTATAACGTTGTATAGAGTTAAATAAAAACCGTTATATGAATATGGTTATGAAAACCAAAACACGAACATAATATCAATATTAATACCCCGTATTGCTAGTCAGGCAATATATCATAATTCAGTACGTATAGCAGTATTTCGTTATTTGGATTATTATAAGCAGCATGACATTGTTACCTTACTACAACAAACAACGGGTAGCTAACCCGAAACTCATTTGCCCATCTAAATTTGTGTCGTCAAAATAATCACGCTTGTGTAAATCTTCTCATACATAAATTCGCTTACCAATCAATGTGGCACGACGGGGATAAACCGTCAAGGCGCGAACTAGGGTGATCGTCCCCAAATAGTACTATTATATGCATAAGCGTCTACCAAATCCCGGTAGTTCACAATTCATGCTAATGGGACTTTTAGTGACATAACCTAACTTTAATAATCCATTTTATTTCACACATCGGGTCATATAATCATTCATCGGGTCATACAATCATTCGGGTCCAAATCAATAACCAAACAATCGGGACAACTACTGTCCTATTTTATCAAAAATAACATGTTATCTCCCTCGCGGGTTTATAAAACATTTCATAAAAACATTTAATAGAGTGCGAGGCTATGAACTCACGTTGATGTGGCAAAGCGGGTTATCGGCAAATTCGGATGTACGGTACGTGCTTCAATCACGGAAACTTAGACAAATAATACTCGTCTTAGACTTTTGTCAAATGACTTTATCAAAATAACAATTATGTATACATATGATGATTTTATATATATGATGATCAAGTGGGTTTACATATTCTCATTTACTCATTTTAGTGTTATGTGTTGATAACTTTTATACTAGTTTACTAGTTTTACCTATTTACATGTTTTAGGTCCAACAAACCTATTATAAGTCCATTAACTTGTATTAATCCATTTTATACTTTTATTATTAGTATTTATAATTTACATGTTGGGCCAAAATGGGTTAAGCCCAATAAGTAATTTTTATAAGTGTTTAACTTATTTAGTTAAATTATTAGTCCAATATGCTAACTTAGCTCGTTATTGTCCGTATGTCATATAGTTCGGGTTTTATCGGTTTTTACTTGTATTAGGTACTTATATATCAGTATATGACTTTTAAAAACTTTACATTAGACGGGTTTGATCGTCTAAGTTTTAATTGGCGAAAAACGTTAATTTTACGGTAATAGCCGAAAAGGTCGTAAAAATCATGTTTATAGTTTTTATAACTTATAAATCTTTTTCAACTACCATTTTTATAAAGTGTCCATTTATTTAACCTTATACATATTTATATAAATGAAATTTATAAGTTAGTGGGTTTTAATTCACATTTTATATTATATTAGTTTGAGTGCTTATATAATACTATTAAACATTAATTCTTCAAAATCTGATTTTTAGTTTCATCTTCACCATTTTTATCATATCTTGAGTTCTATAAGGAGATAGAAGCTCATTTTTGGATGGTATAAACTTCATATTATGTGCTAGAAATGTTGATGCAAAAGTTGGTTGATCCTTGTTAGACCCGAATTAGGCTTAATTCGGGTTGGTTGGGTACCGGCTCCTGCACCAAGTGAATCTTCTGGTTGGGATCCTGCACACTAAACAACACGCGTTAGGCTTACCGTGGGAAGGTTTCCCACGATTAGACTCCGGCGTGAGAGTAAGTAATCGATTTAGGGTTATATGTGAGTTTAGAGAGAATTGTGATACCTTTGTGGAACCCTTGGGGGTTCCTTTTATAGGCAGTGAAACCCTAGTGGGCTTTCACTGATCCTTCGGCCCCAAGGAAGAGATAAACACCAGAATTAGAATGATTGTAATCTTCTAATTCTGGTAGTGAATATCCTCTCTTAATGGGGTAAAGATATCCCTAGACAGGATATTATTCTGTCTAACCCTATGTCGGCCGTATCGGCCGTACCGGGCCGTGGGCCGCACACGTGTGCGCGGTTACTGTTCACTCAGGCCCATAAGCCTGACTGACATTATCCCACCCATACGTAATGGGCCGGATACGGGTAGTACCCTCGGGCCGGGTTAATGACCCGGCTAGGGACTATACGTCATCATGTCCCCCCAGTCTAGTTGTTACAACCGTAGGTGGAACCTCTAGACTACAAAGATGCTCCCGGACGTACCAAGGAATTCATAACAAAGGACAATGATGCTCGATACATAGTAGCCGAGACAAATTAAATATATCATTAAATGCTAAGTCTTACGTTAAAGCCGCATAACCCGACATGAACAACTGTTCATCTGACTTGTTTGACTGACAAAAGTGCAGACAATCAGAACATTGAGCAGTGCAAACGTGTGGGTCAGATATGACCCGTAGGTCCCACCTGACGTTTCACTTGCCAGTTGCCCCCTAGCAACACGATTAAAAATAGTGGCCAACACGTGGCACTTATCCAACAGGCTGTGACCCTCAAGGTAACCCTATAAATAAGCCACCCCTACGGCTGTGTGAAACACACAGTTCACAACCTCCATTTCTGCCATTAAAGCTTTCCTTTTATCTTGAACCAAGCACGCACGGATCCCTTCACACGCAGGTTAGAATACCACGTCCTTACACTCTTTTTAGTAATGGCCAATAGAAACAGCCCTTCCATCGGATCCGTGCTAAATGTCATGTCCCAAGACCAGTTAAACCATTTTTGTACAAATTACTTCATCCCTTCCAACCTACACCCCTCACTTCCTGGCGTCGGGGACCTCATAACTGAGGCTCCAGCGGGTAAGATAGGTCTCTATACTCGCCTGTTTGATGCGGCGAATTACCGTATTCCTTTCACCCACTTTCTCGTAGATTTGTTAGGATATTACAATGTACACATTAGTCAGCTCCACTGCATAGGTGCCTGTAAAATTAGCCAATTCGAAATCCTTTGCCGTGCTAGGAGAATCCCCCTAACCGTAGAGTTATTTAGGTTGTTTTACACCCCAAACTTAGTGAACGGTTGGGTATCTTTCAAAAAACGAGCCTCCAACAGCCCACAATCACACAACAAACCGATGGATTCACTGAAAAACTGGTATGACCATTATTTTTTCATTGACGAAGTTGTATGGCCGGGTGATTTCATCATTAGGACCAGACTACCGCACGACCCTAAGCCGCACGCCAGTACATACAATCCCCTTCACTCGCAAGAGTTAGATCTAAATAGGACTGGATTCCATAGAAACCTACCGGAATCATTCTTATGCTTGCTAGGAATTAGCCGCAATTACTTTGGTCCCTCCAATAGGTATCCTGTATTTTGGAGAAGGCAGGGCGAAGGTAGGCTAATCATCCGTACGTCAATAAGAATGCATACATGTGTTTGTACGATATCTAACATCTATTGTTTTGTGCTGGACAGAGATGAACTTTTTTGGACTGTTGCGCCAGGGCGATCCAAAGCTTGTGCCGGAAGGTCTCCGCCCTCTCCGTGAAGATGAACAGCCCCTCCTTGAGCACACCCGACCAGTGACGGTTGCCTTGGAAGCCGTGCCTGATCCCCATTCTGATGAAGAACATGGAGATCATGGTGATGGTAATGACCAGATGAACCAAGGGGAAGCCGGGCCTTCCTCACCGCATAGAGAACAACAGGGAGACAATATCAAAACCGACTCCACCATTCGTCGACTGATGGGCGATGATGATGATGATGAAGTGCAACAGCATGTTAACTTGGACGAAGATGAGGAGGCCGAAGAGGAGATTGCTGAAATCACAGCACAGCCCCTCACTAGGCGCACCCGGAAGAGGGGGAACCGTGCAGGCGAGACTGCATCGGCCGAGATTGGTGAACACAATGCTCCCCGCAAGAAGCTTCGAGAAGACCACCCTATGTATCAATCTGTTGGGAGTGCCACCCAGGGTTCCGAGGCTAACCGGGTCACTCATGTCGATCCCGTCACCCAAATTGCCCCAACTGCTTCCGAAGGAGCAAGAAGCAATATGTAAGAAACCATCCAAACATGCAAGAATGTCTTTTCTTTTTTTCTTTTTTTTAGCCATACTTAAAATACTCCATGATACTCATGTCGCAGGGACAACCAAGCTGAGGCCGCACCGCCTTCTGACACCCAAGTGAATAAGGAGAAAGGTAAAGCTGTTGAAGAAAATCCTGCGGTCGCCACAAAGTCCGGCCCTGTTTTTGAAGATGGTTCACCCCTGCTTTCCAAGACTTCCCCACATCCGGTGCTCCCCAACCTTTTAACCCTATATGGACCATTACCACAGCGTCGCGATTGAGGAGTGCTGAGGAGTGTCGTGAGTACCTTAACAACTGCATACCACCAAGCTTGGTGCAAGAGGTAAACTCACTAAATCATGCGGATTTGGCTGATGAGTATAATGGGACGCTTGTACATCAAATGGCGATGGGAACCGCGATGAGAGTCAGGTTTGAAGCTGCCCTTGGGCACGTCGAATCCCTCAAGAGGAAAGTTGGACGGAGGGAAAAAATGATTGAAGATAATGAAGCCCTGATTGCTGACCTCCAATCCAAACTGGCGAATGCTGAGGCAACTATCAAGACACAATCGGCCCGTGCGAGTGAACACGATCAGCAAGTAGCCCACCTTGAGTCTCAACTAGATGCTGCAAACATCAAGGTACATATCCGTACCGCACCACCCATATATACCAAACAATGAATGTACTAACGCGTCTTTTACTATAGGTGACCACGGCCGAAGCTTCTGCCCATTCTTACGCCAGCCAAGTAGATGATCTGAACCAGAAGCTGAAGGACGCGCATTTGGCCGTCCAAAACATGGAAAAAATGCAGACAGAACTTGCTGAGGAAAGGGCCATCACCCAAGAGCTGAAAGAGGCAATTGCCCAAAAAGAATTGGTGATGGATGCCCTGACCGCTGAGCGTGACAATGTACTGTGCCCTCAACTGCTAACAGCCATTGCGGGCCGTAGGTGGATGGTTGGGCATGGAGCACGCCTGGCCGTGACGAAGGTGCTAGAGGCCCCATCCTTTGTACAACAATTTGCCAAACTTGTATCTGATGGCATCGACCATGGCCGGCACGAAGGAATGGTTGAGGCTGCTGAACTGATCACCAAAGGTGGGGACATCGCCCATCACACCTTTTTTAAGCCCGAAGCCGCCAGCAAGATGACTGCCTCCATGGCCGCGATGCAGGATCTGCATTACCCATTCCTGGATGAGCTAGAGGCCACCAAAGATGCCCCGAACACTGAAATCATGGAGAAGCTCAATCCTAGCATGCCTTCCACTGCTAACTTTCCTCTAACCCTTCCTGTATATGAAGACGTAACCAGGGTCGTATTGGACGAGGAACCCTTAGACGTGGTGTTGGAAAGGACCGCAGCCCAAGCCCAGAAGCGGGGAGAGCGTGATGAATGGTTGCCGCGTCTGGTGGAAGAACAAGCAGAGATGGGTAGGTTTCTCCCCTCAATTTAGGATGCTCCTTTGTCCACAATCAAACACTAGTTTTGTAATCCATGAATATGTATTGTTTCGATTCGTCCGTGTATGTACACGGCTAACAATTTTATGTTTTGTATATAAGTCCGTGGGTAACCACGGCGATTTTGATTTGTTTGGAAACTTGTGTATTTGTTCTTGTGTTTGAAATATTGTAGTTCAATACTGCATGATACCACGTCTTACTCGCAAAGAAAATACATTCAAGTCTATAATTTACTAGACGTGCGACGTGCGTCTTTATTATGCGGAGCACAGTATGGCTATAGCATATGAAGCTTACCCCAACGTCTTGTGAGTAAGGTGTCTAGTAAGGATACGTGATCCGTGCGGCTGGGGTTGCATCCCTCTTACGCGGCAAGTTGAATTAGTAGGTTCACTTAATCCTCTTACCCCACCTGGAGGCGTATGGTACATGTACGGTATTTCGAGAGAATGCATATGAAAGAAACATGGCATATTATAACACAAATAAAATTCATACGTCTAACAAAGAATCTAACAAAGATGACAATAATTTGCACGAAACAGGGCCGTGGAGCTAGCTAGGCACCACGGCATTTTATTAGAACATTTACATTTTTGTTTGAATAATGACAAGTCCTAAAAAAAAGGTCCATAAAGGAAACTAGAACAAACATAAGAAAAACAAGTAAGACAAATAAAACCCGCATGGTTTTTATTGAGACCGCTTAGAGCGAAGTATCCATGCGGGAGCCATAGCTTTCAAAGATAGCACCTTTTTAGATTGGCGATGTTCCATGTGCGCTCTAGGTCGCGGCCATCCATGTCGCGTAACTTGTACGCGCCTCGTCCCAAGGTTTCGATGACTTCATACGGTCCTTCCCATTTAGGGCCCAGTTTTCCTGTATTTTCCACTCGACTTGCTTCGTTAGCACGATAGACGTAGTCTCCCGGTCGAAAAGAAACACCCTTGACCTTGGCATCGTAATAAGCCTTCATCTTAGCCTTGGACTTAGCTTCATTGATGGCTGCTATTTCCCTTTTTTCTTCCAACAGATCCAGGTTGATTCGCAGTTGTTCATCGTTTGTGACTGCATTAACCTCCGCCGTGCGGATAGTAGGCATCCCTATTTCTGCTGGTATAACGGCTTCAGTGCCGTAAGCCAATGCAAACGGAGTATCTCCATTGGCTGTTTTTATCATCGTTCTATGTGCCCATAGCACGTGCGACAATTCATCGACCCATTTGCCCTGTCGTTCATCCAGCCGCGCCTTGATCCCATTCCCCAAGCTCCTATTTGCTCGTTCGACAAGGCCGTTCGTTTGTGGATGCTTGACAGACGCGAAGCGCCGCTTGATGTTCAATGATGCACACCAGTCTTTGAATGGGTTATCCGTGAACTGTTTGCCGTTGTCTGATATAATTTCTCCAGGTAGACCGAAACGGCATACGATGTGTTCCCACACAAACTTTTTTACCTGTTTACCCGTGATAGATTTTACTGCCTTGGCTTCTATCCATCGTGTAAAGTAATCCATTGCAACAATCAAGAATTTAACCCCTCCCGCAGCTACAGGAAATGGTCCTGCAATGTCAATCCCCCATTTGTAAAATGGCCACGGGGACGTGATAGGTGTAAGCTCCTGCTGCGGGTGCCGCGGTACTGGCCTATGCACTTGGCAATCATTGCACCTGCGAATCATATCTCGCGCGTCCCTGTGCATAGTGGGCCAATAGTATCCTGTTCGCAAGGCTCGGGCTACCACGGATCGTGGGCCTGCATGCATGCCGCACAATCCTTCGTGTATGTCACTGATAACGTAGGCCGCCTGGCGTGGTCCAACACACCGCAGCCACGGCTGCAAGAAAGAGCGCTTGTAAAGGATGCCTTCCCGGAGTTCGAAATGTTGTGACTTCCTTTTAACGCGTCTTGCTGCTTTTTCCTCGTCTGGAAGGGTTTCATTAGTCAAATAGTTGATGATTGGGGTCATCCACGTAGGTCCCTCCTCTTCAACTATAGCAGTCACTTCCCCTTCCATGATAGACTTTTCCTTGAGTATTTCCACCAAAACCTGTTTAGACAAGTGGGCGAAGCTCGTGGATGCGATCTTACTGAGAGCGTCCGCTTTTTTATTCTCGCCCCTTGGCACCTGCTTGATGGAAAACTTACTGAAAGTCGCGATTAACGACTTAACTTTTTCCAGATACTTGACCATGTTGTCCTCCTTAGCCACATACCCACCTAGAATATGGTTCGCGACAAGCCGTGAGTCCACGTAGGCCTCCAGGTTGCGGACTCCCATTCTAGCGGCGATTTTTAAACCCGCAATTAATGCTTCATATTCCGCTTCGTTATTGGTGGCCGTGAACTCGAAACGGAGGGCGTATGTGAATTCCATTCCTTCTGGATTTGTGAGGATGAGGCCTGCCCCAGACCCGTCTGTGCACGAGGATCCGTCCGTGAATAGCACCCAAGGTTCCGCTAGGGCCTCCTCTTGCTTAATGATTGGTTCTTCCTCATCCGGCTTCTCGATCAGGAAATCTGCCAAGATCTGGCCTTTAACAGCCGTCCTTGGTCTGTAAGATATATTATGCCCTCCCAGTAGGATGCTCCACTTTTCTAGTCTCCCTGCCACGTCTGGTCTGGATATAACCTGCTTGATTGGCTGATCCGTAATCACGACAATCGGGTGCGCCTGAAAGTACCGGCGCAGCCGCTTTGTAGCAAATACTAGTGCTAGTACCAATTTTTCCATGGGGGAATAGTTCAGCTCCGCTCCTTGTAATTTTCTACTTATAAAGTAGACCGGGGTCTGTATTGTGTCTCTATCCGTCATCAGTACCGCGCTTATTGCGCCATGGGTAGCCGAGAGATACATAACAAGCTCCTCCTTTGGGCGGGGAGCTACCAACATGGGGAGAGATGCGAGATGCTGCTTGAGTTGGCCAAAGGCTTCCTCAGCTTCCTTCGTCCAACGGAAGTCTCCCTTTCTAATACACTTCTTTAGTGTCTTAAATAAGGGCAGTGACTTCTCTGCGGATTTGGATAGGAATCTATTTAGTCCGGCTAACTTCCCATTCAGGGACTGCACCTCCTTCCGTGTCTGCGGGGACGGTAGCCGTATCACTGCGTCCGTCTTTTCTGGACAAGGTTTGATGCCGTTTGGGTCAATCAAATATCCCAAGAACATTCCTTCTGTTGCACCAAACGTACATTTCTTTGGATTTAACTTCATATTAATCCTTCTCAGCGTGTCGAATGTCTCCTGGACATCCCGGAGGAGTGCCTCCTCCGTGTGGCTTTTTATCACCAAGTCATCAACATATACCTCCAAGTTGCGTCCTATTTGTGATTCGAAAGCTTTATCCACCAACCGCTGATACGTAGCGCCGGCGTTCTTTAATCCAAACGGCATTTTCGTATAGCAATATACGCCCTGGCTTGTGTGGAACGCCGTTTTTTCTTCATCCTCCTCCGCCATCTGGATTTGGTGATACCCTTTATATGCATCCAAGAAGCATTTGAAAGGATATCCACACAAGGATTCTACTTTCCAGTCAATTTCTGGAAGCGGGTAACAGTCTTGTGGGCAGGCCTTGTTCAGGTCCGTGAAATCCACGCACATGCGCCAACTTCCGTCATGTTTCTTGACCATGACTGGATTGGATAACCACTCGTGGTAGTATACCTCGCGCATAATGCCTGCGTCCACCAGTTTCCGCACTTCCTCCAATATAACTTGGCTTCTTTCGGGCGCCTGGCCGCGCTTCTTTTGCTTAATGGGTTGGTACCCTTGGCGGATCTGGAGCTTATGCTCTGCTATCGTACGTGGCACACCCGTCATATGTTTTGGCTCCCATGCAAATATGTCCAGATTTGCACTTAAAAGTGCACACATGGCCCTTTTGCCGCTATCTGAGAGTGCCCCTCCTATGGATACCTCCTGTTCCGGGTAGTCAGGGTGAACGGCCACCTTCCAATTGGGTGGTGGTGCCCCATCCTTGGGTGGTACAGGTGGTGCCGGTGTTGTCACGGTGTGACACTCGGATGTCGGCACGACTGTGTTATAAATAGTAACGATTCCCCCATCAACGGGGAACTTAATCATTCCGTGTGCCGTAGAGGGTACTGCTCGGATGGCCAAAATGCCTGGTCGGCCTATGATTCCATTATAAGGGGAATGTGAACGTATCACCATGAAGTTCATCCACGTTGTAGTGGAATGTTCCTCATTCCCAATGGTGACAAGCAGACGCAACTGCCCTATTGGCCAGATAGTATCTCCACTAAAACCAGTAAGCGGCGACGTGGCCGGTACTAATTGGCTTCTTATTTCTGGGCATAACTGCACAAAGCAGTGTTCATATAATACCTCTGCTGACGATCCTCCATCCACATACATGCGGCGGACATTGTGTGTTCCAATGCTTATCTCAATGGTGAGAGGCGCATCAACCACGTCACTTGCTGTGATGAGAGGGAATGAGATTTCCTTGCCGCGGGAAAATTTTTGGCCAATTTTCTGTCTCGTGCGGCGCTGTCTGGATTGGATCATGTATATGGTAGAAGGCTTGTCCTTTTGGGGGTCCTTCTTATCATACTTCTTGTTGTTGTCCTTTCCGTCTTTCCAATCCTTAACCAGGTGCTTGAGCTTGCCTGATTTGATTAGCGACTCAATATGCTTCTTCAGCTGGATACACTCCTCCGTGCCGTGTCCTTTGTCATTATGGAATTCGCAGAAGCGACTTCCCTGCCGACGTTCCGGGGGTGTGGTCATTGGGGGAGGCCTTGGAAAATTCGCCCCTTCAGTCAACAAGATCTCCCGGTAGGACATCTTTAGGGGGGTGAACTTGTCGTCCGACCGTCCGCCTTTGCTCTGGCTCTTATAGTCCGAGCCCTTGTTATTGTTCTGGTTGCCTTGACCACCCGACTGTCTCCGGGACTGGTCATTTGAGCGGTACCCATTTCCTCGGGATGGGTAGGCCGCGGCTACCGCTGTCTCTCCCTCTATGAAATTCCTCACTCTCTCCATGAGGTCATCATATCTTTCTGGGCGCTTGTCGTTGAGACGCCTGATCAGTTCTCTGTCTGTTATGGCATGCATATAGTCAGAGATTTTCAGGAGCTCTGGCATGGTTCTCGTGCGTGTGCACTCATCGTTGAAGCGCTCAGTGAAGGCTTCTGTGGACTCCCCCGGCCGTTGCTTGACAGTTGCCAATGAGACCGGATCCCTATTATACTTCTTCCTTTGAGTATAATTGTTCTCAAACGCAGTGCGTAGTTCCGTGAAACTATCAATGCTGCGTGGGGGAAGTGCATCGAACCAGTCACGAGCGTTTCCAATCAAGGTCGAATTAAACATTTGGCACCATATAGGCATGGGCCATCGTTCAATTTTAGCCTGAGTATCGAATATTTTGAGGTGATCGACCGGATCACCGGACCCATCATACGTCTTGATACATGCCGGCATGCGACGTTTTGTGTCCTCAGAATAATTCCGTATGCGGAGGGTAAACGGATCTTCCCTGGGATCCGCCCATGGTCGTGTGAGTCTAGGGTCATCCCACGGCTCACACCACGGACGCGAGAGGTCCTCTGCTTCCGTATCCCGATAGTAGGGGCCACCATAATATTCGTCATTGTTTGGTGGTGGAGGCGTGCGCCTAGGCCGGCGGCGCTTGGGTGGATGGTCATCCGAGTCGTCCCCAGACGGGTCTGGGGACGGTGGTGGTGCCCGACCTTTTGAATAGGGACCACTTTTCTGAGATGAACCAGGAGCCTCTCTCCCTGTGTTCATCCTATCCCACACACTTGGGCGGCGTGTGGTTCTGGTCAGCTCTCGATCTGGCCGCTCGGGGGAGCCCTCCGGCCTTTCTCCATCTTGGGACTGCGTTAATTCTTGCATAATGCGATCCCCTATGCGTTCAAACACATTCCGGGGTTGAGGGTCTTCCTCAAAGGTTTCCTGCTCCCGAGGCTGAGTCCTCCTTTTCTTCCGATTCCGGGAAGGGGTGGATGGTCCACTGTCGCCAAAGTTGAGTCGGGCTGAAAGGTTCCTCCCCAGGCTCAATCTTGATGCGATCCCTGGGACGATCCTTTCAAAATTCTGAGTGAGGACTCGAGTGAGCTCATCCTCGCTGAGTGGTTGAGCTTCATGTTCTTCCTCCATTAAGGGTCTACGTGGCTCCTTGTTAGGAGGGTCTGGCGCACTTCCCGGGTCGGGGTTATCCAGGGTCGAAGTGGGCGGAGGTGTCACCGAGATCGTGCTCGTCACTCCTGCGGACTGAAGACCGCTACGGTTACCTGGCCCGCCTGCGAGGCGGCTAGGTGATTGGTTGGGAATAAGAATCCCTTCCCCTGGGGACTTCCGGTTCCCAGGATTCACGTTCCTGGGGTTAACTGGCGGATGCCCCTTCGTCATTGAAAAAAGATCGAGATGAGGTTTTTGTTCTAGCTTAGTGTTAAGGTCCCACGGATGGCGCCAACTTGTTGATGCAAAAGTTGGTTGATCCTTGTTAGACCCGAATTAGGCTTAATTCGGGTTGGCTGGGTACCGGCTCCTGCACCAAGTGAATCTTCTGGTTGGGATCCTGCACACTAAACAACACGCGTTAGGCTTACCGTGGGAAGGTTTCCCACGATTAGACTCCGGCGTGAGAGTAAGTAATCGATTTAGGGTTATATGTGAGTTTAGAGAGAATTGTGATACCTTTGTGGAACCCTTGGGGGTTCCTTTTATAGGCAGTGAAACCCTAGTGGGCTTTCACTGATCCTTCGGCCCCAAGGAAGAGATAAACACCAGAATTAGAATGATTGTAATCTTCTAATTCTGGTAGTGAATATCCTCTCTTAATGGGGTAAAGATATCCCTAGACAGGATATTATTCTGTCTAACCCTATGTCGGCCGTATCGGCCGTACCGGGCCGTGGGCCGCACACGTGTGCGCGGTTACTGTTCACTCAGGCCCATAAGCCTGACTGACATTATCCCACCCATACGTAATGGGCCGGATACGGGTAGTACCCTCGGGCCGGGTTAATGACCCGGCTGGGGACTATACGTCATCAAGAAATAATTTAGTTATAGCTACTGCTAATTCTATGTCTAACTATCCTTAACAGTCCTTACAAAACAAACTATTCAGATTGGTACACTCATCTTGTTTTGAACATATCTCACTCATTTTGATGATTCCATTGCATGGACAACTCTCACATGTGTATGAAATCTAACACTTACTGTAAATGGATTCCACCATGCAATTTTATCAGTTTATGACTTGGTTACTTACTGTTTTTATACAGCCAACAATTTAAGCATGATTTTAGCCTTGTTTCTTATGGTTATTCATCTTTTTAATCATATTTATCAACACTTGATCCCCACACAACATTTTTATCATCATATATTCATCATATACATATACAATAAGAAAAAAAATACATGATTACATAATCAAAATAACAAGAGGATGGGAAGAACAATCTTTATACTACCAAGATTGTGTAGGTATTCATCAAGGCTTGGATTTTTGATGGAAGAACTTGTGATAGATCAACACCAATCTTCATGGCCACCAATACTTGTAAACATTATGTAGAAATCAGCCCTTGACATCACCAAATCTTCTCCTTGGATGTTAAAATCACCTCCAATCAAAAAGTCTTCAACTAAGCTTCAACATATGTTGATCATAGCTTAAGTTCATGATTAAATTTTGAGGATGATGGTGGTTTATGGTGGGGATGGGACGTTCATAGGGAGTAGAGAGAGAGATGGGAGTTGTTTTGCATGTATCAAATGTGTAAATGGTTTGAGTTGGTGGTTTTTAGCTAGTTTTGTAAGTAAAAATGGTTTTGGTGTAAGGCTAAGGACAAGTGTCCTTAGCTTAAAGATTAAGTTGACACCTTTGTGGTGTTGTGTAGCTTAAGCTTTGCCACCCATTTGTGGGATGGGGCAAGATTTATCTTGTCTCATCCCACTAATTTACGGGTACTTCTCGATTCTAGTTTCTTCAATTTGCGTGCCCTCGGGTCGTTTTACGAAAAACGTTTTTATAAATTATGAATCAACGGCACAAAACGAATCTAATAAAAATTTTCTCATAAAAAACGGAGTTCAAAAACGTAAATACATAATCCTAAGGTTTCCGGTTTAGTCGTAAAGGACGTTAATTTATAATCGTATGTCCTAATCTCTTCTCGTAAATTTGTGAGTTTATGAACCAACACAAATTTAAAACTCCAAAATAATATTCACAGATAAATTTATTTTCTGAGATGTCGGACTGTCACCAAAACGGTGTATGTAAACGTAAGCACGTAACGTAGAATCCTCCGGTTTAGACGTAGTCGATGCTACTTCAAGACGTAAATCCAAATTTCTTCCCAAAAATAAGTGAGTTCATAATATAACATTAAAATAATATTTTTAAATAACACTTGAGAATAAAATATCAACCATAAATTGACGGATTGTCACAGATTTGCTAGGGGAGTTAGGGTTTCTTGTGACAATCTACGTCGTATAAATAGCTCGTATAAGTATTAAAATAATCATCAAACAATCATGTGATCAAATTACATCATATATATATATATATATATATATATATATATATATATATATATATATATATATATATATATATATATATATATATATATATATATATATATATATATATATATATATATATATATATATATATATATATATATATATATATATATATATATATATATATATATATATATATATATATATATATATATATATATATATATATATATATATATATATATATATATATATATATATATATATATATATATATATATATATATATAATCCAAGTTATATATATATTAAAATAACACTTCTCAGTCTGGCCTTGTCGGTAACTCGGGAATTCTTCGGCACCGTTATAGTCAAAAGATTTTTAGACATTTTGAGAAAAATGTTTATAGTTAAAATATTTTGAAATGTTTTATTCAAAACCTTGGTTTTAAAAATCTTTCGTTCTCTATAACGAGAGCTCTGGTACCAAACTGGAACACCCCCAAATATACACAATTCAATACAGCAGAAGAGTCGTTGGTGTTACGGGATAGCACATTACTCACATCATAGAAAACGCTTAAAAATCGCGTCGTTTAATAATAAAGCATTTCCATTCATAAATATCAAATTTACATAGGTCCCAAGTCCTAATATTTCATACAATTTTTACAAAGCATTTGAATCGGAAATTGTTATTTAAGTGCGGGCCATGAATTCTTGTCGTCTTCCCGAGAATTACCTTCAAGTACCTGAGATAAAACATGTTAAAAGAAAAGGTCAGCGAAAACGCCGAGTGAACTCATAGAGATTCATAAACCATTAATATATCGCCGGTATATATAATCGTTACCGAAAATCAATTTATAAAATTCCTTGTCGTAGGCCCTAAAATAGGCCAAAAACATTTTATACAAATCCTTGTCAAAATCATAATATAGGCTTCAGCCTTCAAAACCATTATACGAACCAATGTCGTAAAAACATCATACAATACGTTTTATAACGTTGTATAGAGCTAAATAAAAACCGTTATATGAATCTGGTTATGAAAAACCAAAACACGAACATAATATCAATAATAAGACCCCGTATTGCTAGTCAGGCAATATATCGTAATTCAATGCATATATCAGTATTTTCGTTATTGGATTATTATAAGCCGCATGACATTGTTACCTTACTATACCAAACAACGTGTAGCTAACCCGAAACACATTTGCCCATCTAAAATAGCGTGTCGTCACAATAATCACGCTTATATAAATCTTCTCATACATAAATTCGCTTACCAATCAATGTGGCACGACGGGGATCAATCGTCAAGGCGCGAACTGGGGTGATCGTCCCCAAATAGTACTATTATATGCATAAGCGTCTACCAAATCCCGGTAGTTCACAATCCATGCTAATGGGACTTTTAGTGACATAACCTAACTTTAATAATCCATTTCATTTCATTTATCGGGTCATATAATCATTCATCGGGTCATATAATTATTCGGGTCCAAATCAATAAACAAACAGTCGGGACAAATGATGTCCTATTTTATCAAAACTAACATGTTATCTCCCTCGAGGGTTTATAAAACATTTCATAAAAACATTTAAAAGAGTTCGAGGCTATGAACTCACTTTGATTGGGAAAGGCGGTTATCGGCGATTTGGATGTACGGTACGTGCTTCAATCACGGAAACCTAGACAATTAATACTCGTCTTAGACTTTTGTCCAATGACTTTATAAAGATAACAGCTATGTATATATATGATGATTTTATAAATATGATGATGATCAAGTGGGATTGTACATCTTTATTTACTCATTAAAGTGTCATGTGTTGGTAAATTTTCATACTAGTTTAACTTCTGTACTTGTCAATGCCTAATAAGCCCATTATAGGCCCCTTACCTTATATTAGTCCATCTTAAACTTTTAACATCAGTCCTATGCTTACATGTTGGGCCCAAGTGAGTTAATCCAAATAAGCAAGTTTATTAGTGTTTAGCCAAATTAGTTGAGTTAAAAGTACAATAAAGCTAATTTGGCCCGTTAATGTTCATATGTTATAAAGCTCGGGTTTTATCGGTTTTTACTTGTATTATGTACTTATATATCAGTATATGAGTTATAAAAAGTTTACCTTAGACGGGTCCGACCATCTAAGTTTTAATTGACGAAAACGTTAATTTTACTGTTTTAGCCGAAAAGACGTAAAAATCATGTTTATAGTTTTATAACTTATAAAACTTTATCAAATTGCCATTTTTATATAATGTATCATTTACTTATTGTTGTACAACTTATATAAAGTAATATATAAGTTAATGAGTTTTAATTTTACATTTTATACTATATTTATTTGAGTGCTATTATAATACTATTATACTTTAATTTCACAAATCTGATTTTTAGGTTAACTTTCACCATTTTTATCATATCTTGAGTTCTACAAGGAGATAGAAGCTAATTTTTGGATGACATAAACTTCATATTATGTGCTACAATTAAATTAGCTTTAGATACTACTCAATCCATGTCTATGTGTCCCTAACAGTCCTCACAAAACAGACTATTCAAATTTGTACTTCCATTTTGTTTTGATCATATCTCACTCATTATAATGATTCCATTGCATGGCCAACTCTCACATGTGTACAAGACTTAATACTTACTGTATATTAATTCATCTATGCCATTTTATTAGTTTAGCATAAGGTTCTTTACTGTTTTTATACAGGCAACTATTTTAAGTATGATTTTACCATTTTTACATGTAGTTTTCCATCATTTTATCCAAGTTTATCAACACATGATCCCCACAAAATATTTTTATCATCATTCATCATCATATACATATACATAAATAAAGAAAATACAAGATTACATATTCAAAATAACAAAATGATAGGAAGAACAATCTCTATACCACCAAAGTGATGAAAAGATGGGATTGATGATGAACAAGACTTGGTTTTGGGTAACCAATCTTATGAGATATCAACACCACTTCTAGGATCACCAAATATTTGTATACTTCTCCAAAAATCAGCCCTTGATCTTCATGGAAACTCCTTGCTAGTTGTTAAAATCACCTCCAATCAACAAGTCTTCAACTAAGCTTCAACATATGTTGATCATAGCTTAAGTTCATGGTTAAATTTTGAGGATGATGCTGATTTATGGTGGGGATGGGACAGCATATAGAGAGAGAAAGGAGAGAGTTGTGTGTTTTTGAGTGTGGTTTGCATGTTATGAAATGAAGTTGTTAGTTTAACTTGGTGGTTTTGTTAAGTTGTAAGTAGCTAGGACAAGTGTCCTAGCTTACTTAGTAAGCTTTGACTCATCAGATGTGTGGTGTTAGCTAGTTAGCCGTCCCATGTCTGGGGTAAGACAAAACTTATTTTTTCTCATTCCACTAATTTACGGGTATTCCTTGATTCGAGTTTCCTCGATTTGCGTTCCCTCGGGTCGTTTTACGAAAAACGTTTTTATAAATTATGAATCAACGACACAAAACTAATCTAATAAAAATTGTCTCATCAAAAACGGAGTTCAAAAACGTAAATACGTAATCCTAGGGTTTCCGGTTTAGTCGTAAAGGACGTTAAATTATAAACGTAAGTCCTAATCTCTTCTCGTAAATTTGTGAGTTTATGAACCAACACAAATTTAAATTCCAAAATAATATTCACAAAAAAAATTTATTTCCTGAATTGTCGGACTGTCACCAAAAACGGTGTATGTAAACGTAATCACGTAACATAGAATCTTCCGGTTTAGACGTAGTCGATGCTACTTCAAGACGTAAACCCAAATTTCTTCCCAAAAATGAGTGTGTTCATAATATAACATTAAAATAATGTTTTTAAATAATACTTGAGAATAAAATATTGACCATAAATTGACGGATTGTCACAAGCTTAATCAATGGTTTAACAATTAGTGAAAACCTTTCGATAAACCGCCGATAATACATAGCTTAGACCAAAGAATTAACACATTTCTGTCGGCGTCGTTGGTACCGACCAATCCTTAATCTTTTCAATCTTGGCAAGATCTTCACGAATATCTTTGTTGTCAATCACATACTCTAGAAAATGCACTACTTACGACCAACACTCACACTTAAAGAGCTTTGCATAAAACTTTTCTTCCTTCAACCATCCTAAAATTATCCTCATTTGCTATTTATGCTCCTTCTTTCCTCTTGGAATAAAACAAACTTTCGCCAATAGATACAATGACTAACTCATCCAAATATGACTTACACATACGATTCACCAAGTCATGAATACGGTAGACGCATTTGTCAATCCAAAAAGACATAGCTTAAAACCTAAAATACCAATATCAAGTACGAAAAATAATTATAGGAATATCTTCTATCCTAACTCTCAGATAATGATAATCGGACCTCAAAGCGATCTTTGATTACACACTGGATCCTTACAATTGGTCAAATAACGTCAATCTTCAGCAGTGGATACCGATTCTTGGCAGTTAATTTGCTAAGCGCACGATAGTCGGTACACATTTGGAACAATCCATCCTTCTTGACAAACAACACAGATTATCACTACTACAACGAAACTTAACCAAATACATTCCTTATTCATCAATTCTCGCAATTGATCAAATAACTCTTTCCACTCTAGCGGTGCCAAATGATAAGGTGTACGAATACTACTTAATGAAACGCAGAAGTGCTACACAATGAAAGGAAGGAGCGCTACACCTATCACTTACAACACTCAATCGACACGAACTCCACTTCACGAAACGGCAGTAACTCGACAAAACATAAGGAAACATCAGAATATTCTCGAATCATTAAAACATTTCCCAACTTCTTCTCAACTACACTATCACTAGTTACCTGAGCTAAAAATACATCATATCCCTCTTCCACGTATCCCCTCATCTCCAAACAAGACACTTCTCAACCAGAAAAGTTCACTCATCATCTTTCATAGTCAACACTCAGCTTCTCAGCATAATCTAAACTAGTAGTTATCAATTTATAGTAGGGATTGTTTCAATCTCAAACATCAGCACCACACACAACTAACCAATTCATACCAATAATCTACATCTAAAAATCCAAACTCTATGATTATCAAGTCGATATTAAACACTTACTTCCCTAAATTCAAGGAACACTCTCTTTGTATAGAACTAACACTAACAATCTTTCCATCGGTTAATTTCACATCATAGTTAATTGTCTATCTTACAAATTTTTTATTGATAAAACGACTAAATCTTCACATTTCTATAGTTTCTATCTAATCTAAAATCAAACAACATACTAACATAAAGAACATCAAATAAGAACATACCATTTACAACATTTAGACCTTAAGGTTTGTCAGCATCACCCAAAACATAAGATGGAGCGGCAACATTCCCATCTTGTCGATTTCCTCTCCTTGGAAAATTTCCTTGATTGTGACCTTTCTCACCACATTGAAAACATATCACTACTCCAGGGGTACTAATTCCAGTAACTAATCCTCTTTTCCTACACTTAGCAGCTTTATGACCAGGTTGTCCACACTTACGGCAAGCAGGAGGACAATTACCTACATGATATAAAGTACAACAAACACACTTGGGATTTATCTTGTTATTTCCAGACAGAGTGGCAGCACGAATCCCATCATTCCTTCCATTGTTTAAATACTGATTTTGGTTCTGTCTTTGGTTATTGTTATTACGATAATTCCCACGATTCTGACCTTGATTCTAGCTGGACTGAGCAGATTCCCACTTTCTATTATTGCTTTCAGCAATGAAATCTTTCTTATCTTGCAATTTTACGTCCATTAAAGCATGCGCCATCTGAACAGCTTCATCGAAAGATTTAGGTCTTGAAGAAGTAGTCTCACCCTTGATGTTAATATACAATCCTTTAATGTATTGCTTCATCTTCTTTCGGTAATTCGGAAAAGCATCAGGACATAACAAACACAACTCAGAAAACCTCCTAGTATAAGCAGTAATATTATCATTTCTTAACACTATGTGCCTCAATTCATCTTCCAACTGTCCTAGTTCTTCCTCGGGACAAAACTTAGCAGTCGGTAATTCTTTAGTCACGGTCCATGTCCTACCATTAGCAACAAAAATTCCTACAGTAGCCACTTGACTATTCCACCAACTTAGTGCATCATCCTGAAATGTAGCAACATCAAATTTCACCTTATTGGCTTCAGAACACACACTAATCTCAAACGTTGTAACACTCTCAAATTTTGTATTAGGTCAGCAGATGGGTCAGTAGAGTGTTACGAGATAGCACAATAACTCAAATCATAGACAATACATAAACATGGTTGTACACGGTTTAACATACATTCATTCGAATAAAAGTTTTAAGTTTACATCAGGTCCCGATGTTTCACAGTCATAAAGTTTACAAAACATAGATCGAATGAATAATTTTATTATGTGGGCCATCAGATTCCATCTCCATCCAAGTTACCTTCAAGCACCTGAGATAAAACATGCGAAAATTATATCTGCGAATGCCAAGTGAATTCATAGAGTTTAATAAAACCGTTACATAAAACAGTTACAGAAAGCAGAACACAAGTATAATATCAAAAGTGAGTCCTCATATTGTGACACCCTAGAATCGAGGTCATTAACGTTACCCTAAATTACGCTAATTTTTGAAATTTTTAATAAATTTTAATTTCTATATTTATAAGTATTTTGGTTAAAGCCGATGTTCGAGGTTATAATTTTTACGTTTGACGATTTAAGAAGGACGATGACGATTACGATCCCGAGGGATGCCCAATTTTATATAATTATTGACGATTTATCGATAATGTAATTTTTCGAAAATTTTATTTACGGTTCGTGTTAAATTGAGTCGGGTGAGTTTTATAGCCTTCCGAGTACATTTAAAGTATCCCAAAAATATTTTGGAGCGTTCGGGAAGATTTCCGACTCCCGTAAAATTTTCAAAATTGACAAATGAGTCGAACCCGCAAAGTTTTGAGGACGTTTTCAACTTAAGGCCAAAAGAAACCAAATATTGCAAATAGGTCCCTCCCAATCCACCAAAAAGGCCCAAAATTGACACAAACACAAACACATAGAAAATTTTCACCAAAAATAATCAAACACTCCCTCTCTTTGCTCTCTAAAGCCGACGGACACCCCCAACCCACCAAGAAATCCATCAAAAACTTTTTTTCACTTGATTTTCATAAAAATTAAGGTTAGACCACATCTAATTTGGTCATTCCCTACATTTCTATGTGCTTAAATCCCACATGCACTAACATAAATTTTCCAAAAATTTTCATGATGATCCAAATTCGTTTTTGAGGCTAAATGTTGTAATGCATGTTAAATTTATGTGTTATGGATGCATAAACACCAAGAAAACCCACCAAAATCAATTTGGTTGTGGTGATTGGGGCACCCAAACCCCACGGCACAAGGGGTGTTTGGGGAGCCATGGTGGTTGTTGGATTTTGAGCTTATCCTAGTGTTTGGTTATGTGTTTAGTGATGTTATACATAGGTTTAGGTGATTGCATGTTTGATTTCTTTGATTTTTGATTTTGAGATTGGTTGATCAATAGGGGTAGGACTGAAATTTGGTGCTTGGATATGTTTAGGGAGGCTTAGGATGATGCCTAGTGGTGGTTAGAAGGCTTGGAATCGAGTCTAAGCGTGTTTTTGGAGTAGCCAAATTTAGGCAGAAACTTTGGGTCCATTTCATAAAAATGATTTTTCCTCCAGGTCTTGAAAACAAAATTTAGTTATAGAGGGTCTTCTTGTCTTTAATTTGGTATAAGGTAGAGCCCGTGACTCAAAACGAGCTAAAAGTTATGAGGTTTTAAAGATCGAGTACCGGGAGACGAGGACTTTCGTAATCCGAATTTATGTAAAGTTTTAGTCAAATCCCGAGGGTCACAAGTATGAATTGGTAAATGGTCAAGGGTCAAAATTTGGTCCCAAACCTGTATAAATGAGTCTATATGTTGACTTAGGTGTCAAAGAAGTCAAAGGTACTTTTCATATAGGTCAAAGAGGTCAAAATTGGTCGAAGTGCAATTTCAGCCCGTAAAATGTAGTTTTGGAAAAGCGTCGAGTAACGGGTCGTAAAAGTAAAAACTTTTATTGGGCTTAAAAACATGTCATCTACAGGTCTTATAGGATTTTTGAGAATTTTGTCAAATTTTATAAGTGTGGTTAAACATGGTAAAACAGCCCGTACTTTAGTCAAGTACCGGCGAGAACGAGTAAAAATGGATAGCGTAGATAATGAGAACGAATGGTATAAAATGAGTGATACTTGTTATTTTGTTTTTGGCGTGAGTTATACTTGTCCTAAGTGACTAGTATATATGTATTTTATACAGTACCGTGAGGTATTTAAATGAGAATACTCATTACGCGTTATTTGTGCTAGGTGTTGATTTACCCGGGCATCCGTTTCGTCGTCAGTGATCATCCCTCGAACTACCGACTACTTAAGATATAAGGTGTGAATTTATAGCCTCGCTTATAATTATTTCAAATTGTTTTACCCGCGAGGGAAATGCATGCTAGTTTTTAAAAGGAACGTATATCATGAATGATTGTTAGACCCGAAAGTTGCCTTAGAAATTGTGTTGAGTACCAAAGTTGCAAAAGTCCCTAAAATCATGAACTATTAACTATTGTCCTGCCCTCGAGTAGAGGGAAATAGCCGCTTATGCAATTTGTAGTACTACGGGGCTAACGACCCAATGCTAGCCGAGAAGCTGTACTTTTAGTAAGTTCTGCGGTAGATTATTTTGTATGAGAAATAAGGTATAATTGCAACTGATGCCTTTAGAAGGGGCACTGGTTTCATCTGAATCACGCCGGTATTTATTACGCGGGTGATTGAGTTAACGGATTAGTGTCATGAGCTTAAACACAATTGTCAGTATCCTGATTATAGTTTGTTTGATCGACAAGACTATAAATGATCACAAATGGTTTTGATTATATATACGTTCAAAAGGATTGTAAAACCTATGAATTCAACTCAACGTTTTCGTTGACCAAAATTTTTGGCATGTGTTTCAGGTAACCGCTGAAGTGTAGGATGGAGCATGCATGGGATGGACGTTGTGTGTATGGCTTGGAGTCCGCTTGTTTTTCCCTCCTTTTCTACTTAAACAATTTTTTAGTTTAATGTTATGTTGTTGTAAAACTGAAATTCTTGGGTTGAGATTCATGGGGACCGAAAACGCTAAACTCTGTTGTACCAAATTGGGGTTGGAAAAACCGTGGACATGTATCATCTAACAATTTTTAAATTCAAGTTTTAAGTGACGTCTTTTTAGCGTCGTTTGATATATCTTGTGTGCAATGAATACTGTGTAGCACCCATTGTTATAGTTCCGCTGCGCATAGCAATTGTGGGGGTGTTACAGATTGGTAATCAGAGCCACGAGTTATAGAGAACTAGGTCGTTTTGAAAATCCTAAACTATAACTTTTGGTGTCGTAAGAAATGGTCCAAGCACACACAACTATCCTGCATGGCTCCGGTAAGATTTATTGTTGTATTTATGGCATTTGACGTATACTTTTGAGTAAAGTATATATGTGGGTAATTATTACGTAAGTATGGAGATTACTATATGTAGACGTTGAATTTTACGTGAAATATCCGACATCGTAATTTTTGTATTAATCATGCATGAGCATCATATTATTACATTTCGGGCATATGTACCACCTTTGTATTGCATTTGCATGCATGTATTTATAACTATTGTATAATTACTTATGTACCCTCCGAAATTCGCTGTTATTGCAGGAATGGCCGAGGTACCGCCTAATGATAACGGAAACGATTACGTCGTAGGTCACGAAGGGGGACCGTTTCCTCCGAACCCGCCGGACAATGATAATGGATGGATCGCTCCAGAAGACGAAATAGGGCCGAAAAACGACAATGATGAAAGTGAGGTGGATAATTTCAGCATGAGTAGTGACGAGAGTGAGGATTCCGAAGAAGAGCCCGAGGAGCTAATGGATGATGGCATTCCCGAGGATGCCGTAGGCCAGACCGAACCTGATTTGTTTCAATCCCCGAATTCGCCGAAGGGTTATGAGGTACCACCGACCGGTCGTTATGAGCAGCAACCCTTTAATCGCCCGATGGACAATTGTAAGGATTATTTGAGAACAGTGCCAGGATTTGTTCGAGTAAGTAATGGGAGCAGTGGAGAGTCCAGCAAATCATCCCAGTCGCCATCGATTCATGAGAATATTGCAAGGGTCTAATTTCCGAGACCGAGACACTACTGGGATCCCGCAGGTCGGTTGGGGAGGATGGAAAGGTTGATGTATGAGCGGTTTGTAGTTGAGACTAGGGTGATTAAGAAGTTTGATAAGACTGAAAGGGAACACCAAAGACTGTTGGAAAGGACGGCAAGGATTGAGTATGACGGGAATGTGAATAAAAGTGACATCAACAGTTTAAGATCAATGGTTGCAAATTTAAGTGCTAGTCTTGACCGTGTGAGGGAAGATCAAATGAGGTTGTCGAGGATGCAAAGTTGGGAGCATCGTGTGAGAGCATCATTGCCCCCGGATTGGAGATTCGTGGACGATTTGGAGATGGAGGCAAACGACTTCATGATTCAGCCGCCTACTAGAGGTGCTTGTATTACGGTGGGAAGTCAGGTAGCGATTGAGTGTGGATCCACATCAGGGACGAAAAAGGAAACGGAATGTGGGCCGGATGAGAAAGGAAAAAGAAAAAGGGATGATGTGGATGAGGACGTTAGTGATGAGGAAACCGAGGAAGACGACGACGAGCCGCCATCCAAGAGGCCGTGTGGATCACCACATGCCTAGTTACTTGTTTTGTATTTTCTTTGATCATTGTAATAGAACTATTTTGGACCTTTGTATGATGGTATTATGACGAGAAACTCAAGTACTTGAAGTTTTATGGTGAACGATTGTAGTGGCAATACTTGTCACGATTTTGGTTAATTATCAATACAATCTATGTTACCTTTCATGATCTGTGATATGTCTTAAATTTGATCTTTTGTGGTGTGAATTGATGAATATTAGTAACTCCGTAGTGATGTGTCGTTGTATGTATATTATGTCTGGGAAACTTGATATGTATACTTACATTGTTTTTCTATTTTCTTTGTCTTGCAGAAAGAGATATTCGATAACACCATGCCTCCAAAGTTGACCGCCGATCGTGTTAACACCATGATTCAGGAAGCTATAGCAAATGCGTTGGAAGCGGACCGAGCCGGGAGAAATCAGGACCAGGGAAGGAACGCGGGGAGACAGCAAGCCCCGAGAGTGTGTACCTATTCTAGCTTTATGAAATGCGGTCCCACGCAGTTTCGTGGAACGGGTGGAGCTTTAGAACTTAGACGATGGTTGGAAAAGGTTGAAAGTACGTTCGAAATCAGTGGTTGTGCAGAAGCGGATAAAGTGAAGTTTGCAGCTGCTACGTTTCTTGATGATGCGTTAAGTTGGTGGAATACCCAGGTAGCTACGGTTGGATTGGCTGTAGCGAATGCAAGGACGTGGAATGCGACAAAAGCTTTGTTGACTAAGAAGTTTTGCCCAGAGGAGGAATTGGGGAAATTGGAGGACGAATTGAGGCACTTGACCTTGAAGAACAACGATATTGCTGCTTACACCAGGAGATTCAATGAATTAAGCCTTTTGTGCCCAGATATTTTTGCCAATGATGCCAAGAAAATGAAGCAGTATATCAAGGGTTTATCTAGCAACATCAAAGGTGAAACAACTTCGTCGAAACCTGGATCGTTTGATGAAGCGGTTCAGATGGCACACGCTTTGATGGACGTCAAGCTTCAGGACAAGCAGAACTACATTGCTGAAGGCAACAAGAGGAAATGGGAAGCGGCACAAAGTAACCAATCCCAAGGCCAGAACCGAGGTGGAAATCGAAACAACCATGGGCCGAACCGTAATCAGCAGTTTAATCAGAGAAGGAACGAAGGGATGAGGGCAGTAACGAACCCTAGAGGTGTAAAAGTAAATCCCCATTGTGGAAAGTGCAATTTGTATCATGTTGGAAATTGCCCGCCTGCATGCGGCAAGTGTGGGAAAGCAGGTCATAGGACATCTGGTTGTCGAACGGGAGGAGTAGCCACTGGGGCTAATGCTATTAGGACGAGGGGATGTTATGGTTGTGGAGAAAGGGGTCATGTGCAAGTGAATTGCCCGAAGGCAGGAAACAGGCGGGGAGGTAATAATGCGGCTGCTGTGTTATGCTAGACGCTTTTGCTAGACGCTTGTTATGCTAGTATTTTATTTGATTCTGGCTCCGACAAGAGTTTTGTAGATGTTAAATTTAGTCGTCATATCGATAGAAAACCGGTGTTGTTAGCGACTAGTTATAACGTTGAGTTAGCCGATGGAAAAATTGTTAGTACGAATTCTATACTGAAAGGGTGTACCTTGAAGTTAGGAAATTACGCTTTTAAAATCGACTTGATGCCTATAGAGCTAGGATCGTTTGACGTGATTGTGGGAATGGATTGGTTAATGGCGCACAGTGCTATGATCGTCTGTGGCGAGAGATTGGTTCAGAATCCGTTGCGGAATAAAGTTTTGACGGTGAAGGGAGACGAATGCACTTCTCGTTTGAAAGTGATTTCGTGTTTGAAAATGATGAAGTACGTAGAGAGCGGATGCGATGTGTTTTTGGCACAAGTTTCGAGCGATGGTGATGTAGAGGCGAGGATCGAAGAGGTACCAGTTATTTGCGAGTATCCGGACGTTTTCCCAGACGAGTTGCCAGGTTTACCGCCTACCCGTGAGGTCGAGTTTCGAATTGATTTAGTGCCAGGAGCTGCGCCGGTTGCACGTGCACCTTATCGCTTAGCACCATCTGAGTTAAAGGAGTTATCAGACCAACTGAAGGAGTTGATGGACAAAGGATTTATTAGGCCGAGCTCATCACCTTGGGGAGCGCCAGTGTTGTTCGTAAAGAAGAAAGATGGTTCGTTTAGGATGTGTATTGACTATAGGGAACTCAATAAGCTGACGGTTAAGAATCGGTACCCATTGCCGAGGATTGACGATTTATTTGATCAATTGCAAGGTTCTAGTGTATACTCAAAGATCGATTTAAGATCAGGGTATCATCAACTGCGTGTAAGAGAGGAGGATATTCCTGTAACTGCCTTTCGTACGCGGTATGGACACTTTGAATTTCGAGTGATGCCGTTTGGGTTGACGAACGCACCTGCTGTATTCATGGATCTTATGAATCGCGTGTGCAAGCCGTATCTAGATAAGTTTGTTATTGTTTTCATCGACGATATACTTATTTACTCTAAGAGTAAGGAGGAGCACGAGAAGCACCTAAGAAAGATTTTGGAGTTGTTAAGGAAGGAGAAGCTGTATGCAAAATTCTCTAAGTGTGAGTTTTGGTTGGAATCAGTGCAGTTTCTAGGTCATGTGATTGATAGTGAGGGAGTTCGTGTAGATCCTGCTAAGGTCGAAGCGATCAGGGAATGGTCAGCACCAACGACGCCGACTGAAGTTCGACAATTTCTTGGTTTAGCTGGGTATTATCGAAGGTTTATTGAAGGATTTTCGTTGATTGCAAAACCATTGACGAGGCTTACCGAAAAGAATAGGGTGTATGAATGGGGAATGGAGGAATAACTTGCTTTCGAAACGCTCAAGGATAAGTTATGTTCCGCACCGATTTTGTCATTGCCTGAAGGAACCGAAGACTTCGTAGTGTATTGTGATGCGTCTCGTAAGGGTTATGGAGCGGTATTAATGCAACGTGAAAAGGTGATAGCTTACGCGTCAAGGCAATTAAGGAAGAATGAGGAGAACTACACGACGCACGATTTGGAATTAGGAGCTGTAGTTTTTGCGTTAAAGTTGTGGAGACACTATCTGTATGGGACAAAGTGTGTTGTATTCACTGACCACAAGAGTTTGCAGCACATTTTAGATCAAAAGGAGTTGAATATGCGACAAAGACGATGGGTTGAACTACTGAGTGATTATGACTGCGAAATTCGCTACCACCCTGGGAAGGCGAATGTTGTAGCGGATGCACTGAGTAGGAAGGAACGGGAGAAACCTTTGAGGGTTAGAGCTTTAGTGATGACTGAGAGCGTTGACTTAACCGAAACTATACTGAAGGCTCAGGAGAGAGGACTAATGAAAGGGAATGTTGAAGCCGAAAACTTGGGACGAATGTTGAAACCTCTTTTCGTGATTAGGTCAGACGGACTGAGATATTTTGAGAATCGAATTTGGTTACCATTGTGTTCATCTGAGGAAGGAAAGCCTGGAGTTCGAGAATTGGTTATGAATGAGTCGCATAAGTCGAAGTATTCGATACATCCTGGATCGGATAAAATGTACCACGACCTGAAGAAAGTCTATTGGTGGCCGAATATGAAGGCAGATATTGCTCGTTACGTTAGTAAGTGTTTGACTTGCGCGAAGGTTCAGGCAGAACATAAGAAACCATCTGGATTGTTGGTACAACCAGAGATCCCAGAATGGAAATGGGAGAAAATCGCTATGGATTTCGTGACGGGTTTACCTAGGACTCCTAGTGGATGTGATATGATATGGGTGATTGTGGATAGGTTAACGAAATCTGCTCATTTCTTACCTATGAAGAAGACGGATAGCATGGAAAAACTCGCCAGCGTGTACGTGAAGGAGATCGTCTGTAGACATGGAGTGCCGTTATCGATCATTTCGGATCGCGACAGTAGATTTACGTCGGAATTTTGGAAATCGCTTCAACGTGCGATGGGCACTGAACTGAGTTTAAGCACGGCTTATCACCCGGAAACAGACGGCCAGAGTGAACGAACTATTCAAACGATGGAGGACATGCTCCGAGCATGCGTGATTGATTTTGGAGGAAGTTGGGAACGCCACTTGCCTCTGGTGGAATTTTCGTACAATAATAGTTATCATGCGAGTATCAAGGCAGCACCGTTCGAAGCATTGTATGGAAGGAAGTGTAGATCGCCTGTGTGTTGGAGTGAAGTAGGGGAAAGTCAATTGACTGGACCCGAAATGGTTTTAGAAACGACAGAGAAGATTGTGCAGATCAAGAACCGACTACTTGCTGCAAGAAGCCGACAGAAGAGTTATGCCGATAACCGAAGGAAACCGTTGGAGTTTGAAGTTGGAGATATGGTTATGCTCAAGGTATCGCCGTGGAAGGGTGTAATTCGTTTTGGGAAGAAAGGGAAGTTGAGTCCGAGGTATATTGGACCGTTTAAGATCGTTGAACGAATTGGACCAGTAGCGTACAAGTTAGAATTGCCGACGAACTTAGTGCTATTCACGACACGTTTCACGTATCGAACCTGAAGAAGAGTTTGGCGGACAAGGAATTGGTGATTCCTTTGGACGAGATTCGACTAGACGACAAAATGCACTTTGTGGAAGAACCTGTGGAAATTATGGACCGGGAGGTCAAGCGGTTGAAGCGTAGTAGGATTCCTATTGTGAAGGTCTGATGGAATTCTAAGCGTGGACCGGAATTCACCTGGGAACGTGAGGACTTTTTCAAGGAAAGGTATCCTCATCTGTTCCAGTAGAACGAAATGTGAGTACAAGAAGAGGCGAGCGCCGGGACGTCGCTCTCTTTAAGGAGGGGTGGATGTGACACCCTAGAATCGAGGTCATTAACGTTACCCTAAATTACGCTAATTTTTGAAATTTTTAATAAATTTTAATTTCTATATTTATAAGTATTTTGGTTAAAGCCGATGTTCGAGGTTATAATTTTTACGTTTGACGATTTAAGAAGGACGATGACGATTAAGATCCCGAGGGATGCCCAATTTTATATAATTATTGACGATTTATCGATAATGTAATTTTTCGAAAATTTTATTTACGGTTCGTGTTAAATTGAGTCGGGTGAGTTTTATAGCCTTCCGAGTACATTTAAAGTATCCCAAAAATATTTTGGAGCGTTCGGGAAGATTTCCGACTCCCCTAAAATTTTCAAAATTGACAAATGAGTCGAACCCGCAAAGTTTTGAGGACGTTTTCAACTTAAGGCCAAAAGAAACCAAATATTGCAAATAGGTCCCTCCCAATCCACCAAAAAGGCCCAAAATTGACACAAACACAAACACATAGAAAATTTTCACCAAAAATAATCAAACACTCCCTCTCTTTGCTCTCTAAAGTCGACGGACACCCCCAACCCACCAAGAAATCCATCAAAAACTTTTTTTCACTTGATTTTCATAAAAATTAAGGTTAGACCACATCTAATTTGGTCATTCCCTACATTTCTATGTGCTTAAATCCCACATGCACTAACATAAATTTTCCAAAAATTTTCATGATGATCCAAATTCGTTTTTGAGGCTAAATGTTGTAATGCATGTTAAATTTATGTGTTATGGATGCATAAACACCAAGAAAACCCACCAAAATCAATTTGGTTGTGGTGATTGGGGCACCCAAACCCCACGGCACAAGGGGTGTTTGGGGAGCCATGGTGGTTGTTGGATTTTGAGCTTATCCTAGTGTTTGGTTATGTGTTTAGTGATGTTATACATAGGTTTAGGTGATTGCATGTTTGATTTCTTTGATTTTTGATTTTGAGATTGGTTGATCAATAGGGTTAGGACTGAAATTTGGTGTTTGGATATGTTTAGGGAGGCTTAGGATGATGCCTAGTGGTGGTTAGAAGGCTTGGAATCGAGTCTAAGCGTGTTTTTGGAGTAGCCAAATTTAGGCAGAAACTTTGGGTCCATTTCATAAAAATGATTTTTCTTCCAGGTATTGAAAACAAAATGTAGTTATAGAGGGTCTTCTTGTCTTTAATTTGGTATAAGGTAGAGCCCGTGACTCAAAACGAGCTAAAAGTTATGAGGTTTTAAAGATCGAGTACCGGGAGACGAGGACTTTCGTAATCCGAATTTATGTAAAGTTTTAGTCAAATCCCGAGGGTCACAAGTATGAATTGGTAAATGGTCAAGGGTCAAAATTTGGTCCCAAACCTGTATAAATGAGTCTATATGTTGACTTAGGTGTCAAAGAAGTCAAAGGTACTTTTCATATAGGTCAAAGAGGTCAAAATTGGTCGAAGTGCAATTTCAGCCCGTAAAATGTAGTTTTGGAAAAGCGTCGAGTAACGGGTCGTAAAAGTAAAAACTTTTATTGGGCTTAAAAACATGTCATCTACAGGTCTTATAGGATTTTTGAGAATTTTGTCAAATTTTATAAGTGTGGTTAAACATGGTAAAACAGCCCGTACTTTAGTCAAGTACCGGCGAGAACGAATAAAAATGGATAGCGTAGATAATGAGAACGAATGGTATAAAATGAGTGATACTTGTTATTTTGTTTTTGGCGTGAGTTATACTTGTCCTAAGTGACTAGTATATATGTATTTTATACAGTACCGTGAGGTATTTAAATGAGAATACTCATTACGCGTTATTTGTGATAGGTGTTGATTTACCCGGGCATCCGTTTCGTCGTCAGTGATCATCCCTCGAACTACCGACTACTTAAGATATAATGTGTGAATTTATAGCCTCGCTTATAATTATTTCAAATTGTTTTACCCGCGAGGGAAATGCATGCTAGTTTTTAAAAGGAACGTATATCATGAATGATTGTTAGACCCGAAAGTTGCCTTAGAAATTGTGTTGAGTACCAAAGTTGCAAAAGTCCCTAAAATCATGAACTATTAACTATTGTCCTGCCCTCGAGTAGGGGGAAATAGCCGCTTATGCAATTTGTAGTACTACGGGGCTAACGACCCAATGCTAGCCGAGAAGCTGTACTTTTAGTAAGTTCTGCGGTAGATTATTTTGTATGAGAAATAAGGTATAATTGCAACTGATGCCTTTAGAAGGGGCACTGGTTTCATCTGAATCACGCCGGTATTTATTACGCGGGTGATTGAGTTAACGGATTAGTGTCATGAGCTTAAACACAATTGTCAGTATCCTGATTATAGTTTGTTTGATCGACAAGACTATAAATGATCACGAATGGTTTTGATTATATATACGTTCAAAAGGATTGTAAAACCTATGAATTCCACTCAACGTTTTCGTTGACCAAAATTTTTGGCATGTGTTTCAGGTAACCGCTGAAGTGTAGGATGGAGCATGCATGGGATGGACGTTGTGTGTATGGCTTGGAGTCCGCTTGTTTTTCCCTCCTTTTCTACTTAAACAATTTTTTAGTTTAATGTTATGTTGTTGTAAAACTGAAATTCTTGGGTTGAGATTCATGGGGACCGAAAACGCTAAACTCTGTTATACCAAATTGGGGTTGGAAAAACCGTGGACATGTATCATCTAACAATTTTTAAATTCAAGTTTTAAGTGACGTCTTTTTAGCGTCGTTTGATATATCTTGTGTGCAATGAATACTGTGTAGCACCCATTGTTGTAGTTCCGCTGCGCATAGCAATTGTGGGGGTGTTACACATATTGCTAGTCAGGCAATATATATAAATCAAGTCATACATCTTAAACCGTCCATGAGACCGTAGTCTCAATATTATCGTTAATTGCATCGTATCATATTGGATATTTGGATTACATTGGATTATTAGTAGCCGCATGACATTTTACCTTACTATAACAAACAACTGGCCGCGAACCCGACAAACAATTTACCCATCTAAGTTAGCATGTCGTCACAAAAATCACGCTATGTAAATCTTCTCATACATAAATTCGCTTACCAATCAATGTGGCACGACGGGGATCAACCATCAAGGCGCGAACTAGGGTGATCTTCCCCAAATAGTACTATTATATGCATAACCGTCAACCGAATCCCGGTAGTTCACAATTCATGCTAATGGTACTTTAAATGACATAACCTAACTACTAATAATCCATTTCATCTCATTCATTGGGTCATAGCATCATTCGGGTCCATATCAATAAGCATACCATCGGGACTACTTGTGTTCTATTTTTATCAAAAACTAGCATGTTATCTCCCTCGCGGGTTTACAAAACATTTTATAAAACATTTAAAAGAGTGTGAGGCTATGAACTCACGTTGATTAAGAAAGGCGGGTTATCGGTGATGGTGCGTGCTTCAATCACAGAAACCTATATAAATAATACTCGTCTTAGACTCTTGTCCAATGAGTTTATAAAAATAATTGCTATGTATATATATGATGATATTATAAGTATGATGATGATCAAGTGGGATTTTATCTCTTTATTCGACATTATAGTGTTATGTGTTAGTAAATTTTTAGACTAGTTATACTAGTTTTAACTTGTTTACATATTAAGGCCCAATAAGCCCATTAAAAGCCAAATACATTATATTAGTCCATTTATACTTTTAATACCAGGACTATACTCATATGTTGGGCCCAAGTGGGTTAAGCCCATGAGTAAGTCCATTAGTGTTTAGCCAAACTAGTTGAGCTAATGGTCAAATAAGGCTACTTTGGCCCGTTAATGTCCATAAGTTATAAAGCTCGGGTTTTATCGGTTTTTACTTGTCAAATGTACTTACATATCAGTAGATGAGTTATAAAAATGTTACATTAGATGGGTCCGACCGTCTAAGTTTTGTTTGGCGAAAACGTTAATCTTTCGGTTTTAGTCGAAAAGACGTAAAACATATATATAGTTTTATAACTTTAGAAAACATTTGAGTTTGTAATTTTATAAAATGTCATATTTATTTATCATAGTATACAACTTATTTAATATGTATTATCATAAGTTAGTGGGTTTTATATATGTATTTTATAATAATATTACTTGAGTGCTAATTTTATATTATATACTTTTATTTCCAAATCTGATTATCAAAGTCACCTTCACCATTTTTGCCATATCTTGAGTTCTACAAGGAGATAGAAGCTCAAATTTGGGCAGCACAAACTACATAATATGTGCTACAAATCACTCCTAACATGTTTTTTATAGTCTTTTTAACCAAATCTATCAACACAAAATCCCCACATAATCCTTTGATCATCATTTATCATCATATACATATACATTTATAAAGCAAATACAAGATTACATTTACAAAATAACAAGATGATAGAAGAAATGATCTTATTACCAACCAATATAGTGAAAGGTTAAGAACAATACTTGGTTTTTGGTAACCAATCTTATGGAATATCAAGACCACCTTCAAGATCACCAAATATATGAACACCTTGAGAAAAATTAGTCCTAGACTCCAAGGAAAACTTCGTTGTAGATGTTAGGATCACCTCAAATAAACAAGTCCTCAAAGGTTTTTCATCTTATGCAAGTTAAAAACAAGATTCATGGTTTAATTTTTGATCAAATGGGGTTTTTTGTGGTGGAGTATGGGACGACAATGGGGAAGGGTTGAGAGAGATTTGGAGTAGTTTGCATGAGAGAAATGAGTGCAAATGGTTATTGTTAGTAGTTTTAAGGTGTAGGTGGTTTTGAGTATAAACTAAGGACAAGTGTCCTTAGTTTTATCTTAAATTGACACATAATGGGGTGTGTTGGCTAAGCTTTGGCCGCCCCTTAGTGGGGGTGGGTCAAGTGTTAACTTGTCTCATCCCCACTAATTTACGGGTACTCCTCGATCATAGTTTCCTCGATTTGTGTGCCCTCAGGTCGTTTTACGAAAAACGTTTTTATAAATTATGAATCAATGGCACAAAACGACTTTAATAAAAATTGTCTCATCAAAAACGGAGTTCAAAAACGTAAATACGTAAACCTATGGTTTCCGGTTTAGTCGTAAAGGACGTTAAGTTATGCACGTAAGCCCTAATTTCAACCCGTAAATTGTGAGTTCATCAACCAATACAAAAATAAGTTTCAAAATAATATACGTGAAAATAATTTACTACCTGAAAAAGATAGATTCACAGCATTTCCTCCTAAAAGGGATCAACGTCCTCGTGATACATTTCATCTTGATGTCCGTTTATTATTGAAATCAAAGAGGTGTGGGTATTTCTTCCACATTTCATCCTCTCGTTCCCAACTAAATTCTGGTCCATGCCTTGAATTCCACCAGATCTTGACGACAGGTATCCGACTTTGTTTAAGTTTCTTTACCTCACGATCCATAATCTCTACGGGTTCTTCGATAAAATGTAACTTTTCATCAATTCGAACCTTATCCAACGAGATTTTCTCGTCACACACAGCTAAACATTTCTTCAGATTAGATACATGGAATGTGTTATGAACACCATGAAGTTCTTGGGGAAACTCTAATTTGTAAGCCACCGGACCTACTCTAGATAAAATCTTAAAGGGTCCAATATAGCGGGGATTCCATTTCCCTCGCTTTCCAAATCTTATGACGCCTTTCCATGGCGATACTTTCAACATTACACGGTCACCAACTTCAAACTCCATCGGTTTCTTCCGCACACCCGCGTAACTTTTCTGTCTACTTCGGGCAGTCAACAGCCGTTTCTTAATCTGAACTATCATCTCCGTAGTCTCCCGGATCAATTTCGGTCCTGTGAGCTGGGTATCCCCAACTTCACTCTAACATACATGAGATCTACACTTCCTACCATACAAAGCTTCAAATGGTGCAGCCTTAATACTAGCATGATAACTATTGTTATATGAAAATTCTGCTAAAGGCAAATGTTTATCATAATTCTTACCAAAATCTATCACACAAGCTCTCAACATATCTTCCAATGTTTGTATTGTCCTTTCACTCTGCCCATCATTTTAGGGGTGATAAGCAGTGATCATGTCGAGATTCGTTCCCAAAGATCTTTGGAGGGATTTCCAAAAATTCGATGCGAATCTAGGATCTCAATCAGAAATGATCGATACAGGCACTCCATTCTTACATACAACATTCTCAAGATAAATACGAGTCAGCTTCTCCAATGAGAACTGCTCTTTAACAGGAATTAATTGAGCTGATTTGGTCAGTCTGTCGACAATGACCCAAATCGAGTTGTTTCAAGAAGATGTTCTAGGAAGCTTAGTGATAAAGTCCATCGTGATTCGCTCCCACTTCCATTCAGGAATATCTGGTTGTTGAAGTAGTCCTGACGGCTTTTGATGTTCAGCTTTGACTCTAGCACAAGTCAAACATTGAAGAACATACATAGCAATATCAGCTTTCATATTCAGCCACCAGTACAACTTCTTCAAATCATGATACATTTTATCTGATCCAGGATGAATGGAATATTTAGATTTATGGGATTCAAACATAATTAAATCTCTTAAGCCTCCAAACTTAGGTATCCACATACGACCTCTTAAGCATTTCACTCCCTCAGCTCTAACCTCTAAAGGATCTCCTTCACCTCGAAACCCTTCATTATCAAAATTTTCTTTCTTACAAGCTTCTATTTGCGTATTTCTAATTTGCTCAGGCAAATTATTGTGCACAGTCAGGACTAGAGAACTTACCCTGATAGGTTCTCTATCATTTCTACTTAATGCATCAGCAACAACATTTGCTTTTCCCGGGTGATATTTTATATCACAATCATAATCACTTAACAGCTCTATCCATCTTCGTTGCCTCATATTTAATTCCTTTTGATCGAGAATATACCGTAGGCTTTTATGATCGGTGAACACCGTACACTTGGTGTCATACAAATAATGTCTCCACAAACTAAGAGCAAAGACTACAACTCCTAACTCAAGATCATGAGTAGTATAGTTCTCCTCATTCTTCCTTAATTGCATAGAAGCATAAGCTATCACCTTTTCTCGCTGCATCAAGACAACTCCATAACCTTTAAGAGATACATCACAAAAGACTACAAAATCTTCACTTCCGTCGGGTAATGATAGAATTGGTGCACTACATAATTTTTGCTTCAATATCTGAAATGCTCCTTCTTCTTCACTTCCCCAAACGAAAGGTTTATTCTTCTGAGTTAGCTTGGTCTGGCGTTTACCTATTAAAGAAAATTCTTTAATGAATCACCTATAATAGCCAGCCAATCCTAAGAACTGTCGCACCTCCATTGGCGTTGTCGGTGCGGACCAATTCTTAATGGCTTCAACCTTTGCTGGATCCACATGAATTCCATCTTTGTTAATCACATGACCAAGAAATTGCACAGAGTCCAACCAAAAATCACATTTCGAAAACTTAGCATACAACTTTTCATCCTTTAACAAGCTCAAAATAATCCGTAAGTGTTCTCCATGTCCCTCTTTACTCTTAGAATAGATTAGAATATCGTCAATAAAGACGATCACAAATTTGTCCAAATAGGGTTTGCACACTCGGTTCATTAGATCCATGAAGACCGCAGGTGCGTTAGTTAACCCAAATGGCATCACTTGAAATTCATAGTGTCCATAACGAGTTCCAAATGCAGTTATTGGAATATCTTCTTCACGGACGCGAAAGTTGGTGATATCCAGACCATAAATCTATCTTAGATTACGCACTAGATCCTTGTAGTTGATCAAATAAATGATCAATCCTTTGTAGAGGATATCATTTTTTGATTGTCAACTTATTTAGCTCCTGATAATCGATGCACATACGGAAAGATCCATCCTTCTTCTTAACGAACAAGACTGGAGCTCCCCAAGGCGACGATCTCGGTCGAATAAAACCTTTATCACACAACTCTTTGAGTTGTTCGGATAATTCCTTTAATTCAGAAGGTGCTAATCGGTAAGACGCACGTTCCACTAGTGCAACACCAGGAATTAGATTGATTCGAAACTCGACTTGCCTTATCGACGGATGTCCGGGTAAATCATTGGGAAATACCTCAGGAAATTCACAGATAATAGGTACATCTTCCAATCGTTTCTCCTTAGACTCATTCCCGGTCACTTGAGCTAAGAATAGCTCGCAACCGTTCCTGATGTACTTTTGGACTTTAATACATGAAACATTTTCAAACGGGATTCACCTCGATTACCATCAATTACTAACATTCTATTCCTAAGAGGAATCTTAACCTTCTTTTCTCCATATAAAATAGTAGCATTATTCAAGGATAACCAATCCATACCTATAATAATATCAAAACTACCTAGTTCTATTAACATCAAATCAATCGGAAAGGAATAGTTTAAGAGATTTAGAGAGCATCCTTTTAATAGCTTATTAGGTTTTACTAATTTACCATCAGCCAATTCCACTTCGTAACTGGTATTTATCTCAACAGGTTCAATGTCAATAAGGGAACTAAATTTGGTTGATACAAAGTTCCTATCAGCACCCGAATCATATAAAGCAACAACATAATGATTATTGAGTAAAAACGTACCAGTAATGACATTCGGATCCTCTTTCTAAACCTCTACCGTACCAAGTTGATAAGCACCACCCTGGGGGTTTCTTCCAGGTCTAATCCTTTTCAACTTAGGGCAATCCGATTTCTTATGACCTTCTTCATTACAGTTGAAGCAAATAACTCCCCTCTTACACTCTTCCACTTTGTGTCCTAGCTTTCCGTAGTTTCGACACTTCCATCAGTCTCTAGCATGCCTCTAATTACCACACTTAGGACACTTTTCATAATTGCGCGGTGTGTTGTTGGTAAGAGCATTTGCATTCCCCCTTCTTTGGTTTTGACGGCGATTAAAATTCTGCCTATTTTCACCTAGACCTCCACGATCTCCTTCACCCTTTCTTTTCTCACCATCATGTGCTTCATCCTCCTTGTCCTAAATTATTTACCCAATGAGTTGGTAAGCCATTCGGACAACATCATCAATGGTCAATGGTTTTGATGATGTCACATCCCCTCGGATATTCTTGGTCACCCGTTTAATGTATTGTTCAATTTGGATCTCTTCGGGTTCCACCAATCGAGGACACAACAAGGCCAACTCATGGAACCGGTTTGTGTAGCTATCAATTTCCACACCTTTCATTCTCAAACGAATCAAATCTTGTTCCAACCGTATAATCACACTACAGGGACAGAACTCCAGAGTCATCCACTTTTTAATTTCAGCCCAAGGAGTAGTATTAGCAACATCAATACCCATAAAAGCAATTCTCCAATTCAACAAAGTCAACGCACGACCTCTAAGAGTAGCCATAGAAAAAGTCACCTTATCCTCCTCCTTACACTTACTAATCCGAAACACCGACACAATCTTCTCAATCCACTGGCTTAATCCTACAACACCTTCAGTTCCATTAAAAAGGAGTGGTTCACACTTCATGAACGTCACATAAGTACAACCACCGACTTCAGGCGCATTAGGTCCAAATCCTCCTATATTTCCTCCAGCATTAGCATTCACATTATTAGCATTCACATTCACATTAGTACCACCAATTACACTACCGCCAGCTCCACTACCGCCAGCTCCACTACCGCCAGCTCGACTACCGCCAACTCCACTACCGCCAGCTCCACTACCGCCAGCTCCATTACTAGCATTTGCCATAAATTCAGTCATAGATGCGGCAACTTGTTCCGCAATGATCCTACGTACATCATCCTCAGTCACAGTTCTCTTGGGCGGCATGGTTCTATAATTCACAATTTCAAAGTATATTAAGCATTCACCCAATGAGGGATTCATATAAGATGGATTGAATTCGTAATCAAGATACAAATAAGGCACGATATGGAATTCAAGACAAAGATACATATTTCATTGGATTAGAAACAACCACATTGTCTTAATTAACATTCCAAATCATAATTCCTAGCACTATACAGGCCCAAAATTCATGCCAGATCTACTAACCAATATGTCAGTTTAGTTAAGGTTCACAAAAGATACAAAAAGTACTACTAAAAATTAATATTCCTCAGATGATCACAAGACACATATTCAGCTGGGCGCTTACGAATCACTCCTTTCTCGACCATCTCAGTATAAAACCTACTGTTCTAACCAACATATATGTTCAACTCTTTTTCTGCCATCTCACGCATTGCACGAGCCACACTCAACTGAATCTCCACCGTATTCACCTTTTTCTTCATCTCGGCATACTCACCACTTTCCAACACAGATAATCTCCTAAACGCCTCATTAAAATCACGCTCCATACCAGTCAAATCCAAAATAAGCAACTCTCGCTCTTTCTCACCAATCTTAGTCTTCGACTCCAAATAAGCAACATGAGTCTGAACAACACCTAAACCAATCTCTGTCATACTACCTTGAACACGGGAAGCATCTAAATCACGTCTCAAGGCCCAAGGTGCAAGTCCATCAATATGAGTAACCTCTCGAACTCTAGACGACTCTCCTATCACATGCCTACAGGTAGCAATCCCATCAGTACCATCAGGTGCATCATCATCCTCATCATCCTATGATTCAGTCTCAGATTCAGACGATTCAGACAATTCATCTATAAGTAACTCAAACTCAGAATCAGACCAATCAACTGGAGGGGCTAAGGGCTCACCCTCCTCTACATCATAAGGAAAAATAAGCTCAGCCTCATCATCATCAACCTCATCATCTATACCTACCTCCTCCTCGACATCCTCGTCGTCATCCTCATTACCTACATCATTTATACCAATCTCATCCTGTTCCTCAATACCAACATTCTCATTATCATTCTCTACAACATCAACCTACGGGACAATCTGATCTCCTAGTCCTATCTCGGGCTCGGGATCCTCAAATGGTTCCTCCTCTTCATCATCCATATCCTCCTCTACATTATAATCCACTAAGTCTAAATAAGGGTTATCATCTACGTTAGGTTCGGGAATAATGATAGGTGTGAAAACACCCATCCTTTTACCACTTAATTATAATAATAACCAAGCCAAAACGTGTATTTTATGTCGTAAATGTCGGAATTATGCGTGGTTTGTGTTTTTATTGTATTTTAGGACCAAAAGATGAAAAAGGAAGAAAACACGGGCTTTCACGGGCTTTTATCGAAGAAAACTAGAAAAGATGAAGTAAAAAGATCAAGAGTGCAAAAAGAACAGAAGTCCAAGGCCTATTCTGAAGTTTTATCGAAGAAAAAGTCTAAAGACGGAAGTTTAATGAAGTCGAAGAACCAAGTCTAATTAAAGAAGGGAATTATAAGACGAGTTACAAATTATATCAACAAATCCCGAGACGACGTCAATAAAGACAAATAATTTAAATCGAGTCGAGACAAGAAGAAAGAAGGAAGAAAGCACCAACATTTTACTCCTCCTATAAATACCCTCCTAATGTGTCATTAGGAGGTGGTTAGTTAGATTAGTTTAGGAGTAGGAGTAGATTACTTTCTCTATCTAGTTTTCACTTTCTCTCTCTAGTTTTTCATAATGTTTTTCAAGCTTTTTCATTAATCTTGTACTTTTGAATCTTTAAGCTTCATCTTTAATTTCAAGTTTTTCATAATCATCTCATTCTTCTCTTCTTGTTTTTTAAAAAGCTACTGTCTTGTTTGATTAATCTTAAAGTTTTCATCTTTATGTTTAATTTGATTGGAGTTCTTATCTTTTTGTTATTATCATTTTCGTATGATTCATGGTCTTAGCTTATTGTGCTTTTTGCTTAATTGGTGTCTAGCTTATTTTCATTTAAGTGTCTTTAAAGGTTTTATCTTTTCAAAAGTTTAATCTTTTTCTTTTAGTTCAATTTATAAATTTTGCTTATTTGGCATCTTGAAAGTTTTTAAATTCGTAGCTTATTTTATTCTTCTTATTATTGTTTTGGTTAAGTTTTTGAAAAGTGCTTATTTTATTTTTAGCTTATTGTACTCCATCCGAATATTGTGATTTTTTCATCACAATAGGGTTTTGACATTGTGACAGCTCTTTCCGATAGCTTTATTGTGATCGCAATAACCCTAGGGGTTCTACTTTGCAATCGAAGTGTAATATCCCCTTATTCCGATCGAGGATTGCGATAGCCCTTGGCATCGTGGATTGCGATTGGGATTTAAGGTATATTGCGACGAAATGCTGCCCAAATTTTGGCTATCATATTGTGACAGCTTAACATTCCATTGTCACAGTTTATTTTTATAATATTCCGATACTTTTCTTTTAGTTTCATTCCGACAGTTTTTTTAATATAATATATTGCGACAGTTTTTTATTCACCATATTGCGATAGAAATTATATACTAATATTCCGATGGTTTCTTTCAACATTCCGATAGAAGCACCTGCATGCTTGCATGCTTATTTTTTTCCGCCAATTTGAGCTAGTAGGCTGCTAGCTGCCTGCTAGCTTGTTTATTTATTATTTTGTTCCGTAATTGTTTAGTTTAGTCTGAAAGTTGTTCTGATTTTATTTCTGAAAGTTACATATTTTTAGTTGAATTTTTCGTCTAATTTTATAATTAATATTTTTTCTTAAAGTTCAAGTTTTATCTTTTATTTAGCACCCGCTTTAGGTTTTGCCTTGTTTAGCTTTAAAGTACCATCTTAGTTTTATTCTCTCCCTTTTCATTAAGTAAACTTTATTTTCGATTCGATAGTTAATTTCGTCTTTTAGTTTTATTTTTATTGATTTCTTTGTTTTAATTCACGTTTTATTATTTGTTTTATTAATTTTTTTTATACAAGTCTTTTTATTAGTTCTTTTATTTTATTAGCGTTAGGCTTGCATTTACTTTTTACTTAGAAATAGATAACCAAACTTCCTTTTTTCTCAACCAAAGACGACTGAGTCACACTTTCAACTGGTAATCAATTCTATTAGAGACCGAGAAAAACGAACTTATCAACTAGTAAAATCTTACTTTCAAATGGCGCCGCTGCCGGCTCTTTTCGTGAAGATTAACGGTTTTCTGTGAGAGACGCGTTGGATTTTGGGATCCGTTCACTTTTGAACGTTATTTTTCTTGCTCAAATTTTTAAAAAATCCATAAAAATTAAAAAATTTAAAAAATCCCCAAAACATTTGAAAAATCATAAAAAGCATTTCTTTTTCGAAAGTTTTACACCAAAAATATTCTTCTTGCTTATCTATTGTGTTTAATGGATTCGTTTGTTGACTGTGTAGGGTGTGGAAGACCATCTTCTGGTAGTCAATCCTGTCAATGGTGTTCATGCGAACGGTGTGGAATGGATATCCCTAATTACGAATTTGGCCGTTGTCTATCGTGCAATTCGATCAATTCATACTTCAATTCATTCTTCCCTTCTAATGACCTTATTTCAGCCTCTCCCATTTATGACGATCCATATCAACAAAATGCACCGGGTTTCTCTCAATACCCGTGTTGCAACAATTGTGGGGGCCCTCACGATACTTCTTATTATCAACCGGTGAATTATTTTGAACCAAATCCGTGCTATGATTCCGGTTTTTATAATTTCGAGCCCCCACAATACACCCTCGATTATCAACCTCCATTTTTTTGAATACACTTGAATACGTTCAACAAGAATTAGCTAGCATACGCGAAGCAAGGGAGGAGGAAAAGCGACAGCAACAAGAGCAAGTATCTAATCTTAGTGATTATACTCCTCCTCTTGTGCGTCCATACTACTATTATGATGATGACGAGGATGATATCTATAATCTCAACCCATCTTCTGAGATTACTACTCCTACTCTTGATATCCCTAATGCGTCTAAGGATAGTGATACATCGAGTGAGATTAGTGATTTTGGTCTTGATAAATTCTTTGCTGAGGTTTGTGATGCACCGAATTTTGTGGAGCCTACGGACGAGGTCACTCTTAATGATTATTTTTCTCCATGCTATGAGAATTTCACTTTTGAAATTTCTCCTTCTCCTCCGGGAGATGAGGGCGATGTTGATTTATTCTCTCCGACTTACGAGAAGTTCACCACTGAACTTGGTCTTGTAGATGAGGTGGAAGACGTTATTCTTCGCGACAAATTACTAAAAGTTCATCTTCTTATTGCTAAGATTGAAGCGTTGAATTCTGCTCCTATTTCCGAGTCTTTACCTCCGTCTATTACTTCAGTTGAGAATAATGATACTGCTATGGAGGAAATCGACATTCTCTCAATACCTCCGGGTATTGATGATAATGACACGGAGGGGGATATTATTTTTGATAATTTGTTGCATGAAGGTATTGTCCCAAGTCCCCCTCCCGAGCACCTTTCATCCACTCCTTTAGACACCATTACGGAGGATGAGTGCTTTGACCCGGGAGGTGACATTGACCATTTTATGATTGATAACCTTATGGCTTTGCCGCTTTCTGAGCATCAATTGTCTTTAGGGGATGACAATTTGCTTACTTTACCCACCCCACCTCCCGTGGATCAAGACTTCACTTACTTTTCTTATGTTGAGAGAACTTTTCTACCCTTCAAGACATATCCTCCGGCCTCTCCTTTATTAATGTCCTCCGGGAACAAGGACAAGGTCTTTGATCCCGGTATTACATTCGAGGCTTCCCCATGGACTATTTAATTCGGGGACGATTCAGGCTCGTGACTCGGTTAACAAAAATAAGCGCTTCTCGGGAGGCAACCCGATTATCTATCCCTTTTGTTCCGTTTTTCTAATAAGTGTAGGGGGATACCCTTGTATATGTTTGTAGTTTTCTTTCTTATCATGTGCAGGGATTGGACCTTCGAAGATCCATTCTTGAAGACTTTTGACAAACCGTGATCCCGTGTACCCATCTTCCCAGTTCTATCCTAAACTCTTTTGATTCACTATTTTATATTTTTCAATATTAAAATAGGAATCACTTTAGTTTTCTCTTCCTTAGCAAGATTTAAACAACGTGCACAATGTCCTAAGTGTAGGGGAGTTTACTCCCACATGCTTAAACATTGAGGACAATGTTTATATTAAGTGTAGGGGGACTTCTATTAAAGTTAAGTGGGCTTTTCCATGCATTTGTCCTAATTTAAACCGGAAAATTGATTTTTCGACATTTTTCCAAATGTTTGATCTCTTTTGGCATAGTTGTATTTACCTTTATTATCGTTATTTAGTTTTTGTGTTAGAATAAATTTTTAATAAAGTGGTTTTAAATTTTTCAACGTTGTGAATCTTTTGACTCAACCCGAGTTTACTTATCCAAGTCTACTCTAGCTAGTATCCTTAACGTGTTTAAGTCAAGTTTTGTTAGGCTTTTATATAGGGAACTTTAAAACGCAAAAGTCTTAACTCTTACGGGTTAAGAACATGAACTTTTTGCAAGTTCCTATAATTGATCCTAAAGAGTCGTTTATCAAGGGAACTTTAAAATGCGAATTCTAAACTTGAAAAAGTCTAAGAAGTTACAAGATCCTATAGATGACTTGAAAACCTAAAACTTTGATTTAATTGGCTAAGCATCCACGAGTCTCATTCCTTGAGATTTTAAATTGTGGAGAACGAGAGATGATAGAGTCAATTATAAGTTTTGTATTCTTTCATGAATTTATGTGAGTTGATTATAAGCTTTTTCTCCCACCGCTTGTTGATAAATATATTATAAGGTTGTACGATTTGAAAAGTTACTTAGCCTCTAGCACAAGATCGTTTAAAAGTTGCTCGGTAATAATTGGAGTTCATAGACAAGGCATAACTTATTGATGCGAGATGCGAAGATTGGCGAGTCCGAAAAGGTCCTAACAAGGCATGAGGGCTACATTTTGTTGCTAAAGATCCAAAAGTGATGTGAAGAATCATTTATCAAAAATGAATATGAAGGATCGAGACACACGACGAAAAGCAGATACTCCCCAAAAGATCATGGAGAAGTCTATCCGAAAAGACCGTAGCAAGGTATGAGGATAAATCGATCTAAGTCCTAAAAGGAGGCGGATCGTTGTATATCAAAATCCAAAATAAAGATTAGAGAAAAATGAATAATTTGTGGTCCTAGTATGAAGAATCTCTCAAAATGTACAAGTGAAGAAATTCCTATTATGAAGAGAAGACCATTATTTCATGAACGTCTCTCAAGATTTGAAGTATGAAGTCAATGCCAAATATCAGTCCGAGAAAGGTCTCAAATCGTGAAGCGAGTTATGCCAAGATATGAACTTTATGAGGTCCCGATAAGCAGTTTTAAAAGATTTTGTCCTTTAGCTAACTATTGATTAAATCGTTCTACTTTATTTTCGGCCTAAATAACAATCGAAATAAGTCAAACAATGCATCCTCGTGATCATTCAAGACAACAATAAAATATAAGAGATACACCTAGGAATAAGGGAGTCTAAGTGAATAATTAGGCCACATGAGTTTGTGTTAGTATGCTAACTTATAATAACAATGATCTCGTTTTTAAGCTTGGTTTGGGGAACGTGAAACTTGAGGGTGATAAACATTCATGACAATCCAAAGCCCCAATGTAAGTCTTTAATCTCTTAATTTGTTTTTCTTCCTTTAATTATGTCATATGTTTAATAAAGGCCAAGGTGGGTTAATTATGATGAAAAATATAAATCTTGCTTTGTAATTAATGCATTACATGAGGGCATTGCAATGCTCAAGTGTAGGGGATTTGATAGGTGTAAAAACACCCATCCTTTTACCACTTAATTATAATAATAACAAGCCAAAACGTGTATTTTATGTCGTAAATGTCGGAATTATGCGTGGTTTGTGTTTTTATTGTGTTTTAGGACCAAAAGATGAAAAAGGAAGAAAACAAGGGCTTTCACGGGCTTTTATCGAAGAAAACGAGAAAAGACGAAGTCAAAAGATCAAGAGTGCAAAAAGAACAGAAGTCCAAGGCCTATTCTGAAGATTTATCGAAGAAAAAGTCTAAAGACGGAAGTTTAATGAAGTCGAAGAACCAAGTCTAATTAAAGAAGAAAATTATAAGACGAGTTCAAATTATATCGACAAATCCCGAGACGACTCGAGAAAGACAAAGAATTTAAATCGAGTCGAGACAAGAAGAAAGAAGGAAAAAAGCACCAACATTTTACTCCTCCTATAAATACCCTCCTAATGTGTCCTTAGGAGGTGGTTAGTTAGATTAGTTAAGGAGTAGGAGTAGATTACTTTCTCTCTCTAGTTTTCACTTTCTCTCTCTAGTTTTTCTTAATGTTTTTCAAGCTTTTTCATTAATCTTGTACTTTTGAATCTTTAATCTTCATCTTTAATTTCAAGTTTTTCATAATCATCTCATTCTTCTCTTCTTGTTTTTTAAAAAGCTATTGTCTTGTTTGATTAATCTTAAAGTTTTCATCTTTATGTTTAATTTGATTGAAGTTCTTATCTTTTTGTTGTTATCATTTTCGTGTGATTCATAGTCTTAGCTTATTGTGCTTTTTGCTTGATTGGTGTCTAGCTTATTTTCATTTAAGTGTCTTTAAAGGTTTTATCTTTTCAAAAGTTTAATCTTTTTCTTTTAGTTCAATTTATAAGTTTTGCTTATTTGGCATCTTGAAAGTTTTTAAATTCGTAACTTATTTTATTCTTCTTATTATTGTTTTGGTTAAGCTTTTGAAAAGTGCTTATTTGATTTTTAGCTTATTGTATCCATCCGAATATTGTGATTTTTTTATCACATTAGGGTTTTGACATTGTGACAGCTCTTTCCGATAGCTTTATTATGATCGCAATAACCCTAGGGGTTCTACTTTGCGATCGAAGTGTATATCCCCTTATTCCGATCGAGGATTGCGATAGCCCCTGGCATCGTGGATTGCGATCGAGATTTAAGGTATATTGCGACGAAATGCTGCCCAAATTTTGGTTGTCATATTGTGACAGCTTAACATTCCATATTGTGACAGTTTATTTTTATAATATTCTGATACTTTTCTTTTAGTTTCATTGCGACAGTTTTTTTAATATAATATATTGCGACAATTTTAATTCAACATATTGCGATAGAAATTATATACTAATATTCCGATGGTCTCTTCAACATTCCGATAGAAGCACCAGCATGCTTGCATGCTTATTTTTTTCCGCCAATTTGAGCTAGCAGGCTGCTAGCTTGAGCTAGCTGCCTGTTAGCTTGTTTATTTATTATTTTGTTCCATAATTGTTTAGTTTAGTCTGAAAATTCTTCCGATTTTATTTCTGAAAATTACGTATTTTTAGTTGAATTTTTTTGTCTAATCTTAAATTAATATTTTTTCGTAAAGTTTAAGTTTTATCTTTTATTTAGTACCCGCTTTAGGTTTTGCCTTGTTTAGCTTTAAAGTACCATCTTAGTTTTATTCTCTCATTTTTCATTAAGTAAACTTTATTTTCGAGTCGATCGTTAATTTCGTCTTTTAGTTTTATTTTTATTGATTGCTTTGTTTTAATTCATGTTTTATTATTTGTTTTATTAATTGTTTTTATACAAGTCTTTTTATTAGTTCTTTTATCTTATAGCGTTAGGCATGCATTCACTTTTTACTTAGAAATAGATAACCAAACTTCCTTTTTTCTCAACCAAAGACGACTGAGTCACACTTTCAACTGGTAATCAATTCGATTAGACACCGAGAAAAACGAACTTTTCAACTAGTAAAATCTTACTTTCAATAACATGGTTCTGTACAGGAATATTAGGGTCAGCCATGACAATCTACATTATATAATATATCTCGTATTAGCATAAAGATAATCATTAAGTAGTTACATACTGAATTCACGATATATATATATATAAATTAAATTATATATATCAAAATATATATCTTCTCAATAAGGCTTGTTGGTAACGTCGGAGATCTCTAGCACCGTTATAGTCAAAAGATTTTTCAAACATTTTAAGAAAATGTGTATAGTTAAAAGATTTTGAAATGTTTTCTTCAAAACCATGTGATACAAGCTTTTTAGTGTGATGGAAAAGTTCGATTCTCGGAATCCTCTCGAATTGATCTCAGTTAAAAGTGGAATGATTTGTTCTTGGTGACAAAAAGTGGATTTGGTTTTCTATTCTAAATAAATGAAGCAAATAAAGATTAAAGCCAGAAACAGAAGATCAAAAACAGTTTAAATTATAAAGCAGAAAAATACCCTTACTGAAAATGAGTGCTGTATGGAATAAATGGAAAAGATGCCCTATTCGGAATAAAAGAACTCTATTCGGAAAAATAACCTTATACGGAAAAATCAGCTTATGCGGAAAAAGGGTGCTATTCGGAAAAATATCTCTATGCGGAATATTATACCCTATGCGGAAAATTACTCTATGCGGAAAAGAAGCACTATGCGGAAAACATCTCTATGCGGAAAACATGCCCATTCGGAAAGAGAATACTATGCGGAATAATTGCCTTATGCGGAAAATTAGGCTATTCGGAAAAACATCACTATGCGGAAAAATCAGCTATGCGGAATATATAAAATATTCCGAGTAAAGGAAATGTAAACACCCCTATTCGGAATATCCAGGATTCCGAATAAGGGAGATATAAAATCGTCTGTTCGGAAAGTTCTGGAATGAAAGAACAGTAACAGTAGCGAAGAACAGGGGACACGGTTTTAAATCTAAAATCAACTCCGATACTTAAAAAGGTTTTACCAAATCAAACACAAACCATTTAAATACCATAAGTAATAAATCCCACCAATAAAAACACTATATCAACAACTTTTTAAGATCAAACTAGAATCAAATAAAAACTTAAGAACTTGAAATAGAAGATGATGAAGATCAAGATGAATGAAAAGATGGAATAGATTGATTAATATAAAAATAACAAGAGTAATGATTACACTTACAAGATTCGAAAAAGGAGAAATGAAAAATCACCAAACACCCTAATGGTGTTTGTGATGCTACGAACCAAGAACTGGGAAAAAGAAAAATGAAGCTAACTCCCTAATTGTGTGAAGGGATTATCTATTTATACTCCTAGTGGTTGGTTGGTGAGTGGGCTTTCTCCCTTTCTTCTTGTCTTCTCGTCTTATCAGAAAAGTTGACGTTTTCGATTCTGATTCGGGATTTGTCGTCGATTAAATTCAACTCGTCTTTTAATTTCTTCGTTAAATAGACTCGAGTTTCTTCGACTTATGAAAATCTTCCGTCTTTAGTCCTTTTCTTCGATAAATCTTCGAATAGGCCCAGTGACTTCAAATCTTTTGCATCTCTTGGACAATAGACTTTATCTTGAGTCTTTTTCCTTGATAAATCCCGTGCAATCCCATGTTTTCTTTAATATTTATCCGGTTAGCTCTGAAAACACAATAAACACAAAAACCACGCATAATTCCAAACAAATGATATTAAATACGTGTTTTGGTCTCGTTTTAGTCCGAATTAAGTGGTAAAAGGATGGGTGTTTACACACCTATCAAATCCCCTAAACTTAACCATTGCCATGCCCTCATGCAATGCTTAGTGATAAAGCAATTTTACACTTTTCTCATAATTGATCAACCTTGGCCTTATTCAAATACTACTAAATAAGAATCAAATTACTAAGAGAAATAAAAACTTTAAGATAAACAAAAAGAATGGAAATAACTTGTAAAGAAATCAAGGACTTACATTAGGGCTTTGGTGTTGCGAAGATTTATCACCCTCAAGTTTCACGTTCCCCAAACTAAGCTTAAAAACGAGATCATTGTTATTATAAGTTAGTAAATCAAACACTTACACACATGGCTTAATTAAATGCTTAAACTCCCTTATTCCTAGGTGTATCTCTTATATTTTATTTTTGTCTTAGAATGATCATGAAGATGCATTTTTTGGACTTATTTCGATAGTTTATTAAGGCTGAAAGCAAAGTAGGACGATTTGATCAATAGTTAGCTAAAGGACAAAATCTCTTAAAACTGCTTCTCGGGATATCAAAAAGTTCATATCTTGGCATAACTTGGTTCACGATTTGAGACCTTTCTCGGGCCGATATTTTGCATGTACTTCATACTTCATATCTTCGAGAGACGATCTTGAGATAATGGTCTTCTCATAATAGAGTTTCTTCACTTGGAGACTTTTGAGGGGTACTCCAACTTTGTTGACCACGACTTCATGATTATTTCTTCAATCTCTAATTGGGATTTTGAGATACAACGATCCGCCTCCTTTTCGGACTTGGATCTATTTATCCTCATACCTTGTTAGGGTCTTTTCGGATAGACTTCTCCATGATCTTTATGGGAGTTGATTGCTTTTCGTCGTGAGTCTTGATCCTTCATATTGACTTTAGGAATAATGCTTTTCACATCACTTTGGATCTTCAGCAATAAAATGGAATCCTCATGCCTTGTTAGGGCCTTTTCGGACTCGCCAATCTTCGCGCCCCGCTTCATAAGTTATGCCTTGGCTATGAACTCTTATCATTACCGAGCAACTTTTAAACGATCTTGGGCTAGAAGCTAAGTAACTTTTCAAATCGTACGACCTTACTTATTGCAGATAAATTATTAGCAAGTGATGGGAGAATAGGCAAATAATTACACCAAGTGAGCTTGCGCAAGAATACCGACTTATAATTGACTCTATCATTTCTCGTCCTCCACAATTTAAAATCTCAAGTAATGAGACTCGTGGACACTTAGCCTAATAAACCAATTGAGGTTTACATGGTTAAGGATACTAGCTAGAATAAACTTGGATAAGTCTATTCGGGTTGAGTCAAAATAAACGCAACGGGCCTAATAGATCAAAGACTTCTAAACTAGCTACACCACTTTATTAATAATTTTGACTTTATTGTGGGATATATACATACGAAAGCAATGATAAAAATTTAAAAATTACGACTAAATGGCCAAAGTTAATAAAAAATTTGAAAAATGCTGAAAAATAGGATTTTCCGGTTAAATGAAGGCATTTTCATGGAAAAGTCCACTTAAAACTTCGATAGAAGTCTCCCCTACACTTAAGATAAACATTGTCCTCAATGTTTAAGCATGTGGGAAAAGTCTCCCCTACACTTATGACATTGTGCACGTTGGTTAACTCAAGTTAAGGAAGAGACGACTAACGTGATCAATTTCAAATGTGAATATGAAGAAAATTGAATCACGATAGTTGAGAGATAGAACCGGATTTCGGATAACACGGGAGCACGGTTCTTTCAAAGATTTCCAAGATTGCAGTTATCCCTGTAAGCACATCACCACACAAACACAAACGACCAAAATAGGTCCTCCCCTACACTTAGGGGGTTAAAGGGATAGATACTCGGGCTGCCTCCCAAGGAGCGCTTGTTTTTGATAACCGAGTCACGAGCCTGACTCGACCCAAAATTAGTTCATGGGGAACGTGGTGAGGGATGGAATCACCTCATGAGAGGTGTCCTCACCAAAGTACAACTTCACTCGTTGGCCATTCACCTTAAAATTAGGTCCATTAGGTTGAGCGAGCTCGAGAGTACCATATGGAAAAATTTGGGCAATGGTGAATGGGCCGGACCAACGAGATTTCAGCTTGCCCGAAAAGATTTTCAACCGAGAGTTAAAAAGTAAGACTTTGTCTCCAACATGGAACTCTCGGTTTTTAATCTTGGAGTCGTGAATGAGCTTAGTTCGTTCCTTATAGATCAAAGAATTTTCATAAGCCTCATTCCGAAGTTCATTCAGCTCATTGAGTTGGATCTTGCGTAGGTCACCGGCTTTGTTTATATCAAAATTATCCCACTTCAAGGCCCAATAAGCCTTGTGCTCCAACTCAATGGGGAGGTGGCACGCTTTCCCGTACACAAGACGATAAGGCGTACAGCCGATCGGGGTCTTGTAAGCGGTACGAAAAGCCCACAAAGCATCATCGAGTTTATCAGCCCATGCGGCACGATGCTCTCCCATGGTCCTTTCCAGAATTCTCTTCAGTCCTCGGTTGGATATTTCAGCCTGGCCATTAGTTTGTTGGTGGTAGGCTGTGAAAAGACGATGGTTTACACCGTACTTAGCCATGACTCTTGCGAATTGGTCATTGCAGAAATGAGTCCCACGATCACTAATAATGGCGCGAGGCACACCGAATCTAGCGAATAGAGCTTTCAAAAAGTTACAAACCACCCTTGCGTCATTAGTGTGTAAAGCTTTGTCTTCAAACCACTTTGAAACGTAGTCAACGGCAACAAGGATGTATTTGTTTCCTTTAGAAGACGGGAATGGCCCCATAAAGTCGATACCCCAAACATCAAAGATTTCACACTCTTGAATGAAATTCTGAGGCATCTCGTCTTTATGTGTGATTGTGCCTTGTTTTTGGCAAACATCACATCGTTTGACCATATCGTGAGCGTCACGGTATATGGAGGGCCAATAAAATCCGGAATCAAACACTTTTTTAGCGGTGTAGTTGGGACCAAAGTGACCACCGGTGGGTCCTTTGCGGCAAGCATTAAGGATTTCAGACGCTGCCGGTCCATCAACACATCGGCGAATAATCAGGTCAGCACATTGTTTGAATAGGTAAGGGTCGTCCCAAAAGTAAGTCTTGATGTCGGTAAAGAACTTCTTCTTTTGCTGGGACGTCAACCCTTCCTTGAGAATTCCACCCGCGAAGTAGTTTGCAAAGTCCGCAAACCACGGGGTTTCATTCGGTTTCGAGTTTATAGACATTAAGGTCTCCAAGGGAAAAGAATCATTGATTTCTTTGGTCGGATGATCCCCTTGGTAAGGAGCCTCAAGTCTGCTGAGATGATCCGCGGCTAAGTTTTCTGCTCCTTTTTTATCGCGAATTTCGATTTTAAATTCCTGGAGCAGCAAAACCCAGCGAAGAAGTCTTGGTTTGGAATCTTGCTTTGTCAACAAGTACTTCAGCGCGGAATGATCGGTATACACAATGGTTGTAGAAAGGACAAGATAGGGGCGGAACTTTTCAAAAGCATAGACAACAGCTAAAAGCTCTTTTTCGGTTGTCGTATAATGCAATTGTGCCCCTGTCATTGTCTTGCTAGCGTAATGGATCGGTTGTAAGTGTTTGTTCACTCTTTGTCCAAGAACCGCTCCAATAGCAAAATCACTAGCATCGCACATCAACTCAAAGGGTAGCTCCCAATTAGGTGTAACCAAGACGGGTGCCTTAGTTAGCTTATCCTTAAGTGAGTTGAAGGCTTCAAGACACTCTTTGGAAAAGATAAAAGGAGTATCTTTTTCCAAGAGGTGGGTCATCGGGCGAGCGATTTGAGAAAAATCTTTGATGAATCGACGGTAGAAGCCCGCATGACCCAGAAAACTTCTCACACCCTTCACGGTTGAAGGTGGAGGCAACTTTGCGATAACATCGACTTTAGAACGGTCTACTTCAAGACCGGCTTTCGAGATCTTATGTCCAAGCACGATGCCTTCTTTTACCATAAAATGGCATTTTTCCCAATTTAGAACCAGGCGAGTGTCTTCGCACTTCTTTAGCATACGTTCCAAATTGGCAAGGCAAGAAGAGAAAGAATCCCCGAAGACCGAGAAATCATCCATGAAGACTTCCATGGTTTGTTCAACCATGTCATGGAAGATAGCTAACATACACCTTTGGAAAGTCCCGTGCGCATTACATAAGCCAAAAGGCATTCTTTTGTAAGCAAAAGTGCATAGGTACAAGTGAATGTAGTCTTCTCTTGATCTTGGGGATCGATGGGTATTTGAAAATAACCCGAGAAACCATCAAGAAAGCAGTAATATTCATTTCATGCTAAGTGTTCAAGCATTTGGTCCATAAAAGGTAGAGGGAAATGATCCTTTCCCGTGGCATCATTGAGTTTGCGGTAGTCTATACAAACTCTCCACCCAGTAACGAGACGAGTGGGAATCAACTCGTTGTGTTCATTGGGAACAACGGTTATTCCGCCCTTCTTAGGCACACAATGGATTGGACTAACCCATGGTGAATCCGAAATAGGGTAAATCATACCCGCATCAAGAAGTTTGAGAACCTCTGTTTTGATGACTTCATGGATTTTTGGATTCACCCTTCGTTGGCTTTGAATCGTGGGCTTAAAGTCGTCCTCCATGAGAATTTTGTGTGTGCAGAAGTGAGGATCAATTCCACGAATGTCCTAAATCTTCCAAGCGATAGCCTTCTTATGATCCTTCAACACAGCGACAAGTCGAGCTTTCTCTTCATCCTTCAAATCCTTAGCAATGATGACTGGCGACTTCTTCTCTTCTTCGAGGAATACATACTCAAGATGGGGTGGCAACTCCTTAAGTTCTAGATCCGGAGGATTGTCGACGGGAGGCGTATTCGAAGTCGGAGTCTCGATAGCAATAACAGTGGGAGATGGAGGGGAAGGATTGTCTTCTCTGAGGAGGTTTGCAATGAAACTGAGATCGTCATCCCAATTGGCAGTAGAATCGTCATTGTCTTGCTTCACATCTTCCAAGGTGGCTTCTAAATCTTTCCAAAGGAAATCACTTTCTCCAAATAGAGATAGTGATGAGTCGATAGAGGAAACGGTCTCAACATTAGGAAGAGAGATAGGAATGTTTTTACAAGCATCCTTGAAGTGTTCTTCACAAGCCTCATCAAGAACGTCAATACAATTAACGCTCTCATATGAATAAGGCTGTTTAGACAACTTTCCCATGTTGAAGACTACTTTATCGTCACCCACTCTCATGATAAGCTCACCGGCTTCAACATCAATGAGAGTGCGACCGGTCCTCAAGAATGGACGACCAACAATGAGTGGCACACGGGGGTCCATCTCGTAGTCGACGACAACAAAATCAGCAGGGAAGGTGAATTTGTCGACTCCTACAATGACGTCTTCGGCTATCCCCACAGGATAAGCAACCGTACGGTTAGCTAATTCCAAAGTCATTTTGGTGGGGACTAGCTCTGGGAGAGATAATTGCGTCCAAACACTTAGAGGCATGAGATTAATACTGGCACCTAGATCGGCTAGGGCCATACAATTCTCTACTCCCGGGAAATTGCAAGGGATAAGAAAACGACCCGGATCACCAAGCTTGGTTGGCAATTTCCTTAAGAGCACTGCAGAGCAGTTCTCATTAAGTTGGGTGTTGGCAATATCGAGGAGCTTTTCCTTGTCGCTCAGAAGATCTTTAAACATTTTGGCATACTTGGGCATGTGAGCGAGAGCCTCAGCGAAGGAGATATTGAAATTCAGTTGTTTGAACATTTTTAGGAAGTTCGAAACTTGAATATCATCCTTGCTCTTTTGCTTCTCTTTCCTCAACCTAGATGGATAAGGTATATTGGATGAAGAGGAAGGCTTTAGAAGAATAGGATCACTCACAACCACGGGTGGAGGAGGGGTAGAAGGAAGAGGTGGAGAAATTAGGGAAGGAGAAGGATGAGGAATAGAAGCAGGTAACTCGTTCTCCGTAGTCACAACCACCGGTGGAGGTATAGGAAGCTCGGGTTCCTTAGTACCTTTGCCACTTCGAGTAGTGATTGCTTTCATCTCCCCTCTTGGGTTCGCAACGGTGTTACTCGGAAGAGTACCCGAAGAAGAGGGTTGACTACTTTGGAAGAAACTAGCCATCATGTTCCTTAGATCATTAGTTTGGCTATCCAACGTGTTTCTCATGTCTGCTCTCAAATCGTTTCCTTGCTTGACCAAGTCTGCTTTCAGGTTGAGCACCTCTCTCTGAAGATTTCCCACTATCGCATCGTTAGTCCTCATATAAGTTTCCACTTCTTGGTGAAGAGCGGTGGGTTGGTTGGGAGGAGCATTGTATGCAGGTGGTTGGTAAGCAGGTTGTTGGTAGACTTGATTGTTTCTTTGAGGTGGTTGTTGTTGCTTGTGAGGAGGGATGTAAGGTTGTCGAGGTTGTTGTTGTTGTTGAGGAGGACGGTTAAGGTTTTGTTGTTGGTTTGGGTTGGTGGGAGGAAAACCAGGTGGTGAAAGATAGTTGTTTGATCGATAGCTAAGCAAGTTACGGTCACCTTGAGGTCTAGCTTGATAAGCAGGTTGAGGAAAGGTGCCATATGCCGCATTCACATTCTCAGCAGGGTAATCTTGGGTGGCGGTACAAGTTGTGTAAGAATGAGGACCACCGCATATTTCACAAGGTTGGCTTACAGCGTTCTCTTGAGCGTTTTTTGGCGTTGTTGCTGTTGTTGTTGCTGACGGTGTGGGTGACAAGCGATTCAAGAAGCGTAGTGATTTTGTCTAATCGCTTGTCACTGTCATTAGTGCTAGCACTAGCAACATTGGTCCGAACACTCTTGGTTTGCACACGAGATTTATTCTCAATGATATCCCAAGCAGCATTGGAAGTCTTAGCCAATAGATTACCCCCCGAGGCACTGTTCAGTGAATCTTGGTCACTCATGCTTAAACCATTGTAAAAAGTATTGATTTGATGTACTTTGGTAAAACCATGTTGTGGGCATTTTCTTAAAAGATCTTTAAAACGATCCCAAGATTCACTGAATGACTCATCGTACTTTTGTTCAAAATTTATGATCTCATTCCGCAAAGCGGTAGTACGAGAGGGTGGAAAAAAATAATTTATAAACTTTGTTTCCAAATCCGTCCACCAAAAAAAAAATGGTTAATGATACATTCAACCAATGAACCCGAGAGAATACTCTGTGGCGGTTCCTTAGCAAGCCAATGCCTGGCTTTTCCCTCTAAAGAAAAGGGAAAAAGTTGTAACCTTATAACTTCTTGTGGAACCCCATTGAACTTGACCGTGTTGGTGAGTTGAAGAAATCTCTTGATGTGGTCGTGTGGATCATCAATGGTGCGTCCCAAGAATGGTTGAGCAAAGACCATCTGGATAAAGCCTGACTTGAGCTCGAAATTGTTGGCGGCAATTGGATGGATGACAATTGGATCCGTGTTGCCATCGACATGAGCTTGGAGCAATTCAATCATTGGGCGATTATCCGGAAGGGGTTCATTGTTGTTGTTATTCATGTTGTTGAAAGGTGGGTTGTTGTTGTTATTATTATTTGGAGGTGGTATGTTATTGTTGTTTTGTACCCCAGCCATGTCTAAGTTATCGAGAGGCTCGGGCTCTTGATAAGACGTGGATCGAGTGCGCATACACCTGCAAAAGAACGAACAAAGAGAAACAAAGCACAAATATTTTTGGTTTTTATGTTTTTTACTTTTTAGGAGTTTTGAAAATTTTATATTTTTTAGTGTTTTTGAAAATTTTTAAAAAAAGTAACGTTCACGGGGAACGGATCCCAAAATCCAAATTCTCACAAAAAACTTTTGATCTTAACGAGAAGAGCCGGCAGCGGCGCCATTTGATACAAGCTTTTTAGTGTGATGGAAAAGTTCGATTCTCGGAATCCTCTCGAATTGATCTCAGTTAAAAGTGGAATGATTTGTTCTTGGTGACAAAAAGTGGATTTGGTTTTCTATTCTAAATAAATGAAGCAAATAAAGATTAAAGCCAGAAACAAAAGATCAAAAACAGTTTAAATGATAAAGTAGAAAAATACCCTTACTGAAAATGAGTGCTATATGGAATAAATGGAAAAGATGCCCTATTCGGAATAAAAGAACTCTATTCGGAAAAATAACCTTATACGGAAAAATCAGCTTATGCGGAAAAAGGGTGCTATTCGGAAAAATATCTCTATGCGGAATATTATACCCTATGCGGAAAATTACTCTATGCGGAAAAGAAGCACTATGCGGAAAACATCTCTATGCGGAAAAAATGCCCATTCGGAAAGAGAATACTATGCGGAATAATTGCCTTATGCGGAAAATTAGGCTATTCGGAAAAACATCACTATGCGGAAAAATCAGCTATGCGGAATATATAAAATATTCCGAGTAAAGGAAATGTAAACACCCCTATTCGGAATATCCAGGATTCCGAATAAGGGAGATATAAAATCGTCTGTTCGGAAAGTTCTGGAATGAAAGAACAGTGACAGTAGCGAAGAACAGGGGACACGGTTTTAAATCCAAAATCAACTCTGATACTTAAAAAGGTTTTACCAAATCAAACACAAACCATTTAAATACCATAAGTAATAAATCCCACCAATAAAAACACTATATCAACAACTTTTTAAGATCAAACTAGAATCAAATAAAAACTTAAGAACTTGAAATAGAAGATGATGAAGATCAAGATGAATGAAAAGATGGAATAGATTGATTAATATAAAAATAACAAGAGTAATGATTACACTTACAAGATTCGAAAAAGGAGAAATGAAAAATCACCAAACACCCTAATGGTGTTTGTGATGCTACGAACCAAGAACTGGGAAAAAGAAAAATGAAGCTAACTCCCTAATTGTGTGAAGGGAGTATCTATTTATACTCCTAGTGGTTGGTTGGTGAGTGGGCTTTCTCCCTTTCTTCTTGTCTTCTCGTCTTATCAGAAAAGTTGACGTTTTCGATTCTGATTCGGGATTTGTCGTCGATTAAATTCAACTCGTCTTTTAATTTCTTCGTTAAATAGACTCGAGTTTCTTCGACTTATGAAAATCTTCCGTCTTTAGTCCTTTTCTTCGATAAATCTTCGAATAGGCCCAGTGACTTCAAATCTTTTGCATCTCTTGGACAATAGACTTTATCTTGAGTCTTTTTCCTTGATAAATCCCGTGCAATCCCATGTTTTCTTTAATATTTATCCGGTTAGCTCTGAAAACACAATAAACACAAAAACCACGCATAATTCCAAACAAATGATATTAAATACGTGTTTTGGTCTCGTTTTAGTCCGAATTAAGTGGTAAAAGGATGGGTGTTTACACACCTGTCACCTTGGTTTTAAAAATCTTTCGTTATCTATAACGAGAGCTCTGGTACCAAACTGTAACACTCTCAATTTCGTATTGGGTCAGTGGAAGGGTCAGTAGAGTGTTACGGGATAGCACAATAACTCAAATCATAGACAACGCATAAAAATGGTTGTACAAGTTGTACGATACATTCATTCGAATAAAAGTTTTAAGTTTACATCAGGTCACCAAGTTTCACAGTCATAAAGTTTACAAAACATAGATCGAATGAATATTTTATTATGTGGGCCATCAGAGTCGATCTCCATCCAAGTTACCTTCAAGCACATGAGATAAAACATGCGAAAATTATATCAGCGAATGCCGAGTGAATTCATAGAGTTTAATAAAACTGTTACATAAAACAGTTATAGAAAGCAGAACACAAGTATAATATCAAAAGTGAGTCCTCGTATTGATAGTCAGGCAATATATATAAATCAAGTCATATATCTTAAACCGTCCATGAGACCGTAGTCTCAATATTATCGTTAATTGCATTGTATCATATCGGATATTTGGATTACATTGGATTATTACTAGCCGCATGACATTGCTAGCTTACTATAACAAAAAACGGGCCGCGAACCCGACAAACAATTTCCCCATCTAAATTAGCGTTTCTTCACAATCCCGAATACGTATATGCGGCTAACGGTAACTATTCAACGAAAGGCTATCAAGCCCGACCTCAAGGTGATCGTAACTTGCTAAGTTATCGTTCCAACAACATTCTTTCACCACCCGGTTTTTCTCTTCAAAACCACAACCCAAACAACTTCAATAGAAGCAATCCAAACCAACCTCGATCTTCTAATCCATATCCACCACCCGCTCACCAAGCTCCACCCCTCACTCAACCCACGACATTTAATCAATATGTTGAAACTTTCTTGAGGACCCATGAGAGGTGGTGAAAAACCTTCAAACCCAAATTATTAACTTGAAAGGTGATATCACTAAACAAGGGAATGATATTCGAATAGAGCAGAGGAATGACATGCGAACTTCTTTAAGCAATCAAACGAATGATTTGAGGGATATGATGGCTAGTTTCTTCCAGAGTAATCAACCCTCTACTTCGGGTTCTCTTCCTTCGAATACCGTGACCAATCCTAGGGCCAATGTGAGTGCAATTACCACAAGAAGTGGGAATACCCATGAGGGACCGTCCATCTCTTCGCCAATAAAGGAGAGACAAGGCCCGAAGGTCAAAACGAGTAATCCTACTCCCCCTTCGGTGACTCATACCTCACCCACTTATTGTGACATTCCTCCCCTGAGTGATCCTTCAATCCCCCCACCTCCTCCTTTCATTTCTACACCTTCCCCTTCGGTTCCTACATCGATTCCTTCCATCCCCACCCCTCTAGCTAAGGTTGCTCAAGAAGCGAGTCCTTCTCCTTTTAAAACTTCACCATCTAGGCCTAATATTCCTTACCCTTCTCGGTTCGACACGGCTAGATTACTGACCAAGGATGACACTTAAGTGTCAAACTTTTTGAAAAAGATTTCTGGAGTGAACATCACCATTAGCCATGGTGAAGCTCTCGCCCAAATGCCCAAATTTGTTAAGATGTTTAAAGATTTGCTTAATAAGAAGGAAAAAATGGCAGAGTTTTTCAACACTCGATTAAATGAGAATTGTTCTGTAGCCTTCATAAAGAACTTCAGGAAAAACATGGAGATCCTGGTCGTTTTGTGTTACCTTGTACATTTTCCAAAACCGAAGAATTTATTACCTTAGCCGATCTCGGGGCAAGTATAAATTTAATGTCATTAAGTTTTTGGAAGAAGTTATTGATGTGGTGTTTTTACTACTCTTTAGGAAAAGAGAGCAAAAATGGTAAGTATTAAGTGTCGGTTTAGGAAAACCAAGCACTAATGACCCGAAAGTGGGGATCGTTCTCAAGGAGGCAAGTGTGTTGTGCTAAGAAATGATTAATGGTTTGTGATTATATTGATAAGAAATGAAAAGAAGAAAAGAGATTAGAAGATAATGACGGTTACGATTATGAATTAAACTAAGACGAATAGTCGAGCACGTAAACCGGTAAAAAATGACAAAATTAAAAATTTACCCTAAAAATTCCTAGAAAATTGCAATAAATCCTAAAAAATGTAATTAGAGTTTACAAAACATCAAAAATACTCAAACTTTTTGTTTAATTAAATAATATTTTTTTAATGCTAATTAAAGCCCAAAAAAACAATTTAATTAACAAAAGCCCAAAATGAGATTTTTTTTTCACTTGTAAATCTCTAAAATACCTTAACTAAATTTATAACTATTTTTTGAAAATTTTAAAATTAATTAAAACTATTTAAAAACAATTAAAAACTATTAAAACATAAAATAATTCTAAAAATTAATCTAATGACAATAAAATTACACTAAAAATTGCAAAATTCCTATTTTAATGTATTTGAACTAAGAAAAATGAAAAACTTTGAAAAATCTAAAAACTAAAATTTAATAATAAAATAATATTAAAATAATATTAAAAATCCAAAAATTATAAAAAAAACTATAAAAACTTGCAAACTAGTTTATTTTAACCTAATTAAACAGAAAATGAACTTGAAATACCAAAAATACCCCTATTGGGCCTTCAAATGGGCCAAATACCCAAACAGATCCTTAATGGGCTTAGAATTGGGCCCAATAAGAAAAAGGCCTCAGAAATGGCCCAAAAGCTCCAGTCAAGCTTAAAATTTGATTTTTAACACAATTTTCCAAAGGCCCAAAAGTTGAAAATGAGCTTAAGCTAGCTTATTTCAAAACAGCTTATTCTTAATGGGCTTTTTGGCCCATTAAGCTATACGCTGATGCCATAAGCTAAGATTTTACCCACGTCCTTCTCTTGACCTAATTAAGCTATTTGCAAAAAGAAACTTGAAATAAGCTCAAGGAATAAGCCTGAAATAAGCCAAAGATCTCTTCACAAAATGACAAAATAGTCGTTTTTGAGTTCTAGGCTATTTCTGGAGCTGATTCAAGTTGCAATAAGTCACAAATGGCTAAACTATGCTTAATCAACAAAAAGTTTTCCAATAAGCACACTCAATAAGCTGAAATTAGCAAAAAGCTGATTTTGAAAAAGACAAAATAGTCGTTTTCTAGTCAAACCTAAAACAAAAAAGCTGTAAACTTCCAGAATCACTTATAAGCTCAAAATATTAAGACATATCACAAAAAATAAGTTGTTGCACATTGGAATAAGCTAGATTGAACAAGTAATAAGTTGTTTACAAAATTGCACTAGTAGTGGCTAGAAGCAGGGGAAGGGAGTTCCCACTGCCTTGACTTTTTGACTTTGAATTTTAGAGAGTTTCACTTGGTTTTGTTGGACAATCAAGGCACACTTGTGATCAGTGAACCACAAGGAGTCAATAAAAAGCAAACAATCACAAAAACACACAGCCAATCAATGCAGTTAATTCAATCTATGATCAGATATGTTCTAGACAAGTAATAAGCAGGTCTGAAGATTATAAGCTACTTTTAAGCTAGTAAAAGATAACCACAAACCACCAAATGCATAAACAAGCTCAATATAACTCAATGACACACAAATAAAGTCAATTCAAGCAATGATTCCAACTTATGAACAAGATTCAAGCATAAACATGTCACTGATGAACAAATAACATGCAAGAACAATGTTTGCTGAACTAATTGGCCAAATCTTGAATTTTAAACCCTCAAATCTACAAATCAGATTACTCAAACTATGTTTAATCACTTGTTAACCCTAGATATGCATATATTCTAGGTGTTCACCAAATTTCAGTCAACAAAGTCCTAAAACAAGCTAGTTATGCATTGATTTCAGATTTGATGTTATAAAGCTCATTTTTTGCAAATATCAGACCACAAACACTTCAATAACAGATATCAACAATGGGCAGCCTTAAACAGATACTCACACATGCATAAAAACCATAAAGCAGACAACCCCAAACACCCCTTTCAATTCTTAATCAAAGATTTATCAAAGCAAAAGTGTATAACAGATTAATCCAAGCCTAATCAAGCAGCATACCAACAACACTAAGCATAATCAACAAGATTCGGGCATAAAAACAACACATACAATAGCAGAATCACAAAATCACTTAAAACCAGAAACTTAATCAAAAAGATGAAAATTTTAGAATTCAAACCTCCAAAATGTACATCCACACTTTGGAATCAATGAGCTGAGGTGCTAGCAAGAACAAGCACCAGCTTCCACTACTAAGAACAAAAAACAAGCCCAACCAAAGGCTTGACCCTAGGTTAGCACAAATCAGATAAATCAAGGTGACAAAAGACTAAGTCTTTGCAACACTTATGCTCTCACAAGCCTTGTACCTTTCCTTAAGGCCTCACTACCCCTTAATCAACCAAGATTAGGAGGCTATGATCACCCTTATGTTCAAACTACAAGCTGTTGAACCAAAATCACTTAGCAAACAACTTAGGAATATTTTTGTTATAAAAACGTATAAACAACTTCCAATATTGCTTAAGCTAGTTGATTTGTGACTTATGTCACTTAAAGAAACACCTCAATGAACAATCCTCACCAAGCATAAGCCAAATTCTTGACCTCAGCAAGAACAAAGGGACTCACAGGCTTATAGGCAGTCTTGGACATGTTCAAGGTTTTTTTTAAGTACAAAAACGTGACAATTAACTACTCAATACAATAACAAACAATGGAACTCAGTTTTAAATCATAACACAACACCACAATTTCATAAATTCAGAAAACAGGCTTTACAAGGTTTGACAAATGAAAAACTGAGAACAAGGCTAAATATTGTGATACTAATGCCTTATATAGGCTACATGAAACCTAGAAATGCTGAAAAACAAAGAAAAACCCTAGTAATAAACTTCCAGAATTGCCCTTGAGGTTTTGAAAATTCTTGAACATGTGACTTTGTTTTGGCAGTTTGTTGAGGTGTGAGCTGTTGTAATATGATCAAATGGTCTATAATAAGCTTAGAAAGTAAGCTTGTATTGGGGCGTTGGATTCCCTTGGAATATTTGTCTTCTTCCTCAAACGTGTAGCAGGGCACTATACATGTGAGCACATGAGTGACGTGGCAAGGCAAATGTGAGTTGGGTTTTGATTATGGCACCATTAATCATTAATCTGGAGGTGATTAGGGTTTAATTGTTGGTAATTAACAAATGCCCAAATTTGTTCTTAAGTGAATAGTGACTAAGTTTGATCTGATTAGGAAAAGATTAAGGTTTAGAAAGATGTTTAGGCACCAAGGTTTAATAAATAATAAACCGGTTTAAGTGGAAGGGTGACATGGAGGAAAGCTGGGTGGTGATTGGTGGATTTTGGTGAGTGGGGCACGTGTCACACCCTCACTCGTCTTGGTATCTATTCTTGTCTGCCAGTTTAAACCTCTCATCTCTTTTTCTTTTGTCACTTTGGTTAGAAAGTTAATAAATCCGATTTCCTTTGTTATTGAAGTTTCATTTTTCTCACTTTAGCCACAAATACTTTTCCAAAGTATTTTCAGGGGTATTTTCAGGGGTATTTCTTGCCATTTGTTGATTCTTGAAGGGTTTTTTTGGCATTTTCTTCAAAGATGATGGTCTTGACTTGTATTGTTGACTTTGTGGAGGACTGAAATTGACAAGTCTTCATTTTTGAGGGACCATTCTTGCCAATTGATCAAAGTGGAGGATCCTTTTTGCAATTTTGACAAACTTCAAGGACCAATCTTGTAATTATGAATATACAAGGGTTTAAAGTGTCAATTCTTCAATATTGGAGGACCCTTCTTGCATAATCTTCAAATCTTCAAGGTTTATTCGTGGAAAATCATCACTTGGGCTTGGTTCATTGTGCGGCTTCTTTTCCCGTGTTCGTTTTTGCATGTTCTTTGTGATCTTTTGTCATTTTCTCAATATCCGTACCTAAAATACACAAGTAACAAACACAAGCATATATTTGGCATTTTTGATGATATTTAATGCATTTAAAGCCCGTTTTGGACGATGAGACTACGTACAAAAGTAGTCTCATCACTCCCCCATACTATACCAATGCTGTGCCCTTACGCAATGCTAGAATAAGGTATCGTAACATCTCCAAAATTAATTTTTATTGAATGATAAACTAGCTATAATGTATGATTTTCCTCGCAAAATGGGATGTTTTGGTTCATAGAATAAGAACATGTGAATGCTTCGTTAGAAATAATTTCAGCGTCCTCGATTTTCACCTCAATTCCATGCCAAGCATGCAACGAGATCATTGTCATTATAAGTTTGTAATGCTAACACTACTCATATGCCCTAATCACGTCCTTATCCTCCCATTTTCCTAAGTTGTATCTCTTATATTTTATTTTGTCTTGAATGTTACGAGGATACATTTTGACTTATGCGATGATAGTGATTTAGGTCTAATTATAGAGTCCTAACGGTGTAACCAAGACCATCGAATTAATAACCCCTCCTAATAGACAAAGATGTCTAAAAAATTAAGTCAACGAGAAGGATCGATAAACACGGTTTTATAACGGTTTTGAACATGAGACTTGTTCCACGACTTTTATACGCCCCCTAACGGAAGGGCCTTATAATCATAGGTTTACCTCCATCTTTTATTCAACTTCGCCATGAAGCTTTTATTATGAATTCGGTCTTGCCTTGCCTTTTATTTAACCTCGCCATTAGGTGTTTATTGTGGCTAAAGCCGTATATCCTCACGCTAAAAGCAAATTTTGGATCTCTAAAGCTTCAAAGATTAAGGCATAATTCACTTTCAATTTTGCATAGATTTTTCGGCCTTGTGAGCTTCAAATTGTTTGCTTGATTTAGGTGAGCACTTGAAATCGTATTATTGGGTGAAGCTTTCGATTATTCGGGTTGCCAATACTTCAAAACCGTGACGTTGGCGATACCTTAATGTCTTCCCCATTTAATTACATGGAAGCTACTAGAAAAGACTAGAAACCAACAATCAAGACTAAACCGCTAAGTCAATATTTATTAAGCAAAAAATATTTACAATCGAAGGGAGAATAAGCCAACAACGAGAACGCATGAGTTTTTGAAAGAATACGAGTACTCTACGTTTAACATAGTAACTTATAATTAACTCTATCATTTCTCGTCCCTATTTAAGAGACTTAGCCTAATATAAAGTTAAGGAATCGAAGGTAAGTGCTCAACACGCACGGTCGAGTCAAAAATTACTCTTATTCTTGCCATCGGAAAATCTACATTCGTGTCTTCAAACACTTATAAAACATGAGAAAATTTTTAAAATTTGGTCATTTTTAGCCTTATTTGCAACCAAACGATAAACAAAAAGATAAACTTTGGAAAACGTGAAGGTTTGGCAAGGCAAGTATCTATTCACCCCCCCCCCCCATACTAAAGTTAAACATTGTCCTCAATGTTTCGAGTCAAAGGGTTCGAAAACCCCCATACTAGAGACGTAGTCGAATGCTTAATCTAGCGTGGAAAGGGTGTAACCGTTAAATTTAAAGCCGCTTATGAAGTGTGCTATAAACCTAAGGTTAGAACATCAAAGGATATATCATGGATATTGAGAAATTCTTCCAAGCAAACGGTTGAGTGCTCCCATAAAACGAACACGAGAGGCTCCAATCGTGAAGATTATAATCATCTAAAATCCACAATTCACAAACAACTACGAAACAAAGGTTGGAAGGACACAAATCCCCACACATTAAACTAATTAGAAAGTGATAATATGTACATGGATAAGCATGTGACTCCCCCACGAGGCACCTTGTTTTTTATAACCGAGTCAAAAGCTCGACTCGAATCCCCCATAAATGTGATCATTTAGGGATAATCATGATATGGTCAATTTTTGGTGGGGCTTACATGATAAACAAGGCCCAAAAACAACCGGTATTAAGGACTAAGTCATTGATGGTGTAAAATACCGAGATCGAAGATGGTGTTCTCGTTTTCATTGGATAAACAAACCAACGCCACCTCAAGATGCGCCAACACAAACCCAAAGGGTTTAAAGAACATAGATGAGAAGAAATAGAAGGGTGGGACAATGGGTAAGTCATAAAAACCATGAGCTACTCGAGGTAGACTCGCACCAATAAAATAGAAAGATTTTCCATTTATTGCATCGGTGGAAGACCAAGATTTCCCTTTATAAGCAATTCCGGGATCAAATATCTTGTCCTTAGTGGAGAAAGGGAAGGGAACATAAGGGGATTCCCCCACACTAAGTCCACACAAAGCATCGTCCAAAGGAGAAGACGAGCTTGTAGCACTCAAAACACGAGGTGATGACGGAGTTAGCATTGTAGAAAAATCTTTTAAATCCAATTCTAAATTTTTCCTTTTTCATCTTTTGAAAACTCCTTATGAAAACCCGACTTGATTATGTCAAAAATATTTGGTGTTTCTAAAACGATGTTAGTCACACTAAAAATTCTCACATTTGAAACCGTTTTGGTTTTAGTGGTGGTAATTCTCAAAACGTTTGTCAACAAAGAACACCGCCCTGTTGGGAATAAATTATGGGTCAGTTCACTAGACGCTGATAAGAAGAATTCAAGCGCTGATAAGATGACATTGGACGCTGACAGCCAAGCGTTGACATTTGAAGAAGTCAACGCTGACAGCCTTGAAGACTAGCACTGATGGAATATATCTTCATGCGAATCTTTTTGTTTATTTGTTTCTTTATTTGTGTATGGTAAAGATAAGCTCGACATTGTATTTTCCATTATTATCTTTACCTAGAATAGTTGATTCGTAGCTTATTGTACAAGACTTCTTAATCTATAAAAGAAGATCTTTTAGGTTAATGTTAATCATCAGTTATAATAAGTTTTCACAAGTTAAATCTCTTTCATTGTAATCAAGTTCGATCATTCTAATACAAGTGAAAGTTTGTTTAACATCTTTGTGTTTTAGATTAAGTGTTAATTCCGCATAACACTTAGTTACTTTATTCATAAGCAAAGGTTTCTCTACGTGTATTACTTGATCTAATCTCGTATACACAAAGCTTAATCGATCTAAGTTTGGGATCAACAAGTGGTATCAGAGCTTGTTGAGAAACTTTTGATCTTTAAGTAACGCAAGAACCCTAAAACACCAAAAACCCTAAAAACCCTAAAATTCTCAAAACCCTAAAAACATCATGTCTGGCTCAGAACAACCTCCTGCTCCTGTTTTGCTTCAAAACAACACCACAAACCCTAGTATCAAAATTCCCATGTTTGATGCCAGGAACTTCGAGCTTTGGAAGTCCAATTTTAAGCAATATGTAGCCATCCATGACTACACTCTTTGGGAGATTGTTGAATATGGGAACACATTCAACAAAGCTCAAAAGATTACTAATGCTATTGCTGCAAGGGTAGCTGTTCCTAATTGTCCTGAAGCTGATAAGAAGGAAAGGCCTGAAGATGGAAGAGCTGTATCTGCTGAAGATATAGCCAAGAAAAGGGTGGACATGAAAATTTTGAACATCATGAAACACGCCTTGGGTCATGAGAATCAGCACAAGTACAAACGCTTTGAGTCTGCAAAAGAGCTTTGGGAAGCTCTTGAAGTAGCACATGGTGGCAATGCTGACACAAAAGAAGAAAAGAAGAAGCAACTCATGCATGAGTATGCTGTCTTTAAGGCTCAACCCAATGAGAATCTCAGCAGTGTGAGAAGTAGACTGCTTGACATTACAAGTCAACTTTCCTTCATGGGAACACAAATTGATGACCCTGACTTGAATGCTACTTTTCTCAAAAGCCTTGGTGATGTATGGAAGATTGAGTCAAGATCCATTCTTGTCAATAACACCCACAAAACCTCTAGGTTTGATGACATCTTCAACAAACTAAGACTGTTGGAGAATGAATGGCTTTTGGAGAGTGATAATAAATCTTCCAGTAGCAACATGGCCTTCTTCTCACAAAGTGAAGGTCAATTTGATTCCATGAACTCCTATGGACATCCAGTCACTGGATCTGCATGTGTCAACGCTGGATCACATCATATCAGTGTTGGAACACATCCTGTCAGCGCTGGATCATATCCTGTCAACGCCTCATACTCAAGCGTTGACACTCACAACTTTGGCGCTGATAGAATTAAACCTGCTGGTTTAGATCTAGATACTGTGTGCATTCATTGCTTCTTTGCCCAGTGATTCAAGGATTACATATGAGGATCTTGAGCAAATAAGTGATGAACAATTAGAAGAGATGGACATCAAGTGGACTATGGCTCTTGTAAGTTTAAGAGCAAACAGGTAATAAAAGGTTCAAGAAGAAGATGACCTTTGATGCTAAGGATGTTGCTAGATTTGACAAATCCAAAGTTGAGTGCTACAATTGTCATCGAATGGGGCACTTTATGAGGGAATGTAGATCTCCAAGAAGATCTGATGCTGGTAAGCCTTCAAGCCAAATGGTTAAGAGCCAAGATTCCAAGGCCATGGTAGCTGTTCAACAAATTGATGGTGTTGGAGGATGGGACTGGAGCTGGAACTTTTTGGATAAGGATGAGGAAGAGGACAGAGCTTTGGTTGCTGAAGTTAAAGAAGAGCATGTTGAATATGCTCTCATGGCACACTCCTCCTCTTCATCAGATAATGAGGTATATGATGATGCTTTCTGTTCTAAGGGTTGTCGTTTAAATACTAAAAAACTAAATCAAGAGATAGTAAAATTATTAGATGAGGCAAGTGCTGAAAGATGCAAAGTATCTAATTATCAAATTGCTCTCACCCAAACAGAAAGGACAGTAGCTGAGTATAAGAAAATAGAGTTTGATTTAAAGGATAAAATAAATATCTTAAATCATGAGTTACATCAAAGTAAAGATATTCAAGATATCACAAACAGGGTTAATCTTGATTTGATAGCTAAGTTAGATGAGGCTAACAAAAATAAAGATAATGTGAGTCTTAAAATCCAGAGATTTGATAAGGCCACACAATCCCTAGGAGAGTGTGTTAGTAAACAAAGAGACTCTAAGGACATGAGTGGGATTGGGATGAAAGATTATACTGGTGTTCCACCACCAGCTGGGGATTTCTATGGTGTCCAATCAAAGGACTTATCTTGGACTGGCTTGCCAGAACTCCAAGAGAAGGAATTCATTCCTCCACCTAGAGTGACTTCCCCAGTTGAAGAATATAAACAAAAACTAACTGACCTAGATGAGTGGAAGAAAGCTAACCACACTTTGTTTGTTAAGGGAGGGTTGTTGTGTGAAAGTCCAAATGAGCCCACACCAATTACGAGCCATGATCCTACACCTATTAAAATCACACACCCAACCACTGGCAAAGCTGTTGACCTTGGCCCACAAACTGTTAGAAAACCTAGTGTTAAGTATGCAGAGATGTATAGGAATACTAGGTCACCAAAAAGCCAAGTTAGTAACCATGGAACAGGCTTCTTTGCTTCTAGACCTAAGACTATGTCTAGAAAAGCTTGTTACACTTGTGGTAGCTTTTCACATTTGGCATACAAATGTGTCAACGCTTCCAATGTCAACGCTGATAGGAACCATTTCAGCGCTGACAAAAGTCAACATAGGTCAAACACTTTCAGACCCAATACCTTTGTGAACAAAAGTTCACAAGTTGTTAGACCAGCCCCATTCTTTTCTAGAGGGTCTAACACACATGGCCTAAGACCTTTCCAAAAGTCAAACACTTGGTCCAATAGGCAATGGGTTCCTGTAGCAAACCCTAGGTTTAACGCTGATAAAGGCAATCGGGGCGCTGACAAGAACAATTTCAGCGCTGACAGACACATTGCCAAACCTAGGTATTTGCAACCACAGGGAAATGGGTCTAAAGCTTCTACTAGCTTAACATGGAGACCAAAACAAGACCAAAACCCTAATTCTACTGGTCTTTCTATGACATGCAACAGGTTTCATTATATTTCAAAGGTCATGTCAAGACCAATTGGGGTTAACTGGGCATTTCATCCAAAAAGGGATGAAAATGGGGTTGTTATGAGAACCAAGTCTGTTCTTGTTGAACAACCAGATGAATCCAAGTCTTCCAAGGCTTGGGTTCCCAAAGAAAACTAATGTGTTTTCTTTATGTGCAGGGCATTCAGAAGAAGATCAATGATTATGGATATTGGGATAGTGGATGCTCAAGGCACATGACAGGAAAGGAAGACTATCTGACAAACTTCACTCCTATTCAAGATGGTGATAAGGTATACTTTGGAGGGGGCTATGGCACCATCACAGGAAAAGGAACCCTTATCACCAATAATCTACGTTTTGAGAATGTCTTCCTAGTAAAAGAACTGGATTATAATTTGTTTAGTGTATCACAAGTGTGTGATAACAAAAATAAGGTTCTTTTCATAGATACTGAGTGCTTGGTGTTAAGCAAAGATTACAAGCTCCCTGAGGAGAAATACATAGAATTTAGAACACCAAGGCATAAAGACATATATAATGTTAATCTTAATGGAATTAAGATGAATAATAAAATGATGTCATGTTTTTATGCTAAAGCTTCAGTAGATGAAAGTAATCTTTGGCACAGGAGATTAGGGCACATAAACTTTAAAAATATCAATAGACTTGTGAGACTTGGTTTAGTTGATGGTTTGCCTGAAAAGGCTTTCCACAATGACCACTCTTGTGTTGCATGTCTTAAGGGCAAGCAGCACAAGGTCTCATTCAAATCTAAACAGGTGCACTCTAGTTCTAAACCACTTCACTTATTGCATATGGACCTCTTTGGTCCAACTAATATAGAAAGTTTGAAGGGTAAATCATATTGTTTTGTCATCACTGACGATTTTTCCAGGTTTACATGGACTTTCTTTTTAGCCAAGAAAAGTGAAACTGCCCAAAGTTTGATTAATTTCATTACCCAGATTGAAAAGAAGAATGGTAATGAGGTCAAAATTCTTAGAAGTGACAATGGGGGTGAGTTTAGAAATCAATTGTTAGATGATTTTTGTGCCAAGAAAGGGATTACTAGGCAGTTTAGCATAGCTAGAACCCAACAGCAAAATGGGGTTGCTGAAAGAAAGAATAGAACCCTAATTGAAGCAGCCAGAACCATGTTGGCTGATGCCCACTTTCCTATAGCCTTTTGGGCTGAAGCTGTTAACACAGCTTGTTATGTTCAAAATAGGGCATTGGTCAACAAAATACATAATAAGACACCTTATGAGTTACTTTGGGGAAGGAAGCCAAATATTGGCTTTCTCAAGCCTTTTGGTTGTCATGCAGTTGTTTTAGAAACTAGTGATGCCCTAGGTAAATTTGATACAAAAGGTGATGAAGGCTATTTCATGGGTTATTCAGTGCAGAGCAAAGGATATAGGGTTTACATTAAAAAGGAAAAACGTATACTTGAAAAAGTACATGTTAGGTTTTTAGAGAGTAAACCTAGTGATCCTGAAAGTGGTCCAAATTGGTTGTTTGACTTGGAACCTTTGTCTAGAGCTTTAAATTATATGCCTGTTACTAATCCAGACATTGTGAAGGTAACTTCAAGTGTTTTGGAAAAGAGAATTGGTAATGTTTCAGGTACACAGGTTGCTAAGAAGGATGGACCACCAGCAGTTGAGTCATCTCCCACACAAGAATATGTTACATTTCCTATATGGACAGATGAGTATTATGCTACTGCTGCTGCTGCTAGAAAGAATGATGGTGGTTCTTCAATACCACCAGTTGATAACATGCATGGTCATTCAGGCGCTGACAAGAACAATTCTGGCGCTGACAAGACCACTTCAGACACTGATGGCTCAAACGTTGACAACAATGATTCTGGCGCTGACAAAAGTAATTCCAGCGCTGACAAGCAAAAATCCAACGTTGACAACACTTATGAGTATTTTGTATCTTCCACTTTTGAACAAGGTGAACCTTCAAGAATAAATGAAGAGGTTCAAGATGGAAGAGAGTCTGAAGAAGATATTAGCAACATGGAGGATGACATTGAAGACAATAGAATTCTTGAAAATGGAATTCCTAGATCTACTTTGCAGAATCATCCTCCCTCTCAAATCATTGGGAATATCATGACTCCTGTTCAAACTAGAAGATCTCACCAGACTCATGATAGCTTCATTGCTAATATCCACAAGAAGGTTGATACCCCTCTTGTACAAACATGTTTGTTTGCCTGTTTTCTGTCACAACAGGAACCCAAGAAGATTTTTGATGCTCTCAAAGAACCTAGTTGGGTGGAAGCAATGCAGGATGAGCTTCACCAATTTGCTATACAGGATGTTTGGGAGCTGGTTGATTGTCCTAGATATGTGAGACCAATTGGGACAAGATGGGTTCTAAGGAACAAGAAAGATGAAAGGGGTATTGTGGTCAGAAACAAGGCACGTTTGGTAGCTCAGGGATATACACAAGAGGAAGGTATAGATTATGAAGAGGTCTTTGCTCCTGTTGCAAGAATTGAAGCTATAAGAATTTTCCTAGCTTATGCCTCTTGTATGAACTTCACTGTTTATCAAATGGATGTGAAGAGTGCTTTCCTCTATGGAACAATTGTTGAGGAGGTATATGTTATGCAACCTCCTGGTTTTGAAGATCCTGAGAATCCAGACAAGGTTTATAGAGTGAAGAAAGCTATGTATGGACTTCATCAGGCCCCAAGAGCATGGTATGGTACATTGTCCACCTACTTGGTGGAAAATGGTTTTAAAAGGGGCACCATAGATCAGACATTGTTCACAAAGAAGAAAGGTAAGGATGTCTTACTTGTTCAGGTCTATGTTGATGATATCATTTTTGGATCTACTAATCCAAAGATGAGTGAAGACTTTTCCAAGCTTATGACAGATCAATTCAAGATGAGTGCCATGTGTGAGATGAACTTCTTTCTAGGATTACAAGTTCAGTAGAAAGAAGATGGTATCTTCATCTCCCAAGACAAGTATGTAGCTGAAATCTTGAAGAAATTTGGTTTTTCTCCACATGAAAAGAGTGCTTCCACTCCTATGGATAGGGAACACCCTTGGGGAAAAATTGGAGCTGGAAAGGATGTGGATGTTAGGCACTATAGATCAATGATTGGATCATTGATGTATCTTACAGCCTCAAGACCTGACATCATGTTTGCTGTGTGTGCTTGTGCACGCCATCAAGTGACTCCCAAAGAATGTCACCTTTTTGCTGTGAAAAGAATTTTTAGGTACCTAAGTTGTTATCCAGATCTTGGCTTGTGGTACCTAAAAGATTCTCCATTGGAGCTTATTGCATATTCAGACAGTGATTATGGTGGTGACAAGTTTGATAGGAAATCCACAACTGGTGGATGTCAATTTCTTGGGAGTAGACTGATATCTTGGCAATGCAAGAAACAGACAGTGGTGGCAAACTCTACAACTGAAGCAGAATATGTAGCTGCAGCTGCTTGTTGTGGACAAGTCTTATGGATTCAGAACCAGCTGTTGGATAATGGGTATAATTTCATGCATACCAAGATTTTTGTAGACAATAACAGTACTTTATGCATTATTAAAAATCCTGTACATCATTCTAAAACCAAACACATAGAAATTAGACATTATTTTATAAGAGATTGCTTTGAGAAAGGTTTAATACAACCAGATAGGGTAGACACAGAAGATAATGTGGCTGATTTATTAACTAAACCTTTTGATGCTGGAAGATTTCAATATTTGGTAACAAATATTGGAATGGTTAATCTCACTTAATATGTGTTTTGGAACCTTTTTGTAAAAGTATGTACAGGATAATGCATTGTTATTGGTCTTTGTGATGATTTAGATTTTTCCACTTTATTTTTCTAACACTAACAAAGGTAAATGTAACGCTGACAAGTGTTATTTTGCCGTTGTTAGAGATATTATTGTCTAACGCTGACAAGAGTTCCTTCAACGCTGATAAGTGTTGTCGGGGCGCTGTCAGCAACAATGTTAGTCTTGTGGTTTTCAATCTAAATGTGTAGGTGGTGTTAGCTTTATGCCATTGGATACAGATTTGCTTATGGATCTTTGAAGAGCTATTTGGACATGTTTTTGTTTATGGATGATGGTTGGAATATTTATATTCCTATCTTGACATAAATTTTTAATGTTCATATATATTTTGAGAAACTCATGTATCATAGTTTAAGGGGAGGTTTAAGGAACCTTTAGGACTCTTGGGTATTCTTATAATACTCTTATCACAATTCTAGATTGTGTCCACAGGTGAGTATGGGTTAGTTTTACTAAACCATGAGGCACTGTAGCATGCAAAGTTGACAAACTATGCATGCTGCCAAGACATTTTTGGCCTAGAATTGGTTGTGGTCTGTTGGGAGACTTGGGAATATTTTTGTTATGGGTTTACCTGGGAGTTACAAAGGATTTTATGAAATAACTTTGTTGGTAAGTATTTTGGTTAGCAAGGGACACTTGAGGACATTTGTGTCTATCTTGCTTAAGCAAGTGTGCATAAGTGGACAGTGCTTGCCGCCCAGTAATTATTATCAACTTGCAAGATATTTCCCTTAGGATAAATTACTTTGTTAAGGTCTTTTTCTTTTTAAATATTTTTATTTTTAGACGCTGACAAGTTTTTCTCCAAACGCTGTTACGACCAATCGTGACGCTGACAAGGCTTTAGGCAAACGCTGACAAGAAAATATAGCCGTTGGGCGTTGATGGCCTATTTTTGACCGTTGACACCTAGTGGGCCCTATCCAGTTGTTATTTTTTGACTAATCTTTGGCCGTAGTTTTGGGGAGTTGTTACTTTTAATTAATGCATGAGATAACTTATATTTGATTCAATATTTTCATCATTACTCTTTGAATATAACTGCCTCATTTTTGACCAATCATAATCATGCATCTCTCCTATAACTTTGGCTAAACTTTTTATTCTGGGTATTCATATTTTCTTGTCTAACATTTTTCTCCTAGATTTTTCCCATATCACATAACCTAAACAGCTTTATACATGGCACCAAAGTTCAACTCAAACAATCTGACATTGGAGTTCAAGAGCCAACATAATATGGTAGCTTACTTGGCCGCTGATAATGATTTATTCCCTCAGTATTCACAAATGGTGGCATTTTTAAATGCATCCTCAATAAGGTATGCACTTTCTCATGAACCACTAGTCCCTGTCGCACACATTAGACAGTTTTGGAATAATGTTAGTTCCACAACAGCTAATGGAGTGACTACATTAACATCTACTGTTCATGGAAGAACATGGGTGGTCTCTGAAACCTTGGTTCGCCAAGCTTTGCGTCTTGATGACGCTGATGGTGTGACTACCCTTGCCATTGCAACAATAGAACAAGGTCTTAGGGAATTGGGTTATCCTATTCCTGCTGGTAAAACTTTAAATAAATATCATAAGCAGGAATTTCCCTCGGATTGGAAATATTTGATACATGTCCTTCTTCAATGCTTAAGTCCAAAATGTACTGCTTTTAATGAAATAAACAGGTGCATTGCAAGTGCTTTGGTTTGTATGTCACGTGGGCTTAAGTATAATTTTTCAAAAATGATTTTTGAAGGGATGTGTAAAAATAAGGGAAGTAAAATGACTTTGGCTTACCCAAGATTTTTGCAAATGGTGTTTGATTTACAAGAATATTGTACTAGGGATCATGACACTTTTTATGAGATCCCTAAGCAAAAGAAAACCATTTTTGACAAAATGAGCTCCACAAACAGATCTATACCTCTCACCCAAGCCATGCTTGAAGTAATTCAGGCTGCTCAACCACAACCAGACCCTGCACCTCAACTTGAGCCTATCCTTGAACCATTACCTTCACCTGACCACATGGACGTTGACCAAGCCAATGTCAACGCTGACACTCAAAATGTTGGCGCTGACACAGCCAATCCCAACGCTGATGACATCCTTGAACAATCCCAAACACCCCTTAACCAACCAACACCCACACAATCTACCTCATCTTCCACCCCATTACAATCTAGGTTGAATAAACGCCAAAGGACTACTGGAGTGTTCTCCTCTAGTGGTCCTAGCCTTGTAGCAGAGAGAACCACCTCCATAAGTGTGGCTGGTGACATGGATGAGGCTGGGGCTATTGACACGGGCTTAGACGCTGGTCAAGACAGTCCCAACATCCTTAAGACCTCATCCATGCCCTATGATTCTATTTTGGGAGGTCAAATTCCCATTCTAGCTGAGGGCAGATTGGAACCTATGACATTGAATGAATTGACGGCTGCTGTCATTAGCTTGCAAAAGCAAAATGTCAGCCTTGTACAAATTGTCAATAATCAGGGCCGTGAACTCCAAGTATTGAGGGAGCGGGTAACTGTTTTGGAGAATCCTAGTAGCAGGAGTAGAATGGAGGAATCTTCCAAAGGGGAGGATGAAGATGATGAGCTGATTCATACAGCCAGTGAGAAGAGTTCACAATTTAGTGAATCTTTAAATGTTGCTGAAGCACTCACCAACTTGAAGAAGCACCCAATTATTGATACATCCAAGGTAACTCCATTGAACTTAGAAGGATCTTTCACAGCAACAATGGGCGCTGATACAGGTTTGAACGCTGACACATCCAGCGCTGACAAAGGTAATCGGGGCGCTGATAAAGGTAACTTGAACGCTGACAAAGTTGCAGGTGGTATTGATGTATTCCAGTCATCAACAATCATCAAAGATGTGTCTACACAGGTATCTTCATCTACTTTACCTATCATTGATCCAAAAGACAAAGGTAAAGGAATTATGGTTGAAGAAGATGTCCCAAATAAAGATGCAGCATAAATTGCATTTGATGAACAGTTGGTTGCACAACTTTTGGAAAAAGATTTGAAGAGGAGTGGTAGATCACCATTTGTTGCCACTTCTGAGAGTGAGGAAGAAAGTGATGATGGAAGAGAAGGAGATAGCTCAGATTCAAGTGTTCAAATCATTGAAGATCCAGAAAGACTTGAATATGGGGATGAGTTGGCAAAAGAAAGATTGAGTGATTTGAAGAAGCAGGTTGATTGGGACCTTCCAGAAATCACCAGAATGTACCATGCTTGGGAAGATAAGGTAATGGACAACCCAGGGATGAGCTTATCAGATCAAATTTGGGGGTTGGAAATTCTTCTCAGGGTACAAGATGATATAAAGGTGATTTTGAGGTATAATGCACAAGAGGTCAAGACTTGGCTTAAAAGAGATAGAAGGCAGTTGTATTACAAGTTGCTTAGATGCCATCAACCTGGATGGACATACAAGAAGTTGCTGGCTTTATCTTTTGAGGAGCTAGAGTACAGGGCACATCCTATTTGGAGGCATGTGCAAGAAAATAATGTCTTACAGTTTCTTTCAGAAGAAAGGAAACAAGAGCTTGCTGAGGAAATGCAGATTGAAAAGGAGATGAGGATTGCTCAAAGACCAGTGAAGAAAGGAGATCCTCTCCAATTTCCCAAAAATATGAATGTGTATTATCCAAATGAAACTGTCATAAGGAAGCATCTCAAGCTTTCTCCATTGGAAGCTTCAGATTTGGTTAATGTAGTACCTCTAGATGCCAGAAATCCAATCATAAGTTTTGATGAAGATGAGTGTGGATTTTGGAAGATTGGCAGGTTTGGGAAGGAGGTACACACTTTCACTTCAATTATTTCTATCTTTGCAAGCATAGACAGAGAAGACTTGGTGCATCTATGGAGATTGATAGAGGCCAAGTATACAGCTGAAGCACCTACTTCAGCAAATGGAATAAGACTATGGCACACATTTTTGACTTTGTGTGGTCCAAGGGAAGCAGATCCTACCATATGGAAGGATCTTGAAGATGACCTCAGTGGTCTTCATTGGAGGCTTTATTCTACTTGTGGTGTGTTTCATTTGAGCTCTACAAAGTTTTTAGAGTATCTACTTGTGGATGCTGACTATTTCTTGTCCAAAGAAGTATTGGAGAAGATGAAGGAGACACCCTTGGAGATTGATTACACTAGTGACGTGGCCAAAGACTTGATTAGATATGTTTATCACCAACATAAGAAGTTTTTGTAAGATTCCTCCTAAGCCTTAAGTTTTTATTCAGAAACTTGATCATTGGAATAGATATCAAGTTTAGGGGAGGATAGTTGGGAATAAATTATGGGTCAGTTCACTAGACGCTGATAAGAAGAATTCAAGCGCTGATAAGATGACATTGGACGCTGACAGCCAAGCGTTGACATTTGAAGAAGTCAACGCTGATAGCCTTGAAGACTAGCACTGATGGAATATATCTTCATGCGAATCTTTTTGTTTATTTGTTTCTTTATTTGTGTATGGTAAAGATAAGCTCGACATTGTATTTTCCATTATTATCTTTACCTAGAATAGTTGATTCGTAGCTTATTGTACAAGACTTATTAATCTATAAAAGAAGATCTTTTAGGTTAATGTTAATCATCAGTTATAATAAGTTTTCACAAGTTAAATCTCTTTCATTGTAATCAAGTTCGATCATTCTAATACAAGTGAAAGTTTGTTTAACATCTTTGTGTTTTAGATTAAGTGTTAATTCCGCATAACACTTAGTTACTTTATTCATAAGCAAAGGTTTCTCTACGTGTATTACTTGATCTAATCTCGTATACACAAAGCTTAATCGATCTAAGTTTGGGATCAACACGCCCCATCAGGGTCATCATATTCATCATCCGAAGAATCTTTCGTGATTGGAGACGTAGGCTTAACACTCTTAACCTCCATCGACGAAGGGGATGGAAAATCGTTTTCATCAACAATTCCTAACACTCTTTTTGAAATTCTTTTGCAAATGTTTTTGATGGGATTAACATTGTTCAAAGACGTGATAGAATACACATGAGAAAACGTAGAGTTTTATGTTGCATTTATGACGAGTTCTTACTCATTGAAACGTAGAGTGATTTTCCTAGCTGCACATCGATAAGTGCTCTCGAGGTATCCAAAAATGATCAACCTAAAATTAGAGGAACTTTAGGATCGATGGGAATGTCAACAACATAAAGTCCACGGGATAGTAAAACTTTCCAACTTTCACGAAGACGTCTTCGGCTACTCCACAAGCTAGAATCGTAGAATAATCAGCCATCTCGATTGACATTCTTGAAGGAGTGAGATTAGGAAGATTGAGCGACTTAAAAATATTAAATGGCATCAAATTTATACTAGCACCAAGATCGGCCATGGCGTAGCATTCCTCCATATCTTGTATTGCACATGGGATTAAAAATTTACCGGGATCACCGACTTTTTGATGTATGCGGCTAACAAAAACCGATGAACAACTAGACGACTTTTGCAATTTCTCTTTGTTATTCGACATACTTTTGAAGTTTGCGGCAAATCGAGGCATCATGACCAAGGCGTCGGCAAAACTTATATTAAAAAGCAAGTCACGAAACATTTTCATAAAGAGTTCAAATTGATAATTATTTCGTTCTTGTGCCTTTTCGTTGTTTCGTCTTGAAGGGTAAGGTAAGGGTGGTGTGGGTTGGGGCATAGGGATCAGCCTTGGAATCTCGGGTTCCACTATTGGTATTGGTTCAACCGTAGGTGTGGTTTTAACGGTACTTTGTGGGATTGGAATTTGCTCCTTTTCTACCACCACCTCGGGCTCTTTCTCTATTTTCTTCTCCGTAGAAGTACTTGAACGAGAAATGGGTTCTTTGAAAGTTTTACCACTACGAGTAGTAATAACCTTCAATTCTCCTTTCAGGTTTACGATGGTATCACTAGGAAGACCACCCGAAGAACAAGGTTTACACATGATAGCTTCTAACATTTTTCCCATTCGATCTTCAAACTTAGATTGCCTAGCATCCGCATTTAACAATTCTTGCTTAATCTCATGTTGTCCTTGCTCCATTTTTTATTGATTTTGTTGGAGATGTTGAACATTTCCTTCCATTTTATTAGCATGATTTTTCAATTCATTAGCAAGTTCTTTTTTAAGCTCGTTTTTCAACTCGGATCTTAAGCTAATCATCTCACGGCATGTTATCAAACTTAGCATCGTCTACCTTTGCATAATCCAAAAATTCTCCATTAAGATTTTTAGTGTGAGCATTTTGAAAACCTTGTGTGGTAGTTTGAAAATCACGGTTTTGGTTTTGGTTTGAAATTTACCCATTTCCACTTTGGTAATTACCCTTGTTGAAGTTACGTGAATTTACTTGATAAGCACCATTTTGATTGTTGTTTCGATAGTTGTTAGCATTTTGATTTTGTGGAGCTTTATTTTGGCGGGAACCTTGACCGTTTTGGTTATAAGTTCCTGTGGCTACATAAGCATTCGAAGTGTTACCATCCGTGGTAATGCACTCGGAAAAATCATGAGCTCCACCACACGAAATACAACTCTTGGCAACCGCTTTAATCGATGCGGAATTCAAAGCATCTTGTGCTTTCCAATGAGTCATAAGAGTCGAAAACCTATCGAAAAACTGATTATCCTAATTTGCTTCATCTTGCAAGGCACTCATGTTACGAGAAGACGATGATGAACCCATAGTGGCAACACTCGATGTGTTACGAGGGCTATAAACCTTAGATCTATTCAGAATGATTTTTAAAGCCTCATCGGTCATTTTGCACAAAAAATTACCACCCGCGGCGGCATTTAAGTAATCTCATTCATGATCATTAAGCCCATTATAAAAAGTGTCAATTTGATGCAATTCGGAAAAATCATGATGTGGACATTCATGTAACATTTCTTTAAACCTTTCCCAAGCCATTGAAAAACTCTCATTAGATCTTTGAGTAAATCGTGAAATCTCGTTTTTCAAATGTGTTGTTTTAGATGGTGGAAAAAATTGATTCACAAACTTGGAAACGAGATCACCCCACGTCAAAATCGAATTTCGGGGTTCTTTCTCGAGCCATATCTTGGCGGGTCCATCTAACGAGTATGGAAACAACATCATCTTAATGGCATCGTGGGGTACATCCATAAACTTGCTAGTCGCGGTGAGACGATTGAATTGCCTAATGTGATAATGTGGGTTGTCTTTTCCGCGTCCGCGAAACTTGTTGGCTTGATGCATAGACATTAAACCCGTCTTGATCTCGAAGTTCTCCGCAAGGATGGCGGGAATCACAATGGCCTCTCCAAAACCATTGGTGGGTGCTTGAAGCAACTCCATCATAGTACAATTAGCCATGATAGCTTCTTGTTCTATAAGGGGTTCCTGACTTGGAGTCTCTTCACTAGAAGGTGTTGGAGTGTTTTCCTTTCGATTATGACGTTTACGTGCACGTCTTGCTTGATTACGAGTAAGCATAAACGTCACGTACAACGTGGGGATGAGCAAAGAAGATTCTTTTTGGTGTTTTTAATTTTTTCTTTTTTTTGGATTTTTGATTGTTTTTACTTTTTTTTGGATTTTGGAATTGTATTAAGTAGACAAAAATCTACAAATCTCCTCCTTAATCAAATCTCTTGATTAAAGAAGCCTCAAGGAATGAAAACGATCACGTGAAGTGAACGCCTTCGATGACTTTAGAACGTTGGTGGAACACCAAAATGTTCAAGAGGATTTAATCAAATGAAACCAAGAAAATATATATGATATGTAGATAATACTTTGGTTGGCAAACCTTCGATTAGCCCTTTTTATCTAAACACGCAAAAGCAAGCGGGGAAACGAGGCGGTGCGAAAGCACTTAAGAGCCTTTTTCCTTAGGGTATATTTTATAATACCCGCCTTATACCGACCTTATAGTTTGTGTTTTTCAAAATTAAGCTTCACGAAAGTATTTATCTATTTTGCCTTTTCTTTCTTGTTTGAGAGTCATATACAATGATTGAGTAATGACCTCCCAATCAAGGTTGTGTTATCACACTTTTGGAGTACTTGTGAATTTATTGTTCTACGTATACAATATAGTAATAGTATTCACAAAAAACAAAAACCGATAATACGTATTAGTAGAGTGCTACTAATACAATTAGCTATTATGGCTATATAAAAACAACAATTGTTCAAATAAAAACACAACACGCCTCACCGGCAGCGATGCCAAAATGATGTGGTGTTTTTACTACTCTTTAGGAAAAGAGAGCAAAAGTGGTAAGTATTAAGTGTCGGTTTAGGAAAACCAAGCACTAATGACCCAAAAGTGGGGATCGTTCTCAAGGAGGCAAGTGTGTTGTGCTAAGAAATAACTAATGGTTTGTGATTATATTGATGAGAAATGAAAAGAAGAAAAGAGATTATAAGAGAATGACGGTTACGATTATCATTTAAACTAAGACGAATAGTCGAGCACGTAAAACCGTAAAAAGTGACAAAATTAAAAATTTACCCTAAAAATTCCTAGAAAATTGCAATAAATCCTAAAAAATGTAATTAGAGTTTACAAAAAATCAAAAATCACTCAAACTTTTTATTTAATTAAATAATAATTTTTTAATGCTAATTAAAGCCTAAAAAATCAATTTAACTAACAAAAAGCCCAAATTGAGATTTTTTCACTTGTAAACCTCTAAAATATCTTAACTAAATTTATAACTATTTTTTGAAAATTTTAGAATTAATTAAAACTATTTAAAAACAATTAAAAACTATTAAAACTTAAAATAATTCTAAAAATTAATCTAATGACAATAAAATTACTCTAAAAATTTCAAAATTCCTATTTTAATGTATTTGAACTAAGAAAAATGAAATACTTTGAAAAATCTAAAAATTGAAATTTAATAATAAAATAATATTAAAATAATATTAAAAATCCAAAAAATATAATGTGCTTAGAATTGGGCCCAATAAGAAAAAGTCCAATACCCAAACAGATCCTTAATGTGCTTAGAATTGGGCCCAATAAGAAAAAGTCCTCATAAATGGCCCAAAAGCTCCAGTCAAGCTTAAAATCTGATTTTAAACACAATTTTTCCAAAGGCCCAAAAGCTGAAAATGAGCTTAAGCTAGCTTATTTTAAAACAGCTTATTCTTAATGGACTTTTTGGCCCATTAAGCTATAAGCTGATGCCATAAGCTAATATTTTACCCACGTCCTTCTCTTGACCTAATTAAGCTATTTGCAAAAAGAAACTTGAAATAAGCTCAAGGAATAAGCCTCAAATAAGCGAAAGCTCTCTTCACAAAACGACAAAATAGTCGTTTTTGAGTTCTAGGCTATTTCTAGAGCTGATTCAAGTTGAAATAAGTCACAAATGGCTAGACTAAGCTTAATCAACAAAAAGTTTTCCAATAAGCACACTCAATAAGCTGAAATAAGCAAAAAGTTGATTTTGAAAAAGACAAAATAGTCGTTTTCTAGTCAAAACCTAAAACCAAAAGCTGTAAACTCCCAGAATCACTTATAAGCTCAAAATATTAAGACCTATCACAAAAATTGCACATTTGAATAAGCTAGAATGAACAAGTAATAAGCTGTTGACCAAATTGCACTAGTAGTGGCTAGAAGCAAGGGAAGGGAGTTCCCACTGCCTTGACTTTTTGACATTGAATTTTAGAGAGTTTCACTTGGTTTTGTTGGACAATCAAGGCACCCTTGTGATCAGTGAATCACAAAGAGTCAATAACAAGCAAACAATCACAAAAACACCCAGCCAATCAGTGCAGTTAATTCAATCTATGCTCAAATATGTTCCAGACAAGTAATAAGCAGGTCTAAAGATTATAAGCTACGTTTAAGCTAGTAAAAGCTAACCACAAACCACCAAATGCATACACAAGCTCAATATAACTCAATGACACACAAATAAACTCAATTCAAGGAATGATTCCAACTTATGAACAAGATTCAAGCATAAACATGTCATTGACGAACAAATAACAGGCAAGAACAATGTTTGCTGAACTAATTGGCCAAATCTTGAATTTTAAACCCTCAAATCTACAAATCAGATTACTCAAAGTATGTTTAATCACTTTTTAACCCTAGATATGCATATATTCTAGGTGTTCACCAAGTTTTAGTCAACAAAGACCTAAAACAAGCTAGTTATGCATTGATTCCAGATTTGATGTTACAAAGCTCAATTTTTGCAAATATCAGACCACAAACACTTCAATAACAGATATCAACTATGGGCAGCCTTAAACATATACTCACACATGCATAAAAACCATAAAGCAGGCAACCCCAAACACCCCTTTCACTTCTTAATCAAAGATTTATCAAAGCAAAAGTGTATAACACATTAATCCAAGCCTAATCAAGCATCATACCAACAACACTAAGCATAATCAACAAGATTCAGGCATAAAAACAACACATACAATAGCAGAATCACAAAATCACTTAAAACCAAAAACTTAATCTGAAAGATGAAATTTTGAGAATTCAAACTCCCAAAATGTACATCCACACTTTGGAATAAATGATCTGAGGTGCTAGCAAGAACAAGAACCAGCTTCCACTGCTAAGAACAACAAACAAGCCCAGCCAAAGGCTTGACCCTAGGTTAGCACAAATCAGATAAATCAAGGTGACAAAAGACTAAGTCTTTGCAACACTTAGGCTCTCACAAGCCTTGTACCTTTCCTTAAGGCCTCACTACCCCTTAATCAACCAAGATTAGGAGGCTATGATCACCCTTAAGTTCAAACTACAAGCTGTTGAACCAAAAGCACTTAACAAACACATTAGGCAGATTTTTGTTATAAAATGTATAACCAACTTCCAATATTACTTAAGCTAGTTGATTTGTGACTTATGTCACTTAAAGAAACACCTCATTGAACAATCCTCACCAAGCACAAGCCAAATTCTTGACCTCAGCAAGAACAAAGGGACTCACAGGCTTATAGACAGTCTTGGACTTGTACAAGGTTTTGTTTAAGTACAAAAACTTGACAATTAACTACTCAATACAATAACAAACAATGGAACTCAGTTTTAAATCATAACACAACACCACAATTTCATAAATTCAGAAAACGGGCTTTATAAGTTTTGACAAATGAAAAACTGAGAACAAGGCTAAATGTTGTGATACTAATGCCTTATATAGGCTACATGAAACCTAGAAATGCTGAAAAACAAAGAAAAACCTTAGTAATAAACTTCCAGAATTGCCCTTGAGGTTTTGAAAATTCTTGAACATCTGACTTTGTTTTGGGAGTTTGTTGAGGTGTGAGCTATTGTAATATGATCAAATGGTACATAATAATCTTAGAAAGTAAGCTTGTATGTGGGGCGTTGGATTCCCTTGGCATATTTGTCTTCTTCCTCAAACGTGTAGCAGGGCACTATACATGTGAGCACATGAGTGACGTGGCAAGGAAAATGTGAGTTGGGATTTGATTATGGCACCATTAATCATTAATCTGGAGGTGATTAGGGTTTAATTGTTGGTAATTAACAAATGCCTAAATTTGTTCTTGAGTGAATAGTGACTAAGTTTGATTTGATTAGGAAAAGATTAAGGTTTAAAAAGATGTTTAGGCGCCAAGCTTTAATAAATATTAAACCGGTTTAAGTGGAAGGGTGACATGGAGGAAAGTTGGGTGGTGATTGGTGGATTTTGGTGAGTGGGGCACGTGTCACCCCCTCACTGGTCTAGGTATCTATTCTTGTCTGCCAGTTTAAACCCCTCATCTCTTTTTCTCTTGTCACTTTGGTTAGAAACATAATAAATCCGATTTCCTTTGTTATTGAAGTTCCATTTTTCCCACTTTGGCCACAAATACTTTTTCAAAGTATTTTCAGGGGTATTTCTTGCCATTTGTTGATTCTTGATGGGTTGTTTTGGCATTTTCTTCAAAGATGATTGTCTTGACTTGTATGTGTGACTTTGTGGAGGACTGAAATTGACAAGTCTTCATTGTTGAGGGACCATTCTTGCCAATTCTTCAAAGTGGAGGGTCCTTTTTGCAATTTTGACAAACTTCAAGGACCAATCTTGTAATTATCAATATACAAGGGTTTAAAGTGTCAATCACTTGGGCTTGGTTCATTGTGCGGCTTCTTTTCCCGTGTTCATTTTTGCATGTTCTTTGTGATCTTTTTTCATTTTCTCAATATCCGTACCTAAAATACACAAGTAACAAACACAAGCATATATTTGGCATTTCTGATGATATTTAATGCATTTAAAGCCCGTTTTGGACGATGAGACTATGTACAAAAACAGTCTCATCAGTTATCATTACCCGACCTTACACCAACTAAGATGACTCTTGAGCTAGCAAATCAAACTCTCGCTTACCCCATTGGTTTTTCCGAAGATGTGTTTGTTAAAGTTGGTACCTTCACTTTTCCGATCGATTTTGTTGTTGTTGACTATGAAATGGATCCTCGTATTCCGTTAATACTTGGACGGCCATTCTTGAGAACCGGAAAAGCTTAGGCGATGTTGTCGAAAGTGAACTAATCCTAAGGGTCGGGAATGATCAACAAATTTTTAAGATGGGGAAGATTACAAGCAAATCTAATGGAAGAGAATCGGTGAAAATGATTGATGTGCTTCAAAACGAGTTTGTTACAACTCCAATGGAAACTAAAAAGCTTGATGTCAATGATTTTATCGTTTACAACAATCCTCTTTTCGAACCTATTGATAGTTGTATTTTACAACCTTGTTTAGGAAAACAAAGTGTAATTAGGGTAAGTACGACGATTTAGGAAATTCGTGCACAAATGACCCAAAAGTGGGGATCGTTCTCAAGGAGGCTAGTGTGTTGTGTAGAGAGATGATTAACATTGTGATTATATGATTATGAGAAAAGAAAATAGAAATGAGATAAGAAGAGAATGACGGTTACGATGACGAATTACACTAAGACGATTAGTCGTACACGTAAAACCGTGAAAAGTACCAAAATTAAAAGTTTACTCTAAAAATTCCTAGAAAATTGAAATAAATCTTAAATAATGTAATTAGAGTTTACAAAAAATCAAAAATCACCCAAACCTTTTATTTAATTAAATAATGATTTTTTAATACTAATTAAAGCCCTAAAAATCAATTTAATTAACAAAAAGCCCAAAATGAGATTTTTCAATTGTAAACCTCTAAAATGACCTAACTAAATTTAAAACTATTTTTGAAAATTTTAAAATTAATAAAAAACTATTTAAAAACAATTAAAAACTCTTAAAACTTAAACTAATTATAAAAATTAATATAAGGACAATAAAAATATTCTAAATATTGTAAAATTCCTACCTTAATGTATTTAACCTAATAAAAATATAAAAACTTGAAAAATCTAAATTTTAATTTTTAATAATAAAATAATAATAAAAATCTAAAATTTATAAAAAATTCTAAAAACTTGAAACTATATTAATTTAACCTAAATAATACAGAAATGAAGTTGAAATTACAAAAATACCCCTAATGGGCCTCCAAATGGGCCAAAAGTCCAAACAGTCCCCTTAATGGGCTCAAATAGGCCCAATAAGAAAAATGTTTATAAAAATGGCCCAAAAGCTCCTATCTGACTCAAAATTTGATTATGAACACAATTTTTCAAAGGCCCAAAAGTTGAAAATGTGAAATAAGCTTACTTATATCAAACAGCTTATTCTTAATGGGCTTTTTGGCCCATTAAGCTATAAGTTGATGCCATAAGGTCAAATTAGACACACAAGATTCTTTTGAGTTACTTAAGACTTCTGTAAAAAGAAATTTGAAAAAAGTCCAAGGAATAAACCTGAAAATGCAATAAGCAATCTACAAAAAATGACAAAATAGTCATTTTCAAGTTCTAGGCTATCCCAAGAGCTGATTCAAGTTTCAAAAGCTTTTAAATGACTTAACTAAGCTTAATCAACAAAAAGTTTTCAAATAAGTTCACTCAATAAGCTGAAATAAGCAAATAAGCACTTCTTTAAAAGTCAACTTTAAGAGTTTTCTAGCAAAAAGTCAAAGTCAAAGTCTAATAAGCTCTAGTTCAATCAAATGGGTCAAATGAGTAAGATTGATAACAAAAAATAAGTTGTTGCAGGTCTGGATAAGCCAATATGGCTTATTAATAAGCTGAATGCAAATTAACACTAGCAGGGGCTAGTTTTGGTGTCTGAGCAGTGGGAAAAGTTTCCACTGCTTGACTTGTTTGACTTTTTGTCTTTAGTGACTTTTTTGGAGATTCAAGTTACACAAAGGAACCCAAATGATCAGTGGATCATAAGGAGTCAATAACAATCAAGAAATCACAATCACTAACAGCCAATTAGTACAATTTAATCAAAACATCACCAGATCTAGCACAGACATGAACAAATAAGCAGTTATGGTTCAATAAGCACTTATAGCACAATTCAGCCAACCAAACTTCACCAAATGCATACACAAGCAATAATAAACTTAAATGAACAAGTTTAAACAGGTTTCATGCACTGATTCAAAGTCTAAGTCAAGATTCAAGCACTAAAAGTTACTGATGAACTATGAACATGTAGTTATGAACACTTGCTGATGCAATTAACCACCAAGCCAAATTCAAACCTCCAAATCTTGTTAACAGGTTATAAGAACTATGTTTAAACACTTTTGAGCCCTAAGCATGCATAAACTCTAGGTGTTCCCAAAGTCTTAGGTCAAAAACAGTCAAAACAAGCAATCTATATCACAATCTTTGATGTGGTGTTTCAATGTTGAAAACTTGCAGCAAATAGCACTCAAACAAGTATATAGCAGATACAAAGCAATAACACAAACTTCCAACCACAAAATAACACACAATAATCTCAAACAGGTAATCCCAAACACCCTTATAACTTTTCAAAATCAAATTTTCAAATCAAAAGTGTTATCCAAGACCACCCAAGCCCAAATAAGCACAATAACAGATGAGATATGCAGATTAGAACATGATTGAGCCACAAAATCAGCAAGAACACAAGTAGCACACAAAATGACCAAAAATCAAGATTTTAACAGATTTTGGTTAGAATGGTGTATACCTCATGTATGTACATCCACATCCACGAATTTTTGAGCTTATGTACTAGCAAGAACAAGTACAAGCTTCCACAAACAACCCTGCTAAGAATCAACAAAGTTAGAAGCAAAATAGTAAAATCAGAAAAGTGAAAATCCTTGATTAATGCAACCTTAGTTCCCCACACTTGATTATCCCCAAGTTATAGGCTTCACCACACCTTGATAACTCAATATCAGGATGCTATGATCAGCTTTATAGCCCAAGAATTCCAAGGTTTGAACAAGTCTTAGCAAAATATCAAGAAAAGTGGAAAATGAGCAAACTTTTGCACACTCCTTTTGAAAATAGGTTTTAAGAGCAAAGATTAGTAAACATCAAACAACAATAAACAGATATAAAGGTTGGCACTTGATTTTCTTCACCAAATTCAAACACATTTCATTAATGAATATATGATTTACAGATTTGTGAACTAAGAAAAATTCAAGAGCAAAGTCTAATATACTCAGTCCTATGCCTTATATAGGCTACAAAATACTTGCTAAGAGGCTAAAAAACGTAAACCCTAAAGATGTGAAGTCCCAGAAATGCCCTTGAGGGGTTTTGAACTTTGAAGATCATGTGACTGATTCTTGTTTGTTTGTGGAGCTGGCAATGTGAAAAGTTGATCAAATGGCTTGTAATAAGCTTAACTTCCAATCTTTGTTGTGGGACGTTGGATGACTGTCCAAAATTTGGTAGTATGCACAAAGATGAAAAGCAGGGAAGCTTGTGTGGGGTGTGGGGTAAAGTGGCAAGTATTTTCAAGGTTGGGATGTGATTAAGGGATGCTTAATCACTAATCTGGACAATCTTAGGGTCTAATTATAAGTAAATAATAAAACCCCAAATTGTGTTCTTGGTGAATAGTTGCTAGATTGATCCGGATTAGGAGTGATTAAGATTTAAATCTGTGTTAAGGCGCCAAGATTAAACAAATATAAACCAGGTTTAGTGGATGGGTGAGGTGGAGTAATGGTGTGTTGTGATTGGTGGAGAGTGTGAGTGGGACAGGTGTCACCCACTCACTGGTCTAGGTAACAATTGTTGTCTGCCAAGATTAGCCCCTATTCTCTTATTCCTTTGTCATTTGCAAATAAGTAAGCTAATTTCGGATTCCCTTTGTAAATGAAGTTTTCATTTTCACACTTTTGCCCCAAATACTTTTCTAAAGTATTTTTAGGGGTATTTCTTACTGCCATTTCTTGAATTGTATGATTGACATTTTTTAGGACTGAATTTGCCAAGTCTTCATTTTTTAGGGACCATTCTTGCCAAGTCTTCAAAGTCAAGGGTCCTTTTGGTAATTTTGAAATTTTCAAAGGACCAAATTTGTAATTCTTGTAACTTGAAGTTCTTAATGGTATGTTTGACTTTAAGGAGGATTAATATTGACATTTTAGTTTTGTTGAGGGACTAAAATTGCCAATTCTTCAAAGTGGAGGGCCCTTTTTGCAATATTGACAAACTTTAGGGACCAATCTTGTAATTATGAGGATACAAGGGTATAAAGTGTCAGTTCTTCAATATTGGAGGACCCTTCTTCATAAATATCCAAATCTTCAAGGGTTTTCTTGGAAAATTCTTCATTAGGGCTTGGTGAAATGTGCGCTTCGTTTCCCTTGTTCGTTTTTGCATGATTCTTGTGATCTTTTGTCATTTTCTCAATATCCGCACCTAAAATACACAAGCAACAAACACAAGCATTGATTATAGTAAAATACGACCTTTAGGAAAAGGAAGTAGCGTTGTAGGGCAAGTGTGCACGACGATTTAGAAAAACCGTGTTTGAATGACCCTAAGTGAGTTCGTTCTCGAGGAGGCAAGTGCGTTGTGTTAAGAGTTGATTAATGTTTGTGATTATATGATTTGAGAAAGAAATGGGATTAGAAGAGAAAGACGGTTACAAAGACGAATTAAACTACGACGAAAAAGGCGAACACGTAAAACCGTAAATAGTGCCAAAATTAAAAATTTAACCTAAAAATTTCTAAAAATTACTAAAAATCCCCAATAATATTCTAAGAGTTTTCAAAAAAATCCAAACTTGCTAAAACCTTTTAATTATTTAGAAAATGACTTTTTAATGCTAATTAAAGCCCTAAAAATCACTTTTAATTATTAAAAAGCCTTAAACAAGATCTAATAGTTTCTATACCTCAAAAATATCCTAATTAAGCTAAAAACTATTTTTAAAAATTTTAAAACGAAATTCAACTATTTTTAAACACTTAAAAATATTAAAATCTATTAAATCTTAAATTAATTCTAGAAATTAATTGAAAAGTCTAAAAAATATTTGGAAAGTGACAAAACTCCTAATTAAGTGTCCTTAACCTAGGAAAAATGTAAAAACTAAAAAAAAATAAAACTTCAATTTTTAATAATAAAATAATATTAAAATATTCAAAAAAATAAAAAGTTTGTAAATAAATTCTAAAAAATTACCAAAAATCCTAAATAATGTAACTAAAACAAAAATGCAAACCAAATTTTCTGAAACTTATTTAATAATTTTCTATTAAATTTTAAAGTTGCTTAAAAACCCTAAAATCCTATAAAATCAAAAATAAGCTAAATTGAAAACCTAATAAGCTGTAAACCTCAAAAATATGATTGAAAACCTAAAAACTATTTTTCCAGATTTTTAAATTACTTTTTACTATTTTTAAATGACTTTCTAAAATTAAAACTTAAAACAATCCTAATAAATTAATTAATAATGGGAAAATTATGCTTTTTGCTTAGAAAAGTCAAAAACCCTAATACAAACCTAAGAAAATTGTTAAACAGTGAAAACCTAGGAGAAATAAGCTAGAAAATGCTTATTTAAAAGCTGCTAATTAAATAAGCTACAAAACAAGAACTACTTAAATAAATAATGAAATGAAAGGTAAACGTAAAAAGCCATCTAGATCACTGGTTAACACGCTAGCCCTTGGAAAGCAAGGTCGCGTGTTCGAGTCCAGGCAGGGTGTGCTTTTTGCAAATTTTTTTCTTTATTTTTTTACTTTTAAAACACAATCCAGTAACCTTGTTACTTACTAAAACACAATCACAATCCAAAATTAACCAAGATTAAGACCTAAAAATCCAAAAACGTGCTCAGTTTTGATGAACTTTCTGATGAACACTTATGGTGTTTCTTCACAAGTGAAAACTTGAATCAAGAGGGCTTGATTCTGCTTTTTGGTGGTGTTTTTGTTGGAAAAAAGGCACCCTTATACTCTTTGGAGTATAAGGAGTCAAGATCAACACAAATTAAGCAAGCACTTAGCCACAAATCAAACAAATAGGCAGATTAGAGTTGCTGATATTGCATATATGTGACTGAGTGTATTTTGCTGATACACTTGGCACTCAAATGGATTACAGTAGCTAAAACCTTGCACACAAACTCACAAAACAACATGCAAACAACACAAAATCCCTAAATAAACCAGTATCTAACAGATTACAAGATTTAATGATAAAATTTCAAAAAAACAAGCAAACACAAGCAGTTTACTGATTAAGGCAATGTTTTCACTAATTTTAGCATGCAATGTGCTCAAAACTTGTTCAAATAGGAAACCAGTCACACCTAACACCTAATAGCAACCTAAGAGTGATGTCTAAACAAGTTTTAGCTCACAAACTTTTACCAATCCCAATAAAAAAACTAGATCCAAACACCCCTTAAACTTTCAAAAACAAAATTTAACAAAGCAAATCTACTCAAATCTAATTCAAACTGAATCAAACCTAATCTAGCATGCATATATCAACAAGAAAACTCAATAACAAGCACAATATCAATTACTTAACAACTTTCATGCAATAATCACTTAAACACATAATTTTCAGAAAAATGAAGATGGAAAAGGGAAACAATGAGCTACCTTAAGGGTCCTACATCCAGGACCCTTAGTGGTTGAAAAACCACCTCCAAACAAGCCCAGGTTTGTGCTGAACTTGGATGAGATTCTGATGGAGTTTTACTTTAACAAAAATGGATAAAAATGTTCCTTGTTTTGAACCTGCTAAGAGAGAACAAGGGAGACTGTGTAAAAGCTTAAGAGATTGCTTCTAGCTTATAGATTAAGCTAGAAGAGAGCCTTAGCTTGTGGGTAAGGTTATGATAAACTACAAATGACCAACCAAATAGACTTTTCAAGCTTGGGTACCCACTACACCAGAACAAGCCATGGTGTCTTGGACATACCCAAACTCAAATTCCATCAAAGTAACACCTTTCATCACCATTCTATCAGAATTATATGAAAATTTTTGATAAAAGAAAACTTTTGAAAAAGAAACAGAAACTTTTGAAAACTTGAAAACTTTTGCTGAAATTAAACCAAACTTAAACAATAAACTTAATCAACATGAAATGTAAAGGGAACTCAATATTTCTCATCAACAAACTCAATACCATTTATATTAATTCATAAACTGGATTTACAAGGTTTTTGAAAAAAGGAGAAAAATCAAGAACAAGAACTATGCTACATCCTACAAGGCCTTTATATAGAGGCTACAATGTGATTCTAGAACTGAATGGAAACTAGAAACCCTAACAAGTGAACTTCCAATCTTGCCCTTGGATGATTTTGAATTTTTCAGTCAAAACAAAGCCATGTGAAGATCTTTGGCAGTTTGTGGGATGCCAGCAATGAAAAGAGGATCTTGGACGTTCATTTAGTCTTTGGGAACACGAAATGGTTGTGGGTTGTTGATCTTGCTGCCAAGTTTTGTTTGGGAGTGAATAGTGGGGCAGGGGAGGGTTGGAGAGACATGTGAGGTGATGTTGATGGGAGTTTAAGGGTGGTTTTGGGTTTAAGTGAGGGTTAATCAATGATCTAGAAATAATTACCCAAAAACCCTTTGATTTGATCATTGTTCTTCCTGGAAAAATTAGGGTTTATGGGTGGATTAGGGACGGGTTTAATCCAGTTTCGGGGGTTAATTATTTAAACTTGGTGTTTGGAGGGAAGGGTTAATCTGAATTAATTATTCAGTTTTAGTGAGTGGAGAGTGACGTGGAGGAAAGGGTGATGCTGATTGGGTGATTGTTTAAGGTTGGTGAGGTGTCAAGTTGTGTTGGAGGGAATAGCTTAGGTTGTCTGGCAGGTTTGGTCCTTCACTTTTCATTTTTTATTCACTTTGTATAAAATGCCTATCAACGCCCATTTAACACATATCAACTTTTGAACATTGGCAGTTTTGGCACAACAAGTTTTGAAACTTGTTTTAAGGACTTAAAATGCAATTTCTTCATATTCCAAGGACTGATTTTGACATGTCTTCATACTTCAAGGCCTTGACTTGTTTGTTGACTTCTTGGAGGACCATTATTGACAATTTAGTTTTGTTGAGGGACTAAATTTGCCAATTCTTCAAAGTTGAGGGTCCTTTTTGTAATTTTGACAAACTTTAGGGACCAAACTTGTAATTATGAAGATACAAGGGTATAAAGTGTCAATTCTTCAAACTTGGAGGATCAATCTTCAATATTCTTCAAATCTTCAAGGGTTTTCTTTGGAAAATTCTTCATTAGGGCTTGGTTCATCGTGCGGCTTCGTTTCCCGTGTTCGTTTTTGCATGATTCTTGTGATCTTTTGTCATTTTCTCAATATCCGTACCTAAAATACACAAGCAACAAACACAAGCATATATTTGGGTATTTTGATGATATTTAATGCATTTTAAGCCCAATTTGAACGATGAGACTATGTGTAAAAGCAGTCTCATCAAGCATATATTGGGGTATTTTGATGATATTTAATGTATTTAAAGCCCCTTTTGGACGATGAGACTATGTATAAAAGCAGTCTCATCACTCCCCCATACTAAACCATTGCCGTGCCCTCACGCAATGCTAGAATAAAGTATCATAGCACCTCCAAAATTCATTTTTATTTACTTTATTGAATGATAAACTAGCTACACTACTACTATTACTACTACTTGCGTTTTAGAAATAATGTATGATTTTCATCGTAAAATGGGACGTTTAGGTTCATAGAATAAGAACACGTGAATGCTTCGTTAGAAATAATTTCATCGTCCTCGATTTTCACCCCAATTCCATGCCAAGCGTGCAACGAGATCATTGTCATTATAAGTTAGTAATGCTAACACTACTCATATGCCCTAATCACGTACTTATCCTCCTAATTTCCTAAGTTGTATCTCTTATATCTTATTATGTCTTGAATGTTTCACGAGGATACATTGTTGACTTATGCGATACTAGAGATTTAGGTCTAAAAATAGAGTCCTAACGGTGTAACCAAGACCATCAAATCAATAACCCCTCCTAATAGACAACGATGTCAAAAAATTAAGTCAACAAGAAGGATCGATAAACACGGTTTTATAACGGTTTTGAACATGATACTTATTACCAAGACTTTTATACGCCCCCTAACGGAAGGTCCTTATTATCATTGGTTTACCTCCATCTTTATTCAACTTCGCCATGAAGCTTTTATTATGACTTCGGTCTTGTCTTGCCTTTTATTATCCACCTCATCGATGGTTTTATTAGCCAAAGACGTATATCCTCACGCTAAGGCGAATTTTGGATCTTTAAAGCTTCCAAGAATTAAGGCTTGATTCACTTTCAATTTTGAATAGATTTTTCGGCCTTGTGAGCTTCAAATTGGTTGCTTGATTTAGGTGAGCACTTGAAATCTTATTATTAAGTGAAGCTTTCGATTATTCGGGTGCCAATACTTCTAAACCGTGACTCTGGCGATACCTTAATGTCTTCCCAATTTAATTACAAGGAAGCTACTAGAAAAGACTAGAAACCCAACAATCAAGACTAAACCGCTAAGTCAATATTTATTAAGCAATAAATATTTACAAGCGAAGGGAGAATAATCAAACAACGAGAAAACATGAGTTTTTGAAAGAATACGAGTACTCTAAGTTTAGCATAGTAACTTATAATTAACCCTATCATTTCTCGTCCTCATTTAAGAGACTTAGCCTAATGTGAAGTTAAGGAATCAAAGCTAAGTGCTCCACACGCACGGTCGAGTCAAAAATTACTCTTATTCTCGCCATTGGAAAATCTACATTCGTGTCTTCAAACACTTATAAAACATGAGAAATTTTTTAAAATTTGGCCATTTTTAGCCTTATTTTGCAACAAAACGATAAACAAAAAGATAAACTTTGGAAAGCCTGAAGGTTTGGCAAGGCAAGTATCTATTCACCCCCCCCCCCATACTAAAGTTAAACATTGTCCTCAATGTTTCGAGTCTAGGGGTGCAAACACCCCCATACTAGAGACGTAGTCAAATGCCAAATCTAGCATGGACATTAAATTTAAAGCCTTTTGTGAATTTTGCTTTAAACCTAAGGTTAGAACATCAAAGGATATATCATGGATATTGAGAAAAGTCTTCAAAGCAAACGATCGAGTGCTCCCATAAAATGAACACGAGAGGCTCCAATCGTGAACATAATGATCATCTATAATCAACAATTCACTAACAACCACGGAACAAAGGTTGGAAGGGAACAAATCCCCACACGTTACTACATTAGAAAGCGATAATATATACATAGGATAAGCATAGGAATCCCCCACGAGGCACCTCGTTTTTTATTACCGAGTCATGAACTCAACTCAATCCCCTCAATACTAATTATCATTGGGGAAGGTGATTTGGTCGAGGTAATTCAAGGATGGAACTTCCCCGCCAAAGTAGTGCTTCAACCTATGTCCATTCACCTTGAAATTATGGACATCATTTTGAGCTAGCTCGATGTTCCCATATGGAAATACTTGAGTCATAGTGAATGGACCCGACCAACGGGATTTCAATTTACCAAAAAAGATTTTCAAACAAGAATTAAAAAGCAAAACTTGATCCCCAATGTTAAAAACCCGGTTTTTAATTTTAGAATCATGCAACTTTATAGTCTTTTCTTTATAAATCAATGAATTTTCATAAGCAATATCCCTTAATTCATCCAATTCATTTAATTGCATTTTCCGGTGTTTTCCCGCAGTCTCCATGTCATCATTCCAATGCTTTAGGGCCCAATAAGCCTTGTGTTCGAGTTCAATTGGGAAGTGAAAATTCTTCCCTAACACTAGCTTATAAGGAGTGCACCCGATGGGCGTCTTATGAGCGGTCCTAAAAGCCCATAAAGCATCGTCCAACTTATCTGACCAAGATTGTCGGTTTTCCCCAACGGATCTCTCCAAGATCCTCTTCAACGCTCGGCTTAAAACCTCGACTTGCCCACTCGTTTGTGGGTGATAAGTCGTAGAAAGCCGATGTGTAACCCCATGTTTCCTTAGGACCATTTCGAATTGGTCGTTACAAAAATGGGTTCCACGATCGCTTATGATCGCACGAGGGGTTCCAAACTGAGAAAAAAGCTTTTCAAAAACTTGACTACCACACGAGCATCATTGGTGGGGAAAGCCTTAGCTTCCACCCACTTAGATAGGTAGTCCACGACGACAAGGATGTACATATTACCACGAGATGATGGGAACGGTCCCATAAAGTCAATGCCCCAAACGTCAAAGATATCACACACTTGGATGATATTTTGTGGCATTTCATCTTTTTGTGAGGCTTTTCCTTGTCGTTGGCATGAGTCACACGACTTCACAAGCTCATGTTCATCTCAGTAAATAGTAGGCCAAAAGAAACCGGCATCAAAAACCTTCTTAGCCGTGAGATTAGCACCATGGTGACCACCCGTGGGTCCCTCGTGACAAGCTCTAAGGATGTTAGAAGCTTCGGTGCCAAAGACACAACGATGAATAATTTGATCCGCACAAGTTCGAAACAAGTAAAGTTCGTTCCAAAAGAAGAACTTGATGTCACGAAAGAATTTTCGTTTTTCTTGAGTCGTCATACCCTTGATGATGAAGTTGCCCGCATGGTAATTTGCAAAGTCCGCAAACCATGGGGTGGAAGAATCAATCTTAGAATTCACTACACCAAGTGTCTCGAGCGGAAATGTTTCGGTGATTTCCTTGGGCTCGTAAACACTTTGGTGAGGATCTTCCAAACGAGAAAGATGATCGGCCACTAGATTCTCGGATCCTTTTTTGTCAACAATTTGTTGATCAAATTCTTGAAGGAGAAGAATCCAACGAAGTAATCTTGGCTTAGCATCTTGTTTAGCCATAAGATACTTGATAGCCGAGTGATCCGTATACACTATGCATTTCGTCAAGACGAGATAAGGTTAAAATTTCTCAAATGCATACACCACGGCAAGGAACTCCTTCTCCGTTGTAGTGTATTTTAGTTGAGCCTCGGTCATTGTCTTGCTAGCATAGTGAATAGGCAAGAAGTACTTTTCATGACGTTGCCCCAATACGGCCCCAATAGCATAGTCACTAGCATCACACATAAGCTCAAAGGGGAGGTTCCAATTGGGAGCAACAAGAATGGGAGCTTCGGTAAGTTTCCTCTTAAGGATTTCAAAGGCTCGTACACAATTTTCGTCAAAGACAAAACGTGCTTCTTTTTCAAGGAGATGTGTAATAGGTCGAGAGATCTTTGTAAAATCCTTGATGAATCGACGATAAAAGCCCGCGTGGCCTAGGAAACTCCTAATTCCCTTAACGGTTTTGGGATGAGGTAATTTGGCGATGACGTCTACCTTAGCTTGATCTACCTCAATCCCCGCTTTCGAAACCTTGTGCCCTAAGACGATTCCACTTTTAACCATAAAATGACATTTTTCCCAATTAAGCACAAGGTTGGTTTCCTCACAACGCTTCAACATTCTCTCAAGATTCGACAAACACGAAGTGAACGAACAACCAAAGACGGAAAAGTCATCCATGAAGACTTCCATCGTCTTCTTGACCATATCATGAAAAATAACCATCATGCACCTTTGAAAGGTTCCCGGTGCATTGCAAAGTCCGAATGGCATTCTATGATAGTCAAACGTTCCATATGGACACGTAAACATAGTTTTTTCTTGATCACGAGGATCGATGGGGATTTGGAAGTAACCGGAAAAACCATCTAAAAAGCAATAGAAATCGTTTCCCGCAAGACGCTCCAACATTTGGTCAATGAAGGGCAAGGGAAAATGGTCTTTACGAGTGGCGTCATTCAACTTATGATAGTCAATGCACACTCTCCATCCGGTCACGAGTCTAGTGGGAATTGACTCGTTGGCATCGTTTGGCACAACGGTCAATCCTCCCTTCTTAGGGACACAATGAATAGGACTTACCCAAGGGCTATCGGAAATAGGGTAAATCATTCCCGCGTCAATGAGTTTAAGGACTTCCTTTTTGATGACGTCGTGAATTTTGGGGTTCACCCTCTTTTGACATTGGATTGCGGGCTTGTAATCCTCCCCCATTAAGATTTTGTGGGTACAAAATTTGGGATCGATTCCCTTAATGTCAGATAACTTCCACGCAATTGCCCTTCGTGATCCTTTAGAACATCGACAAGTGCGGTTTTTTCATCATCCGAAAGTTCTTTCGCAATAATAACCGGCAACTTGTCGCCCTCCTCCAAAAAGACATATTCGAGATGAGGAGGTAAATCTTTCAACTCGAGGATAGGTGGTTCCTCAATTGATGATTTGGGCTCGATACTCATTACCTGCTTGGGTGGAGGAAATGGGAAATTGTTAAGAAAATCCTTGATAATCAAGAAGTCCTCATCATTGTCAAGGTCTTCGTTACAAGTACGTGGAACATCAAATTCTTCCAACATAAAACCATCACCTTCAAATGGAGTTAAGGTTGGTGTCGAGTTATCAAGAATGGGATCTAATATAGTCGGATTGCCACTATTTTCATCATCACCAAAACCTAGAACTTCTTGTGAAAATTCATCGCAAACAACGTCAATCATATCAACGAGGTTTCTGGTTGCAACGGAATAAACATGAGAAATTTGAGAGTTTTGAGTTGCGTTTATAACAAGTTCCTCGTCGTTGAAACGTAAGGTGATCTTTCTAGCATGAACATCAATCAAAGCCATAGACGTATCTAAAAATGAACGACCTAAAATGAGAGGAACTTGAGGATCCGTGGGAATATCGAAAACGATAAAGTCTACCGGATAATAGAACTTTCCCACTTTCACAAAAACGTCTTTCGTCAATCCACATGCGGGAATCGTGGAATGGTCGGCCAACTCGATAGGCATTAGTGAAGGAGTAAGATTAGGAAGATTGAGCGACTTGAAGATTGCAAGTGGCATCAAGTTAATGCTAGCACCAAGATCGGCCAAGGCATAGCATTCTTTGATATCTTGGATTGCACAAGGGATCAAGAATTTACCGCGATCACCGACTTTTTGAGGTATGCGATTAATACAAACCGATGAACAACTAGACAATTGATGCAATTTCTCCTTGTTGTTCAACATACTCTTAAAGTTCGCTGTAAATCAAGGCATCATGACCAAAGCATCGGCGAAACTCACATTAAAGTGCAAATCACAAATTTTTTTCATAAAAAGCTCAAATTGGTAATTATCGCGCTCTTGATGTTTCTCCTTTCTAAGTCTCGATGGATAGGGCAAAGGTGGTGTGGGTTGAGGCATAGGCATAGCCTTTGGAATCTCGGGTTCCAATGTTGGTAATGGGTCAACCGTAGGTGTGGTATGAGCAGTACTTCGTGGGATTTAGACATGCTCCTTTTCGACCACCACCTCGGGTTCTTCCTCAATTGCTTCCTCCGTAGGAGCAATTTTTTGAGGAGTCGGTTCCTTAAGTGTCTTACCACTACGTGTGGTAATCACTTTCATCTCACCCTTAGGGTTTGATACGGTGTTGCTAGGAAGACTACTCGAAGACGGTTTGCACATAATTGCCTCAAACATAGATGAAATTTTATCCTCAAACATGGATTGCCTCTTCTCGGCTTTAATCATTTCTTGCTTAATCTCATGTTGCCCTTGTTCCATTTTTTGTTGGTTTTGTTGTAACCTAGTTACATTTCCTTCCGTCTTGTTTGTATGGATTTTAAGCTCATTTGCTAACTCATTTTTCAACACTTTCTTCAAGTCGTTCTTAAACTCAGATCTTAGGCTAATAATTTCTCTTTAAATGTTGTCAAACCTATCATCGTTTCCATTAGCGTATTCAACAAATTCATTTGGAAGATATTTCAAAGTTTGCAAACTTTTGTTGTTGTTTTGAAAATCACTTTGATTTTTGTTTGAAACTTGATTATTAGCCCCTTGATTACCATAGTTTCCTTTGTTTGTAATTGTTTTTGAAACCAACTTGATTGTTTCTATAGTTGTTGTTAGCATTTTGATTCGAACCAAAACCCGATGGAGTCAATTGATTAGAGCGGGTAACTTGAACGTTTTGGTTGTAAGTTCCCGTGGCCGCGTAGGCACTCAAATTGTTACCACCGTTGGTAATGCAATCGGAGAAATCATGACCTCCACCACAATACATACATGAAGCCTCAACCGCTTTAGCCGCAGCGGGAGCATTTGGTTCTCCAACTTTGAATTCAATCAAAAGTCCTTTAAGCTTATCAAAGATTTTGTTTTCCAAGTTCCCCTCAATTTGGCAAGCATCGATGGTATTAGACAATGAAGGTGAAGCCGAAGACGGAGGCTTACGAACACTCGACGTGCTACGAGGACTATACACCTTAGATCTATTCTCAATTATCACCAAAGCTTCCTCAACCGTTTTACACAAAAAAATACCACCTGCGGCGGCATTTAGATAATCCCTTTCATGATCATTAAGTCCATTGTAAAACGTGTCAATTTGATGCAAGTCAGAAAAACCGTGATGAGGACACTCATGTAACATTTCCTTAAACCTATTCCAAGTCGTTGAAAAACTCTCATTAAATTCTTGTGAAAATTTTGAAATCTCGTTTTTCAAATGCGTAGTCTTAGAGGGCGGAAAAAATTGGTTCACAAACTTAGAAACGAGATCCTTCCACGTCAATATAGAATTGGGTGGCTCTTTCTCCAACCAAATTCTAACGGGCCCCGCTGAGGAATACGGAAAAAGCATCATCTTAATTGAGTCATTAGCAACATCCTTAAATTTGCAAGTGGCGGTAAGACGATTGAATTGGCGGATATGGTTGTGTGGGTTGTTCTTTTCATCACCACGGAATTTGTTGTTTTGGATCATCGACAACAAACCCGTTTTCACTTCAAAATTCTCCGCAAGGATAGCGTGAATTACAATAGCCTCTCCATAACCCTCGGTGGGTGCTTGAAGCAACTCCATCATAGTTCGATTCGCCATGGTTGGTTCTTCTCTTACAATGGGTTCGTCAATAGGAGACTCCTCACTAGAAAGATTAGGAGTAGGTGTTGACTCCTTTCGGTTTTTTCGTTTACGTGCATGTCTTGCTTGATTGCGGGTTTGCATAAACGTCACGTGCAACGAGGGGATGAGCAAAGAAGATTCTTTTTGGTGTTTTGTATTTTTCCAATTTTTTTGGGGGGTTTTTGATTCTTTTTACCTTTTTTGGATTTTTGTGATTGTATTAAGTGGACCAAAATCTACAAATCTCATCCTTAATCAAATCTCTTGATTAAAGAAGCCTCAAGGAATGAAAACGATCACGTGAAGTGAACGCCTTCGATGACTTAAGAACGTTGGCGGAACCCCAAAATGTTCAAGAGGGTTTAATCAAATGAAACCAAGAAAGTATATATGATACTTAATAATACTTTTGGCGGCAAAACCCTCGATTAGCTCTCAAAATCAAATACTCACAAGCAAGCGGGGAAACGAGGCGGCGCGAAGCACTTAAGAGCCTTTTTCCTATGGTATATTTTATAATACCCTCCTTATACCCACCTTATAGTTTGTATTTTTCAAAATCGAGCTTCACGAAAGTATTTATCTATTTTTGCCTTTTTCTTTCTTGTTTGAGATTCGAATACAATGATTGGGTAATGACCTCCTAAGTCAAGGTTGTATTTTCACACTTTTGGAGTACTTGTGAATTTATTGTTCTACGTATACAATATAGTAATAGTATTCACACAAACAACGAAAAACCGATAATACGTATTAGTAGAGTGCTACTAATACAATAGATATTATGGCTATATATAAAAACAACAATTGCCAAATCAAAACACAACAATCCTCTTTTCGAACCTATTGATAGTTGTATTTTACAACCTTGTTTAGGAAAACAAAGTGTAATTAGGGTAAGTACGTCGATTTAGGAAATTCGTGCACAAATGACCCAAAAGTGGGGATCGTTCTCAAGGAGGCTAGTCTGTTGTGTAGAGAGATGATTAACTTTGTGATTATATGATTATGAGAAAAGAAAATAGAAATGAGATAAGAAGAGAATGACTGTTACGATGACGAATTACACTAAGACGATTAGTCGTACACGTAAAACCGTGAAAAGTACCAAAATTAAAAATTTATTCTAAAAATTCCTAGAAAATGGAAATAAATCCTAAATAATGTAATTAGAGTTTACAAAAAATCAAAAATCACCCAAACCTTTTATTTAATTAAATAATGAATTTTTTAATGCTAATTAAAGCCCTAAAAATCAATTTAATTAACAAAAAGCCCAAATAGAGATTTTTTCAATTGTAAACCTCTAAAATTACCTAAATTAATTTAAAACTATTTTTGAAAATTTTAAATTTAATAAAAACTATTTAAAAACAATTAAAAACTCTTAAAACTTAAACTAATTATAAAAATTAATCTAAGGACAATAAAAATATTCTAAAAATTGTTAAATTCCTAACTTAATGTATTTAACCTAATAAAAAAATTAAAACTTGAAAAATCTTAATTTTAATTTTTAATAATAAAATAATAATAAAATAATATTAAAAATCCAAAATTTATAAAAAATTCTAAAAACTTGCAAACTAGCTTAATTTAACCTAAATAATACAGAAATGAAGTTGAAATTACAAAAATACCCCTAATGGGCCTCCAAATGGGCCAAAAGTCCAAACAGTCCCCTTAATGGGCTCAAATAGGCCCAATAAGAAAAATGTTTATAAAAATGGCCCAAAAGCTCCTATCTGACTCAAAATTTGATTATGAACACAATTTTTCAAAGGCCCAAAAGCTAAAAATATGAAATAAGCTGACTTATATCAAACAACTTATTCTTAATGGGCTTTTTGGCCCATTAAGCTATAAGCTGATGCCATAAGCTCAAATTAGACACAAAAGCTTCTTTTGAGTTACTTAAGACTTCTGTAAAAAGAAATTTGCAAAAAGTCCTAGGAATAAACCTGAAAATGCAATAAGCAATCTACACAAAACGACAAAATAGTCGTTTTCGAGTTCTAGGTTATCCCAAGAGCTGATTCAAGTATCAAAAGCTTTCAAATGACTAAACTAAGCTTAATCAACAAAAAGTTTTCAAATAAGTTCACTCAATAAGCTGAAATAAGCAAATAAGCACTTCTTTAAAAGTCAACTTTAAGAGTTTTCTAGCAAAAAGTCAAAGTCAAAGTCTAATAAGCTCCAATTCAATCAAATGGGTCAAATGAGTAAGATTGATCACAAAAAATAAGTTGTGCAGGTCTAGATAAGCCAATATGGCTTATTAATAAGCTGAATGCAAATTAACACTAGCAGGGGCTAGTTTTGGTGTCTGAGCAGTGGGAAAAGTTTCCACTGCTTGACTTGTTTGACTTTTTGTCTTTATTGACTTTTTTGGAGATTCAAGTTACACAAAGGCACCCAAATGATCAGTGGATCATAAGGAGTCAATAACAATCAAGAAATTACAATCACTAACAGCTAATTAGTACAATTTAATCAAAATATCACCAGATCTAGCACATACATGAACAAATAAGCAGTTATGGTTCAATAACCACTTATAGCACAATTCAGCCAACCAAAATTCACCAAATGCATACACAAGCAATAATAAACTTAAATGAACAAGTTTAAACAGGTTTCATGCACTGATTCAAAGTCTAAGTCAAGATTCAAGCACTAAAAGTTACCGATGAACTATGAACATGCAGTTATGAACACTTGCTGATGCAATTGACCACCAAGCCAAATTCAAACCTCCAAATCTTGTTAACAGGTTATAAGAACTATGTTTAAACACTTTTTAGCCCTAAGCATGCATACACTCTAGGTGTTCCCAAAGTCTTAGATCAAAAACAGTCAAAACAAGCAATCTATAGCACAATCTTTGATTTGGTGTTTCAATGTTGAAAACTTGCAGCAAATAGCACTCAAACAAGTATATAGCAGATACAAAGCAATAACACAAACTTCCAACCACAAAATAACACACAATAATCTCAAACAAGTAATCCCAAACACCCTTTTAACTTTTCAAAATCAAATTTTCAAATCAAAAGTGTTATCCAAGACCACCCAAGCCCAAATAAGCACAATAACAGATGAGATATGCAGATTAGAACAAGATTGAGCCACAAAATCAACAAGAACACAAGTAGCACACAAAATCACCAAAAATGAAGATTTTAATAGATTTTGGTTAGAATGGTGTGTACCTCATGGATGTACATCCACACCCACGAAGGTTTGAGCTTATGTACTAGCAAGAACAAGTAAAAGCTTCCACAAACAACCCTGTTAAGAATCAACAAAGTTAGAAGCAAAATAGTAAAATCAGAAAAGTGAAAATCCTTGATTAATGCAACCTTAGTTCCCCACACTTGATTAGCCCCAAGTTATAGGCTTCACCACACCTTGATAACTCAATATCAGGATGCTATGATCAGATTTATAGCCCAAGAATTCCAAGGTTTGAACAAGTGTTAGCAAAATATCAAGAAAAGTGGAAAATGTGCAAACGTTTGCACACTCCTCTTGAAAATAGGTTTTAAGAGCAAAGATTAGTAAACATCAAACAACAATAAACAGATATAAAGGTTGGCACTTGATTTTCTTCACCAAATTCAAACACATTTCATTAATGAATATATGATTTACAGATTTGTGAACTAAGGAAAATTCAAGAGAAAAGTCTAATGTACTCAGTCCTATGCCTTATATAGGCTACAAACTACTTGCTAAGAGGCTAAAAAACGTAAACCCTAAAGATGTGAAGTCCCAGAAATGCCCTTGAGGGGTTTTGAACTTTGAAGATCATGTGACTGATTCTTGTTTGTTTGTGGAGCAGGCAATGTGAAAAGTTGATCAAATGGCTTATAATAAGCTTAACTTCCAAGCTTTGTTGTGGGACGTTGGATGACTGTCCAAAATTTGGCAGTATGCACAAAGGTGAAAAGCAGGGAATCTTGTGTGGGGTGTGGGGTAAAGTGGCAAGTATTTTCAAGGTTGGGATGTGTAAGGGATGCTTAATCACTAATCTGGACAATCTTAGGGTCTAATTATAAGTAAATAACAAAACCCCAAATTATGTTCTTGGTGAATAGTTGCTAGTTTGATCCAGATTATGAGTGATTAGGATTGAAATCTGTGTTAAGGCGCCAAGATTAAACAAATATAAACCAGGTTTAGTGGATGGGTGAGGTGGAGTAATGGTGTGTTGTGATTGGTGGAGAGTGTGAGTGAGACAGGTGTCCCCCACTCACTGGTCCAGGTAACAATTGTTGTCTGCCAAGATCAGTCCCTATTCTCTTATTCCTTTGTCATTTGCAAATAAGGAAGCTAAATTCGGATTCCCTTTGTAAATGAAGTTTTCATTTTCACACTTTTGCCCCAAATACTTTTCCAAAGAATTTTCAGGGTATTTCTTGCCATTTCTTGATTCTTGAAGGACTGATTTGGTATTTTCTTCAGGATTATGGTCTTGACTTGTATGATTGACATTCTGGAGGACTGAATTTGCCAAGTCTTCATTTTTGATGGACCATTCTTGCTATGTCTTCAAAGTCAAGGGTCCTTTTGGTAATTTTGACATTTTCAAAGGACTAAATTCGTAATTCTTGTAACTTGAAGTTCTTCATGGTATGTTTGACTTTGAGGAGGATTAATATTGACATTTTAGTTTTGTTGAGGGACTAAAATTGCCAATTCTTCAAAGTGAAGGACCCTTTTTGCAATATTAACAAACTTTAGGGACCAATCTTATAATTATGAGGATACAAGGGTATAAAGTGTCAATTCTTCAATATTGGAGGACCTTCTTCATAAATCTTCAAATCTTCAAGGGTTTTCTTGGAAAATTCTTCATTAGGGCTTGGTGAAATGAGCGGCTTCGTTTCCCGTGTTCGCTTTTGCATGATTCTTGTGATTTTTTGTCATTTTCTCAATATCCGTACCTAAAATACACAAGCAACAAACACAAGCATATATTGGGGTATTTTGATGAAATTTAATTAATTTAAAGCCCTTTTTGGATGATGAGACTATGTATAAAAGCAGTCTCATCACCTATCTATGATAATCCACTTTTTCAAGAAAATGTGGAAGATTCTGAAGATCCCTTCCCAATTTGGATGCCCCACCAATCTATGATGCATATGATGCTGATTCTAGTTCTGATGTGGATGCTTATGATGATTTTTCTTTAGAGTATAAAGACATGCTAACTTATGATGATTTTGATGATGTTGACACTCTTTCGAGTGATTCTTCAAGTGTTATGTCTTCTACTGATGATTGTGCTCCTATTTTTGATGAAGATCCTCCGCCAACAGTGCTTGATCCTACTTTGGATGATTACTCATTTGAGGAAGATTTTGCCAGTTTTCTCAATACATACTTTCCAAATGAGCATGATTTTCCTCCTTTGGACTTTGGTTATGGTCTTTATCCTCCTTCGGATACTCTAGCAACAACCTAAATATAATACTATAGTTTAGGCGCTAGCAAATAAGTCACAATAGTTCGTCACGTATGTTACTCATCAATCATGTATATATTTTGTTGTTAAAATCATGACTTGTAAATGTTATATCGTTATAAACATTGTAGTATATATATATACTTAGGCAAAAATATTTATTTTTGACTCGACGAAATTTCGACACCCTTTCGGCGTAAATTTTAATTTACCAAAATCTATCTTAATAAATTTTTCAACACGATTTCTAACGAAAATTCGGCATCCTTTCGGCGTCACATAAAAATTTGCCATTTTTAGTAAGTACTCAAATATTGTCCTAAAACCCCTATTTTCAACACTTTCTCAATCGCCAATATTCCAACAAGTCATTTTCCGCAATAGTATCAATTTCCACTTCCAACGTTCAAACTTTTAATGGTACACCAAGTATTCACATTTCGCGCTAATACCCTTTTACAAAACAAGTCCAACATATATACACAACTTTTAGTAACAATTTCGACACTTAAAACAACTCCGTTTGACTCGAAAACGTCGTTTCGACCACTTTAAAAATCTAGACAGCAAACACATTATAGTGTTTTTCACAAAAATTATGTTTTCCGACAACGAAATTTAAACGACCATATCTTACTCATTATAGCACCGTTTTTAGCGTATAATATATCGAAACGAAGGTATTGACTTATATTTTCATAATATTGTAGTAAACTAGTGTTAGAACAATTTTTACGACCCTCTACGCCTCTTATAAAAATCGGACAGATTTTATGTTTTTCGTAAAAACTCGTTTTCGACCATTTTCAAGCGTAACCACTAGTAGTAACACTACTAGTTCCCTCCAATTATTTATAAACACCATCAAAATCAAAGATTTAACTTCAAGTTCACAAATCTAAAAATATACATTTTTATATTTTTACAAGTCTTTCAATTAAACCATTTTCATGCATGGATCTAATAGATCCACACATAATTTTCATAGATCTAAAATATTTCATGACCAAAAATAGTTTTTATCATTCTATTTCAAGAAAATAGTTGATGAGTAACATGCATGCATAGATCTACAAAGATTATGCATGAAAAATGAAAAGATGAAAAAGGTTTAAGAAGTAAACTTGAGTAACGACTCTACGTAATCACAACAACCCGATCTACGCTCTAACCCACTAATAATCAACAAGAACTCTACTTCTATAACTTCTACCCAAAAAATACTCAAATCAACAAACCAAGAAAAACCATTCTTCTTTATGCTTGTACAAACTCTAGGATGTATTTATTTTGTGTTAATTCTTCTTAAAATGGAGCTTTAAGAAAATCAACAATGGTGGAAAATGGTGTGTGTTTTGTGCCGTGTGTTTTGAGAGAGAAAGAGAGTGTGTGTTTTTTTTGAGTGAAGTGAAATGAGTGAATAATGTGAATTATTTGAGGTGAAATGGGTTAATAAGTCAAAACTTGTAAGGTGTGTAAGCTTAAGCTTAAAATGGCAAGGAGTAGAAACTTGGTGCATTATGCATGTGTGTGGTTGTTTTGGCCGGTTATGAGGGGTCCCACATGGGGTAAATTATTCAAAAATTTTACTATGGTAACTAGTTAAAAGGTTTAAGGTAAAAAGGTTAGTTAGTTTTAGGTAAATATCAAAAAGTATATAGTTAAGTTTAAACTTACGTAAAACTTAAAAATTTGACGAAATATATTAAATTTACGATTTTTCGACGAAAACTGACATTTTATGATTTATAAAGTATTTTATGCACGCTAACGACGGTTAAACGTAAAAACGACGTAAAATACGAAAACGCGATACGTTAATTAAATATTCACAGTAAATACGATTTATTACAATAAATAGAAAAAATACTAAAATACAGGCATATATAAACATATACAGAAATATTTAAATAGGATGCTCATGAAAATACGATCACGCTGTTAAAAACTAAACAGTTAAGCACATAATTTACAGATACCGAATAATCTCATGGATTATCGTCAATTCATTGACCGTCTCAGCACTTTGGTCAGGTTCACAGAAAATGTTCAGAATAATGACTGAGCACATTGTCAAGTCATTACTCGTCATCAAGCAGTTTTTCAGAAAACGCGGGATAACTTCCCGGTTCCAACACAGTTAAATCACATAGTTGAATAAATAAAAAGTCAAAGGGTAAAATAGTCATTTTACAAAGTATGGAAAATTACCAGGTGTTACATCATCCCCTTGATAGAGAAGCTTTGTCCTTAAAGCTTAGGAGTGTCACGGTTTATAGAGTTGTCAAATAGTTGCGGATATTTCTTGCGAAATTGATCCTCACGCTCCCAAGTGAATTCAGGTCCACGTTTAGAATTCCACCTCACCTTGATGATTGGAATACGTCTCTGTTTCAATCTTTTGACCTCACGGTCCATGATTTCAACAGGTTCGGAGTTCCTCCAATGGTATAACGAGTGTCTCATCAGAAAGGCACTTCTTCAAGTTTGACACATGAAAAGTGTTGTGCACGCGGCTCAACGCTTGCGGTAGTTCGAGACGATAGGCTACGGTTCCAACATTTGCCAGAATTTTGAAAGGTCCAATATAATGGGGGTTCATCTTTCCTCGCTTGACAAAACGTACCACACCTTTCCAAGGCGATACTTTTAGCATCACTTTGTCTCCTACTTGAAATTCGAGAGGCTTACGTCGAACGTCGGCGTAACTCTTCTGACGATCACGGGCTACTTGATTTCGACTCTTGATTTGAACAATCTTCTCAGTCGTTTCACGGATGAGTTCAGGGCCAGTGAGTTGACTATCCCCAACCTCACTCCAACACACAGGCTAGCGACATTTACGACCATACAACGCTTCAAACGGTGCAGCCTTAATACTGGTATGATAACTATTGTTGTAAGAGAATTCCACTAGAGGCAAATTTCTGTCCCATTTCTTCCCAAAGTCAAGCACACAAGCACGCAACATGTCCTCCAGCGTTTGAATAGTTCTCTTGCTCTGTCCGTCAGTCTGCGGGTGATAAGCAGTACTCATGTCCAATTGCGTACCCAACGCTTTCTGAAGTGATTTCTAGAATTCTGAAGTAAATCTACCATCTCTATCAGAAATTATCGAGATCGGTATCCCGTGTTTTGCGACTACTTCCTTCAGATAAAGTCTCGTAAGCTTATCTATTGAATCATCTTCCTTTATAGCCAAAAAGTATGCAGATTTTGTAAGTCGATCCACAATTACCCAAATTGTGTCGTATATGTTGGTTGTTTTAGGTAGCTTAGTTATGAAATCCATGGTTATGTTTTCCCACTTCCACATAGGAATTATAGGTTGAACCAACAATCCCGATGGTTTTTAGTGTTCCGTTTTCACTCTAGCACAAGTCAGACACTTCCCTAGGTAAGTAGCGATTTCAGCTTTCATATTTGGCCACCAATATAGCTTCTTCATATCCTGATACATTTTATCAGATCCTGAGTGAATTGAATACTTAGATTTATGCGATTCGTGCATAATCACGTCCCTTAGTCCTCCAAACCGTGGTAACCAACTTCTACCATTCAAACATAGCGTTCCATTAGTGCTAGTCTCCAATTTCTTTGTAACCATTCCTCCTAATTTCTCAGCCTCGACATGTTCAGGCTTAAGGGCTTCGGTTTGTGCTTCACAAATTTGCACAGGTAAGTTCGGATTGATAACCATATCTAACGATCTAACTCTACGTGTTATCAGTTGTTCCTTTCTACTTAGCGCATCCGCCACTACATCGGCCTTCCCAGGGTGGTAGCGGGTTTCACAGTTATAATCGCTGAGCAACTCGATCCATCGACGTTGTCTCATGTTCAGTTCCTTCTGGTCAAGAATATGTTGTAAACTCTTGTGATTGGCATAGACGACACACTTGGTTCCATACAAGTAGTGCCTCCACAATTTCAAGGCAAATACTACCGCTCCTAGCTCCAAGTCGTGCGTAGTATAGTTTTTCTCATGTGTTTTCAGTTGTCGTGACACGTAGGCGATAACTTTATTCCTTTACATCAACACAGCTCCCAATCCTTTTGCTGATGCATCACAGTAGACCATAAAGTCTTCCGATCCTTCTGGTAACGATAGAATAGGCGCACTACACAACATTTGTTTCAACTTTTGGAATGCTAATTCCTCCTTATCTCCCCATTCGTATTTCACCTTCTTTTGAGTCAACTTCGTCAATGGTTTCGCGATCTTCGAGAATCCCTCGATGAACCTTCGGTAGTATCCGGCGAGTCCTAAGAACTGGCTAATTTCAGTCGGTGTCGTAGGAGCAGTCCACTCCCTAATTGATTCAATCTTGGCAGGATCAACATGAATCCCCTTGCTATCAATAACGTGACCTAGAAATTGTACTCTTGGCAACCAAAAATCACACTTCGAGAACTTAACGTACAATTCCTCCTTCTTAAGCAATTCTAATATTATCTTAAGATGTTCATCATGTTCCTTCTCATTTCTTGAGTAAATCAGTATGTCATCGATGAACACAATGACAAACTTGTCCAAATACGATTTACACACCCGGTTCATGAGGTCCATAAACACAGCAGGTGCGCTTGTCAAACCGAATGGCATCACTTAGAACTCATAGTGTCCATACCTAGTCCTAAAAGCAGTCTTTTCAACATCTTCCTCACGGACTCTCAATTGGTGATAACCATACCTAAGGTCAATCTTCGAGTAAACGCTCGATCCTTGCAACTGATCAAACAGATCATCGATCCTAGGTAACGGGTAACGGTTCATGATGGTAAGCTTGTTCAACTCACGATAGTCGATACACATCCGAAAACTCCCATCCTTCTTCTTTACAAATAAGACTGGAGCTCCCCAAGGTGAAGAACTCGGTCTTATGAATCCTTTATCAGTCAACTCTTGTAGTTGCATCGCTAGTTCTTGCAATTCCGACGGTGCTTAACGGTAAGGCGCTCGAGCAACAGGTGCAGCTCCCGGTATTAAATCGATTTGGAATTCAACTTGTCTAGCCGGCGGTAATCCAGGCAAATCTTTAGGAAAGACTTCCGGAAAATACCATACGATAGGTACATCTTCCAACCGTTTATCTTCCGTCTGCTTTTCAGTAACACAGGCCAAAAATACATGGCAACCTTCCGACAACAACTTCTGAGCCTTGACACGCGAGATAATGTTCAGTCGTGACTTCCCTTTTCCGTTACTTGTATCCCCTTGTACCTCCAAAACTTCATCACCAAATGGTAAGCGAACGATCTTCTCGTCGCATACAATCGTAGCATGATATCTCGACAACCAATCCATTCCGACAATCACTTCAAAACTCCCTAACTCAACAGGCATAAGGTCTATTACGAAAGGATGACCTAGAAGATTTAAAGTGCATCCACGAAGTATAGTGTCGGCTTCTATCAACTTCCCATTTGCTAACTCAATAGTGTACTTAGTGTCTAAGGGCGAAGGGGTCACATCAAGTAAAAAACTAAAAGCATTCAACACCAAACTCCTATCGGCTACAGTATCAAATAAAATAGAAGCATAACGACCATTGAGAAGAAACATACCCGTCACGACGTCGGGGTTTTGTTGCGCTTATCCTCCTCCTATAACATAGACCCTTCCACGAGCTTCCCCAGCTTTAGCAATCTTCCTTGGTCCTTGTTCTTTTACTTTGGGCACTCATTGCTGTAGTGTCCCTTTTGCTGACATTCAAAGCAAGTGACGTTGGATTTCGTGATGGGTGGTGACTTACAATCTCTAGCAATGTGTCCAGTTTTCTTGCAGTTGTAACATTGTACATTGCATTGTCCATTATGGTGACGCTTGCATCGATTGCACAAAGGTAACGTCCCATTGTATACTCCCTTTTTCCCCAGTACCAGCAGTGTACGCTTTCACGGTGTCTTGCCTCTTATTAGGATAGTTCCCATGGCTGTTCCTTTGGTTATTCCCCCATTTTCTCTTGTTGTCCGCGGCATTCCCAGCATTTGCTCGAACAACTTGGTCCATCAGACTGTGAGCCATCCTTATAGCATCACTAACTTTTGTCGGTTCAGACGATGTCACATTCCCTTGAACTCTACCAGGTAAACCCCAAATATAACGCTCAACCTTCTTTTCTTCTTCTGGAACCATTCCAGGACATAGCAAACACAACTCTTAGAACCTCCTAGTGTACGTACCAATGTCATTGTTCTTCACAGTCAGGTTCCACAGTTCAATTTCCATTTTCTGAATATCATTACGAGGACAGTATTCCTTAGTCAACAACTTCTTAAGTTACTCCCAACTCATTCCATACGCCTCCTCGGCTCCAGCCGTCTGCACATGGGTGTTCCACCATGTCAATGCTCCAGCAGCTAAAGTACAAGTAGAATAAGTCACTTGGTTTTCAACAGCACATCCACTGACACGGAACACATATTCCATCTTTTCAACCTAACGAGCTAATCCGACAGCTCCTTCAGTACCTAATAAGTGTGAAAACACTTATCCTTTTACCACTTATTTCCAATAATAACAAGACCGAAACGTATATTTTATGTCGTAAAAGGCGGAATTATGCGTGGTTTGTGTTTTTATTGTGTTGTAGGACCAAAATATGAAAAAGGAAGAAAACACGGGCTTTCACGGGCTTTTATCGAAGAAAACGGGAAAAGACGAAGTCAAAAGATCAAGAGTGCAAAAAGAACGGAAGTCCAAGGCCTATTCTGAAGATTTATCGAAGAAATAGTCTAAAGACGGAAGTTTAATGAAGTCAAAGAACTTAAGTCTAATAGAAGAAGAAAATTAAAAGACAAGTTCAAATCCCGAGGCAACATCGAGAAAAGACAAAGAATTAAAGTCGAGTCGAGAAGACGTGAAGAAAGAAAAGAAAGAAGATGCAACACATGCACTCCTTCCGCCTTCCCTATAAATACCCTCCTAATACACATTCGGAGGGAGTTAGTCTTTAATTTTAGTTTTTCATTTTTCACTTTTCTTTCTAGTTTTAGAGAGAGAAAGTTCTAAACTTTCTCTCACCAAGTTTCATCTTTTCTTTTAATCTTTCAAGATTAAACATTTGTGTATTGCTTATTTCATTAATCAAGTTCTATTTAAGCTTTTAATCCTTAATCTCATTCTACCTTTCTTTGATTTTTAGATTGATTTTGGTGCGAATTTCAATAGATCCGTGTTGTTCTTAATTATTTCGTGCTTAAAAAGTTAATCTTATGATCATTGTTTAAGTTTTTATACGAATAAGCTTTGAGATTTGGCTTATTTTTATATTTACCTTATTTACTTATAAAAAGTTTTCTTAAAAAGTTTTTATTTTTATTGTTTGATTTGAAAGTTTGCTTATTTTTGAGTTGGATAAGTTTTGATAAGTGCTTATTTGATCCGTTTAGTTATTGATTCGTTTTAGTTGGTGAAAAGCTTATCATAATAGCTTATTTCATTGGCTTATTTCGAATCCCTTGTATATCGGAAAGGGTCTAAACCCCTTTCCGATCGCCACATTCCGAGCAGCCACCACACCCCCTACCGGATCACCCAATCGGAAAAGGGTTTTGAGTTTTCCGATTGCACCTCATTTATTCCGATCAAAGTGATCGGATTAGGTAGTAAGTATTCCGACGGTGAGACTTTGAGTATTCCGATTAAGCTTATTTTCCCACATTCCGATTGGAGCTTAGTCCTACATATTCCGATTGGCATCATTTTTGACATTCCGATTTGGTCCCTTAGTTCTATATTCCGATATGACCTTTTTTGTAACATTCCGATTAGTGATTTTTGGCATATTCCGATTGCACCATATCTCCTATATTCCGATTAGGGCTCGTTTACTTTATTGTTTTTATAAAGTTTCTAAGTGTTAGTTTTATTTAGTATGCTAGTATTTTTCTAATATTGCCTTTAAGTTTTCAAGCATTTATTTTAACTCGTCATTTTAATATTAATCTTTAAACTTCTACTTTACTCAACGACATTTACTTATTTGCTATTAGTTAAAATTAGATAAACAAACCAAACCATTCTCTTGTTCACCAAAAGACGATTGAGTCGCACTTTAGATCGGTAATCAATTCGAAAAGATCGGAACAACGAACTTTCATACTTGGTTGCAAAAGCCGAGTATTAAATGGCGCCGCTGCCGGCTCTTTTCGTTAATATTAACGGTTTCTAGTGAGAGACGCATTGAATTTTGGGATCCGTTCTTTGAACGTTATTTTCCTTGCTTTAAATTTTTTTTCAAAAATCCTAAAAAATATAAAATTCTTCAAAAATACAAAAACATTAAAAAAATCATAAAAAGCAATTCTTTTCAAAAGGTTTTGCACCAAAAAGATTATATAGATATTCTCTGTGTATATTTTTCTTCTGTAGGTGTATGCGTACTAGATCTTCAAACTATTCTGAGCCCGAGACTCGTGAAGATTTAGATATGGCTGGTGTTAATAACAACAATAATAACCCACCTCTACTCAATCTCAATAACAACAATAACAACAACAACAACAACAACAATGTCCACCTACCTGATTTACGAACAATGGAGGAATTGTGTCAACCCACCATGAACGGACGCGGAGGCCCGATTGCGCCGATGCACGTCACAGCTCAGAAGTTTTCGTTGAAGCATCACATGATCCAACAAGTGCAAACTAACCCATTTCGCGGAATTCTGGATGATGATGCCAACAAACACCTCGACAAAGTCATTACCTTCACTCAAAGTATGAAGTGCCCCGGTGTTTCTATGGATGACCTTCGCCTCCAACTTTTTCCCCACTCGCTTTCTCACCATGCCGAAAAATGGTTTGACCGTCTCCCGAAGAATTCTATTCATACGTGGAATGACATGACTCAACGCTTTTTGTCGCGCTACTTCCCCCCATCCATTGTCACAAGCCTTCGTAACCAAATCAGTGGATTCATGCAAGACAATGATGAATCACTCTTCGATGCTTGGGAACGATACAATGATTTGATCGACCGCTGTCCAAATCACAACATGCTCCCCGTCACTCTCATTGATACCTTCTACAATTGTCTCACTTTTCGTGATCGTGACACGATCAATGCCGCCGCCGGTGGTACTTTTATGATAAGGAGACCGGAGGAGTGTAGAGAGTTGATTGAAAATATGACTACTCACCACAAGAATTAGGATTCATCCGCATCCTCAAGATCTAATCAGAGACTCAATGTTTCATTTACTTCTTCCACCACCGACATGTCCGTCATGGAACGTGCTATTCTGGATATTAACAAAAGTCTCCAAATTTTGACTTCTAACCAAACTCAACAAGCTAAAGCAGTTGCTATTTCTTGTGACACATGTAGTGGTCCTCATTCCTACAATGATTGTCCTTCTACTCAAGGCAATTTTTCTGAAGATGTTAACGCGGCATACGGTACTTATCCTACGGGAGGGTATCAAGCTCGTCCTCAAGGAGACCGTAGCTTGCTAAGTTATCGTTCAAATAACTATCTTGATCCACCCGGTTTCCCTCCTCAAAACCAAAACCAACAACAAAGCTATAACCGAAACAATCAATCCCAACCTCGTGCTAACAATCAATATCAATCCCAAAGAAACCCATACCCAACTCAAGGAAATTCTCAAGCTTACCAAGCTCCACCTCTCAATCAACCGATGTCAGTGAGTCCAGACGTCAAGACGTTCATGAAGACTAATCGAGAGGTGGTGACGAATCTTCAGAGTCAAGTCATCAACTTCAAGGGCGAAATGTCGAAACAAGGGAGCAATATTCGAGCCGAGCTAAGGAATGACATGGTAAAACAGAGCAATGAGATCCGAGCCGACATCAGAGATTCTTTCAGCACTCAAGCGCTTAACATTCGTGATATGATTGGTTCGCTCATCCAAGGTAATCAACCCTCTTCTTCGGGTACTCTTCCGAGTAACACCGTTGCGAACCCAAGAGGGGAGATGAAAGCAATCACCACTCGTAGTGGAAAAGTTTATACGGAACCCGAGCTTCCTACACCTCCACCCGTGATTGTGAACAAGGAAAAAGAGTAACTTTCCTCACCTCCTTCACCTTCTATCCCCATTTCCCCACCACCCGTGGTTGTGAGTGATCCTATTCCCCTAAAGCCTTCTTCTTCATCCAATATACCTTATCCTTTAAGGTTGAGGAAAGAGAAGCAAAAGAGCAAGGATGATATTCAGGTTTCAAACTTTCTTAAAATGTTTAAACAATTGAATTTTAACATCTCCTTTGCCGAGGCTCTCGCTCACATGCCCAAATACGCTAAGATGTTTAAAGATCTTCTAAGTGACAAGGAGAAGCTTCTTGACATTGCTCAGACCCAACTTAATGAGAACTGCTCCGCAGTGCTCTTAAGGAAATTGCCCACTAAACTTGGTGATCCGGGTCGCTTCTTGATTCCTTGCAACTTCCCGGGAGTAGAGAATTGCATGGCCCTAGCCGATCTAGGTGCCAGTATAAACTTAATGCCTTTAAGTGTTTGGAAGCAATTATCTCTCCCCGAGCTAATCCCCACCAAAATGACTCTGGAATTAGCCAACCGTACGGTTGCTTATCCAGTGGGGATAGCCGAATATGTCTTTGTTGGCGTTGACAAATTCACCTTCCCGGCGGATTTTGTCGTCGTTGACTACGAGATGGATCCTCGTGTTCCATTAATCGTTAGACGTCCATTCCTGAGGACCGGTCGCACTCTAATTGATGTAGCCGCGGGCGAAATAATCATGAGAGTTGGTGACGATAAAATTGTCTTCAACATGGGTAAGATTTCTAAGCAACCTTATTCATATGAGAGTGTTAATGCTATTGATGTTCTCGATGAGGCTTGTGAAGAACATTTTCACGATGCTTGCAAAAGTTCTCTTTCTTCTCTACCCAATGTTGAGACCGTTGCCTCAATTTCTCCAGCATTGACTCCTTTTGGAGAAAGTGACTTGGATGATTTCGAAGCTAGCTTGGGTCCTCTCGATATTAAGTATGATAATTCGTCCACCGATTGGGATGAAGACATTCGTACTATTGAGAGACTTCTCAATGAAGACCCGTTTTCTCCTCCTTCTCCTAAAGAGGTGACTAATGATGATCCATCGTTAGTTTCACCATCTATTGAGGATCCTCCTACTCTTGAGCTTAAAGACCTACCTCCTCATCTAGAGTACGTTTTCCTGGAAGACAACGAGAAGTTACCGGTCATCATCGCAAAGGACCTGAAATAAAAAGAAAAAGCCCGACTTGTCGCCGTGTTGAAGAAGCATAAAAGAGCTATCGCTTGGAAAATCTCCGACATCCGTGGAATTGATCCTCACTTTTGCACACATAAAATTCTCATGGAGGACGACTTTAAGCCCACCATTCAAAGCCAACGAAGGGTGAATCCTAAAATCCATGAAGTCATCAAAAAAGAGGTTATCAAACTTCTTGATGCGGGTATGATTTACCCTATTTCGGATTCACCATGGGTTAGTCCAGTCCATTGTGTGTGCCTAAGAAAGGCGGAATTACCGTTGTGCCCAATGCAAATAACGAGTTGATTCCTACCCGTCTCGTTACTGGGTGGAGAGTTTGTATAGACTACCGTAAACTCAATGATGCCACGAGAAAGGATCATTTTCCTCTACCTTTTATGGACCAAATGCTTGAACGTTTAGCGGGTAATGAATAATACTGCTTTCTTGATGGTTTCTCGGGTTATTTCCAGATACCCATCGATCCCCAAGATCAAGAGAAGACAACATTCACTTGTCCCTATGGCACATTTGCCTACAAAAGGATGCCTTTTGGCTTATGCAATGCCCCCGGGACTTTCCAAAGGTGCATGTTGGCTATCTTCCATGACATGGTTGAGCAAACCATGGAAGTCTTCATGGATGATTTCTCGGTCTTTGGGGATTCCTTCTCTTCTTGCCTTGCCAATTTGGAACGTATGCTTAAGCGGTGCGAAGACACTCGCCTTGTTCTGAATTGGGAAAAATGCCATTTTATGGTAAAAGAAGGCATTGTGCTAGGACACAAAATCTCTAAAGCCGGTCTTAAGTCGACCGTGCTAAAGTAGATGTCATAGCCAAATTACCTCCACCTTCAACCGTGAAGGGTGTGAGAAGTTTTCTGGGTCATGCGGGCTTTTATCGTCGATTCATTCAGGATTTCTCTAGAATCGCTCGCCCGATTACCCACCTCTTGGAAAAAGATAGTCCTTTTATCTTTTCTAAAGAGTGTATCGAAGCCTTCAATCTTCTTAAGGATAAGCTAACTAAGGCACCGGTCTTGGTTACCCCTAATTGGGAGCTGCCTTTTGAATTGATGTGCGATGCTAGCGACTTTGCTATTGGTGCGGTTTTGGGTCAAAGAGTGAATAAACACTTCCAACCAATCCACTATGCTAGCAAAACAATGACGGGGGCTCAATTGCATTATACGACAACCGAAAAAGAGCTTTTAGCTGTTGTCTATGCTTTTGAAAAATTTCGCCCCTATCTTGTTTTATCCCCCACCATCGTATACACGGACCATTCCGCGTTGAAGTACTTGATGACTAAGCATGACTCTAAGCCAAGACTTCTTCGCTGGGTTTTACTCCTTCAAGAATTCAACATTGAAATTTGTGACAAGAAGGGAGCCGAAAACCTGGCCGCGGATCATCTGAGTCGACTTGAGGATCCATATCAAGGGGATCATCCGAACAAATAGATCAATGACTCTTTCCCCCTTGAGACCTTAATGTCTATAAATCTCAATCTTGATGACACCCCGTGGTTTGCCGACATTGCAAACTACTTAGCGGGTGGTATTCTCATCAAAGGGTTAACATCCCAACAAAAGAAGAAGTTCTTGAATGATGTTAAGACTTACTTTTGGAATGACCCTTATCTATTCAAACAATGCGCTGATCTGATCATTCGTCGATGTGTTGACGGACCGGCAACTTTTGACATTCTCCAAGCTTGCCACAAAGGACTCACCGGTGGTCACTTTGGTCCCAACTACACCGCTAAGAAAGTGTTTGACTGTGGATTCTATTGGCCCACCATTTATCGTGACGCTCACGAAATGGTTAAGCATTGTGATGCTTGCCAACGCCAAGGCAAGATCACGCATAAAGACGAGATGCCTCAAAATTTCATACAGGAATGTGAAATATTTGACGTATGGGCCATCGACTTTATGGGGCCATTTCCATCCTCCAAAGGGAACAAGTACATCCTCGTAGCCGTTGACTACGTTTCTAAATGGGTTGAAGCTAAGGCTCTCCCTACGAACGATGAGAGGGTGGTTGTGAACTTTTTAAAGCAGCTTTTCGCTCGACTCGGCATTCCTCGTGCTATTATCAGTGACCGCGAGACTCATTTTTGAAATGATCAATTTGCAAGAGTCATGGCTAAGTATGGTGTTAATCACCGTCTTTCCACCGCCTATCATCCCCAAACCAATGGGCAAGCCGATATTTCCATCCGTGGATTGAAGCGAATTTTGGAGCGTACTGTGGGAGAGCATCGTGCCGTGTGGGCCGATAAGTTAGATGATGCTCTGTGGGCTTTCCGTACTGCTTATAAAACCCCGATCGGCTGTACGCCTTATCGTCTTGTGTACGGGAAAGCATGCCACCTCCCCATCGAGCTGGAACATAAGGCGCACTGGGCCTTGAAGTGGGCTAACTTCGACATCAACAAAGCCGGTGATCATCGCAAGATTCAACTCAACGAGCTCAACGAACTGAGGAATGAAGCTTACGAGAACTCTTATCTACAAGGAGAAGACGAAGGTCATTCATGACGCAAAAATCAAGAACCGAGAGTTCCACGTTGGTGATCGATTCTTACTTTTTAACTCTCGGTTGAAGATATTCTCTGGCAAGTTGAAGAGCCGCTGGTCTGGTCCATTCACCGTCGCCAAAGTCTTTCCATATGGGACCATTGATCTCTCTCAGTCAAATGGGCCCAATTTCAAGGTGAATGACCAGCGTTTGAAGCTGTACTTTGGTGAGGACATCTCTCACGGGATGATTCCATCCCTCACCACGTTACCCATGAACTAAATTGGGTCGAGTCAGGCTCGTGACTCGGTGAACAAAAACAAGCGCTTTTCGGGAGGCAACCCGTGATCTATCCTTTACTGCTTTCATAATAAGTGTAGGGGGAGCCCCGTATGTGTTTGTTGTCTTGTTTCTTGTGCTATGCAGGTTTTAAAGCTTCAAAGATCCACCTTGATGACTTTTGACGAACCGTGATACCGTGTTCCCATCTTCCCGGTTCTATCCTGAAACTCTTGTGATTCAATATTTCATATTTTATATGTTCACATTGAAATCACTTTAGTTGTCCTTTCCTTAGCAAGATTTAAACAAAGTGCACAATGTCCTAAGTGTAGGGGAGTTTACTCCCACATGCTTAAACATTGAGGACAATGTTTATCTCAAGTGTAGGGGGGACTTCTATCGAAGTAAGTGGTCTTTTCCATGAATTTTCCCTCATTTTAACCGGAAAATTTGATTTTTCGACATTTTTCAAAATTCTTAATCTATTTTGGCCTAGTTGTATAGTTGTATTTTCCTTTATTATGTTTATCTTCTTTCCTTGCTAGAATAAATTTTCAATAAAGTGGTTTTAAATTTTTCTTAGTCATGAACATTTTGACTCAACCCGAGTTTACTTACCAAAGTTTACTCTAGCTAGTATCCTTAACGTGTTTAAGTCAAGTTTTGCTAGGCTTTTATATAGGGAGCTATAAAACGCGAAAGTCTTAACTCTCACGGGTTAAGAACAAGAACTTCTCGCAAGTTCCTATAATTGATCCTAGAGAGTTGTTTATAAAGGGAACTTTAAAATGCAAATTCTAAACTTGAAAAAGTCTAAGAGTTTGCAAGATCCTATAGATGACTCGAAAACCCAAAACTGTGATTTAATAGGCTAAGCATCCACGAGTCTCATTCCTTGAGATTTTAAACTATGGAGGACGAGAGATGATAGTCAATTATAAGTTTGGTATTCTTTCGTGAATTTATGTGAGTTAATTTTAAGCCTATTCTCCCTTCGCTTGTTAATAAATTTATCTGCAATAAATAAGGTTGTACGATTTAAAAGGTTACTTAGCTTCTAGCCCAAGATCGTTTAAAAGTTGCTCGGTACGGATTAGAGTTCATAGCCAAGGCATAACTTATCGAATTGGGATGCGAAGATTGGCGAGTCCAAAAAGGCCCTAACAAGGCATGAGGGCTACATTTTGCTGCTAAAAATCCAAAAGTGATGTGAAGAATCATTTATCGAAAATCAATATGAAGGATCGAGACACACGACGAAAAGCAAATACTCCCCTAAAGATCATGGAGAAGTCTATCCAAAAAGGCCCTAACAAGGTATGAGGATAAATAGATCCAAGTCCTAAAAGGAGGCGGATCGTTGTATATCAAAGTCCAAAATAAAGATTGGGGAAAAATGAAGAAGTCGTGGTCCAAATATGAAGAATCTCTCAAAACTTCAAGTGAAGAAATTCCTATTATGAAGAGAAGGCCATTATTTCATGAACGTCTCTCAAGATTCGAAGTATGAAGTCGCTGCCAAATATCGGTCCGAGAAAGGTCTCAAATCGTGAAGCGAGTTATGCCAAGATATGAACTTTATGAGGTCCCGAGAAGCAGTTTTAAAAGATTTAGTCCTTTAGCTAACTATTGATTAAATCGTTCAATTTATTTTCGGCCTAAATAACTATCGAAATAAGTCAAACAATGCATCCTCGTGATCATTCAAGACAAAAATAAAATATAAGAGATACACCTAGGAATAAGGGAGTCTAAGTGAATAATTGGCCCACATAAGTTCATGATAGTTTGCTAACTTATAATAACAATGATCTCGTTTTTAAGCTTGGTATGGGGAACGTGAAACTTGAGGATGATAAACGTTCATGGCAGCCAAAACCCAATGTAAGTTTTTAATTTCTTTACTAGTTTATATCTTTTTATGTTTAGTATTTAATAAAGGCTAAGGTGGGTTATTTATGATGGAAAATGTAAACCGTTCTTTAAAATTAATGCATTGCATGAGGGCATTGCAATGGTCAAGTGTAGGGGATTTAATAAGTGTGAAAACACTTATCCTTTTACCACTTATTTCCAATAATAACAAGACCAAAACGTGTATTTTATGTCGTAAAAGGCGGAATTATGCGTGGTTTGTGTTTTTATTGTGTTGTAGGACCAAAATATGAAAAAGGAAGAAAACACGGGCTTTCACGGGCTTTTATCGAAGAAAACGGGAAAAGACGAAGTCAAAAGATCAAGAGTGCAAAAAGAACGGAAGTCCAAGGCCTATTCTGAAGATTTATCGAAGAACAAGTCTAAAGACGGAAGATTAATGAAATCAAAGAACTTAAGTCTAATAGAAGAAGAAAATTAAAAGACAAGTTCAAATCCCGAGGCAACATCGAGAAAAGACAAAGAATTAAAGTCGAGTCGAGAAGACGTGAAGAAAGAAAAGAAAGAAGATGCAACACATGCACTCCTTCCACCTTCCCTATAAATACCCTCCTAATACACATTAGGAGGGAGTTAGTCTTTAATTTTAGTTTTTCATTTTGCACTTTTCTTTCTAGTTTTAGAGAGAGAAAGTTCTAAACTTTCTCTCACCAAGTTTCATCTTTTCTTTTAATCTTTCAAGATTAAACATTTGTGTATTGCTTATTTCATTAATCAAGTTCTATGTAAGCTTTTAATCCTTAATCTCATTCTACCTTTCTTTGATTTTTAGATTGATTTTGGTGCGAATTTCAATAGATCCGTGTTGTTCTTAATGATTTCGTGCTTAAAAAGTTAATCTTTTGATCATTGTTTAAGTTTTCATACGAATAAGCTTTGAGATTTTTGTGCTTATTGGCTTATTTTTATGTTTAGCTTATTTACTTATAAAAAGTTTTCTTAAAAAGTTTTTATTTTTATTGTTTGATTTGAAAGTTTGCTTATTTTTGAGCTGGATAAGTTTTGATAAGTGCTTATTTGATCCGTTTAGTTATTGATTCGTTTTAGTTGGTGAAAAGCTTATCATAATAGCTTATTTCATTGGCTTATTTCGAATCCCTTGTATATCGGAACGGGTCTAAACCCCTTTCCGATCGCCACATTCCGAGCAGCCACCACACCCCATTTCCGATCACCCAATCGGAAAAGGGTTTTGAGTTTTCCGATTGCACCTCATTTATTCCGATAAAAGTGATCGGATTAGGTAGTAAGTATTCCGACGGTGAGACTTTGAGTATTCCGATTAAGCTTATTTTCCCACATTCCGATTGGAGCTTAGTCCTACATATTCCGATTGGCATCATTTTTGACATTCCGATTTGGTCCCTTAGTTCTATATTCCGATCTGACCTTTTTTGTAACATTCCGATTAGTGATTTTTGGCATATTCCGATTGCACCATTTCTCCTATATTCCGATTAGGGCTCGTTTACATTATTGTTTTTATAAAGTTTCTAAGTGTTAGTTTTATTTAGTATGCTAGTATTTTTCTAATATTGCCTTTAAGTTTTCAAGCATTTATTTTAACTCGTCATTTTAATATTAATCTTTAAATCTTCTACTTTACTCAACGACATTTACTTATTTGCTATTAGTTAAAATTAGATAAACAAACCAAACCATTCTCTTGTTCACCAAAAGACGATTGAGTCGCACTTTAGATCGGTAATCAATTCGAAAAGATCGGAACAACGAACTTTCATACTTGGTTGCAAAAGCCGAGTATTAGTACCATTAAAATTCAAAGGGTCACAGCTCCTAAAGTCCTTGTAAGTACACGACTTAGGTGGTCGATTGTGAACATTGTTCGGTGGTACTTCGTTCACGTTGTTGTTAGCTTCAATGTTTGCCAGTGCAGCAGTCACTCGTTGCGTAATCAGTGCTTCTAATTGTGCGTCAGTCATTTCGTTACGTGTGTTCACCATTGTTTCTCTGCATTAAGACAACAATGCAATTAAGGTTCAAACACGAATATACACGTTATATATTTCTTATGCTAAAATAGAATGCATAATTTAACAGTACAACAAACATAGAAAGGATAGTCATTGATCAAAGTCATAAAGTTAAATTCCCATTCATAATCAAAATATCGAGTACATAGTAACAAAATAAGAGTTTCGATTAAATACCAAAGATCAAAACAAAACCAAAAATAACACCGAAAATGGTGATTGGATTAAAATCAGACTATAGATGTAATCGAAATGATACGTGATAGTATGCGTTCACATATCCCGTAACAACCAAAATGCGTATTAAAGCAGTTGTAGGGTATGCATGAAATAATCATGTATAGAAATTAAAGTATGCAAATCAGTGAAATGCATATGTATATAATACATATTACGTATTACATAATATATATTACATATTACTTATAGTGTTATCCTACGTAATACATTACGTAGTACACATATGTATACAGAGTAACAAGTAGCCACATCAGTTACAGTCTAGGCCTAAGATGCAAACCTAGTTCTCTATAACCGAGGCTCTGATTACCAAATCTGTAACACCCCAAAATATTATATGCGGAAGCGGTGAAGCTCGGGGGATGTTACGTCATTGTATCATAGTTCAAGGTACAAGAGAACGACTCTAAATGAGAGGTTTTATAAAAATACCTCGTTGAATTAAAATTAAAAGCATCACAGTACAAAAGGTCTCAGTTTCAAAAGATAGTGTAGCGGAATATAAAAGTTTTAAACATCAACGAGATAATAGTTCAAAAGCATAAGTAAATAAATGTCCGAAGATAGCCAAGAAATGCATGCAGACTCCAAGTACTTCATACAGCATATACAACTCATCATCAATTACCTGAGATAAATGCTAAATTGGGTCAACATAAAGTTTGTGAGAATATAGGTTTCAAGTAAAAATTCATAGTAAATCGATTTTAGAATTCATTTCATGTACACATGCAACTATAGAAGGTATAGTGCCAAGTGTAGGATAAATTGGGTGTTCACAATATTTATGATAGCTAAGCTCGTGATATCGAAACTAGTGATCCAGTGCATACAATAGATTGCATACATAAATTTTGCTCCAATGGAGTACATAGCCAAGATAACTCCGTTCATACAAATGGTACACACTCGTCCGGCGTCAGAATGCCCGAGTGGAGGTTGTCAACCCACAATAGATCTATCCGTAACATAAGAGCTTACTCCAGCAGAGTAACTAACGATTCACGATAGTGGGGACTATGGCTAAAGCAACTTAAGCTATCTCATAAATAGTGTTCACAAAGCGTTCACAGAAATCAAGTTTTACTTGCGTCCAGAAGCAAGCATCAAAGCATTTATCACATCCCAAAACATTAAACATACAAAAACAGTTTAATAGGGATCTATAAACTCACCTCAAGCAACGATTCAAACCGCACAAGTATGATCAAATAGTAGCGAGCAATTCTTGCAACAACCTAAATATAATACTATAGTTTAGGCGCTAGCAAATAAGTCACAATAGTTCGTCACGTACGTTACTCATCAATCATGTATATATTTTGTTGTTAAAATCGTGACTTGTAAATTTTATATCGTTATAAACATTATAGTATATATATATACTTAGGCAAAAATATTCATTTTTGACTCGACGAAATTTCTACAGCCTTTCGGCGTAAATTTTAATTTACCAAAATTTATCTTAATAAATTTTTCAACACGATTTCTAACAAAAATTCGGCAGCCTTTCGGCGTCACATAAAAATTTGCCATTTTTAGTAAGTACTCAAATCTTGTCCTAAAACCCCTATTTTTAACACTTTCTCAATCGCTAATATTTCAACAAGTCAATTTCCGCAATAGTATCAATTTCCACTTCCAACGTTCAAACTTTTAACGGTACACCAAGTATTCACATTTCGCGCTAATACCCTTTTACAAAGCAAGTCCAACATTTATACACAACTTTTAGTAACCATTTCGACACTTAAAACAACTCCGTTTGACTCGAAAACGTCGTTTCGACCACTTTAAAAATCTACACAGCAAACACATTATAATGTTTTTCACAAAAATTAAGTTTTCCGACAACGAAATTTAAACGACCATATCTTACTCATTATAGCTCCGTTTTTAGCGTAGAATATATCGAAACGAAAGTATTAACTTATATTTTCATAATATCGTAGTAAACTAGTGTCAGAACAATTTTTACGACCCTCTACGCCTCTTATAAAAATCGGACAGATTGTATGTTTTTCGTAAAAACTCGTTTTCGACCATTTTCAAGCGTAACCACTAGTAGTAACACTACTAGTTCCCTCCAATTATTTATACACACCATCAAAATCAAAGATTTAACTTCAAGTTCACAAATCTAAAAATATACATTTTTATATTTTTACAAGTCTTTCAATTAAACCATTTTCATGCATGGATCTAATAGATCCACACATAATTTTCATAGATCTAAAATATTTCATTACCAAAAATAGTTTTTATCATTTTATTTCAAGAATATAGTTGATGAGTAACATGCATGCATAGATCTACAAAAGATTATGCATGAAAAATGAAAAGATGAAAAAGGTTTAAGAAGTAACCTTGAGTAACGACTCTACGTAATCACAACAACTCGATCTACGCTCTAACCCACTAATAATCAACAAGAACTCTACTTCTATAACTTTCACCCAAAAACTACTCAAATCAACAAACCAAGAAAAACCATTCTTCTTATGCTTGTACAAACTCTAGGATGTATTTATTTTGTGTTAATTCTTCTTAAAATGGAGCTTTAAGAAAATCAACAATGGTGGAAAATGGTGTGTGTTTTATGCCGTGTGTTTTGAGAGAGAAAGAGAGTGTGTGTTTTTTTAGTGAAGTGAAATGAGTGAATAATGTGAATTATTTGAGGTGAAATGGGTTAATAAGTTAAAACTTGTAAGGTGTGTAAGCTTAAGCTTAAAATGGCAAGGAGTAGAAACTTGGTGCATTATGCATGTGTGTGGTTGTTTTGGCCGGTTATGAGGGGTACCACATGGGGTAAGTTATTCAAAATTTTTACTATGGTAACTAGTTAAAAGGTTTAAGGTAAAAAGGTTAGTTAGTTTTAGGTAAATATCAAAAAGTATATAGTTAAGTTTAAAATTTCGTAAAACTTAAAAATTTGACGAAATATATTAAATTTACGATTTTTTGACGAAAACTGACATTTTATGATTTATAAAGTATTTTATGCACGCTAACGACGGTTAAACGTAAAAACGACGTAAAATACGAAAACGCGATACGTTAATTAAATGTTCACAGTAAATACGATTTATTACTATAAATAGCAAAAATACTAAAATACAGGCATATATAAACATATACAGAAATTTTTAAATACGCTGCTCATGAAAATACGATCACGCTGTTAAAAACTATACAGTTAAGCACATAATTCACAGATAACGTATAATCTCATGGATTATCGTCAATTCATTGACCGTCTCAGCACTTTGGTCAGGTTCACAGAAAATGTTCAAAATAATGACTGAGCACAGTGTCAAGTCATTACTCGTCATCAAGCAGTTTTTCAGAAAACGCAGGATAACTTCCCGGTTCCAACACAATTAAATCACATAGTTGACTAAATAAAAAGTCAAAGGGTAAAATAGTCATTTACAAAGTAGGGAAAATTACCAGGTGTTACAGAGACCCTAGTATGTGTTTGTTGTTTTCTTTCTTATGATGTGCAGGGATTCGAGCTTTCAAAGATTCACTTTTTATGACTTTTTGACGACCCTTGATTCCTTGTACCCGTCTTCCCGATTCTATCCTAAACTCTTCTGATTCACTATTTTATATTCTTCAATATTAAAATAGGAATCACTTTAGTTGTCTCCTCCTTAGCATGATTAAACAACGTACATAATGTCCTAAGTGTAGGGGAGTTTACTTCCACATGCTTAAACATCGAGGACAATGTTTATCTCAAGTGTAGGGGGCCATCTATCCAAGTTAAGTGGTCTTTTCCATGTTTTTTCCTCATTTTAATCGGAAAATTGATTTTTCGACGTTTTTCAAAAAATTTTGATCTATTTTGGCCTATTAGTATTTTCCTTTGTTACGTCATTTTCTTTTGTCAGAATAAATTTTAGTAAAATGTTTTTAATAAATTTAGATGTCTTTGATATATTAGGCCCGTCATGAATCTTTTGACTCAACCCAAGTTTACTTATCTAAGTTTACTCTAGCTAGTATCCTTAACGTGTTTAAGTCAAGTTTTGCTAGGCTTTTATATAGGGAACTTTAAAACGCGAAAGTCTTAACTCTTACGGGTTAAGAACAAGAACTTTTCGCAAGTTCCTATAATTGATCCTAGAAAGTCGTTTATCAAGGGAACTTTAAAATGCGAATTCTAAACTTGGAAAAGTCTAAGAAGTTGCAAGATCCTATAAATGACTTGAAAACCCAAAACTTTGATTTCATTGGCTAAGCATCCATGAGTCTCATTCTTTGAGATTTTAAATTGTGGAGAACGAAAGATGATAGAGTCAATTATAAGTTTGGTATTATCTCATGAATTTATGTGAGTTAATTATGAGCTTTTTCTCCCATCTCTTGTTAATAAATTTAATTACAATAAGTAAGGTTATAAGATTTGAAAAGTTACTTAGCTTCTAGCACAAGATCGTTTAAAAGTTGCTCGGTATTAATTAGAGTTCATAGGCATAACTTATTGAAGCAGGATGCGAAGATTGGCGAGTCTGAAAAGGCCCTAACAAGGCATGAGGACTACATTTTGTTGCTAAAGATCCAAAGTGATGTGAAGAATCATTTATCAAAAAGCAATATGAAGGATCGAGACACACGACGAAAAGCAAATACTCCCGTAAAGATCATGGAGAAGTCTATCCAAAAAGGCCCTAGCAAGGTATGAGGATAAATAGATCCAAGTCCTAAAAGGAGGCGAATCGTTGTATATCAAAATCCCAAATAAAGATTGGAGAAAAATGAAGAGGTCGTGGTCCAAGTATGAAGAATCTCTCAAAAACTTTAAGTGAAGAAATTCCTATTATGAAGAGAAGACCATTATTTCAAGATCATCTGTCAAGATTCAAACTATGAAGTCAATGACAAATATCGATCCAAGAAAGGTCTCAAATCGTGAAGCGAGTTATGCCAATATATGAACTTTATGAGGTTTCGAGAAGAAGTTTTAAAAGATTTTGTCCTTTAGCTAACTATTGATTAAATCATCCTACTTTATTTTTAGCCTAAATAAACTATCGGAATAAGTCAACAATGCATCCTCGTGATCATTCAAGACAACAATAAAATATAAGAGATACACCTAGGAATAAGTGTTTCTAAGCGAATAATTGAGACACATGAGTTTTTGCTAGTTTGCTAAATTATAATAACAATGATCTCGTTTTTAAGCTTGGTGTGAGGAACGTGAAACTTGAGGGTGATAAACATTCATAACAACCAAATCCCTAATGTAAGTCTTTGATCTCTTTACTTGTTCTTCCTTTTATTATTTGGTTATATACAATCTTTTTAAGTTTCTTCAATGTCTTGTGTTTAATAAAGGCCAAGGTGGGTTAATTATGATGGAAAATGTAAATTTTTCTTTTTAACTAATGCATTGCATGAGGGTGTTGCAATGGTCAAGTGTAAGGGATTTGATAGGTGTGAAAACACCCATCCTTTTACCACTTAATTATAATAAAAATAAGAACCAAATGTGTATTTAATGTCGTAAAAGTCGGACTTATGCGTGGTTTGTGTTTTTGTTGTGATTTAGGACCAAAATGTGAAAAAAGGAAGAAAACACGTGCTTTCACGGACGTTTATCGAAGAAAAGGACAAAAGACGAAGTCAAAAGATCAAGAGTGCAAAAAGAACGAAAGTCAAAGGCCTATTATGAAGATTTATCGAAGTAAAAGGCCAAAGACGGAAGTTTAACGAAGTCGAAGAATCAAGTATAATAAATGAAGAAAATTAGAAGACGAGTTCATTTTATTTATCGACAAATCCCGGGGCAAAGTCGAGAATGACGAGTTTATTGTCAAAGACGAAAAGACGAGAAGAATAAAGAAAGAAAGAAAGAAGCAATGCACCAACCTCTCCCCTATAAATAGACACCCTTCCCTTCATTTGGAAGGTTTTAGCTAAATTCATTTTTAGTTCTCCACTTTACCTTTAAGCACTTTTCATATTGTCTTTCATTATTGTCTTTCTTTCAAGTTTATCATGTAAGTGATTCATCTTTTTGTGAATCTTTAATCTTTAATTTTAATTCAAAGATTTTCATAATCATTCTCATTCTTCTCTTCTTGTTTTTAAAAATCTATTGTTGGTTTGTGTAATCTTGAAGTTATTTTAATCTTTATGCTTATTTGATTAAAGTTTTCATCTTTTTGTTCTTATCTTTTTTTATACGATTGAAGGTTTTAGCTTATTGCGATTTTTACTTATTTCATGATTAGCTTATTTACATTTAAGTTTTTTCAAAAGCCTAATCCGTTTGAAGTTAAACTTATAAATCTTGCTTATTCGGTGTTCTAAAATTTTTTCATTTGTGGCTTATTTAGTTCTTTTTAATATTGAGTTGGTTAAGTTTCGGTAAGTGCTTACTAAAGAAAAGTGCTTAGGCGGTTCTGCTTATTTTCATTTTACATTCCATCGTAATATTCATAAGGGTTTTACTTGTTCCGATCGAGTTTCGTGATCGCATAAACCTAAGCGTTTCTACTTGCGATCAGAAACTACGATCATAGACTGTGATCACAAACTGAGATCACACACTACGATCCATACTGCGATCGCTTGTTGCGATCCAGGGTGCGATCCGTGGGTGCGATCCAGGGTGCGATCAGTGGCTACGATCGGTTGTTGTGATCGTGGGATGCGATCACTTGGTGCGATCCGAGTTACGATCGAGGACGTTGCGATCGCATGTTGCGATCTGACCACAGTTTTGGTTATTTTACTTAGTTGTTTTTCAAGGTTTATTTCTTTCCCACCATTTTCGTCAAGTTTAATTTTAAATTGTCTTATTTTATCTTAATTTTAAATTTACTTATAGTTAAGTTGTTAATTACTTTAATTTCATTGTTATTTCGTTTAAATTTTTCATTTTAAATTTATTATTTTGTTATTTACTGTAAAGCTTTCATTTTTATTTTAAAATAGATAATCAACGACCTATTCTTTCTTTTCACCCAGAACAACTAAGTCACATTTAAAACCAAGATCAATTCGATTAGACCAATTCAAGAACTTATTAACGAGCGGTAAAATTCAGTTATTACTACCACACGAGCATCATTCGTAGGCAAAGCCTTAGCTTCCACCCACTTTGAAAGGTAGTCGACGGCGACGAGGATATACTTGTTTCCATGAGACGATGGGAACGGCCCTATAAAGTCAATGCCCCAAATGTCAAAAACCTCACACACTTGAATTATGTTTTGTGGCATTTCATCCTTTTGCGACGATTTTCCTTGGCGTTGGAAAGAATCACACGACTTCACAAGTGCGTGTGCGTCACGATAGATCGCAGGGCAAAAGAAGCCGGCATCGAACACTTTCTTAGTCGTGAGATTAGCACCATGGTGACCACCCGTGGGTCCCTTGTGACAAGCTCTAAGGATATTAGAAGCTTCGGTACCAAAGACACAACGTCGAACGAGTTTATCCGCACAAACCCGAAAGAGATAAGGGTCGTCCCCTTGACGTCACGAAAGAATTTTCTCTTTTGTTGTGTCGTCATACCCTTGATTATGAAGTTCCCCGCATGGTAATTTGCAATGTCGGCAAACCATGGGGCGTTCTACTTAGAATTCACTACACCGAGAGTCTCGAGAGGAAATGTTTCGGTAATTTCCTTGTTCTTGAATACATCTTTATGTGGATCTTCTAGACGAGAGAGATGATCGGCCGCTAGATTCTCGGCTCCTTTTTTGTCAAGCACGGTGACATCAAATTCTTGGAGGAGGAGAATCCAGCGAAGCAATCTCGGCTTAGCATCTTGCTTAGCTAAGAGGTACTTGATATCCGAATGATCCGCATACACGATGCTTTTAGTCAAGACGAGAAAAGGTCGGAATTTCTCAAAAGCATAAACCACGGCAAGGAGTTCCTTTTCCGTTGTGGTGTACTTAAGTTGGGCCTCGGTCATCGTCTTACTAGCATAATGAATAGGACGGAAGTGTTTTTCATAACGTTTCCCTAAGACAGTCCCTATTGCATAATCACTTGCATTGCACATGATTTCAAAGGGTAATTCCCAATTAGGAGCAACAAGAATGGGAGCTTCGGTAAGTTTCCTATTAAGAGTTTCGAAAGCTCTAACACAATCCTCATTGAAGTTAAAAGGAGCATCCTTCTCGAGAAGATGTGTCATAGGTCGAGAGATTTTCGAAAAGTCTTTGATGAAACGACGATAAAAGCCTGCTTGGCCTAGGAAACTCCTAACTCCCTTAACGGTTTTGGGATAAGGTAACTTGGCGATGACATTTATCTTAGATTTATTGACCTCAATCCCCGCTTTCGAGACCTTGTGCCCTAAGACGATTCCTTGTTTACACATAAAATGACATTTTTCCCAATTGAGCACAAGGTTGGTTTCTTCACAACGTTATAACATTCTCTCGAGATTAGATAAACATGACGTGAACGAATCACCAAACACCGAAAAGTATCATGAAAAATAGCCAACATACACCGTTGAAATGTACCTGGTGCATTGCAAAGTCCGAAAGGCATTCTACGATAAGAAAACGTTACATAAGGACACGTAAACGCAGTTTTCTCTTGATCACGAGGGTCGATATGGATTTGAAAGTAACCGAAAAAACCATCTAAAAAGAAATAGAATTCATTTCCCGTAAGTCGCTCCAAAATTTGATCCATGAAGGGCAAGGGAAAGTGGTCTTTACGAGTGGCGTCATTTAACTTTAGGTAGTCAATACACACCCTCTAACCGGTCACAACACGAGTGGGATTAACTCGTTGTTTTCATTGGGCACAACGGTCATTCCTCCCTTCCTAGGGACACAATGTATTGGGCTCACCTATGGGATATCAGAGATAGGATAAATCATTCCCGCTCAAAGAATTTTTAAGACTTCCTTTTTGATGACATCGTGAATTTTGGGGTTTACCCTTCTTTGAATTTGAATTGCGGTTTTGTAGTCCTCCTCCATTATAATCTTGTGAGTACAAAATTTTTTGTCAATACCCTTAATGTCGGAAATTTTCCACGCAATTGCCCCTTTATGAGGTTTAAGAACTTTCAAAAGTGCGGTTTTTTCATCATTAGCAAGATCTTTTGCAATAATGACCGGCAACTTGTCATCATCTTCCAAGAATGTGTATTCAAGGTGAGATGGAAGATCTTTCAATTAAACGATTGGCGGTTCCTCGATTAAAGATTTTCGTTCAACACTCATAACTTCCATCGGTGGAAGAAATGGTGGAATAAGAGTATCATTACCAACAATCAGCTCATCTTCGTTGTCGATTTCATTTGAAATAAAATCGCCTCCTTGGAATGGAGTGAGATTTGGTGTAGAATTAGCAAGAATCAGATCCATAACAGTGGGATTTCTACTTGACGAACTATCAGAAAAACCTAACACTTCTTGTGAAAACTCATCGCAAACCACATCGACTAAGTCAATGTGATTGATGGTAGCGATTGCATAAACATGATAAGGTGTCGAGTTTTGCGTAGCGTTTATAACAAGTTCCTCCTCTTTGAATCTCAAAGTAATAGTTCTTGCATGAACGTCGATAAGCGATCTCGAGGTGTCTAAAAATGGACGACCTAAAATTAGAGGAACTTGAGGATCCGCGGGGATGTCAACTACTATAAGATCAATGGGATAGTAGAACTTCCCCACATTCACAAAAACATCTTCGGCTACTCCACATGCTAAAATCGTAGGATGATCGGCCATCTTGATAGACATGTTCGAAGGAGTAAGAGCCGGAAGCGACAACGATTTCCAAATGAAAAATGGCATCAATATAATGCTCGCACCAAGATCCGCCAAGGTGAGGCATGCTTTCATATCTTGTATATCACAAGGAATGAGAAACTTCCCGAGGTCCCCAACTTTTTCCGGTATTCGATTAAGATAAACTGAAGAACAGTTAGATAGCTTCGAGAGCTTCTCCATATCGTTCACCATACCTTTGAAATTGGAAGCGAAACAAGGCATGTATAACAATGCGTTGGCTAAACTCACATTAAAATGCACTTGTTGAAACATTTTTATAAAAAGATCAATTTGTTGTTTGTTACGTTCTTGCATTTTATCTTTTTTTCTTCTCGATGGGTAAGATATGGGTGGTGTGGGTTGGGGCATAGGCAACGGCCTTGTAATCTTGGGTTCCACAATTGGTATTGGTTCAAACGTAGGTGTGGTATGAGCGGTACTTCGTGGGCTTGTGATATGCTCCTTTTCGACCATCACCTCATACTCTGTGTCGATTTCCTTCTCCGTAGAAGTACTAGGGCGATAGATTGGTTCCTTGAAAGTTTTACCACTACGAGTAGTAATACCCTTCATTTCTACCTTCGGGTTTGCAATGGTATCACTAGGAAGACCACCCGAGGAAGAGGGTTTACACATGATTGCTTTAAATATTTTAGCCATTCAATCTTTAAATTTTGATTGCCTTATATCCGCTTTTAACAAATCTTGCTTAATTTGGTTGACCTTGTTCCATATTTTGTTGATTTTGTTGAACGTTTCCTTCCATTTTATTAGCATGAGTTTTCAATTCATTTGCAAGTTCATTTTTAAGTTCGTTTTTCAACTCAGGTCTTAAGCTAATCATCCCATGTTGCATGTTATCAAACTTAACATCATTTGCTTTTGCATAATCCAAAAATTCTCCATTAAGATTTTTAGTGTGAGCATTTTGAAAACCTTGTGTAGTGTTTTGAAAATCACGGTTTTGGTTTTGATTTTGAACTTGCCCATTCCCACTTTGGTAATTACACGTATTGTAGTTACGTCGATTGCCTTGATAACACCATTTTGATTGTTGTTTTGATAGTTGTTAGCATTTTGATTTTGGGGAGCTTGATTTGAGCGGGAACCTTGGCCGTTTTGGTAATAAGTTCCCGTTGCTACGTAAGCACTCGAAGTGTTACCACCAGCGGTAATGCGCTCGGACAAATCATGAGCTCCACCATAAGATATACAACTCTTTTCAACCACTTTAACCGATGCGGAATTCAAAGCATCTTGTGCTTTACAATGTGTCATAAGTGTCGAAAATCTATTGAAAAATCGTTTTCCTCATTAGCTTCATCATGTAAGGCATTCATGCTACGAGACGATGATGATGACGATTAACCCATATTGGAAACACTCGGTGTGTTACGAGAGTTATAAACCTTAGATCTATTCTCGATAATCTTTAAAGCTTCATCAGTCGTTTTGCACAAAAAATTACCACCCGCTGCGACATTCAAATAATCTCGTTCATGATCGTTAAGCCCATTATAAAAAGTATCAATTTGATGCAATTCCGAAAAATCATGGTGAGGACATTCATGTAACATTTCCTTTAATCGTTCCCATGCCATTGAAAAACTTTCATTATTACGTTGTCTTAGATGGTGCAAAAAATTGGTTCACAAACTTAGAGACGAGATCACCCCATGTTAAAATCGAATCTGGCGGTTCTTTATCGAGCCAAATTTTTGCGGGTCCATCCAACGAGTATGGAAACAACATCATCTTAATGGTGTCATGTGGAACATCCTTAAACTTGCTTGTTGCGGTGAGATGATTTAAATTCCGTATGTGATAATGCGGGTTGTCTTTTTCATGACCCTAAAACTTGTTTGCTTGTAGCATCGACATTAAACCTGTCTTAATCTCGAAATTCTCCGCAAGGATGGAGGGAATCACAATAGCTTCTCCAAAACCCTCGGTGGGTGCTTGAAGCAACTCCATCATAGTACGATTAGCCATGGTGACTATGGTTCTACAACGGGTTCGATAATTGGAGTTTCTTCTTGAATCAAATTGCCTTGGTTTTGATGACGTTTGAGAGCTCGTTTTGCTTGATTACAAGTTTACATAAACGTGAAGTAGAACGTAGAGGTGAGCAAAGAAGATTCTTTTGGGTGTTTTGTAAATTTTAATTTTTTTTTGTGTTTTTGATTGTTTTTAATTTTTTTGGATTTTTTGTGTATTTTTAGACAACAATCTACCAAATCTCTCCTCGAATCAAACTCTTGATTAAAGAAGCCTCAAAGGAATGAAAACGATCATGTGGAGTAAACGCCTTCGATTGACTTTAGAACTTTGGTGAAAACCAAATTGTTCAAGAGGGTTTAATCACAAAGAAACCAAGCAAATATATATGATACGTAATAATACTTTGGGCGGCAAAACCCTCGATTAGCCTTCAATCTCAAATACTCACTATTGAACGGGAGGAATGAGGGGACGCGAAGCACTTAAGTACCTAGCTTCCCTTTAACGGCCTTTTATAACACGTTGCCTATCTATTCACCTTATAGTTCGTATTTTTCAAAATCGAGCTTCACGAAAGTATTTATCTATTTTTGACTTTTTCTTTTTGTTTAAGATTCAAATAAAAATTAGGAGACCAAATCCCAATTAAGGTTGTGTTTTCACATATTTGGAGATATTTTGAATTTGTTGTGATACTCATACAATATAGTAATACTATTTCACAAGAAAAACGAAAAAAACCGATAATACGTATTAGTAGAGTTCTACTAATACAAATACTATTTATGGTTAGATATTAAAAACAAAATGACAAATTAGTCACGACAAACCTCCCCGGCAGCGGCGTCAAAATGATTGTGGTAAAATTGCACTTGTTTTGGAAAACAAGGTAAAAGCGGTAAGTATTAAACAAATGATTTTGGAAAATTAAGTGTTAATGACCCAAAGGTGAAAGTTTGTTTCCCAAGGAGGTATATGTGTGTGAATAACTTAATATGATTTTGGATTAATATGAGAGAAAGAAAAGATGAGAAAAGAGAATGACGGATACGTTAAAATTATACTACGATGACGAAACGAAAAACCGTAAAAAGTTACAAACTAAAAATTAATTCTAAAAATTCCAAAAAAATTACCAAAAATAGCTAAAAATAAACTAAGAGTTTACAATGATCAAAAAATTTTCAAACATTTTAATTAATTAAATATTGAGTTTTAAATTCTAATTAAAGTTCTAAAAATACAAATAATTAATAAAAAGCCCAAATAAAGATTTTTCACTTTGTAAACCTCTAAAATGACTTAATTAAACTAAAAACTATTTTTATGAAATTTAAAACTAGTTAAAATTATTTTTAAATGATTAAAAACTATTAAAATATTAAAATAATCCTAAAAATTAAAAAAACGATGAGAAAATTAATCTAAGAATTTTAAAAACCCTAACTTAATGTATTTGATCTAGGAGAAAGGTAAAAGTTGAAAAAATACTAAAAACAATTTTTAATAATAAAAAAATAGTAAAATAATATTAAAAATCTAAAAATTATAAAAATTTCAAAAAAACTTGCACACTAGTTTATTTTAACATAAATAAACAGAAAATGAAAGTGAAATTACCAAATACCCCTATTGGGCCCCCAAATGGGCTAAAAACAAAAACCGTGCACTTAAATGGGCTTTTTGGCCCAATAAGATCAAACTCAACCAAATAAGCTGAAACTTACCAGTCTAGCTTAATATTCAATTCTAAATACAAAAATTTGAAGGCCCAAAAGGTGAATATGAGCTTATCACAGCTTAAATGTAAAACATCTTATTCTTAATGGGCTTTTTGGCCCATTAAGCTATAAGCCAATGCCATAAGCTCTAATTTGACACACAAACTTTTTTTGGGATGCTTAAGAGATCTATGAAAAGAAATTTTGAAAAAGCACAACCAATAAGCCAGAAATAAGCCAAGTACAAATTCACTAAACGACAAAATAGTCGACTTAGAGTTTTAGACCACCTCAGGACTTGATTCAACTTGCAAAAGACTCTAATTGACTTAATTAAGCCAAATCAATCAAGAAAAATCAAATAAGCAAAGCCAAATAAGCTGAATAAGTCAATAAGCACTTATGTAAAAGTCAGACAAGTTGGTTTCTAGTCAAACCTTAAATTCAACAACCCAAAAGCTCCAGGATGAACAAATGGGTCAAATGATGAAGACCTATTACCAAATTAAAGTTGTTGCAAGTTTTAATAAACTAGAATAGCTTATTGATAAGCTGAACCAATAATAACACTAGTAGTGGTAACAAGCATTGGGAAAGGAGTTCCCACTGCTGATAATGCAGACTTGTTTTGGCTTGATTTCAAGCCTTGTTTGTGGATGGTTTTTGGATACAAAGGCACCCCAATAAGCTTTGGATTATTGGGAGTCAACAGCAACACAAAAATCACAAATCCAATCACAAGAAGGCACTCAACAGATCAAATCAAATAGCATGCAGACCAAGAACACTTGTTGATATACTTGACCAAAAGCTGAAATTCAATAAGCTCTAAAGTTCACAATAAGCTCTAAAGCTCACAATAAGCTACCAGACTATGAATCCAGATATTGCAGAGTTAAACAACAACCAAAACTATAATCATGCCAAATTTCAGACCTCAATTTGTTCAAACAAGCACACAAATCTCTCTGATGTGTTTGACTGGATTTTGTGTTCGAAATCTAGCAGCCTACGTTTTTTATTTTCCCTTTGTTTTAGACTAAACAGACACCTAAAACAACTTTTAAACCAGTTAATAAAAACCTACAAACAACAAATAACCAATCTCTAAGGCCCTAAGGCCTTTGAACCAGCAGAAACAAACAGTCCTTAATCCCACTTTTTCAAACATATATTATTTTAAAACCTATAATCCAACAAGATCTTGGTGATAATAGATCTAATATACCCAGCAGTTTTAAACCAAAACACAAGCAATTACCCCATCAGATCCACAAATCACGTATTCATCAAATATTTTGACAGAAAAGTAAAATGGATTTGAAAATCAAACCTCCAAGATGTACAATCCACACCTTGGGATGTTTAGAGCTTATGTGATAGCAAGAACAATCACAAGCTTCCTTGTACCTGCTAAGATCAACAAACACAAGATTATCCAAATACAATAACCACTGATTTTTGAAAACAACCATTTAAGACCATAAAACCTTTCCTCAAAACTCAATAAATAGATAAATGGAACTCAGATTCAGCTAAGAAGGACACCAACTTTTTAAACAAAAAAGGAATTACAAAACTTTTTAAAGAAAATACCAACTTTTTTTTTCATAAAAAGAATTACAAAATTCTTAGCCAAAATCTGGAACAAAGCTCTCTCACATGTTAAGGATTCTTTATATAGGCCATAAGGCTGAGTTTACAATGAGAAACCCTAGCTAAGAAGTCCCTAAAATGCCCTTAAATCTTCTAGACGTGTTTGATGTTATGAGCTGTCCAAATGAATCCTAGACGTTTATTTTTGCTTTGGGGTCAAGTAAGGAGTGTAATGCATTGATCTTGCCACGTGGCATTCCTTGGAGAGGAAGTTGTCACATGATTGGTGCATGGGAGGTTTGGGTGGGGTCCATGGGTGATGGGGTGTGAGAGTTTAAGTGTGTGATCGTGTGATGTTTAATCAAAAGTGGGTAAGGGTAATGTGATTTTACCCTTTGCTTAGTGGAAGTAAATTCTGGGGGTGAGGATGGTGAATAGTTGTAAGTTTGATCCGAATTTAGTAGAGGAAAGGTGTTTGGCACGTGTTAATGGTTTTAAATGTTTTAGTCGTCACTTTTGGTCCTTGGCTTTTGGAAAAATGCTTATAACAAGCCTTCTAGCCTTAACAAACGCCTTCCCTTTGTTATTGAAGTTTAATACTTCACACTTTGGCCCCAAATAGTTTTCCAAATTATTTTCAAGGATTAATTTTGCCATTTTGTATATTTCAAGGACTGATCTTGGACATTTCTCATCTTTGAAGGTCTTCATTGGATATTTTACTTCATGAGGGACCATTGTTGACAATTTAGAATTCTTTAGGGACTAATCTTGCTAAATCTTCAAAGTTGAAGGACCATTTTGTAATTTTGACAAAATTAAGGGACCAAACTTGTAATTATGAATATACAAGGGTATTAAGTGTCATTTCTTCATAAATGAGGGATCATTCTTGTATATCTTCAAATCTTCAAAGGTTTTTCTTTGATAAATCCATAACTATGGCCAGGTTCATTGTGCGGCTTCGTTTCTCGTGTTCGTTTTTCCTTGTTTCTTGTGATCTTTTGTCTTTTTCATGATATCCATACCTAAAATACACATGTAAACAAACACAAGCATATATATGGTATTTTAATGACATTTTATGCATTAAAAGCCGGAAAAGAACGATGAGATCATGTATAAATCCCATCCCATCAGTTAGATGATCTAGAATATATTTTGGTAGGATAGGCATAAGAAGAGGGTGATATAGTTGAGTTGAAGTGTAGGGGGAGCCTTTCTTCTTGTCTTTTGGTGTTTGTTTCAGGGTTGCTCTCTTTCATTTCCTTCATGGTGCTTATGGAGGAGGCCCTAGTACCTGGTTCACTTTGATAATTTTGTGATTCTAACTTGTCTAATAATAATGACTAAAATGAATTCACTTTAGTTGTATTTCCTTAGCTTAAGTTAAAGTAATAATCAATTTCAAACTTGTAAGCAACCGTTGTGTGTAAAATGATATTATGTTTATGCTCAAACCCTAGAAACTCTCTAATGGCGGCCATGTGTAACGATTTCCCTGGTTTTCTTAAATCAATCTGATAAATCTTTTAGTCGGTTGTGATTCATTACAAGGCTTACTACTGTGATTACTCTCTAGTCGTCCTTTAATTCCTTTGTTATATCGATTAACTTATTTTTCGGTTTCGCGGCTTGTTTTTCGTCTAGGGTTTCGTTCTGCGTCATTAGTTTGATTGTATTTAATCCAAGCGTCCGACTACCCTAATACCTCATTAATTCGTTTTGGATTTTTGTTGTCTTAGGGTTTTGTTCGCTGTCTTAGGGTTTTGTTCGCTGTCTTAGGGTTCCTGAATTAATTGCTCATCACTATACTATATTCTAGCAATCATGAAAGTCGGTTAGAAGCTGAATAGTCTTAGCTGATTGGAGCCCTAATTAGGGTTTCAGTTATTTTTTATATTTTGTGTCTTCTACTGTTTTCATGTGTAGATTTCGTGGGTGTGGGGTTAGAGATATAACTTTAGGGGATAACGTGAGACCTAACTTAGATGGTTTTGATGGTCGTGTTAGAAATATTAATGGTTAATTCGATAAGGAGGAGGTAATTAGGCAAGTAGTGCGTCAAGAGCAAGCAAAAGGGTTAACATCTTTCACTATGCCGCCTACAGATACTTTAAAAAACATGGCTGGGGTGAATTATTTATCCATTAATGTCAGTGTTAAAGGTACTACTCCTAGCACTACTGTGCATTAATTGAGGGTTGATGCTAAGGTTGATAATTTACAGGAGTCATATGTTACTAGCAATACGGTGCATCAATCGAGGGTTGATGCCAATGTTGATAATGTTACGGAGTTATTGGATATGAGCACTACGGTGCATCAACCGAGGGCTGATGCCAAGGAAGATAAGACTGGTCCTATGTTTGCTTCTATAGTTCAAGGTAAACCGAGTAAAAGGTTGTAAAAATAACTAAAATGAGAAGTGATGTGATAGTCTAAGGTGCAAGAGTTACGTTAACAATGAAAGCAATAGAGGAAATTAGTTCCATATATTTTAACACTTTGTATGGTTACTTTATTGGTAAGAGGATGGCTTTTATGTTGGTGGAAAACTATGTTAAAAACACTCGGGTAAAATACGGTTTGAAACGCGTTCAATTTCATTAATAGTTCTTTTTGTTTCAATTTGATTGGAGTGAGGGTATGGATAAGGTGTTAGACAATGGACCATGTCTTATTCTACTTGTCCCGTTGTTCCTTAACATTTTGACGCCAAATACTGTTTTGAAAAAGGAAGAAATTAAGCAAGCTCCAATATGGGTTAAGTTACACCATGTGTCTATTGTGGCGTATTCGGAGGTTGGTTTGAGCTTAATTATGACATAGATTGGAACGCCTAAAATGTTAGACTCTTACATGTCTAACATGTGTCTAAGTTCGTGGGGTTGTAATTTATATGCTAGATCTCTTGTAGAAGTCTCAGCGGAACAGGAGTTTCTTGACTTTATAGTTATTGTTATTCCTCTTGGGGATGGTTCCGATCATTCTTTGGCTACTATTGATATTGAGTATGAATGGACGCCTCCCCGGTGTGAAACGTGTAAGATTTTTGATCACTGGAATGATATGTGTCCTAAGCGTCCTAAGTAGGTGGATACGGGTAAGATGAAGGTTAATGACGATGGCTTTGTGGAGGCAACGAGAAAAAATAACAGCGATATACCTAGTGCGTCTAATGATGATAGGTTTGTTGAAGTTACGAGGAGGATAAACAAAAATTATCAGCAACCGAGTTTTATTAATGGTGTTCGAATGGGTAAATCAACACCTAATTTTCAATACCGTCGTGTTGAAAGGGGGAGTCATCTAAAGCTAAACCAAATGTTAATGTTAAGAAAGCTACGTCTTTTGTTGGTAATAATAAGGGTACGAATAACTCAACCAAGGATGGGTTGGACAAAGGGGTAGCTGTGGGTAATCAGTTTTGTGCTTTAATTAATGACGGGGATACGGATTGGGAGGATTCTAATGACGGGTTGAAAATGTTAATGTGAGCGATGGTGAGGCTGATGAGGAGCTCGTCCTAGAGGGGCCAGATGCGAGGAACGTTACTGGTTCTTTACCTACAGGGGCAAGCACTCCTACTGTTGAGGTGCCTCATGATTAATGTCGCTTCATGGAACATATGGGGATTGAACTTCTCCCCTAAACAAAGCGAAGTTAGTCAAGTGATCTCTGAAAATAACCTTTCTGTTTGTGCTATTTTGGAATCATATGTTATGGATTCAAATATTATGTCCCTCTGTTCATGGGTGTTTCGTCATTGGGATATGACTTCAAATGGTGTTTTTTGTTCGAAGGGTGCTAGAATTATTCTCGGTTAGAATCATAATGATGTGGATTTTTTTGTGATAAATATGGATGATCAAACTGTTGATACTCGGGTGTGGCAAAATCTTGAAAGGAATGAGTTGTTTTGCATGTTTGTTTATGCTCACAACAGGTACGTTCAACGTTGGAGTTTGTGGAGTAATCTTGGTCTTCATAAGATGTACATTCGGGATAGACGTTGGTTGTTATTGGGAGACTTTAATGCTACTCTACAACTTGGTGATTCTTCTGCTGGTGCTTCTAATGTGGATATTACTATGAGTTAATTTAGGGAGTGTGTGGCTAATATTGAGGTGGCTGATGTACAACATGTTGGTTTACACTTTACATGGAAACAAAAACCATAGGAGAAAGATGGATTACTTCGTAAAATTTATCTTGTTATGGATAATTTGGAGTTTGAAACCTTGTTTGTGGGGTCTCATATTATTTTTAAGCCTTATCGTATTTCAAAAAATGCTCATGCGGTTCTAAATATTCCCACTATTACGAAACCGAAACCAAGACCATTCAAATTTTTCAATGTGCTGATTCAGAATGTCGGTTTAAGGAGGTTGTCATGGACGGTTGGTCGAGGCATATTAGCGGGTTTTCTATGTTCCAGGTCACACAAAAACTTAAAACTTGAAGAAGCCATAACGGAAAATGTTGATTGATAAAGGTAACATACATGCTAATGTTACGAGGTTACGAGAGGAGCTGGATAAACTTCAGATTGCTTTGGACAACGATCCCAATAATGGTGACTTGAGGGAATTAGAAGCGACGACTGTGAGCTCTTTTAATGAGGCATTGCTTATGGAAGAACGTTTTTTGAAGCAAAAAGCCAAAATTACATGGCCTAAAGAAGGGGACACGAACTCTGGTTATTTTAATAAGACTGTTAACAGAAGGATTAGTATAAGTCGTATTGATGTGGTTACTCGTTTGGATGGGAATGTGTGCGAAAGTGATCAGGTAGCTAATGCATTTGTGGATCATTCAGAAGCATTTCTAGGGCTATGTTGTGAAACGGGTGGCTTTGACATAGCGGACTTGTTTCAAACTCTGTTATTTGATGAGGTGGCTTTGGATATGTCTGGGCTATTACTATACAGGAGGTTAAACATGCGATGTTTGACATGGGTAACGATAAATCGTCGGGTCCGGATGGGTATACTGCTGCCTTCTTTAAGGAGACATGGGATATTGTTGCTAGTGACATTACTGATGCGGTTCGTGAATTTTTTACTTGGTAAACTTCTTAAGTAGGTGAACCATACTATCATTTCTCTTATCCCTAAAGTTAACGCTCCAAACAGGATTTACGATTTCCGGCATATTTCTTGTTGTAATGTTTTATTTAAATGCATTATTAAGATACTTGCTAATCGGATCAAGGATAGCTTGAAGTACCTTGTTATTTTGAACCAATCTGTGTTTACTTCGGATCGTCATATTGCTGATAATATCATTCTAACGCAAGAACTGATGCATCATTATCATTTGGATCGTGGTGTTCCTTGTTGTGCGTTTAAAGTGGATATTCAAAAAGTTTATGATACTGTGGACTGGAATTTCCTTTGCGAGGTTCTAATTGGTTTTGGTTTCCATACTCGTATAATGTCATGGATTATGGAGTGTGTGAATATTAGCCTCAAAATATTGAGTCAAACAAGAATGTTCGGTCATAGGTTTATATTGTAATATTTATTAGAACGTTGTAATAGTTAGTTAAAATAGTTGTGACATTACGGGCTTGATGGTTAGCTTAAAAGGCCTCTTTCAAGGTACTAAGTATTTATTCAAGACCGGCCCAAAACAAATATAGTCTATTAGAGAGCCCACATGTGGGTGGACTATATAAGCACCCTCCTAGCATGTTAGGAGGGTGGAAGTTCACATTTTTCTTAATCTAATTTCACCTAGTTAATCACCTCTCTCTCTACTTTCTCTCACTACTTTCTCTCTCTAAAATTCATATCTTTTCATCTCATTTCTTTAACCTATCAACATATTATTAGGGACAACAATTGGTATGAATCGCCATGGTGTAGATTCGTGTTTAGATTGTGGTTATCATTTTTTATTCGTGTGATTTTTCTTCTTTAAATTATCTCGTCTCAAAATTTTTGTGTTTTCGAGCTCAAAATCTTCATACAAATTGCCTACAAAGTTGTGGTAGGAATTTGTGTTTGTCATTTTGTTGATTTCCACGAAAAAAATTGGAAGTTTTGGCTTGATTTTTGGGTAACAAATTCGTCATTTTTAATTTTTGGTTCATACAATTCAGAATTGTGAGGGTTTGAGAAGTCGGGAAACGAGGGTTTTAAGTTATTCCGGATTGTATTGTATTGGTGTATTCCGGATTAGAAGTAGAATAGTCATTCCGGATTAGCCAAAGTTTATTCCGGATTAAGAGACGAAGCTTCATTCCGAATTAATGGAAGAAGGTTATTCCGGATAAGGATTGACACGGTTTATTCCGGATAGTATCTAGACGCAGTATTCCAGATAAGAAGTCGTACACGTATTCCGAATAAGCTATTGTTCTATTGCGGATTGTATCAAGACGTTATATACCGGATAACCAATAGAACCCGTATTCCGGATAAGCTATAGTAGGAGTATTCCGGATAAGGTATTTCACCAATATTAAGGATAAGGAGTTTCACCAAACATTCCGGATTACATCAGTGATTCACATTCCGGATTACTTACTTAAGAGACATTCCGGATTAGATCAGTGATTCACATTCCGGATTACGTACTTGAGAAATATTCTGGATTAGTTACTTGACGCGTATTTCGAATTAGTAACAGGTTTCGTATTCTGGATTGATTACTTGAGTCATATTCCGGATTAGAGTAGGATGTTTTTGATTCCGGATTTTCTTGGGATAAAATATTCCGATTTAAGTGGTGTTTGTTATTCCCGATAAGTTAAAGGAAAGTTATTCCGACTGGTTATAAAATTTTCAAAAACGTGATTTTTCGTGTGATTTTTCGCCTAAGAATTTTTGGTGTGATTTTTCGCCTAAGAATTTTTGGTGTGATTTTTATTCGTGTGATTTTAATTCGTGTGATTTTTGGTGTTTGTTATTCCGGATAAGGTAAAGGAAAGTTATTCATGTGATTTTTCGCCTAAGAATTTTTGGTTTCTTACGAAGACATTATTTAAGGTTTTTTACACCAATTTTTGAAGTTTCAACCATAATTCTACTACTGAATATAGTGTTACTAATAACAACATCATGGTGGCGAGTAACAAAGAGAGACCACCAATGCTTGTGACTGCTCGATATGAACAATAACAATCACGATTCCTTTGATATCTTGACACCAAACCCAATGGTGACGTTCTTCGACGTTGCACCAAAGAAGGACCTTATACTCTCACTACAATAACCATTCCTACAATTCCAGCAACCGACTCGACGACCGGTTCCGATGAGCAAACAATTGAGGAAACATATGAGAACACTTCGAAAGAGAAATGTGCTTGGATTGATGCAGAGAAAGGATCAATCTATTTGATTCTCGGTGGGATTGGGATGATATTTACTCAACGGTTGATGCATGCTCTACTGCAAAAGAAATGTGGTTTGCCATTGAACGCTTGCAACAAGGTTAATCACTTAACAAGCAAGATGTCAAAACTAACTTGTTCTGGAACTTTTGGTAAGTGTACTTCATTGGATGGGGAATCAATTGATTCATATTACTCAAGGTTCTTCAATATGATGAATGACATGACAAGAAACAATTTGCAAGTCTCCACCATGCAAGTCAATGTGCAATTTCTACAGCAACTTAAACCAGAGTGGACACGGTGTGGTGAAACATCATAGTAAGTTAGACGAGGTCAACTATCACACGCTCTTTGACATTTTGAAACAATTTCAAAATGAGGCGAATGAACTTCGAGCTGAAAGGATATCAAAGACTGCTAATCCACTTGCTTTGGTGTCTACCACTCAACACGTCCAAGATCATCGCTCTCTTGCTCCAAAGTCATACTCCACTACATCATCATCACCAAGATACTCCACCACATCCTCTTCACCAAGATACTATACTTCATCTAAGTATTTGGTTCCCACAAGATCACGAGACAAAGAACCAAGAGCCCCATCACCATCACCTGAGCCATCATCTAAAGAGGACAGTGATGAAGAACTAGCTCAGAGGGATAGGGAGATGAAGCAACAAATTGCTTTCATTATGAAGACCTACTAGAAAATCTTCAAACCCACCAACAACAATCTTCGAACATCATCAAATACAAGGAACCAATATGTTGAGAGTCCTCGAACATATGACACACGTTAATATGATGAATGTCCTCCTAGGTATGATCGACGTAATCCAACACACGTTTAGGGTTCTACACGGTATGATCGACAAAATGCTAAGTCTGATACTCAAAGGATTTCTACTGGTGTTGGGAATAGGAAACTGTTGGTACTCAAGTGGTTCAGCAAAGTGGGATTCAATGCTTTAATTGTAAAGGCTATGGGCATATGGAAAAGGAATGTAGGAACCCGGAACGGGTTAGGGAATCTGGCTATCATAAGGAAAAGATGCTGCTATGCAAGAAGATGAAAGTTGGGGTTAAATTGTCGGATGAGGAAGGAGCAATGCTTGATGATACTAATGATGAAGCCTCCGACCAAGAACTTGAAGCACATTACTCGTACATGGCAAAGGTTGAAGAAGTTTTCAACGTCACTAAAGATGACAATGGTCCTATCTTTGATACTGAGCCAATCGATAAGGTACACACTGAAGAGGAATATAATGTGTTCGGTAATATTCAAGAGCATTCTGAGCTTCCCAAAGCCACTAATGACACATGTATGATGGAAACGGTTGATAGCAATACCACACCCGATTCATCAGACATGTGCAATAATGAGTGTGAGGATGATCAACATGCAAATGAGTATGATGATGACGAGGAGCGTCTTGCGCTTGCTAACTTAATTGCATCTTTACAAAAAGATGTGAAAGATACTAGAAAGAGTCAAAAGCAATTAAAGAAGGCAAACGCTACGCTCACTCAAATTTTTGAAGAATGCAAAGCTGATCTAATTAAATCTAGTGAGACCATTGATAGCTATAGAGCTCAGCTTTTTCTAAAGACCAATGAGATTGAGGGGTCCAAAGGATGTTTAATTAATGTTAAAAAGGACGATTTTCAACACAAATATAACGAAACTCTAAAGCTTCTAGAATAAGAGAAACATAATTATAACACCTCTTTAAGTACTGAACGTCACAAAACGTATCTTGCTACCACTAAAGTCAATGATCTAACTCGAGTAAATGGTTTTCTTCAAGAAGATAAAACTAAACTTGTTAATGAAAAGAAAGCTATGGTTGAAAAGATGGAAAGAATTTCAAAACTAAACAAGCGAATGACATCGACAAAATGGTGGAACTTGAAACTCAAATTGATTTTTACAAGAAAATTGTTTACAAAACGAATCAATCAATTCAAACCATCAGAATGTTGTCACCTCGTTCGTTTTTCAAGGATAGACCTAGTTTTGCAAATCCTAAGTACCTTGAGCAAGCTCAATATGAGAATCAACACTTATATCTTGATGAGTCCCATTGGACCGATCTTCATTGCCTTGTTGTTAGGCCCGATAGTGAAGAGACAAACGATTTGGAAGAAGAGAGTAGACCAAAAGTTAATAAATAATTCGTTAAACCATATAATTATGCTTATGAAAACAGTCTTTATGGTATTTTCAAACCACAAACATAGAAAACTCGTGAGCAAATATTTTTCTAATGTGAACAAATAAGAATTAAACGGAGACAAGCTTTTGCCACTAAGAAAACTAATGTTTCAAAATTTATTGAGTACTTACCATATAAAGCTTCTGTAAGCAAGAGTAAGCAAGCACTTAGTATTCTCAAGAGTAACATTAAAAATTTTAAAAAGTTTGTTGATGATGAATGGAAAAAAGGTGAATTTTCGAAAGGAGACAAAGAAATTCCTCATGATATAACTGTGCTTGTGAAAAGTATTTTGATTCCGCTTACGGTAAGAACACAAAAACATATTATGTAATTTGAAACATTAATTAAGCAAGAAATGTTTGATTATTTGAAATATCTGGAATCTCTTTAACAAGAAGTGAACGACCATCAGCCTGAAAGAGACGAGTTTTCTACAGTATGTGATCTACTCTTAAACGAATGTCTCTCAAAAGATATTATGTGTGTTTATGTTACATCTTGTGCTGATATTGATGAATATTCTGATGTTGCATGCAAATATATTGATCGAGTTAAAGAATGTGAACGTCTTAAAACTGAGCTTTCGAATAAAGTTGACCAAAAAGAGTTTTCGTTACTTCAACATATATATGATTATCTTCAAAAACATTGTCTCACTTGAACTTGCTTTGCAAAAAAAAGTTGGCATCTTTTCAAATGATACACCTTTGGAAGTAAAATTATCTGAGTCGTGTCGATTACTAAACGAAGAAAGTCATGATATTTCGGATTTGAAAGCTCAGTTACAAGAAAAAGACATAGCAATAGCATAGTTGAAGAAACTCGTTGCTAAGATGGGTGGTAAAGTTGTGGAACCTAGCGTTAAGAAACCTATTGTTAAACAACCCAATGCCTCTAAATTGAATAGATCCTCTATCTTGGGAAAACCATTTGCTTTCTCAAATTCCTCGTTTGCAAAACTTGTGTTTGCCCCCAAGATGGATAGAAAGGAAAGGTTACCACATACTCAACCCATAGGAATACTGTAGCACCAAGCGTTAAGAACAATAATGTGATTGTACCAGGGATGTATAGAATGACCACTAAACCCATAAACAAAGTTAGTCACTCGCCTTAGACTTCTAGAAACACTAATATTCGTGTGTCTTCTACTACAGGAGTAGTTTCCACTGCTAGTGTTAGCCGGCCTTACCTTAAGAGCACTCAGGTGAATGATAAGGTCTGGAAACACAAGAGTCAAGCGAAGATGAAGGAAGTAGACGAACACCCTAGGAATTTGAATGTTTTCAAGAATAAAAAGTTTGTAATCGCGTGTAATGACGATTTGAATGCTTTGAACGATTTGAATTCTTTGAATGTTATATTCGTTTGTGTTAAATATGGAGAATGTGCTAATGCTAATAATTTTATGTCTGATATGAATAATGTCAAAGGCGTAGATACTAGAACTAAGAAGCAACTTGTGATGCCTATTAGTGCTAGTAAACCCATACTCAAAGTGAACCATTCTTGTGTAAACCCATACGCAAAGTGAACCATTCTTGTCCACCAGTAAGAACCCTAGAAGCAGAATTATGAAATTATATGAGTCTGCTAGCAAGTCTTGGAAATGGTTGTTTGCTAATCAATGTCCTCCGGGATATAAATGGATGCCTAAAGTTAGGACAGACAATGTGAAACGAGTGCTAGTATGCCTTTCAATATTGCTAAGGACACTAATAATTCTACAATCACAACTACTGTGGTATCCAATTTAGCAAATGCTCCATCATGCTCTAACTCTTCTGCAGGTGATACAAATAATTCTCGTCAAACTGGAATCCGGATGCATGAAGCAGATGACGGGGAATCTCAAGCTTCTAATTAATTTCGTGGAGAAGTTCCTGGGTATGGTCCGATTCGGAAATGATCAATTTGCACCGATCCTAGGATATGGAGATTTGGTTCAGGGGAATATCACGATCAAAAGGGTATACTATGTCGAAGGGCTCAATCACAATCTTTTCTCGGTTGGTCAATTCTGTGATGCAGATTTGGAAGATGCTTTCAGAAAGAAGACATGTTTTGTTCGTAATTATGATGAGAATGACTTACTTACTGGTACACGGGGTACTGATCTATACAATATTTCACTTCAAGACACAACTTCTACAACTCCAACTCAGAAAGATATTGTGAGAGGCCTTCCATGTTTGAAATTCATCAAAGATTACCTTTGTTCTTCTTGTGAGCTTTGTAAAGCTAAAAGAAGTGCTTCAAAACAAAGACTACACCAAGCTCTAAAGGGCGGTTAGATCTTCTTAATATAGATTTGTGTGGTCCCATGCGTGTTCATAGTATCAATGGGAAGAAATATGTTATGGTAATTGTCGATGATTACTCAAGGTACACATGGACTCACTTCTTGAGGTCCAAGGATGAAACACCCGAAGTTCTCATCAACTTCCTAAAACTGATACAACGTGGTCTTCAAGCTCAAATAAAAGAGGTTCGTACTGACAGAGGCACAAAATATTTGAATTTAACTATGAGGAACTATTTTGAAGCCGAAGGAATTGAACATGAAACATCTATAACTCGAACAACCAAACAAAACGGCGTTGTTGAAAGACGAAACCGTACTTTAGTTGAGGCTGATCGAACATTAATATCTGCTTTAAAACTTCCACTATACTTTTGGGCCGAAGCCATGTCAACCACATGCTACACACAAAACCGATCCTTAATTATCCCAAGACACGAAAAGACACTATATCACATAATCCATGATCGAAAACCTTCACTCAAACACCTTCACGTTTTTGGATGTACATGTTACATAATTCGAGATGGTGAAAATTTGGATAAGATGAAAGAGAAAGGTGATGCATGTATTCTAGTGGGATATGCAACTCAGTCTAAGGGATATAGAGTTTTCAACAAGAGAACAAAATTGATAGTCGAGACTATTCATATCAGATTTGAAGAAATTACAAGAAATGACACTTGAACAAAACAGTTTAAGTCCCGATCCACAACAACAAACGACTTCCGTTCACAACCGCACGGAACTCGGAACTCAAGACCACAACAATGAACCGTCAAGTTCAAAGCTACTTCAAGATAATGTTCCAAGAGCAGTTATGAAAATCAACACGATATTTGAAGAGTTGGAAATGTTATATGGACCAATGTATGATGAATATTTCACGGGGGAGAAACATGTTGTATCGAAGTCTTCCGCTGTCACTCATGATATGAATGATGATACCGATCATCGTCAACAAAAGGATACAACTTTATCTACTTCAACACGGGTTGCTGCAGATTTACCTCCTTAGAATATCACATCAACAACCGCTCCTACAACATCCACAACTACGGTCATTGCTCCAGAGAACACAAATCAAGCAGACAATGAATTATCTTACGAAGACGAATTTATCAACCCATTCGGTACACCGGTACACGAAACTGGAGAGTCTTGTACTCTCCATGTTGATTCGTCAAATATGCATACATTCTCTCAATGACATCCTTCAACACATCATTGGACCCGAGATCATCCTTTGGTTCAAGTAATTGGAAACCCTTCATAGCCCGTTCGTACTAGACGAAAACTTTAAACCGATGGCGATGTTTGTATGTTCGCGCTCGCCGTGAGTACAGCTGAACCAACAAATATCAAAGAAGCCATGGCTGATCATGCTTGGATTGAGTCGATGATGGATGAACTTAAAAAATTTTAAAGACTTAAAGTATGGGAACATGTTAGACCATACGATGTAATATCATTAAATCTTCGATGGATCTGGAAACACAAGATTGATGAAGAGAACACGATCATCAAGAATAAATCTAGGCTAGTGGCTAAAGGGTATGGCCAGAATGAGGGTACTGATTTTGAAGAATCATTTTCACCAGTAGCTAGAATGGAAGCTGTTAGGATTTTTCTTTATTATGCTGCACATAAGGGATTCATTGTCTATCAAATGGATGTAAAGACGGCGTTTCTTAATGGTCCTTTGAAGGAAGAAGTCTATGTCACGCGGCCTGAAGGATTCGTCAATCCTCATTATCCTGACAAGGTGTATCGTCTCCACAAAGCACTTTATGTACTTAAGCAAGCTCTAAGGGCGCGGTACGATGAGCTCTCGAAATTTCTGGTATCCAAAGGTTTCTCAAAAGGTTCCATTGATCTAACTCTGTTCACTTATAAATATGGGGATGACATTTTGCTCGTGCAAATTTATGTTGATGACATTATTTTCGGGTCTACAAACCCAAAACTTTCAAAATTGTTTGAAAAATTAATGCACAGCAAATTTGAAATGTCAATGATGGGTGAACTAAAATTCTTTCTAGGAATTCAAGTTCACCAATCCCCAAGTGGTATCTTCATTGACCAAGCTAAGTATTGTTGAGAGATAATCAAAAAGCATGGTATGACCTCATGTGACCCCGTTGGGACACCATTATCATCCAAATCCCTAGATGCTGATTTGGAGGGAGATGCCATAGATCAAACGAGATATCATTCCATGATCGGCTCCCTCATGTACTTAACAGCAAGCCGACCAGATATATAACATGCTACGTGTTATTGTGCAAGATGTCAAGCACGACCCACTGAAATGCACCTCAAGGAGGTTAAACGGATCTTTCGGTACCTCAAGAAGACCATTCATTTGGGACTCTGGTATCCGAGGGAAACCAGTTTCTTTCTAACGGCCTATTCAGATACTGATCAAGCAGGGTGTCTTGATACACGAAAAAGTACTTCTGGTGGTGCACAATTTCTAGGTCAAGATAAGCTCGTGGGATGGTCTTCCAAGAAGCTCGATTGCACGTCACTGTCATCAGTCGAAGCGGAGTATGTGTCTCTATCTACGTGTTGTGCTCAAGTTCTTTGGATGAGAACACAACGGATTATGGCTTCCACTTTGATAAAGTACCTATGTACTATGACTCAAAGTCCGCCATAGCCATCTTTTGCAACCCGGTACAACATTCCCGCACGAAGCACATTGATGTCAGATATCACTTTATTAAGAAACAAGTTTAAAGGGGTATTGTTGAACTTTACATTGTGGGAACTGATTACCAATTAGCTGACTTGTTTACAAAAGCTTTTTCGAAAGAGAGGTTTGCGTATCTAGTTAGGAAAATTGGTATGAGATGTTTGACTCCAGCAGAACTGGAGATTCTGGCAAAGAAGCCTGCTTGATTCATGTATCAAACATCTACTTGTAAATATTAATCAAAAAGCCAAATACAAAATTAAAAAATCTTTGAAAACCCAATGTATATTCTTCTTGACATGTCTTTCAGTATCGATAATATGGACGTACCTAGAAATGTCACTGAATAACGACACTGGTGTGTATATAAAGCTCGAATGAAAGTTGTAAATATTTTGTAAGACATGTCATTTCTATTTTTAAAGGAAAATGTCTATTTTGGACAATTTTTCCAACAACAGGTAGAGCAATCTATCTTGGGTTGAGCTTGTCACAAAACATTCAACGTTTTGAGCTCAACACAATGGCTTGTAATCACTTTCAGATTGCAACCCGGATCTATATTTAAGGGGGAGTGTACGCTTTAGTGCCCTTACCCTTAGCAAAAGAAGAGAAATCTTCTTACACTTGAGTGGATTTGTCAAGATATTAAAAGTCTATGAACTCAAGTTTATGCTTTAGAAAAAAAAATTCGCCAAAAAGAAATAGAGTTTTTCAAAAAGCGTTGAACACAATTTTTTCAAGAATTTCTTAATGACTATTAAAAATCTTTCAAAAATTATGTGTTCAACAAACTCCTATACTCAAAAAGTGAAATGTGGATAACATGCTCACAATGACAATTCAATTGGATCAATTTTTGAGGGGGAGTGTTCCAACTTCATGCTAAGTTTGACACATTTTTCTCCCGAAAGTTTTCAAGACTACTTTTCATGATATATTTTAATCAAATTTGGTATCTCTAATATCAAACGATTTTATATATTAGAGATAGGGGAGAAAATGTGATTAAAAATGTGATCTAAAGACTCAAGCACTCATGGTTACGATAAAAAATCCACAACATCTTTAATTCACGACGTTATTGGTGTCAAAAGGATGGTTAGGTTTAAGTCCTGTGATCCAACCAGAACCAGATGGATCTTCCCAGGGACAATCTAATAGATTACTAGAAGTCCTTAGGAAAGATGGAGTAGAATGTGAACGTAGCTGAATGCCGACTAAGTACTAAAGCTAGCACTAGAACAATCATAACAAGGTGCTAGTAATGATGTCTTGGTAAGCATTCAAGGGGTTGAAGAATGAAAAAGAAATGTAAGGATAAAGAGTGTAAAGAAATTAGCCCTCCATACAACTTAGGCAGAAACCGGGTCAACACATCATGAAGACTGTGACAATCCGTCAATTTAAGGTCGATATTTTATTCTCAAGTATTATTTAAAATCATTATTTTATTGTTAATTTATCAATTCACTAACTTTTGGGAAGAAATAAGGGTTTACGTCTTAAAATAGCATCGACTACGTCTAAACCGGAGAACTCTACTTTACGTGTTTATATTTACATACACCGTTTTTGTGACAGTCCGACATTTCAGGAAATAAATTTATTTCCGAATATTATTTTGGAATTTTAAATTTGTGTTGGTTCATAAACTCACAAATTTACGAGAAGAAATTAGGGCTTACGTGCATAATTTAACGTCCCTTTACTACTAAACCGGTTTACGTATTTACGCTTTTGTGCTCCATTTTTGATGAGAAAATTTTTATTAGAATCGTTTTGTGCCGTAGTTTCATATTTTATAAAAAACTTTTTCGTAAATAGACCCGAGGGCACGTAAATCGAGGAAACTAGAATCGAGGAGTACCCGTAAATTAGTGGAGATGAGACAAGTGAGACACTTGTCCCACCCCCACAATGGGTTGATTTTACAAGACACACCACACCCTTTGGTGGCAAGATTTCACAAGTATATGGATACTTGTCCTAATACTTTTACCAAAACCATTCAACCAAAACCAAAAACCATTTACCACTTTCTCTCCCATTTCACACACATGCAAACTTGAGAAAAACTTTCCATCTCTCCTTTTTCTCTCTCTATGAACGTCCAACACCACCCTAAATCACCATCTTCATCATCAAATCTAGCCATAAACATTACATACAATCTACATATGTTAATCCTCATTTGAAAAGATGAAGATTGGAGGTGATCTTAACAAGTAGAAAGGAGTTTTCATGGAGTTCCTAGGCTGATTTCTCAAAGAGGAGTACATATATTTGAAGATCACAAAGAGATGTTTTGAGAAGATAAATATTTGGTTATAAAAACCAAGTCTTGTTCATCCAAAAATCTCAATCTTTCATTATATTAATTGGTATAGAGATCGTATTCTTTCTATCATCATATTGTTTTGTATATATATTAATCTATTTTCTTCAAAAATGTATATGTATGATGATGATAAATGATGATCAATATATTGTGTGGGGATTTTGTGTTGATAGATTAGGAAAAAAGGCTAAAACCAACAAGTAAAAATGTTAAAAACATGGTTAGATTCATAGGTTGTATAAAACAGTAAGTATGATCACTTGGTAAAATGTATTGGATTATTAATATACAGATAGATATATGATTTTTACATATGTGGTGAGTTAGCCACTCAATGGAATCATTAAAATGATCAAGATATGATCAAAATACTATTTGTAGCACATATCATGTAGTTTGAGCTTCTCAAATTTGAGCTTCTATTTCCTTGTAGAACTCAAGATATGGAAAAAATGGTGGAATGGACTTTAATAATCAGATTTGTAAATAATCTATATAGTATAAAAAGAGCACTCAAGTAAATATTATTATAAAACCCACTAACTAATAATAATTATTATAAAATGATTTGTATACTAAAATAAATAAGTATGGCATTTTTATAAAAGTAAAAACTCAAACATTTTCTAAAGTTATAAAAATATATATAAGTTTTTTTACGTCTTTTCCGCTAATACCGAAAGATTAACGTTTTCGCCAAATAAAACTTAGACGGTCGGACCCGTCTAATGTAACATTTTTATAACTCATATACTGATATGTGAATATATTTGACAAGTAAAAACCGATAAACCTGAGCTTTATAACTTATGGACCTTAATGGGCCATAGTAGCCTTATTGGACCATTAGGCGCAACTAGTTTGGCCTAACACTAATGGACTTACTCATGGGCTTAACCCACTTGGGCCCAACATATGAGTATAGGCCTGATATTAAAAAGTATAAATAGGCTAATATAATGAATAGAACTTTTAATGGGCTAATTGGGCCTTAATATGTAATGGTTTAAAACTAGTATAACTAGTCTAATTCGACTAACACAGAACAATTATAATGTTTGATTGTAGGTAAAATACGTCCTTTAGGAAAAAGAGCGTAAAAGCGGTAAGTATTAAGTGATGATTTAGGAAAATCAAGCATCAATGACCCTTATGAAGTTCGTTTCCCAAGGAGGTATATGTGTGTGAAAAACTTGTTAAATGTTTGTGATTAATGATTGGTTTAGAAGGGGATGAGAAAAAAAGACGACGAAGACGTGAAAATTACTACTACGACGACAAAACGTAAAATCGTAAAAACTACAAAAATAAAAATTAATTCTAAAAATTACCAAAAATTCACCAAAAATCAAAATTAATAAACTAAGAGTTTACCAATGATCAAAACTTTTTCAAACCTTTTAAATAATTAAATATTCAATTTTTAAATGTTAATTAAAGCCCTAAAAATCAAATAAATTATCAAAAAGCCCAAATAAAGATTTTTCAATTGGTAAACCTCTAAAATGACCTAAAAAGATTAAAAACTATTTTTAGAAAATTTTAAATTAATAAAAACTATTTAAAATTATTTAAAAACTATTAAATCTTAAAATAATTATAAAAATTAATCTAGAAGTGATAAAATTATTCTAAAAGTTGCTAAATTCCTATTTTAATGTATTAAAACAAAGAAAAATGTAAAAAGTTGGAAAATGTGAATTTTGAAAAATAATAATAAAATATTATTAAAATATTATTAAAAATCTAAAAATTATAAAAAATTCTAAAAACTTGCAAACTAGTTTATTTTAACCTAAATAATCAGAAAATCAAAGTGAAATGACCAGAATACCCCTATTGGGCCCTCAAATGGGCCAAAACCAAAAACAGTCAACCTTAATGGGCTTTTTGGCCCAAAAAGTCAAACTTGGCCCAATTGATTTGAAAAAGCCCTTTCTGACTCAAAATTTAATTCTAAACACAAAACTCTAAAGACCCAAAAGCTGAATGTGAGCTTATCACAGCTTAATAAGCAAGCAGCTTATTCTTATTGGGCTTTTCAGCCCATTAAGCAATAAGCCAATGCCATAAGCTCTAATTTGACACACAACCTTCTTTTGGGATTCTTATGAGATCTGTAAAAAGAAATTTTGAAAAAGCACACTCAATAAGCCAGAAATAAGCAAAGTATTATTTCACTAAAAGACAAAATAGTCGTTTTTGAGAAATAAGGCACCTCAGGACTTGATTTAACTTGCAAAAGATCACAAATGGACTCAATAAGCCAAATCAATCAACAAAATTCCAATAAGCACAACCAATAAGCCAGAATAAGCACTTAAGCACTTATGAAAAAGTCAATCAAGTTGGTTTTCTAGTCAAACCCTAAAGTCAACCCACCAAATGCTCCAGTATGAACAAATGGGTCAAATAATGAGCACCTATTACAAAATCCAAGTTGTTGCTGGTTAAAATAAGCTATTATAGCTTATTGATAAGCTGACACCAATTTAACACTAGCAGTGGTAACCAGCAGGGGAAAGGAGTTCCCATTGCTTTGACTATTTGACTGAGCTTTTTAGAGAGTTCTAGTTAGATTCAATTGGAAACAAAGGCACCCTTGTGATCAGTGAACCACAAGGAGTCAATAGCAACAAGAAAATCCAAATTTGGTTCACACAATAAGCCACAAATGATCAAACAGTCACCAGAGACCACACAGACATGGAAATAAGCAGTTATGCACTTAATAAGTAGATTTAGCAAAAATAAGCCAACCAAACTCAACAGCATGCATACACAAGCTATATTAACTATGAATAAGCACAAATCAACTTATAACAAACACTGAATCAAAGTAAACAACAAGATCAAAGCATAAACAGTTACTGATAAGAACATGAACAATATACAGACAAGTTTGCTGATCTATTTGACACTAGATCCAATTTCAAGCAGTCAAATCTCTTCCCATGGTGTGATTAACTAAGGTTTAGCACTTGTTAGCCCTAGCCTAAGCTTAGATCTAGGTGTCCTCAAAATCCTAGCCAATTTTACCAAGTATTCAAGATTTTATACCCTATTTTATGAATCTAGGTGTTTCAAACCTTCAAACCTGCAAACAGATGAACAATAGCAACCAAATAACAGATACTAACACTTACAAACTCAAAACCACAAATTAGCAAACCACAAATCAAAATCATGCAGTTGATCCAAACACCCCTTAATCAACTACTTAACAAAGAAACTTGTGATTTCTACTAATAACCTACTAATTTTAATGATCAAAAACTGTGACAATCCGTCAATTTATGGTTGATATTTTATCCTTGAATTTTATTTAAAAACATTATTTTAATGTTACAATATGAACTCACATATTTTTGGGAAGAAATTTGGATTTACGTCTTGGAGTAGCATCGACTACGTCTAAACCGGAGGATTCTACGTTACGTGCTTACGTTTACATACACCGTCTTTGGTGACAGTCCGACATTTCAGAAAATAAATTTATCTGTGAATATTATTTTAGAGTTTTAAATTTGTGTTGGTTCATAAACTCACAAATTTACGAAAAGAGATTAGGACTTGCGATTTTAATTTAACGTCCTTTACGACTAAACCGGAAACCTTAGGATCACGTATTTACGTTTTTGAACTCCGTTTTTGATGATACAATTTTTATTGGATTCGTTTTGTGTCGTTGATTCATAATTTATAAAAACGTTTTTCGTGAAACGACCCGAGGGCATGCAAATCGAGGAAACTAGAAACGAGGAATACCCGTAAATTAGTGAGGTGGGACAAAATACATTATCCCACCCCACTAATACACATGGGATGGCACAACATGACACCACATCAAAGATGTGGCATCATGTTAACTTGTAGCTTACAAGTGTAAGCACTAGCTTAACACTTAAGCTAGTTTCCTCCACTCATCCCACAAAAACAACTAGCTACTCATAACCACCATTTCACTCATGCAAACCACTCTCATCCTCCCATTTCTCTCTCAAAAATTCGTCCTACTCTCACCCTAAATAACCCATTTGATCTTGATTTAACCATGAAATCATATGTTATTCACACATATGATGAAAACCCATTGAAGTTATGAAGATTGGAGGTGATCTTAACATGTAAAAAGGAGTTTTCAAGGGAGTTTGGGGCTGATTTCTCAAGGAGTTTTCATGAAGAACAAGGGCTGATTTTTGGAGGAATCTACAAATACTTGGTGATCCTAGAAGTGGTGTTGATATCTCATAAGATTGGTTACCCAAAACCATGTCTTGTTCATCCAAAAGCTCATCATTTCATCATCATGGTGGTATAAAGATTGTTCTCCTCATCCTCTTGTTATTTTGATTATGTAATCATGTATTTTCTTTCCTATTGTATATGTATATGATGATTATATGATGATAAAAGTATTGTGTTGGGATTTGGAGTTGATAAACATCCTTAAAAAGATGAAAGACTATAAGAAACAAGGTTAAAATCTTGTTTAAATTTGTTAGCTGTATAAAACAGTAAAGAATCAAATGATGAACTGATAAAAATGGCATAGATTAATGGATTTACAGTAAGCTATGGGTCTTGTACACATATGAGAGTTGGCCATGTAATGGAATCATTGTAATGAGTGAGATATGATCAAAACAAGTTTAAGGTACAAATCTGAGTTCACTGTTTTGGACGATTTTTAGAAAATACTTAGAAGATGATTCAACAGTAGCTATAGAAGAGTTAAATGGAGCACATATCATTTAGTTTATGTGATAAAAGTTTGAGTTTCTATCTCCATATATAACTCTAGATATGGCAGTTTTGGTGAACTTGAAGATAAAAACCCACTAACTTATGGATTTTATTTATATGAATATGTAAAAGGTTAAATAAGTGTATAAATAATAAAAATGGTAGTGGAATAATACTTATAAGTTATAAAACTATAAAACATGATTTTTACGACTTTTTCGGCTATTACCTTAAAATTAACGTTTTTGCTAAATAAAACTTAGACGGTTGGACCCGTCTAATGTAAACTTTATAAAACTAATATACTGATATATAAACATGTATAACAAGTAAAAACCGATAAAACCCGAACTATATAGTATACGGACATTAACGGGCTAAGTTAACGATATTGGACTAATAATACAACAAAATGGACTAAAACACTTATAAAAAGAACTTATTGGACTTAACCCATTTAGGCCCAACTTGTAAAGTGTAGATACTGATAATATAAGTATAACATGGATTAATACAAGTTAAAGAACTTATAATAAGTTTATTGGACTTAAAACACGTAAATAGGTAAAACTAGTAAACTAGTATAAACGTTACCGACACATAACTCTAAAATGAGCAAACGAGAATATGTAAACCCACTTGATCATCATATATATAAAATCATCATATGTATACATAATTGTTATTTTTATAAAGTCATTGGACATGAGTCTAAGACGAGTATTATTTGTCTAGGTTTCTGTGATTGAAGCACGTACCGTACGTCCGAATTGCCGATAACCCGCCTTCCCACATCAACGTGAGTTCATAGCCTCGCACTCTTTTAAATGTTTTTATAAATGTTTTATAAAACCGCGAGGGAGATAACATGTTAGTTTTTATAAAAATTAGGCCACCATTTGTCCCGATTGTTTGTTTATTGATTTTGGACCCGAATGATTGAATGACCCGATTGTATGACCCGATAAATGATTAAAGGACCCGATAGATGAAATTAAATGGATTATTAAAGTTAGGTTATGTCACTAAAAGTCCCATTAGCATGAAATGTGAACTACTGGGATTTGGTAGACGCTTATGCATTTAATAGTACTATTTTGGGACGATCACCCCAGTTCGCGCCTTGACGGTTGATCCCCGTCGTGCCACATTGATTGGTAAGCAAATTTATGTATGAGAAGATTTCCATAGCGTGACCTTTGTGACGACACGCTACTTTAGATGGGCAAATTTGGTATCGGGTTAGCTACCCGTTGTTGGTTTAGTAAGGTAACAATGTCATGCGGCTTATAATAATCCAAAACTAACGAAATACTACTAGACGCTCCGAATTACGATGTATTGCCTGACTAGCAATACTGGGTCATACTATTGATATTATGTTTGTGTTTTGGTTTTCATAACCATATTCATATAACGGTTTTTATTTTCATACAACGTCATAAGACGTATTGTATGACGTTTTTACGACATTGGCTCGTATAATGATTTTTAAGGCAAATGCCTATATTATGATTTTCGATAAGGATTTGTATAAAATGACTTTGGCTATTTTATGGCCTATTAAAATGATTTGTACAAAATGATTTTCAGTAATAATTTTATACTGATATTATATTGATGGATTTTATTAAACTCTATGAATTCACTCGGCGTTATCGCTGACCTTTTCTTTTAACATGTTCTATCTCAGGTACTTGAAGGTAATTCTCGGAAAGACGACAAGAATTCATGGCCCGCACCTAAACTATATTTTCCATTCAAATACTTTGTAAAACTTTGTATGAAATATAATGACTTGGGACCTATGTAACTTTGATATTTATGAATGGAAATGCTTTATTATTAAACGACGCGATTTTTAAAGCGTTGTCTATGATGTGAGTAATGTGCTATCCCGTAACACCAACTAGTCTTCCGCTGAACCGAGTTGTATAAATTTGGGGGTGTTACAGTTTGGTACCAGAGCTCTCGTTATAGAGAACGAAAGATTTTTAAAACTAAGGTTTTGAATAAAACTTTTCAAAATCTTTTAACTATAAACATTTTTCTAAAAATGTCTAAAATTCTTTTGACTATAACGGTGCCGAAGAATTCCCGAGTTACCGACAAGGCCAAGACTGAGAAGTGTTATTTTAATATATATATAACTTGGATTATATATATATATATATATATGATGTAATTTTATTAAAGGATTGTTTGATGATTATTTTGATTTTTATACGAGGTATTTATACGACGTAGATTGTCACAAGGAACCCTAAATCCCCTAGTAAATTAATCGAAGCTATTCTCGTAGGAATTCTAGCTATTCTAGATCTAAACCAAGTTGTGGATATTTATGATCCCAATAAAATGGTTGATATTCGTAGAAGTGTAGATATTAGTTGATTGTGATATTAAGAAAGAATTGGCGAGATTAAAACTGATATCGATGTCATGACGATCTTTCCTTATAGGGTGGAGTTTGACAAAATGTTACCACCTAGAAAGATATCATCTGATTCGTTGTCACCCAATTCTTAAATTGAAATCGAAAGGGTGAATGTTGCACTTGAGGCTGTAATTGGAGCCTATACCCAAAAGCCTCATGCCACTAGTACCTTTCCGAGAAGTCTAGTTGAATGATCAAGTCATTTCATACTAGTGACTCATTTGATAATGGTTGATGAAGGAGCTATAGGATTGGAAATTAAGTGTTGATTCATATCGAGCTTTTATTGCCCTATTAAGGTTTATAAATAAGATTGAAAGTATTGGAGAATGAAGTAGGATATTGCATTGAGTATAAGTTGATTAAAACTTGAATAAAGTAAAATTTAACCCATATAGAATATGAGATTGATAAGAGGAAGTCGTTAAGTTCTGTGATTGAATTATAAGGTTTTAATTGATTGTTGATTCGTGTTAAGGGTTGTTCCTAGGCCATTGTCCACTGACGAGGATGCCCAGTGTCCAAGAAATAAATTGAAAAAATCTTCTTCTGAATTGAGACCGATGGATCTTTCGGGACATGTGGAACACCTAATGACTCTTGTAGATTAGTATTCATTGTGGTATCTTTTAAAAATAATCCCTAACTTAACTGAGATATCAGTTGGTAGGATGAGTTCTGAGAATTGTATGACATAGTGACACGTAATGTGTTACGGTACAATTTTGACTTGTTTGTGATTAATGAAAAAGACTACCTTTGATTGCTAAATTCTACATGTATTGATGTTATTTATCCTTTATTGCTTCATCCAAATGTTCGCATTAGTGATGCAACCATTGAACAAGTTCTCATCTTGATTTGAGTTACGTTGTGGATTATTCTTTTTGAGTGCCATCGAGGTCATGAACCTCATGATTATTTGGCTAAAGCTCATTTCCTATCATATCGTAGTTAGTTCTTGGTAAACAACTTTTCATCACTCTTTTGCAGATCACACATTGTTTTTATGAAGTTAAAACGGTATCCTTTGAGAAAATTTAATTTTCATCACAATAAGGATTATTCAAAGTGAGATTTATAAGTGATTGATATAAAAATGAAGCTGTTTATGAAACACTTTGGAAACTTAATTGTTTTCATAACAAAGAAAATCATTGTAAATTTATTTTTGATTCTTATTTAGGAATTAAGAATGTAAATGTTTTTATTATAAACATGATGATAAAATTTTGACGAACTGAGTATTGCATCGTTAATCTTGAAATTGTATATAGTTGCGCGCCTACATACAATTTGGAATGGACCATGCAAGGCTGATTAGTAGTCACCACAAAACTGATTAATAAACACTAAATTTTCTTTGAAGATTGTGAAAGATTAAATTTTATGAGATCTGCAAGAAGTGAAAAATAGGGACATAATGTTAGGGACACCTACATATGTGCCTGTAGCATCTATTCTTCTGAGTCGAATTTACTCATCTGTGGAAATTGTCTTATTTGACAATTGACAATTCTTTCTTGTCCAATTCTCCCGTAGTGAGATTCTTAGGAAAATTATTTGATTACCGAGTGTTGATACCCGACTGGATGTATTGACGTTCTTATCATTTATTTTGATTTGATTTCATTTGAATGACCTAGGTAACGATCCGAGGAGCTTTCGAATGCGTACTCAAATTATGAAAACATGGGATATATTCATATTCGTTAAATGTTTTCGTCTGTATCTGATTTGAAATCCTCTCACATAGGTTATGCGTTGACCTTACTCTTTTAATAGTAGTTGTGTATCCATATATCCTTGAATTTGTGAAGGATTATGAGTTATTATTAGTCTTTTGAGAAGTTCACATCTTATCGATGACAATAAAACTGAAAAAAAGTTAATAGTGCCAGTAAAATGGATTGATTGATTATGACATGACGACATTGTCTTAATTGACGAGAACTCGAGTAGAATATCCCTAAAAGATAAGATGTTGACTATCGAAAGTGATCTAAATAATTCTTGATGGATGATTTTATCATGCATTTAGACTTAAAAGTATACCGTGAATGGTTATGAACTAGTTATAGATATTGTAATCTAGAAGAACCTAAAATGAATTTATTAATAGATGTTTATGTTATCTGAAACTTTAGGAGGTATTTATTGATGAATTACCTAGACTTTCGCCATTAAGGCAAGTTGAAATTGGTATTGACTATATTCCCGGTGCTGCACCTGTGGCTTATGCACTGTACGTCAGCACCATCTGAATTAAAGGAATTACCGTACAACTGAGAGAGTTGTCGGAGAAAGATTTTATTATACCAAGCCTGTCATCCTAAAGAGCTATGGTGTTATCATTCCTTATATTTATAGATTACTGTGAACTGAGTAAATTGACAATCGAAAACGATATCCATAACTCGAAATGGAAGATTTGTTCGATCATTTACAAGGTTCTAGCATATGTTTTAAAGATTTGATCCATGGCATGGTTATTATCAATTTCGCATCTGCGAAAAAGATTATGTATTCCAATCACTACATCCAGTACTTGTAATGAACATTATGAGTTTCACATGATGTCGTTTGGATTTACTAATACACATGTAGCATTCATAAATTTGGTGAATCACGTGTGTAGGCTGTAATTTGATAAATTCATGCTCGTGATCATTAAGGACCATTTATTTGTTTATAAGAATAAGAATGACTTAATAATTATTTATAGATTTCCCTGGATTGGCCGAACAATGAAAACATGTACTTTGGATATTTAACATACGACTTAAGACTTAATTCTTTACATGATTCAACCGTGTGATTAATAGATAATGGAAGCTATATTGACTTTTCAAAGATTAGAACCATTAACGCTTAGGGATTAAAAACTTAATCCTTTAAATAAAATGATCGTTGGATTAATAATGGTAAGATGTATACATATTGACTCTTCAAAAATTTAGAGCCCTTTTAAGACTTTGAGTTATACCAAAAAGAAAATGGAAATATGTTTTGACAAATGTTTTTACAAAGGATTTTTAAGGGATCATCCCCTTATAGCCAAAACATTTAATTAAACTTCTGTTTAGGGGTAAATGTTTTCGCATACCTTAGGAAAACTTAAGAAGGAATGAGGAAACCATTTAAACCATAACTTGAAATTTGAAACGATAATTTTTGCCTTTTAACTAAGAAAACTTTGACAAAAATATAACTAAAGATTTTTCAAACATTTACGAATATTATTAATTATTTTCGATAAATCAACCAAAAGTCTTGTTAATTAAATTCAAATTTATTTTTGAACATTTTATATAATTGGTCGAACTAAGAAATTTAAAATCTTTACGTTTACATTTCATAAAAATTGAATACTTAATATTTAATTAGTTATAATAATTATTATTTAATTAATTGTAATAATTATCGACGCTTTAAAACGTCGGATTAAGAAAAACTGATAAAAACGATAGATGAGACGAAACGAAAACAGAGAAAATGTGAAGAAATAATTTCTGAATAAATACGGACATAATAACTATTTCATCAGGAAAGTGAACGTAATTACTGACACATTATATATAAAAGATAAAGAACTAATTACGATGTATTTCTTAATAATGAATGTAAAATAAATTGCCGAACAATATAAAAATAAACGATGTTTGTGAAAAGGATAATATAGATAATAAAAAGGGGTTCGCGGATAATGTGAACCATTAAAATTGAGAAGCCGATAGCGTTAAATGTTTTAAAGGCCACTTGTGGTTGCCTAAATGTGGAGATTTTGAGATATAGTTATATTGGAATCTTGTAAGTATAAGTATTCTATTTACGTCATTTCTGACTAGAAGTATCTTTGTCTGAAGAAGTTGTACTGATGGCAATTATGAAGGCAGAGATCGCCTCATACATTAGTAAACGTCTAGCTATTGCAAAGGTCATCATCTGAATTTGATTAGATTTGGGTCATCGCCGACAGATGACCAAATCTGCTAATTTCATTCCCGTTAATGGTAAATGCAAAAGAGTTATGTAAACATAGTGTGCCTGTATCAAACATCTTTATCAAGATCCTCGCTTCACATCGAAATTCAAGAGATTTGCTCAGAAATCATTGAGAACGAACCTTGATGAGAGTACTGTTTACCACCCCAAATCGAAGGGACGAGGTAAAGTAACAATACAAAACACTAGAAGTCTTGTTTTATGTTTGAATGATTAACCTTTGGTAATAAACCGTATAATCGTTTTCCTTTGGAAAGATTATCCTTGATAACTATCGTATTAGGATCGAGATCTAATCTTGTTAGGATCTAAATCTTAGAGCATCTGTAAGCAAGAGTTGAGATGGAGACATCTGACATACACCCATAGTGAGTTGGACATGTCTTTTAGGTTTAAGGTTTCCTATGATGGCGAACCTATCCTTACAAAATACCCGACTCGCGAGATCTGAAATGATTGTTGAAATTAGGATTTGATTATTGACATCCGGTAGTGGGCAAGAGGTTATGTGAATGTGAAATGTAGATCTTGAAGTGCCAAATGGGTAGCGAAGTTATGCCACAATTTTTAACCTTGGAAAAATGAATTCATGATCTGACAAATCATGGGTTATAAGTCCCCGTTGTATGGGACCATTGAGATGATGTAAAAAGTTGGGATTGAAAGGCATATAAGCTGGATCTACCCTAGGACTTCAAGAACTGCGTGAATTATGTTTCGTAAATCGAACTTGATGGAATATCTATCAAGTGAAAATCTATCAAGTAAGTCAACATTAAGCCTGATCTTATTCCGTAGTTATGTTTGATGAAACTCGTGTATTGTAATGAATTGCACTTGTGAGAAAAGACCGAATGTGGAGGAAATACCCACATGGCTTTAACTCTATAAGAAGCGAGTAGTAAGATGATCTTTGAGGACAAAGATCCTGTTTAGGGGTAAATGCTGTGACAATCCGTCAATTTATGGTTGATATTTTATCCTTGAATATTATTTAAAAACATTATTTTAATGTTACAATATGAACTCACATATTTTTGGGAAGAAATTTGGATTTACGTCTTGGAGTAGCATCGACTACGTCTAAACCGGAGGATTCTACGTTACGTGCTTACGTTTACATACACCGTCTTTGGTGACAGTCCGACATTTCAGAAAATAAATTTATCCGCGAATATTATTTTAGAGTTTTAAATTTGTGTTGGTTCATAAACTCACAAATTTACGAAAAGAGATTAGGACTTACGATTTTAATTTAACGTCCTTTACGACTAAACCGGAAACCTTAGGATTACGTATTTACGTTTTTGAACTCCGTTTTTGATGATACAATTTTTATTGGATTCGTTTTGTGTCGTTGATTCATAATTCATAAAAACGTTTTTCGTGAAACGACCCGAGGGCATACAAATCGAGGAAACTAGAATCGAGGAATACCCGTAAATTAGTGAGGTGGGACAAAATACATTATCCCACCCCACTAATACACATGGGATGGCACAACATGACACCACATCAAAGATGTGGCATCATGTTAACTTGTAGCTTACAAGTGTAAGCACTAGCTTAACACTTTCACTCATGCAAACCACTCTCATCCTCCCATTTCTCTCTCAAAAATTCGTCCTACTCTCACCCTAAATAACCCATTTGATCTTGATTTAACCATGAAATCATATGTTATTCACACATATGATGAAAACCCATTGAAGTTATGAAGATTGGAGGTGATCTGAACATGTAAAAAGGAGTTTTCAAGGGAGTTTGGGGCTGATTTCTCAAGGAGTTTTCATGAAGAACAAGAGCTGATTTTTGGAGGAATATACAAATACTTGGTGATCCTAGAAGTGGTGTTGATATCTCATAAGATTGGTTACCCAAAACCATGTCTTGTTCATCCAAAAGCTCATCATTTCATCATCATGGTGGTATAAAGATTGTTCTCCTAATCCTCTTGTTATTTTGATTATGTAATCATGTATTTTCTTTCCTATTGTATATGTATATGATGATTATATGATGATAAAAGTATTGTGTGGAGATTTGGAGTTGATAAACATGCTTAAAAAGATGAAAGACTATAAGAAACAAGGTTAAAATCTTGTTTAAATTTGTTGGCTGTATAAAACAGTAAAGAATCAAATGATGAACTGATAAAAATGGCATAGATTAATGGATTTACAGTAAGCTATGGGTCTTGTACACATGTGAGAGTTGGCCATGCAATGGAATCATTGTAATGAGTGAGATATGATCAAAACAAGTTTAAGGTACAAATCTGAGTTCACTGTTTTGGACGATTTTTAGAAAATACTTAGAAGATGATTCAACAGTAGCTATAGAAGCGTTAAATGGATCACATATCATGTAGTTTATGTGATAAAAATTTTAGCTTCTATCTCCATATATAACTCTAGATATGGCAATTTTGGTGAACTTGAAGATAAAAATCAGATTTTGAGAATTAATGTTTATTATTATTATATAAGCACTCAAAATTATATTGTATAAAATATAAAATAAAAACCCACTAACTTATGGATTTTATTTATATGAATATTTAAAAGGTTAAATAAGTGTATAAATTATAAAAATGGTAGTGGAATAATACTTATAAGTTATAAAACTATAAAATATGATTTTTACGACTTTTTCGGCTATTACCTTAAAATTAACGTTTTTGCTAAATAAAACTTAGACGGTTGGACCCGTCTAATGTAAACTTTATAAAACTAATATACTGATATATAAACATGTATAACAAGTAAAAACCGATAAAACCCGAACTATATAGTATACGGACATTAACGGGCTAAGTTAACGATATTGGACTAATAATACAACAAAATGGACTAAAACACTTATAAAAAGAACTTATTGGACTTAACCCATTTAGGCCCAACTTGTAAAGTGTAGATACTGATAATATAAGTATAACATGGATTAATACAAGTTAAAGAACTTATAATAAGTTTATTGGACTTAAAACACGTAAATAGGTAAAACTAGTAAACTAGTATAAACGTTACCGACACATAACTCTAAAATGAGCAAACGAGAATATGTAAACCCACTTGATCATCATATATATAAAATCATCATATGTATACATAATTGTTATTTTTATAAAATCATTGGACATGAGTCTAAGACGAGTATTATTTGTCTAGGTTTCCGTGATTGAAGCACGTACCGTACGTCCGAATTGCCGATAACCCGCCTTCCCACATCAACGTGAGTTCATAGCCTCGCACTCTTTTAAATATTTTTATAAATGTTTTATAAACCCGCGAGGGAGATAACATGCTAGTTTTTATAAAAATTAGGACACCATTTTTCCCGATTGTTTGTTTATTGATTTTGGACCCGAATGATGGAATGACCCGATTGTATGACCCGATAAATGATTAAAGGACCCGATAGATGAAATTAAATGGATTATTAAAGTTAGGTTATGTCACTAAAAGTCCCATTAGCATGAATTGTGAACTACCGGGATTTGGTAGACGCTTATGCATTTAATAGTACTATTTGGGGACGATCACCCCAGTTCGCGCCTTGACGGTTGATCCCCGTCGTGCCACATTGATTGGTAAGCGAATTTATGTATGAGAAGATTTCCATAGCGTGACCTTTGTGACGACACGCTACTTTAGATGGGAAAATTTGGTATCGGGTTAGCTACCCGTTGTTGGTTTAGTAAGGTAACAATGTCATGCGGCTTATAATAATCCAAAACTAACGAAATACTACTAGACGCTCCGAATTACGATGTATTGCCTGACTAGCAATACTGGGTCATACTATTGATATTATGTTTTTGTTTTGGTTTTCATAACCATATTCATATAACGGTTTTTATTTTCATACAACGTCATAAGACGTATTGTATGACGTTTTTACGACATTGGCTCGTATAATGATTTTTAAGGCAAATGCCTATATTATGATTTTCGATAAGGATATGTATAAAATGACTTTGGCTATTTTATGGCCTATTAAAATGATTTGTACAAAATGATTTTCAGTAATAATTTTATACTGATATTATATTGATGGATTTTATTAAACTCTATGAATTCACTCGGCGTTATCGCTGACCTTTTCTTTTAACATGTTCTATCTCAGGTACTTGAAGATAATTCTCGGGAAGACGACAAGAATTCATGGCCCGCACCTAAACTATATTTTCCATTCAAATACTTTGTAAAACTTTGTATGAAATATAATGACTTGGGACCTATGTAACTTTGATATTTATGAATGGAAATGCTTTATTATTAAACGACGCGATTTTTAAAGCGTTGTCTATGATGTGAGTAATGTGCTATCCCGTAACACCAACTAGTCTTCCGCTGAACCGAGTTGTATAAATTTGGGGGTGTTACAAAAACACTTACTAGATAGCAACTAACAGAATCAATCTCAAAAATCACCAGCACAAACACAAGAACACAAAATCAAGCACCAAATCCAAAACATGCAGTAACATGAAATTTTGAGAGGAATCTTAAAAAGATTTTATACCTTCCCTCCAAAACATCATAGGAGGGCCATCTATGCTCCTTGGACCTTGTTCAACAACTAGAACAAGACCAAGGTACTTCAAATAAGAAGATCAAAGCCTGCTGATGTTCAAAGTAGAACAAGGCTTTGATTATGATATGACTTCAACACAAGCAGCAAACAATCTCAACCAAAGGCTTAGAACTCTTCCCAGGCTTGGTGTCAACAAGCTTGAAGGAGCTCAAGGATTATGGCTAAGGGTTAGTACACAAATATAGCAAAATCAGAAACTAGGATTTCAAGGTCTTTGAACCTTGAAAACCTTATGAACCAAGACGTGCCTTAACCACAAGATTAAGGAAGGTCTTAACAATCAAATGGAACTCAGATTTAGACTATTCTAACACCAACTTTTAATCAAATCAAAAAGAGAATTCAAAATTTTCAGAAATTCAAATTTTATTAACTTAAAAAGGAATTACAAAGATTGATATCCTAAAACTGGAACAAAGGGACTCTCACATGTTGAGGTCTCCTTTTATAGGCAAATTCCTGGCTACACTATTCACAAACCCTAGAAGTGAATTCTCTAAAATGCCCTTGAGTGCTTCTAGATCATTTGATGGAATGAGTTGTCCAAATGCATCCAAACCGTTTAAAGTAGCTTTGGGGTGAAGCAAAGGATGTGGGCTGTTGATCTTGACACGTGGCAAGCCTTGGAGAGGAAGTTGGCACATGATGGTGAACCGGTTTTGGTGGTGGGGCCTCTTGGTGAGTGGGAGTGAGTGTTTTAAGGTTGGGATGGGATTTTAGGCGTGTGAATCAAGTGTGGGTAAGGGTAATTTCATTTTACCCTTTGTTTTAATGATGATAGTTACTGGGTTCATAGGGTGAACAGTAGTAACTTTTGATCCGTTTTTGTAGGATTGGAAAGTTGTTTGGCGCATTTTGTGTGTTTGAATGTTTCAGTGCACAATATTAGTCATTGTGTTTTGGCCAAAGTTGTATAACACGTTTATTTTGCAAATAAACTCTTTCCCTTTGTTAATAAGTTTCACACTTTGGTAGTTTTGGCACAAAACTTTGGAAAAAGGTTTCAAAGGGTTGTTTTTGCCATTTTGAGATTTTTCAAGGGCTGATCTTGGACATTGTTGATCTTCAAAGGTCTTCAATGTATCTTTGGCTTCATGAGGGACCATTGTTGGCAATTTGGAATTGTTGAGGGACTAATCTTGCCATTTCTTCAAAGTTGAAGGACCATTTGTGTAATTTTGACAAACTTAAGGGACCAAACTTGTAATTATTAATATACAAGGGTTTTAAGTGTCATTTCTTCAATTAATGAGGATCAATCTTGTATGTCTTCAAGTCTTCAAGGGTATTTGTTGAATATTCCATGATCTAGGGCCCGGTTCTTTGTACGGCTTCGTTTCTCGTGTCCGTTTTTCCTTGTATCTTGTGATCTTTTGTCTTTTTCACGATATCCATACCTAAAATACACAAGTAAACAAACACAAGCATATATATGGTATTTAATGACATTTTTATGCATTTAAAGCCCGAAAAGAATGATGAGATCATGTATAAATGCCATCTCATCAATGTTGTATGCAGAGATAAAATCCCACTTGATCATCATCATACTTATGATATCATCATATATACATAACCATTATTTTTATAAAGTCATTGGACAAGAGTCTAAGACCGAGTATTATTTGTCTAAGTTTCCGTCATTGAAGCAAGTACCGTACATCCAAATCTCCGATAACCCGCCTTTCCTAATCAACGTGAGTTCATAGCCTCACACTCTTTTAAATGTTTTATGAAATGTTTTATAAACCCGCGAGGGAGATAACATGTTAGTTTTAATAAAAATAGGACACTAGTTGTCCCGATTGTATGCTTATTATTATGGACCCGAATGATTATATGACCCGTTGAATGACATGAAATGTATTATTATTAGTTAGGTTATGTCACTAAAAGTCCCATTATCATGAACTGTGAACTATCGGTATTTGGTAGACGCTTATTCATATAATAGTACTATTTGGAGAAGATCACCCCAGTTCGCACCGTGACGGTTGATCCCCGTCGTGCCACATTGAGTGGTAAGCGAATTTATGTATGAGAAGATTTATATAAGCGTGATTATTGTGACGACACACTATTTTAGATGGGCAAAGGAAATACGGGTTAGCTACCCGATATATGTTATAGAAAGGTAACAATGTCATGCGTCTTATAATAATCAAATAATTAAAATACTGATGTACGAATTGAATTATAATACATTGCTTGACTAGCAATACGGGGTCTTATTACTAATTTTATGTTCATTTTTTGGTTTTGCATAACCATTTTCATATAACGATATTTATTAAAAGCTATACAATGTTATAAAACGTATTGTATGATGTTTTTACGACAATTGTTCGTATAATGGTTTTGAAAGAAAAGCTTATATTATGATTTACGAAAAGCATTTGTATAAAATGTCTTTGGCCTATTTTATGGCCTACGACAAAGAATTGTATAAAATGTTTTTTTGGTAATGATTATATAGCGATGATATATTAATGGTTTTCATTAAACTCTATGAATTCACTCGGCGTTTCGCTGACTTTTAACATGTTTTATCTCAGGTACTTGAAGGTAATTCTCGGGAAGACGACAAGAATTTATGGCCCGCATTCAAATAAAATTTCCATTCAAATATTTTGTAAAATTGTATGACATACTATGACCTGAGGACCTATGTAAATTGATATTCATGAATGGAAAATGCTTTATTATTAAACGACGCGATTTTCAAGCGTTGTCTATGATATGAGTAATGTGCTATCCCGTAACACAAACGACTCTTCCGCTGATTCAAAATGTGAATATTTTGGGGTGTTACAGTTTGGTACCAGAGCTCTCGTTATAGATTAAAACCAAGGTTTTGAATACAACATTTTAAAATCTTATAACCATAAATATTTTTAAATAAATATTTTGAATAAAATGTTTAAAAATATTTGTCTATAACGGTGCCGAAGAATTCCCGAGTTACCGACCAGGCCAGACTGAGATGTGTTATTTTAATATATATATATATATATATATATATATATATATATATATATATATATATATATATATATATATATATATATATATATATATATATATATATATATATATATATATATATATATATATATATATATATATATATATATATATATATATATATATTTATGTTGTAATTTGATTAAATGATTGTTTTATTATTATTTTAATACTTATACGAGATATTTATATGACGTAGATTGTCACAATGAACCCTAACTCCCCTAGCAAATCAATTGAAGCTATTACTATAGGAAATCTAGCCATTCTAGATCTAAACCAAGTTGTGGATGTTTATGATCCTAACAAAATGGTTGATATTTGTAGAAAATGCTGATAGTAGTTGATTGTGATCTTGAAGAAGAATCAGCCAGATTAAATCTGATATCGATGTCATGACGATCTTTCCTTATAGAGTGGAGTTGGAAAAAACCTTACCACCTAGAAAGGTGTCATCTGATTCAATGTCACCCAATTCTTAAATTTGAAATAGAAGAGGTGAATGTTGCACTTGAGGCTATCATTGGAGCCTTTACCCAAAAGCCTCATGCCACTTGTACCTTTCCGAGAAGTCTAATTGAATGTGTGAGTCATTTCATACTAGTGACTCATTTGATAATTATTGTTGTAAGAGCTATAGGATTGGAAATTAAGTGTTGTTCATATCGAGCTTTTATTGCCCTTTCAAGGTCTATGAATAAGGTTGAAAGTATTGGAGAATGAGGTAGGATATCGCATTGAGTATAAGTTGGTTGAAACTTGAATAAAGTCAAATTTAACTCGTATGTAATACGAGATTGTTAAGAAGAAGTCGTTAAATGATGTGATTGCATTATTAGGTTTTAAATGATTGTTGGTTCATGTTAAGGGTTGTTCCTAGACCATTGTCCAATGACGAGGATGCCCAGTGTCTAAGAAATAAATGGAAGAAATCTTCTTCTGAAATTGGAACCGATGGATCTTTCAGGACATGTGGAACACCTAATGACTCGTGTAGATTAGTATCCATTGTAGTATCTTTTAAAATCCCTAACTTAACTGAGACATTAGTGGTAGGATCAGTCCTTGGAATTGTATGACATGGCGACACGTAATGTGTTACGGTACAATTTTTGACTTGTTTGTGATTAATGAAAGGACTATCTTTGATTGCTAAATTCTACATGTATCGATGTTATCTATCTTTTCTTGCTTCTTCCTAATGTTCACATTAGTGATGCAACCATTAAACAAGTACTCATCTCGATTTGAGTTACGTTATGGATTATTCTTTTTGTATTCCTGAGTGTCATCGAGGTCGTGAACCTCATGATTATTTGGCCAAGCTCATTTCTTAGCATATTGTAGTTAGTTCTGGGTGAACAACTTTTCATCACTCCTTTTGCAGATCACTCATTGTTTTTATAAGTAATACGATACCATCTGGGGGAAAATATGGAATTATCATTTTATATGAGTTATTTAAATTGGCACTGTTGGCAGTTATTGTCGAAATAAAGTTTTTTATTAAACCTCCTGTAAATGAGAATTCTTTCATAATGATGAATATTTCGGTAAAATCATTTTTATTTTTTATATCATAATTAAATATGAATATATATTTTAAACATGATGACAAAATTTTGACGTACTGAGTATTGCATCGTTAATCCTTAATTGTGCATAGTTACGCGCCTACGTACAATTTGGAAGGGACCATGCAAGGCTGATTAGTAGTCACCATGAAATTGTTAATAAACATTACATTTTCTTTGTAATTGTGAAAGATTGATTTTTTATGAGATCTGCAAGAAGTGCAAAATAGGGACATATTGTTAGGGACACCTACATATGTTCCCGTACCATTTATTCTTCTGAATCGAATTTACACATCTGTGGAAATTGTCTTATTTGACAATTGACCTCCCCTTCTTGTCCAATTATCTCGTGGTAAGATTATTTGGAAAAGTATCTGATTACCGAGTGTTGATACCCGACTAGGTGTATCGACGTTCCTATCATTTCTTTTGATTAGATTCCGTTTGAATGACATGGGTAATGATCCGAGATGCTTTCGAATGCCTACTCAATTCATGAAAACATGGGATACATTCATATTCGTTAGTGTTTTCATCTTTATCTGATTTGAAATTCTCTCGCGTAGATTATACTGACCTAACTCTTTTAATGTTAGCTATGTCTCCAGATATCCTTGAATTTGTGAAGGATTATGAGTTATTATTAGTCTTTTGAGAAGTTCTCATCTTATCAATGGCAATAAAACTAAAAAGTTGGTAGTGCCATTAGAATGGATTAGTTGATTATGACATGATATCATGTCTAAATTGATGGGAACTCGAGTGGAATTCCCCTAAATATAAGATGTTGATTATCAAAAGTGATCTAAATAATTCCCGATGGGAGATCATATCCTGCATTCAGGATTGAAATTTTACCATTAATGGCTATGAACTAGTCATAGATCTTGTAATCTAGAAAGAACCTAAGGTGAATTAAATAAGAAAATATTCTTCTTATCTGAGATTTTCTGAGATACTTCCTGATGAATTACCTAGACTTTCGCCATTAAGGCAAGTTGAATTTGGTATTGATTATATTCCCGGTACTGCACCTGTGGCATGTGCACTATATATCAGCACCATCTGAATCAAAACAATTACCGTGCAACTGAAAGAGTTGTCGGAAAAAGCTTTTATTCTACCAAGCTCGTCATCATGAAGATCTATGGTGTTATCATTCCTTATATTTGTTGATTACCGTTAACTAGGTAAATTGAAGATCAAAATCTATATCCATTACCCAAGATGGAATATTTGTTCGATCATTTACAAGGTTCTAGCGTATATTCAAAAATTTGATCCACAACATGGTTATCATCAACTTCGCGTCCGCAAGGAAGATTATCTATTCCAATCACTACATCCAGAACTTGTAATGAACATTATGAGTTTCATGTTATGTCGTTTGGATCGATAATAAGTGTGAAACACTTATCCTTTTACCACTTATTTATAATAATAACCAAGCCAAAACGTGTATTTTATGTCGTAAATGTTGGAATTATGCGTGGTTTGTGTTTTAGTTGTGATTTAGGATCAAAATGTGAAAAGGGAAAACACGAGATTTCACGGGGTTTTATCGAAGAAAAAGACAAAAGACGAAGTCAAAAGATCAAGAGTGTAAAAAGAACGGAAGTCCAAGGCCCATTGTGAAGATTTATCGAAGAAAAAGTCTAAAGACGGATGTTTAACGAAGTCGAAGGACCAAGTCTAATTAATGAAGAAATTAGAAGACGAGTTCATTTTGTTTATCGACAAATCCCGAGACAAAGTCGAGAATGACGAGTTTATTGTCAAAGACGAAAGACGAGAAGAGAAAAGAAAGAAAGAAGAAAGCAACTTACTCCTCCCCTCCTCCTATAAATAGAGAACTTAACCTCATTTGTGAGGTGTTAGCTAATTTGACAAATTAGTTCTCCATTTTCATATTGTCATTTTAATACTTGTAATTTATTTTTCAAGTTAATTCAAGTAAGTCTTTAATTTTTGTTGTTGAATCTTTATTTTTAATCAAGCTTTTCATTATTCTCATTCTACCTTTCTTGTTTGGTTAATCTTTATGCTTGTTTGCTTATTGGATTATTGCTTATTCGATAGTTTTGGTTGATTTGGTTTTAATTAATTAAGTGGGTTTTATAGTTTATATGATTTGATTCGAATAATGTTGGTTGATTTGGTTGATTTAGTGTTTGTTAGATCTTAATTTATGTTTTAATTAGCTTATTTCTTAGATTATTTGGCTTGTTTTTGGTTTCCTAGAATTTAGGATCGGGAGGAGGAATTCTTGTGATTATTGAGAAGTTGTCCCGAGGGTTTTTGTTTATTCTGAAGTTAGCTTTAAAAATTATTCCGAAGTTAAATAATTTCCAAAATTCCGAAGTTCTTCATAAAAGGTATTCAGAAGTTCATTGTTTCCGAAGTCACTTTGGAATATTGGTATTTTGCTAAGTCACTTCTCAATATTGGTATTTTGCCAAGTCACTTCTGAATATTGGTATTTTGCTAAGTCACTTCTCAATATTGGTATTTTGCTAAGTGACTTCTCAATATTGGTATTTTACTAAGTCACTTCTCAATATTGGTATTTTGCTAAGTGACTTCTCAATGTTGGTATTTTGCTAAGTCACTTCTCAATGTTGGTATTTTGCTATGTCACTTCTCAATGTTGGTATTTTGCTAAGTCACTTCTCAATATTGGTATTTTGGTAAGTCACTTCTCAATGTTGGTGTTTTGCTAAGTCACTTCTCAATATTGGTATTTTGCTAAGTCACTTCTCAATATTGGTATTTTGCTAAGTCACTTCTCAATATTGGTATTTTGCTAAGTCACTTTGAAATATTGGTCTGCTTTTTAATTCCGAAGTTCTGCACAAGTTATTCCGAAGTTCTCTTGTAGTCAGTTATTAGTTATTAATTTTTATTTCGAAATTATTCCGAATTGCTTTTTAAGTCACTTCTCTTCCTAATAATTCCAAAAGTCGTTTTAATTTTTATTCTGAAAGTCAATTATTTTTAGTTATATTTTTCGTCAAATTTTAGTATTAGTATTTTTTCGAAAAGTTTAAGTTTTAACATTTATTTAGTGCCCGCTTTAATATTTGTTTCACTTCTTTTTAATGTAGCCACATAGTCCAATTTCCTTCTTTTTCATTAAGTAAATTTTATTGTTGTTAATTGGAAAGTTTATTTTTCTTGTCACTTTTATTTTTTATTAATTGTTTTGTTTTAATTTTCGTATTAATATTTGCCTTTTTTCTTTATTATTAGTCATTTTTCTTTAGTTATTTTTAATATTTTTCGCATTTACTTTTTAAGTAGATATAGATAACGACATTTTCTTTTTATTCACCAAGAACGACTGAGTCACACATTAAATCGGGGATCAATTCGATTAGAATCGAAGAACAAATTTTTCTTATAAAAAAGACTAGTTATTAAAATGGCGCCGCTGCCGACTCTTTTCGTGAAGATTAACGGTTTTTTGTGAGAGACGCGTTGGATTTTGGGATCCGTTCACTCGTGAACGTTATTTTTCGTGTAAAAAATTTTCAAAAATCCTAAAAATTAAAAAAATTTAAAAATTAAAAAATATTAAAAAACTCATAAAAAGCATTTCTTTTTCAAAGTTTTGCACCAAAAAGATATTATTTTTACGTTAACCATTATTTGTCTATTTCTTTGTTATCTTTTTCTTTTGCAGGTGTATGCGTACTCGCTCATCGTCTTATTCTAAGCCCGTGAATCTTGAACACTTAGACATGGCAGGTGTACACAACAATAATAATCCGCCTCACCCCAATTTGAATAATAACAACCATGTCCCTCCGCCCGACCTTCGTACGATGGAGAAGCTTTGTCAACCAACAATGAATGGGCGTGGAGGACCGATTGCGCCGATGCAAACCACGACTACGGAGTTTTCGTTGAAGCATCACATGATCCAACAAGTTCAAAATACTTGTCCATTTCGCGGATTACCAGATGATGATGCCAACAAACACCTCAACAAATTCATTACCGTCACCCAAAGCATGAAATTGACTGGTGTTACCATGGATTTTCTTCGCCTTCATCTATTTCCACACACTTTATCCCACCATGCCAAAAAATGGTTTGATCGTCTTCCGAAGAATTCAATTCATACATGGGACGAAATGACTCAACGATTTTTGTCGCGCTACTTTCCACCATCCATGGTAACGAGCCTTCGGAATCAAATCAGTTGTTTCACGCAAGAACCTGAGGAATCACTTTTCGATGCTTGGGAACGTTATAATGTTTTAATCGATCGACGTCGTAATCATAATATGCTCCCCGTTACTTTGATTTATACTTTCTATAATGGTTTAACTTTTCGTGATCGTGATACGATTAATGCAGCCGCCGGTGGCACATTTATGAAAATAAGACCCGGGGAGTGTAGAGAGCTTATAGAGAACATGACCACTCATCACAAAAATTGGGATTCATCCGCATCTTCAAGAAATAATCCGAGAGTCAATGTTTCTTCTACTTCTTCCAACCCCGAGATGACCGAACTCACCCGCATGATGGCCGAAATGAATAAAAATATCCAACTCATGGCTACGAATCAACTACAACAAGTTAAAGCTGTAGCACTTTCTTGTGAGACTTGCGGCGGTCGTCATTCATACACTGATTGTCCTTCTACTTATGACAATCCGGAAAACGTGTATGCGGCTCATGGTAACAATTCAATGGAAAGCTATCAAGCCCGACCTCAAGGTGATCGTAACTTGCTAAGTTATCGTTCCAACAACTTTCTTTCACCCGATTTTTCTCCTCAAAACCATAACCCCAACAATTTTAATAGAAGCAATCCAAACCAACCTCGAGTTTCTAATCCCTATCACCCACCCGCTCAACAAGCACCACCAATCACTCCACCCACGACTTATAATCATGATATTGAAACTTTCATGAGGACCCAAGGAGAGGTAGTTAAGAATTTTCAAAGCCAAATCATCAACTTGAAAGGAGATATCACTAAACAAGGGATGGTGTTCGAAACGAGCTTAGACATGATATGCAAACTTGTTTAAGCAATCTAACGAATGATTTGAGGAATATGATGGCTAGTTTCTTTCAAAGTACTCAACCCTCTACTTCGGGCTCTCTTCCTTCCAATACCGTCACCAACCAAAGAGCGAATGTGAGTGCTATTACTACACGCAGTGGAGCAACTCTAGTAGGACCATCTACCCCTCCCCTAGTTACACCATCTACACCTCCTCCACCCCCATTTATCCCTCCTACTTCCACGCCTAGTACTACTTCTACATTACCGTCTCCACCTCTTACGAAAGAAGTATCAAAGAAAAACCCTTCACCATCCAAACTTTCACCCTCTCAACCCTCAACATCTAAATCTATACCTGAACACCGTCACCTTCTACACCTACACCACCTAAAACTAATATCCCTTATCCTTCTCGGTTAGACAAGTGCAAAGTGCTCACTAAAGAGGATGCTCAAGTTACTTCCTTTTTGAATATGTTTACACAAATGAACTTTAACATTAGCATCGTTGAAGCACTTATACAAATGCCAAAATTTGTGAAAGCATTCAAGGAACTGCTTAGTAAAAAGGAGAAGATGGCCGAGTTTGTAAATACTCGATTAAATGAGAACTGTTCTGCAGTCCTTCATAAAGAACTTCCGGAGAAACTTGGAGATCCCGGTCCTTTTGTGCTACCATGTACTTTTAACCAAACCGAAGAGTTTACTACCTTAGCCGATCTCGGGGCAAGTATAAATTTGATGCCATTAAGTGGTTTGAAAAAAGTTATCATTACCCGATCATACACCAACAAAGATGACTCTTGAGCTAGCAAATCGAACTCTCGCTTACCCCGTTGGTATTGCCAAAGATGTGTTTGTTAAAGTTGGTACCTTCACTTTTCCGGTCGATTTTGTTGTTGTTGATTATAAAATAGACCCTCGTATTCCGTTAATACTTGGTCGGCCATTCTTAAGTACCGGAAAAACTTTAGTCGATGTTGCCGAAGGTGAACTAATCTTAAGGGTCGGGAATGATCAACAAGTTTTTAAGATGGGGAAGGTAACACCCCCAAATATTCATACTTTAGTTCAGCGGAAGAGTCGTTGGTGTTACGGGATAGCACATTACTCAAATCATAGACAACGCTTAAAAATCACGTCGTTTAATAATAAAGCATTTTCCATTCATGAATATCAAATTTGCATAGGTCCCAAGTCATAGTATTTTATACAAGTTTTACAAAGCATTTGAATAGAAATTATTATTTAAGTGCGGGCCATGAATTCTTGTTGTCTTACCGAGAATTACCTTCAAGTACTTGAGACAAAACATGTTAAAAGAAAAGGTCAGCGATAACGCCGAGTGAATTCATAGAGTTTAATAAAACCATTAATATATCATCAGTATATAATTATCACCGAAAATCATTTTGTACAAATCTTTGTAATAGGCCATAAAATAGCCAAAGTCATTTTATACAAATCCTTATCAAAAATCATAATATAGGCTTTTGCCTTCAAAATCGTTATACGAACCATTGTCGTAAAAAAACATCATACAATACGTTTTATAACGTTGTATAGAGTTAAAAAAAACTGTTATATGAATATGGTTATGTAAAACCAAAACACGAACATAATATCAATAAATAGACCCTGTATTGCTAGTCAGGCAATATATTGTAATTCAATGCATATAGCAGTATTTTCGTTATTTGGATTATTATAAGCCGCATGACATTGTTACCTTACTACAACAAACAACGGGTAGCTAACCCGAAACTCAACTTTCCCATCTAAGTTAGCGTGTCGTCACAAAAATCACGCTATGGAAATCTTCTCATACATAAATTCGCTTACCAATCAATGTGGCACAACGGGGATCAACCGTCAAGGCGTGAACTGGGGTGATCGTCCCCAAATAGTATTATTATATGCATAAGCGTCTACCAAATCCCGGTAGTTCACAATTCATGCTAATGGGAATTTTAGTGACACAAGCTAACTTTAATAATCTATTTCATTTCATTTATCGGCTCATATAATCATTCATCGGGTCATACAATTATTCGGGTCCAAATCAATAAGAAAACAATTAGGACAACTGGTGTCCTATTTTATTAAAACTAACATGTTATCTCCCTCGCGGATTTATAAAACATTTCATAAAACATTTAAAAGTGTGCGAGGCTATTAACTCACGTTGATTGGGAAAGGCGGGTTATCGGCGATTTGGATGTACGGTACGTGCTTCAATCACAGAAACCTAGACAAATAATACTCGGTCTTAGACTCTTGTCCAATGACTTTATAAAAATAATGGTTATGTATATATATGATGATATTATAAATATGATGATGATCAAGTGGGATTTTTACATCTTTATACACATTATAGTGTTATGTGTTAGTCAAATTTTGACTAGTTATACTAGTTTAACTTCTTCACATGTTAAGGCCCAATAAGCCCATGATAAGCCCATTACCTTATATTAGTTCATCTTATACTTTTAACATCAGTCCTATGCTTACATGTTGGGCCCAAGTGGGTTAAGCCCAATAAGCAAGTTCATTAGTGTTTAGCCAAATTGGTTGGATTAATAGTCCAATAAGGATAATTTGGCCCGTTAATGTCCGTATGTTATAAAGCTCGGGTTTTATCAGTTTTTACTTGTAATATGTACTTATATATATCAGTATATGAGTTATAAAAAGTTTACATTAGACGGGTCCGACCTTCTAAGTTTTTATTGACGAAAACGTTAATCTTTTAGTTTTAGCCGAAAAGACGTAAAACTTATGTGTATAGTTTTATAACTTGAAAAACATATCAAATTTGTAATTTTTATAACATGACACATTTAAGTATCATAGTACATAACTTATTTATAAATATTATTAGTAGTTAGTGGGTTTTATATATATATATATATTTTATAATAACATTATTTGAGTGCTTATATTATATACTTTTTATTTTTACAAATCTGATTATTAATATTCAGTCTACTAAAATGGCCATATCTAGAGTTCTATAAGGATATAGAACTCCAAATTTTTGTAGCAGAAAGTACATGATATGTGATTTATTTAACTCTATTATAGCTACTGATGAATCAGCCTCTAAGTATTTTAATAAATTCGTCCAAAATAGTCTATGCAGATTTGTATTCCAATATTGTTTTGATCATATCTCACTCATTATAATGATTCCATTGCATGGCCAACTCTCACATGTGTACAAGACTTAATACTTACTGTATATTGATTCAACTATGTCATTTTATCAGTTTAACATATGGTTGTTTACTGTTTTTATACAACCTACTAATTTAAGTAAGATTTACCACTTTTACCTGTAGTTTTTCATCTTTCTATCCATGTTTATCAACACATGATCCCCACACAATATTTTTAATCATCATTCATCATCATATACATATACATATATAAATAAAATACAAGAAAATAATAAAAGGATAGGAAGAACAATCTCTATACCACCAAAGTGATTAAAATATGGGGTTGATGATGAACAAGACTTGGTTCTTGTTATCAAATCTTCAACTTTAGCAAGGCAACTTCTTGGGTCCTTTGGATGGATGAACACCTCCATGAAATCAGCCCTTTAACCTCATGAAAACTCCTTTTCATAGGTTAATATCACCTCCAATCTTCATATCTTCAAAGGATTTTCATCTTGATCAAGTTTAAACACAAGATTTATGGTAGAAACTTGATCAAATGATGGTGTTTTGTGGTGGTGAAAGGGACGGACAAAGGAGGAGGGTGGAGAGATTCGAGAGAGTTGTCCCTTCTTGTTTTGCATGTTATGAAAGTGGTAAATGGTTTTGTAAAGTGTGGTTAGATGGTTTTTGAGTTTCTAAGACAAGTGTCATCATATGTAGAATAGTTTTGACAACCAAGGAGTGTGGGGTCTAGTTTTGGCCGTGGGTTAGTTGGGGTGGGACAAGTGTAAACTTGTCTCATCTCCACTAATTTACGGGTACTCCTCTATTCTAGTTTCCTCGATTTACGTACCCTCGGGTCGTTTTATGAAAAATGTTTTAATAAATTATGAATCAACCGCACAAAACGAATCTAAAAAAAATTGTCTCATCAAAAACGGAGTTCAAAAACATAAATACGTAAACCTAGGGTTTTCGGTTTAGTCGTAAAGGACGTTAAATTATGAACGTAAGTCCTAATATCTTCTCGTAAATTTGTGAGTTTATGAACCAACACAAATTTAAAATTCCAAAATAATATTCACGGATAAATGTATTTCCTAAAATGTCGGACTGTCACCAAAAACGGTGTATGTAAACGTAAGCACGTAACGTAGAGTCCTCCGGTTTAGACGTAGTCGATGCTACTTCAAGACGTAAACCCAAATTTCTTCCCATAAATGAGTGAGTTCATAATATAACAATAAAATAATGTTTTTAAATAATACTTGAGAATAAAATATCGACCATAAATTGACGGATTGTCACAGCATTTACCCCTAAACAAGATCTTTGTCCTCAAAGATCAATTTATCTTACTACTAGCTTCTTATAGAGTTAGAGCCATGTGGGTATTTCGTCCACATTCGGTCTTTCCTCACAAGTGTAATTCATTACAATACGCGAGCTTCATCGAACGTAACTACGAGAATACGATCAGGCTTAATGTTGACTTACTTTCTCTATCCATGATGTTCACGGGTTTTTGATGAATGCAACTTTTCGCCGATCTAACTTCATTAAGGAATAGTCAGATTTTCACGTGATAGACATTTCATCAAGTAAGATATACGAAACATAATTCACGCAGCCGTTGAAGTCATAGGGTAGATCTAGCTTATATGCCTTTCAAACCAAGTTTTACATTATCTCAATGGTCCCATGCATCAGAGACTTATTTCCCATGATCTTTCAGATCATTAATTCACTTCTCCATGGTTAAAATTTTTGGCATAACTTCGCTACCCATCCTGCACTTCAAGATCTACGTTTCATATTCACATAACCTCGTGCCCACTACTGGCAGTCAATAATCAAATCCTAATCAATCATTTCAGGTCTCGCGGTCGGGTATTTTGTAAGGTTAGGTTTGTCATCATAGGCAACCTTAAACCTAAAAGACATGTCTAACTCACAATGGGTGTATGTCGGGTGTCTTCATCCCAACTCCTGCTTACAGATGCTCTAATATTTATATCCTCACAAGATTCGATCTCGATCCTAATACGATAATTATCAATGATGATTTCTCCAAAGTAAAGCGATTTTCCTATTTATTACCAAAGGTCAATTATTCAAACATAAAACAACACTTATAGTGTTTTGTATCATTACTTTACCTCATCCCTTCGATTGGGTTGGTAAACAGTACTCTCATCAAGGTTCGTTCCCAATGACTTCTGAGGAAATCTCTAGAAATTCGGTGTGAAGCGAGGATCTTGATAGAGATGATCGATACATGCACACTATGTTTACACAACTCCCTTAAATACAAAAGCGTCAATTTCTTCATCGAGAATCTATCATTAACAGGAATGATATTAGCAGATTTGGTCAGTCTGTCGACGATGACCAAGATCAAATCAAATTCAGATGATAACCTTTGCAATAGTTAGACGTTTACTAATGTATGAGGCGATGTCTGCCTTCGTAAATTGCCATCAGTACAACTTCTTCAGATAAAGATACATTTAGTCAGAAATGACATGAATAAAGTACTTATACTTACGAGATTCCAACATGACTAAATCTCGAAATCTCCATATTTAGACAACCACAAGTGGCTTTAAAACATTTACCGCCATCGGCTACTTAATTTTAATGGTTCACATTAGCCGCGAACCCCTTTTATTATCTATATTATCCTTTTTACAAGCATTGGCTATTTTTAAATTGCTCGGCAATTGATTTTGCACAGTCATTATTAAGGAACACATCCTAATTGATTCTTTATCTTTTCTATATAATGTGTTAGTATCTACATTCACCTTCCCCGATAAAATAAATATCATGACCGTATTCATTCAAGAATTCTTTCTTCATATTTTCTAAATTTTTGTTTCGTCTCAAGTATCATTTTTATCAGTTTTACTCAATCCGACGTCTAAAGCGTCGATAATTATTACAAGTAATTATATAATAAATATTTAATTTTATGAAATGCAAGCGTAAAAGTTTTAAATTTCTTAGCTCGACCAATTATATAAAAATATTCAAAATAAATTTGAATTTAGTTAACACGATTTTTGTTGATTTATTGAAAATAATTAATAAGATTTGTAAATGTTCAAAAAATCTTTGGTTATACTTTGGTCAAAATTTTCTTAGATGAAAAGCAAAAATTGTCGCTTCAAATTGCAAGTCATGGTTTAAATGGTTTCCTCAATCCCTCTTAGGTTGTCTTGAGGTATACACAAACATTTACCCCTAAACAGGAGTTTAGTTAAATGTTCTGGGTATAAGGGAATAATCCCTCAAAAGTTCTTTTTGATAAAACATTTGTCAAAACATATTTACACTTTCTTTTTGGTAAAACCCAAAGTCTTAAATGACTTCTAATTTTTGAAGAGTCAATATATATATATATATATATATATATATATATATATATATATATATATAATATATATATATATATATATATATATATATATATATATATATATATATATATATATATATATATATATATATATATATATATATACTATATATATATATATAATATATATATATATATATATATATATATATATATATATAATATATATATATATATATAATATATATATATATATATATATATATATATATATATATATATATATATATATATATATATATATATATATATATATATAATATATATATATATATATATATATATATATATATATATATATATATATATATATATATATATATATATATATATATATATATATATATATATATATATATATATATATATATATATATATATATATATATATATATATATATATATATATATATATATATATATATATATATATATATATATATATATATATATATATATATATATCTTACCATCATTAATCAAACGGTCATTTTATTTAAAGGATCAAGCCTTAAATCACATGTTAAATATTCAAGGTACAGGTTTTCATTGTTCGGCCAATTCAGGGCAATCTATAAATAATTATTAACTCCTTCTTATTCTTAGAAAAAAACAAATGGTCCTTAATGATCACGAGCATGAATTTATCAAATTACAGTCTACACACGTGATTCACCAAATTTATACATGCTACATGTGTATTAGTCAATTCAAACGACATCGCGTGAAACTCATAATGTTCCTTACAAGTTCTGGATGTAGTGATTGGAATAGATAATCTTCTTCGCGGACGAAGTTGATGATAACCATGTCGTGGATCAAATCTTTAGAACATATGCTAGAACCTTATAAATGATCGAACAATCTATCATCTTGGGTAGTGGATATAGATTTGAATCGTCAATTTACTTAGTTCACGGTAATTAATAAATATAAGGAATGATAATACCATAGCTCTTCATGATGACGAGCATGGTAGAATAAAAGCTTTCTCCGACAACTCTCTCAGGTGTACGGTAACACTTTCGATTCGGATGGTGCAAAAGTATAGTGCACATGCCATAGGTGCAACATTGGGAATATAATCAATATCAAATTCAACTTGCCTTAATGGCGAAAGTCTAGATAATTCATCAGCAAATACCTCCTAAAGTTTCAAATAACATGAACATCTTTTTATACATTTACTTTAAGTTCTTTCTAGATTATAATATCTATGACTAGTTCATAACCATTCATGGTATAATTTCATGTCTAAATGCAGGATACAGTCATTCATCAAGAATTATTTAGATCACTTTTGATAATCAACATCTTATCTTTTAGGGGACTTCTACTCGAGTTCCCATCAATTAAGACAATGTCGTCATGTCATAATCAATCAATCCATTCTACTAGCACTACCAACTTTCCAGTTTCATTACCGTTGATAAGATGTGAACTTCTCAAATGACTAATAATAACTTATAATCCTTTTACAAATTCAAGGATATCTGGAGACATAACTACCATTAAAAGAGTAAGTTCAACGCATAATTCACGAGAGAGAATTTAAAATCAGATACAGACGAAAACATTAACGAATATGAATATATCCCATGTTTTCATGATTTGAGTACGTATTCGAAAGCTCCTGAGATCGTTACCCAGGTCATTCAAATGAAATCTAATCAAAAGAAATGATAGGAATGTCGATACATCCAGTCGGGTATCAATATTCGATAATTAGATACTTTTCCAAAGGATCTCACCACGAGAGAATTGGACAAGAAGGGGAGGTCAATTGTCAAATAAGACAATTTCCACAGATGATTAAATTCGATTCAGAAAAATAAATGGTACGGGCACATATGTAGGTGTTTCTAACAATATGTCCCTATTTTTACACTTCTCGCAGATCTCATAAAATTTAATCTTTCACAATCTTCAAAGAAAATTTAGTGTTTATTAATAATTTCATGGTGACTACTAATCAGCCTTGCATGGTCCCTTCCAATTTGTATGTAGGCGCGCAACTATATACAATTTTAAGATTAACGATGCAATACTAAGTTCGTCAAAACCTTGTCATCATGTTTAAAAAATATATATTCATGCTTAATCATGAATAAAAAATCAAATGAATTTACAAAGACGTTCTTTGTTATGAAAACAATTAAGTTTTCCAAAGTATTTTATGAACAACTTTATGTCGATAACGATTATTTATAAGTCTCACTTTAAATAATCCATATGGTGATGGAAATTCAATTTTTATCAAGGGATACTGTTTTATCTTTATAAACACAATGAG